>CM027088.1:1547811-3022811 GCA_015343265.1 Pao palembangensis | reverse complement strand
TTTGGAAGCTTCCCGTCACCTTTCGGCAGGAGGATTCTCGCCCGCCACAGTGCCCGCATTTGTCAATCACGGCGCCGGAGCCCAAAACCCCGTCGCAGCCCTCGGTCTGCCAGGGGACGGTGTGAGCGACGGGAGGTTTCATGGGGAGAAAGAAACAAACAGACGGAACAGTGGCACATGACGCAACCGCCCCAAAAAATGCTTGTGTTAGCTTCCAGACATGAGCCTAAGCAAGGTCCCAACGCCCTGGACGGGCTAAATCCCTTAAAATCACACACGTGCAAATGTGAATGCACCCACCGTGCATCGCCCTTCTACACACACGTCGTTTGAGGTCACGTTGAAACAGGGCGTCCCGTCCCTGACGCGCTCGGCCAGGCGGACGTAGAAACGATATCCAGCCGGCCGGCAGGTCAGCTCACACTGCTTATCTGCTCCGACTGCAACGCACAGAGCAAGGGAGGATTAAGGCAAACGTGCGCTTCAAGTGCTCGTGGCTGTTCTCTTTCAGGAAAGCGTGACCCTTCCTTCTGTGTTTGTCTGGGGTGAAGGAGACACAGCTGATCACTGATCATCTATCCATGAGGTGGGGAAGCCTATAAAACCCCTGCACCGCAGCACCAGACTGATTATTTAGTTCCCTGGCCCCTTGTGCACGTATGAGCCCGCTCCCTGTTGGTACCTTCCCAGGAAATACGTCCTCAGCAGAGTGGTGTAAACACAAGCTTGACATGGGCCTGATTTATAGCCCAACAGGCCCACACAGCAGCGAGGCATGCACTTGGACGGAGAGAAAAGGGAGGAATCCGAGCAAGAGTAGACAGCCCCGGGGTAAACCGGTAAATTTAAGGCCTTTTGTATACAGATAGTAAGCAGATGATGTCAAGGGAACAGCAGAGAAGCGCACAAACAGCAGAAAAAGCAAGTCCAGGAGTCTCCTTTTGAAATTACATAAGCAGCTTTCGTACGGCCCGAACGACTCGACTGAACTTTAGCACAACAAGGAGCCATTTCTGAGATCCATTTTTGATGTTTTTTGAGGTTGTGGTGCGTTTTGAACTTTGGGCAGGACCAGATGAGCATTTCATCTCATTTCCAGTAC
This sequence comes from Pao palembangensis, assembly GCA_015343265.1. Classification (NCBI taxonomy): domain Eukaryota; kingdom Metazoa; phylum Chordata; class Actinopteri; order Tetraodontiformes; family Tetraodontidae; genus Pao; species Pao palembangensis. Next base: position 3,021,709 of record CM027088.1, on the reverse strand, counting down.
CTGTACTGGAATACCAGGCTAATGCTAGGCTAATGAATGACTAATGACCCCACAGGGGGCTGTATTTACTGCGTGCAACATATTAAGCCAACACTGCTGCATTTAGATGACATCATTTTACCTCAGGTAAGGTTACCTCTCTGTATGTGGTCTGAGCCCAGGTTCATGTCCCATAGTTATTCCAACCACGTCTATAAAATTATGCATCTTTAAAAGTGAGTTTTGTTGAGCCGTCAGGATTCTCTACTGTAAACAGAGCGGAGGAATTTGTAATGAAAAAGGCAGCTCTGACCATCCTTTAGAGGCAGAGATGAAGGATTTGCGGGTTAAACGTCTCGTGAAATGTGTCTTAGATGGAAAAGCTGTGCAGACATGAGCTCACAGCAGGAGCCCCGGCTCAGAGAGGGAGGGGTTTCTCTCTGGGTTCACAGGTTAAAGGGACATTCTGTCTGCCTCTGAAATGATGCGGTGTCATATTTACTCCCAGAAAGAGTCCACACTGTCTTCTCACTAATCGAACGTTGTCAAAAATATTACGACACAGTTCTAATATTGTCTCTGAGACAATGGAACTTTCCCTTCACCTTTGTCCCCCCTCCCTTGTAATCTCTCATGGAAAGATTTCCCGTGGCAGCTCAATAAGCTATCATCGCCAAGTAACTGAAACCCTCCACCTTCTTCAAAGTGAAGAGGTTCACCGGAGATAGCCGAGAACAAAGGCTAAAGGTCAAACAGCAGACGGCCCTTCATCCCCGTGGCCAGGAGAGAATCCAGCGAACCACATGCTGAACCTCCTTCAAACTCGCTGGAGGACAACACCTTGCCTGCCTTCCATGAGCAGTTTACAAGCCACCAAAACAGTCGAAGCAGAACACCTGTGGACACAAAACAAGCACAGCCGGACTGTTAAGAGAACCGCACCAATAAAAGGACAGAGTGGGGCCGGATAATTCTGGTGCGAGCTGAAATTGCGCCATGGTTTTCACCGTGAACGGCCTAAAAAGCAACTCTAACAGTCCAAATCTCCAGCTGGAATGTTAAGGAGTGCGTTTTATCTCAGAGTGTTCAGGAGGCCCTACACGTTTGTCTGTTTTTACAGCGTTTAGGAAGCGACTGTAATAACCCCATAGCAATTTACATCATTTTTCTACAATAATTACTGCAAAAATGCAGCAATCTGTCAAGTTAATGGCATTTTACACTTTAGAAACAAATCACAGCACATCTTGGTGTTTACTTTGTCTCTGAATTGTGCGGAAATGTTTGAAATATGGCGAGAGAAAGAGTGCATAAAATGTCACAGAGTGTTTTAGCACACAGCGGCGCGCCATAAACGGTGCCGAGTGAGCTCACGTGGGCTGGGCGCCGTTTGGCTTGTGACACCTTGAAACATGTCATGAATCAGGCAGACAGGAAGGCGCTGGTCCAGCCCTCTTTCACCTTCTGTCTGTCACACTTATCTCTGAGCAATTACACAGGAGACAGTGACAGAAAACATCCCATCAATCCTTTCTCCTCCTCTATTCTTCTCCTCAGGCCACACCATAGCTCTCCCTAATTATCCTGTTTTTCCTCTTTGTTTTTCTGTCTTTTTTATTTTTAAATCGATTATTTCCTCAACGCAGTATCTGGGTCCTCTTTTTCTCCCGCTGCCCTTCTCTCCCTCTCTGAGCTCAGTGTTCAGACAGTGGAATATATGTTGCCTAAATATACTTCCCCATTATCGCTCCATCTAAACAAACTCCAGCAGGGAGAGAGAAAGAGGGACAGGAAGAGGGGTGGATCTGGGTGCTCACAGAGGGGATGTGCCCAGAAAAAAGGGGAATATTCAAGTGGAACAACACCTGCCGCGGCTGAAAACATCGGCGAAAACGAGGCCAGAGAAAACAAGAAGTATCCTTTTTTTACATTTTTTACTGAAAATACCTCCATTTATATCTTACATCACAAGTCAAAGTGGTTTTACCAAAGTAGAAAAAACACGACACCAACGTGAAACGTAAACGTGTGCAGTTGTGCTGGCTGTCCCGAGCAGATGTGAGCAGCTGGACAGGAATTGCTAATGCACCACACGGCGTCACGCCTCGCTCTCCTCTCAGCCTCCAGCGGGTTGATGGGAAGTCAGATACGGGGCTTTGGACAGCGGCCAGACGGGACTGGAGAAACAGGCGTGATGGGGCTTACGCAGTGGAAAAGGATCATCACCAGCGCAGCTCCGGCGCAGCTCCATGGGGTAACGTCATCCCACGAGCGCGCGCGCAGCACTGACGGCGCTTTCACGCCGCACAAAACACAGGATTGCAAACAGCCGCGCCATCACGCCAGAAGTGTGATTTACTTCTGAATTAGTCCTTGGCTGGGCTTTCCTTCCCCTCTTCCATCCAGGCCTGATCTCAGCACATCTCAGGAACACGGCGGTTAAAAATAAGCCCGTGTGAAGCAGAAGCCAAGGACAGACGGCAGAAACACGACAGCAACGCTCAGGATATCACAGATGGGGAGGGGGGGAGCCGGGGGGGACGGGGGGAAGGAAAGCCCCGCGTGTTTACGCAGACACACTCCTGGGGACACTCCCGTCAAACAGATGTGCAGCCTATTTTATAGCTGTGCCTTCAGACTCGGACGTGAGCTGTGGTGACAGGATCAAAAAAACACATCATTACAGCCTCCGAGGCGGGTTCCCTCTCTTATTATGGGGTGCCGTTCAGCAGGATGCCGCCTCCACCATAAACGTGAACCTTTACACAATCTCAGGGAGATCTGGAGTAAACTGGACATGCCTGTCACAGATGGGCCTTCAGCATCCGCTGGGCTCTGAGGGTGGTGCTTTATTTTGAAAAGGTATCACACAGTTTCCTCTCTGGCCTGCACGACCTATTCCTGGTCACTTCAATGTTCCCAACACTGATTCCAGGTCAGCTGATACACGTCATATGGACAGAAAGATGTAACAATACATGTAAACGCTGCAGCCGACAGCGCGCAGCAAATGTGTAACCCATCAGCAGGCGCTGCAGCAGCGCCTGGACGTACAGGTGGGGAGGATCAGACATCAGATTTTATGGCCGACACAAGCGCCTCTTTTCATTTGGAAGACGATCCTGGATGATTCATAAGCTGCTTCGTTGTGTAAACAGGCTAATTTTTACGACTTGCAAACGAAAAGGCACAAGACGGACAGGCTGGAGGATATCGACAGCTGGCATTTGGTGCAAAAGAAGTATTTTTTTTTTCCTTGTTAAGCCAAAATATTACTTTTTGCAGCTTGTAGGTGGCTTTACCTCTCCACACCATCGATTATAATCACTTCGGGACTGTGGCTGTGCAGAAACTGCAGCCAGCTGATCCAGTAACTGCTGACACATAAACATACTTTACACGATTTTACATTCCGTGCCGGACTCATTAAAACATTCGTCCTGCGTGTACACACGGTTGCCAGTATCGCCTGAGCTGTACTAATACACACACACTCGTGGGTATATTTCTGAATCCGGTGAAAAGAAAAAAGTAGTGCTGGAATTACTTCACAGCTGTGTTTCTTCTCTCTCTTCGCTCCATTCTTTAACTCCCCAAATCCCCATGATTTTAGTATTCCATCTATCAAATTCCTCATATATTTGTTCAGTGTTTTGCTGCTTTTGCACCCCCAGCATTGGAAAACAATGCTAAATAGACAAAAATCCCCATTGCTCTCAACTATTGTACACTTTGGAGGAAAGTAAACAACCACCCCCTTCCACCCACCCACACACACACACACACACACACACACTCACACACGTTATCTCTCTGTCTTCCCATGTGACAAATGTCATGTGACAAAAACACTGGCGTCCCATCACCTCCCACCTCTCTTTTTACTGTCTTTCTCTTCCTTTATCTCACTCGGTAGGAATCTGTTTGTCAGGGCCGGAAGGGGAGAAATGGAGATGTTGGACAGTAAAGAGGAAAAAGGGAGGATGGAGAGAAGAAGAGCAAAACGCTAGGAGCCACAGCCAAAGGACCCCACATGCCTGAGCTCAGTCCTCACCCTCTGTGAACGGTTCCCAGTTGTAGAGTCGACCCATGAACTCCTGGCTGTCGAAGGCTGCACACTGCTCCGCTCTGGACTCGGCCGCGCTTCCTCTGCACACCTGCACGACAGGGAAACCGGACGTCAGACAGACGAGAGTGATGCTCGCCATCACGCGTTGAGCTCGCGTCAAATCCCCCCCAGATATCAAACCCAACCGTCGCCCTTGGAGGAGTCAGGGCGGAGTCGACCGCTGTGGGTGAAAGGCAACAAGTCATTACAGATAGAGGCGAGAGCGAACGCAGCACAGTCCGACACACGCACGCACACACACACACACGCACACACACACACACACACACGCAGTTTCAATGCTTTTGGCAACTGCTCGCAGTATTAGGAACATGTGGAAATAATAGTTTTTTGGAAGTGGCTGCTCACATAAATCCGCCTTTGCTTTTCAAGCCATGACCACAGAATGTGAATGACTGTGTGTTTTCTTGTACATGCTACACACTGAGGACCAAAATACAAATTTAACCTGCAAAGTGAGGCCGTTCAGGCTGGTCCTCACAACTCCAAAGGGCCGAGTTAAGATGTGGTTTTAGAGGCTGGAGAATACATCATCTCTGTGAAAGTCCTCACAAATATAGGATGAAATCGACGAGTTTGGCCGCAGTTACAAAATCAGACATACAAACAACTCAAGGGCGTTGCTCATTTTACGCCCAAATTTCTACTGATGAGTTTCTTGTTCAAGCGTACGTGCCGCTAACTGATCTCTTCCACGCTAATATGTTATGACGTGGACAGAAAATATAGATGGATGACGCACCGCCGCTTCCTCCCATTGTGGAAATCTGAAAACTGAAATATCCGGGACGTGGGCGCCGCCATCTTGTGCCACGGTGTCATCATTCACGAGCGGCGTAAACAGGAAGTGCCAGCGCTGGCATCAATCGCCCAATCAGGAGAGAAACCCAAGCTGCCAGTCATGACTTTTCGTCCAATTTTTACGGCAGCAATTAAAAAAAAACAGAACATAGTAGAACATAATCACTGCGCTAATAATAACAATAATTATTATTTTTCATTGTGTTTCACGTCTTGTTGTTCTCTTGTCTTAAACTTGTGATTTATAGCCAGGACTGGAAACTTTATACTTTAATAAGAATAATTGTCTGCGCTGCCCTGGAGAGTCATCCTCTATAGAACAGAGCCATCAAATGATCCTTCACAGCTACCAAGGAACTCAAATGAAATCTGACATGCGCTGGAACGACTTCATTAAATCCCTTTTCATGTGCCCTCTTGATGTTGGCGTTTACTTGACATTCCTCTGTCTCCTCTCCAGCTTCGAAGAGCAGATCGGGCTTATCTCTTATTGACCCGTTCTGACAGCGACTCCACGTGCTGAATCAGCGCCGTTTGTCAAGGACCAAGGAATTCACACTCATTTCCACCATCGCCGCCTTCGAGGCTGAGGCGACTGACAGTTCGGTGTTTAACGGACTCGTCTTCCGAAGCCTTTGGGAGCTCTTGCGTCATCCGGCGGTGATGTGCGTTGTCATGGACAGGTCGTGACCCTTGCACCTCACTCCCTGCTAACCGCTTATTTTTGTTTAATGCAAACATCTGATGAGCCACACAGTTTAGGTGCTAAGCTGTTTACTTGGCTTGGAAAGTTTCTCATCACTCACCTACTGCACAAATGAGGCTAATTATCAACTCTGTTTCCGGGTTTTGTGCTGAAGAATGCTCCGACGGCTGTGGCAGCTTTGTGTTCAATTAGATATGAGAGTGGCGATAAGCATATTTCCTGAACCGTCAAACACTGAAGTGCGTATGAATCATGTTTCTGTCCTTGTTTGTTGGGGTCTGGTGCGAGTTCCTGCTGACAGCGGTGGATGTAGCCCTCGGCTAAAAACAAACCCTCCGCGCTGCGAAAGGATGCGACGTTCGACCGTCTTTCTGCAGAATCACACAGCTCTTTGTTTTTTGTGACGCGTTACTGGAGCTACAGCAGTTAGCCACAACAACCTCAGCCTTTTGATACGCAGCTGCACACACACACACACACACACACACACACACACACACACACACACACACACACAGTCGCTTTGTCTCTCATGTTTCCTTTCAACTCATATCAATATCAGCTTGCCAATCCCCCTATCTGTCAGGACGCTCTTTTTTTGATTCGTTCCTCTTTTCTTTCCCCGTTCACTCACACAGCTGTCGCAAACAGCTGGAAAATTCCTCATCACTCATCGTGGAGGAACGAGAGTGAGGGAGCAGTCAAATTAAGCACACACACACACACACAGAGCAACATTTCCCATGTGAACCGGTCTCTGACCGACTGAAAGACTTCCACAACCTCCACCGAACGTCCACCGGCGTGAGTGGCGGGATGTGGTCATGGTCACATGGCTCTCACAAGGATCATCTGTTGTTGCTGTCGTGGTGAAGTGTGAAACCAGCTCGTGAAACTTTATCCGGAACGCACAGTTTGACGTAGCTCACCGCAGAAACAGACTCACTGGGGTAATTTTTGGGTAAAAATGTTGCAGTCTGGGGTGTCTCAGACTCCCTTCAGACCGGTGCGCGTATGTGTGCGTGCACGGGAGGTCAGAGTGCGTACTTTCTGGTGCACGACCTGACGATTTTAAAGTTGAGCATGTGTGTGAAACCACGTGAGACCATGTTGTAACGGTTGTAAATATTTTTGCTGGACATAAACATGCCCGCCCTCTAAACTAGCAAGTTTACATGCATTTGCAAGCGTGCGCGCGTGCGTGCGCACTTGCGTGCACGCCTGGGAGAAAGAGTGAGCCCCCAGAACCTTCTGTCAAGGAGAGAAGACTGAAAAAAAAACGAGTGAAAAGACTGAATACCCAAAAAGTCAAGAGAATCATTCATGCATGGGAGATTGTGGGAGCTGCGACAGGCCGAGTGGTTCTGGCCCCCCAAAAAAAAGTTTAGGTTGCATGAAAACAGAGGGAGGCTAATGATCTGAATGGCGGGGGGAGGGAGGGGGAGGGAGGGGGAGGGGTAATGACACTAAAGACGAGAGCGCCGCCCTTTCAGGGGTCTGCAGGGGAATTTGCGCGTCATTGTGCGGACGGGTTGCGCTTTAGTTTGGTGACGGCCAAAGTGTGAAGAGAGGAGGTGATGTGGGTGGGGGGGGCTTATTGAAAGAGTCAGAGGGGCTAGAAAAGGGATTCTTAAACTGGGGGGTGGATGAGGGGGAGGAAGAATAGGCCTGTGGATAAAAACACACGCGCATTCAGAGGGCGCCTCCAACGGCAGACTCGCTAATTTAGACAGCAGGAGGAGCTTTGGGGTATTTTCCTGACACAGTGTGACAGCGAGCGCTCCGCTTCCCCTCTGACGTTTCGCCCCGGTCCTCGGACACGAGGTGGAAGCAAGGGAGGAAAGGTCTGGCGTACCCACAGCGCTGCCCGCCTGAAATCCAATCAGACGTATCCCGGTTCCAGTTTCTCTGGCTCCGGTGCGAACCGGCCAAGTCTCAGGACACCGGAGCCGTGGCTGGGTTTCGGAGACGGCGGTGGAACTGTTTTGCAGAGAAGCTGTTGGCGCAGATAGTTTGGCATGAAAAAAAAAAAAAAATCATTTTCTGCATTAAGCACAGTAATGTCATTTGCTCCACGCTGTAAACGTTTCATGCATCTAATTTACTGTGGAACTATTTGCACCCATCCAAGGCGAAACGTCGTCAAGGAATCCTTAGAGCACACAGAGAGATCTAACGTTGGATAACACTGCAGAGGTCTGACCGCGACTGTGCAGACACCATAACCCCTCCCCCAACCCGAGAAGTCATCTGTGATGGATGGATGGATGGATGGATGGATGGATGGAGAAGGCAGCGTTCAAACCAATCAGAGTGTTTCTAGTGGAGATGGTGTGGTTTTCTAACACAAAACAGCTGCAAATCAGAAGACTGACGCACACAAACTACAGGTGACGCAGGACAAGAGAATTAGCTTAAAAAAAGCCCTATGTTAAAGGTAGAGCCAAGTTGGACTCTAGTTAGCGTCTATCTATCTATCTATCTATCTATCTGGTGCTCCTGTTCTGCTGGATGGATGGATGGATGGATGACGGATGGATGGATGGACAGAAGCACATGAAAGAAAAGTGAATGCAGCTGCTCAAAGGGAGACAGAGGAGCACTTCTGTACGGGAGCTGTAAAAGATACAGAAGTGGTTTACTGCCACGCAGGAAGGGGTGGTGGGGTGAAGAGGTCTGCAAGCAATATCCCGGGGGGGTGGCGGGGGGCGTAAGTGAGCCTGAAAGCTCTCACGCACACACATACTTCTATCTTTGTGAGGACTTTCATAGGCATGATGTACTACCCAGCTGGTTAACCTTAACCATCCCATCTCACCCCCTGACCCTAACCCTGACCCCAACCCTAACCTAAACCCAATTCTAATCCCAACCTTAAAACCAAGTCCACACCCCAAAGTGGCCTTTAAAGTTGTGAGGACCAGCTAAAATGTCCTCACCTTGCTAGTAGAATGCAGATGTTTTTACTCAGTATGCAGTGAGTACAAGAACACACACACACAAACACACACACATGATCCCAATCACAAGGCAAACGTGTGAAGCACAAACAGCTACACTGACCCAGAAAAGGAAAAAGACGTTGCACATGTGGGGAAGTGGAATTCCACCACACGTGTGTTGGGATCGTCTGCGTGACACGTCATCCCCGGTCCGTTTTCCACGCAAGCCTGCCTGCACAGCTGGTCCCATCCTCTCCCTAACGTGCACAGGTAAAGGCTGGCTGGCAGGTCATCCCTCAGATGACGCGAGGAGCAGTCGCTGTGCACGAGACGTTCATCTGTGCACGTAGGTGTTTGTCTTCATTCATTAACGTTCTAATCTCATGACCAAGGATGCGTGTCCGGACTCTGGAGGGCAACGCCCAGCTCCAGACCTTGGTCCTGGAGCCCTCCGGAGGAAACGAGGCTCATCTATCAACAATGTGAACGGCTGAAGAAGAAATCTGTGTTTTTAGACTCGTGACAATGGAAGATACAAAAGGTGAAATAAACAGTGGATAAACCCTCTAGCCATCCCAACAACAAGCGAAATCAACAAAACTCCCAACAGAGCAGCTCATTTCAACATCACAATCCTCCAAACAATTCAGGCGTCCACATAAACCAGCAGTGGTAGAAGAACAGCTCTGCTCCTCCGACCGAGATCAGCACTGTTAACATTTCATGTTTACAGAAAAGCCTCTGCAGCTGGATCGCACGGAGCTGCCGGAGCTGCGAACCCGCCACTGTTTACTCTCACTGCTGCTGATCTCGGCCATCTTGGTCTTATTTGTGGGGGCGCCAAACACCTCTTCTTGTTGGTGGGGTCATTCAGGTGGTTCCATTGCAGGACACTGAGCTCCAAAGATGGTGCAACCGTTTCGCCGCCTCACGCAACACAAAAGTCTTTCTGTCAAGCTGAGCTAACTAGCATACGACTAAATAATGCTGAACGGCAAATGTTTATTGAGGATTCGATTAAAACACTGCGAGGGAAGAAAGGGGGGAAAGCGGTGAGGGCCCGGAGGAAGGCTCGGAGCACGCAGGAGCCTTTGTAAACAAACGCTAACGAGCAGGCGTACCTGCTTTCTGTCAGGGAACAGGTACTCTGCTAAAGTTCTAACGCAAAGAAAAACCAGACCAGCCTGAGCGAGCCAGCGTCGGGCCAGGAGTGTATTTGTGTGTGAAGCTCATTAAGCGACACATCTGGGAACGCTGCTGCCAGAGGAGGACTCTGCAGGCGGTTATCGGAGCCGAGCGCCGCGGCTTTAATAACGTCACTGTTTATAACACACGGACTTTCAGAATACGAGGCACGTAGACGCTCTACGGTGTCTCAGGGTTTAACAAACGCTTCCTTATTTCCTTATCTGCTAAGACGCTTTGGCGAGGAGGCAGTTCGGGTCATGGTAAAACCTTCGGCTTGTGAGGTAGCCCGCTGTGGAGTTTGAGGTGTATTTATGATCATTATCCATTTCCAACTTTGTTTTTTTACAGATGGTGTTATGTTGCTTCCAGAATTTGTTGGAATTTAACTGAATCCATTCTTCCATTTACTCTTGACCTGTTTCCCAGGCCGTTGGCCACAACACAACCCCAAAGCACGATGGATCCACCCCCGCACCTCACAGTTAGACAGGTCTCCGTTTTCACCAAATTCCGCACCCTTTGTTCTCTATTTTAACCTCGGCCGGCAGGACACGCTTCCAAAAATGCATCAGACTTGTCTGGATGAATGTTGTGGTGAGGTTGCAGGAGAGCTGCTCTCCTCTGATGACTCTTCCAGGAGGACCATATCTGAGGAAGTGACGCTCAACAGTCTAACGGTGAACAACTCCAGTCTGCCAGACCCTCCTGGAGGCGGCCTGAATTGGTTTGCTAACAGTCCTGTGAGCAGTTCTGAAAAGTTTCCTGACCTTCAGTGTTCCTGTGAACAATTATTTCGTAATAACATTCTAAGCTGAGGGAATTAGCACCTAAAAACCCCCTCAACTTCTTCCTTCTTCTTTGAGGAAGCCAGGGCTGCTGGTTGTAAGGACGATATTAAAGGACTCTGGGTATTTAGAAACAGGGGTGCACAAATCCAGTCCAAACCAGTCTGGATTCAAGCCAGGTTTTGTGTCCTACCAGGCAGGAACCCGTTCACCAAGGGAAGTGGGACCCCTGGGTTGTCTACCTGCCAGGACCCTGCCCGACTAAATAAGGTTATCTGGACTTACTTAAAATATTGAATATTGTGGGGAAAAAAATACGATGGAGCTCATATCCTCTCCCACCGACTCAACTGTTCACATGAACAGAAGCGTTGACCAGGGGTGCCCAAACTTGAGCACGGCTCTGTGGTTTTTAACAGTTACGGACGGTATAAAATACGTCCGGATCCAAGTGAACCTCACATTCGATCTTATTTTAACATGTCTGTCTTCAACAAGAGCGGTTGGATTCCTTTCATCCCTGAAGGATCTGCACTTCCCCCAGCGCGCTTGTTGGGCTGTGTTAGATTATTCCTGCGTGGAGGCCAAGGCAGCTTAGCGCTAGCGCGGCACACGCACGTACCACGCAACCATGTGAGCAGCCATTTAGGAAAACACAGAGAGAGTAAAGACGTAGAGAGCTGGAGTTTGTGCGCTCGTTAATAATAATAATAATAAAAAAAAAGAAAACCCAAAAAGAAATCTGAGTCTTGGCAGCTGAGTGTGAAAAGTGCTGCCTTGTCATGAAGGTTATATAGTAAACACAGTGGAGGAAATCTGAGCTTGAAGATCCTGTTTTGGAGGCTAAACATGGGTTTATGTTAATGTAAAACGCGGTTCTACTCTCTCTGGACAGCCGGAAAAAGGCGAATTTCAGAACAAGGGAGGCGTCCTCCAGCGTCACCTTCATCCATCTTAGACCCACACACTCTTCATCTCCTCTCAGCGTTGCAGAGGAATGCGCTGTTAGTGATTCTTGGTAAACATTTACTCAGTGGACGAGGCCAGGAGTGAAGGCAAAGGGGGGAATGCTCCACGCTGACAAAGTTTCCTGAAGGAGAGGACAGGACCAGGGCGGCTTTTTTGAGGTCCACTTCAAGTTTGTCGTCTCTCTCCAGTCTTTCTCAGGCAGCTTCTTCTCAGATTTCAGCTTTTCCTCCACTCGCTCTTAGACAGAATAACTTCTCCTCTTGTTACACTCACACACGCACACTCACAAAACGTCTCTCACGCACGTTTTCCATGAATCCTTCTCTTCCTTTCAGCTAAACTTCCTCTTCCTGCACAAGATTCTTCACTTCATCCCACTTTATCTGCAGCAGCTGCCGGTGATCCTCCCTCGATCTTCGCCATCTTCCCCACTTGCAGGATTGTGCACATCTTTGTGCAGCTACAACTCTCACCGACCTTCAGCGTCGTTCCTTCTCCACCTTGCTCCCTCTCCTTATGACCTTTAGCTCACCCGTTCACCCACTACCGTGTGCAGACCTTTCTAAAAACAGTGCTCTCTTTCACTAGGTCCCTCCCATGTGTGTGTGCACACGCTCACATACACACATATTTTAATTTCTTCTGGTGCCCCACAAGCTTCTGTGCAACAGCAAAACACATAGAAGCTTAAATTCCAACGGCCTTAGGCATTTATAATGGATGCATAACATAGATAACAGCATGTGTCACTCTCTGGCTCGCTTATTAAATTACTCTCACACACACACACACTCAGACTACATTCATATATATTAAACAAGCCCGAGCAAAGACCTGCAGTCGTCAACACCTACTTTAAAATTGTGCAAGAGGAAACAAGCCGATGTTGAGTAAACACATAAGCTAATGAGTCAGGCTCAGCGATCATAGGATTGTTATTAGCGACACTGGCACACACACACACACACACACACACACACACCGTGAAGTCTGGCAGCAGCTAAATCTCATGTAGCACGAGGACTGAGAAAGAAAGAATGAAAGAAAGAAAGACAGAGAGAACGAGTGCAGCCAAGTGCTGTGGAGGGACAAATTCAAGTGTATACTTCCACACTGGTGAGAGGCACTAGCGTGTGAGAGTGAAAACGCACAAGTACGCGTGAGTGGGAAGTGCTCAGCTTTAATGTTCTCTCCCAACAACTGAGGCCGACATGCTGCCGGTGTTCAGGTCGCTCTGTGCACGTGTGTGTGTGACCCCACGACTCACAGACTGACCCTAGATCCACCGGGATTTCCATTCTTTGTGAAGCTGTTTTTTAAAATGTTGAAATCAAATATACAAACTCATAATTTGTCAGTTGGAGCATTGAACTAAGTTTTATCCCTTTCTGAGTTGATCATGTGATCAAAGCATTTTTTTCAACAGATTTCTAATATTTTAAAGGTTCAGAACGTTTAAATCTCTGAAAATAGGCTAAATCTCCCCCATGAGCCGAGCACGTGGTCAAAGTCCAGAAGGCCACCAATAAAGGGGCTTCTTTTTATGGAAAACGTGTCTTCCCGGTTTTCACCACATCCTGACAAAGCGGAACAGAAAAGGAAGCCTAGCCTGTTTCTCTCTGTGAGTGATGAACCCACTCTTCATCTCACACCTAAGCGAGCGAAATCAGGTGGACCACTCCCGTCTCGGTGAAACCGACCTCGGTTTCTCCACCTGCGAGTGCGTCCCCACCCCTCCTCGACTCATCCTCGCCCTGCTCTGTCAACGCCGCAGGCCCCCGGGCCAGGCAGGATATTGCATCGACGCTAATGGCAAACATACCAACAACCACCCCCCCACCCCCTCCTCCTCCTCGTCTGGCACACACGCTTGTAAATGATACCCAACGAAGACACGCGTCCGGACACGTGTAAGGCGTCACGGAGGTGCTCGTTCTGGGTCACGACCACACACGCCTTCGAGCAGCAGGGACGCTAGCAGCCACTTTCCGTCCCAGTGCTCAGGGACAAGCGGCTAGTGTTGGAGCGGGGGAATGATCTACCTATCAAACACACTCTGCTGACCTTCCGCTCCTCTGAGCGCAGCCACCCAGCGGCTGCCCTCAGCTAATGAAGCAAGCCTGAGTGCAGCTTTACAGAAGAGGCCAGCTCAAAATCAGCAGCTGGTGTGAGAGTCAGCCAGCGAGAACGTTCAGACAGGACAGGGTGAGTAAGTTTCCCTGAGAATGTTACCTGTGAGAGGCACCTGCGGTACTCCTTGTCCAGCCCTGCGCATCTGTAGGTTTGAGGGGCTCCTCTTCCTCCATCTCTGCCTGATTCGGCTCCCAGATGTGGAGCGTGAGGATGCTGCAGAGGGTAGACGCTACCGACCGGCGGGACCTGCGGGCTGAAGCCCGGGTGGGGGTCCCGGTCAACGTGCGTGGGGCCGGGGCGGTGGAGAGGCGTGGAAAAATGCGAGGATGCGTGCGAGTTCAAGCGCGGGAGAGGAGGGACGGGAGGAGGCGGCGCTGTGACGGAGTGCCAGTCGAACCTCTGGCGGCTGGGCTGCAGAGAGGGTGATGAAGAGCGTGAGGAGGAGTGAGAGGACGGCAGTCGTGCTCTCCCAGGCTCCGCATGCAGCGGCGGCCTGTCAGCGCGGCGTTGTGGGCCGCCACTGCCGGCGGCAGGGGCCGGGGTCGTCTCTGCAGCGGGCGCGTCGGTGGTCTCCTCCTCGGTCCTCACCGCCTCGTTCACTCGCTCTTCTTCTTCCTCCTTCCCATCGGCCGCAGCGTGGTCTTCGACGTGGGCCGGCGGAGGGACCGGCGTGGCCGCGTCGGTGCCGTTAACGGTGTGGCGGGCCTGCCGGTTGGTGCGATGCAGGGGCAGGGAGAAGGGGACTCTGCCGTAGCCAAACTGACCTGGACGGATGCTGGAAGACCTGAGAGACGGAGGGAAAGAAAAAGAAAAGCCAAAGATGAAGAGACGGAAAAGAGCCCAAGAAATGGAGACGGGGGAGGAAAACAGAAACAGGATCTGTTTCTGAGGAAGCTCAAGTGAGCATAATCGACTGTCCAGTAGTCCTCGCTGCTTTGTGTCTCTCTCCCCCTCTTCTCTGTCTCTCTGCATCTTTCTGCAGGTCTCCCGTCTCCAGACCTCTGACAAACCCAGAGTCCACTGACCACACCTGCCTACGCTGCATTGTATGTCTGTATATATATACAGTATATATATATATATATATATATATATATATATATATATATATATATATATAAAATGCTTGCTATGTTTGTATATTTCTCTCTCTCTGTCCTATTTCCCTCTTCTTCTCCTCCTTTACCCAGCCTGCTTTCAGCTGGATGGTTCCTCTTTGTAAGCCTGGTCCTGCTCAAGGTTTCTTCCTGTTAAAGGAAGTTTTTCTTTGCCACTTTGGGGGTTCCGGCTCTGGGTTTCTGCCTCTGTAAAGCACCGTGGAGACACTTTTATTGTAGAAATCAAACTGATTTGAAGCAGCAGGCTGGCGAACGGGTTCACGGCTGCCGTCGCTCCCCATGTGATACAAAGCGGAAGCCGTGACCCAGCGTGAGAGCCACGACGGTTCAATAAAACAACCGTCACTGGTGGCTAAACAACGTCAGCTCTAACCAAGAACACCTGCCGGCCTGCACAGAGCTGCTTTCCACGGTGCTCCGAGGAAGCAGCATTGTCTTTGGGTGATTGTCTTTGCTGAGGAGTCAGCGCAGCGGCCCGTTTGCTCCTACCGTGGGGGCTTACGCAGCTCCCAAACTTCTGTTTGTTGTAAATAGGCCACCGTTGCTAACGCCAGCGAAGCAAAACCCACTTCCTGCGAGTGTCGTTTTCATCGCTGCTGAGCGAAGCATATTCAGGTTTGCTTCCGTTTGCTGGAGATTGGTCACCGGGGTCGACGACCTTTGAGGGTAATTCCTCATGTATGCATTCGTGCTAGACTTTCATGGTGACTTTTACATTTAACAGATAGGTTTTTCGCCATAGCATGCCACTCTCGTTAGCTACAACTTCCTCTATGTTAAGAAAGTTTGATTTGAAAGCTGAAGAGAAGCTCCTGTGTATCATGATTAAACAGGAAATGCGACAGTTCCATGTCTGACCTTCAGCTCTCGCTCACCTTCTAGCGGCCACACCCTCTCGATTGCTGGAGACAGACCTTCTGCTCCCGCCTCCTCCGCTTCTTGGGGACCCTGGGTTGGTGGGTCTTCGGATCACCCGTGATTGCTGGTTGTAGCTGTGTGAGTGGGCGTGGTAGGGGGGCCTGTAACCGGCTCCGTGGTCGTGACCGCTGCGGGAGAAATCTGGCGGGTAGAAAGGCGGTGATGGATTGACCTGTCCCAGTACCGGAGTTCCTGCTCCCGCTGAGTTCCGGAACAGTGGCAGTCCCGTGTTCTGATTGGTGGGGATGGATGGCTGGTGATAGGGCGGCTGCTGCTGCCCGGGGTAATTAGGGTAGTAGGGCCGAGCTGGTGGGACGACCGGACCCCCGATGCCCCCGGGCAAGTAACCTGCCCAGTTAGGTATGGAGTGGGAGATGGGAGGAGTCTGGGGGGGTGGAGGGGGTAAACATGTCCTGCTCCTCGTTGACACACCCACACCGCAGGTCTGAGAGCACTCTGACCACTCCCCCCAGACAGACCACACCCCCTGCAGGGCATCGTCATGCGCCTGCCTGGACCGCCGGCCTGCCGCCTGGCCAAGACACGAAGAAGCCTGTTAGATCTTCCAGTTCTTGTTTAACATTCCTCTTTAACATATTATTCTTATCTTTATGAAATGCCCAGTAAAAAGGATTCCAGGACGATAAGGACAATATTACACTCTGGACATGCTGAAACAGATAATAAATATATATTTTTTTTATCTTCTTTTGGACCAAAGACGCCTTTACAAAAGTTTCATAAAACAGATCAAAGTCTAAATATGTCATATTTAATTAACCGGAATTTGTGAGTTTCTGGCATTCCTGTTCTCGTTTTCGGAGCCATTACAGGGCTGAAATTCCCTCCAGGGTCCCTCAACTTCACCCCAACCCCCCATCCGCCCATAACCCCCCATCCGCCCATCTGCAACTACACAGGGATTAGAAACAAACGAGCATCTGTTGGTGAGGTAACCGCTCCATCGTCACCAGCTTTCAACGATCCGCCGTACGAGGAGGCGGCGTGAGGCCCGTATCCATATAAAAGTATGTCAAGACTCTCAGGCTTAATCCAGCGGTTGGATCTGAGCGCGAGCGCGTGAGAAAGGAAATGCATCCAAAAACCCAAACAGAAACGTGTGATCCCATTAAGCTGCGTCGCCTCATTCTCGGGGTCAGGATTACACAACCGCGCCACCGCTGCTTGTCTTGGCTACGCTGTACACGAGCGCTTCACCTCGCTGGAAACATGGCTGAATCAATAATCGCTGATGAGCTGCCGTCTGGTGCGTTTCCTTCCTCCGAGAGCAAAGTAGAAACGCTGAGCCTTTGCTAGTTTGCTCAGGATTAGAAGAGGCTCGGTCACCTGCCAGCGGCTCATGAGCCCACCGCACATTCATCACTGTCGTATACAGAAATGCAGGCGGAGCAGCAACGGGATCTGGCGTCCTGCTTGTGCGTTTCTGCCGTTTTGCTCCTCCTTTCCTTTTGGAAGTGGAGCATCGGCCTGTTTGGCAGAGCAGCAAACACGAGAACAAAAGTCTCTGTCTCCTCCAGTCAGAGCGCCTGAACGTGTGGGCAGAAGCCTGCAAATCTAGAAAAACCTACGATAGCGGGGACAGCAGACGGGCCTGAGCAGCGCTGTGTGTGTGTGTGTGTGTGTGTGTGTCATCAAACACACAACTGCCACATAACTGGGACCATTAATGAGCTACGTGCAGTGACCCTGCAGCAGCCGCCGCTGACCTTTGGAGCTACTGGTTGAAGTCTGGAGACAGTGTCCGAACAGACCTGAGTCAGACTGAGGTGTAGCAGTGAAATCAGCCACCTGCCTCACTCCGCCCCCCCTCCCCCCCCACACCAGACCGGTGAGCCCCCGACAGCTGCGGGCCCGTCTTAAACCAGGGCTCCTTCAGTTCTGTCCTGTCTGTACGTTGAGCCGTACGAGCAGTGAAAGCCAGGCATGTGAGGTATGTGGATTGATCCCACATCGGATGTCTGAGCAACAATCCAATCGGATCCAGGGAGAAAGTCCCCAGCACTGCATCATCTGGATGTGCCTTTATTTTGAAACTCTGACAGCAGCCTTGTTTCAGGATCCGACCAGCTGCTTTTCATTTGAGCGTCTGAAATGTTTCGGGTCACTGATTTAAATCACATCACACTATGGCAGCGTTGATCTGCGCGTCCTGTATCCTTTTTCCACAGAGTTTATATAATATTGTGATGAAATCGGTGATTTGCGCCATTACGCAAACAAGCAAAACAATAGGTTTACGCTGAGCAAGCAGAAGCTGCATGGAACGGCAGATTTGGGTCAGATGTTTCCATTACCAACCACTAGTTTTGGGCCTCGCGCGTGTTTGAGCCTCCTGTTGAAGCCAGTTTAAAAACAAAAAACCGAGGCAAACTCTGCCTCATCTGTGAAATAAATGCTAATTTTAAGGCCATTCTGATTGCCTTTCTTCAACTTTGACCCCCTCCACAGCCACATTGTGGCTCATGAATTCTAATTTAATAATGAGCTGATGACTCACCTTCCTCTTTGCAACCTTGGTCACGGAGGTCGCGACCGCCACAAAACCCCACAGCACATAGAGCCTGAAGGAACGAAGAAGAGGAGGTTAAACACAGAACGGCCATCGGCAGATTGAATGCTTCTTCTGTCGGCACCGTAGTTGTTCCATGACCTAAACGTTTAAATGCTATATGGTGCGCGAACGCATAAAGACGTCCTTTATTCTGCGTAAAATGCATCAACTTTCATGAACCTTGTTCCCCTCAGAGATGTGAACTACTTTAAAAACACTCCATCAGATGTTCCAATGACCTAATGGCGCTTTAGTGAGTGATTTGTTTTTGACCTTACAGGTGCTGAGGGGGGGATGAGGGCAGAATTTCTTTTCCCCCTCTGGGGAATATTTCAATCAGCCGTAGAAGCCTGCTAGGCACTAACAAAGTCATTGCTTTAAACTGCAAGTATGTTTTCCCTTTGCTTGCCTCTCTCTGGGATTTTACACACACTCACCGCGCACGCACGCACGCGCACGCACAGGAAGCGGTTTCACAGACACGCACACGACACTCGCAAAATCTGAAACCGTGTCGCAGACTGAGGTGCTTTTTTATTTGATTTTGAGGTTTGATGTTCAAAACATGTGAGTCTTCGAATTTGGGGTCGGAGTGAGACGTCCCTTCAACAAAACGGTGTTTGTTTGCTGGATTTTAGGTTTTACTTCCTGAAATCTCCCGTAAACGTCCATGTTTTGCAGGACCTCTCACTTTAAAACCACCCGCACTTTAGAAACCTGTGGTTTAACTCAGCAACCCCCCTTATAGTCAAACAAGTGTCTCGGAAACAAGTGGAATACCTTAATATCTGCCAAAGTACACAGAGTGAACATGATCCTGGACGGTTAACTCAGATGGACACACGAATGCACCACCGCCACCAAACCAACACCGCAACTACCCGTCCGCAGGCCACATGCAGTCAGCGTAATTGGTGCCTTCTCCCAGTGTGGTGCACCACCGCGGTCTCTGGAAGCGTCCACCCCACCAGACTGCTAAACTACCCCGAAACCCCCAGACAAAGGTCCCGCACAGTCCGACACAACAGAGCCGCTCAGGCTGAAATAACGACCCCCTACCCGGGTCCACGTTTCCCCCGGGCCGCTACAGTGGCACATTGTGGAAGCAGCTCGGCGGGCCGAGAGAGGCAGAGCTTCAGCGGAGGAAATCCAGCCCGAGGAGAGACACAGAGGAACTCTGAGGGAGCCAGGATAAACGCCTTTGGCTGAATTCCTTTCACAAGCCCAGCACGGCGCGTGTGTGCGCGCAACAAGGAGCCGTGCGTAAAAGCCAAAAACGTCGCCTCAAGACCGCAAAAAACAACAACACCTCTCAAGAACTTCCATCCTGAAGAGAAAGGTAAAACCGCGCTGGGAGAAGGATGCAGGACGCTGGCGTGTGCTGGTGCGTGCACGCTGACCCGGACAGCTCAAGTCAAAAAGTTTTACCTGAAAAGGAAACGTAACCGCATAATCCTCCAAGAGTGTCCCGAAACAGCGCACTTCTCACTCCGCAGCTGATCACCGCTATCGATGGGATCGAGCCAGCCGACTGGTCCGTTCCGCTCCTGAAAGAAACGTGATGAGGTCCTGCGAAGGCTTCTTTCTCTCTCTCTCTCTCTCTCTCTCTCTCTCTCTCTGTCCCCTTCCTCCTGTCACAGTCACTCCCTATGATTTTTTTTCTTCTTCTGAAAAGTAGGAAGGGCCCAGTTTCCCCTCCTCTGCTTCAATCTGTTCACTCTTTCACAACTTTTTCTCTCTTTTTTTGGGATCCTTATTATAAACTGGTGTGACGTCTGGCAGCCAGGGGGCCAGGGAGGGGTGGGTCGTGGTCCAGGAGACACAAAATGGACAGATTACACAACTCTCTCCCACTCCCTCTTTCACACGCATGAACCACACACTCCCACTGCCTCTGTCTCTCTCTCTCTCTCTCTCACACACACACACACACACACGTACGAGCACCAGTGCGGGCCCTGACTAAGCTATAACAACTCTCAGAGCCGCTTTCTTAGTTGCACAATCCAGCATAAGAATGGCCCATTGTGCCGGGTCACACCGATCAGGGGTAATGATCTGCCCATTGACGGAAACGGTCCCGAGCTGGCAGCATCTGCAGCAGGGGCACTTTGCAGAGCACAAGGCTATAATGGGTTTAAGGTTTGCGCCAGTAAAAACACTAATTGTCCTGACAAAAGTGGCCCGAGCGAGTGGGAAGTGATTTATGTTACGTAGCATGCCTGAAAGCTCTTCACTAAAGAGTTTCTGGTTTCCCAGAATTCCGTAATTACAACTGAAAACTGGAAAATAGACACTTGGAGGTTGCGTGTGCCCACGAGACGTGCCAGCTCGGGGATGGCGGCGGGGTGGATGGGTCCAGTGGTGTGTGTGTGTGTGTGTGTGTGTGTGCCCGTGAAGTCCAGATGTGAAAACTACCCGAGTTGGACTTGTTTACACAGGATTTACCCGGCTGTGATCCACCTCCCCCCCCCAGTCAGATGGGACAGTTTTTCTGCAGAACAATAACTTCAGAGAGGCAGTGGGAGGTAAAGAGTGACACGGTGGTAGAGAGAGAAAGAGGGAGGGAGAGAGAGAGAGGAAAAATGAAAGGATCTCTATGGGAAACAAAGATTTACTCCTGTTTGTCTCCTGGAAAGACTTCTGCTGGAATGTTGAGGAATTCTTTTATCTGCGTTTGAAGTGAAATAGTGAGCTGTCAAACCCTTTGTGCACTTCTAAGAGTTGGTTTTTGGAGTGTTGTCTTTTTTAGCAAAACCAAAGGGAGCAAAACTGAAACCTTAAATGGTTTTTTTTCCCCTAAAAGTGTCTTAAAAACCTGCTAAAATGCAGGATTTCAAACGGCCTGCAGACCCTTTCCTCTTCTATTTTCAGATTCTGTAACATGGCTGCGGATACACGTGCTGCATTATGTGTCTGGTTTATGTTAAATGCGGGTGTTGGCGAGAGCTGGCTGGGGGGCGGAGACGGACCGACACCTTCTTCATAACGAAACGTCACAGGAAGCACAAAAGCAGGTTGGTGAAGGGGTCGAAAAGCCTGATGATATACGAATGGGTGGGCGGAACTAGCGCTGAGACGCTGCAAACGCGTTTTTACTGCTGATCCTCGGGGAGCTGAGCCCATCGGCATGACAACGCAGCCGCGGTTGCTTGTCCAAGGACGTTTCTGATCCCCCCGAAGCTGCTTATTAACATTTCTCACCCGGCTGCCTCTGGGAGGAGAGGAGAGAGGGCGGAAATGTGAGCGGGGCGGCTGCAGTGGGAGGGAGGGCGGCTGAGTTACGGCCTGACACACATTAACACTCCCGGGGGCGAGAGTCGTCCCGGGGCAAGGCCGTTGCTTTTCTTGGACAGGCATCCAAACAGCATGGACGCCGCGATGGTGACGCAGATTCGCGACTTCAAACAGGCCGAGCAGAACCGCATCAGAGAGCCGGCTGGAGACGGGATCTGCCAAAATAAGAAAGTTAACATTAACGGCGTCCCGGCGGAGACGGGTAGATTCCCCAAGTGCATGCACGTGCACTGGCACGCATGTTTGTGTTTTCTGTGTGCCTGGCGAGATGGATATCTCTGTACTTTCAAAGCGGCGTGTCTGTCAGCTACTACAATTAGCCAGAGGTCATTGCCATGGTCACCGGTGGTCCGTGACCACTTATAGCCCCCCCTGCTCCCCCAACACACAACAGCATCTCTTTGGCCTCCATCTACATGCACCGCTGGCCGCAGGCGCTGATAGCGTGAAGACACGCTCCCACGGCAACAGCAAAAAAATCCACATGCAGCAAAGCCTCATGGGACAGGACAGGGAAAGTCCAAAAACCACACCCAGGCCTCTGAGGTCAGAACCAACTGCCCCAAAAAACTGATAAGGGCAGGGGGTGGAGGTGTGGAGCGTCAGAACACTTTCACAGCGGTCAGGCAGGAAACCAAAAACAAACACATTTGTTGAGGTTTTAGGTCCTCGGAGATGAGAAGGAGTGAACAAAAATGGCCGCCACACAGCTGTGACTCTCCTGCTCGAACGTTAGCTTGCGTAGAAGTTCTCCAGAGCGCAGCTCCAGATTTACATTAACCGCTGAGCTTACCTGACACGCAGGTCTGCTGTGTGTCGCTGGTGTGTGGCAGATTCTTTTGTCCTGGAACTGCAGAACATCCTCGTGTGCCTGCAGCTGGAGCTTTACCTCCTTGGCCAGGGTCTCGCTTTGGAGCCATCGAGTTACTGTTTATCTATCATTCAACCTTTATCCAACCACATTTGTCCCCCTCTGTTGCAGAGGAAAGCTGGCCGAGACGGACAACAAAACCGCTACGAGATGCGTCAACAAGCTCCTGCTGAAAGAGCAATATCCTCGATTACCAAACACAGAGTCAGTTGCGCAACAGCAGATAAAAATGAAGAGGAGCGAAGTTTGCACGCCAGCGTATCCGAACGCAGTCAACAATCACGAGCCGTCTTTGAAAGCTTTCATTTTCCCACCACAAGTTGCCAAGATTAGTTCACTGAACGTTTGCGACATGGCTAGTTGTCCTCAGCATCGCCACTCTGTCGCTAATGAGTTGCAGAGACGTGGCAGAAACCTTCAGCCGTAACACTGACGGCTTCATTTAGCCGCGAGACGTGTCATCGTGTCTGACGGCACGCAGCCCGCGCCGTTGTTGGCGAGTCGCGCCGTAAACGGTTTCTGATACGTTGGAAACCAAAGACGCTGCTTTGGGGCTCAGTCTCATGAGCTGGAGGAGACATCCTGATCCGGCAGAACCGGTCCGGTGGATTTTCTGGAAGAATAGAAGGAGAAGAAGAGACGGATGCCGACAGACGGCGGCACAAAGGCAGGAGGAAGAAGAAAGGGATGAAAGAGAGCGCTGGAGACAGGGGCTAATGGCAGGTCAGACAGGCCCCGAGCAAGCAGAAAGGAGAGTGGAAAGGAGAGGAAGCAGGGGGTGGGAGGGGCGTTTGTTTGGCTCAGGCGGAGTCAATATTTGCTCCATTCCAGCGATCCGGTGCCAGGGTCCCATGAAAGCCTTGAACATGTGCCCTGTAGAGGGAGGAGAGCGCCAAGATCTTTGACGCTGCTGCTTTGATGTGGCTGCAGGCATCTCAGCGTCAGGCCCATCTGCACAGCTGATTGATGACCCCTCCCACCCTCCACCCCACCCACTGGCCTGGAGGGCCTGGGTGGGTGGCATCAACATGGAAAAGAAAAGGGACATTAAGGGTTCACAAGGGGTAACAGTAGGAGATAAGGGATTGCTGGGAGGAGGGTCCTAATGAGCATTTACAGTGGTCATGGGCGAGACTAGTGCATGTGGAAGGTGGGGGTGGGGTGTCAGTTCAGTAAGCCCTAATTGGCTAACAAAACTGCTGAAATAACCTTGTTCCAATTACTCACACAATGACCAATTGTTGCCTATTCAGTGAAACCACTGGGCCACATTTGTCCACAAAACATCAACAAGCAGGAGAGTTTATGTTTGTGTGAACGTGCATGTATGGTATAGCTGGCTATGGGCCACCCCGGGCTGCAACAAAGAGCCGTGGTATGTTTCTGGCTGATTGATTATGGGCTGGTGTGCTGCTTCCAAGCCCGCTGACGAGGACCGGAGACCTTGGTCGGGGACCGATATGACGCACTGATATCACTGTAGATCACTGAGGGGAGGGTTTCGTATTTACAGTTCAAGCTTTGACTGGACGAGCAAGCAGGTCGCCAGTGGTTTCCACAGATTCCACAGGAATCCACTGAACTCTGGGCCAAGGAAAATTGTCAACGCGCAGCAGGAAAGCTCGGTTATTTTCACTTTCATGATCATCCAGCGGAGACTTCAGCCTCCAAAACCCATTAAGTAAATCATTAGCATGAGCGTCTCAGAGGAAAAGGCACTTACAGCGAGGAGCCTGAATAAGTGCGGAGGCCTCAGCTGGCATATTTCACTCTGAAGCGGGCTGAGTTGCATCTCTGTTTTGCCTCAAAAGAGAAGCTTTTTTCAATATTATTGTAGTTTTCCTCAAACTTAATGGTGCTTTTTCATGAAATGTAAACCCAGCTCAGGGATGAAATCACTTGTGTAAATGCAAACAAGTCACTGCCTTTTTATCGATTGTAAATTCCAAAAAAAAAAAGCAACCAACAGCTGCAGGAGAAGACGTGGCCCTCCGAGAGACGCTGGCTCAGATAATCAGAGGCCCCATCGGCTCAGATCATAGCGTGTCTGAACTGTGCATATTCCCACACAAATTTGTGTGTAATCAAATTCAAACATTTTAAATGAAACAAGGTGAACCTGGGCGACTGCAGAGGGCCTCCGTCTGAACTGGAACCCCAGGATGTGGGCGGCCATGCTTGAATCGTAATCTGACCTCGACAGAACTGCAACATAATCTGGGATCCGAGCTCAGCGAAAGAACAAATATTTAAGAGAAACAGAAACATTAATCATACAAAACGGAGAATTCCTTAAACGTACACTTAAGTGAGCAGGTGTGTATAGTGTCTGTCTGCTAAATATTCCATTTTCTGCAGTTAAACTCTGAAATCGATGAACCAGGGTTTACTTTTCTCCTTTAACCTTCTTTCTCTCGGCTTCTCTCAGTCAGCTTCAGGTTTCACTGACGCCCAAAACGAGGAATCTTGAACGCAACCTGAGGCCAAAAATCTGGGGGTCAGCGCCTCCTCCTCTCCTCTCCTCTCCTCTCTCACACACACACACACACACACACACACGCCGGGGTAAACATAATGAATTTCTGAAGACAGTGGTTGGAAAAAAATCAACGATTATTATCTTTAATAACAACAAAAGGCCTCAGATGTGATCACCTATGGCAAACAGACATCATTTTCATTAAAGCTTGTCTCATATTTTGAGACACAGGTGCAGCATTATGGGATGTCTTAGCATCTTCCCCATGTGTGTTGGCAAAGCCGCGGGAGCACATAATTGTGAGGGGGAAACGGCAGATGTTCGGTTTGCTCAGTTTACTTCAGTGTCCCGAGAGCCAGCTTGACCTCTGACCTTTCCCTGAACCCATAAAGGCATCCCCCCCAGCAGCAATTCAACAGGTTGGCTAGAACAATAAACCCGATGGCTCTTTGGCACAAAGTGCCCCTGATTGGAGGAGCCGCTCGGCCGTCCCTCGAGGTATCTCGAGCTGATGAGAGCAGGATGGGAAATCGGGTCAGCCGAGCGTCGAGCATAGCAGACATACTTTGGAGCAGAATGAAGCCCAGCAGACGCTGTGAACCACTGCGCCGGGCCCTGAGCCGTATGCCTCTCCTTCGGCGCGGCGCTGGAGCATCTCCCTCCGCTTTCATCCAAAGCCCTTCACAAACACACACGCCCGCGTCACAAACCGCACGCCAGCAGATTAGAAGCGGAGACGGTGGGACGGGATGAGAGGGGAGCCAGAGCAAATAAAGAGCAACGTTGCCTCCAAAGGAGCTGCAGGGAAGCCGAGCCGAACAACTGGAACCGGACGAGAGGGGGAGGGAGGGTGGGGGGCAGCATGGGTGGGCTGAGATTCTGGGACAGAAAAAGGAAAAAAAAAAACTGACAACTTAATATTTTACAGGCAATAGGCAAATTTTCCTCTCCTGGGTTCCTCCTGGTTGTGCTCTCATGGATTATCTGCTGCTGCTTCTGCAATTTTCAAACGTTTGCATGAAAAAAAAAATCTGCACAGCCACTGAACCGAGCATGGAGGGTAACTAAGTACTCGAGTACTTGCAGGCGAACATTAACGGACCCTCAGATGTTCCTCTGTAGATGATGGTGCTCAAACAGCATCGAGATGCAGCCTGAATATTAAAAGAAGCAAGAAGTGAGGAAATTAGCATGTCCTATTTGGTGTGTGTGTGTGTGTGTGTGTGTGTGTGTGTGTGTGTGTTGAGATAAGGTCAGTGGAGGGTCTGTCCCTGTCTGGCTCTGAATCTGCTGTTATTGTTTTCAGTGGCTTCACTTTCTAAGACCGCAGTCGGCACATTTCTGTCCCTGTCTACAAATGCTTTCTTTCTTGCTCTAAAACCCTAAAACACACACATGAACACACAACACACACACAGGGGTTATTTATAGCAGGGTAGAAGGGAAAGGCAGCGCAACCTCAGTCAAGTCTATTTCGGGTGTTTGGGCCTTCCATCAGTCAGGCTGTCGGTTTCTCGGTGATAGCAGCAGAACAATGCAGAAGAGTCTGTTGATCTTCCTGTGACCAGCCTGTTCCCGGGGCCGCCACGGCTGCCTCCAGGAAAAACCTGGACCTCCCAGTGTCCAGGACAACGGGGATGCGAATGTGTCCCTTTTACGAGCGCTGGCAGGGTCACGAAGCACCAGATCACCATTAAAAGCCTTGGGACGCTAAGCCAATTTGTCAGCGCTTGTGGGCAAGAAATTGAAGAATAACTCTAATCCTTAAAGATCTAGTTGTATACAGAATTGAAGAGCCACTGCAAGGAGTCACATGACACCATCGTCCTTGGGCCCCTTCAGACCAGAGAGGAGAGCAGAGCAACAGAAATTGGGAAAAATTCCTGAGATGAATCCTCTTTCTCAGCAAACTTCCAGAGAAATCTGCTCAGATGGGACAGACTGCTTTGGGTTTGCGCCGGCAAAGTGGAAAGATAGCAGGAGGGCAAAGGGCCTGGAATTATCTGCAAGGATCGGAGTGTTTACTGGGACTAATGGCCTGTGTCATCAATACGCAACTACTGTGCAGCGTCAGCGGGTGGTTGCGATGTCTGGCTCCGCTTTTATCTCGCTCAAATCCCACAGCGGTCAAAACAAGGGCAACAAGAGCTAAAAATATGGTGCGATATCAAGAATAAATCAGAGGGTGGAGCGTTAAAGGGCCGATTCACACCGAATCCACCTCAAACTGGGGTAAAGTTAATCCTTTGTACCATCTGTTTGCGACGATCAATCTCAATTATCAACTAGATGAGATGAATAGTTGAGCGAGGTCGTAAATTAGGCCCGATGTGGGTGTCTCCTGGAGATCCCTGACTTGTCGGGGAGGCTCGCGCAGCGTTCCCTCAGGTTTTGACAGCACTAGTACTCGCTCTTTAAGAGCCAGGTCTTTGGCTGAGCCAAACCTCAGCCGGCCTGTGGCGGAGGCCTCAGCGTGACCTTCCCTCACCTCTCCCCCACTGAACTGCGACACTGCCTCTGGAATAACTGTGCACGGTCCAGTCCTCCCGTTTCCCCCGGTCAGAAAAGCCGGAATCGTCTCTTTTGTCCGATCAACTCCGATTATCCTCCCCGGGGCCGACGCCTCCCTCTGGCTTCTGTGGCACTGTTGTGACTGATGTCTTTTCCGTCCTGCTGCCCTCTCTCAATTAAAGAGGAAACCTAAATCCTTGTGGCCTTTACCTTGACTTCGGTGTTTCTACTAAACACACATGAAAACATGGCTGCTCTCCTCTCCTATTTTAGTCAAATCTCTCCATCCTCCTCCTCTTCCAGTCTTTTAAAGGTATGACTGCCCTTCTATTCTCAAGCCATGACACACACTTACATAAGCAGGAGGCTCACATATTTAATGGATTTAGGAAACGGAAGAATATAAGATAGTGATCTCAAAATAGCCTGAAATCTCCTCATTGCAGTTTTTATATTTATGAGTTCCATTAAAGGAGAAACCATTTCTTTAGACACTTTCACCACAAATGTAAGCAGTCTCCTCCACATCATGACAGCGTAAATTTGTGAAACAATGACATCACTGCCTCAGAATTTCCACTAGAACTCCTCCAGGTTGCTCCTGGCATCTCGTAGCTGTGTGAGGGATGTCAGCACCTCCTCGGTCGGCCTCCTCCCCAGCTGTTTACCCCCTCTGCTCCTCACATTCACAGTTCCGCTCTCGCTCTCCTTCCCCCCGACAACTGAGAGTTTAATGAAAGGAAAAACAATTAGAAGTCTGACAATGTTACGATAATTGATCAGACTCACTCATTAGAAATCCTTACCAAATATGTAGTTGTACTGGGACAACTGAGCAGAGCGGATCTTTTTATTTAAGGTGGCGCTCTGATCGCTGTTCAAGTCCACCATGAAGCCGGCGTGGCGGAACTCTTGGACCACCTTAAAAGGAAAACACGTCCTCTCAGACTGAATCTATGACCAGTCTGTCACATCGAGACACAAAACAGAAATAAAGCACATGTTCTGCAAACGCAGCAAAGACTTCGCAGACCTGTTTGCTGTACGACTCGCTGTCGCCCCCTACAGGAATAACCATGACCTGAGCTGGGGACAGCCACAGCGGCCTGGCCCAAACACAGAGAGGACGGTGATCAGGACGCAGCGTAGCAAATCAAAAACATTATTGTGAGTGTTGGAGCCGTCTCACCATTTGCCTCCAAAGTTTTCAGCCAGTATGGCGATCATCCTCTCCAGTGATCCCAGCACTGCTCTGTGGACCATCACCGGCCTGTGCAACTGGCTGTCTTGGCTGAGGTTGAAAAAGAAACCCAAAACATTAACGTAGCGACAAAGAGGTGCTGAGATGACTCATTTATCAATCAATATTGGTTTTCTTTTTAATAAATATCATTGTTATATCAAGTAAACCTACGTTCAATCCTGGAATTATAAAATTAAAGAGTTAGATATTTAAATAAAACGTAATAAGATGCAAGACTCACCCCACATACTGAAGACCAAATCTGATTGGCAGCTGGAAATCCAGCTGGATGGTAGCGCACTGATGCTGTCTGCCAATGGCATCTTTGATCTGAATATCAATCTGTGGGGAAAATACATGGGAGTGTGTTTGCGTGCCAGTGAACCTATCCCAACGAAAGCCCACAAACAAGAGCTCAGGCCAGAATTCCGGATGAAAGGCCTTTCCAGTAAAGCCGATCTACAGCAGCACAGCCCAGCTGGTCGGCCCAGAGCTATGGTTATGCATATGTAACCTCACCCTGGCTTGACTTTCCTTCCACATGGTCTCAAATATGGAACAGCTTGACTGCAGCTTCCTTTTGATGTTTACCAACTTCGTGTGATGCAATTTTTGCTGTTTTCAGATTTTGCTTGCTTCAGGTCGAACCTACAGTGAAACGATGGCAGCAGAGCAGCGGATCCTTCCATCAAGGCTGCGTTGCAAGGTTTTGCACTAAAATAACTGATTTATTTTCTTTGTCCTGGGTCAGGCTTCCAGCTTATGCTCCTGCTGTGTGTGTGTATGGGTGTAAAGTGGGTTCCTTCATGCTACATGAACTCAGACTCACCTTTGGTCCATAGAAAGCTCCGTCTCCTGGGTTCAGCTCCCAGCGTTCGCCAAACTGCTGCAGGCTCCTCTCCAGCTGCTGCTCCCTCACAAACAGACACAGCGTTTCATTAAGCTGGCATGGTCATCATCTCTGTCGCTTTCTGTGCCTGAGTTGTAATAAGTCCTGACAGACAGGAACCATAATGGTCAAGCACGGTCAACTGCTCAATGTTTTTAAAAAGTCACTTAGTTAGATCTCTATCTAAGCAGCATCCTGATATGTGGGCAGCCAACTTAAGTTGGTTTTATTACATCATTTCATTTATTTTCTATCTAGCTCAAATATGTAGTTACGTCTGTCTAAGGACAGCCTGTGTGTGTGTGTGTGTGTGTGTGTGTGTGTGTACACCTGCTCAGCATTATCCCACTGTTCAGGCTCGCCTAAACATGGCGTAGGACGAGTAGACAGGAGGCAATGGAAAGAAAACCCAAACACTTGATACACGTGCCGCACGAAGTCCAAACATGACAAAATCTCTGTCTCCAGCTGGAAAGAAAAACATGACAAAGGAAAACGTGAACAAGCAATTCCAGGAGGGTGAGTGCAGCAGAAGGATGGACTGGTGAGAAAACAGGAACAGAAACTGCAGCAGAAATGATGCAATTACCTCTTCTTTGTAAACGTGAGTCTCCAGAGATTGAATTAAAATTTCAGAGGGTCACGGAGTGACAAACATTGTGTGACTGCAGTGGATGAAGATTACACGGCACAGCCAGAGAGATGTAATGTTTGAGTACAACAAAGACCCCGATTCAACCAGCGGGCACCCTGAACGTCTCGCTTGTGCAAACCATCTAGAATATGGAACCATATGTGCCTCATTTACAGGATCTAAACAACCCACAGCTCCACACAGATGTGCTGATCTAGAAAAAATAAAAACTCACACGAGCTGAACATACCTGCTCGGGAGTGCAGAAGATGTGAGCGTCATCCTGGCAGAACCTCCGAACACGGGTCAGCCCTCCAAGAGCGCCAGAGAGCTCGTTACGATGCAGCGCCCCGAAGTCCGCCCAGCGGACGGGAAGCTCCCTCCAGGAGCGAACGCGCTGTTCAAACATGAGACTGAACATGAGACAAGAAAGTGAGCGGCTGGTAAGTCTGAATAAACACATCAGTACAGCTCTGTGTGTGTGTGGCTGTGTGTGTACCAGTGTGCAGGGCAATTCATGGGTTTGAGAGCGTAGGTCTGAGAACCCTCTGACGTCACAGTGAACATATTCTCGCTGTAGTGCTCCCAGTGTCCCGAGCGCTCCCATAATGCAGTGGTGTACAGAGTCGGGGTCACGACCTCCATGAAACCCCGCCTGCGGTATTCACCCTTCAAGAAGACAGCGAGGAAGAGTGTGTGTGTATGTGTGCACATCAAGGTCAGACTGCAGTTGTCCAGAGATTTTAGCATCATTAATCATTAAAGCGCCATGTTTCATTCCGATGGTCCTCATGATGTTCTGATTACAATAACTTTAATCTGTTGGTTTGAAAATGGATCCAGGATGTCATCAGTGTGGGCCAGGCTTAAATACTGACGACGTGCATATTTAATAGGAACTAAGACGTGGGGGCTGGTGAACATTAAGCTCATTCAGAAATGACAGGTCACGTGCTCTCTTTCTGCTCATGTGAACCACGTATGAAGTTCAGCCACGTTGCATGTTCACCTTGATGAAGTCGGTGAGGGTGTTGTATATGTGGGCTCCTTTAGGCAGGAAAAAGCAGCTGCCGGGGCTCACGTCGTTAAAGAAGAACAGCTCCTGGTCCTGTAGGAAAACACGCAAACATGATATTTACGACTGGGGTTTCTTTCTTTTTACTGGATTAGTTTTCCCTCTCCTACCGTTCCGATGCGTCTGTGATCTCTCCTCCTCGCCGCCTCCTGCTCCCTCTCCCATTCCTGCTTGTCCTTCTCTCCTGGAAAGGCCACACCTTGGAGACGCGTCACACGCCAGGGTTCCGTCTCATTGGCCTGGGTGACTGATGACAACTGGGATGTTCCAGATATGGAGTGGTAGCGGGGAGAGAGAGAGAATAATGAGTCAACAACAGACAGGGATGGTGAGGGTCAGCCAGAAAAGGGGGTGTTACAGCACGTCTGATGGGTGGCCCTGTGTTTATAAGGCAAGAGAACAGGAAACTGGCCTCTGACAAACACAACATCCTGCTGCTGCTGATATTTCCAGCCTGGCTGCCATGGAATCCCACTCTGCCCAGTAACAGCCCAATATGGAAACTCCTCCCTCCCACTGGATCAATAAAGATGAGGCAAATTCCATTTACCCACTATGGGTCCCGGAGGACGGACGGACGTGCCAAATATGTCCAAATCAAACAAATCACACGACCCATGAACGAAAATCTGATTACGCAGAAGAACTTTTGCATCAGGCGGGAAACAGTCAGGAAAAGAGGTGCAAAAGGACTCAGAAGATAAAGGCACGAGTAAAAGATAACATGTAAACACACCTGAAGCATCTTGAAGGCCTTGAGGAGGCCGGTGTTTGGCAGAAGGGGGCCGTTACAGACCGATATGCTGTCCCCGCACCTGAGGCACAACCGAAAATCAAAGAGGTTTAAGGCTGTGAGGAGATTTAAAACGTCTGTATTATCTGTGACTGTGCAAAAACGTGCCTGTATACAGTGATGCTAGAACCGCTCATCTGTTCTTCAACCAGCTGCAACCTCAGTCTACTGTTCTGTAAGAAAACAGATCAGAAATCTCAGCCCACCGAGGCCTTCTCCTGTCACCAAGTTCTGTATGAAAACACTCACATGTATTATCTGAGCTTAATTAACAACAATCACCAACTTCCCAAAAGGCACAAGATGTATGTGACATAAACCAAGGAAAGCTTTTAGTGTCTTTTTATGTGCTGCTGACCTGGAAAAGCACTCTTGCCTCTTCTGTATTCACCTCCAGTCTTGACAGAGGAAGTTTCAGGGCAGCTGCCTGCTTACATTTCTCCTCCACATCACTCAGAGACAAAGAACTGAATATGGAACAACAGACACGTGTGAGAACTGTAAAGTGTACCAAAAACAATGGCAACAAAGAATCTAGATGACTGTGGGTCTGGGGCACATAAACACATGACTAATAACAAAAAGGATATTTGATGGATGATATATCAAAACCAAGATGGTATAATATCAAAAGAGCTATCTAAAATAAATAAATAAAACAGAATAAAAGAAGAAAAAGTAACAAGTTGGCCAATAATGCTTAAAACCATTTATATTACAGGCCTATATGTTTCTCATGTGTCATATTTATATTACCTCACCTGTTTCTCAGGACATGGTCACAGTAAAGCCCAAATTCTGATGCTCCTTCTCTGCATACCTCTGCTCCAAAGACGGTCTCTAACACTCCACTCAGGACACAAGCCCCTGTCCTCCAGGCTGCCTGAGAAAAGAAGTGCAGGAGAGAGCAGTTCTGGTTCAGTGGAAAGGACAAGCTGACCCATCAATTAAAAATAAACAGACGTCATGCAACTGGTTTGGTTATAATACCTGTCGTCCTTCAGCCGTGTCAAAGCCAAGAAGCTGCAGCTCGCAGTCCGCTTCGATGGGACGTCCAAGCTCCCACAACTCACCATTCACTGTACTGACCAATGCTTCTTTCACCCTGTCCACAGACAGTTAGAATTGTGATCCTCGATAGAACTTACATGAGAAAACAATCATGGATGCATTTTATATTTACCGTACGCTCTGAGCAACAAAGAGCGGTGTGGTGACACCAGCCATTCCCTTTACCGTCCGCCCATCAGGTAGTCGGATACTGAGGGGTGCTTCTGTAGCTTCAGCCCTCTTCTTATTGTTTTGTCTCTCCCTCAGGGACTCAAAGAATTGAAGTCGCTCTAGTGAAGCTAGGCACACCTGTAAAGAGAAAGGACACATGTAAACAACAAAAGTAAAAAAAAATAAAAAATATTATAAAACTTAACTAGTCACTCCCACAGCTACACTGACTGAGTTTATACTAAAAACTAATTAGTTTCCAAAAAAATGTAACCTTATAAACTTTATGATGGTCCCATAGCTGGGATGTTGTTTTCCTGCATTAATGTCTTTTTTTTCCACGGTTTCTTTTTTAAAATAATTATAACCTGGTGGAATTTTCCAAGCTGCAGCCAAAGAAAACAAATTGCCACAACTTTGAGATTACATAACTGCAATCTGATGCAGCTTTCTAAATGCTTTCTTGTCATCTGTTATTTTGGTGCTGTTTTCTAACATTTCTCATCCTCGCTGCAAGTTTTACTACATCCTATAATACTCTCACTTGTAATCCTGCAATCACATACTTGATCAAACTGATCATTTAGTTAGCTGACGGTTCTGAAAGCCCAGATTGTTTATTTACAACTGCCAAAATGAACCTGGTAACTACATTACGAAAAATTAGAGAACAGAGACCTTGAACTCATAACCACGTTCATATCATTAAAAAAAATACATTATTCAGATTAAAACTTAAATCTAAAGTGCTAACTATTCAACATCGAAATTTAAAACATGTCTGAAAGACAAAAACAAATCAAAATAGATTAAATAAAAATTTAACAAGAATGTTCATTAGTTGCCAGTCAATCCTACAGGAACAACAGAAGCAGCTCACAGACAGACCCAATGACGTAGTTTGTAGCTAGCATTAGCTGTTCTGACAGTTTTGCATTAGGCGCACCTGGCTGTAGCTTCTGTACGGGCCACGTACAGGACAAAGCACCGGCCGACAGATTACCATCCCAAACCAAGTACCGGCCATCTCAACACCACGATTTAACCATGAGCATTTACGTTTCAACACCCGACATCATTGCCACCCTTCTCTGAGTGCCGCCATGACACCGGAAGCACAAATTCAGCAAAGACGTCATGACGCTACAACAGAGGAACGCGCGCGCTCCCAGACGTCCACAGGTTTGAACTCGCCTACAGGGGACGCGCATGTGTTCCACCTGAAGCTGTCAAGAAAAAAACGTGTGGATGTTTAAAGCCATGCACATTGCGTGTTGGAATTTCAAAAATACATAAATAAATTTAAAAGAAAAAAAATTATAAACGGCACTGATCATACTGTGGAGAAGAAAATAATAATTGCAACATAAAACAATCCGTAGAATCTTAGGTGAGTTGCTTCCACGGTTGGGTGATCCACATGTGCAAATTTCAGAATTTCGAGGAGACACTGAACTAAAGCATAATACAAAGCAGATGAGAGAGGCTCACCGTCCCATGGAGCTCAGTGCTATCAGCTGTAACTGCACCAAGAACAGTTCAATGCCGCGAGACTCGTCACTTGCATAAATATTAAAAATCAAATACGACTTGAACCACCACTAGTTCAACTACTGAAAAAATAATTGCCATTTTGTGGGCTAAACGGTTGCAACTACATCAAGACGAACCACTATTTAAAAAATAAAAAGCTGAATACGACGCCGATTTCGTACTTTTGAATAAGCAGCAGATAAATTATACCAAGTTGCTTATAAATAACTCTATAAATGTTCCAGCAGTTCTTAGATGTATGTGGATCTTTTTTATTTTAGAGCTACGTATTCTCGCCAACTAGTTGAAGTACCACAAAACGGCCACTTGGTGGGGCTACTTTGCCGTCTTACATAAGGCGGTGCGTTAAATTACTAATATTAAAAAAATCTGTATGCATTAATGTACTTAAAAAAAACCCTATACAAGCAATGATTACATGCTCAATTTTTGAAACTTGTGGTTTTTAAAATCTGAAATTTCCAATATTTAATCCTCTGCAATGTATAATAATATGGATCTCTTGCTGGTCTTCCTACAAATGCATTATCAATGTGTAACACTGGATCACTTCTTCATAATCAAATTAAGACACAGAGGTCATGAATTAGACCATCTCACACTATATTTACTATTTTAGCTGCCTAGAAAAAAAAAAAAAAAAGAATTTAATGTTATTGCTGTGGCAAATGCAGCAAAGTGCATCAATGTAAGTCAGGATGAGATATCCAAAGTGTGAATTGCATTTATGTCATTTCAATGATGTGCTCCATTTCAATGTGTAAGCAGAAATAAGAGGAGCTATCTTTATCATAGGAGGCATTTGGTGAAGTGGTTGTTTGTGATGGAGAGAAATAAAGCAAAACAGCAATATAATCTCCCTTACACTAGTGAAAGTACACATCTGGTTACAATAAACGGTGCAGTCACCAAAGACTGACAGCTCTGTTCATGAATGTACTGACAGGTGCAATTTTCCTTTTACTCAGTGTTAAACCTATGAAGATGTGTCACCTGTGAAGAGACATGAGAACTGTGACAGTCATGTGTGCATGTTTATCACAGCAGAAAAGACTGGACACCTGAAGACCAGTGATGAAGCATCATTGATGAGAACAGCAGTGAGAGCAATTCAACTCAATAAATGGATACAGACTGTCCACAACTTCAACTCAATTTGCTAAAATGGAGGTAAAGAGAAAAGACAGGCATGTACAGGGTCAATTACAACTGTTTGACAGTAACTGAGCCCCTCTCTCCAACACACACACACACCAAAGGTTTTGATCTGTTTTTGCAGGCAAAATACAGAAGGAAGTAACAGATTTAACATTCAGTAAAACATCAGAACTATGATGGTGCCAACACTCTAGTGCAGAGGTGACCAGACCCAGAGGGCCACAATCCAGACGGGTTTTCTGTCCAAACAGGGTTAGGACAGAATTCCCAGGTACATTACGGCCCTCGAGGACCAGGTCAGGACACTCCTGCTCTAGTGACAATATGTTGTTACATTGTTTTTTTAAATGTAGCTTATACTTTGTGTTTCTGCAGACACCAGGTGCAGCTTTATGATCTGCCTCAACTGAAATTGAAAGTGAACACAAGGAGAGAACACACGAGGTCATCTACGTCAGCACAGAACAGAGGGACACAATTCTGCCGCGGATCCTACTCAGGTAGTAGGATCCATGTCATTGCACTGTGAATACCTCATTTACCCCAGGAAGAGTCCACAGCGGCGTGGGAGCAATTTGGGACAACAGTGTGAGCAAAACAGGGTGGTGGTGGGGGGTGGGGGGGCTCAATGGCAAAAGCAACAGAACAGGGGCCAAAACAACAGGAAAATGAAAATAACCCATTTCAAAGCTATTCTAAATATGATGTTTACTGTGCTGAAAGAATCTGCCAAATCAATCTTTTTAAAAACGTCGCACAAAAAAAAAAAAAAAAACTATTAGCAATGGGAAGATGGAAGCGATTCTCTGAAGACAATGGGAACAGCACAAATTAAAAGAGCGACCCCAGCGAGCGACCCAATAAATATCTCCTCCTCCTCCTCCTCCCTCATTGATTGAAACTCTGCATTTTATTTGAGTCAGTACATGATGAAGGCTAGCAAGAGTACCACCCCACCCCCCAACTCTTCATCAGTCTAAACTAGAGCACGCAGGCTGGATTTAGGTTAATGGAAACACAGAAAGATCTTCAACCTCTTCAGTGGTCATTTCAAAGGGCAAAAAAGGTGCGACGGATACGGTCGAGAACTTCTTCAGGGGCTAAAGCTTATCCCAGGCCTCGCCAGTAAAGGCGAGCGTCACTCTCCTCATTAATAGAACCAAGAGCTTGAAAGGGAAGGGGGGGAGCGGTATCATTTTAAATTTTATATTTACAAACTTGGAGATTTACAGTGAGAGGGAGGAAAGAAAAAAGAAAAATTTGGAGCAAGAGAAGAATACTATGTACAACAATGTGGGGGGAAATGCCAAGTTTTACCCTCTGCGGTGACATAAATCTCTTGACTTCAAAAGTAAACACACATATGTACACTCTTAGATTAAAAGATTACTTTTGAAAACACTCCACTCATCAGTTCAATGGAACACACAGACTGAAGTATGTAACCTGACTTTTCTAAACTGGCAATGTTCTGGACGTAGATTCACATTTATGAGCTAATTGTGTCAATGATGCAGATTCTGTTAGTCAACACAAATGCAAATAAACTTATTTTCCATAATGTCAAACTACCGTTTTATTTCTAATAAACCCCAACCCCCCCGCCGCCCCCCCCACACCCACCCCCCAAAGATTCTTTTCCTTCCCTCTCTCACTGGTTAACTTCAGAGCGACCAGTGGTTTGTGTCTATCACTACTGCACCAGAGCTCATGAATACATCTGCCATTAACAGAGAGGTGGGAGACAACTTATAGATGGCGAGTTATCACACAACATTCAGTACTATGTAACTGAAACATCGTAGCTGTACTGAGCAGTATAAGATGACTGCCTGGATGTTTAGCTGAAGCAAGAAGGTTCAATCAGCTATTTACACACAACCTATAGTTTAATTCCAGCTAATTAACAGAATAAAGACTTCTGGGCTCATACCAGCAGGGCTAAAACACACAGCACTGCAGTGCGGGGTGTTGGCGCTTCTCGTTCAGCCTGTTAGCGACGACAGCTTCAGTAGCGTGGGGGTAGGTAGGGTCTCTTCTGCGAAGGGAAGGTGCCACCTGCAAATGGAGGGCCGGACCGCTTGCCTCGCATCCCACCTCGGGGGTGATCTCTGGCATGCTGCTGTGAGGGCGGTCGGCCTCGCAGCATCGGTCTCTGGGACATGGGCAGCGAGAGGATGGGCGGCCGGCTGGGTAAGTCGAGGAGGGGAACCGGGCCAGAGGACTGGTTGTGAGGTGGAGGACTGGTGGGGGGGTTGAGGAGAGGAGGGGCTGCGAGGCGAGAGGAGACGGCGTCAACTGCCGGGGAGTTGGGCGTGGAGGGGGAAGCGGTGGAAGACGTGGGAGAGGGAGGTACGAGAGGTGGCGGCAGGGGCTCCTTTACTCTGCCCAGTAAGGGAAGAGGAACAGCGGGGCCACCTGGCCGGTGGAGAGGGCCTGCATGGTGAGGCAGAAAAGGTTCTTTTACCGTGCCAGGACGGGGCATCTTCGGGGGGTCACCTAGCAACGATGACATGAGAGGCAGAGGGCCAGCTTTGCCTCCTCTGTGCCCTAGCCCACCTCTGTCCATAGCATCAGGCCGCCCTGGGGGGAGCAGTGAAGAGGGGTGATCGACAGGGACCAACACTCCCCCTACCATGACTGCAGAGGGTACAGCAGGGTGAGGAGGTGCAGGGAGCTGCGGCATGGGTGGGGGTGGGGGTCGAGGGACTGGAGGAGGAGTGCTGAAGCATGGGGATGTGGGAGGATGCTGATGGAGGAGTGCTGGAGGAATGCCGTCTGTGTGATATGGCATCTGGAAATGAACTGGAGGGGGAGGAATGGGTGGAGGAGGGTGGAGGTGTGGCAGGAGGATGGGCAGAGGAGGGGGCATCGAGGGCATGCCGTCCTTTGGACATCCCTGGCCGATGCTGACAGGAGGTGGCCTGGGGAGGTGGTGGGGTGAAAGAGGCCGAGGTTCCATGTACTCCTCCTCTTCATACCACATTACTCCCCCCGGTCGCCCGCCGGCCCCTCCCTCTCGGCGAGATCCTCTTCCAATCACGCGTATGCTCTCGACTGTCTTGATGCGCTCCCCGGCAAGTGGACGGTTAGAGTAGCCTAAGGTTTGGATGGGAGCTCCTTCGGTGCAGGGAGACACCAGCGTCTCAATGCGATGGTACTGGCCGTCCTCGCCTGCAGCCTCTTTACTCCTCTCCTCCGTTTTCTCCCTCTGAGCGCCATCACTGCTGGCCTTACGGCCTGCAAACGCTCTCTTTTCTCCGATTCTGCTGCTATTCCCAACCATTCCCAGCAGGTTGTGCTGCCCATCTTTCCTCCCTTTCATGTCACTGCTTGGGGAAGAGGAGACGTGCTTCTTTACATGTTTCACTCTGTCGTCTTTTAGTTTTGTGCCGCTCTTGTTCCCGGCTCCGTACCGTGAGGAGGAGGAAGAGCCCACAAACTCTCCGTTGCTGTTGCTCTCAGATGGCGTGATCACAGCATCCCATGGGTCATTGCGGTAGGCTGTGGGTGACAGGGAGGCTCCTCTCGACTCTGGTAAACTCCCGGGGGTGTCCATGATCTCATCTTGGGTGGGGGTGCCAGCGGCCTCGTCTCTGACTGGCGTCCCGTCCACCCCATCTGGACTGTCATCACCCAGAGCGAGACCAAAGTTTGGATTGCCCTGCAAAAAACTATTGATTTTTGATTCCAGGCTGGGGGGAGAGACTGAAGGGGCTGAGGAATGAGACGGGGGTGCGGAGGGAGGAGGAGGGGGAGGTGGAGGAGAGAGTTGTCTCTCTTCCTCCCGTTCTCGGGAACCTCTTCTAAAGTTGTTAACCAAAGTGGGTCTGGCTTTTGGGTTGGTAGGACTGAGAAGAACTTTGACCCCTGATGATTCTGGGGAGTTTCGGGTGGGCGGTGCAGAGGTGTTTGTCACATTTTGCAAAAGAGACGATAAACCTGAAGCGAGACGGAAAAGTTATTCATTTGTGCTGGGAACAGAATAAAGTATAAACTGCATGTCTAGCACACCTGGTGTGTTTGCTTTGGAGAGAGCATTGAGGATGCCTTCAGGTGTGATGTCAACACGGGACAGAATGCTAGCCAGCGCGGGGCTGGAAGGAGTGGCTTTGGAGGATGCTGACTGCCCAGAAGTGGTGGTTGCTCCTGTAGCTGGTTGAGCTGGGCTAGCTGCAGAGATTCAGACAGGAAACCATATAAAGGAGCCCTGTTAATGCACATGTTTCTACATCACAATGTGGCTGTTGCTAGTTTTCAAATGCCAAACAGCTAGTGACACAGGACAAATGTAAGTATATGTAATCTGTATATGCTAATGCTAACAACAGGCCATGGTGACAACATGAGGCAAAGAGGCTGTGTATAATAATACGATTATTTAGGCAGTCTGCTAAGATTCAACAGCTATGACTTTTTTCATGTCTGAACATACTTGTATTCTTCATGGCAGATGTGAGTGAGCTCAGAATGGAGCTGATCTTTCCCAGGTCCACCTTCTCCAGGTTGACCGCCTTTGGAGTTAGCGGTGCACTCTGAGCAGGGTTACTCTTGCCAGGTTTGGTGGGTGTGCTGGGAGCCTTCGACCCTTTTGCAGCCTTGTCAGCAGTGGTGGAGTTTTTCTCTTTCTTGCCATCTGCTATTAAACATAACAGCACAATTAAAACATACATTTTAAAGATCTGAATCCCGAGCGGGCAGCGTTTGTGGCCGAGCGGGAGGAGTTGACTTCATCACTGTTGGCACCGACCCGCTGTTGCGGCACCCTCGGCCTCTTCCTCAGACATGTCCATGTCCTCTGCGTCTCTGTTTTCGTTGGGCCCTTCTCCGTCATCCATGGCCTTACCGTCCAGCTCTGGATCCACCTGGGCTCGGCTGGGCCCCAGTCCCAGGAAGGGCGAGTCTGAGCCAGTGGGGGAGGGGGCGTCTTCAGAGGGTGAGGGGATGGGGGAGTCCTCGGGTCCAGGCAGAGTAGACTTGAGAGAATCCAGTTTCCTTTTAAGACTGGCCACGCGGTTGGCAAATGCATTGTACGCCTAAGAAAACAGAGGCTGGCAGATGAAACAGAAGCCACGGCAAGAATTTAACCGCTTGCATGTGAAAACGTCATGAAACACTCACATTAGCCACAATCTTAACCTCCTTGTACTGCATCTCGTAAAAAATGTCTGCGTTGCGCAGCGCGTCAAGCAGAGGAGGCCCGGATTTTAACTCTTTCTCCAGGAAGCCGACAAACTCCTGCAGCTTCTGACTGTTGTCCTCAAAATCTTTCGCAAACTTATTCCCTTCTGCCTTGTCTGTAGGACAAAAAGACAACAAGCCAGGAAACGTTACAGTCAAACGCTTACATGGAATAAATGTCTGTGGTGAAGAAGAAGCAGGAGCAAGAGAAAGATGAACAGGTGGCGGCGGTGCAACAGGTGAAGTCCTGATGAGACTAGCTGACCTTTCAGTCGCTTCAGAGCCTCTGGGCTACACAGATCCACCCTGAGAGCCCCC
This sequence comes from Pao palembangensis, assembly GCA_015343265.1. NCBI lineage: Eukaryota > Metazoa > Chordata > Actinopteri > Tetraodontiformes > Tetraodontidae > Pao > Pao palembangensis. Next base: position 2,980,245 of record CM027088.1, on the reverse strand, counting down.
AGCTGCTTCTCCCTTAGCCCCTCTTCTGCAGCTGCTCGCTTGTATCTGGACAACTGCTCCAGGAGGGACTGAGGCTGGAAGACAAACGTGCAAACGACAGGTGTGGGACACACCGAAACCTGAAAGCACGCAGCAACGACACACAACACAGCCGACTTACTGTGAACTCTGCAACAATCTTGGATTTGAGGGCAGCTTTAGTGTTACTGGGAGCTGGGGAGTTCAAAAACAGAACTTTCATTGTGAAATAATGAAAATAAAATCACTGGAGATGACCTCTTGGGTGAAAAGGTGAAGTGAACAAACCCTTTGCTACGGTGGCCTCTTTTTCTTTCTCCTTAGGCTTTTCACGCTCCTTTTCTTTTTTGTTCATGCCAGCTTTAAACTGAGCAATGACCTCCTCGGGATACACGCTCCTCTCCTCCCAGATGGAAAAAATTCTTTCCACGGACTTCCGCACCTTCCCATCTCTGACAAGCAGAACCAAATGTAGTTCAGTTTATTAAGCGGAGAGGGGTCCCTATTGGCAGCAACTCCTAGCAACTCCCATGTCAAAACATATTTAATGACTTCATTTTCATTTGTAGAGTTGAAAAAGTTAGTTTACCGAATAAACTGAGCGGCATTAGGAAGGACGTCTGCAAAGGCTGAGCGGAAGATAATGGCATTCTTTCTTTTGCAGTTCTGTATCACATCGTTGGCAAGGTAGAAGAGGTTCAAGCGGTGGTTGCTGTCGGCTGGAAGAAGAGCAGAGAAGCAAATACTCATTTTATTCTTTGAGCTTGAATACAAAATAGCGTGTACTCATACACGTGGGACTTTTGTAGCCATAATGTATTCCTTGCTTCTTACACCAACCCCAGCTAACCCCCCAACCCAAACCCAGTCCTAACCCCAACCTTAAAACTGAGTGAACCCTCAAAAAGGGCGTTAAAGTTGTGAGGACCAACCAAAATGTCCTCGTTTTGCTAATAGGAGGCTCACTTTCGTACTTAGAACAAGTGCATGCACACACACACACACACAGCAGTAGTGCAGCGATAAAAATCTTCACAACATTGATTTCCTGTGTGTAAGTTATACTCCATCCTTGCTGTGCAGCATAATTGAATTTGTGTGTTTTAATTGTTATCATACACATAAACAGAACTGGCTCAAAAATGATGGAACCGGTCAGAAATGACTGCTGAGAGGAAAATGGAGGGGCGCAACCGTTAAGAGGTGCTTAAAAGACGTCTGATGTCACTACCAAAGATGAAGATGATTGTGTCATGCTGGGATCCTCTGCAACGACCCTACTAACCAACCAAGAGGGACGCATGAAATGTTGCACCGATCAATAGGAAAAAAACTCTTTATCTTTCAAGCAACTGATGTAACAAGAGCAGGAACAGCAGAAATGCTGTTGGAGGAAAACAAAGAGGAAGACCTTGGAGACACAGAAGCTTTGTTAAATGGTAAATTGTCCCCATTCTTTATTAGATACGATGGTGGATCTGCGTCTCACTGAGCGGCATTATCATAGTAGAATCTGAATTGATCAGACTCATGAATGTGGCTTGGAATTGACTGACGATTGCTGAACTCCACTGTCTGTAAAGTCCCTTTGAGTCTCTTTCAATCTGCAACAACGTAACTAAAATAAATCAAAAATCCACTCGACTAAAGAAGAATGCTTGAGTCGAAGAGAAAGATACAAACCATGGCCTGAACTACCTGCTAATATTGTAAAAAATCTACTACAGACCTTAACCGCAGGCTTTCCACCCTCAGCTCAGCAGATTTAAGCCCAACGTACATTTTAACTGTGAGTGAGGACACAGAAAACCTACAGTTCTACGTTCATAAAGAAGCAAGAAGGTTTGAGTCCTTTTAGGATCATTTTATATTCTATAGGAAGAAAGATCAGGACTTTAAGATCGCGTATTTCCTGTACTGCCTACCGAGGCTGGATATTTTATTATTATTGTTATGATTAGTACAATTATTGTGTTGTGTTCAGATACAACTTGGAGTCTCCTAAAACAAAGCTTTGACTGAACTAGCAGAACAACAGACCGTTCGTCTCAGGCCTCAGAAGACTCTGTACATCTGGATGTTTTATTTTCAAAAAGCCTCACAACGAATGAAAAACAAGTACATTTGGAAGAACTTAACTGTATACTGGTCATCCCTAAGTGCTGCCTATTTGAAGACGAACAATAATATAAGGGCAAATAACAACAACCAGTTGTTCAATCTCCTATTTTCAAATGTTGTTTAATGAACCTGGCAAATCAATGCCCGCTTACAACAGCCATTACATTTCTATCTGACCAGTAGCTAAAGTTTTTAGAATTTGCTATTTTTAAGTCTTTAAAATGTAGTTCATTCGACTGTATGACCTTCACTGCTTTCACGATAACGACTTCAATCTTAGCTTCCTGTTAACGGCGTCACAACTCACATTTAACTGTTGTCTTGTTAGCGGGGTTGTGATACACACGCCTAAACAATACTTCACACAAAGATCAGAGGCATTAAAATGAAAACAACACCTGCTGTCAAATAATTATAGTAATGTTAAGTCAGACAGGAATGATCTACCAGAAAGAGTGTATTTGATGGAGAAAAGCAACAATAAGATAATCCAAGGAGAAACTGGACAAAACCTCTCTCTAAAATAAAGTTTTTCTCATAAAACACCTGGTTCTGTCGCTAAAGACATGTCAATCATCAGCCCCACACTGGTGGATAGAAAGATGAACAACACCAGCATCAGAAAATCTCAGCTACCTTCACACTAATGCAGTAAACGTCTTCCAGATCACATGATGCGGAAAACAGATAAAGACCTCAACATCAACTCCAACACATTCAAATACAACAAAGCCAAAAAAACCACAGGATCACTTTGTACGGACTCTCTGTTCAAATACTGTCCACCTGAACTCGTATTTAGATGTTGCTGTTGGATTACAATGTCAGTTTTCAGGAAATTACATTTACGTAACCGAAAGCAACAGTTATCAACTAGAAAAATAGTTGATGACCAGAATTAAATGCAGTCATTTTTCAACAGCAATGTCATGGTCCAGTCGAAAATGTTTCATTGGACCTTTATTTTATTGCAGCTGGTGAAGGCCATGGTACAACATCTGAGAGACATCTCCCAACCTAAAGCAGCGGATGTTAAACCTGGTCGGTGTAGCTGGCCCTGCTCCCTCTGGCTCACACAGAGGGCAACTGTTCAGGGTGTGCTGTCAGCACAGGCTTTGCGTCCCTTCAGTCCTGCAGGGAGTAAAACCATATCTGGCCTGGCCAGCTCCCAGTGTGGCAAAAAAATATATAATTCAATCACTGAAATCTACAGATTACAGTTAAGAATTGTAAAAAATGGGTTCGTCTGAGGTAGTTTTCTGAATACGGACGCTTAAATGGTAACCAAGAAGTGAATTATCATTGGTCACTAAAATTTACATCAATTCCTTCTTTAACCAATATCAACATGCGCAGTTTAGCATTCTCACTTGCATTTTGACAATATATGAATAAGAAACTAAAGGAAACAACAAATCTGACCTCAGTATATTATTCCATTAACACAATTAGGACCAAACGTGTAAGAGGCAATAGAGAAAAAGGCAGAAACAGGATTTGATCTGACTAACTGAACAAGAAAAAGAGAAAACTAATTTCTGACTGTCCCATATTAACACTATCCTTGGTACTTTAACATCGGTGAGAAATTACCAACCAAAACATACACAAACTGCGAATTATAGCAGTGGGTGAAATGACAAGAATACCAGATTAACGTGTAAACACGCGACTACGTTTGAGCCTAACATCATTAGCATTCATTGTAAGGGTCCCTAATCCAACAGTACTAGGTACTAAAGTGCCTAGTGCGCATCTCACGTTTTCTTACTCTGTATCAACAAAATCTAACTTGAATATTTTCCCTTGTCTGATGAATATAAATCACATTTAATGCATGGAATTACAGAAAAAACGCAAGGAAAAATAAACACAGAACACAGAGCAGTTCACTCAACCGTGAACACTAGGAGGCCCAACTTTGAACAGCGTTAGCTTAGTTTGTCTAGCAGGAACCTAGCCTAGCCTACCTAGCATAAAGTGGCGACAATTATTGTTGTGTTATGTTTTTTACTTTAGCTTGTAATATTTCGTTGCGTTGGAGCAAAATATTTCCAAGATTTATTATACACTATACGAAATTCTACCTATTTTTGGCGACCGATAATGATCAACTCAAAAATGCGTTTCAGTGAGCTTAGGTGAGCTAGCTTCCAAACTCTGCGACGAGCGACTTACATTTCTTGAGCCACTTCATCCAGTAGCGGACGATAAGGCCGTGGTGCTTCTTATTTTCAATACACCACGTTGAAAGTCCTTGTATTGATTCCATAGTGTTGGATACTCCCTGAAATCGCCGGTCCAAAGACGCTTCGAGAGCAGCGCTGGAGCTACGGGCTCCATGAGCGCTTGCAGCCCCAGAACCGGCCGCCATCTTTGCTGCTCTGTACTGAGCGGGGTCTGATACAGAGGAAGAAGCTAACGGGGAGCCCACAAACACGCCCCCGTGTTTTGCTCCACTAAAACGGTAACAGTTTTGCAAGTCATGGGACACATTGAAAATAACAAAAAACAACAAAAAAAAGAAAATCCTGGTACAGCTTTATAAGAGTTATAAACTCGATAAATGGCAAAACGCGTGAAATAAATAACACATGTATGTTGACTTGTTTATTTAAGGCTGAAAAGTTAACTAAGGGTGAGCAAAGGAAATTCTATTCAAAAAAAATTTGCTTGGGAAAGTCAGGAAAAAAAAAACCCCCTGAAATTACAACAATCGTTTAACAATGTTCTATAACTACAGGATTGGACGTGTTTGACTTAAGATGGCAGATCTGCTCATCATTGATGCGTTTCCCCATCTTACATGTTTGGAGAGGGACCTGATAAAAGATCATTCTCCATTTCTCATCACCACACAAAGCTCCATCACAGTACAATCAGTCACATTGTATCAGATGACAACATTTGCCTGAATAGTCAAACCAAAGGCCAGATGCAGGTATACACAGTCTGTCCCTTATTCTTGTACAAACCCACACAGGTTTATTGTTCTGGCCCTTCTACACTCGAGCTATTGATGAAACATTTTTTGTCCCCGGTCAAAGGCAGCAGTATGGGAATATCGGCATCACAACGTGGATGGGAACAACAGTGAAATCACACACAGATTTCAGTCGTCTGAGGTTTCCAGTACGCTCAGGCTGAGAGCCAGGTCCCAGTAGTGTTCTGTGCCATGCTTCTTGAAGTGTTCTCGGGCCATACTCTCCGTCGGGCACTGTTTGAATTTCATATCCCCGAAACTACGTTCTTTAGCTGTCCCCTGGAGAACAAATGGCAAGTGTTACATCTGCTAGTAGATCAAAAATAATTCCATGTCAACAGGAAGGTAACCAACTAACAAGGGAAAAATGGAGCAAAAGCAGATGTGTCTCTTACCTCCCAAACCAACCAGCATTTGTTGTTCCTCTTTGTGTCGTCATCAGCATCTGGATCTAATTGAGAGTAGCAAGTAAAAACATCATCTCATTAAAAAACGCTGAGTTACAATGACTAGCCAAAGAGTGAAAGGTGAGGTGGGTCTCACCGTCTCTTTTACTGCTGTGTTCCACCCACTCAATTCGGTGCAGCATCAGCCTCTTGAACTTTTTCTGAGATTTGGGGCCTAAAAATTGGGAGCGGAGGAAACAAATAGTTTACTGATGATATACAAGAGCAAACAAAAGCAATCAATTCCATGAAATCCCCAGCTTTTTGTTGTGCTGCATCTTACCTCCTTCTACCACGACTAGGTTGACATCTTTGTGCAACACCACCGTGCCCGTCAGGTACAGCTGGTTGGCATTGGCCTCCACTTTAAACTTCTTAGCGGGATTCTGCAGGTTACGAATCCTTTAGGAGAAACAGCGATGTGCTTTAAGCAGGCAGGCTTCACTTCGCGTTCAAACTGCAGGACCTGCTCGCCTTTCACAAATACACACCTATACACGGCAATGTGAACACCATCAGTGAGGTCTTCCTTTAACTTCTTCACCTTCTTTTCTTTCCGTTGCTCCGCTGTGAGCTTGCGGGCTGCATTGGCTTCTTCATGAGCCCTGTAAACACAGGACGAAGCCAGGAAGAGTCAGACCTACGAGCCAGATCCGGCAGATCGTACAAAACAGTTCAGGGACAGAGAGGAAGAGAGGGAGACGCAGCTGAGGTTTGACACTTACTTCTGTCTCTTGGCCATCTGCGCTCGGACGTGTGCCTCGACCTTTGTGGGGTCCTGAACCGCCTCCGTCCCCAGTACTCTCATCAGGTTGGAGATACGTACTGGGGGGGAAAAAATGCAAACATCAGCTGCGTTGATCTAAAATGGTGGTAGCGTTAATCTGGGTGTACCTTTAGGTTCTGGTGGAGGCATAAGCCCCAAGCGGACCTTCTCTTGTACTTCTTTTTGTGCCTCTCTTCGCGTTTGTCTTCTCAGTTTCTTCTGTTCTTTCTTCGTCAGATAAACTCCCAGCGTTACTTGCTTATTTGTGTCAACTGAAGAACAAAGTCGTTATAGATCTCATTACCTTTAAATGGTATGATGTCATTTCTAGACAGGCTGATAATGTCAAACTCCCATAATCCAGAAAGGTATCCTATTTACTCACCAGGAGGTCTAATTTGTGCAGGGTGCTCCACCAGGTTGGTCACACCAAATAACTCCACCTCATCAAAATTTGTTTCTGATCTTTAAAAGAAGAAAATAAAATGTAAATGGTAAATAGCTGCTTCAACTAAAAAACGTGTACTAAATACGCATGTTTATGATGCAGTGCATTCTGGGTAAGTATGCAACGGTTACTCCTGTCTCGGCCACATCTAGCAATAAAATTGCACATTGTCTTTTATTCAGCCTTTTTAATCTGAAGCCAAGTGCAAAGACAGAGAGGACAATAAAGGAGAAATAACTTAAACACAACACATTAAGGCCAATAAGTGCAGAAAGTCAGCATTTCTGGAGGTGCATTGCTTCCTTGTATTTTCTTACAAGTTAATGTTTGATGGTAGGATGAAGGAGTCCCACCACTCCACGTTGGGAATTTCACCATCTTCGATTTCCTTCTTGGGAGCAATCAGCGCCAGCTTGGTTGATGCGTGGATTCCGGTCTTCTTTGCTGCCTGGGAAATCTCATTCTGCAACCTTTCCAACTGAGCCTGTTTGACACCAGGAGCCACAGGGGACATTAGATGTTTAATTTTTCAACAGAAAAATCATTCAACTGAGCTCAAAACAGAACAGATAGATTCAAATATAACATTTTAGATGAAGCCAGTAGGACTGATTTTAAGATTATCACAAAATGCTAATCAGTCATTACCTTGGTTCTAATCCTCTGGGCGATCTTCTCGAAGCGGCCCTGCTCATGGAATTTGAAGCCCTTACGCGGACGCTGAGCTTGAGTGAGAGTCACGCGGTTGTCAAAGTAGGACGTGGATTCCAACTCCTCCCCTGGTTTCTCCTTCAGCTGCTGACGGAATTGTTCTCTTTTTACAGCGCGAATGTTCGCTACAGAGACACGGATGAACAAAGATGTAAAACGCTATTCAACACTACAGGAAAAAAGGTAGAAGTGAGGGAAAAATACCTTTCAGTGTGGGCATGCGATGCGTCAGTTCAATTTCTTTGCCAGTGGCATCTACAGTTCTTCCTTTGTCATCCAGAATAAGAGGTGTTGGCTTAGTCACCTCTTTGGCTTCGACTTTCCTGTTAGAAAACACATCATTAACAAAGAAACGGAACAGTGTTTTATCCACTTCAAGCTCTTTGTACTGAGACATGACTTACGGGGGAGCAATTCCCATAGCGTGTAGATTAGCCAGTGCCACGAGGTTGTGAGGCCCAGTGTTCCCCAAAGCTCCCAGGATACCAGGTTTCATCGATAACTGGGACTGTATGCGGGCCTGCAGCTCGGCAGCCTTGCGGGCCTTCTCAATCGCGTCGTTCATGAAGCTGGCGGCCTTGGAAGGCGCAATAGACGACGCACCGCCTGCCGCCGCGCCAGTTTGTGACTATTGTGTGGGAAAGGCAACCACCAATTAGAAAAGTAAATGTCTGATTGTTACTTAAATACACAGCCTGAAAGTGGTGATATATTATTAGAGAGTGTAAATATTGAGTTAGTTTCATTACTGATGCAGAGGTGACTGAAGAAGTAAAGGTCAGCTGTTTCTTCCTCTCTTCTATCTGTTTTGTGGCAGCCTCCATCATCTGTTTAATCTGGTAACACAAAGAAAATAGCAGATGCAGTATGTTCATCACAGAAACTAAAACATAGTAACTATGAAGAGGAATTATCTCATACCTGAAGTTTAGTGAGCATTCCAGGGCTCTCAGATGGGGGCCCAGGTATGACCTCGGGCTCATCTACTTCCTCGAAATGAGGGAACCTTTTCTTTTTAGCAGTTACCCCATCTGCCGGTTCACGAACTTCTCGCATTGCAACAGTCTCAGTCTGTTCACCAAAAGCATCCTAAAGAGCAGCCAAACAGAAACACATCATTAAGCGGTTACGTTTAGATTTAGAAGCAATGATTTCCAGACAGCACCTACATAATTCACCTTTGGGTCTTTATTTTAACTTCACAATGGCATTCAAAACAGTCACGAATCTGTTTACCTTAAGGTCTCGCTTACGGATCCTTTCTCCTCCGTCTTTGTTGCCACGGGAATTGCGGCTTTCCTCCACAGCTTCAAAAAGGCGCTCTACAAACCCTCCAGCAGAGTCATCAAGAAAAGGACGAAGCTGGTCTTTAAAGACAGAAATAGACGTTGAAAATGTTGCCAATGTCAAAATTAAACATTTTCACCTGTGTAATGAACCATGTATAATTTCCTCAGCACAGCACCCCAGTAAAACTTGCTTAAAAAACTCCTTGTTTTGATTCAGTTGTGTTTGTTGCTCGAATAACTCCTTTTCACATAACACATACTCAAGATGAGCTCCTGGGAATCTCATCAGACTTGTCATGAATGTTAAAAAATACTGAGGGTGATTAGGCAAGAAAGAGAGCATGTATATGTCGGAGTCCATTTAATAACACATTTACCATTCAAGGAAGCACATGTGACTGGCTATCAGTCTCATCTGGTAAAAATAAAATTGGTGAATAACCATGATGAGGTAAAGATTTACATAAATATAGTATACAGTTTTCAGCAATGTGTATATTACACATGGGTAGCTGTTTTCAACTTGAACCTCTTTTCCCACATCAAGATCTGCTGTGAAATGATATATTATTTTACCTATAGTCTTCCGTTTGTCCAGTCCCTTGCCAACACAGTGTAAAGCTGCCGTGACCACCGTTGGCTCTGAGAATCCCAGCACCTTCTTCACAGTTCGTTCCACCCACGGTTTTAACTCCTCCACCTCCCGTTTATTCAGCGACATCTCCCAAACCTTATAGAGCACAAGTCAGTAGTCAGGGCGTTATCATATATTAGGACGATCTCAATGATTCAAGCACCATGACATGACTGAAGGTTGAAACCCGTTCTCAATCACATTCATAAGTTAATAACAGAACCCCAGAAACTTCATAAACAATATACATCAGTGTATAAAATATTTGCGTAGTCCCAATTAACAACAATATCGTAATTTTTGCTGCGCCAGACAGTATAAAAATGTATATTACTATAGCTTTCCCCGTTGGCCGCAGTGAGTAGTTTAATCTTTATACTGCCCGCTAATTTTGTTAGCATGCCGCAGTCAACAAGCTACGAGCATTCGGGTAATGAATGTTTAGGTGGCAACCTAAACATACAAACCTTTGGATTCTGCCTAATCCTTTATCAGGCCGCCAATGTTCTGAAAGTCAAATAGGATTTATCAAGTTCAAAGTTAATCCACTCAACCTATTTTTTACACAACTTTCTTTCCAGTCGCGCCGTTCACACAACGTTGCTAATCTGAAACCCGGAAGAGGAAATGGTAACTGTTTCTCCTTCTTTACCACTTCCTGTACAGAAATGTCAGTGTTCATTGTCGCCACCTGGCACCAGTAAGAAGAACTGTTATATTTTTCTGTCAGTTTTCTGTCTGTTCTCAAATTCTCTTATGAAATTGATATATTGGAAAAAAATGTACTTACATATGTGCACACATAGGTGAGATCAGGAGGCATAGAATATAGATATTATTTCAATCTGTATTTAGAATAAATACAGAAATAAAAAGACTGATTTTTATGGATAATGCGAAATCAGCCTTTGGTTTGGGTATAATTCCATTTAATTAGAGTTCATAATCAGATTTTTAACCATATTATGGGGAACTGCAATTAAATGGGGAACTGCTCCCATGCCTGTCTATAAGATGATCTTGTGTGTAAAATAAGGTCATCCTTTGTTTTTGGTAAAATAATGCATGCTAATAAACATCTTGTTAACCCAAATTTAGGATGAAATGCAATTTACTTACAACTCACTCACTATATCCAAAGTAAATCAGAAGTAGCCTTGAGGTCTTTGTAGAGGAGGGGGGAGTTTCCTGTTCTAATCATGGTAAGAGGTCCCCTTAATTTTTTTCTCTAACGTTGCGTGATGTGGGTCATCGGAGCTACAGTTGTAGCGTGACCATGAATGCGAACCAGTGCCTGAGGCTTCACCAGTCTGCCAGCCCCCCCTTCTCTGCAACAGTAATCCACTGCCCAATCTTTTCACCCACGGTGCTCCAGTACCATTGACAGTAAACCACTGTCAGATTGAGCAGCACCGAAAAGTTCAGTGTTCCACACAGTGAGGAATATTTCTATTTTAATAAGAACACAGGAGTTCACGTACATCAGTGACATCATGCGACCAAAACGCACGCACACGGACACACGATGTTGACTGCAGATCCAGACGTAGGTAGCAGTTTCCGGACCGCGCAACCAGGACTGCCGATCTAGGCCCCCTGGTTTTCTCAACAGTGCCACCTTGTGGGTGGGATGACACCCTGCCCCTGTAGGCAGCAGCTTTTAGGACCGCAGTTTTAGGACTCGCCGGTTTTTACACCTTGCGAGTATGAATAATATATCTGCAAAGACTCTGACACTGACCCAAATACAGTGTTGCAAACTTCTCAATAAGGAAAGTCGCTATTGGCTATTCAAAAAGTCGCAAAATGGCGTCATCACCCAATATGAAATTATTTTAATGGGAAGAGGAATATTGTCGTGAGAGAAACAAAACGTCAGCAAAAAAGCGAATTAAATGTGTTTTGAACGTCAAAAAAAAAATCGTTATATCTATTCTGGGTTGTTTTTTTTTTACTTTGTATTTAAAGCAGGTCAACTGACTCTCCACATAAATCAATTTTCTTCTGTTTAGATAAATGTCGGGAAATTATAGTTATTAAAAAGAAGGGGGGTAAAACTGCTATGTGGGCTGAAATTGCTATGTACCATGTGGGGTGGAATTACAACCAATCCCTTGTACATTTTCTTAAAGTTGTTCCTAATATTCTAACCTTGTGCGTCACTTTGAAGCCGAAAAAAATGATAGTAACACATTAAGGATTTTGCTTATAACATATTATACTCGATAGTTCCACAGAAATTGTGATTGTTTGCAGAGGCACAGCAGTTCAAGTGTCTTTTATTTTCAATATCTTGTTGAATTTTGTATTTCTTGCTATAGTCCCTTTACTGTGGTTTAAGTTAATCAAGATTGAAGATTCAAAGCTTTATTATCATATGGACAGTAAAGAGGCACATTTCCCTGTACAATGAAATTCTTACTTTGCTGCCTACACTGGATGCCAAGAGTATAAAAACCAGGTATAAAATGGATAAATAATGAGACAAAGAGAGGCATGCACAAATACAATAAAATAGGAACATAAGCTTTATACTATGTACATATCACTGCAGATAATGTGCCACATTCGCTTTTATGTGCAACTGTCAGTAGTAAAATGGTGTGCAAAATGTGCAACTGTATGTAAACAGGTTAGCAGCCAAGAATAGTGCAAATTATTCATGTGCAACATGTAATAGGTAGATGTCCAGGAGAGGGGGGCTATCGCTCAGCAGTTTAATAGTCTGTGGGAAAGAATGAGTTCTTAAGTCTGGTAGTCCTGCATTTCACACTTCTGTACCTCCGGCCTGAAGGTAGGAGTGTGAACAGTCCGTGTTGGCGGTGGGTGGGGTCTTTGATGATGGAGGCCGCTCTCCTGTGGACTCTGTGATGGTAGATGCTCTGCAGAGAGGGTTGGGGAGTCCTGGTGATCTTTGTGGCAGTCTTAACCACTCTCTGCAGGCGTTTGCGGTCCTTCACAGTAGTGCTGCCAGACCACACAGTGATGCAGCTGCTCAGGATGGACTCATTGATGCAGCTGTAGAAGTTGCTGAGGATTTCGGGCGACATGCCAAACTCCTCAGCCTCCTCAGGAAGTACAGCTGCTGCTGAGCCTTCTTCGCCACCTGGGTTGTGTTAAGGGTCCAGGTGAGATCATCACTGATGTGGACCCCCAGGTATTTAAAGCTGCTCACTCTCTCTACCTCAAGATCCCGGATAAACAGTGGCCGATGAGGTCTCACCTCCTTCCTCATGTCCACTATCATCTCCTTAGTCTTGTCTGTGTGATACCACCAATCACAGCGGTGTCGTCAGCAAACTTAAGGACGATGTTCTCGGGGTGGGATGCGACACAGTCGTGGGTGAACAGGGTGTAGAGGATGGGGCTGAGGACACACCGATGTTTGTGGTGATGCTGGCTGAAGTTCTGTTTCCAATCCTGACAGACTGGGGCCTGCCAGTCAGGAAGTCCAAGAGCCAGTCACAAAGGGCGGGGTCTAGTCCCAGTGATGACAGTTTGTGGGTGAGTTTGTGGGGGATAACTGTGTTGAACGTGGAGCTGCAGTCTATAAAGAGTATCCTAATGTAGGAGTTCATTTTCCATGTGGGAGAGGGAGACATGAAGAGCAGCATCAATACTAGAAGTATAGATTCCAGAAGCATAGATAGGATTTTTCATGTAGGACTCTAACTTGTAAAGAAGTATTTTTACATTGCTGTATGCTACTTTCACTTAGATAAGCACTTAATTCATCATTTATTTATCAGGTGAAAACAAACATGGCTCCAAACAAATGCTAACATGTTAGCGCATGTGCAGAAACGAGGGACAGATCGTGCTCCTGGTGCGGATCGGGCCCTGTCTGTGGCAACAACAGCACCTCAGCCCCTCACGTCACATAAAGTACTTGTACATCATCCTCAACCTCTGCATGCAGATTCAATAGACAGCCATCACAATGTAGGTGTCAGCTGGTACTTGTTTACCTGCTGCTTCCGAAAGTCATGCTAGTCTCCCTCAGTTCCGTACCCAGAGGGACCAGTGCTGTCAGTTCAAACCTATCGCTTAACACCACAGCATAAAAGAGTGTGATGATTTGAAATGTGAGCTTTTTCCAGCACAATAAGCCTCTTTGTGCATGTTGTGATCCACTTTCCGCTGTGGCCTTTTTATCTGAAAAATAAAGAAAACAACTGAGTGTTAAACGTTTGAACTGATATTGGAAAAAAAAGACTGTAATGTAAATGTCACAGGCTTAGAATTAAATTGCAGTTATCGCTCACAAACACCGGGCTGGAAACACACACTCATTTAGAGTCACACACCCTGAACTCGGCTGGCACCTCACATGCACACGGCCTGCACCCCACCCCCACCCCCGGTGCCAACGCTATTATGTAATGATACCTCAGCACATAATGTAACAATACCATCACTTTCCTATACCAGCCCAGCACACACACACACACACACACACACACACACACACACACACACACACACACACACACTTGTACTCCCACTGTGTTTTTCACTGTTGAACAAAAACACACGTATGGTGAAACAGCGTTATGGCTATCAGGAGGGAATGAATGTATGAAACAATGTTGGACAAATGAGCATACGAGCAAAATACAAACGATTCACACACACACACACACACACACACACACACACACACACACGTGTTTCCTTTCATTTGTTAAATGAGCAACATTCACAGTGTTGGGCAATGTGACTCCAGCCGAGCATATTTGTGTGTTATTGCAAGGCTATTAATATTACATAATTGCATAATTTATGACCGGATATTCCCCACATTCTGTCAGCCAGCTTTTGATCCGTCAAGTGTGCAGTTATGTTATATTTAATCACGTCGACCCAGTTTTTCTTTTTTTTTTTATCCATTGTATTTGACAGGGACTGTAAATCATCCTGGAAGATAAAAATCTCCGGGGACTCTGCTGTCTACTTCACACATGAGCAGCCAGGGCCTCGGCGTGTGTATCGGTATCAGAGAGCACGTGCGGATACCAAATCCCCAGTTGTCCGGCGAGAGCGTAAGCTTGCATCTGCTCTCTCATTCAGAACCCGTTGGGTAGCTCAGGCCCTACACGTGGTGTTTCCCTTTCAGCGCTGCACCTGAACAACGCTGGAGTCCTGTAGGATGGCGTTCCTCCTGGGCCCCCGGTCGGCCCCCGCCCTCTCCCCGAGAACACATTCAGGCCAAAGAAACAGATGAGGATGTTTTCGGCCTGTGGCTCGGGTGTGCCCCAAATATCAGGCGCAATGTCATGAGTTACGCCGCACGTGCGTCCTTGGGAACAAAGTCCTTGCGGCTCGGTGTTTACCGCGTCCCCCGTTGCAGGTATCTTCGTGACGTCCCCCCCACCCCACCCCACAGATGGAGGTCATCCTCGCCTTCCATCTCCACCTCCATCACCAATCCACCAAGGCTGCTGGCCCTAGCCCCCATTTCATCAAATCAAAGGGTTGGCCGCCGCGCTCTTCTAATGAGCATCGAGGCTGTTGGTTCTAAAACCCCAGAGGACCTGGTGTGAGTAAGAGCTGTGGATGCTGTCCTGTGTGTGCGTGGGTTTGGGTTTGACTGGGAGAGTGATGGGGGGAAGGGAGGCTAGAATAAGTCAATAAATACCTCACTGTGTCAAATACCAACAGCCTTAAATCACCAACTTGTCAAAACAAATGAAGTGGAAATTAAAACCTGCGCGTCGAGGACTCGGAGGGGCGGTAAGTTAATTACGCGCAATCCGATTGACGTGCACACACGTGCTGGATTAAAACCAGCACATGCTTTTATGGACAGCGCGTGACCAAGTCGGGACAATGGGGGATACTATTCCCAGTTAGTCAAGCGGAAACTTTGTCTTAAACACGAAGAACCAGGAAAAACACAGACCACAGATGAGTGGGAGGAGCCGAAGAGGAATGTCAGAATAGGGACACCATGAGGAAGAACATGGATCCCCCTTCCTGGAAACTGACCGTCCCTCCACACATCATCCTCCAGTCCTTTTTTTTTCCCTCTTGCCCCTCATCCTCATTTCCATCCTCGAGAGGAGGGAGGGGAGCTAGAAGAGATGGGGGGACCGGGCAAGGGCTTCTCTGCTAAAAACTGCATGGATACAAGGGGGGGCCGAGGGGGAGGGGGGGAGGGCGTTCGGTCTCTGTTGTTGTAAAGCAGCGCAGTCAGTGTGTCAGAGACGGGCCCGTGGTGAAATCGGCGCATCAGAGCATGCGCAGGGGAGTGGCACGGACGAGCCTGGGTGTTTTTAGAACTCTGTTTGTGTCTGTCTGTGTGGCACGGGTGATTTCATCACATCCGAGCGAGGATGAATCACACCACACCCTCCTAAAATTTGCCAGTCTCTCACCCGTAAGCGCACAGCGTGCACGAATGTGATGATGGAGTGGACACAAAATGGGGGGATGTGTCATCCTCTTTAAGATTTCGAGGGGCTTTCAGAATGCACAAAATAATCAAATTTTAAAAGCAAATTATGACAAAACGTTTATTCTCTGGAGACATTAATAGAAAACCTTTTTAAATTTATACATCTTTGCTTAAAATAAAAAAGTCTACGTTTAACCTCGACTTCATGTTAGTTTTGTTGACTTTTATCAGTTTATTATTGCAGGAAAATAGGTTTGAGTATTTAAAACATGTTGGAAAGCACAGAAAGCAGCCTTTAAAACTGGAGCTCTGATAAAATGTTGCATTTAAGGACACATTTTTATGTCCCAGTTAATCTTCCTTCTAAAGAGTGGGACGGAGCATGACAGTAGCTCAGCTTTCAGAGACAGAGCCATGACAGAATGTTTTCTCTAGGCCCAAGGAATAAACAACAGCCCCCCTCCCCACATACTTATATAACGTGTTTTTACACTCTTCAGAAGCAGTTGGTTGCAGGATCAACACCCCCCACTACCGCCGGTCAGATTATCAGGGCTGTGGAGTCACACCCTGCTGCCCCTCCTTCACGCCAACCTCTGATCCTGTTCGTCACCCCAGCCTCCCGGCTGCCAGCCCCCCACCCACACTAACGCGTCAAAAATGTGCAGTCTGTAAATCTGCACCCCGTCGAGTTGCACATCTGTTCAGTGAGAGCTTTTGTCCCCCCACACCCGCCAAAAAAAAGGTCTAAATCAAAATAAACATAAGCTTAAGCATGAACAAATAGCACAACAGGCAAAGACACCAGCACGCTTTACTTTTTCAAGAAAAATGCCATTTATTAAAATTGTTTTTTGTCAAGAGAAAGTAGCAGAGCAATATCAGGTAGCGTGAGAGATGAAGGGACAGAGCCGAGTTCAGACGGAAACCATCCTAACAAGATTGAGAGAGATGAAGGAGAGTGGGCAAGGGCAGGAGTGCAGTGGAGGGGGGAGGGGAGGAGGGTGGCGGGGTGTGGGGGGGGCTACTGTCAGCAATACAGTTCAAGAACAAGGCAGCTAAAATAAACAAAGACGTGGTCACAGAGCAACGGGCGCTGGCCGCCGCAGTAAAAAACGCGCAAGACAGAACGCTGAAAAAATAAGTGCAATCAGTTCCTCTGTCACACCACAACTGTAGAAAAAGTTGGAGCCAGGTGGAGGAGACCCCCCCTCCACTTCCCAGAGAGATCGGGGTCTCACAGGCCGTACTGTTAACACCTGCTGGGCAGTCTCGGTCCGCAGGCGGAGGCGGTGACGTGGAGACTGTCATGGCTCTGTGTTCATCTGTCGTGCATTTTTTTTTTTTTGTTTTTAAAGAGTCTGGTACACGGATTTCCCCTCTATTTCTTAGTTATAATAGAGAATCACTTGTAGCGGTTTAAAAAATATGTACAATATGTTTGCAGTGCCGTGAAATTCAGACCAATGCACTGAGGCGATTTCCCCAGAACGAGAGAGACCCGACTATTGAACATCGGCTATAAATTAGAACTGGAATTCAAATAATAGCAGCAGTGCATTGTGGTGCAAATAAAGATTTCCTCCCTTACATTTGTACATTTTCAAGTTTTTGAGGGCACCGGCTGTAAATGCGGTTCACACCGTTTCTCAGTTTGTTCAAAAAAAAAAAAAAAAAAAAAAAGGACAAAATAAGGAAAGAAGGCTGTGCTCTGATAATATATGACAAAAAAGAGCCCGTGCTATCAGTGTGTGTTGGAGAATTAGGCCGGTGGGATTATCTGTATTATGATCTGAAGTCAAATCACCAGTGCTGATGTGATTACGGGCCAGTGTATGGTTGCTGATCCTGTTTGTTGTTGTGGGAAAGATTCCAAGCAAGACTACGTGTCGGCTTTCCTGACTGAATGTGTCGGGTTTTTTCTTTCAGAATGAAACATTCAAAAACGCAGTATGAATGCACTGAGAGCACCAAATGCTGAACACATCCTATTTGGTAAAAGGCACAGTAGTCTGATAATCCAATCACAAGATTTCACTTCCTTTTGTCTCCACATTAAATAAACTGTCAACAGCATTTTCTCAAAATGTTGGCCGAACTATGCTAGCGCACAGCAGACGCTAACTCAGCTGCCCAATAAATAAATATAAACAATAAATAAATGCAGTGTCTAATCTACACATGAATAAATTAACAGTGGGACTCCAGCTGGTCTTCCCTTGAATTTCCTGCTGTCCGCTGTCAGTTTAAGATCGGGCAGAAACACGTGATCCGCGACGTCGCAGCTCTAGCGACTGATTTCCGATCGCCTGGAAGTGCTGTGCTCTGATGCTGGCCTGAACAGTTCTTGGGTTACATTCTCGAGACAATGACGATCTTCCACGCCCGATGACCCTCACCCACCATGCGCGCAGTACAATGCTGCCTTCTGTGCACGGTGTTTCTCTCATCACCAGCTAATAAAGTTCAGTCCCTTCCGTTTCCACTTCAAGCCAGTTGGCTCATTTCTATCTACAAATGAATCTAAGGTCAAAACGTGTCAAAAGAGATACCCTGCCCGGACTGACCCTTAATTACAATTACTTGCCATCACACCTAACCTTGGAAATGTTCATCATCTCATCTAATATGTGCATGTCCCACAGTTTGAATGTCCGCTTTGAGTCTGCAATGTGATTCGCTCTTCATCGTTTAGGAGCCTGTAAGGTTGGAAAGTCTCTGCCCCAACCACAACTGCTCTTGTGCATTTCATTCGATTATAGTACAGCACGTAACTGTGTTTAGCAATTTTACCAATTACAACCTGATCGGTTTCCTCCCAGCTCACTTTGCCCTTCGATTTAAAGTCACTTGTGATTTTGGTCTTGATGGGGGGTGGGGGGGTGGGGGATGATTTCCTACAATTCCTTCTCCTGCTTCCTGTCTTTGACGCATGTCTGATCAAAGGCCGTCGGCCTCTTTCCTCCTTCCTGCCACAGCAGCTCTAAACCAGGCGGTGTAGCGAAGCCAGGGTGCCGGCCGGCCACTTTGCCCGGCTCGGTGTATCAGGTCTCTAAGGAGGCGGGGCACGCCTCGGGCAAAGGCCTGATTGTGACGTGAGATTGGCTCTGACCCTGACAGGTCTCGGCGCCCTGGCTCTGGTGTCCGGCGGCGGGCTGGCTTTGGCACCGGGGCGGCTTCTTCGTGCTTCTTGGGAGCTTGTTGGGTGTGGTCGAAGAGACGGCGCTGTCTTGGGTGGCTGGGCCGCCCTGCCTGCTGAGGTGGGGTACTGCAGTGACGGGCTGGTTCTCGCTGCTACCCGCCACCACAGCACCCTGATGTGACGGACAAGCCTTCCTTGGAGACAGGATGGGGGCTATATGAACCCAAGTTAGGTTTGGCTCAGAGCTGTGACCTGCTTTGTATTTTGACAGAGTGCCGGGTTCCTCTGCACCATTGTCCCTCCTGTGTGTGTCCTGATTAAGCTGGCTCTTGCCAGCCGCATCTGGCGAAGCTTGGCTGGCATCAGAATCCAGTGAAGGCGGAGCACCTCCCTCTGTTTCACAAACATCTCCCCTCGCTCTCTTTTCCTCGGGACTGAGACGAGGGCACTTGTAGAAAACAGGGGACGGCGTGGGGGAGTCTGTACCGGTCCAGCTGAGTCTACGCTTCTAGAAAAGGAAAAGATGGTTCATTTGTAAATTAGGACTCGGAAAAAAGGCGTAAAAACGCCTGAGGATGGTACACAAGCTCACCTTAACTGGAATATGCAGCTGATCCCTGTGCTTGTGGGGCGGGATGGAACTGGAAGTATCTTGGAGGGAGCCAGTAGTGAAGGCAGCGTTGCTGGATGATGTGGCCACAGGCTGCGTGCGGATATGAGGAAACCAAAGCTTTAGCATGGCCTCCACCTGGAGTAGAGTGTTCAGGTACTTCTCCCTGCAAATGAGCGAGAACGAGATAAAAGTAAGGAGGAGTAAATCCATTAGTGCACGGAGAAATAATTGGAAATTCATGACTGGGCATACATAAGTGTGCTAACTCGACCCACCCCAGGGACCCCCTCAACGATGAAACACAACCTCTCTCATGTGCCATTTCACAACAAAGATTCTAAGATATGGCCAAGCATCATTAGCAGAGGTGGGACTACTCACCCGCTGTTTGGTCTTTGCAAAACCCCTACGATCCGCTGGATTCTATCCATGGCAACGCTCTGCTGGAAACTACTCAAACCTGTCAGTCAAAAACATAATTGCACAATCGGTATTTGCACTGTGAACTTTTTCTTTGCCATATCTGGAAACTATTATGAGTCAATAAATCAGCTTAAAAATAAATAAATAAAAATCTGTGGCCTCAAATGTGCAGCTGCACTTTGGACATGGTCAGTACTGGACTAAAGCAGCGAGGCTGCCGAGATGAAATAATCCATGTTCAGCATCGGCAAATTTAAGTGCCAGTCTGCAGACAGGAGGGATGCTTACCTCGGTCGAATCGTCCCATCTTCAGTCCATTCAGCAGCTCCAGTAAGGGCCTCACGAAACCCTGTAGCTCAGCACACTGACAGAAGAAGAAAGAGAGAGAAGATCAATTAACCCCGGGTTTGAGCTACGCCGGCTTCGCCAGCATCAGTCTGTCATCTTTGTTGTTGCTGGTTGCTTGCTGGTTTCCTCAGCAGTTCTTACTTTATGAGCAAAAAGCAGGTCTCCCTGAGATTTCGGAGCCTGCCTCGTGGCATCGCCTAAGCTTCTGTGAGCGTCCCTCCTGCCTCTGCCCGGCGTATACGACTCCTCCTCTTCCTCTTTGTCCGTGAAGCCGTCGCAGGTCCACTGAGACCCGGGACTCTCCAGACTCCTGTCTTCCTTGGCTGCAGCCCTGCCCATGCCACCGATGATGACAGAGGAAGAGCTGTCTGTCAGGAAGACGTCCGTGTCGTCTTCGGCCTGCTCGGAGTCGCTGAACAAGAGGCTGTCGCTGGAGCTCAGGGAATCGAAAGAGGGCTGAGAGGAAGTGCTGCCCTGGGACTGCATTTCTGCAAGGGTGGAAGAAGGAGGTGTTGAAAAACAAGAAGCCTCAACAGAGGCATGTTTGAAGTCGTCATTGCCCCAATACCGCAAACTGGCAGATGAGAATGGACGGATATGTAAATAAAATCTCTCCAAAGGACTGCTTTGCATTTGATAAAAACCACATTTCCCCCAACGCGCTATCAAGCCCGTTTACTCAAAATGGTGGGTATGGCAGTGTCCTAGTTAACATGGTGCAGAGTGGGACTGGGGGTAGGCAGTAGGCACACAATGGTAGCGCATGTCTGGCTCTCATTGAGGAGATTGGAGACTGGAGAGAAGAGTAAAACGTGAGGGGGATGGGAACTTGTAGAGTAGTGAAATCAGAATAGCAGTCTCTCTCTCTCTGCCTGCCTACCGCCTCTGGTGCTCTCTCTCTCTCTAGCCCCTCCTCTCTGTCTCAGGCTGCTTCTCCACCCCCCTTGGATAAACACACAAACCACTCTCCTTCCTGTACGGCTGCGTTTCTGTATGCCTCCCATCGCTCTCAGCTCATCCTGCTCATTATGCGCCCAAGCCTGGTTGCCTTCCTTCCTTTCCTCTTCCACAGAGCAGGCCTGATCTTCCTCCTCCTCGCTTGCCTACAGTTTTGTCTTTTTACGACCATGTACCTATCTTTAATTTGTCTTATTTCCAGTCTCTCTCTCTCTCTCTCTCTCGCTCAGTGGGTGTAATCTACCAGGTTTCTGATTAAGCCAGCACACACAGGGGGAAATTAGTGGGGTTAACAGGAAAACACACTATTAAAAACACACAGCCTTCATCAGTGCAATTACTGGAACACTCCCAGATAGATTTTTGTAGCATGCCAATGCCCACACAGACAAAAAAAAGAGCAAGAACCATCAACCGAGTCTCCATAATGTCTCTGTGGGAATATTTGTACAAGCCAGTTGGACTGTCCTGTCAAAAACATGTTATTTGTGTCTGATCGGTTCGTTCCCCTTAGGACATTCATCTGTTTCAGTGTCCAAAACTACAATAAAAAGAAAACATGTGCTTCTAATGTTTCTTTTTTTCCAGTGTATTCCTTAGCCCGTGATGGCTGGGACGAGGATGAGGAGGTGGGGTAAATCAGACAGGAGGGAAGTGGTGGCCCATGTGTCTGGAGGCTATTCGCGGTGCTCACAGGTGCAGACGGGGAGCATGAGGCTGCCCAGGTGTGCTGGCTGCCCCTCCAAAAGACGCCTTTAACCTAAACTATGAAGCTCCATATTACCATATAAAATATTAATCCGGTTACAAGGATATTTAAAATGTCCGTCGTCAGCATGACGGACGGGGCGGCGAAGAATATCTTCAACAGCAAAATAGAAATAACAATTTTCTAGCTACATGAACGGTCCTAACCTATGAATTATTAGCAAAAACAGATGGAACCGAGATGAATCGTAATAAATAAAACAGCGTTTAGTTGATTTGTAGCGGGGTACATGCAGGACGCAGAAATTCCGATGTGCCACCTTGCCAACTTTGGGAAACAATTCAGCGATTTATATAAAACGGCTAAAATACTCACCGTCAGTGACGTGCGATGAAGACACAAACTGTCAGAGAGTAAATGAAAAAAGACTCTTGTAGGACGCGGCGGTTTCAGAATAAGGTCCGTAGCTGGAGCAGCATCAAGGGAGCTAGCAGCGGCTCTTCCACACACCCCAACCGGCCGTTCAGGCGTTTGTGGTTGCGCGAGCCCCTTCTCGAGACAGTTTACGAGCGGCAACATGTGCGGGAATCCACGTGCCCAGCTTTTTAGCGCATTCCATTGGTTGCCGTGACCCGGACAACGCACGCCATTGGCTGACCCGTCCAGCCAGTCGTTGCTTTTCTAGGCGTTGATTGGACGGCGGTCGGGGCATTCACGGCCCTGCCCACTCATGTGTTGCTCGTGTGTACGGTGTAGGACCAGGCTGCCTTACTACAGGAGCGGGTATAAACACACGCACGCACGCACGCGGCGTCAGCCAGGGAGGCACGCAATATGTTCCTTACGACTGTGCTCCCGCCTCCACCAAGCAAAACGCAATAAACTAAGAAACCTTATGCAACCCGGCTCAATAAATAATATTAACGCGACTCATGTATTGGAAGTGCACAATTATGCATCATAAAATAAATATAAATACTGAATTAAGACAATGTGTTGATGACCACATAATTTGCAGACATTAGTAAGGACAATCTTCACATATTCACATATTTAAGAAACATGTGGGCCTAAAACATTGTAGTTGCATTAAATAAGAAACTACAATTGGTAGATTATGATGTTTTGGACAATAGATGAAGCATTATCTGCAGATTTGAGTCCCACTTGTCACTTTTAGTTCCTGTCTGATAAAGTCATATGTCTGTAACAAATAAGTTATGGCCACATAGTCACCTCTCACCATTAGATTCATGGTGAATGTGAACCCTCTGAACCTCCCTTGAAACATGAAGAACGTAATAACACTAAATGTATAGATTTACCGCAGAGACCGCAAATTCATGGACATCCATCACATAGTTTTCTCCAGTTAAAAGGTGACACGAGTCAGTTTTTTTAAGCCTTGAGATTTGAAATGTGAGAAACTAGCCCCAAACATGAAGACTGGTTGAAGCATGCTTTCACGCTGGCATGTAGCTGCTGCCCATCCCCCTCTGTACATACGTACAACGTACACATGAACCCACCGACCCACTCAGTCCACACGATATGTCCTTGTTTGATTGAAAACACTTGACTTTGACTCTTGTCAGCTCCTTGAGGTTGTCAACAACATGAGCAGGCCACCCCCCTTTTCATATTGTCGCAACTCAATATTTTAACCTTGGTGAACTGGTGGAAAGATTACAGATTGTGTTGACTTAGGCTGCAACCAGGTCAACAGAAGACATTTTCCACCCCCACTAGCATTCCTCTGCAACACATGAACCTAGTGAACCTCCTCTGGGTTCATAGGTCCCTGTGACCACCCCCATCATTTCCATCGTCTAAGCTTCCTCCCAGCTCAGGCCCCATCCCCCACCTGGTTTCTGCTTTTTTTTCCCCCTCCACCCTCCTCTTATTATCGTCTCCTGTATTGACATGCTAGGGAATTTAACAGCAGTAACCATGTTAACTAACTCTAGAGATGAATTAGGTCAAAGTGAAGTGCGACACGGTGGTCCAGAAATATGGCTAATAACTTTTCTTATTTGTTCTAAATATGATAATGCAAATATCTGCAGGATATTTTAATGCTAAGTAAAATAATTTAAATATCGACTGATCCAAATTCTGAAAGACCAGACTATAACTTTTAAAAAGATAACAAATCTTTAGACAGCTAGATTAGCCTTCATATATGTCTTAGGGAATCTTTCATTTTCTCTAAGGTCAAATGCACAAACAGGTTGGATGAGAATGTCAAAACAAAAATCTGAGCTGACAGGGTTACTGAACTCTGGCCATTGTTGCTGCACAGATCATATCCTGTTTCACCTGAAGACATGGACGCCTGGGTGGCAAGTACTGACTGAAGCTGCTGAGTCCTTCTGACACTCGTCTGCCACCTTTCCACCACACCTGCTCTTACCCTTTTTTGACAAGAAGATGAAGAAATGTTGATTCACCATATATTATGTAAACATTTGGATGCCAGTGGCTTGTCACTGGCAGCTGTCATTTAGATTCACTGTTTTTCAACGACTTGCTTTAAGAGACATTAAGAGACGGGAATGTTACGTTTTGCCAATTTCACTTTGGATGAAGGCCGAAGAACATTCTCGATCTCTGAGTTTGCTGCAGTGTTCTGCCCCCTGCTCACATTTATAGAGACGGAACATGTGTTCATCGGTATAAACAGAGGGACGTTCACATGTTGGAGAGACGCTGCGCTGCTAAATTTGTGAATGAAATTTGGGGACACGCCCCCCAAAAAGTCGCTACCAATGGCGTATGGAGATATTCAAACCACACCCTCCGAGTGGAGTACCCAGTAGCCAATAGGAGGCCGGCAAATGGCGTCACCGTTGCATAATTTGGATGAAGCGCTTCACGTTTAAGCGGAGAAGTGCACAGTGTGAGAATAGAGCTGAGAGAAAGAGGAGGTGCAGGATAGAAGGAACATTGGCTGCAGCGTCATCTATCTATCTATCTATCTATCTATCTATCTATCTATCTATCTATCAGTGTAGTTTGTCATTGCTGTGAGTGATGTAAGGAGGTATTTTGTGTGTTTCTTAGTTTAAAGTGTGTGCTCTCCCGTGTGTGACGTAATCTCCATCAAAGAACCTTTGCTTCATTCGCTCATGTTTAAAAGGGGACATAAAATGAAAATAAATAAATAAAATAAAATATTTCAGAACAGAAATGGAGATGTTACATAATAGTTGTCCTTTAATTCTACGTTGCTGGGTATATTTTTATCACATTTTAAGAATAAGAAAAAATGTTCCTTTTTTTATAAATAGAAACATATTACTAGTTTTAATTTACCTTATTTATTAAATTACCTGAAGTCGTGAAGCAGCACTGCAGGAAAGAATGACTCAGTCAATTATCTGGCTTATGATCATAGTGCTCCCTCTAGCGGTGAAATATCACAATCCATTACTCCCGGTTTGAGAAAAAATAAATAAATAAAAATAATTATATAAAACATATTAAACAATTACGATAATAACAACGCTTCTACTACTAATAAAATTAATAATAACAGTTATTGTCATTTTACGTATGTGTGTAGCAATAACAAATTAAGCAACATGCATATTATTTCGGTTGGTTTTAATATTACATATTAACTTGCTTCTTCAGTAATTTTATTAGAGCCCCGCATGCTTTAAAAGATTGGTTTGGCAAATCACAAGATAGTGTTAAAATAAGCAGTGTTTTTAATTTAACCCATTTATTTGGATAAATAAAGTAAAGCGACATGGCGATAATCGGGCGACCTAAGTCGGGCGTTGTGGGGCTTTGCTGCTGAGAACAGAGAGAAGAGGAACAGGAGACATGACTTCACCTCCGAGTGTAAACGCACAGCGTGCACACATTCAGACATGCGCACGTAACCATCGGTGCATCTTTTGATAAACCAGCACATCCATGCGTCCATATTGGGGCCAATCCTTGCAGACCACGCCTCACTTTTGTCAAAAATGCTGCTGCTGTGCAGGTTTTCTAAAGCATTCCTCTGCTGCAATTGAAATTCAGATTCTTTTACGCGTCCTTTTTTTTTTCTTTTCTGTCCGTCACACTGTTGAGACCAGCTTTTATTTTGGTAACTTCTCAAAAGCTCTATTCTCAATATTCCTTTTCAAATATAAATAACGTCTATTTCTGAGAAATACAAATACTAAGTTTATTTATTATCCAACACTGTAGATGTAAAATATTTATAGAGCTAATATTTAGAGTAAAACAACCTTTTTATTCTATCAAATAAACCCACTTATTATATTTCTACTTTTTGTAGCACCTGATTTTTTCCCTAGATCAGGTTTTCGTGATATTCAGATAATAAACATAGTTTTGATTCTTTTATGTTTACCTATAATTCACAGAGCAGAACGACATCACTTCATATTTTTGAATAGTATAGTTGAATAATAAGCATCAGTATTATCAGATACAATACTTTATTTTAAAATATTTATTTTTGGTGTGTTTGCTATTAAAATGATATTTTACACAGTCCATATTGAATCCATTTTCATTCAATAGTTCATCAATAACACCTATGAAAATAGAACGGCAGTTTCCATAAGAGAACATTTATTTTAGTTTTTATATGCAGCTCCATAATTAGTGGCTAATCCAATCATGCAAACATCTCTGTAGTCCCCACAAGATCCTATACTCAGATTGGACTAAGATGTTTGGGTTTCTCTTAACAAAACAAACAAACAAACAAACACACAAATCATAACTGTAGTACTTTGAATACACACCAAGTTCTCCCATTTTAGACATTGTTTAATTTTTCAGGTAATGTCCATGGAAAATTCCATTCTTACTCTTTTCTCTTGTTGTTCCATCCTCCCCGTTGTAGCTGCATTTATTAGTTCCCTCTCACTGGTCCCTGTTTTTGGTCTTGTCCATCTAATCTTTTCCCTGCTCTTCTTGTCAAACTTTCCCTCTCTCTGTCATCCAGCATGGTATGGATGCCCAGAGTGGAGCCTTTTGTGCTCCATCCACTCTTCAATAGAACTGTGGCAGGCTGGGTTCTCTCCATTTCTACCCCCTTGTCTCCCCCCTTTTCCCTCTCTCTCCCTCCCTCCCTCCCTCTCTCTCCCTCCCTCTCTCTCTATTGCTTCTCATCTCTCTGTCCACATTTATTCCTTTATGGGCAAGGAGAGCTAACATGGACGCTTTGGGGTTTTTTGTCTTCTTTATGCTCCTGTGCTTTCGGTGGAGGGCTGCTTCTGCTGCCGGTAAGGTCTTAATCAGCATCATGTGACATTTATCTGCTTTAGTGTGGATGTTACTCACTTTGGGGGTGTTTTATTGTGAAGTGGAGCAGTGCTAAAACTGAAATATTACAGCATGTGAGGACTATTTACAGTCTGTATGAGAACACATTCATTAGAACACATCAAATATAGTCAGGAAGTAGAGTGAAAGTATGTTTGAATTTGAATTTCACATGCAAACATAACTCTTTACTTAAGATGCTCTTTTGTCCCATTCTTTTTCAGATGATATTCCCTGGACATACACTGGTAAGTTAACAGTCTTGATAAAAACATCACACAAGTTGTTAATAAGTCTTCAAAAAAGAAAAGGTTGAAATTATTTTTCCGATGTCTTGTTTGTGTTAACTTGCGTTGATGAAAAAGTGAGTGCAAGTCGAGCAGGGTCTGTCCTTCCCAGCCCTCCTCGGCCTGTTTCCCCTGACTTGCCTCTCTGTGTGGATTAATCACAGTTCAACAAGCTGGCATGAGCGCTGCAGTCACACCGATGATGAAGGGGTGGTGGGAGACCCAGAGGAAGGGACAGAGAGGAAGGCAGGTGCACGGGTTCGGGGAGGGGTTTGCGAAGGGATGGGAGACGGGACGGGAGCGAGCCGAAGCAGAGGCACACCAAATGGTGCTGGTATTGTTAGGGCGCACAATAATCCGTGTGTTTATTGTGCTGTGGACACACACTGGCTGCCTATGCTGAGGACAATGTCATTGTGGGAATGAATGAGGCAGCGGGACCAGTACATACAGTATAGAGACCGCACAGTGGGCCGTGGGCTCGGAGTCTGGAGCAAGGTGGCATCTAACCTTTTCCACTAGTAGCTGTGGAAGCAGTGGGGACTGTGCCGTAACCCCAGTATGTCACTGGAATCCGTTTAATCATCAGAGACGACTGTAAGAGTGTGTGTGTTTGCGTTTGTTTTTGTTTGAAGGCCTGTCGTGCACACTGCAATGAATCATGGGAGGGTTGTTGAGCTCTTGGCAGTTGTGGAACGTGGCTTTTGTGTTTCAGTGTGACTGGGATGTCCACAGAGAGAAGGAAGGGTTGTGTGAAGGAGTGGAGGAAAAGTCAGAGTCACCTTCTCTTACTTTTCCATCATTTGCGTGTGTGTGTGTGTGTGTGTGTGTGATTGCGTCTTTGTTCCCGGCTGGTAGCATACTATACTGAGAGGGAAATTAGGCACAGAAGTCCAGAATATATCGGCCCCCCCGGTTGCCATGGAGAGCTCCAGGTCGACCAATAGTGGGACTACGGGCCAGACTATTGAAGTCGGGCGTTGTGGGGCTTTGCTGCTGAGAACAGAGAAAGGAGAGGTGCAAGTGGAACAGGAGATGTGCGGTGTCTTCACCTCCGAGTGTAAACACACAGCGTGCACACATTCAGACATGCGCACGTAACCATCGGTGCATCTTTTGATAAACCAGCACATCCATGCGTCCATATTGGGGCCAATCCTTGCAGACCACGCCTCACTTTTGTCAAAAATGCTGCTGCTGTGCAGGTTTTCTAAAGCATTCCTCTGCTGCAATTGAAATTCAGATTCTTTTACGCGTCCTTTTTTTTTTCTTTTCTGTCCGTCACACTGTTGAGACCAGCTTTTATTTTGGTAACTTCTCAAAAGCTCTATTCTCAATATTCCTTTTCAAATATAGATAACGTCTATTTCTGAGAAATACAAATACTGAGTTTATTTATTATCCAACACTGTAGATGTAAAATATTTATAGAGCTAATATTTAGAGTAAAACAAACCTTTTTATTCTATCAAATAAACCCACTTATTATATTTCTACTTTTTGTAGCACCTGATTTTTTTCCCTAAATCAGGATTTCATGATATTCAGATAATATAAAGAATTAACCTTTACTGTAAATAAACATAGTTTTGATTCTTTTATGTTTACCTATAATTCACAGAGCAGAACGTCATCACTTCATATTTTTGAATAGTATATTTGAATAATAAGCATCAGTATTATCAGATACAATACTTTATTTTAAGATGTGTTTGCTGTTAAAATGATATTTTACAAAGTCCATATTGAATCCATTTTCATTCAATAGTTCATCAATAACACCTATGAAAATAGAACTGCAGTTTCCACACGAGAACATTTATTTTAGTTTTTATATGCAGCTCTATAATTAGTGGAGAACACATTGGATAAATGCCAAAAACATTTGTTTGTGAATATACTTTCTTCGTCCAACACCCTTTTATCATATCCTCTGTATTTTTATTTCCAGCTGCCATTATACAGTTGGTTTTAAAATCAATAACGGCAACGTAAGCAGCGCCTGAACCACTCGCTGCTCTTTGTCGAGTTTGTTTTATTTTAATTGTGACGTTTTCGATAGTTTTTTTCCCAAATCTCCGGTGTGTTTTGTGAAATAAAGGCACATTCTGACCAAACGTGCTGCGACTCGGCACCGAGGAGCGACGGTGTTTTATAATCAGGCAGATCAATGAGGCTTTTCACTGAATGGCAGAGAGTCAGTGGGCCGTGTGATCAGGTGACATCATCGCTTCTGTCTTTTCCCCTGTGAAAGGCTTGGTGGGCCAGAATGAGTGGTCGGAGCATTTCCCCGAGTGCGGCGGCTCTTCTCAGTCCCCTGTCGATGTGGCCACCACGCAGACTAGATTTGACCCCGGTCTGACCCCTTTGACCCCACTGGGCTACGACCAGCACGGCCACAAGCCCTTCACTCTGCACAATAACGGACACACAGGTAAATCTGGCAACCGGGAGCTGTGGTGAAGGTATCCCAGCAGCGCCGCAGCCGATCTGTTTGTACTGTTCCACCCTGCAGCGCAGCTTTTACGCCACCTTAGTACGCGCCGCTGGTACTCTGACCTCCTCACTTGTTGTTTTTGTCTCCATCAGCTGTGGTCGAGCTCCCAGACTGGATGGGCCTGTCAGGGTTGCCGGGGCTCTTCACAGCAGTGCAGATGCACCTCCACTGGGGGAGTGGGGGCCCGAGCCACGGGGGCAGCGAACACACCATCAACGGGCTGAGCGCAGATGCGGAGGTGTGTTTAAATACGGCTCACATCATGGCTTCGGTTCAACGGGAGCCATTTTTCCTTTACACACACACACACACACACACACACACACCAGCTGTCTAAAACTCCACTTTAAACTAATACACATCTAAAATACTAAATTGTAATTAGTAGTTGGGAGAATTTTTGCAACGATTGTGGTATCTTACTCATCAGAGGCTGTGGAAGCTACCAACACATTTCAGAAATGTGTGGAGAAAAAAAAATGGAGAAAATGTGAGAAACGATGAGAGCAAGAGGAAGAGGAGGGCGCGAGCAGCCGCCTGTGGAGCCGCTGCAGTCCTGGCTTGAACTTTAGACGGCGCTGAATGTCCGAGCATGACTGCTTTCACATTTGTCAGTGTGACTTTATAAAGTCCAAGTATTTAGTAAAAATAGAACCGAAAATGGCTCTTTATATCATGAAGTAAGCAGCTGATGCGGAAGTCAGAGGGAACACAACGGAGTGCAGCGTTTGAGCTTCAGTTTGGTCCTTTTGTTGTCTGAAGAAACGGAGCAACGCCACTGTAATTAAAAGATCTGTAGAAATAAAGTGCAGAGGGAAGGTAATCCTTCTCAGCCTGCAGGTGGGCCAACACACGCCATCCTCCAGGGACGAGCAAGAGAGGAAGAGGAAGGCCTGAAAGAGGGGATCTAAGCCGATTAAACCTCTTCCAGCCAATGACACTGTGGAAAAAATGGAAACGTAAACAACCATTGACTAGAATAGCACTCAGCAGACTGCAGAACCGCCACGTAATAACCCCAAAGGCCTTTACTGGAGCATGAATCACATCTATCTGCTCAGACATGTTATGTTTCACAGGAATATCCTCGTCTCTTGTTTCCTGACCATGTTCTTCTCCTCTGCAGCTGCATGTGGTGCACTACAACTCTGAGCTCTATCCCAACATGTCCGCCGCCATGACCCAGAGGGACGGCCTGGCCGTGTTAGGAGTCCTCATTGTGGTAATAAAAGATGCAGGGAAGAAAATACGACTAAAATAAGGATGACAGTAACACGTCTTTTATATGTTAGTTATTTCATTTAGCCGTAGGGCAATGTGATAAACATTTAAGCCTCACTGCTAGTACCCCAGACAGGTGAGGAGACCAACCCAGCGTTCGACAACATCCTCAACTACCTGAGCCGGGTCAGACACGCAGGTAAGATCAGTCCAAGTCTTCTCTGGTGATGAAGACTCTTTGTTGATGATTCAGTGACTTGAGCATTTAAAACTTGGATGTTTTTTTGGTCTCCCTCTCTGTCACACTCGTTGGCAGATCAGAAGGTCTACATCCCGGCGTTTGACATCCGGTCTTTGCTGCCGAAGGATCTGCGGCACTACTACCGCTACAACGGCTCCCTCACGACGCCGCCCTGCCACCAGGGTGTAACCTGGACACTATTCCACGAGCGGGTCCAGATCTCAAAGGCGCAGGTCAAAAAGTCTTGATATTCCGGAGGCGCTGAGGCAAAAAATGTTTTTATGCTTGAAAATACTTTCATACATGTTTGGATTTAGCTGCGGTTAATTGACTGAATTCAAAATTTTCAAAAAAAACAAAGAAACAAAAAACTGCGTGTGAAAAGGTGGCTCAACCTCTTCCCACAGCTCCTGAAAATGGAGACGACACT
The DNA here is from genome assembly GCA_015343265.1 of Pao palembangensis. Lineage (NCBI taxonomy): Eukaryota > Metazoa > Chordata > Actinopteri > Tetraodontiformes > Tetraodontidae > Pao > Pao palembangensis. Next base: position 2,948,272 of record CM027088.1, on the reverse strand, counting down.
TTACTCCAGTAAAGTCACGGACGCAGACGAGATGCTGCTGCAGGACAACTATCGCAGCACACAGCCCCTCAACCGTAGGATTATCCTAACCTCATTTTCTGCAGGTAAGACTGGCAGTGTGTGGAGGAAGATGGAGGAAACACACCTGCTGGCTCAGACTCAACACGCTGTTACTTTACCTTATCTACTATAAATGAGCATGTTTAGATAATTCAGGTGGTTTTATCACATAAGTGTGATTATCATTTATGAAAGTAAACTTTTTAAATAAACTGCAACGCTAAAATCGACAGCATTGCGGGATTATTGGATTAACAAACGTCATCTTAATCTCCAATCAGTGGCCATGCTTTCCAAGGCTAGTCATTAGCACAAGTGGAATGTGGATAGCAATGCGATTACCGATGACTTTGTCTGAGGAAACGGGCCTTTAGAGGACAAGAGGTTTGTTCGCTGGTTACTACAAAGGAGGATTTACACTAAAGAAACACCGACTGTATTGTTGCCCCGCAAATCTAAGTGAGAGGTGGAGATGTGAATGGGGAACACGGCAATGGAGGAAAAGTCATTTGTCTGAATGGTGCGTTGTCGCGAGTGAGTGGACAGGAAGGCCTGAGGGTCAAAGGGCGCATGGTTTGGTAACCACCCTGGATCCAGCCTGCTGCCAGCAGAGTCAGAGGATCACCCAGCCAGCCTGAGCGGTGCACAGAGGAACTCTACAGTCTCACTCATTTATTTCTTTCAATTTGTTGCAGAGTCGTGGAAGGAGCTCTCCTCTGGTCAGTACGCATCTGAAACCCTCCCAGACTAAGAGCCTGTTTCTCCCCATGATCTCACTCTTCCGTCTTCTTCTGTAATTGATTTGTAAACGCCCGTGGCTCGCGGCCCTGCGTGCTCCGCCTCCGCAGGTGAAGTCACAGCCATCGTCATCGGAGCGATGTGCGGCTGCGTGGGACTGGCGGTGATCGTTCGCTTCATCGTGAAAACCATACGGTAAGGAGCCCGGCCCCGGCCGGCCGAAGAGCCTCCGGTCTGGGATTAAACGCTTTAAAATGGTCGGTTCACGCAGACATGTGGCCAGTCTCATTCTGCATCTCCGTGTCTCTGCAGATTTTTCTCACTGCTCCGCCGTGAGGCAGTCGGGGTAAACAGGTGCTTCACCTGATTTCAGAAGGTTCCTAAATTTCCGACTGATAATCCGAGGCGCAGATCTTTTTTCTAAGCTGCCTGAGACATCTCTGTTGCATACAGCCCCTGACCTTTCTTCTCCAATTAAAACATCCGTAAATCAGTTTAGTTTTTTTCCAAATTCCAAAAGAAAATCCGAACCCAAACCCAGATCAGCGCTGAGGATAATCGGACCCCCTGAGAACCGCTGCAATAACAGGTCTGTCTCCTTGTTATTACAGCAGCTGTTTTCTTTTGTTTTGTTCTCAAAAATGATTAATGGAACCATCGCGGTGGCGGTCCTCCAGCGTCCCACCAGCGTCCCACCAGCCCCATGTTTAACCCTTCCTGAGCTATGCCAGTTCTCCTCATCCCCTCATACCTGCAAACAACACCTCCAGTCACATGCCAGATGAGAATTGGAGCTCCCTATAAGCGTGTCCTGTTGACATGGAAACCTCCACGCTGCCTCTCTGACTTTAATCAAACCGATCAGTGGTGTGCATTTGCTTTAGATTGCCATTTCAAATCAATCCACCCCATGAAAAAGCAAAACTCCTCTCTGTTTACTATCATGTGATTGTGCTTTGTGATCTGTAACAGCTCTACCTCTAGCTGGGATGTCCTGTCCAATAATCAGCCAGCTGCCACGCCAAGGTCACCACTCCAAAACTTTGACCTCTAAGATTTAGATTCCTGAATGCGTCCTTTTCGCTTCCTCTGTCCATCCACAGTGACATGCCCTCTTGTGCAACACTTTAACATCTCTTGTAGATGTTTAACCCTTGAAGATTCGTCAGAGTGTCAGAAAAAGAAAGATAAATGCTGTGTACACAACCTGTACTTCTGAATTAGCCACAAACCAAGATGCACGCAGCACAATTCTCGTGGTTATAAAATGTTAACAATCTTCTTCCCATCATGCACTAAATGTTTCCTCATAACAAATATTAAATTAACATTTTTTTTTTACGTTTCAGCTGATGCTAAAACCCTGAAATATGTCTGTCTTTTAGCTAGTGACGCCCTCTGCTGGGAACATTTGCAAACTACACCAACAGCATGAATTAACTGGAGTGGGGGCGTGAGTGGGATTCATGTGTTCATCTGATGTTTCAGGGGGAAGGAACCTGAGAAGGCAAAAGAGAGTAAAAACGACGTTGATCTGAAGGCGACATCTTAAGGAGAAAAGAAATGACCCCCTCGCCGTGTCCTCGACCTGAGCCCTAGATGACGTCACGGCGCACTCAGAAACGCACTTGTAAAAAAGGAAACAGTACTTGATGTACGAATCTGGTGACAGGACAAATCACCTGATCTGTTTATAAAATGAAAATTCAGTCATGCTGGCAGTTGGGTATCAGATGTATTTTTTAGCTTAGGTGTGAATTATTTCTGTTTTCTTTCAGTTTACTTTCACACTGTTTGAACATCTTGATGGATTTCATGTAAATACTTCCTGTGATATATATATATATTTTTTTTTTATAATTTCATCCTGCCTTAAAAGACATGCTCACTGTACGGAAATGTAATCATCATTTGAAGGGTCTGCCTGTTTGTTCACAGTTAATTTATGCTATTATTGCCCTTTTGTTCTTTTTGATCACACAATTCTGACAGTTTTGTATCACGATATGCAAATACGCAACATTTTGCTGCAGATAGACTCAAAATGAATTCTGAATATTTTAGATTAACTCTTTAAATGTTAAAAATTTGACCGCACATAATGTATATGTACATAAACAAGACATAAAACAAATATTTTTAAGTGGAATTTTTACAGTCTATACACTAGATTCTGTCAGCAAGTGCACATTATTAAAATATTTAATAGTGTCACCTGTTTCGTTGTTGTACGCAAGAGCCTAGGTGTCTGGTTCTTGCAGGCTGACCGGCAGAAGCTGCCAAAACGTAGACACTGGATCTTAAAAATAAATCATATCATATCACAAATAAAAGAGAAATCTTAAAATCTACCTAATCTCTTTACATTTGATTTATACAAACCCAACTCGATGATGATTTGAAGAAATGTAAAGGTATGACAGTTGAACTAGATAATTAAGTGATTATTTCCAAGTTAAATGTTTAGGATAATAACTTCATTTCTTCAGTGTGGAGGGATGAAAGGCCTCACAAACCACAGGCTTCCATACAAACAGAACTTATTCTAGTTTATAGCTGAATACATGATAGTATACTGTAAGTCAGAAGTAGCTAGAACAGTAAATAAACAACTTTCAACTTTCCTGGATGGACTTTTTACTTGTTTATAATTTCAGAGTGATTATAATGAAATGGCCGCTGACAAACGGTGACCTAAATGCCCGCAGAGCATGAAGAATGCCCCCAGGTCTGTTTTCTGATCATTTGCAGAGCACAAATGAGCAAAAGAAGGTAAAATTCACCCTCTGAAAGAAAGCAGGACGTGGTGAAAGCAGGACACAGCGTCGGGATCCAAAAATAAGCTGGCGGGACCTTTAGCAGGGATTCACGGCTGCAACGGGATCCTGAGTCACCATGTTGCTGCGCTAAAGCAGGACCAAGTGGGTGGAGCCAAGAAACACACACACACACACACACACACACACAGACACGCACACACAGACACGCATGCACACTGCTCAGGCCACTCCCACAGGAAGCACAATGTGGAAGAGCAACTGAACGGCAGGAAGATCCCGTTTTTTTGGACTCTAGGAACTGAAATAAGAGCTGCACTTGTGTGAAACCAAGGTAAGGAAGTTCTGTCACCAAACAGCTGTCATCTACTTCCTCTCCCACTTTCATGTTTTAAAGAAAGCCTCAGACAGCTGTGAGTGTGTCTGACTGCTCTCCCCCTCTGTGTTGTTTATATTCCTATATTTCAGGAGCGCTCTTTGGTTAAAGAGAACCAGGCTGTGGTGAAAGGCTGTGGAGCCGCTTTCTTGTCCTCTACTGTCTCTCCTTTCCCTGCAGGGCTGGTGGAGAATGTCTGCCTCTGGGTTTTTCTTCACTTTTTCCTTCTGCCTGTTGCTGGGTTGTCACGCCTTCGTGAGAAACGAGGCGCCCTGCCAGCGCGCTCGCTCAAACAAGGGCTACAAAACCTTCCTGCAGCGCCACCTACCCCCCGGAACCCCCCCCTCTCTCGACTGGGAGGACTGGAAGAACTACATCAAGAATAAAACCGGCTGCGGCAGACCCACGCAGTCCTTCCTCGACCCAAAAGACCTGGACAGAGTGCGGGAGGTGTGCTCCAGCAAGGGGGGGAAGACGTACAAGGAGAACCTGTGCATCAGCGAGCAGGAGTTCACTTTCGTGACGGTAAGGAGCGAGCCCGGAACGTGCGGAATCAAGAGCATCCGAGAGGAGACCAAGCACCTGATCCTGGCCTGCGAGATGCTGGGAGACAACTGCCTGCCGGTCCATTTCGAAGGGAACCCCGGGGATTTAAAGCCAGGCTACGCCTCCAAAGCCTGCCAGGACCCACAGAGCAAAGGTCACGCTCCCGGCCTGACGGTGACCCGGCTCTGGTTGCTGCTCTCCATCCTCACTTTATTATCAATCAATTTCAACTACTTGATTTGAGACAGTAGAAGAGTGTTTTTGTCCTCCCGGAGGCTTGACTTCTTCAGTCAGTATTGAACACATTATTAATACATTTTAGGGATTTTATTTGGAATTTATTATGTTTTTAATGCATGTGTTTGTAGCCAAAAATTCAAACAGAGAGATGATCATCAGCTCAGCGATGGTTCCCCAGTAAGATCTCACCCAATTCAACAAAGGTGAGGCTGAAACTCATTTAGCTGTGTTTCATTTATAAAAGGGACTAAGTGATAATGTCAGTATGATGTCATATTAATAGTCAATATATGCAGGATAAGCTGGAGACTATAACTCTAAACACAGGCTGACCTCTGTGAGCCTGGAAACTGTGACTGCTGCTGCGCTGACCTCTGGAAGTCGTTGTTTGAGTCAAAAGATGGGATTAAAAACAAAATATTCCAGGTTAGAGAGTGCTACCTCAGTCATCAGGGCCAAAGGCCATTTCTGATTTGCTGCACCAATAAAAACCTGATCACATCAGACTTGGACTCCCTCCGTTTGTTGGACTTTTCTTTCTGCAGAGGCGGATCCAATGAAGATTGGAACATTTGCCATGTTAAAACTTAAAGCAAATCTGGTGGAGTGAAAAAAAAAAACAGAAATGTTTTCTCTGACCTTCACTTGACAATTTAAAATTCATCTATCTGATGTTTGTCAGGTTCTGTTCTTCTCCATGTGAGCTGTAGTATCAAGCGTTAAGAATATTTGTGTGCTCCAGTTTACAAAATGTGTTTTTCATTTCAGATAATGTCATAAGATGCATGAGCTTAAGAAGTCCTGCGCTTTCAATAAAACGTTAAAAATCAGAAAATGAGAGTTTGAAGCTTCGGAACGTCAGTTTTGAAATGTGGTGCATTTCCTATTTTCACCTGTAGGGAGCAGCAGATTTCTGCACTCCAGTGGACCCAATATGAGCTTGGTTTATCTGTCGTATATATTTGTATCATAGCTTCTTCACAGAACATTCCAGAAGCTTCTGAAGTCAATGCGTCAAAGACACAAACACTCAAAGCCACAAATAAAGGTTGTTTCTGTTGTCCTATTGCAGAAGGGCTTTGGGATTTTAAACAGACGGCGTAAAGGCTTTTGGCATTGCTGGAAAGATGGAGGCGTGTGTTTATTTTCCATTCTGCCACGGCATTATTTTACCACTCTTATCCCTGCAGCCCCTCTGGTGTAATTCTGATGCCCAACCAAAGTTCTTCATTCCAAACACTTTGCAATGTGTCCCCTTTTTCTCGTTGGAAAATGAAAATTGACCCTTTTGTCTGGTCACTGGAGACTTTGGGGATCTGCCCAAGCCGCACAGAGAGCCAGTGAGCTGTGATGCTAGTTCCTTATCCCTGAAAACATCATCACATCGCGTCACAACTACATTCAGCACGCACACACAGCGCAAAAACAAACAATTGTGAAAAAGGAAAGAATAAAAGAATAAGCGCAGAGTGAGAGGCGGCGTGAGGGTGAAGGGGAAAGCAAAAGGGAGGAGCAATACAATAAAAAACACGGCTGCACTTTTACTGAACTTTATTGTGGCTTTCTTTTTTTTTTTTGAAAAACAAATGAGGAGCAAAATAAGGCAAGAAGCAACGCAGGCGTGAGAACCAGCATTTTTTCGTGCGTTTTCCTCGTCTCTCCTTCCTTCTGTCTTTCTCTCACCGGGAGCTAGAATTGTTTGCATCCCTTCATTGCGTTGAGATTGACGCTGATGCATCAGAACTCAGAGGAAGCTGAGGAATCATCACACTGTTGAGGAGAAAAAGAAGCCAAAAGTATGAAGAAGGAAGTTTCCTCGTGGGTCCGAGCTCTGGTCAGAGGAAGTTGAAAGAAAAGGACACCGCTTGTGTGACAGACGAGTTTTCTTTTCCGCGTTTCCTGGCCTGATAATCTTCTTTCGACTTGTCAGATTTATCTTCTGTCCCTCTGGGAAGGTCCTGACCCCCCGCTGACTCCGAGCTAAATCTCCAGTGAAATATATTATACATCGTGGCGTAGACCAGCGCTAATGACTTCCAGGAGGCGGCGGTGGCAGAGGCCCGAGTAAGCTTCTCATCTGGGTAACTTGTTGAACCCACTTTACTGGAGGTCACCCAGATGATAAAATGCCACTGAAGTGTGACATTGCTGTGGCTGAAGACACACAAACATCTCGCCTGTGCACGCCAGTCGGCTGTAAGGAGACGCCGCCGTGCATTTAGCATCACGCTATCTCGCAAAGTGCGACGTAGCGTATGTCGGTTCCCGTTCCACGCCCAGATAAGTTTTCTCAGAACAATGGACAGTCTGTAGACGGGTCTGGATGTACCGCCGACGCGGTTCAAATCCGTGTCAGATGAATGCGGAGGGGAAATAGGAAACGATACGCAGCAGACAAGGACGTGAGCGCGGAGATAGTGCACAGCTGACCGAACTGGGGTTTGAATCAGAGGCCAAACACAATCACAATGGAAGGTAACTGCCCGCTGCTACCGTATCACTTCAATGCAGCTTTACAATATTTTAACTGCAATCGCTCTTTGTCGTCGACTATTCTTGGTTTTCCCGTGAACAAATCGCCTTTCAGGGCAAAGCTGCGTTGGCTTTGGCTCTTCCTGGGCCAGTTTGGGCCTGTCCAAACCGCACACAGACCTCATCCAAACAAACATTTTAGTCATTGCTGGTGATGTTGCTGTTTTGACATGTTTGGCCTCTGTGCTCTGGCGCGATCAGCTTAATTGGAGCGCTGAATCAGATGTCTGTTCCCATATCTTCATTTCCAGTCAGTGGAAAGATCATTTTTTTTCTGGGGGCGGGTCAAACAGGCTTTATACAGATGGAAAATGAACGAGCTGGTGCCGCTGAAGGGTTTGAGTGTTAGCTGGCGTGCTAACCCAATGTCTCGCCCTCACGTCACGCGGCTGAAAGTTTTCTCAGATTGAAACGGGGGGAAACAGTTTAAGAATCTCCGGTGACATCTTTTAAAAGTTGGCTTTGTCCGAGAAACACTTGAAGATGCTTGAAATCAGGAAAAAGACTTCACATTTCTCCGGGCAGTAACATAAAGCTGCTCATTTCGTCGTGTGTGCCTATCATTCATCGCAACCATAAACAGCACTGAGTTAAAATACGTTCAATATAATTTGAAAAATGTGAATGAAATATGAAATAATGTTAAAAACGAGTGGAAAAAGTCATTTGGTTATGGTGCAAATAGCATGAAATAAAGTTGAGGTTTAAAGTAAGAGAAAATGGATCAACACTGAAGATGAAAAGATGTAACAAAAGCAGTAAAGTGAGAATGAGGGCAGGGAGTCGTTGGGTGATGAGGAAATGAGGATGAGTCAAATAAAGTTGCCAAGGGAAGAGCAAACCGAGACTTGACACTGTGACAGACGGCTCAGTCTCTCTTTATACACGTCTCCTCCATTATCTGGCTGTTTCTCCACCTCTCCATCTCTGTCACTCTCTGTTTGATCCCCAACTCTCTCTTTGCTGACTCACTCTTCTCTCTCGCCCACAACAATGAGATAAAAAATGACCCTCGCTCGCATCGCTAGCATTCCCTCTTTCTTTCCCCCTTTTCTTTCTCATCCTTTCCATCCTCTTGCCCGCTTTTTTCCCCTCCTCTCCCTCCCTCTTTCTCTCTCTGTGCCGTGGTTGAGGAATGTGTCAGGGCAGCACAAAAGAACAAAAGCTTGCCAGGAGGAGGAGGAGAAGGAGGAAGAAAAGGAGAAAGGGGGTTTGTGTGAGGTAAAGGAGAGTCGGGGAAAGGAGGAAAGGAATGAAAGGAGAGAGAAAGGTTGAGAGGAGAGGAGCACGGTTGAGTGGATGTGAATGCCGCGGTGCGCTTTGTCATCACGTGCTGACATGCAGCATCACACACATTTCAGGGTGCTTAATCATGACCCCCTGTGGACACACAGACACACACACACACGCACACACACACACACACACACACACACACACACACACACACACACACATCTTTGTAGTTTTGTATTTGCAAGGACTTTCATAGGCTATAATGTATTACCCAGCCCCTTACACTTACCCTAACAATCTCAATTTAGCCCTGACCCTAACCTTAACCCAATTCTAAGGCCAATCCCAGACGGGTGACGCCATCATGGGTCTATGCTGCACGGCTGCTGGTTTGATTCAAACCTTTGATGCGTCTCTTGTGTCTGTGGTAATATGCTGCTGGCCTGCAGCCAGGCTGATGATGGATCTACCGTCACCAGACAGCTCCTTTGTGAATTCTGTGCCCACATAAGACCCTTTCAGAATGGGGGGTATGATCAAGTTCCTCTCGTTGAGCAGGACATCTCTGGCGGACCACCAAAGCAGAGGCTTTATGGAGACAATGAAGACTAAAGCTACAGACAGGTGACGGCAACCAGAAGAGGAGGATGAGGAGGAAACTGAAGGTCCAGCCTGACTTTGGAACGGCTGCTGCTGGGCCAGTTAACATGAAGAGCCGCAGACATGGTGTGTGGGCGGTGCGCGTCCTGGGTCTGTGCGTAAATGCGCATCTCCACGCGGCTTCGCCTCCCATATGTTTTCCCGGGTTCCCTCGCGCTAATCCACCATGGAGTGTAGCGGATGGGCTCATCCATCAAGAGTCAATAGTCGATGTCGGCTTTGTCCCGCTGCTATCCATCATCGGCGTGTGCGTGCGCACCCACACTGGGTGTTTGCGTGCGCGCTCTTGGCAGCTACCTCCGACCCCGCGGGCCCCTGACCCTGCCACGACGCCCTCCTCCCTCCCTCTTCTCCCCTTTCTTCCGTCTGAGCAGCAGGAGGCCAACGACTCAACCTGCGCCAGTCCCACCTCTTATTTTAATCTGTGCCCCTCTCTCACGGGTTCAAGCCTTTTTTTTTCTTCCTCTGACGCAGAGCCCGTTAAATGGATACCCACCGTTAGAGGCCAGAAGCTGTATCCCATTACCACCGCTTTTATTTTTATGACACAAGAGGCTGCTGGTGAACTTGGCCTGTGCCGCTCTCTCTCTCTCTCTCTCTCTTTCTCTCTCCCTCTCTCACTCTCCGTGTCTCTCTTTCAAATTGGGGAATTTAACATGCTCTGTGATCATATCTTACACCATCGAGCCTGCGTCCGTTTTTAAAACGCCACGGAATCGGATTTAAATGAGCTGCACAAGATCACCAACCGGTGAGCCAGCCATTCACCACAGGTCTCTTGTTTCTCATTCTTTTTTTAATTTATTTATTTAAGCTGTTTCCCTCAGCTCCCTCAGATGGTATTAAACCTGATTGTGATTCTGACACATTGCCACCGGGTGTGGCCAGCGTGAGAGACGGTACATGTGCGCTGTAATCTGCAGTCCTGCGGGGTGTGTCCATACACACAGGGGCGTGTGCATCCCTGCAGGAAGATGTTTCAATCCCGGCCCATTCAGACGCCCCCGACGCACTCTGGCACAGCGGCGAGACAAGAGGGGAGAGCGCGCATTGACAGTCCGTCAGTCATCCCCTGGAGAACAGAAGTGCGTGTAAAGTAAGATTTGCTTTGAGCCATCCGTCACGGAGATCTGATTCCCGGAACAGAGCGGCGCACCGGCCACGTTTGGACCTGACAGCTCACCAGAATAATCCCACCAAATCAAGTCTACAATGGAGCGAAAAATCCCTAATTTCGCCGGAACCTGGGAGATGAAGAGTTCAGAAAACTTCGACGAACTCCTGAAAAAGTTGGGTAAGTGAGGAAACAGAAAAACAAAAAGAAAACAGAATAAGTAAACGAAAATGGGCCAGTGACCCTGTCGGTTGGGACGCTGGCTGTTGTGCGCGACAGCGGTTCCGTATGAAGCTTTTATTTGTGTGTAATGACACAGATCCGATGTGTCAGCTCAATCTGTAGCCCTTTCAGCACATTACAGGTCAAAGGCTCCTCTGTGCCCGCGCACCAGCGGCGATCGCCCTCTATACGGCCTGGGCAGGGGGTCTTTGTGATTCCACAGAACCCAAAATTCAGTTCGCGGCCCCCAGCCAGCTCCGCACCCTCGTCCCCCCCCACCCCCCTTCTCTCTATCTGCAAACACAATAGAGACAACGGGCGGCACATCTGTCTGTGTCAGCCTCTGATTGTGAGTGTGTTTATGTGTGTGTGTGTGTGTGTGTGTGTGTTGAGAGGACCGTTATTGTATTATACAGGGTAGTATAGTCACGCATTTGACAATCATGGAACATGACAAACTCTGCTGCTAACATTCAACAGCGTTATCTCTCTATCTGTTTCTCTCTCTCTCTCTCTTTGTGTTTGTGTGTGTGTGTGTGTGTGTGTGTGTGTGTGTGTGTGTGGGGGGGGGGGGGGGGAGCCCCTTCAGCCAGCCCAGCCAGTAAATTGCCTTCAGAAGAGAACGCACATCTCAAAATTCTTTTGTATCTTGAGAACACAGACAGCCGCCCTCCCCTCAGATATGCTGGTAATGGAATATAGAACGGTTTCATAGTTTCATAGCGAGCCACAGCACAGCTCTATGCTGTATTTCAACACCGGGTGCCTCCTCCTTCCCTCCATCCCTCCCGCATCCCTCCGTGTACCAAATGCTTCCTCTGCCCTTTGCTTTTTGACCTCTGACCCTGACCTTCTGTCTATCTGTTTAAGTGTGGTTCCTCGTGTGACCATTTCTAATGAATTTACGGATTCCGGGCTGCTGAGGTAATTTCCGGATTTCCGAACCCTCCAGAAGTTCAGCCCACCTCTGAGGTCCACTAATGGTGGACAGACTCAGAGGCCGAATGTCACATCTGCTCTTCTGTCTGCCCTTATTTTTCCATTTCAGCTGACTTGTGTTCTGCTTAGATATCAGTTTACCCACCATTTTATACTCAGTGTGATGCAGATTCTTAATTAGGAGACGTACCAATTTTCCTGTTGTAGTTTAATTTTCTTGTAGTAGTATTCGCTTCTTTGAAGGCCAACAACATTTTAATCTGCTTTTTAAGAGTTAAAAACCGGATCCTGTGTCCGCCTGACTGAGCTGGAGGCTACTGCATGGCGAAATACTGATGATGCATACACAGTCACATGGTAGGAGGAGTTCACAATATAGGTTTTTTAAATAGATTTTTACCAAATAAATATAAATAGTTTACATGAGGTTCTCATCCAGTATTGATGGAGCCACGCTGTAGCTGCTTAATAATTGCATTTTTTTTCTGTGAAAATGCACAAGTTTGGCAAGATTAGGCTGAATTTCCCCATAAAATGCGCTAATCCACCACACGCAGAGCTGTTGTTGTAGCTAACAGCATTTTGCAGATTGATTTTTGCAGCCTATGAATGCAAAGAGAGTGACGCGTGTAGACGTGCACTGGCATTGACGCTAGAAGAAAATTCTAATTTAAATTTTTGTGCAGGATTCAAGTTGTGTCATGAAAAGGTATTAAAGTAAACTGGGATGTTTCTTGCAGCGTCATCTCCAGAGGTTTCTATTTTATGCGTCGTCGAATGACTGTGCACTTCAGTGTGTGTATATATTTACTCTTGGTGACAGGTGGGAATGTGCAAGAGGTGAGAAGTGCGAAATCCAACTCGAGAGCAGATCCACACTGAGCGGCGTGCACACACACTGTCCCCTCACGCTTGGAGCGAGCTCCCCACACATCACCCACAGAGAGGGGCCCCTCGTCTGCTTGACGCCCCCGGGGCTCACCCTGATCCCCTGCCTTCTCCGGCGCTGTATCGCCGGCAGCGCCGCAGAGAACTATAACAGCGCTATCTCACTGCTACGAGGGGGATAAGAAAGACGATTATGTTGCAGAAGCGTCAGCTGGGGGCCGACGTGCGCGCTCATCATATGACCTAACAGTTTTTTCTGGTGAAGCTGGATAAATGCGTAAAGTCTGAGCTGATCTACCCGGTTCCTCACAGACAGCAAACCTGCACGAGCCCTAAATCCGTACTCTCTCTTCTCCCCGTCTTGCTTGTTTGATTGAAGGTGTGAACGTGATGATGCGCGTGATCGCAGTGAAGGCGGCCTCTAAGCCGCTGGTGGAGATCACGCAGGACGGAGAGACCCTGTCCATAAAAACCTCCACATCTGTGCGCACCACCCACATCACCTTCACCGTGGGACAAGAGTTTAACGAGGCCACGGTGGACGGGCGTCCCTGCACGGTACACACACACACACACACAGAGGCTTGTGTTCTCTTTTCACATGCACGCACACATAAAAGGAGGAAGCCGTCCAGCAGATGACATCAATCTATTTAATCTGGCTTTTCGTCATATTTGTGCTGATTGTATATCTTTACCACTCCCCTGGTCTCTAAAGGCCTATCATGCTACAATACTCTCCTTCACACTCCTCACACCCTCTCTCAACTTCCCGTCTTCCCTCCGTTCCCATTTGTTGCCCTTTCCTGCCCTCTGTCCCTCCCTAATTCTCCCTCATACTTTCCCTCGTTTCCCCTAAATTGCCTCTGCTCGGTCGTGTCCAAAGCAAACACAGGCAACCGACCGCTGCTTCAATCCATCAGAGCATCTCAAAGTTTTGGGGTCAGCCTGCTCCACCTTTCTTGTCTTTGGCATCCGCCAGACAATAAGCCCAGCAGTGAAGGGGACGTTCTCACCTCTTCCTCATTTCAGAGTTTTCCGCGCTGGGAAACTGACAGTAAGATTAGCTGCGAGCAGACTCTGCTGAAAGGAGAAGGACCCAAGACTTCCTGGACCAGAGAGCTCACCAATGATGGCCAGCTGATCCTGGTAACGAACCACCGAGCAAGAAAATCCCACCAAGATTACACTGTGCCGCTAATTATAGAGCACTGACAGAGCTTTATGGCCTCAATGCACTTAACCACCAGTTAACTCAGGTCACATGACCCAGGCTCAAACAGCAGGAGACGACTTGACTCCTAAAATGTCAAATTTTCTTTTTTCACTCTTGCTGGTATAAATCCTAAACAACAAAAGTTTAATCAAAAATGTTTCATTCGTCATTCCCAGAATTCTCCTCACTGCACTCTCATGATAACACTGTCACCCTGACGACGACTCTCCTCTTTTCAGACGATGCAAGCGGACGACGTGGTGTGCACCAGAGTCTACGAACGGCAATGAAGCAGAGCACTCCTGAACTTTGGTGTCACTCACTCCTTGGATGAAACGGTGCTGCAGCTTAGGTGTTAATTCCAGTACTTCCTTTAGCTCATATCAGCATGATCTACATATCTGCTTTTGTGTCCGTCTTTGCAGCTCCAATCTGTCCATTTTAAACGTAGATTTTTGTTACTGATTGAATGCTCATTTTGTCTGCGTCTGGCCACGATCTGATTGTAGATGTTTAAACCAACTGGCCCACCCACCTATTTTCTATCTCAACACACATCATTTTATATTTATTGCTACACCAGACGTTTGATACAGTACTGCTTTGCGTCTCTTTTATACAAAATGTGAACAAAGGAAACGAAATGTTCTGTGATAAAACAATAAAGTACGATGTTCCTCACGTTCGGACCTTGGCTCTTCCATACTGCAATATATATATATATATATATATATACAGCTCTGGAAAAAATTAAGAGACCACTGCAAAATTATCAGTTTTCTGATTTTCACTTATTAATAGGTATGTGTTTGAGTAAAATAAACATTTTAGTTTCATTCTTTAAACTACTGCCAACATTTCTTCCATCTGCTGATTTCAGAAAAAATTTAAGTGGTCTCTTAATTTTTTTCCAGAGCTGTATATATATATACATATACAGCTGGAGCTGTATATATATATAATATATATATAGCTGTATATATGTTTGTATAGCTGTAGAATATGTTTGTATCAATGCCTCAGTCCTCAGTCAGCTGTCTGGGATAATAATGATAATAATGTTGCCTCACGTTGCCTGTAGAAATGTTTTCATTTGAGATTTTCCTTCTGCTTTTTCGCTCCAGTCATCAGATTTGCTCATCCTGCAGTTTTTCCTGGCACTGGCAGCAGCACAGAGATTATTACATCAGGGGGATTATTTTTTTCCACTTTATTGTGCCATAGATTTAAATTCAAAGTCTGTAGTATTTGGAAAAGAAAAACATCTCCTTTTTAATGCCCAAAAATACTCATCGTTTATCCATTCTCATGGTAACAAAAAAGAAGGATGATAAGAGAAACACTTTTATCGTGCTGGACAGTGAAAAAACTGACCAGTGGTCACAGGTCCGGGGAGTGGGCGTGTCCCCGACAGCAGGAAATGCCAGTTGCAGAACTGCAGGTTCCAGTTGATTGACAGCAGATGTGCTTAACAACAAGAGAGGTGGGCTGCCGAGGGACCCAGGCAGGAAGAAAAAAAAGGCTGATGGGGAAGATGGATAACCCTGGCTTCACCGATCGCACACACACAAACTACAAGAGTTACAAACGCAGAGGAGATGGACGCCTTCAGGTGTTTCATGATGCACAAAGTTTTTTTAAATTAGTTTCTCCTTTTGTCCCACAGCTGTGTGGAATTAAAGTTTGACCTCAATAAAGCCCCCACCTCTCTTTTCTTCCCTAATAAAAGGGGTAAATATCTTTCCCTCCCTCACTGTTTATTACCCCCTGGGGCAGTAAAAGACAGCTGTCTGGCCCCCTTTAAAAACGCCCCGGGTCTGCACCGGAGCCCTATAAAAAAAAAAAAAAAAAAAAAAAAAAACACACACACATACCCAGACACACACACACACATACCAAAATAAAAACACACATTCTGGGAAGTCTTCACACATACCATCAAACACTCACACTGTACGTGCAGCTCATAAAACACTGTCACGGATCATCAAAAGGTGAACAGCCAAACAGCCCAGTGTGCAAAAAAAAAATAAAAAAAAAATCACAAGAAGCTCTGAAAAGCAACATCCTGTCCCTACAGGTTGTTGGAAGTGCAACAAGGACACACACACACACACACACACACACACACACACACACACACACATCTGTACGGTGACGCCGGCATCGTGATTGCACTTCATCCATCAGAATTAATTGGAGTTCTAAAACCTTTTAAAGGCGTCTAATGAGCCAAACGTCAGCCTGACGAGGCTTATGTGAGACCGGCTCGGTTCTTGTGCCCCTGAGGCCTCCGCAGAGTCAGGCCGGTGTTTGACAGATGACTTATAGGTGCAGGCAAAAGCGTACTTGTCTGCATACTTGTGTCTGTCGCAAAAGTCAGGATGGGTGATTTGTGATCTGGCTGGGGTAATTATTACCATGCAGCAGGTCAGGTGACTCATGGGGAGTCAAGCCAATAAAAAAGGTGGAAACAAAAATGTCCTGGAGGTGGCGGAGGGAGACGGCTTGACAGGAGCCATGTTTTCAGGCTAGTCCTCACTGCACAAACTTTCAAATGTTTACAGAGAGTGACAGTGAGATGACAGGTGGGTGTCATTAAACATCCCCTGGCAGAGGTGCAGGCCTGCGCTAACCGATGCGCACAGGCCCAGCTCACACTAGCGGGAAGTGCCCCCATCTCCTGTGGCAAATGCAATCAGACCACCCAGGAACGTCAGAGGCCTCCTGTAAAACACTGGTCAAGAATAGTACACATGAAGGCATACCAAACACACACACACACACACACACACACACACACACACACACACACACACACACATACTGGACTGGTATATTTCAATAAGGGGATTCAGAACTGCCAGCTTGAACGAAGATTTTTAGGAAAGGAAAAGTAAATCAAACATAAACACATTCATCGCCACAGACTGAAAGAAAATGTGAAAAAATCTAATTGCCTCATTTCATTGCTCTCATGTCACTATGCGAAGGGCATAAGAGATTTATTGGAGGATTTCCCTCAGACAAACTGTCGTCCCAGCAGAGAGAATCTCTCAACTCGACGTCATTGGTCTTCCCTGAGGTTCATCATCTCCAACAGTGGTCTTACAGTTTACTGGGAGAGCTCTCAATGAAGTCTTTGTACAAAGGAAGAATGGCATCAAAATCTGGATTACAGACTCTGAGGGTGACCTTTAGGGAAAGTAGTGCATACCTTATTATGACAGGGATGCATGAAAGGGCCATTATGGCTTTTAATAAAAATTTCAGACACGGGTGAAAATAGAGGAGAGGAAAGGTCTGATCGACTGATAGAGTTCTGTGACTCACCTCTCGTTTATAGGTTCTCATCTCTACACACACACACACACACACACAAAGAGAGAGCACAAGCTTGTACTCAGGTTTTAGCAGGTTTTGCAGCATAAGAATTGATATTTTATGCATTAACATTGTTTCCACACCTGAATCTCAATCCTGGATTGCATTTTCAGTGTAGTTCCCCCTCAAACCTCTCCGCCAGAATCCAAAATAGATCTCTCTGTGTCAACTGGATTGAAAGGTTTCTTTGAAAACGTTTCGCCCTCTCTCCAGAGAGCTTCTTCAGTTCAGATATTTAATACAATAAAACGTGTTATTTCGAATTTTATTTTGACTGTAGCGCAAGCCCGGCTAGCTCAGTCGGTAGAGCATGAGACTCTTAATCTCAGGGTCGTGGGTTCGAGCCCCACGTTGGGCGCAGTGCATTTTTTTTTTTTTTCTTTTTCCAAATTTATTTGCAGCAAAAATTCACTTTAGGAGTCGGAGGTGATTGCCAGTTGCGGATTCCTAAAGTAAGTCCCTAGTTCAGTTACTCTTGGTACAGTATTCGGTGTATATTAATCACTGTATAAACAGAAACTAATTGCTCGGATTTATAAAGTATGCTTGTAAATCCTAAAACATACGAACCTATGCACAAAACAGGAGAGTAAAGTAAACACTGACATAATCTTAGATCTCTCCTCTGCTGCTCTACTTAATGCTGCACATATAAGAGAACCAGTATTGGTGTAAATCGTGATGTGGTTACTTAAATTAGTCTGGTCATTATATCTACGTTGATACTATATTTTCAAGCTCTACCCCCAGCAAGTTTAGAACTGAAGAAGGCTTCTGGAGAGAGGGCGAAACGTCTTAAAGAAAACCTAACAGTCTAGTTACACACAGCGAGATCTAACTTTGGATATCTACAGTACGTTGATACATTCTTCATCTTTAATATCAGGGGAGCAGATAAGATCGTTGATGGAGGAGATAAAATATGCTAAAGTGAAGGAAGGTAACAAAAACAAGGACACGGATGAAGACCAATGTCAATGGGGCCGTAAATGTAAGATAAATGACTGAGTGTCTGAGGTTAATGTCCACTTATAATGGTTTTATCTTCTACCTCATTCATAAATCCAATTTAATGAGGTTCTTCTCCTTTCCACGTGTCGCTTTTCCTTGCCAAATTCACTTTAATCTTTACTACTGTTGCTGGGGGGAAAGAAAAATCCAAGTCCTTTCTTACAATTGTGAGGAGAGCCTAATGCAGAACTGTCATCAATTCATCTGTCAGGCTGTTTAGCAGCAGCGAGACGATAACTGTTGAAACAGCGACACGTTGTGGTAACAATTGAAATGTCTGAATAGATATGGTTCTTAATATAAAGTTTTCTTTTTGAAAAATTTACAGCATTTAAATTTTGTAAAATTCTGCAGCCTAAAGGTAAAGCAATTACTACGACTGGGACAATTAGTTTTAGTTTCCATTCTCAGATAATCCCCAAACATTATAGAACAGAAATTGAAAATTGAATATGAGATATGCACAATGGATTAAAATATCACCTAAAATGTAAAATGTTTAAAATGCTAAAATGTTTGAAACAGCTTTTTAGGATACGGTAGAAAACGGAGTAGCCAAAAACTGCCTTTTCCAAGTCATCAAAGAAAAGATATGATGATGTAGTTGTGAAAGATTATTTTAGAAGAACTAAAAAGAGACCATGTTTTATGTAGAAGACCAAAGATAACTTCCGTTTGAATGGATATACAGTAGTTGGAGTAAATGGTGGCCATCTGCTTTCAGACCTGTTGGTGGCGGTAATGTGCCAAAGTTTAATTTCCAATAAACACCAACAACTGAAGAAGAAGAAGCCGAGTGAGCGGAAAAAAGAACAAACACAAAGAAGAAGAAAAAGCGTCGTTAAGGGGCGGGGTTTTGATGGAGGCAAAAAAAGTATTTGTAGCCAAAACTGCGATCTGTGTAAAGCGTCTAATCAGGTCACATTTAATCGAGGACCAAGGAGAGGTAAACTTAAAACCATTGATGCAAAATCAAGCGCTGACTCGTTGAGTTCAGCTTGTAATAAGGCTTCCTTACCTGCATTAAACAGCTAACATTGCTATTTAGCTAGCCTATATTTCTTTACCTAACGGTGCACACATTCTTGTAACATTCCTTTTGATGTTCGCGGTAAACCGAAGGTCTTTGCATTTTTCTGCAAGGCACTTATAACTTAAAAACTAATTTTTATTAAAAATCAGACTTGTTTGTAGATTGGTTAGTTAACGAGGAGAGACAATTAGAGCAACCAGCTAGTCTCTTTCTTGGTATTTTGAGATTTCCTCCATGTTGTTCTTTCTCTTCCATTCATCTATCATGTTGACAGCTAGTTTGATTGTAAAAACAGTGCAGAGATCCTACATACCACGGTTATTAAATCTTTTTTAAAACATATGCCAAGCTCAAATGTAATCTTCTTTTTTTAAAAACCAATTTCCACTGTAAATGTGTAACACCTTGTCGTGGGCTGTTTAAATGTATACCCTTTTCCATACTAAAATCAATTTGTGTATTTAACATTTTAAGGACAGACGTTTAGAAGAATACCATAGACTGGCCATTTCTTTGTCACATAATGAATTAATACTTTAAAGTTGCACAGTAATTTGCAACGACTACACAGGCTGGCTTAAAATGATCTGGAAATGACTTATGTGCTTTTCAAGTAAAAATAAATTGTAGGACATACCTTATATATTATTGAAGTGCATACTTCAGTGGTTGTACAAAAATGTGGCATCTAGGATTTACAAGTATATTGTTCTGAACAGCTCCGTTTACAGGGCTCAGAAGTATTTGGACAAGCAAAAAACAGTTGCTCGTATGATTGGTTTTCAATACTTACAAACATTTATTTGTTTTTAAAATCATGTGGAATATTTTGTATTATGTTGGATCTGCATCTGTCAGCAGTCGCATCAGCAACAAACTGTGCTGACCTGTTCCGTAGATGCTCATGTTATAACACTGCTTTCCTTCTGTTTGACTCCTGATGTGGTGTCATTTAGACCACCAGCTATTCTTTACCATTGTTCCAATAGTTTCTGATCTGGCATTATTGATTGTATTCCCAAACACATTGCATTGTTGCAGCTATTTTTTATCTTTTGTAGAGCTAATATGGATGCCAGCGAAGAACAAAACACAGGCACTGCTAATGGAACCTCTCAGACGAGTGGAAACTCTCGGACACCCCAGATAGCACACATGTCTCTCTATGAGAGACAAGCAGTACAGGTGGGTGTGGTTATTTAATTGCAAGTCATTTATTTATTGCCTTTTAGAGTCACAGAGAACAAAAGCGATAAATCAGGTTGACTAGCCTGGATTCCGCCATTAATTTATTAGTTCAATTAAACAATGAAAATCTTGACAATGCCAACTTTTTTACAGTACTGGTAAAGATGAATTTGACTGGTCTTGTGTGTGATTGTCCAGGCTCTTCAGGCATTGCAAAGACAGCCGAATGCAGCTCAGTACTTCCAACAGCTCATGCTGCAGCAGCAAATCAGCAGTGCACAACTCCACAACCTGGCTGCTGTGCAACAGGTAACAATGAAATACTGTAAAAACAAGCTCTACAAAATAAAAAAGGACAAGCTCCAGATAAGCCTTTTCCACCACCAGTGTCTTTGTTTTTTTCCTTAAAAGGCCACGCTTGCAGCCGGGCGTCAGTCTACTACAGCCAGTAACAGCATGCCCCAGGCAGCAACTACTGTAGGTGTTTTTGTGGTTTTTATTAAAATTTAGAGCTGTCTTTAAGAATGGTTTTATTAAAACAGACAGGATTTCCTCCTCTGCACAGGTCAACCTAAGCACCACTTCTGCTGGAGGCACCATGACCAGTCCCCGTCCTCACGGCCCAGCCACCTCTGCGACAACGACAGCGCTCAACCAGTCCGTGCTGCTGGGTGGAAACTCGACAGGACAGGGTCAGATGTATCTTAGAGTAAGTAGGGAAAGGGCTGGAGGGAAACACACATTCCTTTATTTTTGTTTTGCTCAATTTAGCATTCAACTCTCAGTCTCTGAGTTATTCTTAATGGGCAAAATCTACATGTGAATACACATGTGCTAAATAAAAGCACTATTAAATGTGTAGTTAGGAGGTCATTTTATCAAATCTACCCTGCTCTACATAGGTCAACCGCTCTCTCAGGGCTCCCCTTGCCTCTCAGCTCATCTTCATGCCTGGTGGTACAGCCACAGCTGCTGTAGCAACAGTTGCCCAGACACAGCCCCATCAGCAGCAGCAACAGCCACAGCAGCAGCAGCAGCAGCAGCAGCAGCAGCAGCAGCAGCAGCAGCAGCATGAAGTTGCTTCATCAAACACCCAGTCTGACAACGATCAGGTCTGACAGATGTTACGTTTCAGAATTGTAAAGTCTGAGCACTGCACTCTGTTATTTACATTAGACAACGCAAAACTCTCCTGTTTTCTTGCCCTGACAGGTTCAGAATCTGGCCCTACACTGTGGCCCTCGAGCTGCTGCTGTAAAATCTGAGTTTCCAGAGAGAAAGGATGCTGCCAGTTTTCCTCTCGGTCAGCAGCAGCAGCAGCATCTACAGCAACAGCAACAGCAGCAGACTTTCAATCAGACATCCCAGCAACAACAGGCGCAGCCGCAACGACAACAGCAGCAAGTGGCCAAAGCCAACTTCAGCCAGCAGTCCACTGGCAGCACCATGGCTGTAAAGACTGGTAACCAGGCTCCCATTAGCGCTACTCCCGCTGCTTCTGTGGCTCCCTCCTCCACCTCCTCTCCAGCACTCCCTCTCTCTCAACTCCTCCTGTCCTCCTCTGCTGCACCCGTGATCCTGGTGCCCACCTCGAATGTTCCCACCACTACCCAGGGATACTCTATCGGCCCGGTGACCACGAAAGCCAACATTAACGCGCAAACTCTGGTGGTGCAGCCGTTGCAGCAAGCCAGCGCTGCAGCAGACAAGGGCCCCGTGCCAATCCAGCCCAAGACAGCCCAGGGTCACCGTTTACCTGCGCAGATTCCCCCACGACACCCGACTCCCATCCTCCCGGCGCCGCCCAGCAACACCCAGGCCGCTTCCGGCGGACACAACACTCCTCACATTCCAGTGCAGCTCGTGGGAGCGAGGCAGGGATTAGCGGCGCAGGCCGTGGCCCTGGCGCAGGCACGAGGCGGCGCGGGTCAGGATAGTACAACCAGCGCGAATGTCAGCGCGGTTGCCAACAGCAATGCTATGGTAAGTTCATCTGAGAGGGGGTTCGATAACTCTGGTGTGAATATACAAGTGTGAAATGAGCTTCTTTTTCTCTTTCCCACATTGACCGTTAGATAAAGCCTGGTGTTGGCTCTTTGAAGAGAAAGTCTGACAGCGACCCAGCAAATGAGATGGCAACAGAGTCGTCAGAGCCTGCGCCAATGGACGATTCCGCTCCTCCTTTGTCTCCCGCCCCTACAAAGGAGTCAGGTTTGTCGATTTTCTGCCACTGAATCGAGCATTAGTCCTAAAAGCTCTTTGTACTCTGTGTTATTTTATTGTCTCATTCGCCTTCGGTCCTCTGTAGCCCATTCTGTAGCAGCTGCCTTCCCATCGCCGCCTACCCTGTCCTTGCCTCCACCCTTGTCCAGGGTCGGCCTCGGGGACAAAGACAGAGCGCCCGTTCCTCAGGCTGTGGTCAAACCTCAAGTCCTCACCCACCTGATAGAGGGTTTTGTGATCCAAGAGGGGGCCGAGCCCTTCCCTGTGAGTGTTCTGGTAAAAGTTGACTTGGGACGCAGTTAAAGTCTTTAATCTGAAATAAATCACCCAAGCGGTTCCTTTCAACTCGTGTGTTTTTGTGTTATTTTATGAGACAGGTTGCTGGCCTCCTCAAAGACAGAGATTTTGCCCTGGCTGGCCGCTCGGAAAATGGGCCTGCGCGTGAGTCGTGAAACACGTTTGGTTGCTTAAATACGTGTGGGCCATGTTTCCAATATCTTGTCCTTCTTTCATTTAATTCAGTGTTAAAATGTGAATATTGTGGAAACCTCGCTCCAGCCAGCCAGTTTAGAGGATCCAAAAGGTTCTGTTCCAATACTTGTGCAAAGAGGTATGATTCACTCTCAAACACTGCAACTGCCTACATGTTTAACAACGGTCTGATTTACTGTCCTTCACATCAGGGAGGTACCCTTATTTAGGGAAACTTAAGGAGTATTTTGAACTGGCAACAAATTCTGAAAAAAAAAAAGCATCTCAAATACAATTTAAATAATGTTAAATGGTGACGTTGTAATCTCACCTTCACGTTGAGGGGCTTAATGCTAAATTCAGACCTCTTCTTGGGAGGCTGTTTGACTTGCATGCACAAAAAACACCCCATTAGCCACAGCCACACACACACAAGAACATTGCCCAAGTTGGAGTTTTACACTCCTTTTAAAGCTGATGTACAGCAGGAGTTGATGAAATTAGGAGCGCTGACGTCTACAGGTGTGTGTGTGTGTGTGTGTGAATGCAGAGCTGTTTTTTTTGCCTACAGACCTTCCTCTTACTGTCCTTCCACTGACTACCTCGTCCGTCGCTGCTCTCTGCTGCTTGTTGCATCAATCCAGGCAACAAGCAGCAGACATTTGACGCTTTTTCTGCATCAGGACCCTAAACGCCTTCCTGCCTCGCAGGTATAACGTCAGCTGCAGCCAACACTTTAAATCCAGCAGAGGCAGAACTGGTGCAGCCTCGGCCCCACCTCCTGCTCCCACTGAGAGCACCGTAAAACGAAGAGGCCCCCCTCGCAGGAGCAGTTCCAGTAACGCTTCTAATAAGGTCTCCAGCAGGCATCAACTGGTCAAGGTATGAAAACCAGCTGCCAGCAAGAGTAAAGAAATCAGCAACTATGGAGTTAGACTAGCAATCCTCTGTTTTTTCCTTTTTATTTACATCGATGCTTTTTTTGGGGGGATGGGGGACACAGTGTAACTCCGAGTCCAGTCGCTCTGAGGACGTGTCCAGTGACGGAGAAGAGGAGGATGACTCTTCTTCACTGTCGCCAAGTTCTTCGCTCTCCTGCTCGAAAGCCGGACAAAACGCTCCTCCTGACAGCCCGGCGGCGCCTTGCAACCAAATCGAAGGGTCAAACTTCCTCTCGGCGACTCCTGCTCAGTGGAGCGTGGAAGAAGTCTGCAGGTTCATCTCCTCGCTTCAAGGCAAGCTAGCAGGTCGGCCGGCTCCTCCTCTGTCCCCTCTGTATGAAGTCTTACCTTCCCGTCCTTGTGGACAGGTTGCGAAGAGCTGGCGGCTCAGTTCTTGTCGCAGGAGATCGACGGACAGGCTCTGCTGCTGCTGCGAGAGGACCACCTCATCTCCACCATGAACATCAAACTGGGTCCCGCTCTCAAGATCTGTGCCTCCATCAATACTTTGCGTGAGTGATGCTGACAAAGCTCCCGGCGGGGCGGGGAGCTTCGGGGCCCCGCGGGAACATCTGGACCCGCTCGTATAATTAGGAGAAGACTGATGAGTTTCAGTGAGATTGGTGTTTTGTTTTTTTGTTTTTAACAAAACAATGTTGCACCATCTTGGGTGAGGAGACATGGAGGTCAGTAGTTTACATTCTGGATGTTGAATGTGGAAAAGAGTCGTTACCTATTCTGTCATGTGTGAGTGGACAGCCAGCAGTGCCAGTAGTGTCTGCCTTTTTTTTTTTTTTTTAATCTGTCACTTCAGAGTTGGGTCCAGTAGTTCTTGGACAGTAACAGTTTTTTTTTTTTTTTTCTACACCACCTCAGAGGATGTGAAAACAGCACGAGTGGATCCAAGTGCAGAAGCCACGGCTGCCTTTAGTTGCTGCCTATTTGTGTCCTCACTGAATGGAAAATAGCTCAGCAGAAGGTGAGGTCAGTGTGTGAGAATATTTCCTTTCTTTGCTTTTAAAAGTCCTAAAACACTTTAACAATCTTTTCCGAGTTAGAAATGTCATATTTTACTGAAACCTCCTTTAGTCTGCACTTGTTACATGCTTGAGTGTAAACCCACTGTGATGGTGTAGAGAGGCAAAGCCATTAAAACGGTCACTGTTCAAACACTCGTGGCTCCAACTGTACGTAGAGGCCTTTGTAAATACCTGTTTCCTGTACAGTATACCAGTGAATCTGTGCAAATACACCAGCGGGCAGTGATCCTTGCTGCTAGCTCAGACAGTTCGCCCGTTGGGTTCAACGTCATCCTTTTGCTGTATTTCAAAAATGGTGCTGCAACTTTAGCTAAATGAAGCTCCTTTTACACATGCACGGAGTTCGTCTGGAGCAGCTGTGTGAATACAGACCAGCAGGAGAGCTTCTGGTCCGTCAGCTCCAGGCCAGGCCAGGAGAGAATGTTGTTCACACACGACCTGAACATCTGGAGTATTATCAGCATGTGTGAACATGGCTCATCTAGAGATTCTCCTGTTGTTTCTCCTGCATGTGTGAAAGGAGTCTCAGAGTTGGATATTTCCGTTTCTTAGTTGTTATTAAACTATTAATGCTGAATCCGGATTCCAGTCCCTTATAACAAAGGTCACTCATTAACCCTGGCTCGTTTTAAGTCTGTTTTAAGAAACTTTTAGTTTTGTATCTTTTCTACTTTTGTTTTTCTACTATGATTGAAATTATTTTTCATGAGTATGATAGTTTTAGTAGCTTTAATCAACCTCACTACCTGAGAATAGGTATTCCACGTGGTTTACACTAAAGGGCTGATTGTACGTGAATGCAGTACTCCCAATAAAAATACCTGTTACTGGATGTGTCTTCTTTTGACCCCCACGACCTCCACTCACAGTCAAGAAAAAAACAAGGTTTATTCCCTGCTTGTATTAAAGCAGCATAGGTACATAAATACATCAAATCTCCTTCATTTGCATAACTCAGTCTGAAATATAATCAGACAAATGGAATAAGACTGTTTGTGCATGTAAACCCTCATATTTTGGCAATGTTGATTACAAAGAAGCAACACGTACACGTTTAGGTTTACACGTACAGCTGCAGGTCTGTGGTTGTATTTCCCCACAGACACAAACTGGCTAGATGATGGGAATCAAGAAAAGACGTCTCCTGAGGTTAAATAACTTCTTTAGCATAAATCTGTCATTTCAGAATAATACATAGTGTAATAAAATAACTTCTGTGTTTCCAAAACTCTCAAGCTGAGTCTGGCCCAATCCTCCAGCTCATACTTCTGTAAAAGTGCACCACTGGGGTAGAAGGAGGGGAATAATGCATTGGTTTATATGGTTGGTGCAGACGGTCTTCAGAAAACCGTGTAGCTGTTTGCGTCCCCGTAACCTGCCTCCTGCAGATACAGCTCTATATTCATCTTCTCCGACACCTTAATGACTTTATCCGAGGCGCCTTTCTCCCCGGCGAGGAGTTTGCGGCTCATCTCCACCATGGAGGGTCGATCCTGGTCCTTGAACTGGCAGCAGCTCTTGATGACGGAGTACCTGAGGAGGAGGAGGAGGAGGAGGAGGAGGAGGGAGCAGGTGTGAGCTTCGCTTCTGGTTCCGAGTCAGACGCCAGCGGGTACTCACAGCGTGTTGGAGCAGTTAGCCGGTCTCCTCAGAGTTTTCCCTCGTTGGTGGAACTGCAGAAGCTCGGTGGTTGGGATCTCTGCGAATGGAGCTTCACCTGGACAGAAGAGAAAATGTATACAGTCGGATTATTTCTAACAAACTGAGAGGTCCATATAATTCTGTGATACCAACCAGCAAAAACATATTTTATCAGCAACACGCTGTAATAATATTTTATTTCTTGGTTTATTCACTGATGAGTGCTTACCTATTGTAGCCATTTCAAACAGTAATATTCCAAAGGACCAGCTGGAAGGATACAAAATAAAAAGTGATTTATTAGAGGCAGTAAAGCAATTAAAATGTATATGCTTTACCAGCAGCAGCAGCATGAATATTGGGCTTTAACCACCATCCAAAGACAGATGAACTCACATGTCGCTGCTCGGACCTGCAGGCCTCTTTGCTAAGATCTCGGGCGCTTGCCATTTCTTCATGCTGGCGTCGTCTCTCTGAGTGGCTCCCTGGTTCTTCCTGGTGTAAACGCCGTGCAGGCCCCACAGCTTGGCTGTGAACTCCCTGCTGACCAGCACGCTGCGGGCGCGGACGTTCCCGTGGAGAAGACCTTTGCTGTGAAGGAACTCCTTAATTGTGGCAAGAGACACATTTAGGGATTGAGTGCAGATTAACACAGGAAGGATAAGTAATTTGTGGAAAAAAAAAAAAAAAAAGGATGAAAAATCAAAAGAAATAAAGTCTCACAAATACTGACTCATATATTGTAACATTTTAGAACATGGTGGACACTGCAGAGCCTGAGGAGGTTTTGTTTTTTAGGGATTTTAGAGTACAGTTTAACCAGATGGGGGCGCTGTTTTACATACTGACCAGTGCTGAGGCCACCTGCTTGGCCATGATAAATATACGCCTCTCTGTCATCTCACATGGAGGATTCACCCTTTCCTTAAAAAAAAAAATTAAAGAAGTCTTATTTACTTTTTGAACAAATACACCATTTATAAGTGTGTGCATGCGTGCTTGTAGCTTGTTTTAAACTACGGTGAATTCTACCTCTCTGCACCGCCACAGGAAGCTGAGCAGGTCTCTGTACTCCAGCTCCTCCATGACTGTCACCAGTGGAGCCCGGAGCGAAACCACACCAAGAAGTTCTGGCAGGAAGGGATGCGGTCCCAGCTGGGCCAAGAAGGATGCAAAGTTCAGGAAGCTGTGTCTCTCGGTGGCGTTGGCCGAATCTGGACACAGGCAGAGGGGAACAGCACCGTTACAAAAACAGGGAGGTATGACAAGCCACGAAATCCAGTTAAAGGGAGGATTCTCACCATTTAGAACTCGCAGCACCACATTCCTGTTGTCCATACGGGCCCTGTAGAGAGACACGGGGGAGTAGGAGGGCAGGGAGAAGGCGGTGGGCAGGGGGTTGACCAGATTAAAGGATTCTGGCAGCCTCTGCCGAGGAAGCTCCCTGGGCTGGACGATGGGAGTGAAACTGGGCGGCTGTGGTGGGGGGCTAGGCGGGGGGGCTGGTGCAGCCTCAAAGTTTTTGGAGATGTAATTGTTGGGGGGGTGGAAGGTAGAGTACGACATGGGCACATCCAGAGCTATGCTCTCGTGTTCCAGGACGTTGATACCAGGCGGAGCTGTGGACAGAAAGGTGATCACAGCAGAGAGAGATGACATGTTATCATCTGCCACACTTACGTCTGTGCAGTCAAGCCTTTCAGCTCCAGGGTCTTACCATCGATGCCGTGTAGCGCCCTCCTGGTGGCCGGTTTTGAGGCCTGCAGTCGGATGCGGTTGACTTTTTCCGGACAGAAGCGCATGAGCAGGATGAAGATGAGGGTGACCAGGAAGCTGGCCAGCAGCAGGATGGGCACCACGATGACCTCCTTCTCGTACACACGGATCTCTGCAAAGCAGACATGACTCTTGTTAGGTCTGTTTGTCTGGTAACCACGGAGACTCCTGACTGGAACGTACCACAGATTGTGTCTCCCTGCTGGCAGCGGAAGTCGGCTTCTGATAATGAAGACATCCTGTCACAGAAAAGATCAGCTGTGATCAGCATTCACACTGTTGGGCTTTCAGAGTCCTATTATGCACTTACACACCATCTAGGGTGGCCTCCATGAATAAAAATACAAACTATATCTTTATAAGTGATAATAAATAGAGACAGATAGAAGCAAGGATAATTGGACCCACTTTGCATGAATCTGTTTCAGTAAATGTGAGACCAGAACCTTCAGGTGTTTTAAAAGGTTCTTTTTAAAATGTGTCTTTATCTGCTGTAGTATAACAGTATTTTATAAAGATGACAGGACCATGACGCTGTAGCAACACCAGGAAACTCTTTTGTTTTTTTTGTATCGGTTCCAACCTGCCGATCTGCATTTTTGGGCCTGTACAAGTCACACCTGAGGGGTGAACCTTTGTGGCAAAACAGTCTTAAATGCATTATTGATGCCGCCTGGTTACCGCTCTGTAAAGCGGGACAGAAAAGAACTGCTGTGACAAACCTTACCTCAGCTGTGTTTAATACTTAAGGAAAGGAATGAAGGAGAATGAAGACGAGTCCCGGTGCTGTTATTCCATGGTCTTTTTCACACCGTCCCACGCTTTGGAGACATCCTTGCAGCTGAATATGGAATCCGGGTTCAGCTTTGGTTTTTCCACATCTCCATTGTCTTTTTCTCTCTCTGGTGATCTGTCAGGCTCTGGGGATCAATGTGCTGCCGTGTTTATCCACCCGCAGTGTTTTTCTAACTCCACCCTCCTCACACACACACACACACGCAGACACACCTCTGAACCTCTTTTCTCCTGTTTTTCTCCTTCCTCCTCTCTGTGCATCTACTCTTTAACAACTTTTGTGTGCCCTCACGCTCGTTAGGTGCAGTAAACGACCGTCTTGCTTCAAGTATTGTTTTTTTAAACCACACTCCAACCATATTTAACTGAAACGTGGACGTGTCATCTGACCTGCGTGAAAACTGGTCCTGCCAGTCCTTGTCATTTTTAGTGCTTTTGTTTTGTGTGCTGGAACGTCACGTCGAACTGGTGTGACAGGCTCTGCAGTATTTAGTCAGCACAATCCTGAAGCTTTTTAATTGAATCTACTGTAAACTCACTACTGTTGTGACACATACAGGCAATTAAAATACATGTCAACAGATTTGAGTCCTTAACCCAGGGTTCGCAAATAATACGTCTATAGTATATAATGATAAACCACTGCTGTGAGGATAACACTCAGCATATAGTATGTATACATGACACACAACTGACTACAATTAAATTTAAAAGTGTCATAAAAACTGATAAGACAAAGGTGTTTTCACCTGTCAACCTTTGATTTAATAGGCACGATATTAACAGGACAATTCACATCAGGCTACCTATTTTTTTGGGGGGAATATTACAACCGCTGCTTGGTTTCATACAGCACAACTTGAGCTTCAACAATGTGAACTCTCGTTTACGTCATCTCTCTTCCTCGTCACAGCTTGGCGGCTGAGTTGTTGGGTCGAGGTCCCAGCCACTTCTCCCCTGAAACACACAACCAAATCAGCCGGGGCCGCGATTCGCTAGCAGCTACAGCATGAATTTAAACGAGATGGTGCAGTTACTGAGGACACTCCATTTTCCATTTTTCAGCGTGTGCTTGCGAATACTGCGCCGCTTGTGTCTTCTCACCAATGCAGTGAGCCAACAGCTCAAATCTGTCCGATCCGAAAAAGATCTCTGGGTTTCCGTTCACGTGGTACACCAACAGGGGGAAACCAAAGGCCTGGGGAGATTTCACAGCCCAATAAAATGATTGTCGAGGAAAAGGTTCCACAAAATCATGTCATAATGTACGAAACTGCTCAGCATGTTTCTGGATTCCTTAGCGTGCGATAACAACTGACCCCGTACTCCAAAGCCTTCTGCGTGGTGCCTTTAAGCTTGTCTTTGATCTTATTTGAGGCGGCCATTTCCAGCGCGTCTTTAATCTCGACGTCAGACAATCCAGCTTTCTTTGCTGCCTGTGAACACACACACACACACACACGCACAAAAATGATTGCGACTGGGCTCCAAACTGCTTATTAATCTCTTCAAATACAACCAGGCTGGACCAGTTGGCACCTCAGACAACGATGCGGCTTCAGTGATGTCTTTGTCCTCGCTCCAGATCCGTCTCCACAGCTCGCGGGACAACTGCTCCACCAGCTTGTCTCCTCCTTTCTCCTTTTCTTGCACCGCTGCCACAAATCGCATCGCCGCCAAAGAGCCTGAGTGCAAACAGTGGAACACAAACTTTGAAGTGAAACCGGAAATCCTTCCACAATCACAACAATAATTCTAGCCCCAGCACCCTTGAATGATTAATCCAGGCATGATTGTATCACCTGATCTGATTGGATCAGAGCCATATACCTTTTTGGAACATGGCCTCAAAGGGATCAGCGGGAGGTTGCACAGGAACGTCAAAATACTCTGATAAACGCTTCAGGTCCTTGGTCATGTATAGAAATTTGTTTGGAACCAGACTAGGGGGCTTGTTGCCTTTAATCACAAAGAAAAGTTAAAATAATGTCCGTTGTACAAACGTTTACAGGGGCAAAGCATCCATTTACAGTATGAATTATATTTACATTTTTCTTCTTCCATAACTGCCTCTTTCACAATATGCGTGCATCATTTAAATTGGCCCCAAATTGGAAATGTTGGCGCTACATTACTACCGAAAGGTTCACTCTCTTTTTTTTGTCTTTTTCACTTTTTTGTTTTTGAATCTAGCACCAAGTAAATAAAGTTTAGATTTTTTTTTTTATATCCATATTTTTCTAGAGTGCGGGCCTCCTTCCTCTTTGAGTGGTGCTACATTACTACAAACCAAAATCATCATTGGATCAGTCTTTGCAAAATCTTACTGTATGATAGAATGTTATACTAGTGTAGCACCAGATTCGTTTTAAATCATTAAGCTTGAATAAATTATTTAAAACAACTCTGTACCTGATCCTTGCATAATACCACCGAGAAAAGCAGGACATAGTTTGAGGTCTATGTTCCACACATGTCTGTAACGACACATGACCTGTAAACATAAACGACATTACAATAATTCACACGAATGTGCATTTGTTATGTAAAGTTGACAGACCTCAAAGCCGAGCCAGGAGTACGGAGACACCACATCGTAGAACAACTCGATGACTTTCTTAGATGTCATCTCGGATTTCGGCCAAACGTCCGGATGCTTAAATCAAAAGTAAAGTGCAAAGTCGTAAAATAAATAAAAGTCGTATGAATTAATAATATGGAAAATACGACATTCCACCATCAATGTGTGTCAAAGTTCAAAAGAGCTGGCGCAGACTCGTTCCAAAGTAGAATTAGTCAAATTAATGCATTATTAGCAGTGCGGTGATATCAGTGAGCGAATGTGATCATCCAACTATTCATTTAAACTCAAATCAGAGTTATCTTTAAAAGTTTTACCGTCTGACGATTGAGACGTGCAGCAAAAAGCACTAACTCACTAACGTCTGACAGAAACTAGCCACACTAGCGTCACCTTCAGGAAGAAAATAACAAGTTCGTGTTCTTCTTCTTTGATTCATGACCGAACGTAAACAAATGTTACTCGTGGATGTTGCCACCTACCGCAAAGGAGTTGTAACGTCAAGAATTGAACGCTGACTTTAAAATATAAAATACCAACTATTGCTGCTTTTTATACGCACACACATTTAACCAATTCTGGTAAAATACAATTTCATACAAGCATGGGAAAAAATCGCAAAGGAACAGTCAGTCATTATTAGTACTTTATAATTACTTAGTAATTTGTATGTTATGTAATTCCTTCAAGAATAATTTTTTTCATTGCTCATGTATAGATTTATTATAAGCAAACAAAACGTTTATCCAAGCATTTGTGGCTTTTCTTAAAGTTTTACATCTCACATTCAACTGACATACAATATAAAGATTTTCATAAAGCTAAAATATCACTCATATGACATATGAAAATGGATAATTGGGATAATCATTTCATTTTATTTTATATATCTTCTTGAAGATATCCCAGATCTTCAGTTGTTCCCAAGCTGTCGGAGAGAGAAGAAAATGGTCCTGGAGATCTTTCACTGAAAAAGACATGAAGAAACCACCTCTGCTGTTTGACTGCATTAAAAATTATAAAAACATTATATAAAAGAGGAGATCTTTAAAATCAGTTTCAGCTTACCTCTCACAGTCTTTCTCTGTCTGTAAAAGGAGTTTTAAAAAGCATACAGTTCAGACTTGTGAGTGTATTTTCAGTCAAACGTGTTCAATTTCTTCTCTGTGAAATCCTACCTTTGGCTTCTGTGATGCACTTCCGCTGACCTTCTTTGGAACACCAGGACTCTCAAAAGAGTGGCTCCGCACTCTGATGGCTCTCTAAACACGGCCATTCAGAAGAAAAGCGCAAAGAAATAAAGTCAAACCTTATGGGAAGGCCAGGTTTTAAACTTACCTTGAAGTTCTCAATAAATCCTCCACTTCCCTCGGTCATCCCCCGCGCGCTCTCAGTGAATGAGAGGGCCGACATGGACGGGCCCCCCATCATGCACCTGGAACGAGTGGACAACTCAGCCTGCAGATTCTCCAGGAGTGAACAGCGGGTGCGGAGCTGTATCGGAGAAAAATGAAAGAATAAGTCTGGTAAATTGTAAATAAATGGAAATAATAATGTATTTTACTCCTCTACCTCCAGTCTGCTGAACTGTTGAGCCTTGTAACAGGAAATCTCTGCATTGATGAGTTTGGTCAGAAGGAATTCTCTCAGCAGGGATTGCTGAAACATATTAATGTGGAAAAAAAAAGTAAAAAAAAATACGTTATCAAAAAACAAAAAAAGTAGTAATGTAAAATATATATATATTAATTTCTAATGGAATTAATTATATAAATGATGGCTTCATTTCCAACCTCTGTGAAGATGGGAGGATCTGGAAGAACTGGACCAAAGGGAGGAACGTCCTCTCTGGCTGTGACAGACACCTGTGAAGGAAAAAATAGTGCAATGGTCAACATTTATGTATCAATTTATCAATTACAAGAACTACTATTTCATTTAGCAAGAACACTGCGTTGGAGAAAATACTCTACGCTCATCCAAATTATATTATAGAATCAGGCGCTCCAGTTGCTTCCATGGCCACAGGTGTGTAAGTTCAATCACCTGGGCATGCAGACTGCTTCTACAAACATTTGCAAAGAGTTGAAGCTGTTTTAGCTGCAGAGGGTGGACCGACATCCTATTAAACCCTATAGATTAAGAATGGGATGCCACTCAGGTTCATACGTCTGTCAAGGCAGACGAGGGAAGACACTGCCATTCACCTGGTAGGCTGTTTTGTCTGTGCTCTCTGGGTTCTGAATCCTTCGAACCACCAGGAAACAGTGCAGGAAGTGCGACTTAATAACATCAGACAGAAAAGGGGTTTTTCCCTCCTGGTAGACCAGAGCTACGATATCGTTACCAATGTGTCTCTTCCTCTGTAGCTGCACGACAAAAGGGAGGAGGGAAGGAAAAGCGTGTGAGGGATCTGTGCGGCGCATCGTGTGGACAAAGTGGACATGTGACACTGACTGACCTGCTGTGGGTCACTGTCTGTGAACGGCAGTTTAGTTGCAACATGAAACATGATTTCTCTCCCATGAAAGGAAGTGTAGACTGCTTCACTTCCTGTTTGACCGTGACACACGTCCAGTCCTCCTCTGAACCTAAAGACAGGGAATGAGGTATATCCCGTCATCTGATTTATTACACGTGTCATTTGTCTGATAAAACGCAACCTGATTTTACCCGGTGAAGCCTTGCAGCTGGACCGTCTCTCCCAGAACAGACAGGAACTCTACAAACTCCTCGCTCTCCTCATTGTTACTCAGTATGTCCTCCTCGGTGACCTACAGGGAGGTGAAGGCCATCAGACAGGTCGTGACGTGGCGCCATATCTCTGACGCCTGCGGCAAGGTCTCATACCTGTCCCTCCTTCTGATACAAAATGCCAAATTTAAAATTAAGAGACACTCTGTGTTCATCAAAGGTGGTTATGAGTTCTGGAGCCTGGGAGATGAGTGAGACGGAGATATGAGAAGCTCCTGCTGAAATAAATACTCCATATTTAATATTTATCGCTAATTTTAGAGGATTACCCTGAGGTAGCAGACCACTTCAAAATTTGAGACGCTCACTCGGTTGCAGAGCATCTACGGAGGGAAACGGCAAAAACAAAGACAAGCTAACTAAATATCAGGCTTTAATGATCATTTCAGAGTATTTTGATAACGTAATATAAAGTAAAAAGAGACACGTTAGTTGACGTGCGAAACACATTTTGAACATTTACGTTGCTGTTTTGTTACCTTTGCTAATTCAACAGCAGATGGGATGTTGGGGAAAAGAGAGAGAGAGAAAAGTCCGTGCAGGGTGCTGTCCTTCATCCTGTGAAGTGCATCACGGTTACAACGTGCACTACAGTCGTGCTCAAATGCAATGAAACCTGAGGCAAACGTCCTCATGTACCTTCACACGAATGTACATTTAACCTGAAAACACACATTTCCAATGCTAGGACCATGACTGTAAAACACATTTAAAGCTCATGACCTGACGTGGAGGGATTTTTTTTTTTCCACATCACACTTGCTGCTTAATGATTGTCTCCCAACCAGCTGCCATATAATCAAATTCCTGCTGTAAATGCTCCTGTTAAACTGAGGTGTGAGGGCGGCTGAGGAGCTTTCCAGCCTGCTCCTCTCCTCACACGTCACTCTGCGCTGTGCCTTATGTGGAATAACTGAAGGACCTCAGTATCACCCGCAGCCTGTTCTCCTCCTCCTCCAAGCACACAGACAGAACCAGAGGCCCCAGGCAAGGATCCACCGCTGTGAACGAGTGATGGTTCTGGAAGGAAAGAGGATAGAATGGAAACACCAGTAAAGGGCAAATACCATATTCCTTTAGAAGTGGGACTCACACGCGAGCAAAAGAACTTGTGGTAGATCTTGGCCTCTCTGTCTCGTTCCATAATATCGTAGCTCTCGGGATGGAGGCCAGACTGGGAAGAAGTGGGACTCACATCCACGAGCCTCTCCACAGGGGGGTCTGTCCAGTAACCGGCCGACTTGGACGGGAGAATAAGTGGCAGGTCTCCCCTGCTTGTTAAATACTGAGACTAGAACAGACAGAAGGCAATAAAAGCGGTTTTAAAATTTAGCAGTATCAAAACACACACACACACGTGCACATTTTAAGATGTAAACGTACCTTCAGTGGGAGGGGGAATTCACAGCGCTGCTCATCGATCCTGCTGCCCTGATGGACAAGTCCTGACGTTGAGAAATACCAGAGAGCACGAGACACAACACCAACACCAGATCCATGACGCTACAACTCACCTGCAGCTTTTCAATGATTTCAAACAGCTCCGTGTCCTAATATAAACAAAAGTCAGCTGAGGTCAGGCAGCAACACAGGGAAGACAAAGAGAAAGGCAGAGAGGCAGAGCAGAGAAGGAACAAGACAAGAGTCTCGCGCAAAGGGAGCTTGACTTCTAGGAAAACATGGCAAGGAAATACATCAGGTAAAGTGAGTTATGCTAAAGCCAGTGATGAATTCACCTTCTGGTTGCTGCTGGCAGTGATGAACGACTTGCTGTCACTGGCAGGAGAGTCCAGGATGTCCAGTATTCGGGCTTCTGTAACAGGTTCAGTCCTGCAGCAACAGGTTCATTTAATCGAGAGCATGCGATCTGTTTTCGTGCTGCAGCCAAAGGTTGCCAGTTAGCTCGAAAGTGCAGCAATAAAATGGAAAATAGAGCCTCACCTTGCTTCATCCTCATGTGTGAATTTGTCCACGCTGTAAAAAAAAAGGGAAGTACAAAGTTGAAGAAGAAAACACATTTTACAAAGACAAGATTACTAATGATAGTTCTTTTTTCTTCACATTTCTGCTCAACTGACTTGTGGAATATCCTAAAAAGAGACATTCAGTGCTTTTTACTCACCCTCCATATGCCCCAAAAGTGAAACTTCTCTTTCTGGAGAATGACATGTCATTTCTCTTTTCTCTCTCGTTGGCTTCGGCGTGTTTGTACATGACAGTTTGCTACAGAGTCAATCAGGGCTGGCTCAGGTCAAATTAATTCACTCTATCATTCTGCCACTCCTCCTCTTCCGCTGTGCCCCCTACCTCTCACTCATTTAAGCTTCCCTTTCCTCCCTCTGTCCTGCTGGCAGCTAGACAGGCAGCATTAACCCGCTCATGGTCACAGCCGCAGCAGCTGCGTCAACTTCCACTTCAAACTGAACCAGAGTCCACGTCAGGCCACTTTACGCCAATCGATCCTCGCGCCTGCAAAACGGACGTGGCAGTTTCTCAGGATGACTGGGAGTAAAGATGGAGCTGGAAATAAATAACAAAAGTGTGAGACATTTTCTCTGGGACCTGTTACCCTTTGAGTCGGTGACTATCATCAATTATTGACAGCACACAGCGCGGGTGAGGAGAAAGACAGCAGGGGTGGGTGAAGCTTCAGGACAGGGAGGGAGGCAGCGAAGGAGGGAGAGAGAGAGAGAGAGAAGGAGAGAGAAAGAAATATAGAGGCCTCTCATTGTCAACATTATAACATTACATATCTTGTAATACATACATATAAATACATTGGGTCAGTCTAAACTTTAAACTGTGGTATTTTCCTTATCTTCTTATGATTTTATTTTATTTTGCAAAACTTGAAAGAGGTTTGTGGGGGTAAATTTGAGTATTCTAATTTTTTTATTAAGCTATTAAGAAAACCAATAAAGATGCTTGTAAGACTTGTATGTATGTATGTATGTGTTTATGTGGTTCACATTTTCCCATATAAACTCCACTAATAGCAGAGCTCTAATCATTTTTTTTTTTTTTTCATTTCAAATCTATATGTAGAATTTTTTAATCAGCAATGTATACCTATTCAAATGTATTTCTTTATAAACATTGATTTGTATAGACACATTATTCTTGGAACATTTATTCTGCTGTATTAAGGAACGTTTAAATATTGTACTTGCCATGCAGTATGCTTAATCTATAACAATTTAACAACCTGTCACACAATATTAATATCGCACAACAGTGATTGTCTTTTTCACTGGATTCAACCTTAACAAATTAGAAATAATAGTGCAAAGAGGAAGACCTCTTAACAATATTATTGGCATTAATTTGTTAATTATTCCTTATTTATAGGTGCCGTTCAATTTCAAAACAGCCGGCTTTGTTCCGTCCTTGCAGTGGCGCTGTTCTGATTGGCTGGCGTCTGTAAGAAGCCAGGCATTGGATGATTAGACGTCAATAAACCTTTACCAACTCTGATTGGTCAACGACAGACGCGTGCTCGAAGGAGTCCGCGGAAGTTTGCGGGATAAAACAGGATGCAGATAGTTTGCGAAAATAAGCGCGTTTCTAGTCGACATTTTTGGACTTTATCTCAGCGTTTTTCTGCATTTCTTTACAGAAATTGAGACTCGATAACAGGTGTGTTAAGTGTTATATTCTGGTTGTTTTTTTCACCCTAAGAAAAAGCAGGCAATCTGACGTGCTGGTTAGCTATTTAGCAATGGCAAGTGAATCTATCGGTGTTCAACTTTAGTTTTATGGCATTAATTTGTCTGTTCCAGATATTCTGTTATTACAATGTTACAAAGCTATACATGTGCGTATTTGTTGGCTTTGAGAATGCATTAGTCCATAATTAATCCTCGTTACACCTGCGTCTCAGTTAGCGTTGATGTTTTGTTTCTGGTATTAGTATTTTCTACTATTATACTAGTACTATCTACTAGTATTTTCTGTATTATTTAATGAATATTTTGTAGTTGTTCGCCGTGCTAATATTTGTCGTGTAATACTTTGCAGTGATGTTCTACAGAAAGATTGAGTGAAATGTTGCTATTTTTAGTTAACACTGTTTAGTTAAAGACGTTTCTTTGTTGTAGTAAAATGCTGCAGTGTGGCATGATGGAACGGGATGTCCTGGCACTTCGGAGACAATCTGCGGTCCTGTGTAAGCAGCTGGTGGTGGATGAGCTGCTCATTCAGTTCTTACAAGCGGACGACATCCTGACAGAGAGCATGGCAGAGAGCATCATGGTATGTGAATGTTGATCTATGGATCATGGGCAGGAATCTCGGGATACTCTTTGACACAATACACAATTCATAGTCTACAATTACTATGCTGTTTGAATTTGGTAAATCTGACATAATTGATAGACTTGTCAACAATCATGCATTTATATGTCAGGAGACACGATATAGACTTCTTCAAAAATACTGTGATTAGTCAGCTTGCCATGTGATTCCCCCTACACATTTATGTTTCATTAACGTCTGCTCAAGAACCACTTCTGTGGAGTTTAAACAAGCAAATCATCAAATATGCAGCTGGATAACTTCAAGAAAGTTCCACAAACATTGACTGTTTATTGCTAAGTGCATGCAGAATGGTACAAACGAACTAGCGTGCAGGTAACAATCCTCCATACGCCGCCATCAGGAATGAAAAAAAAAAAGATGTGATTTGTGTGCCGAACACTATTTTTGTGCCGTCCCGTTTGCAGGCTGAACAAACGTCTCACAAACGAAGCTGGCGATTACAGCTGCTCTTACCCAAGCGAGGACCAAAAGCCTTTAGCAGCTTCTGCTCGGCTCTGCGAGAAACAGACCAGAAGCACTTGAGCGACCTGCTCGCACAGACTTCGGAAGAAATTGGGAACGGGAGACTTGTAGAGGTCTCACACACTTGTTCAAACGCTGACATACTAACAAACACAAAACAGATTTTTGGCAGACCTTGTGTGCCTACAGCCTATGACTGAGCCAGAGGGAGAGTTAGGGCTAGCTATTCTTCCCAACCGTTGAGATGAAATAAATTAGTTTATGGGAAACATTAAGGGTGTTTTGCCTCTGCATTAAACCTACCATAGCCCACATTGCAATTACGCATCACAGCATCTTCATTTGACTCCATTCGTAGTGACTCGTGCAAATGCACATTCTTCCTCTGCTTTTGCCACTTTGGGGTGATGCTCTGTGTGTAAATAAATCTGGCTCTATGACGCTTATGACCTCAGAAAGCTGAAAGCTGATTTCAGACAAAGAAGTAAGATGGGCCAAAGGGAAAAAAGAAAAGCTAACCAGACTAATGCAAGAGATTAGGCAAAAAACACCACATCCATTGTCTGACACGACAAACAGCTCGGTGATGAGTTGAGGGTGTCCTAGATGAGATTCTTCAGCAGCATTCTTCTAATTACGTTGTCATATTTCCTACAAAAAACAGCCACCGTTGCAAAATTCTTCATCATATTAATTCTGTGTTTAGCTGTTACTCTTGTGTTCATGATGACCTGTGTCTGTGAACTTTAGACGTGTGTCGACTCATCTGTTCCGCTTCCCACACAAGAAGCAGTTCCTGTCAAGAGAGCGAGGACTCACGGTAAGGTGCCATTGCAACATAAACTGCATTATTCAAAATTACTCTGTTGTTGTCAATATTTTTTTGTTTCCTTGGTGACAGGGGGCGGGTATAAGTCCTCTGTCAACAACTTTCCACTATCAGGAGAATAAACATTCTAGTACAGAGAGCCACAACAGCTCGATAGATTTGATCTAATATTTATGTCATGGAGGGAAGTAGTAGGTTGAGGTTGCACTAGCGTTTGTGTACACAGGCCACACCTCATGAGTAACTCATTCTCAGAATTCTAGTGCACGGTCTGCAGTCACACAATAGACTCACAACAATGAGCGATATCAAATAAGCAATTTAATTCTAACCTGTGTGTGTGTGTGTGTGTGTGTGTGAGACAGAGTCCATGGAGGTCAGTCTGGATGCAGATAGTCCCATCAATACACCCGTGTGCCCGTGCACTCCTGATTTTTATCTCTCCCACTTTCAGCAGGTAAAATCCTTTTCCTATTGAAATGAATGAAAGTGAAAGCTTTTTAGCTCTTAGCTCTTAAGATACAAAAAAAAAACCAAAACAACTTTTATGTATGACGAATGATTGTGAATACTGGTGAAATGGTGTATTCACCAGTTAACATGAATGAAAATACAGTACTTCTGTAAATATGAATATTTGGAATGGTGCTGCATGTGTTACATATTTCTGTTTAATATGAAATAGTGTATATTCAATCACCTGAACTTTCTTTTTGCATTTGTGTTATAAATTCTGTACGCAGTTAAATACAGTATATACGGTCCTATTTTTACTCTGTGATACAAATAATAACTCTGTCATTTGCTTCATTTCAGTCTTATAAAATGACTTCATCTCCTCGAGGTTTGGCGCTGGTGATCAGCAACGTCACCTTCGATTCTTGCGCCGCACCTGAGCTTGACCCCAGGAAAGGAGGCGAGGTGGATGACGAGGTGCTGAGGAAAGTCTTCACAGAGCTCGACTACTCGGTGACAGTGCAGAGAGACCTCACTGCTCAGGTAACACGACACACTCTCAAACACATAATCTGCGCAGCGTGAAGCAAGCGCACAGAAAAACCTGAAAAGTCAATCAGCCGTGCTTTCCTGCCTCTGTGGGTTATAATCCAGGGCATCAAGACGTGCATCGAGAACTTCTCTCGACGGCCAGAACATCAGACGGTGGACAGCTGTGTGTTGTGTCTGCTGTCTCACGGAGTGGAGGGAGCGATTTATGGCATAGATGGACAGCTTCTGCAGGTGCGGCCAGCTGGTGGTTTGGTTACCTTCGTTTCTAGATTTGCGGCTTTACCAGCAACATGACATTCAAAGGAATAATGTGTGCTAAATCAGAGACTTTATCCACTTTCAGTTGGACTGGGTGTTTGAAGCCTTTGATAATGCACATTGTCCGCTGCTACAGAACAAGCCAAAGATGTTTTTCATCCAGGCCTGCAGAGGAGGTGAGTTCAAAAGTCTGCAGCATCTACCCGCAAAGACATAGAACCACTTTACTGTCATTATTACAAAATCTGTTCAATGTATTTGTGATCCTATAAAACCAGTACCATTATACAATATTGAAAGAATTCTAATATCTCATAAAAACATTTTAATTATAACTGTCTTTTACTTAGGAAGTCTTTTATTTATCTGCCAACAGATTGTGAGAATTGGTCGTAATCATTCAAAATAATATCAGCCATTAAAATCAGATGACGTGTCACACCATGTTTATGTGCCCCGCACAGTGTGTTTGATCTGGTATCACCTCACAGGCCCAGAATGGTTATTATGTGTTAGCAATATCGACGAGGATTTAATGCCTCACACAGAAGGGAGGGAGGGAGGGAAGGTTGGATTGACTGGTTGATTCGTGGACACTGGGCCATCTCTACAAGAGTTTGATCAGATAGCTGTGAAACAATTCAACTCTTTTGTGCGTCACGATGGAGGATGATGTGCAAACTGCACTGAGAAGACCTCATCTGACTACATTCCTGATATAAATGTTGTTAGAGGCTTTTTTTTTGTCCTGGTCTGTGGAAGCAGTGATTGGGAAAACACAACCACAGCAAATTCAGACAGCAGGTCATCAAAACAAAGGTGGCCGTCCGTCACCAGATGATTCATCCTCGGTTACGTATTGTTTTTCTGTATTTGTCATGCTCTGTTTTGGAGTTCTTTAGGTGATACTTGTCCATATGTTGGACATGCTAAAACACTGTTCAC
This sequence comes from Pao palembangensis, assembly GCA_015343265.1. Lineage (NCBI taxonomy): Eukaryota > Metazoa > Chordata > Actinopteri > Tetraodontiformes > Tetraodontidae > Pao > Pao palembangensis. The sequence continues at coordinate 2,906,071 of CM027088.1, read as the reverse complement.
ATGAATGAATTTTCATGTTTTTAGAATTAGTAAAATTAATACTAAAGTCGTGAACAGAGCTTTGGATTAGCGATTGGCAGTTGAAAATGATATGATAAGAACAGCCTTATCGGATTAATATGGTGAAATAAGTTCTTAGAGTTAATTTCCTGCACCTTTGAAGTGTTCTGGTTCCTCTGAGGATTGGCCTTCAAATGATCTGTGACCGTGACTTCATGAATCATACAATTAAGTACGTTTCTGTATGACTGACCTTCATGAAGTGCAGCAACATTTTTTGACAGATTTTTAGTGTGACAGTCTCCTTCCACCTTCAGAGTTAAACCAAAAGTTGCATTTACTGCTGAAATGTGTTGGCTCATTTGATGCTTTTAGCCTCCGTGTCTGCAGAAGCATGCTTACACCAGACGTGGCTTCACCTCAGCCGGGGACAGCAGCAGCAAAGGCAGCAAGTACATACTTAAGAGGGAAGAGTTCAAGTATTGAAAAACAGCTTCCATCTCTGTAATGTAGATCCATATTTAATAGGTGGAACTGTTAGCATATCCGTACAGATAATATTCAATCAGAGCATTCCTCCAACGTAACAAGGGAAGGCCAGAAGGCCTAACCCTAACCCTAACCCTAACCCCTCCACAAGCCCAGGAAGGTTTCCTGCTTCCTGCTCACTGTTTTATGGCGCCATGTTGGCTGAACACAGCTGAACAGAAACACAGGTGTAATTATTAAAACGAATTAAAGTTTTGTTCCATTTAATGAGACGCAACCTTTCCAGATGTCAGCACACACAAGAGCGGCGCCATAATTCTGTTTGACCTGGATGTTGCGGCACTTTAATTAGCGTCTCTGGGAGCACCTGTGATTACCCGGCGCTTGAGTGCTGTGAAAAATGCCTACGCTAGAGCCAACCCTGGCGACTGTCACACAGCAGGTCGTGAGCCTAACAGCTCAGGATCTGAGAAAGGGAAAAAAAAGAAACAGTCCAGATTTCAATGGTTGATTCAACTGGTTCTTTAAAGTCAGCTACAGGAACTCTCACTGGTTTTATCAGACCACATCACTTCGGCCCAGTTTCAGCTTGCTTATAGATTTTACTAATCCATTTTCAAGCGTGCGTGGGTCTGGCTCTAAGTGACCGTCTCGCCCTTACGAGCCAGCCTGCAATCTGCTGACTAACCAGACACCTCTTTATTCCTGAATTTATGGCCGACATGTACAGCTCTGGAAAAAATCAAGAGACCACTGCAAAAATATCAGTTTTCTGATTTCACTATTTATAGGTATGCGTTTGAGTAAAATAAACATTTTAGTTTCATTCTTTACTACTGCCAGCATTTCTTCCAAATTCCTAAACAAATGTAAACATGTAGAGATGCTGGTTTCAGAAAAAAATTGAAGTGGTCGCTTAATTTTTTCCAGAGCTGTATTTATTATTCATTTATTCATGTCTTACCTAAATCTGAGCCAGTTTTCTTACTATATTTACACATACATTTGTCTATCTATTGTTATTATTATCATTATTTTTATAGTGGTAGTACTGAAAGTGCTTCTTTCCTCGTGAGCCGTAGATGAGATGGATTGTGGCGTGGAGCAGATAGACGGGCCTTCTAGAACCAGCTCTCCAAGCTGTGAACAGCAGGACGCCGGGAGGGAAGGTGGGAAGGATGCAGATGCCAGACAGAGAGGGGACATATGCAGACCCCGGATTAAACTCCCCCAGCGCTCTGACATGATTTGTGGCTTCGCATCTCTCAAAGGTCAGAGAATTTGTAAGTTGTTGTTTTGTTATTTCTGGAATGGAAATGTGGAAATGTGTTATTTAACTGACGACCGAAGAACGAATAAAGCTTTAAGGTGCCCCTGTGCTACATCAGCTGTGCACAAACTAACTGGTTCTAACTCCTGTCTTCTCTTTCATCAACGTTCTCAGGTGACATTATCGGTATGATTTAAATACCTGTTGCTCTGCCTCCCTTAATTGCTTCGTCTCCCCCTCCTTCAGGGACAGCAGCCATGCGCAACACCAAAAGAGGATCCTGGTTTATCCAAGAACTGAACAAAGCACTCCGCCTCCATGCCAGAGACAAACACCTTGCAGACATTCTGGTGCAGGTAAAGATAAAACATCTCATTCTGACTTCTTTCATGGAGTCTGAAGCTGTTAGATTCCACCTGCAGATATACACGTGTCCTTTGTGTTTAGGTCAACGGTCGTATTAAGGAGAGGGAGGGTTATGCCCCCGGCACCGCCCATCACCGCTGCAAAGAAATGTCCGAATTCACCAGCTCATTGTGCAAAGACCTCTTCCTTTTCCCCAAGTACCAGCCCGAGTATTGATCAGAAAATATGCACATACACACACACAACATTCCTTTTAATGAAGACTGTCATTGGAGGAACACGCGTGTTCCCCTGTGTAAATATTGCCTCTCATGGACAGATACATCAATAATGTGCTGATAATAGAGCAAATACAGTATATTAATCTACACCTATTGGAAATGGGATAATCGTGCATGTGTGTCTGTGTCATGAGAGGGATCAACTTTTTTCCACTCTATTTTTAAAATGTTCTTTCCACATAGATCTATTTTGTGAATTTGTATGAAATGTTTTATACATAAGGATTTAGTGTAATTAATTATTTGGTGTTTTTCTTCTAGTCACAGGCAGGGGGCAGCAGAGCAGACCATTCGTTTTCCTTTTTTTAGTAACTGTCAACTCCAGGGAAGATTAAATGTAGAGGTTTCTCCTTTAGTGGAAAATGCCTACATGGCAGCTTTAAAATAAGCTCATTGTGTCATTGTATTATTACGTCTGACTCTTTTTATATGTGCAAAACTTTTCTGGAGACATTTTCTCCCCACTGTGCTACTGTATGACTGTTCTTGCCAGGGTGTTGGGCTGCCTGGGGAATGTGGTGCTACGTGTGAGGGGTCACACACCTCATGTATGAACTCTGACCTTTATGCTAACTGTCTGCTCGTAAGTGGGACCCGCAGTTCCGACCAGCTCTCTTACATAACTGTGGTATTTTAATTTGATTATAGAGGAAATACAAATTTCCATTTTACGTCTTCCAGAAACAACACGCAGTTTTCTGCAGTGCTTTGTACCATGTGATGATGATCTGTTTGTCCAGAATTTATGACCGTGGAGCTTTTACAGTATATTGTATCACTTTGGCAACTCCCCCTACAGACATGGAAATCAATTTCTCAGGCCCTGCGAGCATTGACGCTTCCCAGAAAGGCCTCGGGAAGCCAGAGTGTGTTTAGTTACAACCGTGTTGTAGTAAAAGAAAATGTTTGAAGCGGTATTAGCAAAAATGCTTTTCAAACTAGATGCTCCCGGTAGTGTTTGTCCTGCTCTGGAAGGTGCTCCTTATTCATCTAAGGAAAGCCGAGTATTAAAAATGCACATTTTCTCGCAGAGAGATTCCAATTGTGTCGACACCAATGACTGCCAATCTAAATAAACACGGTGTGTGTTTTTTTTTTTTAAAACAAGACGAGCTTTTGTTTTTTGTCTTTCAGCTGCATTTGAGGGCATCTGCATGTGGGCTGTTGTTTTTATGCATTTGTGTCATTCATGCAGGATCCTGCAGCCTCGGTGTGCACGAATGTTGCTCCTGCGCATGCTACACTTTACTTGATCTCCCTTGTTGCTGTGTTTGTGTGTGTTGTTCCCAGTGCACAGCCTGTGCCCTCCAGTCTCAGGTGGAGCATAACCGGATCCCCACTATTCCGCTGCGCTCAGGTCTCCCCTCGCTGCGAGCGGGCCGCGTGTATCGCTCACACCGCCCACTGATAATGTTCTTAGTGTATCAGATCGAGGCCCGGCCAGCTGTCCTCAGTCATTCTCCCTTTGACACACGCGCACTGGCGGTCAGAGTAACACATTTCTCCCTGGCCTCCGCGTGAGATTAGGCTGTTATGCGTTGCCGTGTGGTCCGCCAAAGCAGGGCGGGGTTAAGAGGGATCTGTGTGTGTGCCTGTTTGTCATAATGGCTGCCTGTCTCGTCGGAACAGGCCACCGTAGTAGGGACACTCAAATCTATCAGCTGGTGGTTCAGCAGTGCTTTCATATATCATTCATACCCACCACCAAACCCCCGCCTCTGGGTTTGGGGTCCCACTCACAGGCGGCTGCTGTAGCATGTGCGCATTATGGGGGGGTGCGTTGCATCATTGGCTGATCAAAAGTGAGCTTTCGTGGGGGTGGGGGGGGGTACATCTTCCCACTCACGTTGCAAGGACAGGCTTTTGTGGCGGTGGGGGTTGCCCTCCTTACCCCCACCGCCTCCCCTGTCCAAACACACACACCTAACGGCCAGCAGGCATGGTGTACGCTGCTAAGGGCAACAAGTTGTGTGTGTGTGTGTGTGTGTGTTATTAGGTGTCTGCAGTTCTAATAAAGGAAAGCACTGCGTCCTTCACTGCCTCATCAGGCATCAGGCATGGCTTTGCTCTGCTTTGTCCGCCTGTCTGATTTCTGCCTGCCTGTCTGTCAGGTCTGCAGCGGAGCTGGATGGCTCGCGGCCTCTGGATCATCTGGAGGAGAGCGCTCCGGGGAAGGACGTCGCTGGCGCTTTCTTTAATTCTCCTGCAAGTTTTCCGGGAGTTAATTTGAGTGTATTGAAGTGTGAGAAACCTTAGAAGATGTTTGCATGTTTACTTGACCTGGTGTGAAGGGTGCATATAAAAGAGAGAGAGAGAGAGTGTGTGTGTGTTTGTGTATGGTGTTGCCCATGCCATTGGAAATGCTGGGTTGTCCAGCTTGGTTATTTTTGGATCAGTGACAGCGTGTCAATGGCTGCAGATGCGTCGCAAAGGAAGGCTCTGAGATACCAACAGACCCTGGTAGGTCTAAATCTTCTACCTGTATGCCTCTGCTCTCTTTCATTCTCCCCTACATTCTCCTGTCCTTTCTTCCAACATTGCTTATCGTATCCCTCACTTCTCCGTCATCTCTCCATCTCTCCACCTGTCCTCCGTGCCCCGCTCGTTGCTTTCACAGCTGCGGCTAACATCTTACACATCCCATCACGTCCGCTGGCACCGGTTCCTCTGCGTCCCTCTACCTCTTTTCAGCTCCCTGAGCAAGTTTTCAGGAACTCGTCACATTTGTCCGTGTAGCTTTCAAACCGATGCGCAGCCTGTGAAACCTCCCACGCTCCCGAGGGAGCCAGAGAAGGCCATTTTTGTGTTTCGGGTACATTTTGTCTTTCTGACCCCCATCTACCCGCTTCAGTCTGCAGTCCACCTCCAGGCAAGGCTGACCTTGGAAAGCCGCTGCTGTATTCACGTGTTAGCGGGTATAAATACCTGTATACGGGAAACCTGAGCAGACAGGTTAGATGTACACGTTGGGATGGAGTCATGTGACCTTATCCTCAGGTTCATTTGCTTTAATGATCATTCAAAAAGATGAACATTCTGCCCAGCGTCTCTTTTTCTACTGCACACACTTGCTCTGTCACTCACGGCACCAGATTTGATGTTTTTTTTTTTTTTTTTTTTTTTTTTTCGTCTTGTACATGCGATGTGCTGAAAGGTCGTTTTTCCTGCCGAGGCGAACGATGATACAACTGAACGACAGATATATGAGCAGCTAGGCCACGTGTGCGTGGCAGATGCAGCTCGAGTAACTCGCAAAGTAAAGGAGGAGCAGTCACGGTGACTTTTGCTTCCCCAAGACGATGAACGATTGCCCAAAGCGAATGTCTCAGAGCCCCCTCAGGGGGTTCCACAGGTCAGTTATAAATAAATAAAAAAAGAAATCCTAATGAAGTAGATGTCTTTACGGTCTTAATGTCTTTCTGCAAAGTCTCACATCTCAGGTGTGAAATCCATGATGGGAGCAGGAAATGAGAGCCTTGAAGGACTGGAGAGGCTGATGCACGGAGCTGTTATGAAGCTGTCTGAATAGAATTTGTCAGCGGCAGGTCACGGAGGCAGAACCTCAGCTTGATGAAGATGAGATGGACAGATGCAGGATGATACTGGGCCGTTATCAGAGATGCACTTGTTACACTGGAACCAGTAATTCATGGAATAAAGAATCATTCTCCAAACACTCGGCTGTTGTACGTCCCAGGAGCGAGTTCTGCTGAGTCTAAGATTTCTTAAAGCCTTTTCGTATTGTTGACTTTTATACGTTTGATGTTTTCGACAATTCATTTTGTAGGCGAGACCTGAGCATATGAAACTTAAAAAATGTTGGATTAAGTAATAAATGTGAGATCATTTTCAGCAAATGACTCCAGTTTTAGCCTGTATCTACAGTGGATGTGTGGACCTGCAGATCAGCAAGTTCCTGCTTGCTGTCTTTGTAATGTTGTGTTAATTACCTTCATGTCACAATACTGGGGATGACCCTTGACCTTAACCACCATGGAAGCGAGCCTGCGAGTGTGTGTGTGTCTGTGTTTGTGTGACAGAGCGTTCAGACACTCTCCAGCGGACAGGTGCAGCCCGTGAGCGTGTGTTTACGCCAGACTGGTGCCTGATTTGTCCGTGTGTGTGTGTATGTGTGTGATTTTATTTGATGGACGTAGTCAAAAATGTGGTTACATAAAGGGGAAGTGGCTCCGTCTGTAAGAGCGTCAGCAGCCGTGAAACAGATCTCGTAAGTCTCAAAAGTTACGGCCCACTAACAGGGAGGGTGTTTTCCTGCCAAATGTTGCCCAGACTGGAATGACGGGGACAGCAGCCATTAAGACATTACATTTAATATGATATTCCAGTCACCTAATGTGTCTTTTCCAATATAGAAGTGGCACTAATATATTAATAACATTAGTAGTCATCATCTCATTAGCTACAAAGACAAAACGCCCCGTTACCGTGGTGAAATAGTGTCAATAACTTGTCATTGTCTTCATGTAAAGGTTAAAGCCCCTCCATTTGTCTGTTCAAGAGGCCTCCTGGGAGAGATGATCCGAGGGGGAGATAAACATCATGAGAGAGGTGCAGAGAAGTGTGTCAGTGAACACTGGGTCGCACCGCTGCTAAATTTATCCCCGAGTAAGGTTTCACCTCAGGGATGGGGGGGTCGGATGGATGGGGGACCGGGGTGGTGAGAGGAAAAGCTTCAGAGGGAAAAGGAAAGGTGAAGGGCTTCAGGGGGGTCTGGGGTGCAGGTGGAAGGCGTCAAGGACAACAGTAATCTGGGGAAATGTCCAGTGCTACTGAAATCAAATCCAAATTCAAGGTTGGAATATTGAAAAATCAACTGTTTTCCTTCCCATTTTGGGATTTATACGTTACTATACTTTACTATATATCATTATAATTAGCTTCGGTGTCATTGCCTTCTACAACATCCAGTCTAATTCACCTCATCCTGGTGCCAGTTATCCGTTTGAATGTCTCAAAGACGATGCCTTTGGGAATTCTGGGACTTGCGTTCTTCTGAATATAATGCAGGTGTGATTGCATGTAAATGAATCCAGTTAGCGAGCCAGCTAATGTTGCCGCTACGATAATAGTGATGTTCGCATCCGCGCTGTCCTGAGCGTGAACCTCTCATTCTTCACAAAATGCAGCCTTATCTCAGTTACACTCTGGAATTATATCCCTCACAGTATTAATACTTCAGTCAGCAGGTATTATTTCCTTATCTTAAGCTTGTTTTGTCCTCCCGGCCTAGTATCCTTTATGATCTTGCTGCAGGAATCTGCGAGATCAACTCAGCTGACAGGGAATCTACCTCTCTGAATTAAGACTCGCTGAAAATTCATTGTTGAGTGTCAAGTGTGTGTATTAACCTCTGCTGCTTTGCCCTCCCTTCGTGAGGGTGTGTGTGTGTGTGTGTGTATTTTAGACATATTAAGTACCAAAATGTTACTTCTACCAGCAAATGCGAGGACATTTTTGCAAAGTAGGGTTAAAGCACGGTAGGGTTCGGCATCTAGTTGGGCTGGTTGGGGTTAGGGTAGGGGGCTGGGTAATGGATTATGCCTGTGAAAGTCTCCACAGGGATAGAAAAATGACTGTCAAAGAGACAGACCGACTGCAGGCGGAAAGTCATGTGATTAATTTGATGATCAAATTCTGAGTAAAAACTTTGGGCAGCGTCACTTTTTAATGGGAGTAATGGGGTGTTTGCCCAGGTGTTTCCTCACAGCTGTGTCCTGGTGTGATCCTGATCAGGCTGCTGCCAGAGGGGTTTTGCTGTAGTAAACCCTCTTTTTGAACAATGATTGATACATGCAGTGACCTCTTACGCCCTCGCACGTAAATCTGCGTGATTGTGGATGGATTTTGGGGGCCGACAGGGTTCTGGGTGAAAGCAGAAAGCGGCTGAAAACTTCACTCTCTCCAGGATGGTACAACATCGTTCAATCTGCCTTTTATTTTTTTATTTTTTTTACTCCAAGGTGGGTAAAATGAGCTCTGGTCATACCTGTCAGTCAGCAGGGAGGCAGGCGGCAGGTACAGTCTGGGTCTGTCAGGTCAGCAGAGACGCCAAAGGACAGACGTGAGACGGAGGTACCGAGGCAGGGACTCACGGCACGTTGCAGACACTCAACGACGTGAGCAGCAGCCTGTGGGACGAGCCGCCGCAGCAATGAGGGAGCGGATCAACACTTTTGAGACGGTTTTTAACGTTGAGCAGTTTCTGGTAAGGCTCGTCGACTCTGCCCCGGACTTGTTTAGGCACCTGTTTACACTGAAGGGCCTCGCAGGTTCACACACGGGTTTGTCTTTCTCTGGGAGCGCCCGCACGGATTAATTAGGACACAACAGTTCGTGTTTGGACCAGGCAATAGAAACGTTTTTCCACAGGTTAATTAGTGCATGATTGTGCAGTGTGTGTGTGTGTGTGTGTGTGTTTGGGAGGTGTAATCTCCTGATCTATCCATCAGTGGGTAGGTCAGATTTTATCATTAACCTTGTGCTTTGGGACAGGACTTTATTGTTGTAGGACCTTGACACACACACACACACACACACACACACACACACACACACACACTTAATTTGACACATAAACACTGGAGAACCTGCACAATAACAGTTATGAATATGCAGCCCCGGCCTTTCCTCACAAGGAACGCAGGAAAATGCTCTGTTTTCTTCCTCTTTTTTTTTTTTTTAATTAACTCTCAATGTCGCACCGCCCTTCAACCCCGGCGTCTGCTAGCAGCTCCGTGACTCAGAGGCTCCCTGTCTTTAGCTCTGCAGCTTTGTGTGTTACGCGCTGTAAAAGTAGCTTTGTTGAGCATCTGCACAACGCAACATCTGTATGCATAATTTATCACCCTTAAATGAAGGATGGAGGAAGGAGGGGAGGAGAAGGAGGAGGAGGAGGAGGAGGTGACGTTGCTCTCTCCGTCAGGGAGTTTGACCTTGAGCGGGAATGTCACACTGCGACTAAGAAGCGTGTGAAAGTTGGAGCCGTTGTCGGTTCCTGATGTCATGTTTTCGCCCTCGTGGACTGCGGGGACGGTGCGCTCAAGGTTCCGTGTTGGCAGCGAAGTAAGCACAGGTTTGAGAGATGGAGAGGAAAAGTCATCCAACATGAGTGTGTCACAGTCTGTCTCACGCTGTCGGGCGTTAAAAAAAAGAAAAAAAAAAAAAAATCCACACCTGTGAGAGGTTGCCAGGGGTAAACTTGGCTTCTCCTGTGAGAGAAGTGTTTATAATATGCCAAAATAGCTTTCAAAAAAAGCCAGTAAATGAAACGGGTGTGTAAGAGAGGTGCTGAATCACAGCAAACACTCATAAATAAGCTCTCAGACACACAGAAGGCAGCAGCAGCAATGGTAGCTAGCATCAGGCCTTTACGCTGGGTTACAGGAAATGATTTTGCACCTCTGTTAACAGGCATCCCAGAATAACCCTGCTAGATGAGGTCAAAGTTCATATCTATAACACCTTAAACACAGTTCACCTTTAACATCAGGTGGAAATTAGAAACCTAACCAGTCTTAATGATAAAGACAATCTGTAATTGCATTTAAAATGGTAATAAAAAGCAGAATTAATTATGCAAAGAAAGAAAAAGTTCACCTTTAGCTGCTTTTTAACCTTTTCCTGGCTGGTTAGGCTCAAAATACTGTACATGAGGACAAGTTTCTTTAGTGGGACAATAATATGTTGATGCAACAGTGTCCCCGTCTGATTGGTCGCTTCACATAGTGAAACCTTAATCTGCACTTTCCTCTTGTCCTTTTCCCACCGCTGGTTTCGACGGTGCCCGGTGCCAGCCACTGTTTGATGACGGTGATGGATGAGTGCTGTGCTGTTTAATGTGTAGTGAAGTGGTGGTGCTGGTGAGGATGCAGCACAGAGCAGAACACAGAGCAGGACACAGAGCAGGACAGAGCAGGACACAGAGCAGGACACAGAGCAGGACAGAGCAGGACACAGAGCAGGACACAGAGCAGGACAGAGCAGGATACAGAGCAGGACACATGCTGAAGACAACTGATGAGGGGGAGCAGGTAAAGACGGCGGGACCAGACTCTCCATCTGCTCCGACCTCCTCCTGCTTTTTCCTCTCGCGCTTCTTCTTCTTTTCCCTTACTTCTTTATAGTACAACTAAACATCTCTCAATTTTGTTTGAGGTAAAACTGGGTGTGTGGCTACAGAAGAATATCTCATTTTCTTCATTTTGTTGTAATAGAACCAACAAACACTGACCCAACCAATGTTGTAGTTGTTCCAAGTATTGTTATTTACTGATGATGCTCACGTGTTGGTGCAGGACGTGTTGAATCCTGCTTCATGTCCTCCCTGCGTCCAGCGGTTCTGTCCCAGCGTCATAAACTGAGGGGTAATAAAGCTGACACTCGTTAGCCTCATAAATACTGTTAGCGCTGCAGCATTGTTCTGCTGACCAGCCTGTGATTCGTGGCGCTTAGTGCGGTTTGAAATAACACACACGAGGGTCCCAGAGCCACGTGTTGGACTCCTCTGTATTCATTATCCGTCCTTGTTTATTAATGATGTCTTCTACATTGGAAGTATGGGAATTTTTTTGCCAAGTGGTCGTAGTGACACAAGTCATATGCCACTTTTTTTTTTTTTTTTTTACATTTCAGGTGTGTCGTGTTATAAAATCTGATGATGACACACTCCACATGACATTCAGTCAGTTCAGTTTCTGTTTTTCTTCTTTTTTTCCCTTTGCTTCTTGGTGGTCTGCTTCTGGATTCAGTAAGCCAGCACTTCTTTCCTGTATGAACATGAGACAGAAATGCCTCACCCCCCCCGCTTTGCTGCCCTGCTGGGACACATGTGATCTGCAGGTTCTCAGATGCACTTCGAAGCCGCACCTGGATCTGCAATAATTTTACAGCTTCTATGGTTTTAATGAGCGCGGTGAAAAGTGATCGTGGTGCGTTCCTGTGTGTTTGTGTGTGTGTGCGTGTGTGTGTGTATGTGTGTGTGTGAGATATGGAATACCCTCTCCTGCGGTGTCTCTTCCTCTGGGTCCTCTCTGGCAGCAGACTCTTCCCAGGGTAGTTTTTTTTTTTTTTCTTTTTTTCCACCGTCTGTGCCCGTTTTGTCTATTTCTGTCTGCACGGTTATTCGGGCTGGTGTGTATCCTTTACACACACACCGCATTCCCCATCTCTTGTTATCTCAGGACTCTTTGCACTGGATCTGGTTTTGCGTGTTCCCGGTCTCAGTTGTCAGGGAAACTTTCCCTCCTCTCCTTCACCTTTTTCCGTTCCTTCTAGAATGTCGTTTCCCTCCTTGTTCAAGCCGAGAATCTGGCGGTCTCAGTGGCTTTTTTTTTTTTTGTTGTGCTTTGCTTGTCTCCTCCACAGCTGTACGGGGAGTACAGGGAGCAGCTGGGGAACTTTGCCCGTCGGGAGGCTGCTCGTTTGCTGACTGAGAGACAATGGAAGAGACAGGCGGGGGACGCGGGGGCCACCGCTCGCAAAGGGCACGGCAGGCGCCACCATCACCCCGTGACCCTAGACTTGCATCACAGCCAGGGCTCCTCCAGCAAGAAGTCTCGTCCTTACTCAAAATGCCAAGGTGACCCCTTCATCGAAACACCAGCATGACGGGGGGGTTCAGTCACAAAATTTAACTAATTACAGCCAGTCGTGTGAAAAAGAGAGAGAGAGAGAGAGAGAGAGACAGCGAGCAACATATCCAGGAGATTTAGTTACCGGGTAGGACGTGCTAAAATGTATAAGCTAAAATATTTGTACTGTAATTATTAATTAGCCAGCTATGCTAAACACGACCTACTCGAACTTGACACTACAGCACTATTACCACAATTTCTGACACACTGAGGTCAAGAGTTCATATTTCTTTTAAAAATAGAACTTAATTTCCTTCATCTTACACATTAAAAAGATTTGAATGCTATTTATTAGCTTATTTTGTAAAGAGGTTAGTAATTAAAGATATCTAGTCTTTACATCATTCTCTTTGTATCCCCAGTGGACTTTATACTTACTGTATTCTATTTTATTACTAAAGTCATGGATGTGTGAAGGTTGCTGTCTTAACTCAGCAACCCTACATGTGTTCAGACGTGACCACATTTCTACTGATAGAAATTAATTGCGGCCACTCCGCTCCACCTCCGTGAGGTGAGGGGCTGAGCGCCACTCATCAACCGAGTCTCCACAACAACGACAAGCTGTCGCTAATTAAACGCAGAGACGAATGGCCCCCGGCTTCACCATTCATTCCATCTCCACGCCTCAGATTGTTTGGCCCGGGTGCGGCGGTCCATAGTGACCAAGATGGGGGAAGACTGGATATTCCTAGTCCTTCTGGGCCTCACTATGGCGCTGGTGAGCTGGAGTATGGACTACGCCAGTGCCAAGAGTCTCCAAGGTAACGCAGGCCAAACAGATCCTTTATTCTCAGTTTGACAGCACAAAATTCGTATTTTCCTGCTTGTGATACTTCAGTTTAATCCCCGGTGCGACGCACCGGTTCTGCTTTCTCTGTCTTTCAGCCTATAAGTGGATATACGGGGAGCTTAAGGGCAACGTGCTGTCTCAGTACCTCGCCTGGGTTTTCTACCCCATGATCCTTGTCATGTTTGCCTCCTTCTTCTGTCACCTCATTTCCCCACAGGCCATCGGTGAGCTCTCCGTCACCTGTCAGCCTTGCTTCTTTCAGCTTTGAGCCCCCATTTCTCTGTCTGTGTGTCTGTCTGTCGCAGGCTGACACCGCTTTACCAGCCCTGCCCGTGTTTCCTGAGCTTGTCATTCTGGGTCGGTAATCTCCTTCATCTCTCCTGTTTTTGCTTTGTTTTTTTTTTGTTTTTTGCTTTTTGCAGGTTCTGGTATTCCAGAGCTGAAAACCATCCTGAGAGGTGTCGTCCTGAAGGAATATCTCACCCTCAAAGCCTTCATAGCTAAAGTCATCGGGCTGACTGCCAGCCTGGGCAGTGGGATGCCAGTAGGCAAAGAAGTAAACGAATCCCCTTTTCTCATTCCACTGTGATTTCACCCCCCCCCCCACACACACACACACACAGACACACACACGTATTTATCTCCTCCCATTGATCAGGCATCACTTTTATCTTTTATCGTCCTCTTTCCTCTTTCTCTCCATTCTCTGCCGCTTCCTCTCCACACTTGCAGGATAATAAATCATCTTCTGTCATGTTTTTACTCTGTTTCTTCCCTCACGGGGATCAAAGAAAATTACTCGAGTCCTCAGCAATCCGAACTTCCGTTTTCGCCATTGCAGCGGCGGGTCGACTTGTCACGTCCGGCAATTACTCAGTGATTTATTTGCTCTGAAGCAGCGTGTCCTACTTTAAGCCCCCTGTTTTACAGACGGCCGCCTCGGTCTGCGTTTCTAACGTTACACCTCTATACCTGTCTGTCACTGCCAGGGGCCGTTCGTCCACATCGCCAGCATCTGCGCCGCGGTGCTGAGTCGATTCATGTCCATCTTCTCTGGAGCCTACGAGGTAAGCCGAGGCCTTGGCCAAAACACACGCCGCTTACTCCGCCTTTCTCACATGATTCCCACAGGCATTAAATCTATTTTTTGATTTGGAAATCCACGCATCATAGCCGATAAGAACTACAGACTGAATGCTAATCAGATACTTGAAGGTGGCAAAACTATGGCAACAATAATCCAGCAGTAATAGCCTGAATGAGCCAAAAAGTCTGAATTTGAAGGAAGTGGGAATCCTGTGACTACCGCGTCACCAGCACGTGCTCTGCCCCTCCCCGTTCCTCCACGCCTTTGTTTTTGCTCGCTCCCTCGCACCTCGGCTGTATTTGTGTCTCTCTGTATTAATAGTGTGATGGTAATGTGCGGCATGTCTATTACCAGTGACCTCTCATATCCCTGTCTCCCTCTTCCCCTCCTCCCTCTCCCTCCCCACGGCTCCCTCATTCATCCCTTGCCTGTTTGTTCACCCCTGCCCCGCCCTAACTTGACTCCATGTCTGACCTTTAACCCCAGAATGGCACCCATAACCAGGACCTGTTGGTGTGTGCGTGCGCTGTGGGTGTGGCCACCTGTTTCGCAGCCCCTGTTGGAGGCAAGTCCCGCCCCCGCTCGCCTCAGGCCCAGTCAGGACCACGTGGAGGATTATTCTGGCCTCGCAGCGCCGCCCTGTTTTACTGACGATAAATAAAAACAAAGATGCACCAGACATTCCACCAGTCACACAGTCAGAAACTTCCTGTTTATGGTCTATTATGCTGCTGGATTGGTCTGTTACATACACTTATTTCATTTCTTATCATTATTATTCAATCTGCTCAAAGCCAAACGGGTTTCTCTTTGTAAACAACATGGTATATCCCAAAAATAGTGAACTGCCCCCCCCCCAGATGCCTCATACCCGTCAGTACAACACAGATCAATACAGATTACCTTCAAAGGCAACGCGGAGCTTAAATCCCCAGAATTCTTCAGCTTGTCAGTTCTTCCTTCCATCTGAAGTGCAACGCTTTCATGTCTGCCGAGGGAAGTCAGACAGAAAATGCCTGTTTAGTCTTCTTCTGTTACCCGGATAATAAAATAACTGCTAATCAACAGCGCTTTGACAGATTAGGCAGAAGCTCATAACTGAAGGTCAAGATTAGTCATTGGAAATATTCTTACCTTTAATTGAATCTCCTCCTGGCTGCCTCCGTCAGGCCTGATTTATGGTTCCTCTTCCTCCTCCTCCTCCTCCTCTCGCTGGCATGTGCTTTTCTGCTTTATGTGTTCTTAGTGGGCTTTTCTGCTTGTTTTTTTTTTTTTTTTTTTTTTTTCTAAACATTCTCCGGTGATCAATAGTTTATTCACTTTATTCTGTTCTGCTTCTCACCTCTCCTCCTGTGGTCTCCCCCATCACCCCATCCCTCCACCTTGATCTTTTATTCCTTTTCTCCGCCTCACTTTGCTCCCACCGTCCTCATCACCTCCATCATCTCCCCTTCATCCACTCGTCACCCTCCTCACCATCCACCTGATTGTCCTCCCTCCCCCGCTCTGTCCTCCCCCCTCCCTGTTTTCTGCGTCAGTAGAATCCTTACGGTTACACAGATATTCTCACCGTGGGCTGTGCCGTGGGGGTGGGCTGCTGTTTTGGCACGCCGCTCGGAGGTACTGTACGACGTGCACGCTTGCGCCATCACTGTCACTGTTTCTTTCTTGACTGATTATTAAGACGTAACCCACACATTTTAGAGAAAAAAACATGCTAAAGGTCAGTAAGGCTTGGTTAACCTTTGACCTCCAGTGGTCTCATTGCTCCCACAGTCAGCTGCGATGTGTCTGACAAGAACAACACGTGGCGCCAGCTAATTATTCAACTCATGAGGTTTATTTTCTCAGTGAATTAAATCAACAAATCAATATTTTATTACTTTTTTAAAAGTTGTTTTCCAACCAGCCATTTAATGTATGAAAATGTTTCTTAATAGAGAGCCGGCTCAGCTGAAGTTAGACTGTGCTTTTTTTAAATATGCTTTTAGTTTATTTCTGTCAATTTGCAAACATCCGTTATTATAAAGAAACCAACAGATATAAAAACCTATTTTCAGTCTGAGGAAAACTGGACTTAACACTCTTCAATGTCATTAAATCTGCATTTCTGTGTTATTTACTCCCTGTGCGTCTGCATCCGTGTGTGTGTGTGTGTGTGTGTGTGTGTGTGTGTGTGTGTGTTTAGGGTAATGAATCCCTGTGGCGTGCCTGTTGTGTATAATTATAAACTCAGCTTCAAGTGTTTTTTTTAATTCAGTCAGCTGATTTTAACATATCTCCGGCTTCTCCGTCCCCGTCACCCTTCTCCTCCCTTTCTTTTCTCTCTTCTCTCATTTCTCATATCCATCTAACGTTTCCTCTTCTCTGTGATGCTGCCTCCCTCCCTCCCTTGTGCCCTCGCTCCCCCCGCTCCCTCACCCCCACCCCGCCACCACCAGGGGTGCTGTTCAGTATTGAGGTCACGTCTACCTACTTTGCGGTGAGGAATTACTGGCGGGGGTATTTTGCCGCCACGTTCAGCGCCTTTATATTCAGGGTACTCTCTGTTTGGAACAAGGATGCTGGTGAGAAACAGAACACACACACACACACACACCCACACACACCCACAGTATATACACAAGCTGCTGAGTAAGCATTTTCTGTATAGCTGAATGTGACAGTTAAGTACCATTTTTAGATAAGCCAGAAACTTGCCAGAAAACCCCGTCTTCAGTACGTACGTCCTCCAGCCGCACGCTCGGCTCTGTGTGTTCTGTAATCTTCATCCGTTTACACACCGTGCAGCAGAGGTCAGCGGAGGTCAGCTCTGGTAGCCCAGCAGCAGAAGACGGCAGCGCACAACATTACGCACACTAACATTTATTTCTGACCTTCTGACTGATATTTGCCTCATTTCCTCAGTCACCATCACGGCTCTGTTCAAAACAAACTTTCGAATGGAATTCCCCTTTGACCTGCAGGAGCTGCCTGCGTTTGCAATAATAGGGTGAGGATTTCTATCAATGTCGTGTTTTGGTATATATATTTAAAAAGCAAGTTTAAAAAAAAAAACAAGTTGGCTGCATTTGCCTCCGACAGGATCTGTTATTGGTGGGATGTTTCTTGTGTTGTAGGATCTTTTGTGGCTTCCTGGGAGCCTTTTTCGTCTACCTGAACAGACAGGTGGTTCTTTTTATGAGAAGACCAACAGCGCTGACACGCTTCTTAACCAAACAGTGAGATCCCCGCCCCACCACACACACACGCGCGCGCACACACACACACACACACACACACACACACACACACACACACACACACACACACACAGAGGATGGCACGGACTTCACAAACACACAAAAATACACACAACAGCTTCTGTAGTTCTAGGGAACCGTTTGTGTGTCCAATTGCTTTTAATGTACCTTGGCACTCCAAACTCATCAGTCTCGCCACGGTGGCCATGACGGCAACAAAACCTCAACAACCTTTCAGCCACTTATCCATTCACCGTGGAGATTCACTTATCCACTGAGACTGGGGGACCATTAGTCTGCACCATTAGAGAGAAGCCCCAGCGGGAAAGCCGCACAAGCAGGGGGCGTGCACGCATTTGTACCAAGATACAGTCTCTGTTACGGGACAAGCAGTGCATGTTTTGTCACAGTGGAGGTTTTGGGGGGCGTGGTTTTCATCCTGTGAATGACTGTATGTGTGTGTGTGTGTGTGTGTGTGTGTTTGTAGTCGTTTCATCTATCCAGGCACAGTGACGCTGATCATCGCCACCTTCACGTTCCCTCCTGGATTTGGACAGTTCATGGCCGGAGAGGTCAGCCGGAAACGTCCCTTATAATGACTAAAAACATCAACCACTGAAAAAGAAATCATGTTTACTGCAGCTATTTGAGCCAGTAATTGTTGTAATCTATAAAACCTTTACTGCTAAAATAACCTCATGACTGAAAATGTGTGCTTGGTGTTAAAAAATTGGACAGAAATTGTCCAAATATGTTCCTTTGTTTGGATCTATCGAGTTCATTTTTACAAGATCATTTCTTCTATTGCAGCTGATGCCGCGGGAGTGTATAAACTCCCTTTTTGATAATTTCACCTGGACCAAAATCTCCCAGTATCCCCCTCCGCCCGGCCTGGGCCGCTCGGCCGTGTGGCTCCACCCACACGTCAGCGTCTTTGTCATCCTGGTCCTCTTCTTTGTCATGAAGGTATCTCAGCCTCCAGAGCGCGCCGCATTGAATTAGATGTAACACAGGGTTGGGAGAGAAAAAATAAAATCCACAGGAAGTGGCTCAACACCACCTTGATCCTGTTTTTGTGTCGCAGTTCTGGATGTCAGCGGTTTCCACCACCATGCCCATCCCCTCGGGCGCCTTCATGCCAGTGTTCATATTAGGTAAGAGGATTTGGTAACGCGAGCGCAGCGTCTCCTGCTGAGCTTCACTTTAATTTCTCTAAAAAAAAGCAACGTCTTATCTCTCGCCTCAAGGAGCTGCTTTTGGTCGCCTCATAGGAGAGATCATGGCCATGCTCTTCCCCAACGGAATCTTGTTTGACGGGATAGTGTACCGAATCCTGCCAGGAGGCTACGCCGTCATAGGTCAGTCTGATAATGTTTGTGATAAGCTTGCGCTCTCGCAGACCTTCAAAAAAATCCTTGAACGACAGCCTTGAAGCACCTGACTACCCTAAATCTGACTCTGCTTGGACACAGACTGGTTATAGACGTGGATGTCATCCATTACTGGGACAAAACCATAAACCTCAGCTTTATCTCAAAAACATGTGCAATGTTAGGCTTTCTGATTGACAGCTGGGCTCTGTTCGCGAGAGAATCAGATGCTCCCCCTTTATTTTCAGTTAAGATGCCATTCATAGTGTTCGATACCATGCACCTCGACAAAGTCCTCCTCTGGCCTTCGGCAGCTTTGTGCTGAACCCCAGTGTGACTGTTCCTGCCAATGTGACTTTGGATCTGCAAAGACAAACCTTTTAGGTGATTTTGAAACGACCTTTCACGTCATTCCTCACAGAGTCCACAGATTTCAACAAGACATTATTATGAGTGCATTTTTTGGTATCTGATTGGACAGAATCCAACACCCTTGACCTTCCACATATGAAGTTTTTAAATATTGATGCTGTGACGGGTTTTTGTGACGCTTTACCTCACTGTTGTCAGAAGGTCCTGGATTTGAGGATCATGCAGGATCTTTGTGAAGAAACACACACACACACACACACACACACACACGCACATTAAATGAACTGGAGCATGAGCAGTTGTGAGTAAATGGTGTATCCTTACCTCTCACCTGGTGACCGTGTTTTAGGCCTCAGAATTCCCCTAATTCTCACATTCTGGATGGGTGGATGTGTTTGAACCCCTTACGAGTAGCATGAGCATCCTTGTGACCTTGTGATCAGGTGCAGCTGCAATGACGGGCGCCGTCACCCACACCGTCTCCACTGCGGTCATCTGCTTTGAACTCACCGGTCAGATCTCACACATCCTGCCCATGATGGTGGCGGTCATTTTAGCCAACATGGTGGCCCAGGGTCTGCAGCCCTCTCTCTATGACTCCATCATTCAGGTGAAGAAGCTGCCCTACCTGCCTGAGCTGGCTCTTGGGCACATCAGGTAACTCATCTCCACTTGTTTTTTTTACCGTAAACCTGCAGGACAGCAGTTTTCTTACCACATCTTTTGTTTTCTCAGCAAGTACAACATCTTTGTGGAGGACATTATGGTGAGGAAAGTGAAGTTTCTGTCCTCTCATTCCACCTACCGTGAACTGAACCATCTGCTGGAGTCCACAACTTTGAAAACCATCCCTCTGGTCGACTCGAAAGGTGAGTAAACACCATAAATCCCACACTTACACCGCCATCCACAGTTTGAAACTACAACTAAATTAGGTCCCTGCAGTCACACATGGAATTACAAACTATGAAAAACAGCTTACTGTGTGCTTAGTATGGATGAAACCAAGCAATGATAATATTAAGTGGACTCAGGTGAGTATCTTGTGCTTCCCCGCTGTCTCCTGTTTTTATGCTTAGCTAAACTAATCCCTGCTTCTTGCTTCATGTGTTTATTGACCTGGTTTGATTAGAGTTTTCATCTTGCAATTCTTTATATAGTCTGTGTGGCAGACCTGAGCACAGTATCGATGTCCTCAATCAAACTCTGAAATAAAGCCGTTTGCTGTGCATGTAGTGCGCTGAAGGCTTTCTTAAAGTGGTTTCCCTGCAGAATCCATGATCCTTCTTGGTTCCATTGAGAGGACCGAGCTCCAAGCTCTCTTTGACTGGTGGCTCTCGCCGGAGAGGAGGGTGTTTGAGGCAGGTCAGAACTCACCAGGCCAGGACTCCAAAGTCAGCTGGGAGTCCTTCACGTTTGTTGATGAAGAAGGGAATGAAGAGGGCACAGACAAGGTGGGCAAATGATAGAAAATGACTCAAAAACACAGTTGAATAATTAACTGTGCTGGTGTGGCAGGCTCCTCCAGTACAGGAGGAATGTAATGGTCCTGTTCCCTCCCCCAAACCTCCGGAACCTTCAACCAACCACACAGATTCAGGTAACCTGATATTTACAGCGCACATGAGAAATCCACCCATCAAATGTTACTCCCCGCCAACCCTCTGATGCCTTACCGCGCCCTCAGACACGCGCAAGCTGCAGTCTGTCAGGAGGACCCTCCAGCGACTCTTCTCCTCCTCGTCTTCATCAGGACAGACTGAGATCCAGGTACGCTGCCGTCATTGACCTCTCTCAGCCATCACTTTGACCCCAAAAGCTCAAATCACCGATCCGCTGTCCGGTTCAGCATGACAGCTCAGACGGGAGCATTGCTCCAGAGCGGCAGCGCCAGCCCCGCTTTGCTAATGCGATGGGAGGGGGATGACCTGATACATGCATGAAGGATTTGACATGTTTTGCAGGGGATGATGACAGATAAACCACCAGCAGTTATCAGTATAGATTCCCTGAGGCTGACTTTTTATTCCCCCCCTCCCACACAGGAGACTACACTCCCTCAGCTGACTGACACAATGACTCCGGAGGAGGTATGACACCCGATTGATTTAGCATTTATGCCGCCAACAGTGACACAATGGCTCCATCAGGAGAAGCAGGTAGAAACTCTGTGTACCTTTGTGCCTTCTGGTGGGCTGATTCAGATTAAAGTCTGGGACGAGGAGCAGCTGGATAAACCCATTGATATGGAGCAGATACGTGTTGACCCCTCGCCATTTCAGTTGGTGGAAAGAACGTCTCTGCACAAGGTGACCGCGCTGCACTCTTACATTCAGTACAATCCATTATTTCTGCACTTTACCTATTGAAGGTATCAATCTCTGCTCGAAAAAAAAAAACTGTTTTATTCCAGCTTAAAACACACCGGATGGTACAATTTCATATGACCAAAATACCCACGTTAACACAAACAACAAAGCCGCCTCTTGTTGTAATATTAAAACTTCCAGGCGACTTGATTTAGGTTTTGGTGTCTTCAGGTCTGCATTTGATGAGGAGACCATAAACTCTGACTCAAGTTTCATCACAGCGCTGTATATTTTATGTTTTTCATTTGCACCTCAGTTGTTCACGAGGGTGCAGCCATGCAAGCGCGCTCCCATCACACTAGAATGAGTTTAACACTAACCGGATCATGTCGTCCTCTCTCATCACTCAGACACACACTCTGTTCTCCCTGCTGGGTCTCAGTCACGCTTATGTCACCAGTATTGGAAAGCTGGTGGGTGTCGTGGCGCTGAAAGAGGTACATTTGTTGTTGTTGTTGTTTTTTTCTTCCCTTTTGTCCGCATGTTTGTTGTACTTGGTTTGTTCCAGTGAGACGAGATGCAATGATCTCAGGGCGTGGGCAGTTGTTCTGTCACAGGATGCCTCATGATTTACACTGATTCATTTGGTTCCACTAACCGCCCACAGCTCATTTTCTTAGATACCCGCATCCATACGCCAAATGAGCCGGTTCTCTTGCGTTTTAGTTACAGAAAGCCATCGAGGGCTCGACTCGGAGCGGGGTGCGCCTTCGACCCCCTCTGGCCAGCTTCAGGGACGCCAGCAGGAAAGCCAAGAAGCACCAGCCTCCATCGTCCACCCCTTCCTCACCTACTCGGGACAGAGACCTCTGGGGGGAGGGGAGCTGGAAAGAGGGGGAACGGGGGAGAAGGGAGTCAAAGGAGGATTCCCAGAGGAGGGCTTCGTCCTATCCAGGAGCTCCTGGGTGCGACATAGATTCCTTCTCCGCCAGCAGCACTGGCAACAACGCTGCCTTCACAAATGAGGCAGATGGGGATTCTCAGGATGCAGAGTCCCCCTCGACCTCCTTCTCTACCTCATCCTCACCCCCTGTCTCCCCCGTGTCACCCACCAGCCCTGCCCTCACGCTATCCTCCCTGCAGGAGGAGAGGGAGAGCGAGGAGTCAGATGAGCCCATCTAGACTGCATTTAAGAGAACAGAAACTTAAACTTTCTTTTCATTTCAGACCTTGCTTCCCCCCCAGGACAGAGCTGGGCAGGGGACCCTCCCCCTCTGCAGACTTGGAGCTCCCCGCGTGCAGGAAAACCGGCTGCACACACATTTCCGAAAGTTTTTCTACTCTTACAAGAATCTCACTTTTTCATTCAGAATCTCAGGTGCCTCGCTGCGGCTTGTGAACTGCACATGAACAAAGATATTCATCTCACCCCGTCCTGAATGTTTCTAACTGGGAAGTTTTGTAGCTTTACCGTACAGAAAACTGTACACCAAAATAACTTTGATCAACCTGTCAGCAACTTATAGCATGATAATCCAATTATTTGAATGACAACTTAATTGACTTTGTGGTCAAAGAGATTGCCTGCTTAAAGTTTACTGATTCATAATAAATTATGATTTACATGTATCAAAGTTTTGCTTTATGGTAAATTTTCAAGTCAGTACTCGATTGTGATTCTGAAAGTCATATCAAAATAGTCTTTTAGCTTTGATTATTGACAATAAAAGCAATTACAAGACAGTCCATCTTCACGTTTGCATATCTGTGAGGCTTTTAGCACTGCTGAATGAAGCTAACTGCTTATGTGGCCACGCTAACACCTTGTCGAGGAACCGGTCCCGGTGGTCGCATTGCAGTAGATTACACCCTGGAAGGTCTAGCACAGGTCACACACTATGGAACACTTTAGAGACTCCAGTGTGCAAAGAAACTACTGGCTGCTCAGCTTTACTGCTTGACTGCAATGTATCAGCATCTGGCGAAGCGCTGAGAGGCTAATCAGTGAAAGTGCACCAGAATATGTTATTGCCTAAACATTGCTTGCAATAAATGTAGTGCAAGCCGCAACAAAAGAGTTGAGTTGTTTAGAAACCTTGTTCATTTTGGCACCTACTAATCCTTAAAAGTACAAGCCTGGGATTTACTTCATCCTCACGTTTGAAGCGTCATCCCTCGCCGTCACGTCTCATTGAATTAGAAATGCGGGTGCACTTTTGAACATCTGTCGAGAATCATTGTTTTGTTAACAGAAGTTAAGTGTACTGATGATTGATGCTAGAAAAGAGCAAATCTCACCTGATGTAAACATAAAGATACTGTATTTGTGCCGAGAGGCTTGGGCACATAAGCAGTTCATCCCCACGCAGTAGGTCTGTCTCTAAGAATTTATCATTAATGCTCTCCCGGCATAGAGTCCCTGATAAAGACAGCGGAGGAATGTTTTTCAGGGAAAAGCACGACAGGCTGGATTATACTGCTGCCAGGCCCTCCATGGCTGCTGTTTAGTCTGACACGCACCGGTGTGTTGGGCAGAGACACAGACCGCCGCCAAACATGGTTAAAAAAAGACGTGTCACATGTGCTGAGGCATGAGCAGGAAAGGGGTGAACGTGTGAGAATCTAATTATCAACACCCTGGAAAGGATATCCACACATACATGCACGAGAAGGGTCGTTTGTTGGTATGTTTATTTTGCTCTTTATCCACCAGAGGAAAAGAAGAGGAGACAGCTAAAGGAGCTGAAGGGGGTGGGGCGGGCTGTTGGAGGCTCTGTCGTGCAGGAAGGAGAGGCGAGAGGAGGGAGGGAGAGACAGAAGGAGGGATGGAGCCATGTTGAGAAAACCGTCCTGTGGCAACTGTCCAACGAGCATGCATAGGTGAGTGTCGCGGGGTGCACCGGTAACACCGGGCCACGCTCTTCTCAAAGAAACCCTAATTTCACACAGTCTTTACAGATGCTCTCCAGGAGAGTTCACAGGGTTTTGTACACTACATGTAGTTGCTCTGCCACACGTTTCCAAATTATATTCACGTACACATGTCTGATTGCCCTAAAATCCCCCTTTGGTTGATGTGGAAACTTTGTTCAGGCAGTGAGTTTTGCAACAAGCGCAAACAATGTACAGTTGACAGACAGACGAACAGGTACACAGAACCCACATGGAATAGGGTAGAGGATGAAAGGAGGAGAAGAAAGAGGACGAAAAGCCGATTTGGACCCTCGCGACCACAACTCTCGAAAATGGCAGAAAGGTCACTCAAAACAAGAAACTCTCTCGGAAACCATTTGGCTAGCAAAGAACAGTAAACATTAAAATCCATGTAAATATATTTGGCTTCTTGTTATTAATTTATTCATTCATTAAAATGTTGATAAACAAGGAAAAAAAAAAAACAAAAACCAACAACCCTGAAGCAATATTTTTCAACCTTCCTCACGATTTTGCGTAAATTGATATCTCGTGCTAGCCCAAATTAGCCGTTTGCCAACAGCAGCAATAAAGTCTTCCCACCACATCAGGTCTCTGAAGCCGAGTGACTCATAAACAGAGATACTGCTCCCAGATGGGGCTGGCACCTACATGGATATACAGGCTCTGTACAGGCTGTCAAATGTTTCCCTCCCACCAAGTAGTTCAATAAATAAATGAATACGTGCCATCGTGTAAAGACATTCTGGTTGCAGTTTTGAGGCCAAGCGGCTCTTTAAAACGAATTATTTTTTAAATGTTAATTTCAAGAGCTGCTGAATCGTCAGCCTTGGGTCTCCCGGTTAGGGGAGAGAATCTATTTCTGTTTGTGTAAAGTGCTCAAAACCAGACCAGAACGAGACCGCTTTACAGCCACGACACCTATTCTAACTTATACCGGGAGGAATTTCAACAACATAACAACAGTAGAAAAATAAACATTGTCCCCCAACATTGCATAAAGAATCATGTAACAGATAAATTCATTCGTCATTAAACCATAGAGAATTATTTTAGATCTCGAAAGTGTCTCAGACAATCTTCAGAGTGAGAGGAGAAGGTGCTCCCCGACAGAGGAAACGATGCAAACGGTGCTCGTGTGTTTTATCAGCGAGTCCACAGTCTTTGCTTCGAACCCCGCCCTCGCTGCAGCAAAACACTCATTCCTCCTCCGACGAGGGAAAAGTGTCAACGTAAATGAAAACATGCTTCCTTAAATATCATTAGTAACCACTTCGGCAGCTCCTTCACAGTAATCACAAAGAGCAGGAAGACGCTGATCTGTTCCACTCCATGATTCAGTCTTTCTCTTCCATCCTATTCCCTGATTGGCTGATTGAGGGACACTCATGTCCCCGTTATCTCAGACCCGCCACTCTTCATCATCCCCACCACTCATACACTCATCAGATAAAACACACGTCAGTGTCAGTGACCAAATCTATTTACATTTGTCTTTTAGGTAGCGATGCACGCCACTTTGTTTCATTGTTGTTGTTGTCGTTTTGTTTCTGTTAGTGATCCCAAAGGAGGAGGGAGGAAGAAAAAAAGAAAGGAGTTAAACTGCACGAGGACAGTTGTGATTGGGTGGAAGGAGGTTTTGGATATACTCAGACTATTTACAACTATACGACAGAGCTGACACTGGTCTTTCGGGACGCCAGTGCTATGCCTGTCTATTGCTGGTTACAATTTAGATCTCTGTGTGTGCGTGTGTGCGTGTGTGTGTGTGTTAGATGATCAAGCAGAGAATCCATTTACCCACCCACACATTTAAATGTTTTGTTCATCTCGGGATTCTGTCCCACGTGGACAGCGAGGAGACATCAAATGTTCATGTACTGTCACCTGTCTTCCAGCACATTCACGTATAATGGTCATCATCATCATCATCATCATCATCATCATCATCATCATCATCAGTTTATCTCAGCTAGATCTAGGAAATAAAAAGCAGCTGAGGGTTCGTGTTGTTCGTGAAGCGGCTCTGTTTTTGGTCGTCGGTGGCGCTAAAAAGCTCGAAATCAAGCGATCCGAAGGCAACCTCTGATCTGCTGGAGTGCGTCAGTGCAAAAGAGATTCGCGTATGCAGCTCTGTCTTTATTTTCTCCGCCCACGAGCCAAAAACCTGGGGGGGACGCCGCTGCGGCCCCTCTCAGGAAGCCGAGCTTCAGTGCAAAAATCAAAAAAACAGTGCTGTATAGTACAGATACTCCATAGTGCTCTGAAGAAACATGCATACAGAGATTGAGTAGGAAGCACACTATCTTACAGTACAATCCTTATCTGTGCAGGTTTTAGTGTGTGTACTCAGCACCACGGGCCTGTTCCCAGGCTGTGCCTCTGGAAACAGCATCCCGTGCCACAGTATTGAAGAATTTATCATTGACTAAACTGGCATTTCACTGAAATGCGGACATTTTCTGCGCCTACGCTAACGGTGTTTGTGTTTATACATGTTTGATGGAACACGGACTTAGTTTGATTAAACACTACTATGTTGGGTAACAGCTGTAAACTGTGTGTCTCCCATAGGAAAACTGTTATATTTTTATCGTACACCTATACATAGATTTTTATCTCGTACAGTTTTGATTTATTACAAAAATTATTCTTATTATAACGCTTTATTATGATAGATGTCAGTATTATTGTAAGAAGATGACAGGGTCGAGTCGCTTATCTTCATAAAAAGCATGCATTTTGCTATTCCCCTCCAATTATCCAATGCCTAATAGAAATCTTTCTGTCAGTTGCTGCTCCTTCTTCTCCTCCCTTTTCCCCCCTTCAGTCTCTTCACCTTCACCCTCACCTTCCGGATGTAAGGCTTACAAAGAAAACGGTACGCGTGTGTCCTCGGTTGCGTCAGCATCTTGTCGCCGTGAGTCTCCTCCCAGATCAAGTCTATAACCACTGTGAAATAGTTGTGTTTTTTTTCATACCTGAAAATGAACAGATAAATAGATATAGGTTGTGTTATTATGCTCCTTCCTCTCCCGGTCAGTTCGTAGCGGAGAGTCTCTCAGTTGTTTGCCACGGACGCTGGCGGCCCCTCCTCGTCCTGCTCCTCTAGAGTCTGAACAAGGCCAGTGGTGACATCAGACACCTTCCTCTCTGAGATTGGCTCTGCCGGCGGTTGCCCCGGACTACTGCCGCCGGAGGCGTCCCCTTGATGCGTGGGCGGAGTCAACGTGGCGGACTCTGGCTCCATGCACAGTGTCACATCTTCCTCCTGATTAGAGAGGACAGAGAAAAAAGGCAGAGGAATTTCAGTCGGCGCAGGTCACAGAATTCATGAATGATGAAGGTGAAATGGATTGTGTGTCGGTGAGAAATTCATCTCGGTTTCAACTTGTAAATCAGAATTTTCTGTTATTATTTTATTTTCTTTTTGTTGATCCATTTCCTTAGCTCATAGTTTCCTAAGTGTGCGTTTAACTTTTACTGTATTTCTGCGCTGCCGCACCACAAATTTCCTTTGAGGAGAAAGACAATCTAGATAGGCTGTTACTGTGTTAATGGCTGAGGTGCAGCAAACCTTCTCAACGATTGGGAACATTGCTCCGCTGTTGAGAGGAAGAAATGAAATAATGTCCACGCTTCTGATGATCAGAG
Source organism: Pao palembangensis (assembly GCA_015343265.1). Lineage (NCBI taxonomy): Eukaryota > Metazoa > Chordata > Actinopteri > Tetraodontiformes > Tetraodontidae > Pao > Pao palembangensis. The sequence continues at coordinate 2,878,251 of CM027088.1, read as the reverse complement.
GAGCATGCAGTGAGGCGCAGTGAACGGCATAAAGCCTCTTTCGCGGCGCCTCATCTGTGCGCCACTGCTCGGCTGTTAAGCACCAGAGATGCCTTTTTATGCTAATCAGAATCCGTGTTACCTCACCTTGACCTCCTCCTCCTCCTCCTGCTGCTCCAGTAAGGGGGAGTGCTCTGTTCCCACCATCTCCTCTCCAGAGGGAACACAAAGGCTGGGCTCCACCACCGCTGACACGCCCATGTAGCCTCCAGCCTCCGTCTGATAGGCCTCCATCTGGCCCGTGTTCCACAGATCCACCAATGGTGGGTGAACCTGATGGACCAGACTGTGGATGGTGCTGTTGGGGGTCGCTTGCAAAGAGTGGTTGGCGCTGTGCAGCCGGTGCTCCAGAGACTACGAAGAGAGTCAGACAGATTTGACAGTACTCACGAAACCACTTTTAATAATTATGCCAGATTACAGATCGTAATTACAAGGACTCCAAAGAGCTATTTAAAAGGAGGACTAAAGGTTACTAGCAAATTAGTTTAGATTTCTGTTCAGCAGTATTTAAACCAAGGATTGGATGAATTTAGCCACTTTTATGTTGCAACACCTTGGGGCAAATTGAATGTTTTAGCATTTTCAGCAGCAGCTTGGGCCTTCACTTATATTCAATGAACACCCTCCACGTACGTAAGATAAACGTGTGAAAGTCAGACAAACCCTAAATCAAGACGATTGTTCATGCTTCTTTTGACTGAGAGTAATGATGATGTCATGGATCAGTGCTCAGGCAGGGCTTGTGTCCTCAGACTCTACCTGTTGTTGCTGGTACTGCAAGAGCTGCTGTTGCTGGTAGTGCTGGATCTGCTGGATCTGCTGCAGCTGCTGGAGCTGACTCTGCTGCTGGAGAGTCAACTGTTGCTGCTGCTGCTGAGACAGGAAGTGAGCCTGTCCGTCATACCCGTCGGGCCCAACCATGTAGGAGCCCGCCGGTGGCGACGCCACGCCGGAGGGGTCAGTGTTGATGGGCTCCCAGGCGTCGGAGGAAGAGAGGCAGTAGTGGCCCTGGGAGACGTACGTGTGAGGCCACACCTCTGCTGAGGAGTGGTGCAATATCTGATCTGAAAAAGAAAAGGCAAGTGGATAACATGCATACTCTGTTGTTTTCATCTCAAAAAAGGGGTCAACTCATTGTTAAACTAAATCAGATTGTTTTTTTAAAAAAAGTACATCCACTATATTTTATAAGTCCAGAATATTGCCTCCCCTTTAAATGGTCATCCATCACTTGTGTCAAGTATAAATTGGGCCCAAGGCTTTTTTAAAAAAGGTTTCTTCTAGAACATCTGAGCAGCCCGAATTCCCTCTCACCTCTACTTTCGCCTTCCATGTTGGCAATTGTGAAACGAATAACACGCTGACCCTCAAGCAGGGAGAGAAGAGATGGAACAGTATGTTCTCATTACTAGGCAACATGGCACATGTAACACTACACGCAGCCTCTCCCCACCTACACTCAGCTGGTGCAGCTGTTTTAACGCCGGCCATAAACCGACTCGCTATACCTGAAAACAATTACGCTCAATTTAATGTGACACTAAAATAGACCATAATGCATCTGAGGTCAGTGGTCAGGCTCGGTCTCAAGCATTGGTCTGCTTCTACATTGTGCTTCATCACCGTCTTTCATCCAGTGAGTTTCGTTTTGAACGTTTTACCTCTACTGGTGATGCTTTCCTGATTGACTTCACTCAGATGAGCTACGCTGCCCTGGTTCGACCCCGAGCGCGGACTCTCCCCGTCCATCGACGACCAGGCCAAGAGGGTCGCCTCCGAGATGGCGAACTGCTGCAGGATACCTGAGCGGAAAGGATGAGGTAGGATCACAGCAAGGTACTTCATTACAATTAATTGGCCTAAATCCCAGACTTTTGGGGGGTGATGAGCCTATAATTCTGCTGATGACAGTGAACAGGCTCAGAGAGACGCCTGTGCTCTTGTCATGTGCCTTTTTCCAACCTGCTGCGAAACGAGCCTCCTTCTCGCCGTCGCTAAGGTCACTGTAGGCGTCGTTCTCCAGCCGTCGCTCCTTTTCCCGCTCCTGGGTGGTGATGCGGGACTGGGGTAAGCCGCCTGCACCCACTGTCTGCATGCCCCAGTTTTGCCACTCAATCATGTGCGCGACGCGTCCCTGTGCCATGGCTGTCGGCTTGGTCACCCTCTCCTTCATGGTGCGAGTCACACCTGCTCATGGTGAAGGAGAGGTAGGGAAGAGAGGGCAAGAAAAAAGGCAAGATGGAAGAGTGAAGATAGGCAGGAAAGAAAGACAGACATAAGGTACATATGTTATTAGCGTGTTTATTTTTGCAGTTTGGTCGAGGGTGCTGTAATGGTGTGTTGTCGATGGAGATCCTAGCTTCTATATATATATATATATACACACACAGCTCTGGAAAAAATTAAGAGACCACTTCAAATTTTTCTGAAATCAGCATCTCTACATGTTTACATTTTTATTTAGAATTTGGAAGAAATGTTGGCAGTAGATGAAACTAAAATGTTTATTTTACTCAAACACATACCTATAAATAGTGAAAATCAGAAAACAGTGCAGTGGTCTCTTGATTTTTTTCCAGAGCTGTATTTACAAACTGCTAAATATACATATTTAGTTAATAAGATGTTTGGGGCAAGTATCAATTATTATTCAATTGAACTTATTCCATCAACTTATTGATGGAAATTAATTAATAGCCAAATCCAATTTTTCCACATCCTGGTAGCTTAATGACGGCCTTCATGAACGTGGATTAGGAGAACAGCTAAATGACAAGGGTTACAGAGGACACATTAATCTGTCTAATGAGAGCAAGTGTGTATAGGCTACAGAGGGGAGAGGTGAGGAAGGATGTCATGTCTGACAAAGGTGCATCATGGGATGGAACAGGTTAATTGGGGTGAGATGGCGATGTGGCATGAGTAATGAGACGTTGGCTTGTTGACGTGTTAGCTTTCGCACCCCTGCTATGCTGTGCTGGCTAAGCAATAAACTGCTCCCTTTCACTCCGCAGCCTGCCCTACAACCCCAACACAGCACAGTTTTTGTTAGAAGATGATATTTATTTCCGCCAGTGAACCAGCACCAAGCTGACATCTGCATAATGCCTGTGCTGCGTGTTTCCTGTGACCCCGCACATGATGACACACACTGTAAATCCCTGGTTGTGTGACTCTTCCTGGTGGCGTCACATGGAGATGAGAGTTATGAATAAATTATGAGAGTAAATCATAACACAAATCAGTAACACAGAACGCGGCACAGCAGCCGCGCTACACTTCACTGTACTGTAATGCACTCAAATAAACTGCACTGCACACAACAGCTGGATCAAAGCAAAACCACTGCTAAGACGAAGCACTTCACTACACTGCAGTGAACTCTGTTTAAAGCTGAGGATACACGACATGCCTTTCGACAGGACTGTGCGCAGGAATCCAGAATTGGGCCTCCCAGTTAGCATTCGTCAGCACGCCTCGCAGCTAGCCCGGAGCGGTGAACTGGCGGAGAGAAATCTGCAAGCGGGCGAGGAGCCCTGACTGAGAACAAACTCCTCCAACCATGTTTGATCTTTCAGAGCCGACTCGGGAGGCTGTCACGTTGGCGGCAGCCGCCCCGACCGTCCACATAGGGCCGGTGACGAGAGAACGCAGCGAGTAGAGAGCGGGCAAAAAATAGTAAACAGAAAAGGAAGAGAGGACTGTGCAAGTGGATTGGTTACCCAGTCTGGAGCGACGGACCTTTCTGTCAATGTCAGTTGTATTTGCAGAAGTCCTCAGGAAAAAAAAAAAAAGTCCTTCTTGCCACAGATGGTGGCGCTCCTGAAAAGTTGTCTTACTTGTCTGTGAGTATTACTCTGAGTATTTCCGGGATAGTTTTGCGACTGTGAAAGTCATGCAGTGTATTCCCAACTTTACCCACGACAATTCAGAACATCCAGGCTAGTACTTGTCGAGGACACCACGACTCCACAAGCACTTAACAGAAAAAAAAAGACTACACTCACCTGTTCTTAGATCAACAAGCCGTGTGCACTGTGTGTGTGTGTGACAGAGTTGTCTGCTTTTTAGAGCTGAATCAATTCCGTCAATGACTCACGAGGAGCCATTGGCGAGTGTTAACAGTGTGGAGAGGAAGTGACAGAAGGGAACCCAATTTGGGTACCATGCTGACTCCAGTACCTGGTGAGGAGACCGGAGCCAACATGGGGTCAGTTTACCAGTTACATCACAGACACACACCTGACACACCTGACAGAGAAGACTTAGCCAGAGCCCCGATCCCATAGGGGTTTGAGTTCCTCTTCAGCCGTGGCAGGATTGACGTGGTGTCTTCCATAGACAGCTAGAGGTCGGAAGATACGAGAGGAATGGAAGAGGGAAAAGGGGCCATGGAGGGAAAAAAGATGGGAGGTCCACAGAGAGACATCAAGACAGCGTGAAGACGGTGTGTATTAGAAAGGGGTGAGCGGAGAGGAGAAGTGATGGAGAATGTTGGGTTAATACAAGAGAAAAAAAAAACAAAAAAAAGTCCAGATTAAAGTCCAGCTTACAGTGTGCTGTGATTCGTTCTGTGTTGACAGTCGGCTCAGATTGCACTCACTACCGTGCACAACTACGATAAACTGAAAAGGAGCAACCGTGAAGCTGAGGTAGGGGTGGGGGGGAAATTGGGGGGGCGCTGTGTGGGGGGGGTGGCCGGGTTGGTGGGGGGGGGGGGGGTGGCTAATGGGCCGATCAAATCAAAGCAGGCAAAGGAAACAAACAGAAAGGCAGCAGATGAAGGAATGGTGTCACCACACTTACATTGATTCCTTCCCATGAAAATTCTGAACGTCCATGCTAAGAAAGAGAAATAGGAGGAGAGAGGGATGGGAAAACATTAAGAGAGGGTCAGAGAGAGAGAGAGAGAGAGAGACCACCAACATGCACGGAAGGAGAAATGGGAGAAGACAAAGAGAGGAGGGACACATCAGACATGCAGAGGGAGAAATGGAAATTAAAAGACAAGAGGGGGGTAAGCAGATACACGGGAATTTCCAGGAAGTTAAGGACCAGAATGACAAGGAGAAGGGAGGGGATTAAACAGGGTGTCACTAGTGTAAATTTGTTTATATGTGTAGCCGTGAAAACCAGCGGGCGAGCCTCCATCGCCTTCACATGAGCCGCAAAACACTGGAGGCAACCAGCAAACTGCCAGAGAGACAACGAGACGTCAGCGTCAACGTCCAGCTGATGCTGCAGACATACAGACGGCTGTGTGTGTGTGTGTGTGTGCGGATGCAGGGAGCAAAACACGTAAGCAGCAGCCTCATTTCTCCATATCAGCCAGGCCGACTGGCTGGACTGGGAACACTGGTGGTTTCGAAGCTGTTGTGGAATGATTTCACCTCTGAGTCGGTGACGGCACAAAAAAGATCCGCACCTCTAACTGCACCCACACGGCACACTCATTTTCTTTGCTACTTCATTTCAACATTTTTTTTTTTAATGTTCAAAATGCACCAGGACACAGAAGGGCATGATGTTGCTCGGCAATAAGAACAATGAGAGACAGAATGAGAGACAGTTAGACTTTTCTAGAGCGTGCTGATTAAAACGTCTTTTCAGACTTCAGGGAATCTTGTCACAGACTTAAGAATTGGTTACATTTTCTAAAAACATACAAGCACTGTCCCTTAGCATACCAAGCTCACTCGAAGGCTAGCTAGTACTACGTTTTTAACAACAGCAACAAAATGAAGAATTAAATGTGTTTTGTTCCTAGAAGCCGGTGTGACATGATGAGGGAGTGAGCAGCAGGTTAGGTTCAAGTTCACTCCATCTCTCACTTTCCTGCAGCAGCACGTATCCATATAACTCGTGTTAGTCGATATCAGCCTTCTGCTCTCCTTTTCTTCACACCTCCTTTTTCTATTCTTTGCTCCCACTTCCTTGCTCTTTGACTCTCTCTCTCTTTCTCTCTCCACAGGAGTGGGTGAGATTTAATACACTCAGGCTGTGGAATGGGGCCTCTTGAAGCAGTTTTCCTAAATTCTTTCCAATAGCACTGACATCACTAGTGTGTGTGTGTGTGTGTGTGTGTGTGTGTGTGTGTGTGTGTGTGTGTGTGTGTTTGTTTTTTCCTCTCTGCAGGACTGAAGGGCATTCTCGGGTACGGCCCATAAATAAATGATGGAATCCGTGATCACAGTGCATTTGGTGAAAAAGAAGAGTTCCCTACATTTGAGTCCAAAATGGTTTCCTCTCCTGTGTCCCGTCTCAAAGGGACTGATTTTTAAACCATGGGCTCAGTGTGTCAGCGAGAGAAAAGACAGAGTGTTGAAGGAGTTGGAAATTGATAAAGTGACGTCTGTGTTGATTCGCTGCGACGCAGCAGTGAATAGAGACGCTGGGTTGGATATGAAACTCCAGTGATAACAGCAGCACTGAGCCGACCCATCGGCGTTTGCCTTCCACCTACACGGTGCTGTTTTGGCAAGGGGAAGTGTAGTGGAAGTGAAATGACTGAGGCTGTGTGTTAGTTTGCTAATCTAGGAGCACAAGCCTGTCATGGCCGCTTTGAAGGCGCCGCATGCGCCCGGTAGAAGCTGCTGCGGCTCATTCTGCGGTCGTGCAGGCCTTCAATCGGCAGCTGTGTGCATTCTTTAAGAGTCCAATATCAGCAGAAGTCAGAGAGAGGGTTTGATGAAGGAATTACCTGCTCCCCATCCTTCTGGACCGGCACGCCGTCTGCCGCTGAGAGCAGGGTAAAGGTAGAGACAGAGAGGAGAGAGAGAGAGGGGGAAAACACGTGTTTATTAATCACAGTTTAATCAAGTCACTCAGCCCTTTTAAACATTCACGTTGACCTTCTCTTGCACCTTGTGTGAAGGACAAAACAGTGTAAACACGGAACATATACGGTACAGCTGTATTGTCTAATACACTAATATGCAGAGTTGGTGGCAGATTGCATACAAAAGCAAAGCTCTCTGCATGTACCTGTGAGTCAGCTAAAAAAACACAAGCCCTCTGATGGATAAGTGAACATTACTATCCCTCCTCTCTCCTGGCTATCTAAATCCTAATTAAAACACCAGTTTAATTAGAGGGCGCATGCTGGTAATGGGGTTTAAACTCGGCTTCAGTCTCCAGGTGCCTGCTCCCTCAGAGGGTCTGTGTCTTCAGCTCTCGCAGGGGCCCGCTCCTGTATCAACACTCGGTTTGCGTGTGCGTCTGCGTGTGTGTCGCTGACCCAGTCACATTTTCCACGGCCGTATTTTTTGGCAACTGCAAGCAAACTCCTCAGGAGCCTCCAAGAAAGGCAGAGTGTTGTTGGCTTGGTGAATGTCCAGTGATGGCTGTGACCCACTGACCCAGTGATTCACAAGCATCTCTGTCTCCGCTGGGCTCTCAGTTATTGCCCTTCTCTCTGAACTCCATCCAGTTGCATCAGATCAGTGGGAGGCCCGGAGAGGAGGGACAAACGTCATTTCAAAAATTGACCGTCTTTACTTCCACGGAGAAGCGTTCGCCAACTACAAATGAGGACCACCCCGCTTGGTTTGCACGGTGAATGCAGGCTGGGGGTCTTCTCCCTCCTCAGTGGTCTCATTATATCATCAGTCTGTGATCTTTAATAACTTAAAAGAGTTACTTCCTCAAGCCCTGTGATCGGCTGGCGACCTATCCAGGGTGTACCCTGCCTCTCGCCCCTTGACAGCTGGGATAGGCTCCAGCAGACCCCTGCGACCCAAAGTGTGGATAAGCAGGTACAGAAAATGGATGGATGGATGGATGAGTTACTTCCTCATATCATCACGAAAGTCATCATGTCTAAAGTTGCCAGTGAGCCTATTGCAAATTCTCCGCCAAATCATGAGGAAGGGAGTCTGAAATATGTGCAGTTATCGCTCTGCCAGATGTCACCGTTTGGTGACAGGTGGAAATAGATGGTTGACAGATTGCCAGTCAATTACAGGGTGCACACCGTTCCCTCAAACGAGGGACACTTTAGAGCCCCTTATTAACCTAATGTGCATAGACCGGTCCATGACAGCGAGAGGAAACCTGCAGAAAAGAGTTTTAATCATATTAAAGGGAACTAGCAGGCGCTAATTGCCTCCTGCTCAGCTGTCAATCCACATTTCATTGTTTAACCGAGGAAGCTACGAGAGCTGATGAGGAAAGAACCGGTATGAAATCAAGTTGTTTAGATCCCCCCCGCCCACACACACACACACACACACACACACACACACACACAATGAACATATTTAAATTGAAACATTTTGGCTATCAGAACTGCGCGTGACCCCAACAGGATTAGTCAAGCATGTTTGATTTTTGGGACAGAGCGGTGCGAGATGGTCACGTACAAGCTGATAACGGTTAAACACAAAGATGTCTCGTTCAAAGTCTGGGCTGTGGGAGAGATTGACCCAGATTTCCTCCCAACGCGGGTGAGAAAAAAAAATCTGCCCTGCAAACACAAACCATACATATATTGGGCCTACAGGGGGTGTACGTCACTCCCTCTCCGCCGCCTTGAGTTTTCTCAGTTTATTTCGCCCCCTCCTCCCCATCCCTCAGTCTCATTAAGCCAATTAGTATATTAGCAGTCACTCGCTCGCTGCCACAATCACAATATGGCTCAAGAGGGGGACTGCAGCAGGATGGGCCGCCTCTGGGAAAGCCTCCAGCCTTCCCGACGGCAACCGCTTACTGTGGTGTGTGCACCTTTGGCGTGTGCACCTTTGTGCATCTTATCTAGTGTCTGCCATCTTCAGCCACATATGAGATTACACGGAAGCATGTGCTATTTGTGAAGTGAGCCAGAAGGGTTGCTCGGATGTCTGCATCATGCAGGGATTATTCTGGCTTGTTTTGTTCCCAGAATATCTTCATCCATGGTGGGTTCGCGCTTGCAACAAGAATCTCGGCGCTTTCCTAAACCATGACATGCTCGAAAATCAAATGCGTGATTCTGCTTCAGAGGATCCAGCAGGATCCTTCCTTGAGGAAACAACAACAGCAGCAACAGAGCACATGACCGGGGCTCTGAGACAGCTTTTCCTCCCCTGGCGCTCCCGAATCTCACCCGTGTACACAGTGGAGCAGAGCTGGATACCCTCCTGCGGTCGTAGGGTAGCCAGGCTTAGCTTAGCCGAGGAGAAGGAGCAAGGAGAAGCAAGGGAGGGAGGGTAAGGAAGTGGAGGAGAAAAATGAGGGAGGAGCGCAGTCAAGCGTAATGAACAACCACAGATCTGCATCGGCTGCGCTGTCAGCTCCGACTCTGAGTGGAGTGGCTTGACGGCTCCTGCTGGAGTGGGAAGCAGTTTGAGCGTCATCTGTATTTCGTGCTCTCGTTGCCTTGCAGCGGTAATGCTGAAGGACCAAAGAGGCTTGCCGCTTGTTTACCACGACAGCTGCAGTCAGGCTGGTTGCCGTGATGGGGTGCCGGCTTGGAAGGGTGCCCTCTCGCAGCGATACGGGCAGATGCTGGACTACCCGAGCTCCGGAGTTCAGCAAAAACACAACCCAGATTGTTTTTTCGTAGTTTTGGTTTGCAACATTGGGGCTACGTGCATTTTAGGAGATGATCCACACACATGCAGAGCATCTGACACACACTTAATCACACACAGCATGAGCTGCTGCCATTTACTAGGTGAAAAAAAGCATTCCTGATGAAGGTGCCCCCGTGGCGAAACACTAGCTCTGTTTAGGCGTGCATGTGACTGCCAACCTGTGCGGAGGATACTGATACAGTCTCAGAAGGTTAAAGGTCATGGTCATGTGCAGCTGCGGCCCAGCATCAGACCGTAAACACTCTAATGTGACTTTTAATGGATTCGGTTTTGTTTCATAGATGCATTTGCTGAGAAAACGGCACCATCGTGCCCTGTTTCATCATCACCGCTATGTTTCAAGACCCTCTTTGGCCGAGTCACACATGAGCCTCCTCATGCTAATTTACCACACACATCCTAGTATGTTTGTAAGGACTTTCATAGGCATTATGTATTACCCAGCCCCTTGCCCTAACCCTAATTATCCCAACCAACCCTCTGACCCTAAACCTAACCCTGACCCTGACCCTAACCACGTCTTAACCCTCAAACAGGCATTTGAGGTTATGAGGACCAGCCAAAATGTCCTCACTTCCAAAAAAAATGTCCTCACTTTGCTAGTAGAATGCAGATTTTGGTACTCAGTATGTAGCTAGTACAAGAACACACACACACACAGAAACCTGCAGACAAAAGCCTTAATTTATATGTGCTACACTGGAGTCCTTGAAGTCAACAGAGAGAGAAAAAGACACACACACACACGCACACGCACACGCACAGAGGTCATCGGGTCTCATCATGTCTCTGAGGTACTACATCACTGAGTCATTCACCTTGAATACATTCTTGTGTACAAGGATTTTCCAACCAGGACAGAAGGTGATCAATCACATTCAGATTTACCAGTTTTCAAGCACATGACCAACTGGTAAACGCTGGGACACGGTGTCACGTGTTGACCGACTACAGTGCCGGTTAGCGGTGGGACACGCTGAGGTACCAGTAGCGGCCATGTTGTATCGGCACCCACGCGTGGGCCCACGAGCACATTAATATAGCAGCGTGTGGGAGGCGGACGTGAACCTGAGGTCGCTGATACACATAAACATGAATTCCATATGCAAATATACACGGAGAAACACACTCCTGTGTTTGAGAATGGATTTCTTTATCCCATTTGTCCTTTCTACTGTAAATTAAACCACAAGACATTCTTCAAGAACAACCTGAAATCTAGAAATGTAGTTGCATGTTAAATGTTTTCGTTGCCAAATATTCTTTAAGATAAACCGGGACCTGCCTAATTAAAGAAGTGGCAAAAGACAAGATGAATGTGACAAAAACTGTCAAATTCCAGTTTGAAGCCCCTCTGATCCTCTTCTCTTCGCCACAACACTTTCAGTCACTACAAGAAAAACCTCTGCAGTCACACACTCACATACACAAACGCAGCAAGAGAATTGACTGTTAGCGCTTATTTAATAAGTAAGTGGTGTGTCAGCAGTGTCACTTTAGCAAAGCAAACTTAAGAGAAGTGGAGAGAGGGAGGAAATCTGCTCCGAGGCTGCAGGGCCATGGAGGAGCAGCCATGATGTCCTACGTTCATATCTACCTCCTCCTCTGCAGCCGGACACATACTGTGGCTATTGTCTACACGTTGCCTGTCATGACCTACAGTCGGAAACACTGCGGCCTTACGCTGCTGTGGCCCAGCCCGGCAACTGATACCTCTAATGCATAGCTTTTAGTGCAATTATTGCTAACAGCGTTATCCACGCTACATCGTCAAATGTAATCAACAATATGAGGCAACAGATTCGGCGACACCGCGCCTGGCTGCCGCAGAGATGAGATCTCAGCGGAGGAAAAAGTACATCGCGCGAAAGCTGGATGTCAGACGGAAATGTATTTGCATTCGGATCTGCTGTGGGGTTCTTTCTTCTTAGAGGACGTAGAGAACAATGTGAAAATCTTCATGACTTCCTCCCAGTGCCTTTGCTCTGTCAGAAGTAGTGATGGATGTAATCATTAACCACATCAGTGTCTCTCCTCACTCCTCACTCCTCACTAACTCTGGTGGTAAAGAGTGAGAAGCTACAGCAGATCTTTAAAGGTCACTGACTGTATTTTTCCCAAATCAATTTTAATGGCTAAAGCAGACTAAAAGCAAAGATGATCTGGGTGTCAGTGAATGTTTAAAAATGTTGTGTTCCTTCTGTGAAAGGATTCTTCTAAACAAATTACATTAGCAGAGTTTGGGTCCGGCAGTGGCACCATGTGGAGCGCGGTCCCGTAGACGCTGGAGCTGGTGGAGACGGCGTTACCAGCAGGCAGACGGAGGCATCAGGGTTACTCCTGCTTGGAGACAGATGCAGTCCTGCCGCTCCTGTTGATCTCTGCTTGGCAGCGTAGACTGCAGTTTAGAGGGCTGATCAATAGAGCACACTACATCCATCCTCACGCAGGATCAACACGGCCGCGCCTCTCGATTCCGTTTCGCTACAAGAAAATCATAGAATCAGACGTGCAAGCTGCTTGCTTCCCTTTTCAGGCCCGTCTATTTACATCTTAACATGGCAAACAGAGGGGGAGCGTTCCATGAAGTGGTTGTGTGTGATCTGCACTACAAGTGACAGGCTACAGTGTTGTGGTAGTCTAGTTAGCATATTGTCCTTTATCACGTGCTGCTCTCCATTACATCCGTCCCTGATTACAAAATGCTATTACCGAAGCAATCTTATTGGATCTCTAAGCTCCCGTGATTGCTTGTATAAAAAAATAAGAATCAGTATTCTGGTGGCTCGCAGTCAGATTAATCTGACACCTTCCCAAAGCCTTTTTTGTCTCCTTCAATCACATTATTCCCCATCACTAAGCTCCAGTCACGGCCCCAAGTGCCAGAGGAAGACGCTAACCTCCTCTCGTGCCCTGCAATCCGTCAAATATTGTAATCCGGGCAGCCTGAGACGCTGTAGCACTTTTCCACCACGTTCAGCTCACACCTGTCTTCCTCACTCGTTCTTACTCTGTCGTCTGCAGATTCCAGGTGTTTATAATCCCCTTTCTTCAAGCATCTACATTTTGCGAAGAAGCGGAATTGTGCCGCGCAAGCAGACAGAGATCCCATCTTCCCGGCAGATTTTGACATTGATGACCCCTGTAAAGGTTACGCACTTTTTAAAGTAACGTGAAATGCGTTCCGACCAAACATGTCTCAGAGCCTCACGCGCGACGTGTCTCTTGAATATTTTACGCCAAAAGAAGTGTGTTTATTTTTACCTTCGAGCAATACGTGCAGGACGAGAACGTGCGCTGCAACGCATCTGAGCTACAGTTGCAATTAGCTGTTTTTCCGGAGGGTTAGCAAATCCCTGGTTTACTATCTCATCTATGGGTTTATCCAGGAGGGTCCTCAGCACAAAACTCCAATCGATCCCAACAAGTGCATATACGCCTGTCTGCCCCCCATCTCCACTGCCATCCATCCATCCATCCATCTCGCCTCCTCCCTGCCTGCCTGCCTGTCTGTGCTGAATTTTTCCTCAAGCGCTCATGTATTCATCCCCGTCTTTCTTTATTCTTGTAAATAACAACTGCCGGTGCAAAATGCCCCTGACCGTGACACCGTCCCACCTCTCTTTTCCCTCCTTTTCCAATCCAGGCTGCCCTATAAATAAACACTATCACATCGTTTCCCTCTCCTGCCTCTTCTCCATCCCCGCTCTGCCTCCTACTCACACACGTATACATACTGCCAAACAGTATCATAAATCAAGGGATGGGAGGAGGCAGCGAGGCAGGCAAGCAGGGAGGTGGGGGATGCAACCACACACACACACGGCAACACATTTTAACATGTATTGTCTCTGACATCTGCCTGTATGCTGCGAACGGCCAGTGTGAGCATACATCTACACTGCACTGAAAAGGGACGCAAACTGTTCACACACGCGCACTCAGACACACACACGCTGCATGCGCACAAAGTCTGTCCACAGCATGCCAAACCCCCGCTCCTGCAAGCAGCCCCCCGTCCTCCGTCCCACCACCACCCCCCCACCCCCAAACGAACCCCCGGAGCCTGCAACGAGAGCGGGGAAAAGAGAGGCTTACTCAGTCTCCTAGAGCCGATGCATCCCATGGTGTATTCACAAAGGCCCTGGATACAAGCGTGGAAGTGTTACCCAGACACCGTGCATTCTCCCTCTTCCTCCTATGACTCTCTCTCTCTCTCTCTCTCTCTCCCTCTCTCTGCTGTAGCTTTTCTCTCCTGCGCTCTCTCTTCTCCTCCTGCAGCCGCTCAATCACTCACGCACAGCCTCTCTCTCTCTCTCTCTCTCTCTCTCTCTCTCCCTTTCTTTCTCTCGACCTCCCTCCCTCTCGCTCCCTCTATCCAGTGCAGTGTCTTAGAAGAGATGCGGTTAGTAAGTCAGTATGCCTGGGGGAATGACGTGAGGAGTGTTATTACTGTTTCCCCCCCTCTAATTAGGCATTTATATCACCAGTGTGATAACTGCATTATGCTGAAATCCAGCTTCATGTGTAGCCGCTATTCTTCATCCCCAGCTTTCATTTGATGACTGCTTGAATGGTTGACGGAACGATTAGATGGACTGGGTGTACTGGGTTGCCACTGTAAGAGCGATGGCTCGGAGCTGTTGGGAGCAGCCTGCTGTTGTTTTAGAGATCTCTGCACTGCTGTAACGCCGCCGAGCCAAGATGGGGGATTCTCCCTCTCTGTCTCCCTCTCCCGTGTGCATTCAGCCTAACGTTTCACTGCAGCGATTTCCTCGCACCGTCCCTCTCATCGTCTCCATCACCCTCCCTCACAGCGATCGCTCCAACCGAGAACACACCTAGACAGTCCTAGACAGCCCGGCAAAAAAAAAAAAAGGGAAAAAATAAATAAATATATAATAAAAACAAAAGAGGAGGGTTTTCCTTCACACCCAAGCTGGTGGTGAGTCTCCACCTCCTTCTGTCATCTCTCTATATTGATCTGCTCTCCAGTCATCAAGTGTTCTGGAATTCCTTACATCTCCTCTCTCTCTTTGTTCCACATCTCATCCTGTCTTTTCTGGGAGTAAAAGAGAGACGGATGTCTTTTTCCCCTTGCACTTTTCCTGACAGCCCAGTCTGTCTCACCTTAAGTTGTAATTCTTATTCCTCCAAATTCTCTTAATCGTCCTCTGTTCTCCATCACTCTGGTTGAGACAAACACGCAGCAGTGCGCTTTGGCCCATGCAGGGAGTGATGTGTGAATGGCCAACCGGATCATGTGTGGTCACTCATGGCTGGTTCACTTTACATGCCTGGTGTGAAGAAAGGCGTGAAGAGAGCAGAACAGATGGAAGAAGAGAGAGAGACACAGACAGAATAGGCAGATGGGGAAGTGTTGGGAAGGAAAGAACTGTTCAGTACTGAGAGGTGTGAGGACATTACTGTGCAAAGGAAGAAAAAAAATCAGCACTTCTGAAAAGATTGAAGGGGGAAAATACCACAATTGAAAACAGGCTATAAAACAGAGACGCAGAGACACGGGTGGCAGTAAAGGCTTGAAAGTGAATGTGCCACTTGCCAGACATAACGATTCATACATAATCCAGCCAATCCCTCCGCTCTGAGTTTATATATAGATGTGTGTTAGCGCTCTCTGTCGGATTCCCACTGGGACAGAGGAAATCAGGCTATAGGCTGCTGCAGGGGTCAGCTTTACTCACTGCTGCAGGCTCACATTCTCTAAATCTATTTAGAAGAGGGAAAGGCATTTCTCCCCTATCAAACACACAATCAAAGACCAAGCAGATTCTGTTAAACCTCTTCTGGTTCTCAGTTCCACCTCCATCTGTCCACCACTCCGCAACGTTCTGTTTGGAGGTCTTAATAACACTTCATCCAGTCTCCGTCTAAGGTGTAGTTGCTGAAATCCACTGTTATCTATCCATCCAAGCTATATTTACTCAACCATAAAACTCACCAGCACACACTAGCACCACAAATATTGATCTAAACAGAGCTAATCTGCAGCTTTCTTGGTAGACGTGCAGCTAATTTTTATGCAGACAGCTGTTTTATATTTATATACATAAGGGTTTTTTTGGCTGGTTTTTGGCAAGATTTGATCAACAAGAAAAACATTCTTGAGCTGCAACACTAACACAAACAGAACATATATAAAGACTTCAGCGTGACAGCGCTCTGACGCATGAGGTGACCCGTCAATGTGACACAAGGTCAGCCACCGACAGGAAGAAGGAATCTTGATGCTCATGATGCATCACCCTGAAAGACGACCGCCCCTCGCACATAAACGCCACCTAGGCGTGTGCAGCGTCAAGAAACATCCTCCCACCAGATGTTAGCTTCTGCCTTTTTTTTTCCAGTCTGGGGTGATGTTGAGGATGATGAAAATGATGATGATTCACCAGGTTCTGGGGAATCTGAGGAAGCGCACGTCTCCTTTCTGCAATCAGTCACTTTCATGTGCCTGTCACCTCCAGGATGTTACATCATTTGTGATAACAAAGAACAGCTAACTGTCTCATTCAGACACTCCAAAGATGTTCTGAGCTGATGAAGGAGACCTGACAGCTACCAAAGCAATTGTAAAGGTTATCGTTTGGCTTTACATATATATGAGAGAGAGAGAGAGCGAGACAGAAGGGGGGGGAGAGAGAGAGAGAGAGTGTGTACTGGAATCACTGTATGTGTTACTACATGTGTTAATTAAAACCACATGACGTGCTGTGCTCTCTCTCACTTTCGGCGCGCGCGCGCGCGCGTGCAGCCGGCCTGCAGCGAAAATGAGCGTCATTCTTGCATAAGAACAAATAAGTATGGGGATGGAAGAGAGTAAGGGCTTGTGAAAGGAGCAGAACGTGGAGGAGATGAGGGTAAAGAGGTGGGAGGAGCTCGCCGAGGTTTATTTTTGAAGACTGAAGGGGCGTAGACGGCGGGGGGAGACGAGGGACCCATTAAACATTGTTGTGGGACGCCTCTTTTGAGGGGTTTCCTAATGACCGCGTTTTTGTTTAAGCGGTTGAACACAAAGTTGATGCGTTATTATGTGATGCATCAACTTTTCTTTTTCACACCTCGTGCATTTGAGTTACGTTTATATTTATTATTGTGCTGCGATGGGGATTCTGATCTAAGGATGTCTGTGTGTTTGAGCACTAACACAATACGAGGAGTGTACGAGGAGTTCCCAACTGTCCTCTATTATTTATCATCCTCTCTCCTTCTCCCCTGCAACCATCCCATGTTCTGTCTTGTTACTGTCCTTCTCAGTCTAGACCACCACCGCCGCCGCTGCTGCTGTTATTATTAATGTTGCGGTTTAACTGGTTATCCCTAATGATGCTTCACCTACATTTGAAAACAGGTTGACTTGGTCATTTATCACATCTCTGGCCGGTGTGAATATGTTTAGTGTCAGAGGTTTTTGGTGTGATTTTATCCCTGTTTAATTTGGCTGCGTCCATGACTAATACAGCGGATTAGTCTGACGCCTGCTGGTTGAATGGCGGTACTGCAGCCTCCCGCTAGGTTGACTGGAAGCCAGTTTGGCAGCGGAGAGATTTTTCCTGAGAGCTGAGTGGGAAAAAAAATGCACCTCAAGTGTGCAAGTCCTTATCTTGTCCTTGAGATTTCATATTATGAGCCTTGAGAGTCCACATTATGATTGCTAAATGTTTCTATACTGACTCTATTCACCAGATTTGTAGCTTATTTATTGTAAAGCTGGGTTTGGAATAAAATGTTTATATATATTTAAAAAATTCTCAAGCTGGGTATTTTGTGGTGAGGATTTTTTAAAAATAATTTAAATGGAATATTTATAAAAAAGAAAAAAAAAACATCAGTGTTGGAAGCATTACATAAACGCACGAACACAATAACACAAAGGTATTCTGGTCTGCTCAGACTGAACACAAATAAATCCAGGCTCTGCCACCACGGCTGTCAAATGCACCCTGATGGGTGTGACCAGTTAGAAACGTCTACGTTGCATTCAGCCGCCGACACACTCTTCCTCTGTGGAGGAAATGTCTGACAGACGAATCAGAGATTGCGTGGAGGCATTGATTGAGTCTCAGCAGGTACTGAGTCATGTCTGAGCAGCTGGAGGGTGGGGAGGAAAGCGAGATTAGGAAAGGAAATAAAAACAGACAATAAAGCGAAGGAAATAAAAGTGTGGAGAACAGGAGACGGACAGAAAACAGTGGTGAAAACCTGAGGTGTGATAAAGGGAGAGAGGGAGGGAGAGAGAGGGCAAAGTCTGGCACTGTGGTGGGGGGCGGGGGGGCAGGGAGGTCATTCTGAAGCCTGGCAACATTCCAGGCCGTCTGCATTAGTTGCCTTTCCTCTGGGCTGCCTGGACCCAAGATCTGGCCTTCTCTTTGCCTGTCCCAACTTTCTACGGTTCCGTTGCCGTGGCGCCCAGCAATATTCGGCTGGATGTGGAAAAGAAGAGCGCCGTGCGTCCCTTCGGTTTTCTCATCCCAGTCAGGCACAGAAGGGAACTTGCCTGGAATTCGGAGCGCTGACCTTTGCCCTTACGTGTCACCTGCAGCCAGGGTGGTTTCCCTGCGCCGGCGGAGCTGATGTGCAACTCTCCAAATGGAATTTCAGTTCATTTTTGTCCCAGTGTGGAAGAGGGGGAGAGACTGGAAACATTCCTGCTCAGACAATAGGCTGTGTGAGACCCCCCGAAGACCACTCCCTGTAATTCACAGCCATGAATCATCCACGGGCAGGTTACACAACAGTTGCTGCAGAACTACCAGAACATCCACATGGTTACACAACCTGAATGAGAAGCAGCTGTGCTGTCACATCCTGAATGCTGTGTGATGACCTGCAGCGTGGGGGGGGCTGTCCCAGCGGGGACACAGGCAGGAACACACGGCAAGCGGGCCAGGACGGGTTCAGGACCTGCAGTGGGCCTCAAACATGCTGATCAGTGAGTTCTCCGAACATCTGGATGATGATGTGAGACATTTCCCGCTGAAGGTTGATGAGGTTCAGAGAGACACCAGCAAGACCAAGGAGGTCATCGTGGACTTCAGGAGATCCAGGAGGATGGAACACACCCCTCTTCACATCCACGGGGAGGAGGTAGAACGGGTGGACAACATCAAATTCCTGGGAATCCACATCACATCTGACCTCATCTGGACTCTCCCTCAGCTTCTGGCAAACTTCTACAGAGCAACAATAGAGAGCATCCTCTGACTGAGTGCAACGGTGTGGTGTGGAAGCTGCACTGCACAAGACAGGAAGGACTTGGCCCGGGTGGTGAAAACTGCACAGGAGACTGTGGGGAGCCCTCTCCCACACCTGGACTCAATATACGACAGCCGGGTTCAAACAAGGGCCCGTCGTATAGCTGCAGACCTCACCCGCCCAGACCCCACAGACCCCACCCACCCAGACCCCACAGACCCCACCCACCCAGACCCCACCCACGAGCTGTTTGTGCCTCTTCCCTCTGGAAAGAGGTACAGGAACATCAGCACCCACACAAAGAGAATGAAACACAGCTTCTTCCCCAGAGCTGTGAAATCCATCACCCCATCTCCTCACACACACCCCCACCCACAGACTGAGCTTTGAACTGCACTGGTCACCTCATCCTCATGGACATTCGGAACTGCACTGCACTTTCTTATTGTGTCTTACTTCCTTATTTTAATTTTCTAGAGTTTTATATTTATACCATGTATGCAACTAAATGCTGCTGAAAAATAATTTCACTGTGCCCTGTACAGTGACAATAAAAACCCTTGAATCCTTGAATGTGTGTGTGTGTGTGTGTGTGTGTGTGTGTGTCTCACACGTGATGTGGCTGTTGTGCAGGGTGAAATGTATGATGGGACACAAGTTTTGAGAACATACAGCGTCTTTATTCTCTGTGTTAACGACAGCCAGAGGAGGAGCCAGGAAGGGATTTACTGTACGATGGAGCCGGGAGCGGCGCTCCGGGACCCTGTGCGTTTACGGCCTCACTGTAAATGATACGACGACCTGCAGTTCGCTTGGCAGACGAAACAGAACTGGAAGCGAAGGAAAGTTGTTAAATCAGTCACATTTCTCCACCACAGCAAAACTATTCCGCAGCCCAGGGCGGCCCGAGCGTGGTCTTCCTCCACGCTGCTCCCTTCTGCTTCTAAACCCGGACTGCTTTTAGAACCTGTATCTGATCAGGCCTCTCTTGCCTCATTATCTCTCCCTCCTTCTCGCCGCCTCTCTCCCTCAGTCTGACCTTACAAGGAGAGGCAACAGGGTTGATGTCATTCAGTGAAGAATGCTGCAGGAATCCACAGGAAAGAGAGAGGGATAGGGAGAGAGAGAGAGAGGGGGGGAGGGGAGAGGGAGAGAGAGGGGGGAGGCTGTTTACATTGTAATACACAAGTGCTGAGCCAAAATCAAACGAGATCTAACTTGTTTGGAATGGTGTCATTCCTTTTCCAGGCTGAGGAGCACAGGGGGAGGGTCTAAGGGCTGGAAAGGGGAAGAGAGAAAGAGAAGTTTGCATTGCAGTCAACTCTTGCTCACCCTGCGCTGAGCAGAAGAAAAGGAAGAGGGGAAAGGAAAAGGGGAGATCCACATCAGGGAACCTGAGCAGGGTAGGTCATTGAGTTCGCTGGACAGCACTTTTGACGGTGGTCTGATCGTTGCAGGTACCAAAGAGGACCAGGGTTTTTAAACGGACATCGCCTTAGGGAAGAGCGGAAAATGTGTAGATTTATCACAAGGCAGCGTTTCAGGTGACCCACAGCCACTACGGTGTTTAAACGATAGATTTTTGAATTTGGGAGTATTTCCCTCTTCCTATCCGTTGATGGTGAATCCACTGTCGGTTGCTGCTATTACAGCTGATGGCCATATAGTCAGCAATGCGGAAGAACCAAGAGGAAGTCCAGTTTAAAAGAAAAAAAAACTTGAGCACGCTAATGTAGCTATCATTGCTATCTAGCAACGCGACTGTGTTGTGTTTACAGCCACAGGGCAGCGACATACAATAAATAACACAAGGCGGAGAACACCTAAAAGAGTCGCCTCATGAGAGAGGGTGAAAGAGGGAAGGTCGGTGTTCATCCTGGCTGAAGCCTGGGGGGGTGTTCATGGTTCAGGGTGTGTGCGTGTGAAAGCTAACAGTGTGGTTGATGAGAAGTCAGAAGTTAACCATTGTCGGTCAGCTTTACAGGTCGATGCTTCAGCTATTCATCCGTGTGTGTTCTTACAGTGTCTGAGCATGTGTTAAACACGGCTGCCCTGGTTCCTAATCCAGTCTGATCACTATAAAAGGCATTCTTTCCGTATGTAAATTACAGTGAAACGTCAAAGGTAACCTGCACCCTCGGCTACCTAGTTAGCCGCGTCTAGCTTTAGCCAAACAGCTTAATTGTCTTTTTTTTTTTTGTAATTCCGGTTAGCTAGGTTGTTTACTAGTGTTTATTTCCAGTGGTTACGTTTGTTTGATCCCAAAACTACAACTGTCTAAACACGAATATGTAATCAGTTTTAAGTGTTTTAAGGTAGATGTAGTGCTAATGGTAAATGAACAGTATGTATCAAACTATAACATTTAGACAAAGAAAACATCTGCTAACACCGAGACAAGTAAGTCTTAATGCTTGAATGACCTAACTTGAGTCACCTAGTTTGGTCTGGTGTGAAATAGGCCAAATCTGCCTTCACTAATAAGCTCTGCACTAATAATAGAATGCTGACAGAGTACGTGACATTTGTGGGCAATTTAGCATCAACATTTAACAAGAATGTGGCGGTCTTATGGAAATTAGTGCTTGTGGAGTGCTTGAATTTGCCATTACATCAGCAGGGAGGTTGTTTTAACCCTCGGAAAACGTTTTTTAACAGCAGTAGTTTCAGAACTGCTTTAGTGTGTTCTGTGGTTATTGTGGTCTAAAGACTGGGGTTATGGACACACATGCCCCACTGATCTTGTAAGGCAAATGAAAATATGTAAATACGTCTTCTGTTTCCCATTACGACTGTGGTGATGAGGAATCTGGTCATTTTAGCTTCCTGACAGACACAAACCTTTTATTCTTTTTGCTGTCAAGCCCTTTGGTGATTCTTGTTTGACCATATCAGCCCTGGCAGACCGACGTGTTATGCTGAGAGCCTCCCTGGCTGGTATTCTTAGCATTTTTTGAGATGTTTCCTGTTCGGGCTGTCATCTCGCTGTTGTCTGATAGGGAGTGTAACTGGTGTTCACTCCATTTCCAGTGACCTGTAAGATTGGACTCAAAAGGATTGTCTGCCCTCGCATTGCTGACCCCCGGCCCAGACACGCTTTCCCAGAAAGCGGGTGTGCTATTAACATCAGAACAATGGAGAGTTTCGGCAACAGACCAGGCACTGTCTTGACAGTGAAGGATGTAGTCGTGTACTGTTGAGTGTATCTGTCATATTTGACATTTCAGCTCAACACAAGCAATGTAAAACTACGTTCATTCATTAATGTGTCAGTTGACATAAATATAATACTCAAAACAGTAATATGTGATGAGGTATTCACACTTTAGGTGGGTTAAGTTTATGTGGTAAATTAGGAAGTGAGTCAAATGATGCAGCAGTGCTACAGAACTTCCATAAATGGCTTTTTAAGATGTACCATTGTACTAAATGTAGTTCCCGTATCTCTGAAATCAAAGTATTTGCTGCTGATTTGAACAGCGATCCTGCCGGTAGTGTGGTAAAGCCCCATTTAACAGCTCATGTAATCCCTTCCTTCCCACGAGTCCCATGAAACAAGATTGAGGACAGGAATAAGAAGAATATGTCAAAGACATTCCAGTTTTAGTCGCTTAAGCGACACCAGTGTGGTTTAAATGTCCATGTTCGGTTATCCTTAAAATATCTATAGTGTGATTATATACTTCACTAGCATTTATGGAAACCAGTGGATACCAGGAGGTTTTGCTGGTCTTTAATCTGGGAGCCAACAGAGCACCGTCCTCTGTCCACCACAAACAGCTGTGAAGATTTAAAAAAATATATATCCTTCAATGATGTCATTGGGCTCAAGATGTGGGTGAGAAATGACTGATGAGTTTTATGGGAGCAAGAATAAAAGATGAAAAGTGGCCTGCCACAGAACCTGAGGCCATTCATCAGGATGTGAGAGCGGGTTTAAAACCAGCACGCAATCCTCATTTAGGGAGGAAAAAAAAAGAGACAAATCGGGCACAAACAAAGGGGAATGGAAAGGAACCAAAAAGGTGATGTCATCGAGTTCTAGTGCCAAATATGTTCCTCAGCTGAGGGTCTCTCGTCTCGAGGGTCGGGTTTCATAATGGATTTCTGAAGCCGAGTCTGGAGCCGATCTGGTTTTATGAAGTCCCTCAGGACTGCTGCGAGCAAGGAACGCAACCTGAGCAGAGTTTATTAGCGTTGTTGAATAATTGAGTCTCTAAGTAATAAGATCGTTGAAGTAAGTAGAATAGAAAGGATGAGTCATTGTCTGCGCTCACCTCAGTCGAGCGCTCTTTTGCGAAGCCACTATAGATGAAGTGTGACTCTGTCAAATGCTCTGTTTGCGTGCACACTTGCAAAACTTAACCTGGCAGTCTGCTGCATGAAGTGTGTACTCGGATCAACCTCGAAGTGGTTTTTGATACTGCATTAATGACCAGCCGGAGATTTAAAAACCCTGCCGTATCTCTGTCCTGTTTCCTTTCGAAGCTGCTGCACGTGAATCCTTCTGCAGGAAATTGGCAAACGGCATCTTTTAGAACCCTGCTGATGATGAAGCAGGCAGGTGGAGCTAAGATCTTTCTGCATTTCCACATTCAGGCACTGAATGTCCCACCGTTCTACCTTTGTAGTTTATTTTCTTTGATTGAATATTAATGTTGCCGTGTAGAACAGTGTATTCTTTAAGTCTAAACTGCAAAATAAGAGGAATTCTTTGGTGACACAGTTTAAAAAAAAAAAAAAAAAACACAGGGACGTATAAAACATCTGAAAAAACAGTTTTCCAGCCCTTTGCTCTTACAAAGTATGATTAAACACTAAAATATGTAGGACAAGTTATTTGGAATTGGCATGTGTTAGTTTGCTTTCCATCCTGGCCCCATGAAATCGTATGTGATCAAACCCAGTGGAACTGTTAGGCTAACAGAGCCGCTAACTGGAGACATACGCAGACCATAATCACTTCTTTAGCTTTTCCTCAATGTGACAGCATTCATACATATATGGTGAATGTTTATCATACTATTACTAGATTAGATCACAGTTTCTAAAGTTTGTTTTACATGAAGCTGATGGAAAGCCGGTCCAGAAGTCCTTTTATGGTGTTGAAGTTAGCGTCAGTGCCCCTTGCATGTTGTTAAATATGCTTTATTGGTACAGTTTTTGTGAGTTAGGCACAGTATGTTTGCATTTGGTGGTGGTGGGTGTGTACAAGAACAAACACACTTTTTCTAAAGGTCGTTTGGAGGCCTGGTCACCTTTAGGGAAATGTGTTCAGATTTTCTGCGGAATCCTGATGGAGACGCCAAATAACATCAACATTTGTTTAACCACCAGCATGCGGTAGGTAAATATTTGAGCTGTTTCGACGCAGCGCGCATGAAAATGTAGGAGTCAGTGAGTGTGGCTCTGGAAGTGTGTTGTATTTCTTATAAACAGCCATGTGTTGGTTATTGTAAGTCGTCTTTGGCATCCGGAACTGATTCTCTGTCCTTCGTATACACATCCTGAGGAAGTTTTCACGCACTCTGCAGCAGATTGTTTCTAAACAACATGCATTAGTGAAGATGAATTATCATTTTCTAGGTGAAGAGACGCAGTCAGCAGGCACATTTTGAAAATAATGTTGGTGTGATCACCAGATTCTCCAGCAGAGTTTTAGCGTGCTTGCCCAGTGGTGGAATGCAGGCGCTTTGATTTATAGTGTATGTGAGTCTGTTTTTGTGCGTGTCTGCAGGTGAAAATCCACAAGATGGAGGATTCCAGCAACAGCAAACCGTTCATGGTGACGTCCTCCCTGAACTTTAAGGTCACCACGCCATCCTTCTACAACCAGCCAAAGAAGTTTGCCTCTGTGGCACCACCGCGGCCCAAAAGCCTGACCCCTCCATCAGCTCCATCGCCAACACCGGTCGGCACGGGCGTGATCGGCCGAGTGGGAGATCTGCCGCCACCGCCCGCTTTACTCTGCGATGGTACGTTCCTAATTTATCCAGCTTTAGCTGGATAAATTTGTTTATTTAGATTTAGTTAGCTTTAGGTCGAGTCGGGTGAAATTCTCATGTTCCACCTTTGCCAAATTAGTGAATCACATTTTAAAGGCCAAAGATTAAATGTATAAAACTGTTTTGCCCAATAAGACACAGGATACGTTAGATTTTTAAATCACTGAATATCAGTTCACAGCTTTTAACCAATGGCCCTCTCCCATTCGTGCCAGACTTCCCGCCCCCTCCTCCTCCCCCGCTGGACGATGATTTGCCGGCCCCTCCCCCCGAATGCCAAACCACACCCGGTGCCTCCGACGCCCCACCACCGTCATTCCCAGCGCCCCCTCCAGTGGCCGACGACCTGCCCCCGCCAGCTCCCCCTGAGGAGAGTGCCTATTTGCCCACCTCCCTCTCGCCGCCTCCTCCCCCACCGCCACCCCCTCCACCACCACCTGTCTCTGGTACCAGTGTTCCCAGTGCTGCTGGTAGCTCACAGGTAGGATCCGTTCCTCCGGAGCTGCCGGAACACAGAACCACATTCACGATATTGTTCTTAATCAGGATTATTATACAGTTATGTCATTAAAATCCATTTAAATATGCGGTAAACTAACCAACTAATAGCATGGTGGGAAAGTTTGTTTCATGGTTTTGGATTTCAACAACGGGAACGAATGGAATCATTTAAAGTCTGGGTTAAAACGATCTTCTTCCCTCTAACAGAGAATATTCAAGAAGCAGACAAGTTTTGATAAACAGCTCGACTCTCTGACTGACCTTCTGTCTGAAATGGAGACCAGAGGACCTTTCAATTCTAAGGTACCAATTTTTAAGCTGGTGAAAAGAAATGAAGCAAATAGAAATGGAGTGTGGGGGGGGGGACGGAGGGAACAGTTCGCAACACCACAGGGAGAAGAAAAAGAATGAGTCACACGAAGAGGGGGGAAAATAAAAGGGCTGGTGAACATGGAGCGATGTCCAATTTATTTCATTAGTTTCTCTTCACGTTGAGAGCGAGCGAGTGCCCACCGAGCAGAATAGAGCGTGAAACTGCTGAGGCCCGTGTGTGCTGCCAGAGATCCGAGGAGAGGGCCATAAATGGAGAAGCCCAGGATCACGGCAGAATAACGTTGGCTCAAAACCTCAAAATGAAGCGCTCGTTACAAACTCTAACGCTGCTCTTCTCACTTCGTTTGTTTTAATAACTGCGTTTTAGTCAGTTTAAGAATCTGCCGCCAGCGGTTCATTATTCAGTCCTATAAAGTAACGTTATACTCGGTTATTTAGCTGGTCTTATCATGCTTGGGAAAAGAACAATTCACGTTGTTTCACATTGGCTCTCTCTTTATTTTATTAGCTTTGTTTGTTTTTGTGAGTTGCAGAAATTCTTCTGTTATTAATGTTTTTGTTTTTTCTGTCGTCCGAAGTTACCGAGCCAAGTCTCTGCACCACCAGCACCCAAGCCTCCAGCTCCTCCTCCTCCAACCGCGCCTAAACCAGCCCTCTCCTTCCTTCCACCGCCGGAGATGGGGGACCGACCTCCTCCGGCCCCCTGGGCAGAAGAACTCAAAGCCAGGACAAACCGACAAGCCAATCACAACAACTCCACACCAAACTCCGCCGCCCCGCCGTTCGCTAAGCCGCCGGCTGTGGCTCCCAAATCTGCTTTTGGAGGGAGACCAGCGACATCGTCCGTTGCTCTGGCACAAAAACTGAACCAGACCAGTCCTCCCATCAGCGTCACACCAAAACCGTCTCCGCCCGTTGCCACCAGCTCTCTCCCCCCACCTCCGGCGGCTCCTCCCGCGCCGCCCGCTCCACCAAATAACACGGCGTCCGCGCCCCCCTCCAATCACATAAAGAGCTCTCCGTTTGCCGGCCAGACGAACGCAAACCAAAACCCTCCTGCTGCTGTGCCTGTTTCCCAGCCCAAGACGGTGCCGTCTCCCCACTCTTATAATCAACCAATGAAAACGCCCCCAGCATCAGCAGTATGTTGCAGCTCCATTTTACACGCCTGTTGATTCTTTTTACACAGTATAAAAGCAATTTTAAATGTCCGCTTTTACACTTGGTTATGTTTGTCTGCGTGCGTGTGTGTGTGTGTGTGTAAACACAGCCGTCGCCCCCCGGCCCAGTTCCTGTCCCAGGTGGAGGTGTTCCTCTGAATATGAGGGAAGTGGAAGAGTTGGAGCGAATGACCAAGGACTTCATTAAAAACATGGACACACACGCGCCTGTCATCACCTCCACTCCCACAGGTACACGTGCCATCAATGCTCGAGCCACTTTGAGAGAGGATCCTCATTCTTTGGGACGTAAATAGATATCTGTGGCATCTGGAGCACTGTTGACTCATCTTTTTCATCGTCGTGTTCGCTGCCATGGTAACAGTCTGATGTGTCTGTTGTTTGGCCCCCGCAGATTTGTTTTTGGTATAAATACGTCACAGTTTCATGTAGATGCGGTCAAAGTTTTGGATTTTTACAATGCTAAAGAAGAAAAATGTTGAGTGAATTTCGGATATGTCTTTGGCTGCGTGTGATTTTATGTGTTTTTTTTTTATCCCTTGTTGTTGCTAAAACGCCGCGTTTGCTCAGGAGTGCACTTGAGTTGGTGCTGCAGGATGGGTGATTATTTCTTGTGTGTCTGACACTCCCAGCGTCCTATCTCTTTTCAACACTTTTCTCTTCTGTCGTCTTTCAGAGGTTTGTGGGAAGTGTGGCGAGGCTCTGTCACGTACACAGCCAGCAGTTCGAGCCATGAATCAACTCTTCCACTCCAATTGTTTCTGTTGTATGAGCTGTCATCGCCCCCTGCAGGGCATGCAGTTCTATGACAGGGACGGCTCTCCTGAGTGTGAGGACTGCTATATGGTGAGGACACACACACGGAAAGCTTCTGACTTGTCAAATTTGAATATAGTATTTCAGTTGATTTCTGCATTACTGTGATGAATTTCACGTGGAACTTGGAGGCTCTTCCTGTTTGGTCACGCTGTTCCTTCTGCCATTTTTTCCACAGAATTCCCTGGCAGTGTGTTCCAGATGTGGGGAGAAGATCACGGACCGCGTGCTGAAGGCAGTGGGCCAGTGCTTCCATGCTCACTGTTTCCGCTGTAGCACCTGCTCGTGCATACTCGAGGGGGCGCCGTTCATCACTGATGACAACAACAACCCCTACTGTGTCCAGGACTATCACAGGTAACTCTGCCATAATGCTTCAGCTGTGTACCAGTTAAAGTGTTACAGGGTGAAGAAGATAATCCTCACAATTTTTATCGAAACAGCCGCTCAGTGTTTTCCCGTTTCATTTTTCAGAGTTACCCGTGAGGCGACAATCTTCCTCGCTTAATTTAACTCAGTTTTGCTCATTATCAGGGAAGAATATTACTGGGTTATCAGCATTGTCAGTAGTTGTCAAGGCAGTTCATTCAACAGTGAAGGAATAATTCTCTTTTCGCCTTTCATACATCACTACAGCGGATCCGAAATCGAAATAAGCAGGATATATCAGACCATCACGCGCTTCATCCACATCCTCTTGGTTTTATTTTCAGATCACAATCTGGTGTTCTTAAATTGTGTCATTGTCTTTACCGACCTTGACTCGGTGGGATTGGCCAGAATGTGTGTGAATTGGAGTGAATGACTGTCTGTGCTTGTTCCAGGCGTTTCTCCCCTCTCTGTGTGAGCTGTAATGAACCAATCATTCCAGCACCGGGCAGTGAGGAGACGGTGCGAGTGGTGGCTCTGGACAAAAACTTCCACCTAAAGTGTTACCGTTGTGAGGTGAGGCATAAAATCGAATGCAAACATACATAAATATACTGTTTTAACTTAACTCTGCAATACGGATAAGTTGTATTTATTTTCTTGGACAAAATGTCTTTCCATGTTTATTTTGTAGGACTGTGCTCGCCCTCTGTCCATAGAGGCGGATGAAAATGGATGTTACCCGCTGGATGGCCGAATCCTCTGTATGAAGTGCCACACCAGGCGAGCCAAGCAAGCTGCCCAGTGATTGGCTGACGCAGCATCACTCAGTGTAGCTATGAATCAAATCCAAAAGCACAGGATTTATTCATCTGCCGGTTTTGCCTTTTGAACAGGGCTTTATTCAGTATCGCTGTGCAGGTGTGAGCGTGAATGTGCTTTGTAAAAAGGTATGTTTGCATGCAGATAAATTGTCTCCTCGGTCGCTTCAGTGCAGAGGTAATGTACTGCGCTGAAAAAAAACCCCTTGCGTTCTTTATTTCCAGTGTTCGACTTTCATGGTCTTTTGTGTACTAAGGCATATTGTGCCAACTCTATGTTTACGCAAAAAAATATTCCAGCATTAATTGCACAAAAATAATTTGGTTTAAAAAAAAAAAAAGAACTAAGAACGTCTAAGAACTAAAGTTGCCTTTCCACCCTCAGTAATGTAGCACAATGTGTTCAGACCTTTCCATCCAAAGACTTTCCTTCGTGATCTCCGTATCCATATCATCGTGCAGACTCTGATTGGTTGTCAGTAGAGCATTATCTTTGTTGATGTTTGTCGTGCCCGACTGCATGATTAGTGATGTTTTCCCGACTAAAATGTGCTTTTAACCAGCTGGTCTATGCTGATTCTCAATGTTACCTGGGGCTAAACGTTAAGAAAGAAAACCTGCTGTAAGTGTTGGCGGGCTTTGTGACGTGAAGCTGATCATCTGCAGACACGCGTTGAATATTGTTTAAATGCTCTGACATGGAGCAACGTCAGAACAAATATCCACAATTTTGTCACGTAAAAACAGTCGAACTGCATATTTTTTTAATGCTTGCTTTAAAACAGACCTGGGAAGCAGACTGGGGGAAACGAATCGCATAGAAATGTCAGCGGTGTTACGAAAACGGCACCTATGGTGTGTTCGTTGCACAGTTCCAGAGTGAACAAAAATCCTTTTCGGTGTCACTTAGACTCCAAATCCATCACATGATCAGTTGAGTTTTTTTTTATACTCCACCATCAAAAAAACAAGCATTAAAACTTTTGATATGCATATTCTATATTTTCTTGGAATGTTTTGCCTTACCTTTCCAGTAATATTTATGACCCTTCATTGAACGTGTTGAGGTTATGTGTAGCAGATGAACCTGTTCTCACAGTAGAAACGTTGACTTTGAGCTTTTGGCAGCAAATGTTGAATTTTTAAAATGTCATAACTGCAATATTAAGGTTCATAAAACAAATGATATTCTTCTTTTTTTATATATATATATATATATTATTTGTTTGACAGTAAATACCACTATGTTTTTCATTAATCTTTTGTACTACAGCCTGTTGGTGTCTGTTATACTGTATAATCCTCATCTTAATGTGCTAAATGCTTTGATTATGAAGATGCTCCTGCTATTTTTAAATTCCTCTTTGTCCTTTAGAATCGCGCCTGGCATCATTCCATAACAAGAAAAGCTATGATTTGTGTCTGTGCCGATTCTGGTGCACGTTAACACCAGACATGACCATTGTGGCCATAGTTAGTCAGCGTTGCATGTTAGCTGTGTAGGTAGTGGTGGCAGCACTTTTTTTTTTTTTTGGTGGTATCTTTGTAATTACATCGTGTTTGCACCGCTACGCCTGTCCATCACAGACGTTACATGTATGACGATGCCTTCACATTTGCATTTTTCTGTTTTTTGTTTTCTGTTACAATGTGATGTATTCCATGGAGATCCCTCATATTGCTATGAAAGTTGGTTTAGTCTTGTTTCAATATGTGTGAACGTGTCTGTTTCCAAATATTTAGCCCTGCCCCAGCCTCCGAGGCTGTAGGAAAATATAAATAAAGTGGTAGATGCCAAGCATATCTGATTTGACTTTTTTTGTATTTATCTGTGAATATATAGATTTTTGGTGTTTTATTCGAGAAAAAAAAAAAAAAACGGGCTAAAAGAAAAGGTTTGCAATGGATTCCCAAGTTAAAACTATACTTGTCGTAATTTGTAATCTTGTTTTAGACACCTTTTTTTGTTCGACGTAATGTGACATCAAAGAAACGTGGTTTTCTTTTTATTTTTTTTCTCACGTTCTTGACGCACTGCACGTGAAACCCCGAAACGACTCTATCAGTTGTTAACAGCCATATGTTGCACTGATAATGACGACAGCAGCCGTGCACACTTGTGCATTTGTGGAGTGTTTACATGTCCCATTTAAAAACACATACGTGGACTTCACCCGCCAGCCACAGCCTGACCTCTTGAAGCCTCAAAAACGAACATTTGGAAGCAGAAGCCATTTATTTGGAGTTCCTCCTGCCTGCAAAAAGCCAATGCGGTTGTGTTTATCAGTACCAAATGAAGAGGGAAATGAGTGATGAAAAGAGAGAGAGACTTGAGATGACAGCTGTTTGAAGGGGGGGCACCTTTGAGAGGACAAACGGGAGGGAAGCTGCAAGAGCAATACACAGCAGGACATCCATACACAAAAAATGAGCGAATGGAAGCTTGAGGTATGTTTATTTTGTTGTCTTTTTCCAAGGTGATGTTGCAAATATGCTTCAAGTTGTTAAGAAAATGATAAGAAGGAACCAGTCCACTAAAAATGCATGTGCCGCACACTATTATAAATAAATAGAACAGTAAGTCACTTTACAATATCTGGCTGTGTGTATTTAAAAA
This sequence comes from Pao palembangensis, assembly GCA_015343265.1. Classification (NCBI taxonomy): domain Eukaryota; kingdom Metazoa; phylum Chordata; class Actinopteri; order Tetraodontiformes; family Tetraodontidae; genus Pao; species Pao palembangensis. The sequence goes on along the minus strand of CM027088.1, from coordinate 2,846,781 downwards.
TTCTTTCAAATTAACTATTTTTTTTCTAACTAAAAATTCCAAAAGTATGGTACTTAGACATCTATTTTTGGAAATAATTGCAAAAAATTCCCCAAATACTTACATTTGTAATAGCAATCAGTCTCAGGCATGAGAAAAACAACAACAGGACAGCAGAGGTCTGGGAGAGTTGTTTAAGTAAAATACCTGGACACAAAGATTGAAATCAACAGGCTTTCAGCTCCTCAGCAGCTGAACTTGGTAACTTGAGGATTAGAGCAAACCCATATTTTTCAGTCAGTTCGTTCTTTTGCACTCCTCAGTTATCAGTCCAGCCATTGTCACAGCCAGGACCTGAGAGGAACCTTCAACCTCCTCCTCTTTCTCAGCAGCGGGTCCCCACCCAGGACCCCCCCGAGGCCGACCAACGAAGCCGGCTCCAGTTTGAGCAGCAGCGATCTGACGACCAGCAGCAGGCAAAGCCCGACGTCCTCAAGCGCCGACAGCTGCTCGTTTCCCTGTTGGCTTTCTTCTTATCTGCAGCCTTTGTGGGACTTACCTATTACGTAATTCATTGTCTTCAAACTAATGACTACCAAGCAGAGGAAGGCAGGTCTCCATAGTAACAACGACACAGACGAATGCAGAATGTGAGGTTGGATTTGACTCCTCTTCTGTTTTCCCTGCAGAGTGTGTCTCCCCGGCCTGCCAGTGGGTCTCTGCCCGTCTGTCCATGTCCCCTGATCCCTTCACTCACCCCTGCGATTACTTCCTGTACGCATGCACGTCTGACAAGTTGTCATCCAGCAGCGTGACGGGACAGAGAAATCGGGACAGCTACAGCCACCCGCAGAGCCTGAGGGGGAGCGCGCGCCGTGAAAAAAGAGGAAACGGCGAGAAAGACACGCTGGATAGAAAAGCTGCATTGCTGCTGTATCTCAGGGAGGTTTTGGGTAGGGCTCTGGGTCTGCAGTGTTCTCTCTGTGCACGTCGGTCTGCGTTTTATTGCTTTCCCCTTTCACACCCTATGATTTCCACAACCTCCATCAGAGTCGGAGGACAGTTGGGGCAGCACGGCGGTGCAGAAGGCCAGAAGATTCTACCAGTCCTGCCTAGACACCAAGTCCATAGATGCTGCTGGAGCTGAGCCCTTCCTCGCACTCGTTCAGAAGGTGAGAGTCATCAAGAACTTAACCTTTTAGAATGTGACCGTGTAACCACGGCCAGACCCCGACCATCAGTACTATACCCGGGTTTAGCCGTGATCCCACTGCATTATGGGTGCTGTCATGTGTCTAGGATTGCCGTGTTTATGTCAGCAACAGATTCATTCTTTTCCCTGTTGAAGCCGTTTCTCTCTCCGTCTGCAGCTGGGAGGCTGGGCCGTATCAGGCCAGTGGAATCGCACCGATTTCAACGCCACTCTCAGAATGCTGATGAGAGATTATGCCACTTTTCCGTTCTTCAGCCTCCGGGTGGGCCGCGACCCCAAAGAAATTACCAGCGGGATACCGAAAAAATACATCCAGGCTAGCAAGCTTTGAGATGATTATCCAAACCTTTCATGTTGTCGGTTTTTCTGATTCCTGACTCTTTGTCAATAGATTGATCAGCCTGATCTGTTGATCCCAATCGAGTGGAACAGCAAGACCCAGAAGTCTCAAGCTAAAACTCAGGTGGATCACCTCATAGCGACAGCGTCGTGTCGTGCATGAAATCATCTCCATCGCTGTCCTGTTCCCTGTCATCCAGACTCTTCGTCCTTTCTTGGCATCGTGTCAGAAGTACCTGGCGCTGCTGGGGTCTCCGCCCAACACCAGCATGATCCACGTGGGCACGTTCATCTCCCTGTCCTCAGAGCTGGCCGTGGCCGCCGCGCCACGTCACTACCGCTTGTCCAAAGGGCTGCTCTATCAACGCGTGACCATCAAAGAGCTGAAGGTACAGGAGGACGGTCCCGTGTCTCTCTGAGCGCGTGATCTGCCTGCACTTGCTCAGAATGTCATTCCATCTTTTTGTAATTATGCCATCAGAGCCACGCCCCTGCCGTTGACTGGCTGGGCTGTCTGCAGGCTGCTTTTCACCCGGTGTCCCTGAGCGAGGACGACCTTGTCCTGCTGCATAATTTACCCTACCTCGTCCAAATGTCCCGCATCATCGGCAAATGGTTGAATAATCCCGAACTGAGAACCAGGTAGGCTAGGTTACATGGGTCATCCTGCAATCTGCCATCTCTTTCTGACTCGGTGCTGCTTCCATTTAGCAACCCCCTCCATACTTACATGGTCTTCCATCTGCTCCACACCATGATGCCAGCTCTGGACTCCAGATTTACCGAGACGGCAAAGAACTTATCCCTGGCTCTGGGCAGCAGGGAAGGGGTGAGTCTACGCAAACACAGTCGCGTGTTGCTGATGTTTCCATTTAACGGCCATGAGTCTGGTGAGTCACGTGGTCATTATGGGCGTCTTCACCAGGTAGCGCCTCGCTGGAAACACTGTCTGCTGGAGACCGAAAGAGGCTTTAACTTGGTTTTCAGAAACGTTCTCAGTGAAAAGTTCCACGACGACCACAGAGAGGTGAGGCGCTATCACAGGGATAAAGCACATAACTGAAGAGAATTGCAAATATGGGATTAACGTAAACTTTACTGAAGCACTTTTCACTGTTAGCAGGTTGAAGGGATCATTCAGAACATCTTTTCCTCCTTCAAGTCCAAATTGCATGAACTCAAGTGGAGAGACCCCAAATCTCTCCAGTTTGTAATGAAAAAGGTACATTTTGACACAAACCTGTTGTAGTATGTCTCATGTTATTATTTTTTTTTTTTATATAATATTTTGATAGAATTGTTTGGACTTCCCTCAGGTGGACACTTTAATTCCAACGCTTTGGGTTACAAAAGACGTCTCCAGCGAGGCTGAGCTGGATTTGTTGTTTTCTGAGGTGCATTCACACACCTCCAGTCTCTTAACCTTAACTTCTTTACAGAAATCAATGTGTCTATAACACAATCTGTCGTTCTGTCTGATTCCAGATCAGCACACAGATCTTCTTCTCCAGCTACGTGCGGCTGCTTTCCTTCTGGCAAAAGAGACGCAACAAACTCTTGACCGAGCAAACCGAAGACATAAATACGTAAGTGTTCGTCCCGTAAGAGCCTCCATCCTTAACGATGAACCATGTGACTGTTTCCTTTTTTCCTACGCTGTTCTCAGGGTGTCAGTCACACCTTTCCTCTTGAGTAATCAGCTCTTCTTTCCACTGGGGATGTTTGTACCTCCTCTATTCCACTCTACCTATCCTAGGTATGAAAAAAATACATTTAAAGAACAGTATTTCCTATTTAGATGTAATGCTGCTCATATACTAAAGTACACACCTTTGATCCGTGTATAATGTGTAATATTTGCCAGGGCGATGCATTACGGTGTCACGGGATTCCTTATTGCTAAAGATATCCTCCACCTGATCCTGCCGGACAGTAAGAAAACTGAGAAGCCCACATTCAAATTCTGCCAGTGTAGTTATTGATTGACTGCATAAATCCCTGCTGTGGTAGTTTACTCTTACAGTGCAACCGTCCACGCAGTGGGGGAATGTGTTTGGACTCACTACCTGGCTGTGACAGAGAAAGAGGAGCACGGTGGAGCGCGCTCTCTGTCGGCGGTGCAGCAGCAGGAGGTGTGGTTGCAGTATTCTGCACTGCAGATAGCGCTGCAGGTCAGTAACCACCTTCACACGTTCGTCTCGGAACTCAAAGCGTTCTGATCTATTCAGGTTTGATCTTTCCTCAGGCTTATAACCAAAGCCTTAAAGCCCACCCGAGTGACACTTCAATTTCAGGATTATCATACGTTCGCCTGTTCCTCAGAGCTTTTTCTCAGGTACTCGCCATCTATCGTAATCTCTCTCAAAATAAAACCCAAGACAACTGTCATTGAAGCCTGAAAATATCTTAAAAGCAGGTAAATTCACTTAAATGTCTCCTGTAGGTGAACTGTGACTCAGACGTGTACAGTGACTTCATGCCGCTGGAGCCGTCCTTCCTGACCACAGTCCTGTGTGGCAAATCCAGCCTGTGTCCAACAAACCTTCACTGCCCAAATAAAACCCAGCAGCACTCATTCCACACATGCTGAACACCTTCCTGGAGACAAACCAGTGACACACCCCGACTGCAGAAATTAACTATGGGATGTCGAGAGTTTGCTGACATTTTTGTATTACATGTATGTGCGCCTATAGATTACGCCCACTAGTTTGTTATTCAGTGTGTAAATAAAAGATATTTGGGGAAAAAAAGACATTATTACACTTTACCTTATTTTATGTTGTCTTAAAATGAGAGGTTGTGTAGCAAGAACATTACACAGCTGCTTACACAGATTTTTATGTATATTTTTAATGATAAGATTGATTGTACAATTTTCTCAATCAAAAACATAAGAGATGGAACTCAGAAAGAGAAAACCAGGACTAAATACAAGCAAGATGGGATTAAAAGGCGCCAGAAAAAGGCCCAGAGGACTTTGAGTCTTTTGTCGCACATGTGACAAGGGAACACATTTTATAGTCCACAGCATCACTGGGGAACATCTGGCCCCACATTATATCCATTTTCGGTCCATTTAAAAAAATGTCCTTTTGCTCTTTACAATGCTGTAGAGACTGTCCACTTTCTCACAGGACACCCCAGACTTCTTCAAAAGCAGAGCAAATCTTTGCACAGGTCAGCGCTGCAGAGAGAGGGTAATTACTGATGGACACGGTCTTCTCTGTGTAGTCCACGTTCACCTAAAAAAAGAGAGAGATAGCTTAGCGTCACATCAATGATGCTCATACGGTCCCTCAACAAGGCGTTTCCTCACCGCTCCATGCGCAAACGCTCCGATCACCACTGCAGCTGGACCCTCTGGCACTAAGGTACGAGGGCAAACAGCCTCTCCTGAGGAGAAGGAGGTGCCTATGCGTGGGCAGCCCGGAGGCAGATGGTCAGACACTGGGTTTTTAATCATCCTCAGAAGCTTCTGAGGACCATCAGCAGCTCTGACACTCAGCTTGTGAAGCAGCTGAACTGAAAGTGAACAAACAATGAAAAACATCATTAACGTGAGGTAACAATTTAAGCATTGTGTGTGGATATAAAAATTACTACATACATGTACTTTATATAACTTTTACAAAGAAACAAAGAGTGGTGGTTTACCCATAAGACCACAAAAGCGAGTGAAGGTTCTTGGGATGCGGGTCTGTGGGTTGATCTCTATTAAGGCATTTTTCTCAGTGTGAACATACACCTGCAAAAGGCCTGCTCTGTTCAATGGACTGTCCATCAACATGAGTAGGGACTGGTAAAAAGAGATGCTAAATTATAATTCAAATACACGACTGGCAATTGTGTGCATTTAAAAATGCATGCCACTTAGACATAAATGGCATGTTAAACTCGTTGTTTTTAATGGCAGATATCAATATAATTGGTGTGTTTTCTTTAAAACACACCAATAATGTAAAATGATTATTTATCTCATGTCGAGTAGATGATACATCGCTAATCACCACAACCACAACTGTACATACAAGCCTTTACCTGATGTGTGATATCTGGTCTAATGTTGCCTGGATTCCTTCCACTTTTCACGATCATATTTTTGTGCTGGTCACAGTTTAACAGTTCAAAGGTTTTCCCCACCTTGGAGACACAGAACGTATAAATAGCAATCAATTATTCTATATGTTACGGTACTTTATTTCAGTTCTGTGGTAACGGATGTAACTTCAGTTCCGGTAGGAAGGGGCAACATGATAACAACTGTGATGATTTACCTTCACTGTTTCTAACGATGCTCCCTCCAGAATAACAACCAGTCGTCTCTCTGCCATGCGGTCGTGCAGGCTTCGGAGATGTTTCGCTGGTTTTGGTTCATATTCATCCAAATGTTCAAGACCACGCTTCTTCTCGTTTGGAGCTGCCATGACTATTTTCATGTGGAATGTCGCAGACATTGTGCGTCATAGTAGCGTTTAATCAGGCGTTATTTAACGAAATGGGCATGTTTTACATTAGTGCTTTATTTATTTAATACAATATTAATGTCGTTTCTATAACTTTTGTAGGGTATTTTCGTTTTTAAAACCGTATTTGTGAACTTTTTGCGCGCACGCGTAGTCTTTCGTCATTAATGTGCGGCGGATGTTCCTCCACAACGTGCGGTCCGAAAATTCACGCGTGGACATTATAGCTTAAATCGCACGTCCAGGATAGTTTTTTTTTTACACATAGAAACAGAATAATCGGTGAGTATGAGAATCACTCAGTCTTACTTCTTACGTTTGTTGCATCGTGCTAATAACGAATAATAAAAACGATGCGTGCAGTTGAGGAAACTAAAGCGTTAAATACTGTCCTGACTTGGTTACTTTGACAGTGTTTTGTCACTAACAACATCCAAAAGCGTTTAATTGCTTTGCATTATCGTAATCAAACGATAGTTAATGCTTTAATGTATCCACATGTCTCACCAGAGATTGCGTGAATTGTTACAAAAACATGTACACGTCAGAGACTTTCCAGTATTCGATTTTATTGTTTTTGATGACTTTATATTTTTATGTCTTTGTGACAGAGTTAAATTTACTTTTGTTTCGCATTTTTGTGTGTTTTTCATCAAAGAACATTCGTCAAAATGAAAATTGTAAACTTCACTGGCATTACATCTTTACAATGTAGCATTCCCTTTATATCTGTAGCTAGCAGTGTTAGCTTGCGGGAGGGCTTTTTTAAGATGGTTAAGATGTTGTTCATTTTACAAAAAGAAAAATACTGTCACCTGCCCTACTTAATCTGGGTTAAAAGGGATGTATATGTCTTGTCTTCACCCAAATCTCCCTTTATGTAGCTTTACAGTTGTTGAATGTTTCAAACCGTAAGGATATAAGACAGCAGAGGATATGCAGTGGTACCTAATGTGATTTTTGTGACAAGCGATTCTCTTTCCATTTTCAGGCTATTTGTGTACTTTTGAGTCATGGGTCGTAAGTTGGATCCTGCCAATAAGGTCAAGAGAGGGCCGGGAAAGAAAGCCAAAAAACAGCAAGGAGCAGAAACCGAGTTGGCCAAATTTATCACTGATGGTGATTATTGTCAGCTTTAAATCAACAATGTATAAAGTCACTACTTTGTACACATCTATCACAAATTCAGCCACTTTATTTTCCCCAATTTTATCAATTTTTTTGCAGAGGACGCTGGCCCAAAACGACTGTCAAGTAGATCCAGGAAAAGGTAAGAGTTTTATTGACTGTACAAAATGACTTTTTTGGATGTTGCTAATTTAAGTTTTATTGTTCAGAGCTGCAAAAAGAGGCCAGAATTTGCAACAAACCAAAGATGCATTTAAGGAGCAGCTAAAGAAAGGTGACTACATCAGTGTTTTCTCCACCACTTGCGTCAGTGCAGGATTTGCTATGAACGCAAATGTGTTTTTAACTTTGATTTTTATAGATGATAAAATTGTTATAATGTAGCCCCGTAAAGCCATTCGTAACCTTTTAACACACACAAATATGTATCATATCTGCATCAGAAACAGTTTTAAAGGATTTTTTTTTTCCTCTTAAGGATTTACTGATGAGAACAATAAATGGTTAAAACCAGCAAAGAGGAAGCGCAAAATGGAAGAACCGCTGAGTGAGGATGACAGTGATGAGCAGTGGGAGGAAGAGGATGATGATGATGAGGAGGAGAAGCAGCAGCAGCAGCAGCAGCAGCAGCTGCAGCTGCTGCAGAAGAAGGGTGGGAAGGAGAAAGCACAGAAGAGTGCTAAAGCAGCCATGAAAGAAGAAAATGAGGATGATGATGATGATGACGACGACGATGATGATGAATCAATGGTTGATGACTACGGGACTCTTGATGAAGAAGCAGCAGAAGAAAGTGATGGAGAGGAGGTAAGTACAGCAGTTGTTCTTGAAAATGCTTATTGTGGAAAAATGTCTGCCAGTCACCTTGTTGTCACTGATCGCATTAAATCTGTGTCGTTCATGTCCATTACAAAATCAAACATGATAACTTTTTAATGGTAGTTAATGTGAAAAATAGGCATCAAAACCTTTTGTTTCATTCATTGTTTAGCTTCTTCCCATTGAACGAGCAGCCAAAAAAGAGAAAAAGCTGAAGGAAACTATGGGCTTGGAGAGTGACGACGACGACGACGACGATGATGATGACGACGACGACGACGATGATAATCATAAATCAGATGGTGACAGTGAGGAAGGCGACACAGTACAAGCCAACATGGATGAAGATATGGACCAGTTTAGGCTACCAGGAGTAGAAGAAAGTGAGAAAGAAGGTGAGAATTATTTCTTTCTCCTTTTAAAAAACAAATTATAGAAGTCTTAGTGTCTAACTTTTGCTTTTAAATCTGCTTTTTAGGCATCTTGCCCTTAGATCTGAAGACAATTCATCAAAGAATAAAGGACAACATTGATGTCCTCTGTAATTTCTCAACAAAAAGGGAGGAGGGGAAAGAGAGAGCCGAGTACATGTCTCTGCTGAAGAAGGATCTCTGCACCTATTACAGCTACAACCATTTCCTCATAGAGAAACTTGTAGACATATTTCCTCTTTCAGAGGTGAGAATCAAGGTTTTATTTTCCTCCCACAGAGTTTTATTATTGTTTTTCTCAAAATCGGATTTTTGTTTTAAGACAATAATATTATCTTTTTATTTTACAGCTGGTTGATTTCCTTGAAGCCAATGAAATTCAAAGACCCGTCACCATTCGCACCAACACACTGAAGACAAGGAGACGAGACCTTGCACAGGTAACCACCAGTAGCCAGTTATGGTACTTTAAACAGAAAAGTCGGATGGACTTTATAAGGGATACACCAAATTAAATAGTGTTGTAACTGTCTGTGATAACATTACTGATGACGTGTCAGGTAATTAATATTAAAATTTAAGAAAGGTGATGTGGTATGCAGTTAGAGCTAAAGATTCCAGGACTGGATAATTCATCCAGTTTAAAAGCTATGTTTCTAATTTAGCTTTAAATTAAATTATGTAAAATAAATCCGGAACTTGTTAAACAGATTTAAAACAATGCAACATTTTTTTTTTTCACATTGATGTGTGTTTCTCCCTTATTTCAAGGCCTTGATCAACAGAGGAGTGAACCTTGATCCATTAGGAAAATGGTCGAAAGTTGGTCTGGTCATCTTTGATTCTTCGGTACCCATAGGTACATTTCTATACATCTTTAGAGTTCCTTGGCAGAGAATATTTAGGCCGGTCTTTTGTCGTACATGCTGTAACTCGGTGTTGAAATATTTCAAATCAGGTGCCACTCCTGAGTATCTGTCTGGCCAGTACATGTTACAAGGAGCCTCCAGTTTTCTGCCAGTCATGGCACTTTCTCCACAAGAGGGAGAGCTGGTTCTGGACATGAGCTCAGCTCCTGGAGGAAAGACCACCTATATTGGTAAGATAAGATTTGGTTACTTTGTTGGTGGATAAACACCAGCTTTATTACCTTTTATTAGCAGGAACTAAAGAAACATTATGATTTAAGTTATTGGTTATTGTTTGATTGCTGTTGGAGTTTGGGATGGTGAACGGGTTTCAGTGAACACTTCAGTATTAAATAATGAAAATGACAAATGCGTACTTTCTTTTCTTTCAAATTCACATACTGAAATTCAATGTTCCACCTTTAGCTCAGCTGATGAGAAACACAGGAGTGATCGTGGCTAATGACGCAAATGCAGAAAGATTGAAGAGTGTGGTGGGCAACATCCACAGATTGGGGGTGACCAACACTGTTGTCTGCAACTATGATGGGAGGCAGTTCCCAAAGGTAACATTACCAGAATCCAAACATTGCAGTAATGTTTTTAAGTCATGTGTGAAGCTGAGGATGTTGCGTGCAGGTGATGGGCGGCTTTGACAGAGTGTTGCTGGACGCCCCTTGCTCAGGGACAGGAGTCATTGCTAAAGATCCAGCTGTAAAGACCAGCAAGGTAAACTACCTTTCACCTTTTACATCCACTGCTACACACGAGCTGTTTAAGGATTTTAATATTTCTCCCTTCTCTGCCAATAGGATGATGCAGACATTAATCGCTCTGCACATTTGCAGAAAGAGCTCATTGTATCTGCCATCGACTCCATTAATGCAGAGTCTCCTACAGGCGGGTACCTGGTCTACTGCACATGCTCAATAATGGTATGTGAGCTAAAGAATGAATCTATGTTTCTGTTAGTAAAAAGAATGTCTGAAATACTCAGCATTTACATTTGGGAACTCATGGAACTGAATTCCAAAAGGTGGAGGAGAACGAGTGGGTAGTGGACTACGCTCTAAAGAAAAGGAACGTCAAACTGGTTCCCACAGGACTTGACTTTGGCAAAGAAGGTTTCACAAGGTCAGCTTCATACAGCTGTTCTTTGATTTGCACAGTGTGGTTATTCACTGCACTTAATGTGTATTACCCTTTCTTTAGGTTCAAAGAGCGTAGATTCCACCCTTCTCTGCAGCTGTCTCGCCGCTTTTACCCTCATTCACATAATATGGATGGATTTTTTGTGGCCAAGCTGAAGAAATTCTCTAATGTAATCCCGACCGCACCAGTCGAACAGGGTAATGATTTTTCCTAAAGTCATTTTTTTATACATTTTCCTTGTTTAACAATAAAATGTCCCTTTTTCTATTTATTTAGAAGAAGAGACAGATGCACCTGAGACCCCTATCCTTACAGACGCTGCAGAAGAGAAACCATCCAAAAGTGACAAGAAGAAGATTGTTCCTGGCAAGTCAGGCAACCTGAAAGGAAAAGTACAAGCCAATGGAACAGTGGGGAACAAGAAATTGCCAAATATGAAGGCAAAAGGCAAAAATAACTTACCCACTGGACCAAAAATGGCAAAAGTCACCAAGACTGATGGAGTCACTGTAAAGGATACCAAGGCTAAAGAGCCAACAGTGAAGACAGCTGGCGAAACGAAACCAGAACCAAAGGCTGATAAAAAGGAAGGAAGCAGCTTTGAGAAAATGCAGGGCAAAAAGAGAAAAACACCAATGAAGGCAAAAAAGAGAATGGGAAAGAATAAATTCAAGAAGTTAAAGAAGATGTTGGAAAAACAAGAGAGTGCAACAGTGTAATTATAAGTAGAGAAGTTACTGTAATAGCTTTGTATAGCTTCCTTTGGCCTGTCCATTCAGTTTTTAATGCCCTGTTGTCATTACAGTGCTATGATACTGTATCTTTTAAATCAAAGTGTAATATTTCTGTATGAAATAACTTCACTATTGGACCTCCTGCTTGAGAATTCCCTTTATTTGTATTACAGAATACAGTATTCCTGTGTACAGTAAAATGACTTAATTGTGAAGCGACAACATCTTTCATTTTTTTGAAACATAATAAACCTTTTAAAATATTTTCCCACGACTTGGGAATACCTGGTCTATTGGATTAATAAATTGATTTTTATAAGTTAATTTTGTAGGTTGATGATGCTAGTGCAAATATGTTGTTGTAAATTATAGTTTAAGAAGTCTGATATTTAAAAAAGACGCATTGGAGCAGAGTTCATCCCTCTCCCAAGCTGAAAAATAACCGTAACAGCCAATCAGATTGGGCCATTTCTGACCGGAAGCTGTGTTGTTTACATTTGCTAAGATGGCGGCGGGGATGTATTTGGAGCATTATTTGGACAGTAAGATTTATTACATGTTGAACATGTTAGAAAAACGATTTTAACCTGTCTTGATTTAACTTTTTTGTCGTAAATCGTGTTTCAATCTTTGTTACCGTTATACGTGTTGAACACCGCCTTTTATCTTTTGCTATACTGAGTGGTCATAAGCTAAGGCTATTTGCTGGAATGCCGCATCATATCGAAGGAAAGAAAAGATGCTGTTGGAGAGTACATGGCGCATATGTCGTGTAGTCACACATGAATCAATATTTTGATCATTAAAATCCAAAATAATCATATTATATTACATGAAGGCCATATGCACAATTAGTTCACATGCTAAAGCTAATCGCTACCATTAAGCTAGCGATCATTACTGCGGGAAGTTTCTGTTTAATGCTGGTTTTACTAAAACCGATTAAACTGTTGTCTCTTTTCCAATTACGTTAGGTATAGAAAACCTGCCGTTTGAGCTGCAGAGAAATTTCAATTTGATGCGAGATCTAGACCAACGCACTGAGGGTGAGTCATGTTTAACATAATATTGTTGTAATGGATTACAACATTACCGTCAATATTAATGAAATATTAAGATTATTTAAAAAATAATAAGAATCAGTTATAACGATGTATTTGTTAATATTTGCAAAGACTAGTGGACATTATCAATCTTAAATTCAGCAGGTTTCAAATATTTCCTAGTAGATCCACAAGTAGATGTCCAAACCAACAGACATCAATAACAGTTTTGTTAAATTACTTACATTGATTTCATTGTTATAAAGAAGTCTTTTTTTGTCTCTTAGATCTTAAAGGACAAATTGACTCCCTGGCTAAAGAGTACACAGCCAACGCCAGGACAATTTCCTCTGAGCAAAAACTGTCCATACTAAGGCAGATTCAGCAGTCTTACAGCAAATGCAAGGAGTTTGGAGATGACAAGGTGCAACTGGCCATGCAAACCTATGAGATGGTTAGTATCAAGTATGGCACATCACATAATTTTTTTTCTACCACAAGCCTTTTTAAGTTTTGTTTTTCACAGGTTGACAAACACATCAGACGTCTTGACACTGACTTAGCTCGGTTTGAAGCTGACTTGAAGGAAAAGCAGATTGAGAGCACAGACTATGATTCCACCTCTAGTAAGGGAAAGAAAGGTATGAGTGCTAACAGTTTCTCTGTTTTTCTCTGCTCAACCTCTGAACCAAAACCACGATTTAAGGAAAACCTAAAGAATTTTACTTTGCTATTTCAGGTGACTCGAGACAGAAGGAAAAGAAAATGGCTAAAACACGGTCCAAAGTGAAGAGTTCAGATGAAGATGGCAGTCCCAAAAGTGCACAGAAGAAAGTCAAGCTGCTTCAGTCGTATGTTGTTTATGTGATTTCTTGTGGTGGCTAATTTCTTATGTTGAATTTCTTTTTAAAGCTGGTTTAATTTACCAATTTTCATTTGCAATACATTTTCTCATTTTCTTTCTATTTTTTCAGAGGGGAATTCAACAGTCCTACTAGCAATTTTGGAAATGTGCACCCATCTGATGTCCTGGACATGCCAGTGGACCCCAATGAACCCACTTACTGCCTGTGTCATCAGGTCTCTTATGGCGAGATGATTGGCTGTGACAACACTGATGTGAGTTTTATGGCACCTTACTATCAGCACCTTACTATCGCAGCTGTTCTATATCAATGAGCGTGATAGGTTGTTGTTTTTCCTTACGTCACATTGATTTAGTGTTTACAAACTTTCATCTGATGAAGTCAGGTAAAATGCTAGGATTTCTGCTCCAAAAAGACACAAAGGAATGTTTTTGTTTCAGTAGATAATTTAGAGAATATGACCCAGTCTAATAAATTGACACATGTTGAGAACAGGAATCCAACCATTGACATATACACACATAAGATTATGATGAAAAATAATAACAAAATCAATTTTTTAATACATTTTCCTTGGCAGTTCACGTAATCAAACCTGTAATGAAGCACAGTACGTCTCAAACACTGTGTCCTTGCATTTTGATAAAACTGTCAATGTAAATGGCGTATGTAAAGGTTACAGTTTTGGGACGAAATTATTAAAATTAAATTATGTCAAATACCACTCGAATATCACAGGTCTCGGTGTACATTTGTGATATTAGCTTGGATTTTAAAAATATGAGCCCATTATTGTGAAAAGAAAATAGGATTAGGGGAAGGATAAATCCTAATAAGTCTTTTTAAAATCAGGGTTCATACATTGAATACATAAACACCCTCTCCGTTTTCATGATATTAACCACAAAGAGGTTTTGAAGTCTTGCAGTCTCCTCTATGGATAAGGTGACAGTTGACAGTGATTAATCAGCCAAGGACCTACTACCCTTCTACCTAAGACCGATTTTGTTTTTGATCTGGTATTTTCCAGTTACTTCTTTAAGTACTCCAATGGACCATATTGTTAAAGTACGTTATCTTCTTTTGTCTCTTCAGTGCTCCATTGAATGGTTCCATTTTGCATGCGTGGGCCTGACAACCAAACCAAGAGGGAAATGGTAGGAAACCGAAACATTGAAACAGATGATGCAACTTGTTTTCAGCATGACAGTAACAACACATATTTGGTTCTCTTAACCATGTTTTGCTGTTCTTCATCTGTGAAACGTAGGTATTGTCCTCGATGTTCTCAAGACAGAAAGAGAAAATAGAACACCTTGTTGTCCTGGAACAGAGGGATGCTGGTCAAATCAGAAGAATTTTTCTTCATAAGTGAATTTTTTTGTTTTGTTTTAATCCTCCTTAAGTTTGGTGCTTTTCTTTTGGTTTATATAATTTCTCATGCAGCATCCTTGAAGGAGTCAGGTGGTTACATTAATATTTAATTTTTTTTTTATAGTTATTTTTTTTAGGTACACTTGGTGCTCTTATTGTGATTTTTTTTTTGTTTTTTTTTTTTTTTTTTTTTACTTTTGCGAATTCTAAACACTACAGTTGCCCTTGTGGTTTAAAAGATAAGTTGTTACAATACTCGAGTCAATACTGTGGTCATATGTACGTCCAACAACCTAAGTATTTTATTTCCAAACTGTTTTTGCCATGGATAATTGTTTGCTTTGTGTAGTTATTGTGCTTAGTCTGGGAACACTAGTTTAACACATAACATCATTGCAGAATTTGAGGACAAATACTGCGTTTTGCCAGTATTGGTCACCTGTGGTAGTATGATTAACCTTTTTATCATTTGACTGAATGCTGTATTGAAAATTTTTTGAAAAGTGTTGTAATGTCTGTAGCTGAAACATTGGTAGGGAGGAGATGGGTGCTTGTGTTTTCAATCATTTGAATACAGCTACTACCTCATAAATTTGTCTGTGCGTATTAATTAGATTGCATATTGTTTATACTGCGGAATTTTAAGTAAGAATCTTCATTATCAGCTTGAGCAACTTTTAACTCAACATGATGTAGTTTTTAAGTTTTTGCGATAGGTGGGGGTGTTGAGACGAAATTACCTGGTTTCGGTGGCGCATAAGAATGACGTCAGCAATGATTGGCGCGATGTCGGAAAAATTTAAAAGTGGATTCAAACGGTCTGCGGGCGGTTTACAGAACAGAATACGCTCTATTGGTCAGAGATTGATTTGTGGCTAAGGGAACTACATACCTATCTGGTAAGTTTGATTTATAAATCCTTACAATACTAACTTTCTTTGTATAACCTTGGATAGTGTTAATGGTTTACAAGTTAGAGATACTTCACCGACACGACTGTGCAAACTAACTGCTAATTATGAAATGCGTTGTTTGGTTAGCTGAATGCACACAAGACCCGAAAATGTAATAACTAATTGCGCCAAAAACCCCTTTAAAGTTGCGTGTTGTTTACAGTTCATTGTTTCCAACGTTGCTGTAATTAACTTAAAAAATAGCTTTACGTTATTTGATAGGATGGCGAAACATGCTACAATGCTAAGTTGACTATGTATTTAAGAAAGTTTCAACAATTTAACCAGTTTCGATCTACGGAAATGTTTCTTCTCGACACAGTGATGTCTTGGGACTTTTTTGTTCCTGTCTCTGTGGGTGATTTGGTGAAGACCGGGGGAATCAACCAGTATGTTGTTCAAGATGTTGTACCACCTAAACATGTGCAATCATCTCTGAATAGTAAGTATGAAATTTAAGTTATAGAACTGTTGTTGATTTCATTAATGTAGACTTATATTGCATATTAAAGATTTTATCTGTCTTGGCAGAGTTTAAGGTCTCACTGAGGAATCAGGGGCCTTTGTGTGTTCTGGAGCACTTCGACACAGGCTACAGTGTGCTACAGTAAGTCTAGATCTAATTGAGATCGCTTTATATATCTTTATATCCATGTGGGAAAACGTATGCAAAACTTTTTTTTTTTTTTTTTTTTTGCTTTCAAGGCACAGTAATTCAGTGGAGCTTGGTGTGAAAGAAGACACACTGGAATTGCTTGTACAAGGTCAGTGGTTTGTTATTTTTCTGTGTTGGCTCAGATTTATGTTATACATAGGCACAACATCTGGATTTTCTTCTCTTTTAGTGGTCAGTGGCCTGGCTGCATCCCTACCAACATTACTTATCTCCACCTCAACCTCAGCTGCAGAACGCAAAGACCATCTTAATGCAGTTAAAATGAGTGTTTATCTGCTCTGCAAACTGACAGAGACCTTCGAGAGTGATTCATACAGACAGAATATTATTACAGCGCCTGGAAAGGTACATTTTTAACATAGTATAAAATTATTTAAGGAGATAAGATTTACATTGCAACATTTTCATTTTGAGTGCCTGTTGATTTGTGCCAACTGCTGTGATCTGTTTAGACCTATTATGTTCTCTTGTCTGCTGTTTGATGGATAGCATTGGTTTTGTGGGGATGAGCGGTTTTGTCCCCCTGAGGGCATGGACTCTATGTGTTGTTTATTTCCTCTATATGATCTTTGAAACTCATTAAACATTTTTTTCCTCTCTCTTTCTTTCTTTTCTGCATTCCTAGGGTGGTAAAAAGAGTAAATCTAGTGGTGAAGGACTGCTGCAGTGGGATTCTGAGAGAGAGAGGGTGTTGCAGGCTCTCATTCAGCTTCTCCAACTAGATATCCGTTCCCTCTGGAACCTCTCTTTAGTGGAGGAAGAATTTATCAGGTAATATGAATGAAGGAACTGTATTAAATCTGTTGCTATAATTTCTTATCCAGCTCTGTGCAGCATTGATAACATTAATGCTTTATTTAGAACCAAATATATTTCTTTGCATTTCTGTGAATAAATATAATGGTTTTAGGTTTTTATGGAACAGTGTTAAATTAATTTATTTTTTAAACCATTACAAATACACCATCTCTGGCCAAGCTATTTTAGGAGGAATGGATTTGGTGTCATAAACAAAAAGTGAATATATTTTTATTTACACATTTTAATATATTTTGGCAAAAGAAATACAACAAAGTTGATGCATAGTCACAAGTGCTATTTTTAAGTGCACACTGGCAAAAATAAGACGGTCCATTCTGTTGTTATGATAAAACATTAATGCATTTGAAATTATTTGTTCTGTCCGATTCTTCGTGTAGCTGTGTGACCTGTTGTTGTTATAAACTACTTGAGAATCCAACCATCAGCCATGTGAAGAGCAAGCCGACCAGAGACTGTATAATCCATCTGCTGGGCGTGCTAATTAAGAAGTACAGTCACCTCCTGGGTCAGTGTCTCGAGAGGAGATCTCTCCTTTTAATAATAGTGTACTTTTTTATGTTGCATTAGAACCGCCTTCCTTATATCTGTAGTTGATTAGGGTTAAAAAGTTTTTTTTTTCTTTTGTATTCTCATTTCTCTGTTTTATATTTCAGACATATTTTCCCTTTTAATGTTTACAGGTGCAAGTGTCAAGGTGATCCAGTTGCTGCAACACTTTGAGCAGTTGTCTTCTGTGTTTGCTCAGGCAGTGTCTGTGTGGAGCACAGAATATGGTGTCAGGACTATCATAGGAGAAATAATAAGGTTTGTGTGTATAACGTTCACTATTGGCAGTAAGGTAAAAAAAAATAATTAGTCTTATGATTGAAAATCTTTTCAGTTTTATTGCATTAACATCCCTTTTTATCCAAAGTAGATCTCTCTGTGTCAACTGGACTGAAAGGTTTCCTTGAAAACGTTTCGCCCTCTCTCCAGAGAGCTTCTTCAGTTCTAAGTTTGCTGGGGCAGAGCTTGAAAATATAGCCCTGTGGACCATTGGCATGTTAATGGCCCGGGTGGTCACCTGAGAGTCCTTGGCAGGGTGGTTGGCAGGGTCGTTCATTCAGTTTCAGTTGGGGTGCTTCCCCTTTGTCTGTTGGGTCACATGTTAATGAGTCTCCAGGTCTGGTCAAACAGCGTGAATGTTTGGAATGCTGACGAAGAGAGTGGAGAACTGCATTGTACGTGGGTGACAGAAAGTGCCTTAGTCCACCACCTCTGTTTAAAGATGGTTTTTCCAACTTGACGTGGATGGCTTCCTTGACACCCCTCTCAAACCAGCGATCTTCTCTGGCCAGCACACGTACTTGACTGTCCTCAAAGGAGTGTCCGCTTTCTTTTAGGTGTAGGTGTACTGCTGAGTCCTGTCCTGAAGAAGTGGCACGTCTGTGTTGGGCCATTCGTTTATGGAGGGGCTGTTTGGTTTCCCCAATGTACAGTTCCTTGCATTCCTCATACCCTGCCAAGGACTCTCAGGTGACCACCCGGGCCATTAACATGCCAATGGTCCACAGGGCTATATTTTCAAGCTCTGCCCCAGCAAACTTAGAACTGAAGAAGCTCTCTGGAGAGAGGGCGAAACGTTTTCAAGGAAACCTTTCAGTCCAGTTGACACAGAGAGATCTACTTTGGATAACCATGACCTGGATGACTGAGAATCTACACAGACATCCCTTTTTATCTTTTCAGAGAAATTGGTCAGAAATCAAGTGAAGAGCTTGCAAGGGAAGGGTCAGGCGTCAAAGCTTTTGCGTCGTTCCTTTCAGAACTGGGTGCTCTGGTTCCTGAATTAATGATGCCCTACATCAGTGTACTCATCACACATCTGGAAGGAGAGGTAAAGCACACCTGAAACATTTCAGTTCTAAAATGTCAAAACTACATTCACATTTCCTAAAAAAAAAAAATGAAGAGACATGAAAGTGTAGGTCTTTTTATTAGAATCTTCATTTGTCCAATGATGAGACCAAGGCGAATAGGAGCTTGCTGATTGAGAGTTGGGTACTTCTAGCCTTGACTGGCAGGTAATCTTGGCAGTGCAGGGGAGAATTCCTGTTCTGCTGTAAGGGCCTGCCTATAGTGACCTGGCTCGCCCAAAATATTCTTCTACAATCACAGTGGAATAATTGCAGGGTAGAAGCTGACATTCTGTGTGCGTGCGAGTGTGAGGCAAGGAGTTCACCCAGCTCTCTTCATTGTTCAGTGGGCAATGAATTCTCTCTTTGGTAATCTGAGGGCTGTTTGAAGAAACGCTCCTGGACAAAGATTGTGTTTCCACATTTTTCTATAGTAATGCTAATCTATACATGCAATTGTTTAGTGTTATTTTTCTTTATCTCAGGAATTCTATTCCGGCATATATAGATAATGATTCAGAAACACAGTCCTCTCTGCTGGAGAGAGATTGCAATGTGCTTGGCTTGTTTCTGTTGTGTTATCTTATCCTATTATCCATTTTTCCAGAGCCATACAATGCGAGTTGCAGTGTGTGAAGTACTGGGAGAGATCCTTGTATGTGTCCTCTGTGGTGACAGGCTGGACGATTCTGGTAAAGCCGACCGTGACCGCTTCTTTGATACACTGCAGGAGCATCTGCACGACACAAATTCCCACGTCAGAGCTCGTGTGTTGCAGGTCTTCACGCGCATTGTGAACAGCAAAGTATGCAAAGGATACTCACTGGTTATAATTGTTTTGTGTTCATTTTTTTTACACTAACTTTTGTCTCAGGCCTTACCCTTGTGTAGGTACAGTGAAGTCATGGAACTTGCTGTGGGGAGACTGATGGACAAATCCATAAATGCAGTGAAAAATGCCATCCAGCTCTTAGCCGCCTTCATTGCACACAATCCATACAGCTGCAAAGTAAGCAAAATCAACATATTCAGACTTGGATATTTATATATTTGTTTTTAGATTTGACAGTCTGACTGAAATCTTTTTTTTTAGTTGAGTAGTGCAGATCTGAAGAAACCTCTGGAGAAAGAGACGGCTAAACTCAGAGAGATGAAAGAGAAACTGGAGGGGAAGGCACCAGGTGACAAATAGTGTAGCCATCTTGCACCAGATAAACTCCATTATTATATTCTGAGTCACATTTTGCCCAATGATGAGACCAAGGCGAATACGAGCTTTCTGTATTCGAGTTTGGGTACTTCTAGTCTTCAATGACAGGTAATCTTGGTAGTGTAGTGGAGAATTCCTGCTCTGCTGTAAGGGCCTGTCTACAGTCATTTGGCTCACACCCAAATTAGTCTCCCACAGTTACAGTGGACTAATCAGGGTACCGAAGCCAACAGAAAGTTCCTATGTATGGTTGTGTACAAGTGTAAAGGCTATGAAGTTTACCCAGCTCTTTATACTTCAGTCTGCAGTGATTTACTTCTTTGGAAATCTGAGGGCCAAAAATCAAGTCTGTTGTACTAAAAAAATCAGATGGTACAAACCTGAATTTTAATTCAATTTAAAGGGGACAACCTTTCTGGACAATGGGTTAAACCCTGACATTAAAAACAGTGTTGCAAATGAGAGAGGCCCCTTTTTAAACTGTCTTACTGCTTTCTTTTTTCCTTGTCTGCTGTTTCTTTGCGGTCCTCATTGAAAGACCGTCTGAGCGTTCCCAATTGGATTTGACCTTTCTTTCCATACGTTTCTTCCTCTTTCTTGGCAGTGGCTGTGATTAAAGCATCTGAGCTGTGGGCTGCCATGGAGCCTGAGCTGCTCATCACTGTCGGGGCAGAACTGGAGCCGGTGACTGAAACAGAGAAGCAGCAGCAGCAGCAGCAGGAGGAGGAGGATGAGAACAATATGGAGGAAGAAAATGACAGAGCAACTGCAGTAAAAATTGCCCAGTACCTCCGTGTCAACAAATACAGGTGATGCCAGTACAAGTATTGTTGTGGGTGGAGAGTCACTGAAGTGTCAGAACATGAAGAATGTTTTCCTTTATACTGGGAATTAAATCAAAAAGAGATTTGTGGATTTATTTTTTAATTGTCTTTTCATTTATAGGAGTGCTGTTCGTCTTTGTATGAGAGCCCACACCTGTTTCCCCAAATCTGAGATGTTTGCATCTCTGTCCACTCTGACGGCTGAGACTGTGATGAGTGTACTGGGGCTGATTTTTAAAGGTGAAGCCATTAAACATTCCATCTGGTGCATTTCTACCTCACTAATGGTATTTCCTAAAGAACTCAGAAAGGACTCTTAATGGAAGAAATATTGGATATATTAAAATCCTTTTTCTTATGTTTCCCCTTGATTGTTAGAGAATATGTAGTGAATTTCTTTTCGTTGAAAACATTACAACTGAGTACTCTGTAATGTGTAGTAAAAGCCTAGTGTATATTCTAAAGGACTGAACATTAAATTGGTTATTTATTTCCCAATTTGTTTCATAATGTTAGAAGACAGAGTGACACAACCTTCACCAAGACTGTCCAGCAGATTTAGTATGTCAGGCATATGTTGTAACAGCAAGAATTTCTTTAATTGTGTAAACATTTGTGTCACCTTACACTAGGTGTTAAGGCTTTATGACTCTCAACATTGAGTAAGATTGTGACAACAGTATTCTCAGCTGCAAGATACCTACCATAACAGTTACAATACACTTAATATACCTATAAATGCGGCCTCCAAACACTCTTATTTTGGAGTTACTCTACAAGTAGAGTCCTAGTTATGAGGTGATGTAATGTACAATGGCAGTCAAATGATTAAATTATACATTGCACTAAACACTCCTTTACATTGGGAAAAGAGACTCTCTAGCTTCCTCCCTGTTTTTGGCATCCTTTTCCTCTCCCCATCTTCAGGCTCTGATGAGGACACTTCTGAGGTCAGTCAGACCTTACCACCAACTCCCCAGAAAGCGGGAGAAAAGGAGGGAGAGGAAGGGGAGTTGAAGAAGCAGGAGATGTTGGTTCAGTACCTGAAAGACACGGAAACATTTGCCTTGCAAGTGGAAAAAGCAATCTCTGTCATCAACTCCATGTTATACTGGAAAACTACTTCAGGTACAAAATGGAATTCACCATCTGGTTAGTTTAGTCTGTTTTTCTTTAATATTTTCACATGTAACCTGTGACATTTTTAATTGCAGTGGTTCAGGAGGCGGTGCAGTTTTGTGTGACAGTATGCGAGTTCAGTGTTGCCAACTCCGTCAGTGGAGTTCGGAAGATGTTACCTTTGGTCTGGTCGACTGATGCTGCCATTAAAGAGGCTGTGGTTCAAGCCTACAGACGGCTGTATCTTAACCCCCAGGGTGACACTGTTAGGTCAGTAAAACCCACATGTAGATTTTAGCCTGTTCTATAGCTGCTATCGACACTCTCCGAAGCCTCGTAAGCAGTTAAGCAGTTATTGGAATGTTTGGCTTCCTACCCTCATATCACCAATTAACAGTCATGACTCACTCACTGATTTTCTTCAAAATCCATCCATCCATCCATCCATCTTCTTCCGCTTATCCGGGGTCGGGTCGCGGGGGCAGCAGCCTAAGCAGGGAAGCCCAGACTTCCCTCTCCCCAGCTACTTTGTCCAGCTCTTCCGGGGGGATCCCGAGGCGTTCCCAGGCCAGCCGAGAGACATAGTCCCTCCAGCGTGTCCTGGGTCTTCCCGGGGGCCTCCTACCGGAGGGACGTGCCCTGAACACCTCACCAGGGAGGCGTCCGGGAGGCATCCTCACTAGGTGCCCGAGCCACCTCATCTGACTCCTCTCAATGCGGAGGAGCAGCGGCTCTACTCCGAGCTCCTCCCGGATGGCAGAACTTCTCACCCTATCTCTAAGGGAGAGTCCAGCCACCCTGCGGAGGAAACTCATTTCGGCCGCTTGTACCCGCGATCTCGTTCTTTCGGTCACTACCCAAAGCTCATGACCATAGGTGAGGGTAGGAACGAAGATCGACTGGTAAATCGAGAGCTTCGCCTTTCGGCTCAGCTCTCTCTTCACCACAACGGACCGGTGCAGAGTCCGCATTACTGCAGACGCCGCACCGATCCGCCTGTCGATCTCCCGCTCCATTCTTCCCCCACTCGCGAACAAGACCCCAAGGTACTTGAACTCCTCCACTTGGGGGAGGATCTCCTCCCCGACCCGGAGAAGGCACTCCACCTTGTACCGGCTGAGGACCATGGCCTCAGACTTGGAGGAGCTGATCTTCATCCCGGACGCTTCGCACTCGGTTGCGAACCGATCCAGCGAGAGCTGGAGGTCACGGACTGATGAAGCCAACAGGACCACATCATCTGCAAAAAGCAGAGACCCGATCCTGAGGCCACCAAACCGGACCCCCTCAACACCACGGCTGCGCCTAGAAATTCTGTCCATAAAAGTTATAAACAGAATCGGTGACAAAGGGCAGCCCTGGCGGAGTCCAACCCTCACCGGAAACGAGTTCGACTTACTACCGGCGATGCGGACCAAACTCTGACACCGGTCATACAGGGAGCGGACGGCCCGTATCAGGGGGCCCGACACCCCATACTTCTTCAAAATCATGACCACCAATCATTACCACCAATCTATAAGCAACCATAAATCTCATTAGAATTTTTTTGTTAAAGGAAGTGTGTCATCATTTGTTAGGACGAAGGCCCAGACTCTTGTGGACAGTCTGTCTGAGCTGATGGTGGATGCATCTTTGGGAACAATCCAGTGTCTTGAGGAAATAGTGAGTCAATTAATTTTTTGTATTTAGCAAACAGTTGCACAGAACCATTTACATATTGATTTTTATAACTTTTTTAATTTCTTTATTAATTTCATATTTGAATTTCATTTATTTAGGAGTCAGCTACAGCTTTGACTTTTGTCTATATATTTAATTCATGTAATAGTTCAAATACCTTCAAATTTGGTTGAATTGTCTGCATAATGTGCTTTTCCTTGCTACCTTTACAGTATAGAAGTTGAAATCAAAATGCGGGTGTGTTCTTCAGGTGCAGGAGTTCTTTGGCAGCAGTAGCAGTCTCCAGTCCACGGCAGTTCAGGTCTTGTGGGAGAGATTTACAGGCAAGCGACAAACCTCTGTCCTAAACAGGCGAGCTGCAGTGTTACTGCTGGGAATGGCAGCACGGTAAGAAATGTGGCACAAGAAAAAACCTATTTAAAAAAACGTAAACTAAGCTTTTATTTTCTTTGGCATACTGGTAAGTTTTATGCTGCTTTGTGCAGTTCTCTGCCTAGATTTTTAAACAGAAACAAGCTGTTGCATAAGTGCTGTTTTCTTTTCCAAGGTTACCAGTTTTTAAATTCATCCTAGTGTTTACATAAAAGTATATTGTCTTCTGAGGTTTTACTATATTAAAACAATGGCCAACTCTGTAGCAGTTTCAATTATAAATGACAGAACATTTTTGTTTTACTTTATAGATTGGCAGCACCAAATATTTTGTGGTGTTTTTTCTGTTAAGATATACTCTCCTATAAGTGTTTTCAGTCAGCTTTGAAATTGCACAAAGTCCTTAAATGTATGACTCCACTTGCATCCTGCATAACTATAAAACTAATACATTACTTTCTCTAATCACATGGGAATTAATTTGAGAATCAAAATGTTTGTGTTGTATAGTTTAATTTGGAGTGTGTGTGTGTGTGTGTGGAAACGTAGGCCAAAATTCATGGTTATATTAAAACATTGTGTAATGTTTTGAGTTGAAGTAGACTTACCTGTGGAACATTGGAGTAGTTCTTGAACATTCTGGTCTAGTATTGTCATTTAGTGGATCCTTGCATTGGCAGGAAAACAAGCTCAGCCTAAGCTCTTCATTGTAACCACAGTCACGACCATACAAATAGGCTTCCCTCCAGTGCATTTCAAACATATATATATATATTTTTTTTTTTAGCATTCGCCCTCAATCTACCTCAAAGACTGCTGTACTGGCACTGCTCTAGGGAAGAGTGAGAGAGAGTAAAGAGACTATCTGCAGTCCACCCACACCACTGCCTCTCTTCATCCAGCCAGCAGCATTCATAACCTATTAAATCTTATATGATTCTCCTCACCCATCCTCCTACACATATTATCCAGGCAGCAGCTGAACACTGGCAAGGCCAGCACACAGCAGCTAAGGTGATGGAGGGCATAGATGTTGTTGCTTCGTTTTGCATAATCTCGTGACAATTTGGGAACAGGAGAGATTTTTTTATTTTATTTTTTTTATACTCTCTAAAAATGTCTGTGTCAAACAGGGCAGAGAGGGAGGTGGTTCTCAGTAATTTGGACACGCTTTGTTCGGTGGCGCTGGGAGAAAAAGTGACAGAAGACTTTCTTCTGGCCAGAGACACAGCCATCACCATCTGCAGCATCACTGACCATGTCAGGGTGAGAAGACATGAGCAGTCAGCTACCTCCATAACCGATTCTGGTCCACGTTAAACTACCCTAACTAACACTCTCATTGACCTTTCGTATGTGGTTATTTACATACGTTTAATGTGAGGGACTTGAAGAAATACCCTTTTCTGCTATATATGAAACATTTAACATTTTGCTTTCAGTACATTGACATGTATTTAATTTTTCCACTAGCAATCAAAAAGCACTCCATTTAGACTGCCCCAAGACCATCAGCTCTTCACCTGCCTCACACAGGCTGTTGCTGAAGGTAAATGCAGTTGTTGGTTGTGAACAATAACTCCACCCGTCGCCAGTGAGTTTACGTGCTTCTGTTGGTGTGTGTGCTCCAGGTGTAGTGATGGAAGACCCATACTGGCAGAGCTTCATGGAACAGGCTGTCCGTCTCATCTATTTCCTGGCTGAATCGCCTGACCAGCTGTGCTCTCGGCTGCTCCAACGCAGTGCACGTCTCCTGCTTGATCAGATCGCAGAAAGCGGTGAAATCAACGCTGACGTCGGACCAATTCAAGATGGCTCTCAGGAATCCAATGAGCAAGGCGAACAAGGTGAGTCCCAGTGTGTCTTCACCTTGGACGCATGCATAATTAAGAGTATGCTGAGAACTGATGCATGCTCCCCTGTGTTTTACTCCCACAGTGAACTGCGTGTGTCTGGCCCAGTTGTTGGCTTTGTGTGGCAGTGTGGCTTTCTGGCAGGTGTCTCACCTTGAGCGCAGTGTGAGCGCTGAACTGCGGAGGCGGCGAGGAGAAACAGAAGAAAGGGAGGAGAAAGAAAAGGGCCCATCATCAGCCAAAGCTAAGGTAATGAAACGGCACAAGTCTGCCTCTATGTTCATGGTGATTTTGTATAACTGCAGCAAAGGGCATCACAACGCTGCTCTAGTCTGAATATTCATCACAAACTTCAAAATTACAAACAAGACGATCTATGAATAAAATCATTTAAATTCTAGGAACATTTTGACTACTTTAATATTATAAAAGACAATATATGATACTCTAAACCTAAAGAAAGTAAAGGTTATTGTAATACCTGTCTAGTCATAACACAATTCAGTGAGGAGTTGCCATGTATTTTCCCCATATCTCAGCTCGGATACAGTTTCATTTCCTAATTACTACAGATTACTTTCCTGTTTCGTGCCATTTTCCAAAGGCTTTTATGTTTCACTTACAGACGGCTAATGAAAGTGCCATGGAGGAAGATCTGGGGCTGATTGGTGCATCTGCCGAAGATACAGAGGCTGAGCTCATCAGAAAGATCTGTGAAACTGAATTATTGGCCGGTATGAAAACAAATCTCTTTTCTGATATCTTTTACAGCCCACTCTTCAAAAACTGTGTGGTAGATGTAAAATAATCTCCACATCTTCCTCTCAGAGGAGAACCTGTTGTGTGCGTTCCTTCCTCTGCTGGTGAAAGTCTGCAGCTCCCCAGGACGTTATTCCCACCCGCAGCTCACCACTGCTGCTTGCCTGGCCCTCTCTCAGTATATGATGATCAGGTAAACAACATTTCCTCTTTCCGTGTTGTAGCACTATAACGGGCTATTTTGTCAGTTTTTTTTTTTTTTTTCATAGATTTTATTTTTAAAAACTAAATAAAAAATGTTTTTATTGTTTCAGATCAAAAGAATCTGGTTTTATTTACTTACTTTTAACATTGCTGTACTTTCTTGCATTAGCCCAGCTGCATGTGAAGACAACATCCGTCTCATGTTTACCGTGCTGGAGCGCTCTACTCTTCCTGTGGTTAGAGCAAATGCCATCATAGCCCTGGGAGACCTCATCGTTCGTTTCCCAAATATTTTGGAGCCCTGGACACAGAATCTTTATGCTAGGTAGGGCTGGGGTAGATTCCCATAAATGAAGTCGCTGATAGAACACTTGTCAGAACAGCAGCTTGTCGTGCTCTTCTCATCATGATTTTAGATGATATAGATTAAATTAGTTGTGACTATCAACCTACGCCTGATGGCTCAGCTGAGTGAGTGTGTAGTAAATGATGTTGCTGGTACAGCTGAGCTGTCATCACACACCCGCCACCACGTTTGAGTGTTGTACCTCTGAACCACTGAAGTGTTGCAGTCAGAATGCTCCACTGATCCAAATGATGGGAAAAGTTTGCTCCTACTGCCGTGAGTTTAATGGAGAAAAAGCTCCAACTTTTTTGAGATGTGGGTGAGCTCTTATATTGTAACCAATCTGGTTGCTACAGAAACGGGGAAGAGGTTCAGGGCCAGAGGAAAACCTTTTATAGTGAACAGACTCGGGCACTTGTAGGTCTGAACAACATAATTGTATGTGTGGGGCAGATTGTGAACACTACCAATGGCTAGCGTGAGTTGTAATTATACAGTCCATTTGAGTGAGCAGAAAGGACTAATTTTGGGTCAAGTCAAAGGTTCTGGAACTGCTCAGGATGAGCTTGTGGGCAGGCCTTCATTTTAAACATTTAATACTCCTGGCTCTACTCTGTATTTATGTTTTAGTGCTTTCTTTGAAGTTGTTTTCTGGTTTAAGAAAGGGGTTTTAATTATGAGTCAAAGGTTGATAGGTTTTATTTTAACGTGTTTCAGACTTATGCCCTTTTAATGTTTCCTACCTGATAAGTAGCTCCTAGTGCTCCCTAATTGCCTCCCACACAGCACCTACACACTTCTCAAGGCTGCTGCCGTGGTTCCTCCTGATAAGAGCATTAAGAATTAATTACCTCGTTCATTGCCGTCATAAGCTCCTGCACTGGCATGTGGAAGTGCCATGTACAAGTGTTTGATCTGCGGCCAGGAAGCCTGCTCTGTGGTACAAATGAGAAATGGTTAATGAGTTTCTTTTGTGGTGGTTTTTGGATGAAGTTAAGTCTAAATAGTTGTTGCGATGCAATCAGATTGCCCTTCCACAGCCAGTGCAGTCCCATTGTGTTGTGCCTAATGCTGTGACAGCTGTTTTTGCGACATTTTTCTCTCTAAGGCAAATGGCAAATAACAAAGGTTCTGTTCCAGAGTTGGGTTGTTTTGATTTTTGTACCTTAACTCTCAGTTAGCAACAGTATTACCTAATCTGATCATTATGCATTCAGACAGGCACATCTCAGCACATGTTACAAATTTTTATAATGAGCTGGAGAGTCCTACGTAATATTTAGACTGTTTAGGTTTGAATAATGGCGGCTGAGGCTAATTTCAAAAGTCTTACTCCTCTAGGCTCAGTGATGAAGTTCCATCTGTGAGGCAGACTGCTGTGACAGTTCTCACCCAGCTGGTCCTTAAGGATGTGCTCAAGGTCAAAGGTCAAGTCAGCGAGGTGGCTGTGCTGCTCATCGACCCAGAGCCTCACATTACCAGCCTGGCCTTGAACTTCTTCAACGAGCTGGCAACCAAGGTACACGTGCGACCTTGCTCAGAAGCCTAATGCAGCCTGGAACACTGAGGGGTTTTCATCCTTTTCTTTGGTGTTACTCACAGGACAATGCCATCTACAACCTACTCCCAGACATAATCAGCCGCTTGTCTGACCCAGAGAGAGGCATGGCCACCGAGGACTTCAATACAATCATGAAGTGAGTTGCATGGGTTTTTTTTTTTATTATTATTCTTTTCCCCCAGCAGCCGTCCGCCGTCTGTCTTCAGGGAAAACTCATCTGTTGAGTACAACCTGGGAAAGTCAGCCTTTCTGACTTCATCAGATGCCTCGTGTGTTTTTCAGACAGCTCTTCTCATACATCACCAAGGAAAGACAAACGGAGTCGTTGGTGGAGAAGCTGTGCCAGCGCTTTCGAACTGCCAAGTGAGAATACCTCCCTGTCGTCATTTTTGATTTTCACACCACATTCTCTGCCTGTCCTGATTTGGCGGTTTTGAGTCGGTGCTGCAGTATCCAGCTTCAGACACACGGTGGAAATGTGGGCATAATTATTGGGTGTTTTCAATCTGTGACAAAAGGTACTCATTCACAATTCATTTCACCCTGCGCTTTCACGTGTTCTGCACCCATTTTGCCATTGAAACCATTAGTATATGGAAGGTTTGAATGGACAAGACTGGAGTTGGCCTATGACTCATGCTTCATTCATACTCTAAGGAAGGACGTTTTAAATTACACAATGGCAAAGTCAATTTAGGTACACGCGAGTCCTGGAAATCAGATTTGGGCTAGATGGCAAAGCAAAATGATATTAAGGAGTGATGAGCTTTTATGTTGAGTATCTTGAATTTTTATGCATTTCACATAGTTTCTAATTATGTTTCGACTCTAATTCCTAAAGACTGTTCCAACTTCTCTGCACAGGACGGAGCGTCAGTGGTGCGACTTGGCAACGTCTCTGTCTCTCCTCTCCATGTGTGAGCGTGGTTTTAAGAGGCTGCAGGAATGCTGGGAGTGTTACAGCGATAAGCTAACGGAGCCTGGAGTCTATCAGCCTCTGCTTTCTATCACGGTCAAGCTTCGCCGTGGGGCCAAGCCCCAATTTAAGGTTTAGTTTAACCTCTATGTCTTTGTTGTTTCCAGGGTTGCCTTGTATGTTTTTTTTTTTATCACTACATGACCAGATCCACTTTGGTCCATTTAGGCTCAGGTGGATGAATTTGAAAAGCGTCTGACTGCAGTTCACACACGAGGGCTGGAGAATGTAGAGAGTCCGGAGATGGATGAGGACAACCAGAAACAAGGAGGCGCACCTGAGAAAGCAGTCGCGCACACTCCCCTGGCCAGCAGAGGTGGCGCCAGGACAAAGAGGGGTCCGAATCGCACTCAAACCATTATGTCAAAGTCAGTAAGTAAGTAATTAAACAATCATGGCCTTTAATCTTGCAGGACAAGCAAAGCCTTCCGTTTCCACTCATGACGACAGTTTTGTGACGCCACAAAGATCTCGCAAGCCCAAGAAACTTGTCATCACTTTCAGCAGTGACGAAGAGGAGGATGAGGAGGGTGAGTTATCTTTCCTTATTCAGGACCGCGGGGATCCATTTGGACGTTTGAACTCGTAAGATCAAACAGTGGACTGCTAAAATTATTTAAACTGCATTTCAACAGTGCTGAAAGTATATTAGCATTAACACCAGTACCTGTGTGGAACAGGTGGCAGGGGGTGCCGTAGCTACACAAGTAGTCTGGCATATAAAGAAATATAAAACAAACAGCACTTCTGTCATAAACTGTTAAAGGAAGGGTCGTGCTAATATATTAACCTAGAAAGACGGACACTGCAGCTGTAACGTGCAGGATATGACGGAGGGTGTGTTGTACCGATTCATCTTCAAGCAATCAGACTGCAAAGCTAGACTGTGTCCGGACTGATCGCCTTTGCCAGACCAGACAAATATCTGAAATTTGTCTTATCGTTTTCATTTTTTTTCTTTTTACCAGATGCTGTAATGGCGGAGAGTGAGACCCCTAAAGTGACCACGCCCATCGCCCGCTCATCACGCCGAGTTCATCTCAGAAATTAGTCTGTCCTGTCTTCTGTTAATTTTTTTTTTAACTATTTTTACTTAATTTTAAGCTCTTTGTATGTTTTATTTTTCAGTGATATCGTTACTAAATTACAGGCGTGTTAGGTCAGCTAATGACGCAGAGTCACCATGACTTAAATAAACCTGGTTCTGGTTTCACCAACGGTGCTGTTGGTTTTTGTCAGAGCTGCGTCACCGATGGAAGAAAACCTTTTCATTCACACCGTCCTCAACGCTCTGAGCATCCGCCGGTACCGAGTG
Organism: Pao palembangensis; assembly: GCA_015343265.1. Lineage (NCBI taxonomy): Eukaryota > Metazoa > Chordata > Actinopteri > Tetraodontiformes > Tetraodontidae > Pao > Pao palembangensis. The sequence continues at coordinate 2,815,761 of CM027088.1, read as the reverse complement.
TTTGTGCACCGGAGTTTAATGACTGTCACATCTGGCTCAGACGGTCCTGCTGCTCTGCTTCGTGTTCCTCCGGCTTTACTTTCTTGCAGCCTGTTCTCTCATCAGATTTCGCTGATGTCAGCACGGCTCTTTATTTACAATTACTTTTTTTTTTTTTTTTGTACTCCTCCCTCTGTCTGACACATTTGTTGCTGAACACTTGGCCACCTCCGTTCGGCTGTAATCAATCTCTTTTGTAGGTCTTTCTGTGTTCTGCCTCCTACTCCCTGTTGCCTACCGCTCTTCTCGCAGCCTTCCCTTGGCTGACATCTCACACACCGCAGCGTAACCCCCCCACACACACACACACACACACACACACTTCCTTCCCTCCCCGCATGGCTCATCTCTGCCTACTCCCTCTCCCACACAGCATCCTCTCAGATGAGATGAGAGGGGTGCAGCTCTGTGATTGATACGTTATGTAAAGACACTTGCCAACAACAGGCTCACGGTGCGATTGCAGCAGCGTTTGGGTCTCATTTGTGAACAAATTTGAGTTAAACCAACTCAGAAACACTTTTTTACCATTTTATGGTTTTTCTTTGTGGGAAAATCTTTTTTTTTTTTTTTTTTTTAATTGGTTTTCTTGCAGAAAGGGGAGGGATGCACGTCCACTGAGGCGATGCTGGTCTGTCAATTTGTAATTGTTGGGCTTTATTTTCTTGACCTAATCAGAGGCTGTTGAACTTCGAGGTGTGTGCTGGATCGTCCGGCTCCTGCGGGTGTTGTAATTTGGCAGCGGGGGGTTCAGGGAGCAGATGGTGCTGACAGACTGGAACTTCCCCAGCTGAGAGGAGAGGGCAGTGCATGCTGGCATGCACAACAGAGACAAAGGGGAGAGCTGGAGGCCAGGCTGCGCACGGTGTTTTGGTAACGCACGAGAAGTCTATAAATCAGGAGTCTGGAAAGAGAACTTTTCACATACTTCATGGTTGCCCCCATTGTTGATGTATGAGGTCATCGTTGACCTCTGACCTTGCTTTGTGCAGCTCTGTAGCGTCACTATACCGCAAACAGCCCACGGTCACCTTGGCAAAGAAAGTGGCCGTCTTCAAGGCTATGACATCACTCCAAAGAACAGATGAAGAGGATGTAGATTTGGGTTGGGCACGGCCATCTTTACATAACCTCCGCTGCACCCCAGCCGATCCCCCAACAGCCAGCTCCCGCCAAGACGCAAGAGGGGACGCCATCCTTTCTGAGCTTCCTCGCAGGCAGAGTGGGAGGAGTCAGACCAGTGAGAGAGTGATGCTCCCAGCAGGTGCCAACAAGTGAGGGAGACGAGGAGCAGCGAGGAAGAGCCTGTGAGAGCAGAACGCCGAGCTCTGAGGGAAGACCAACAACAGGTGAGCGAACTGCTTTTTCTCTCGTGTTCATTGGCATTTAAAAAAAAAAAACAAACACTGATGACTGTTTCTTTATTGAATATTTGTCTTTTTTTTGTTTGGGTTTTTTTTTTTTTTTTTTTTTGCAGTAACATCAATTCTCACTCCATACTTGTTTATAAAGCAAACCACACACTTGGCTGTAAAACTATTTCCATAAATTTGTTAAATCTGCTTGGAAAGAGAACCCTTTTCTAAATCTTTACCAGCTAATATGATCCCACATGCCTGAAAAACTATTCATTGTAGCAGAAAGGTTCTAAAATAAAATGTAAATCTAAATTAAATTCAGATTTTTATACCCCAGTAACTCACATTTGCAGTAAAGCTCATCCTTTTTCTGCTCTATATTAAATGTAAAAATAAGCACCAAACAGTCAGGTGTGGTTAAGTCTGTTAAGACATGTGGCTGTTAAAACCACCAGTTTATGCCACCAAACCTGTCAAATCTTTATTAATTTAGCGTCTGTGCCTGCAGCCGTCGCATCTCCAGTTTCGGTGTTTTCCTGCCGTCCCCGCTGCTGCCATGCTGTGTCCCGTGCTGCTCTGTGCCGCTCTCCTCCTCCTGACGCCCCTGGAGATCACGGACGCTCGCGCTCTCCATCAGCCTTCGGATGCTGCGCAGGTACGCGGGGAGGGGCGGGAGAAAGGGGAGGAAATTAAAGAAAATTGAAGATTGCAGGGAGGGACAGCAGGAAGGAATCAGAGCAGAGAGTAATGAAATGTATCAGTGATTGAATTATTCTTCCTCATACACTCCCTGACAATTTCATTGCATTTTGTTCTTTCTTCTGCAGTTGATGGAGCAGTTTCTGGAAAGCTACAATGACCTACTGACCCTGGACGACCTGGAGAACATGTTGAACAGCCGCGCAGAGGAGCAGACCTCCTTGTCCTCCTCCAAAGCAGACGAGCTGCCCAAATGGGCCGAGCAGCAGGCGGAGACCCCCTGGCTGCACCTGCTGAAAGGGGCTCTGGCCAATCAGAAACGCGCAGAGCTGGACCGGTCGAGGAGGGGGTGGAACCGGGGATGCTTCGGGCTGAAACTGGACCGCATAGGGTCCATGAGTGGACTGGGCTGTTAGAGACCCCCCCCAGGACTAAGACTGATAAGTCATAAAAGGGGCAAACGTGTTACATCCGTAAACTTGCAGCTTTGATCATGTGACTTCATTGTGTCCAGCGTAGATCCGATCCACATGCAGCCGTCTCACAGCAGCTGTAGCCGACTCATTACATTCGTAATCGCAGAGTTGAATATTAGAACAGACAGCTGTGTTTGCATCAGATGGTCGTCTTTGGTCGTCAGGCTGGGTTTTCTTGTCTTTTGGATCGTTGTGTTTCTGCCTCTGTCTGTATTAGTGACGTAAAGGTTCCCGACGATTATACGATGCGATAAGATGTAATCAGTGTCGATATACCGAAATGCTGAGTTCTGTTGTTTTACAATTTGCATGAATAAATATATTTAACATTTGCTGATTTTCTCTATAGTTTCAGTTTTTCTTTCTTTTGAAAATGGGCTTAAACTGCTGCTGACTGAGTTTTTCTGCTGAGACTTGGAGAGAGTTAACATTTCTTCCCACATCGACGATTCTCCTCCAAGTCAAAAACCGCTTTCCTTCTGGCCAAATACTCAGAGAATGGAAACAATATTTTACCCTCTTTGTCAGCATAAGTAACTTTAAATGCTGCCGCTGTCTAAATGTGAAGCGCTTGTGCAGAAGAAGAAGGTAAAGTTCAGCTGAGGTCAAACTGGGAAATGGCTGCTTGGGTGTTTATTATGGCCATCCTGGCAGTTGACCTCAGACTCTGACTGGTGCATCTCCCCTCCTGCCAGGAGACAGAGGCAGACAGTTCAGGGCCAAGCGTTCGACGCCCACAGTGACATTTCCACACTTCCTTTTTAATTCACACCTCCTATTGCATCCTTTAATGTGCACTCTTGACCTCGTCACACGTATTATGATTAAACGGGGATAACAGATTTTCAGGGTCTATCTTCTTTTAAAATTGAAGAAATCACACAGGAAGCTGCGATTCATTAGCTTTCATGTGGTGGTCACGTGAACGTAAGAGTGCATGCATGAACCTCTGTCTCTACTGATCTGGAATAGAAATCTTATAAATATTATAAATCTTATAAGATTATACTAAAATTATACTTAGTCTTTAGGTCGTCTTGTACCTAAATAAGACTTTGTGCTAATTTCTATCATAGTAAATAGTAACTGAAACCATAATTTTCTGAACGGTCCCTGTGTTGAGATGATTAGATCAGGATACTCTTGAATCGCGGCTGCAGATGTTCCGCTGTGTTGAATTCTGATGGTAATATTTAATATCTCTATTGCTCCGCTAGATGGCAGTGTTGTTTGCAGACAGTCTGCAGGTAGTTCTGGACTTGAGGCCTTGAATGGAAATAAAGTTAAATTCCCTTTTAGCACAGGCGCTAACTAATGTTAGAATACTTTCTGACCTATTACCATATAACTCATATTAGACTACTCAAGATAATTTCTGAGATTTTCACTGTGGACTTCAGTTATAAATCAATTTTAAATTCGGTTGACAAGAACTTCTGCTTTTCTGACTACATGTGGGCAAAAAAAAAGGTGCTGTTTTGATAGGAAGAAAGTTGTGATCCGTTGGATACAGCATTAACAGTAGCCAACTGAGAGAACAACCAGGAACAAGTATGAAGGAAGCAGCCAGTGTCTAAACTTAGCCAGACCTTTATATCCCCTCTTTGACCTTAACACTGCAAAGCAGAGCCCACTGCTGCTACTCCAGCTATGCCACTGGACAGCAGCCAGAAGACACCAGCAGAGACACGCATGCAGGTGTGTTTGACAGACCGAGGTAGAAAAAAGGTACAAAAAAAATCAGTCAGTCAAAAAAACTTGCAGACATGTTTTATGATGTCCTGGGTTGCCGCGGCGATGAGACACGTTCCATTGGTTCGGGTTCAGCGTGGAGATGATATACAGCCGCAGCTGTCTGTTGTTTCTCACCCTCTTTATATTTAGCTGGAATTGTCTTTTTCTTTTTTTCTTTTTTTTACATGAGAACTCGAAGGAGCTCGAGCTGAGTGCTCCTCTTTTGCACATGCGTGCTGATCGTGTGTGCACGTTGAGTAACCACGTCTCAACTTTTGACTTATGAGAGATAACAGGAGGGAGTCGGAGAGCTGTGCCTGCGGCTGCAGAGAGTTGCAAAGTGAAGGGTCATGGTCTTTGGACATTAAATGTCACCGTCACTAAGACAGAGATTTGATCTCTGCTTTGCCCCCAGTGTCCGTATATGCTGGAAAGGTCAGAGATCCCTTTTTTCAGGTTCCCCTTTTTGTTTAGTCTACCATGTGTAAAATGCTTATCTAAACCTTACTGAATCATGGAAACAGGTTTGATGATAGTAAAACCACAGAGATAACCAATTAATTAAGATTTAAGCCTTAGATTTGCAGCAGGACTGGAAAGGTAACGGGCTTTAATGTCCCAGGGCGAACTGACGACCTTGGCATTCTGAGGGGGCGGGGCTTACATGGAGGGGGCGTGACTCATTGCTCTGGTTGATTATAAAAACCCCAACTCAACTTTGCTCTTTCCCACTCACACCCGGAGTCGCAAGACAGACTGAGGCAGTCTCACAAACGGTAAATACTTTTGCTGGGTGAACTGAACTAACTGGGCTGGAGGGCGTCAACAGGCTGATTAAGCTCACTCAGATCACCTGCAGGCAACCTGCACAAGCCTGATTGAGGGGGAAAACAAAGGAACTGTTGCCTTTCAGTGAAAGGACGGAGTTCCAGCTTGGATTTTTGACCAGCTAACGTGTTCCGTGTGTCTAAGTTTATGCAGGAAAGGTGCTGAAAACTGTTAGACTCATTTAAACTGAAACTGCATGAGAGAACAGTAACGAACAACATTAATGGCCTTTTAACACCTCTCACTTTGCTTTCAGAGGACTATTACAACCCAGGCAAAATGGTCAAAGTTGGCATCAACGGGTAAGAGCTCCTTTTGTTGCACCCAGCTGGCATTGCTAAGTTGGGCGAGGCGAGGCGTCCAACAGGCTGCACTTCCTGCATCACATTCCTGTCTTTATTTTTTTTATTTTTTATTTTTTTAACTTGCACTCAGACTTTAAAAAAGCCAAAGGTTGGCTTTAGAATAATGCATAGACTAAAACTGCTGCCACAGAACGTTTGAGCCACGGCTCGGACCGCAGCGCTCCTGAACACGTGACTTTGCTGCCGTCATGTGCTGCAAATAAGCTGCAGTGATGGTGAAAACAAAGCCTGGTGGCTCCTAACCCGCTGATGCTTCAGGTCTGAAACACTAAAAGCACCATTTTGCCCATGTGACGGTGACGGCAGCAGATGATGATTGACTGTGTCCGCATATGCTTGGCCTCCTGGCGCTGACCTTTACCCCTGAGCTGATAAAAATGGCTTTACCATGGCGGGGGGGGGGTCATCCCAGAGCTTCGCGTCTGAGGACAAAAGCTGCTCCCTCCGGTCCGGGTGTTCAAGTCTCCTCATCTGACTTGTTTTACATCCCGTCCCGCTGAGAAGCGCGTCAGGAGCTTAGACCCGTGGTTAAAAAGTAACTCTGCTGCTTGCTCAAATGTTGCCGTGCGTCACCAGAATTGCCACACTGGTGCTAGACCTCGACTTTAGCCCTTGCAGAGGAGTGTGTGAGTACACACCCCCTCCGCCCCTCCTCCTGAACCTTGCCCTTTGTTCGGACGTGGTTTCGGGTTTCCCAACGGGAAATGTGCAGGAATGTGGCCGAGGCCCCTCTGAAAATAAATGTCAAATAATCTTACACTCCTGACTTTTGCACTTTAGAATGACCTGGACTGTCTCCTCAATGGCCCTGAGGTGTGACTGTGTAGGACAGTCTGACTTTGTTTTATGGGGTTGCATCGCCATCTACAGGCCAATCTAAGGAACTTATTTTTTCCAGATTCGGCCGCATCGGCCGTCTGGTGACCCGTGCTGCTTTCACCTCCAAGAAGGTGGAGATTGTGGCCATCAACGACCCCTTCATTGACCTGGAGTACATGGTTGGTAACAATACTCGACCCTTTGTTTGGGATCCATCTTTGTGAGCCAGGCGTTTGTGGTCTTTTAACACTGTTGCGCTGTGAACGTGCATTTTTCCAAATGCTTAGGTCTACATGTTCAAGTATGACTCCACCCACGGCCGCTACAAGGGTGAGGTGAAGGCTGAGGGTGGCAAGCTGGTCATCGATGGACATGCCATCACCGTTTTCCACGAGTGAGTTAATTTACCATCCTTAGATACTTGAAGACTGGCCGTGCGCTCTGACCCACCTTGTTTCCAGGAGGGATCCCGCTAACATTAAATGGGGTGAGGCTGGTGCCCAGTATGTGGTTGAGTCCACTGGTGTGTTCACCACCATCGAGAAGGCCTCCGTACGTATTCCGCTCCACACCGAAACTGTTGCCACGTGCGATCTGCCAGCATGTTGAAACGATTTTAACTGGTTCGCAGGCTCACTTGAAGGGTGGTGCCAAGAGAGTGATCATCTCTGCACCCAGTGCCGATGCCCCCATGTTTGTCATGGGCGTCAACCATGAGAAGTATGACAAATCTCTTGCTGTTGTCAGGTAAGGAACAGATGGGGGATTGTAAACGCACCACGGTGTGTTGGTTTCACGCTTTTGTTCTTTAAAAAAAAAAAGCATCCCCGTTGACTAAAGCTGCATCTTTGGCTCCGTAGCAACGCTTCCTGCACGACAAACTGCCTGGCTCCCCTGGCCAAGGTCATCAACGACAACTTCGGTATCATTGAGGGCCTGATGGTGAGGACGGAGACGGCCTCTGAATCACGTAAGGTGGCGGTGACTGCAAACTGAAATGAACCAGAGTGTCCCCTTCCTCCCAGAGCACAGTTCACGCCATCACCGCCACTCAGAAGACTGTGGACGGCCCCTCAGGCAAGCTGTGGAGAGACGGCCGTGGCGCCAGCCAGAACATCATCCCCGCCTCTACGGGCGCTGCCAAGGCTGTCGGCAAGGTCATCCCCGAGCTGAACGGGTCCGTTAATGTCCCACGATGATGCATTAGCCAGGTCAATAAGCAAACCCATCTCTGAATGCCTTTTTTTTTTTTTTTTTTTTTTTTTTTTTTCCCCCCACAGCAAGCTGACCGGCATGGCCTTCCGCGTTCCCACCCCCAACGTGTCTGTGGTTGACCTGACGGTCCGCCTGGAGAAGCCTGTGAGTGACGCTGCCCGCGTTCTGGTCCCATCTGGTTGGGCTACTGAAACGACCTCACTGGCAGACTTTTTTCCTGTTTGTTTTGGTGGCTGCAGGCCAAGTATGAGGACATCAAGAAGGTCGTGAAGGCTGCTGCAGATGGGCCCATGAAAGGCATCCTGGGATACACAGAGCACCAGGTGTGTGTGTGTGTGTGTGTGTGTGTGTGTGTGTGTGTGTGTGTGTGTGCTCTTAAATCTTCCTCCTTGCGCTTGCGAGTCCTGCTCTTTTACCAGTCGGTCCTCTTTTTTCCCTCAGGTTGTGTCCACAGACTTCAACGGCGACAGCCACTCCTCCATCTTTGACGCTGGCGCCGGTATCGCCCTCAACGACCACTTCGTCAAGCTGGTCACATGGTACCGGTTTGCTCCAACTTGGGACATTCAGATATTTGTTTCCGATGAGTTGAGCCATTTTTTGTTTCCCCTCCGAACAGGTACGACAATGAGTTTGGATACAGCAACCGTGTGTGCGACCTGATGGCCCACATGGCTGGCAAGGAGTAAAGCACGCCGCGTTACGCCACATCACGCCTTTATCAGCGCTGAACATCTCTGATAAGACAAAGTTGACTCCACGTCTCTGTGCCTGCTTCCATCAGTTATTCCAGCCCTATTGTACGCCCGATGGGGAAATTTCCCCCGGAGAACAAATGGAAAAGATTAAATTGTTGACCAATTCCTTTTGTATTTCCTGTTGTCTGAAAGGGAGGGAAGCTTCCATTTCTGGCTGCAGGGCTGCGGTATTGCAGTCGGCGATGAAATAAAAGCCTTTTTGTGACACTCGACTGTTTTGTCTTTGCGTGGAGCGATCTCTCCGATCACGAAACATTCTCGCCTACCTCCAGCTTTAAACCAACGCCGTTGCTTAATGCACCGATGGGGGGAGAATGACCTCTGTTCCATTAACCATCGATTTGTGCCATTTCCGCTTGAGTGGCTAGTTTTGTTTCAAATATGCCTCGACTCTTTTATTCCTGCCTGTTTGAGCATAGTGTGGCTGTTATGCTGGCTCAGCTCAAGTCATTTATAGCTCTGGGTGTTCATTAGGGACTAAAATATTCAGAGTTAACTACTAGTCAACTTCAAAGGTACTTTTTAATTAATGTTGTCCATGTTTACCTCCCCCCAACACATCACTGTTGTGCTGTGGGGGCTCTTGCTGTGCATTTGTGAGACAGTCGATAGCAAACAATCTCCTGCTCTCCCAAACAAAAATACAGATCCGATTAAAGAGCAGAGGTCTGAAGTAGGAACCGGAGACCTGACGGGCGACAGGAAGGTGAGTGGTGATGCTTGAAAATGAAATCCAAACAAAAAACTCTAAATCTCTCTATTGATTCCACTTCAAACATCCCTGTACACCGGGAGCGATGGCCAGACTTGAAAATTTAATCTGAAATCTGTTTTTTTTTTAAATTATTTTAATGCAGCTGTGGCATCAGAAGGTCTGGTACATCCATGACAGGGAAAAGCTTCCGGGGGGCCCTAGTTGGTCCACCTTTCCCCCCTTCCTCTCCCGACTGACCCCCTCGGTAGATCTGGCTGCTGCTATATTCCTTATGTTCACAGGTGGGCGTATATGGCTGCTTTTATTTACCATGTAGCATCATTTAGGCTTAATAACCCTCATGGCTCAGGTCATTGAATGAATCTCTGTCCTTCAGGAGCCACATCGGTGCTGGGGAATGGGATGGTTCTGCTGGTCTACTGCAGGAAACGAAACAAGCTCCGACCTCCGGAACTCATGACCATCAACCTGGCTGTCTGTGATTTAGGCTTCAGTCTTCTGGGGGAGCCATTTTTCATCACTTCAAGGTACTCAATCTGTAAAATGCTGGACCTTTTTTGTCTTTTACCTTATTTTATTGTCTTCCTCAGTTCTTTAGCTCCAGTGTTTCCTCAGGGGGGGCAGCCAGACTGGGAGTTCTCTCTGGTCTACCCATGGGGGCGCTGATGTGCTACTTAAAGTATGAAAAGTGCCATACAAATAAATATTTATGATATTATATGTTACTAAAATCGAACATGCATTCAGGCATGAGGTTAGGATGAGGCCGCCATCTACAGGATTCAGATCAGCAGTCTCCCAGTGACCCGTTAACCTGAACCTTTGCCTCTTTTTGTCAGCCTGTGTCAGCCTGGGTGTTTGGAGAGACAATGTGTCGTTGGTACGGCATCCAAGGCTTTGTGTTGGGCATCGCCTCTCTTCTCACCACCCGTCTCATCTCAGTGGAACGCTGCCTGAAGATCTGCAGCTTAAAATATGGCAAGTGACACCCTCATCTAGCGTAGCTCAAAAGTGTAGGTTTTATGGCATTTTAACACAATATTTCTGCCTACAAAATAATCTTAGCTCCCCCTCATTTGATAAATTTTAATAGATCTTAAAATGTCAGAACTTCTCAGGGATGCTCATTTTTTGCTCACACACCAAACCGGTCAATGGGTCGAGAAGCGACATATTTCTCTGTCCATTGGGCTGGTGTGGGTTTACACTTTTTTCTGGGCCTTCCTGCGTGCTTTTGGTTTTGGAACCTATGGGCCAGAACCTTATGGGACCAGCTGCACCATCAACTAGTAATGACAGATCCACAACATTGTTTAAGACACACATCTTAACTTCAGTAAACAAGAATGACAACCAGTCTCCCTGTTTTGTTATTTCAAGGTGGAGAATGAGGTCCTCTCTAAAAGACAGGCTCTACATTATATTCATTTTGATTTTATGTTTTGGACTTCCTGCCTTCATCATTGTCACCTCATACCTGGTCATCCTGCTGACGGTGAGGACGTGAGAGAAGTCTCGCAGTCTGAGAAATAAGAAAATACGCATCTGGCTCCCTCTAGTGACCATACTGAGAATGACACTGACGACAGAACCTCAATAACCTCGCTGTTAACTGCCAGGCATAACAAAATAGTAAACAAAAACACATGGTAAACTAATACACCAGTTTAAAGATTATGTGGTTACTGTGAGTGTTTGAGAACCGTTTCCTTGTCTTCCCAGGTCTACACATCTGGTCACACTTTGCCATCTAGGCCTCCTCCTCTGTCACTAATCGGAGCAAAGATCTGAGGCTTGCAAAGGTAAATGCTGGCATGTCTTCCCTTCACACCCATGTTGCAGGAACTATAAGGCACATGTTGATTGCAGATGGCTGCTGTGGTGTGCTGCACCTTCCTCCCGTCCTGGTTGCCTTACGCCACCGTGTCGCTGATGTCTGCACTGATTTCCAGCGATGACCTTGAGGCTAAAAGCCCTTTACAGGCTATGGTGGAGGGCTCTACTAGTGCAGTCTCAGGATCTCCAAATCTTGCACAGATCCTGCACATTCCACCGCTGTTTAACTGGACCACATTAGAAGAAATCTACAACAACTCCGTCACAAGTCCCAGTAATGTTTTCAGTTTGGGCCAGGGAGTAGACCCAGTGACCAGCAGCACCTGGTCACCCTCCTCTCTTCCTCCGATCCCAGCCATGCTTGCCAAGTCCCACTGCATGCTCCACCCCATCATCTACCAGATGATGAGCAGAGAGCTCAGGGATGACCTCCATGGGATGGTGTTTGGCCAGGAGACGTCACAGAGGAGGCGAGGAGAGCCGAGCATGACCAGCTCACAAGAAAGTAAGGAACATAAAGCATCAGCGTTTCCCCAACCAGTCACGTTCTCATGTTTCTTCCCCTCCTCTTTAAGGACCTGTCATCCTGTCGCGCTCCCAGAGTAGGAATAGAAGCACTACTGTTTCTGTCTCTGTGGAAGGACATTGCACGAATCTGGAGAAGCAGAAGAACCAAAGGTTCAATAATATTATGTTTGTGAGTCCTGAGCCCCTGGAGTTTGTCTCTGTGGACACCCAAGACAACATGGATGGATGGGCCAACACAGATGGATGGATAGATGGATGGATGAATGGAAAGGGACAACACAGTTTTTATCCTTGATGATAAAAATAAAACAATTTTTTTCCCCTCATGGCTCAGCATCTTCAAACGTTGCTGTGACCCCCACCACCCGGCTGATCTTCAGGCTGCTCCACACATCACGCACAGTTACGGGATCGGGGCGGCTCTTGTCGGGTATTTACGGTACTGCTGCTCTCCCTCCTGCCTGCGGCTGCATCTTGTTGCCAGAACTTCTGTGACGCGCTGACATTGGATTTCATTCCCTTTTCCATTCATCCTCTGTGCCGTTTTTATTCCTTTCGCATTCATCCGTTCAAGACCGCAGTGAGTGGCAGTGCTGTGTTTTTATTCCGCTTCCGGTCCATTTTGAGTCGCTCTTCGGTCGGGTGGACGAATAAGCAGCGCCGACGCTGAGACTTTAAGGTTAAGATTCCTATTTAGAGACACTTATGTAATCATGTTGGCTTCTAACGTGCGCGTCTTTTGGGAAACCTGCGTTTAAGGGCCCGGGTGTAATTTGTCCATTCCGTTCTGCTGAAGCGAGATCATTCCCGTCTGTGTTCATGCCAGATCTGCAGCGCTTCAGTTTTCCATACCATAGCATGAATCCTTTGTTGGGGGCCTCTACGCATCTCCAACAGCATCCTCAGCAGCAGGCTCTCGGACCTCCAGATTCTCCCTCAGGCCTCCTGTCCGACGCCGTCTTTGCTGCATCGGAGCAGGCGTCCTTTCTCCTGGGTGATCATTCCGGCCTGGGGCCTGATCAGCCGGGGCCTGACTTCACCGCACCCTCGCAGACCTCACCTTATTTCAACCACAGCAGCTTGTACCAGCACCGCGCTGTGCCGCATCCTCCCGCAGCCATGGCTCTCAGAAATGACCTCGGATCCAACATCAGCGTCCTTAAGACGCTCAACTTGAGGTTCCGGTGCTTTTTGGCGAAGGTGCACGAGTTGGAGCGCAGAAATAAGATTTTAGAGAAGCAGCTGCAACAGGCGCTGGATGCCAACAAGCAGTGCCAGGGCGGGTGCTGTGAGAACAGGGTGCAGACCCAGGAGACGGGTGTGCAGACCGGATTCGTCGGGACCATAGCGTTCAGGCCGGGCTCTCTACCCTTCCACAACACCAACAACTCAGCCAGGAGGCCGCCGCCGACGCTGTTTGCTCACACCACAGCCGCCGCACCTGCCAAAGCTGAAAACTCCACATCAGCCCCCACCAGCATCACCTGTAACCCGGCCATCACCGTCAGCCACCCCTCTCCTTGTGCAGACGCCCCCGGCTCCATCGCAAGCCAGGCAGCCTCCACCAACCCTCCACCGCGCTTCCTCCCAGGCACCATCTGGTCCTACAACCACATCCGCAAGTTTGGACCAGGCGTGGAGCGTCTGACCAGCCCGGGGGTGTCCTGGGTGCACCCCGATGGTGTCGGGGTCCAGATCGACACCATCACCCCCGAGATCAGAGCCCTGTACAACGTCCTGGCCAAAGTGAAGAGGGAGAGGGACGAGTACAAGCGAAGGTAAATGGGTTGAAACCTTTTTTATTGCCCTTTTAAGAGTCTTGCGGGCCACGTGCTTTCTTAAGTGTGCTTTGGAGAAGTGAGGGTGCAGACCAGCTGTCTCCAACCAATGCAGAGTCGGCGCACATATCTCCCCATCCGTCACCTCCAACCTGACCCTGCGTCGGCTTCATGGCAGATCACTAAACCAGGTGCTGCCGCTGCAAATAGGCCCACGTTGCATTATTAATATGTCACAAGTTAAATATAAACACGAGTGCTGACTCACTGGAAAAATAAGGTTGAAAAAGTTTGATAGAGGAGATCAGAGCTTACGGTCAAGGTTTATGATAGTAACAGTTGCTTATTAACTGTTTAACTTTGCATTCAAGAAACAAAACAGGAATTTCTGATCCTGTTGACGTGCTACATACACGAAAATAAGGAAAATAAGCTTGAGATGAACTGCTGAAGAACGTTATTAATGCGGCCATATTCACCCCAGCGGCGTGCGGCAGGATGTCATCGCCAGCTGCCTTTTCCCGGAGACAGCTGCCGCTATTTTCAGATCGTTTGAGCTGCAGTGTGAACTCGCCCCTCACTTGGATTTCCCCCTCTGAAATTCTTGGGCGACATCACGCACCTGGTTTAAAATGACCTTGACGCGGAGGACACCTGTGGACACGTGGATCATTAAACTCTTTTAGAGAAGAGAGGATCGCAATGGAGTGATATATAGAAGGATGCAGAGAGCTTTTTATGTGTTTAGGGACATTGATGGAACATCACGCTCTTCAGAGATCTTTTATCCCCCCCCCCCATCAGCCCACATTCATATTCTGGCCCAAACCTCTGAACCCCTCCTCTCCTGTCTTGTGCTCCCTGCCCCCCCCCACTGCGCACTCTCCTCTCCACGCTCCACAGTGCATCTGCAATGCAGCATACGCTGCACGCTGAAGGTGCCCGGCGAGTTTGGCTCGCAGAAGGAAGCGCTTCACTTTCTGCGAGCGTCTCGTTCTTGGCCGGCTGCGTCTCGCCAGTGTTTTGCAGATTCGCGGTATTGCACCGTGAGGGTCTGATGAGCCCATCCTGTGTCCTCCAAACTGCATTCAGGTGCAGCAGATTCCTGAGTTGCACGAGTCATCTGAGATCACAGTGAGGCTCTGCGCTCAGCCTTTTACATCACTACAGCCTCAGTTCAAGTGAACGGCACCGCAGCAGAAGATAAAAAGGAATATAATGTGATGCTGCGCTTCAGTTCTCTCTGTCTTTCAGTTACCCTTGGCTGTTTCTGCTAAATGGTTCTGTTTTATGCAGATTTTCTGCATTCCGAACACCCAGTGCTGTATTATTCCTCTAATGCTGGAGTTTCTGTGTCGTTCAGGTGGGAGGAAGAGTGCACAATGAGGATGGATTTGCAGCAGAAGATCGCAGACCTACAAGAGGTAACATTGTGCAGAGCTTGTGCAGGCCGCGGCTCCGCATGCATAATGCACCTCTGAGTCCGTCCTCAAGTCCACAGTCATCAGAATGTTTAAGCAGCTTACTATGGATTTATTTTTTATTACAATCATTTGTTAGAGACAATAAGATCCTGACGTACATAGAATCAAGTCATACAAGCTGCAGCGCACATTTGGAAATCTGTTTAGTCCTCTACAATGTTCTTTAAACTTCAGCTATTTAATATAAAATGGCCATTTGCAGTTTTATTAAGTGGAAACCACAATTTCAGCGCTTCGATGAGTATACATGACTAAAAAATATTTTTGGCCTCTGACTCGTGAACGCAAGTGGAAAAGTACCAGCCGAGGCTCAAATGCGTCCGACCCCTTTTGTTCAGATCGACTTTCTGACGTGTTTCTTGCATGTTCGGACCTTTTTTTCCAGGACCTGCAGGAGAGCGAAGGCTGCCAGGACGAGCTGGCCCTCAGAGTTCAGCAGCTGAAGGCAGAGCTGGTTCTCTTCAAAGGCCTGATGAGCAACGTAAGCAGACGGCGTGCGTGCACAAAAACCCGCGCCGGTGGACGGTTTTTCCTCATTTGAGTCCATCTCATGATGGCTGCTGTGTTCCTGCGTGCAGAACCTGTCGGAGCTGGACAGTAAGATCCAGGAGAAGGCCATGAAGGTGGACATGGACATCTGCCGCAGGATCGACATCACCGCTCGCCTGTGCGACGTGGCTCAGCAGAGGAACTGCGATGGCGTCATTCACATGTACCAGGTAGCAGGAAGCAGGAAGCGCGTGTTCTCAGCTCCTCAGGTGACGGTTTGGGTTTGACCTTTGACACTGGCGCTCTTTCATTGGACCCGCAGCCTCCCAACAGCCAGCCGGCGCTGACCTGCCGTCGGAAACAAACTCCGCTGTCCTTCAACGGGAGCGAGTGCGACGAACCCGTCAGCACGTCCGAGAGCGACGCCCCCGTGGTGAAAGAGGAAGAGCGCGGCGGCTCGTCAGGCAACCAGATCAATGAGGAGATGCAGAGAATGCTGAACCACCTGTGAGTGCTCTGGGTCTTCTCTCAGTCCTGCGCTTCTGTGTCTTTTTTTTAAGTGTGTGTGTGTGTGTGTGTGTGTGTGTGTGTTTTCTCAGGAGGGAGTGTGAGTTCGAGGATGACTGTGACAGCTTAGCCTGGGAGGAGACTGAGGAGACGCTGCTCCTTTGGGAGGACTTTCCAGGTTGCGCTCTTCCTCCCGACCCCGTCCACCCTCCAGGAGAGGTAGGCTCTGACTCCTGTCGTGCAGCGTGTTTGTTTCCAGCGTGTGGGTGTGTTCGTGGTCATCTGCTGGCTGCGTGCGCCTCAGTACAGTCTGCCAGCGCGAGAAGAGCTGCATCAGTCAGTGACATTTGAACTGGGGGGAATATCAAACCAGACACGACTCTAATAACTCCTTTAATTGTCCTGATGTGTTGTTATTAGCGTTTAAACACAATTTCCAGATTTCCATGCTGTCATTTGTGCGTCCTTCTATCAGGAGGACTGCTTGGAGAAGGTGATTAACGACACCGAGTGCCTCTTCAAGTCTCGAGAGAAAGAATACCAGGAGACCATCGACCAGATTGAGGTCAGACACAAGTTTTCTTCTTGTATTGTCTAAAGATCTGATTGTAAATTTGACAGTATAATCAGTGGTGAGTACGGGTGAAATGATGATATTTTTTTTTTGTTTTTTTAAGATTTTTAGGTCTTTTTAATAAATATTTGTTATTTTTAATAATGATTTTTAACATTTTGAGCTCTGTAGTTTCTGTAAGTCAGCAGCCGGTGTCGCCTGACGATCCGTTTCACAAATACTGTATGTGTGACAGCGACTTTCCCTGATCGCAGATGGAACTGGCTACAGCAAAGAGCGACATGAACCGACACCTGCACGAGTACATGGAGATGTGCTCCATGAAGAGAGGCCTGGACGTTCAGATGGAGACCTGCAGGAGACTCATCACGCAGAGCGGAGAAAGGTGACAATCCCCCCACCCCACCTCTCACCTTGTTGCATTTCCCTCATCTTCACCACGCGTTTTTATCTCTCAGTAATTCTGCAGCATCCGCCTCTGCCGAGGACACGGACCAGAGAGAGGGCGACAAGTCTTCCGGATCTCCACCTTCAACCTCCAACCAACCACCTGCGGGGAAATCCTGACCCTTTGTCAGCAGCGGCTGACCTCCACCTCATCCAGCTGCAGCACCGTGGGATCACCACTAGGTCCGGCTACGTTCCCATGTGACCTCCATCTCGTAGATGTAACCTCCACCACCTCCAGCTACAGTACCACCCTCGACCTCAACAAAACACACAACTGTAACTATGGCAACAACCTGATATGCGGCAAACATCACTCCTAATATGAGGTTCAACACTTTTTTTCCTTCCTGATTTGCGGCAGATAAATTGAGGTGCTGGAATTGTCTCCACTGATCCGTGGACGCTGGTCTGCTGTCCTTGTGAACTGTTGCACTACAGACCACAGCATGACCCCTTTCACCCCGTACGCAGTACTAACACTTGACAACACACTCTTCTGGACCCATTTAGTCCACACACATCTGATGACATTTGACCGTCTTCCAGTGAACAAACTGTAAAAAGATGTCGCGATTCAGCATTTTACTGCCTAATAGCTTGAAATCTGTATACTAAGGGATGAAACTGCACCCTGAGCAAAGCCTTCAGTTCATCAGTAAATAACACATGTGCTTCACCTAATATCAGTTCTGTTTTAAAGGGCAAAAATATTACGCTCTGTCTGTTCAGCCATAATTACCTGCTGCCAAATCCACTTATTTATCTGCTGTTCATTATCCAAGAAAAAAAAAAAAAAAAAGACACAGGGAGATCTTGAAGCAGCCAATCATGATGGCTTATTCGACTGCCGAGCTCGTCAACCGTTCCATCCGTTCGAAACTGGACTAAACAGATCACGTGTCACACCTCTGGTTACAGTCGATCCTAACCCCGGCTGTTAAAGTTTATGGTCAGGCTTGTGCTGAGAGGATGTTTTTCAGTCAGTCAGTGTCCCTGAAGTCTCCTGTGCGGAGTTTTACGAGTCGTTGCCACTTCGATGAAATGTCTAAGTGGAAGATGAAACCGCACCAATTGAGAAAGTACCAGTGACGCTGCAAAAACCGCTGGCTCGAGCGCTCTGAGCAGGCAACGCAGGAAAATCTGTTGGAGCCGAGAGGGTGGGGCTGAAGCATGATTGTTCTTAGCTTGGAAGTTGTATATTTGCCATTTTGAAGCCAAATTTGTGTCAGTTCTGCTTCCTGTATCACTGACAAGAACTGTAATGTATAAATGCTTCACAGCATCAACGGTGGACTCTGTAACATCCGTGCATGGCCGAAAAAAGTCGCTGTAGAGATTATAGAAGAGCAAAAGGAGGGAGGAGAGAGGAAATCAGCCAGAGTGCCAAAGCATCATGTGCAAAATGCAACAAGCAACAGGAAATTGCTAACAAAAAATAACTTGAGCTGCAGATGCTGGTTCACTAAGGTGCTTGGTTTTCTTCTGGTTTTTGAATATATGAAAAGATTTGCACTCACAAAGCAAAGATGAACAATCAGCACAGATAAAATGTGTAAAACGGAAAATGTGGACACATTTGAAAGAAAATCCTTACCTTTCATCTATGGTTTTTTGTGTTACTGGGATGATAAATGAAGATGTGCCTCATTTTGAGTTTATTTCTTTTCTGGGCATCAAGGTTCCACCTCAGCATGTTGGTACAGTAAACAGACTTTTTTGTTCCAGTATTGATGAGCGTTAAAGGGCATATTTGCTTCTGATAGAGACTCGTGCAACGTTTGTGTGGCCGTTTCAAGATGAACGCTAGATGTAGAGTTTAAATACAAAAAGAGGATTTTAGATGAACTCATGTTCATTAGCATCAGGTTTCAAACCCTGAGCGTGCGCATGTGGTGTTTTGCTCATATATTATGGTGTGTTTTTTTTTTAAAGACATTCTCAGACATTAAGTCACATTTGACTTTTGTCCCAGACTTTTTTTTAAATTTCTCTGCTATTTTTCCTTCGTATTTAGATATGTATAAATGTCTATTTAAAAGTAGTGTGGGGGGAAAATATGCAGATGCACACATGTTTGGGCAAAATGACTGTTTTGCTATTAAATAAAGGAGGAGAGAGAGATTTGCGGTCAAAGACTGCGGAAGAGAAGGCGGCACCATTATAGAAGCGATAAAGATCTTTAACAGTCAATTGTGAATGTGTTTACTCCAGAATGTAGCTCAGTAGTGCATTTCCCAACTTGACTGAGTTGGAAGCCCAAAAGATGATGCTGATGGCCGACTGGGGGGGGTGTGATTGACGGCAACCTCGGCTTTGAAAGCTTCACTGCTGAACCACAGTGTGTGACATGTCAAAAAGAGGCAGAAATAATAAACGAATGACGCAAGGAAGCAAGAAAATGTGTCCTATATTGTTGTTGCCAAGGATGCTGTGTTGTCATGAGTGCCTAAATAGAATTCTGTGAACTGGGAGGATGAGTCAACTGGAAATGCTGAAGAGGGACTTTGCGATGAGTTTCTGCCTTATTTTATTTACACATTTCTTTTTAAGCGATTTCAAAAAAGAATTATTTGAGAATAATCAGCTCATAGTAGATATTTTGATGGATTATCTTTCAGTAGTGCTTAATTAGCTATTTAAACACAGGTCAGAAGTAAATGGCTCATTCTTTATTTTACTCTTTTATGTACTTTTTTTAAATTTAGTAATCGTCCTACTCAAACTTCAACAAAAATAAATTGTAAAAAAAAAAAAAATACATTCTACACTTTCTAAACCGCCTCCTGCAGCTGTGGCAGCTGCAGGGTTAGCGTGTCTTTGATGCTCTCCCTACCAGAACCTTCAGCTTAGAAAACGGAAAGTGTTGAGGCTCTGATGCAGAATCCACGTCAGAGCAAGGACGACCCGTCGTGTAAACAGGACATCGCTGGTCGATTTCAGCGGAAGGAGGAGAGCAGAAGGTGTAACCAGGTAAGGAAACTGTGACACGGGGGATGAGCGAGAGGCCAAGACAAAAGTCACACCTCTAAGACGGGAACAAAACACAAAAAAAGGACAGTGAAGGTAAGAAAAAAAAGTCATTTCTGCTGTTGCAGTCGCACAGCGTCGTCGTGCGCGTCTAGTTTTACTGAATCTTTCGACACTTGATCTCATTTTCAAAGACGGGCCTAATTTACGACTTGTGTCTTTAGGATGGGACCCGTGCAGTCTTTTAAGATTTTATGTTTGACCTTGATGTTATCTGCACAGTTGGCGGTCAGTTTTCCACAGGTAAGGACCACCTTTGTTTTTTTATGAGTGACGTTTAGTCGCAGCTCAAACTTTACAAGCATAACATTTGTATCAACTTTTTTTCTGATCTTGCGCGTGTATTCACAGGCAGTGGTGCCCCAGGACCACATTTTCAACAACAGAAGGTGTAAAATGTGTCCTGCGGGTAAGAAAAGTGCTCTCTCTTTTTTTTTTTTTTTAATATATTTCTGTGTCTTGTGTATTTGGTTGTTTTTCATAGAGCGTTGACTCTCCGTTTAAAGTGAATGATCACCGTTGAATCAGTGTAGGAAAATAAAACTAAAAAAAGTTGTTTTTGTAGTACTGCTCTTTTTTTTTTTCATGAGAAAAAAACCAAACAGGAGAGTGTGGCATAACCACATCCTTCATTAACATGCATAGAATCATCCAGTCCTCATTTGGCTTTCTTGCTCTCTTCTGCTAGGTGAGTATCGGAAGTCTTGCACAGAGTGCGCCGCCTGTCCTGCAGGAAGTTTCACCACCGGCCTGAACCAGGAAGACACATGCAACCTCTGTTCCAGAGACTGCAGACCAAGTAAAGAAACTGTGGCTCATTCTTTCTGTTTGATCATGTTTTCTGTCACTTCTGGGTTTCTGTAATGAATCGAAAGCATGTGTGTCATCTCATCATCTTTGCATGTGTGATTATTAATCTGGTGTCACTTTTATTTTTTTGTCCCAGATTTTCATTTGAAGGTGATTCAGAACTGCACAAACAAGTCAGATCTGAAGTGCATGTGTGAGGAGGGCTACACGTGCATTCAGAAGGTGCCATACTCAGATAACTGCAGATACTGCAGAAAGCTCCAGGAGACAACCACAGCCGGTGAATATACAGAGTCTCTGTGCAGATGAGACGGGAGGGGGCTTCATAATAAATATTACAACATTCAGAGTTGCGTTCTCTCTGCATAAAATGTATTAGGCATAAAGAAAGTTGCAATTTCCCACATTGTCTCTGCAAGAAGCGATACTCATGTTTTTAAAGAAATGTATGTTTTTGTGCGACCATCCTCTCAGGCCAACGTGAACACACCCCTCCCGCATTCTCTACGGGACACAAGACAGCTGCTGTGGACCCCTGCAATTTTCACACGTCAGTCCTAGATTTCCCTGCTCCGAGTTGTCGTTTCAAACTTTGGGCACGTCGAGTACGCTCAGATAGCGCCAGCCTGGCTTCTGAGTCACACAGTTGAGATACTTGAGCTTCCTTTCTTTATCTCATACAGGTGTGGCAGTAAGCCTGGTCTAGTGACACACACTGACACACATTCCCAAACGGGTGAGCATTTTTTTTTTTGTTTGTTTTGGAAAGCATTTAAATCTGACACCTAAATCTGACTTCCTCTCATTTTGTCAGTTGGTACAATAGTTTTAAAACTGAACTATGAGCCATATTGCTCGTTGACAATCTGAAATGATTGTTTTGTGTGTGTACTAATTTTTAAGTAATACGTAAATTATTATACAGAAAGACCTTCATTAAACGTTATTTAGGGATCACCTTCGTTTTCCACTTTTGACACGGAGGGAGAGGCCTTGTTCATCTACTGTTCCCCACCACTAGGGGGCAGTCAAGTTGCTGTGATCCCTTTTTGGTTAATGCTGCGCTCAGCCACTTGCTTTATTCACGTGTTTGTCCTTTCTTTCAGGGAGGATGAATGGTCTTCTTCCTCCCACATTAGCCTGTCTGTTTGGTGGGGCATGCATGGCTCTTTTGGTCCTGCTTTACAGGAGACGTCCAACAGTGCACGAAACGTGTTTCAAGAAGGGTAAGGTGACATTCATGTGGTTTGGGCCTGCTGTCACTCAGTCAGAACCATAAATTCCACAGTACTGATTCATCAGAAAGAGCTCTCTTCTTCCACTAAACTGATTTCTCCTTTGGTTTCCAGCTATGACTTTGCTCATGTGCAATAAGGTAAATCAACGTTGAAGCTTGTTCACTCCTGTAAAGTTTGTGGCTGTTTTGTTGACCATCCTCTGCTCAACATGTTTTACTTCAGGGAGGAAGAAAAGCTTCTCAAAAGTCAAAGGAGTCAACTCATCACTTCCACCGAGACTCTTTCAGTGCGAAACAGCAGCTGCCGCCACTTTCCTCAGCCAGTCTGGGTACGGTTGATTGATTTCAAGACTTTCTTGTGAAACATTTGGCACAGATGAGGTCACAGTGATGATTAATAGCCACAGAAACGATGTAGTTATATTAGTAGACAAGAGCTGAGCTGCAGGTTTTCATCAACGGGCAAATGTGAGACTTTTTAGTTCACTTATTGTGACTTCTTGTCTCTGTAGGTCCAGTTCATGTCCATAATCCAGGAACGATCATCTTCAGTTTGCTCAGTCAGTTTACGGGTCAGGTTGGCCCGACCATTGAAGGCGGGAATAAAGCTGAGACGGAGACTGGCGATGAGAGAGGCTGTCCCGTGTTCCAGCCTGCACCTTCTCCCAGTATTCACGTCTCTGAGGAGGAGCGGAGCCAAGAGAATGACAGCATTTTCTTCCCTTTCCAAGAACAAGGAAAAGACTACCATGTTTCCAAAGAAGAGGTGCTGTGACGCATTTTAAAACTCTCTGAAATGTAACATTGATGGTTGTAATTGCTGGAGGAAGGAAGAAGAAAGGAAGGACGCAGGGAACACTACACTAACCTTAATCTCTGCCTGGCAATCTGTGAATCACAGTAATCAGAAGAGATGTTTTAATCTGCAGGTTCCAGGAACATTTGTTGGCGCAGACCAGAAACCTTAACTTGGAGAACTATAAGATAACTTGCCTTGCAGCTTGTATTTTGTAATTTAACGTGTAAATATTTTGATTGACTTTCTCAAAGTTTTACTCTTTACCTTGTTCTGTATGAATACCAGACTTTTTAGGAAAATGCATTTTTAATAAAACATTAGTAGGAATGCATCTACAGTCAAGTGGTGAGTTCACATTTGTGACTGTGAAACTGCAGCAAAAGTCTATTTACAGTATCTACACAAACACTGGAAATGCAGTCAGATTTGTAACCATTTAGGCAAGGCCACTTTTTCTCTTTCATAAAAAGAGAATTTCGCTGCTCTGTAGCATCAGAACTGATCCGAAATAAACCAATAATGATGCGACAACCACGGTTCCAACCTCATGCACGGCAGTTCCCGTGTTCCGCGCCGCATTTTTCGGTCGCTCTTGTGTGTTTTTATCCAGTTGTTCTTATCAAAATCAGGTTTCCGGCAGGAAGCAGCCTCTTGAGACCGCTGTTGCCGCCTCCATCACTGTGGACTGAGTGACACTTGCCTCCAGACGTCCATGATGACTGAGGCCAAATGTACATCTTTGTAATCCAGGTCAAGGATCCATTTTCATTTTGGTTCCATTTCCTGCTTCCTGCACAGGCTTTGTTACTTCTTCATCCTCAGAGCATGTTGACACCGGCTCTTGTGTTTTAGCCAAAAGGTAGCCTGAGAGACAACAGATTTGGGCAGAGGTTTGAAGAAACTCATATCATTAATGTTCATTACACCTCCATTTATAGATTTTGGCACAGGTATGCTACAAATATACTGACCGCACTTGGATGTGATCGACAGCAGAGCTACGTGTAGTTTAAGGAGAATAATTGCTGCAGTTCCTATCGATAGCAGGATAATCATTAACCACAACTTATCTGTAGGAGTGTGCAAAAGAGAGATTTTTAAAAACATTGAACCATCAGTTCTTTATTTATATCAGCGCCCCATGCAGGGCCATAACAGAAACGATCCCAAAACTTTTTTTTTACGAGAGCGAGAGTGCCTACCTGTCCTGAACGGAGTGGGAGTGGGTGTGGGTGTGGGTGTGGGGTTGGTGGTGGTGGTGGTGGGTGGCACTGGCACACACTTTTTGCAGGGCTGGTCTGCGCATTCGTAGCCTGATTTACACTTGCACACAGCGTTATGGGTGGCGTTGCAGTGTGACTTGTACTCCCGGTTTGCTGCCGGGGGGTAACAGTAGTTAAACGTCTGATAAATCAGAAACTGCTACATTACTCACACACTAACAGTCTCACTGATAATAACTCTGGTTTAGGTCATGAGACAGTTGCTGATGACTGTGGATGGGTGTACTTACTGAAAGCTTAATTTCATTTTGACCAAAGACTTTACTTACAAAATGATTTGATGGGAACGAACAAACATAAATGAGCCCAATGGGCCCTGCACAGTCATCACATCACATGACATATGTTAAAGCCTTTAGTTTTGTCATAGGTACATTTAGAGTCACTAATTTAATGTTAATACAGATCTTAACTGTCTGGTGGTCCCACAACTGTAGGAAAATCTACGTAAGCTAGACATACGGTTTGTCGCCTGGCCCCTCCAAAGCCCCATACTGTTCAGTGCAAGAGCAGATTGAAATGTCTATGTGGGCAAACCTTTATTGCATATATTAGTTTCCATTATTGCTAAGTGAAGCCCCTGCGTCTGCATTGGAAAAAAGGATTTTGACAGTTTCAACACCCACATTAATTCCTCCAAACGGGTTTGAGTGACAGTTTAGTGCTGTTTGCAGGCAGAAATGGGTGAGCACTGCCACCACCAAAGAACATGCAAAGTCAAAAACTTCAGATGAGACACACGTTTTCTCTTATTTTTTTGCTGCTTTCCATGCTGACATTTAAAAAAAAGCACACAAGGCTGTTTCTGCTCACCTGTCACAGCACAGAAACCTGAATAATAATAACACCGGGTATGATATGACGCTCTTTCTGCTTTTTTTTTTTTTTCTTTAACCTTTTCTGTTTCTCTTATTCTTTTTCCACTGACTGATCGTCAATCTGGGTCTCAGTCTTGTTGTTTTGACAGACCACTTTTGACCCCCATCTCTACCCCCCACCCCCCCCCACACACACACACATACACACACACCCTCTCTATCTGAGTGTTAACAAACTATGAAAAACAAAATGGAAAAATCCCCTCAATTATCTGACCTGCAGGTTTCTAGCTCTGAAATCATCATCTACAACCAGAGATGAGTAACCAGCCGGCGTTTTGAGCACGACCTGGACAAAGCTGGTGGTCGTAGAGAGAGAAATGACTCAGTCATATTCAAATACTGGATCACACACTCGCACATGCACACTTGCAATGAGTCACAAACTGTGGCTAAACTGACAGTGTGTGCCCGGGTGTGTTTATGTTTAAGATAAATTAAAGCCAAGACACCATCTTCCATATGTGCACATTTGATCATGTTAATGGCTGTATAATGTCATATCATATCTGCAAGCTGTGCGGTCCCTTATTTATCTAGTAGCTCGAGTAGCTATCTAGTAGAAGCTGAAAGTACTCACAATTATTGCAATTTTCACAAAATTCGCAGGCCCACTCCACGTTGTAAGTGTGCATGTACCGTCCATTGTCACACGGCTTGCACTGTGTTGGAGAGTCACTACTACAGCGGCGAGACAAATAGTGACCTAGAAATACACCCATTAATCCACATTTGGCTTTTCGAACAGTAATACAGAATGGTTTTTTTTAATGGGTCGCCTTACCTGGCTTACACATGTCGCAGCAGCGGTTTGGTTTGGCCATCCGGAGATATTGTCTTTCGGCGCACTGTAAGGAATGCTCCAAAGATGGGAAAAGCAGACTGCACAGGAAAGCAAACGCAAAATAACAGCGTTGCTGCATCTGAGAAGAAGGCAGAAGGTGAAGAAGAGAAGATAATGAGGGAAAAGCGGCAGACACTGAGCAAAAACAATAAAGTCAGTGAACTGTAGTAATGAAGCGCTTTCAGGTTGCTGCACAAGTTCAAAGGAAACACACAAACGTACTGCTAAAAATTCTGCTGTAAGCTAAACCTGACAATTAAAACAACTAAATTAGAGTAACAATAACTTACACACTTAATATTCAACACGATAGGACATTTATCTGGCCAATAAAAATGGTTTTCTGCAGCTCTAACGTACCATGGATGAGGAGGCTAGAGATGATGTCTCCTGGGACCCTCTGAGTGTGAGACTGAACAGGGGACCAGAAGAGTGCTGAGGGGATGATTTATAAAGTCTGATTACTCATTATGAAAGGCTCACATGTTGGGTGTGTTGTGCAAAGCGCTCTGCTATGCCACCATCCTTTTCCAGCCTCGACCCTCCTGGTTCTGCACAAACTCAGACTCTTCTTCTGCCTCCAACTTTCCACTGTGTCTCTCATTTCAAACAGAATCGTTTTGCTGCTGTCGAGAGTACTTTCTCTGCTGCAGCTGCAGCTCGTCTTCTTCACCTTTTCTCTTCTCCAGTCTTGGCCAAGGAGTGACACTTCATTTCATTCTATGTCAGAGTTTTGGTCTTACAGAAACATGCCGGAGAGATAGACATTGTTTCAAGAAATGATCTTCTGCTCATGATGCTGCAGGTAACATGAAGAAATTAAGTGTTAAAGAAATGAATATCATATAAAACAGTGTGCTAGTAAAGTTCAGAGAGGGTTTTCTGTCATACAAGTTTTAACATTCATAAAGAATTATAAATGCTAAAAATGCTCACGGCTACATTTGTTGTATGTGACATAATTTATGCCTTGTTGCTAAGCTGAGACAGTGTCCTCTACATTTTATTTATCATTTATTTTCCTGGCAAGTGTTGTGCAGACACAACAAGAAGGTTCTGGGTTCCGTTCTAAGCCTTTGCCTGGAGCACATGCTCCCCATATTTGCACAGATGCTCCAATGTCTTGAAGCAGTCTGAAGAGAGATCCGTGGATTGCCTCGATTAAGCTGAGGTGAAGGTTTGAGTGAGTACAGTGATGATAGATGAATAGTGGATAGAAGTACACCCTTAGAGACAGAGAGAAGTGGATAGAAGTACACCCTTAGAGACAGAGAGAAGTGGATAGAAGTACACCCTTAGAGACAGAGAGAAGTGGATAGAAATACACCCTTAGAGACAGAGATAAAGTGAACCAGGGCATGGTAACACTCAAGTGTGAAGTGATGCAAAGTTGACAAAGCAAAATGAAAAAAGGGGTTTTGTCAGGGGTCCCATTGTGTCTCTATTGGTGGCCACGCCTTTAAGCATACAGAGATGAGTACAACAAATGTCTTCAGAATGACTCCTAGCTGTCTTCCACTAAAGTACTACCTGCTTATCTGGTTTCAGTATTAGGTTGCTTAACTGTAAAGAAGTGAATATTTGATTAAAACCTCAGATCAACGCTTGCCAGGAACACAGACGTGTTGACGTTAACAGGCTGCTAAGACACGACTTCTCTGATGCGTTTGATCCAGGCTCCCCTGACACGCGGACCAGCCAGCGTGAGGGGTGTCGCACGTGCAGAAGCGAACCATAAACACTCAACTGAAGGTGTCAGTGTGCCAGATGTAGGTCAAAAACTTTGTGTGACATTGACAGAGAGAGAGAGCGAGAGAGAGAGAGAGGCAGGAAAGAATGGTTTTGTGAGCAATGCGGTTTTTCTGAGGAAGTACTTGTCTCGCTCTGCTGATGGAGCAACAACGTCTTGTGAATCAACCTGTTGGCTCTTTCAAACTGTTCCTTAAAACCTCTCTTCTCTTACATTTTATATATAGGTTTTTATCTTCAACATGATAGTTATAGCTTCCTAAATCTAGATTATTGTGTAGATTGAGTCTCACTAAGTGTTTTTATAGTTTAAATAGCCCTGATTCAACATTTCCTTGTACTGTGATTGAAGTTGTCAGTCTAAATCTCTGTGTTGGGGAACATGGAAAGATCACATCAGCTATGTTAACTGTGCAACAAAAAGGATCAGAATTTCCTCAATGAATGACAAAAACAAATTCAATCATTTTGTAATGGTGTCTGATGGCTGCCCGGGTGGGGGAGGCCACGGCTGTAACTTTCTCAAAAACAAATCAGTTCCATGTCCTAATAAATCACTGTTATACTATATTATACTAACTATTCCCATGAATAACACTGGAATGGGTTACTAATAGGAATAATAGATGTTAAGTGTGTGTGTTGTCTGTGGTAAGAAAACTAGCCTTTTGGCACGGATGAAAACTAGCCTTTTGGCTAATTCTGGCTTTTTTTAACCATGTGTAATCATGTGTTTTATGAAATTGTATTGTCCCCTTTTAAAATAAACTAAGACTAAGACTAAAATTGCCTATAGTTGTAATAGCGGTAATTAACCTAATACAGATGTACTCCGATGTGTATGAGGATCATACACCTGTATTTCCACTCTTTGTGCCTCCTGTTTTTTCACCACTTATCTTCCTCCCAAAGTTTGTCTCGCAGTTTTTTTTTTTGAAACGAGCTCGTGACTCAGCCCCGTTTCCCGTTTGAGCCCGCCTCCGCTCGTGCGCAGGAAAGTCGCGAGACGATAGGTCTCTCCGCTTTGGCGTAAAAAAGCAGTTTATTTTTCTTTTTAAATGTATTAAAATCGTTTTTATCGTCGACAAATGGGCCCAGAGTGAAGAGAGTCTCACCGGTATCGCGGCCCTTCAGGTAAGTGACTGTAAGATACGTGTCAGAGGGAGGAAGAGGACACTCATATCACGGCTGTGGTGGGCGTTCTGTGGTGTAGCCGAATCGAAACCAGTCCGACGAAGATAGTTGTTTAAATTTTCACCGGAGGTCGAGGGTTGAAGTCCCGACATGTCATCTTCGACATGTACCGAGTGATAATGAAGACTTGGTAGTTGAATATGACATTTGTTGACATTTGGTTTCTGAAAAGTTCTACGTGAACTACGCACCGGGAAGTGCGTGCGCGTGCGCGTGTACGTGGTTCAATATTTAGTTCAGAGATTGAATGATGATGATGATGATGATGATGATGATGATGATTATTATTATTATTATTATTATTATATAAATAAATCGATTTCAGCCGTTTTTCTTAATAGTGTGCATTCAAAAATATTAATTAAAAAGTAAATTCAGATAGAAGAGATGAAATTGAGGGAGGAACAACTGGTAACACTACTTTGAAAAAAAAATTAAAAGATCAAAGACTTTTGTCTCAACTGTGTTTCCAAAAGCTCCATTTCTCCTCTTGTGGACTCAGCTACTTTGTTTAGACCTGGTTTAACCTTTGTGATATTTACATTTAAGTTGTAAGTAATTTTTTTGTAAGGCTATAGATTATTGTACATATTTAGTTGTTGGGGGTTTTCTGCAGGTGACATCAGATGGACTAAACTCGAATAATCATGGAGCGAGGGGCCTTCACAAGAAGAGACCAGAGATCCCCCCTTGCCACAATACTGCTCCTTATGGTAAGATTTTCAGCAAATATGAACCACCACAGAAGAAAATATTAATTTAGTGCTTCATGTTACAGTGCATGTTCATCCCTACCTTAACATTGCTGCAACTGCCAGAGCAGCAAACGTGTCTAGATGTGGAATATCTCAGTGAAAATGGAATTTGTTGCAACAAATGTTTCCAAGGTAATGTATGGACTACTTCACAATCACATGTGCACTGGCTGTGTCACAAACTGTAAAAACAGTTTTAGTGAAGTCAAGTTCTATGGTGACCCCCCCCACCTTTGTTTTCCAGGTTTTAGGCTTGCAGGGGAGTGCACCACTCCGGGTGAGAGAAGTAAATGCACCCCCTGTCTCAGCGGACAATACCGAGATACAATTAACTACGCTCGCACCTGCAGAAAATGCAAAAGCTGCAAAAGTACAGTACAGTGGTCTTCTACACCACCAAATCAGATTCCCCTGTCTGTTTTGCAGTGGTTCAATCTGCTGCCTTTCTTTGTTCTTTTCTCTTTCCACAACACCAGAGAACGATGTGATGGTTACACCATGTGAAAGGACCCGGAACACCGTTTGCCGCTGCCAGGATGGTTATTACAAGTCTAACATCGATTCAGAAGCATATGAATGCCTCAGATGCAAACCCTGTGAATTAAACGAAAAGGAAATCCAGAAATGTGAGCCTAGTAACGAAGCATAATCAGTTAAACAGTCCTTCATTATGTCCGTCCAAAAGCAGACAGATTGTTCTGATTTCTGTCTCAAGTGTTATTGTTTCTTTCTGTGCACAGGTACACCAGCGAAAAACACTGTGTGTGCATGTGAAGACAACCACTACAGAAACAACAACAACAAGTGTGAAATCTGCAGCAAGTGTGTACACACACTTATACCGGTGGTGTTAATGGGGAAGTCAGTCGTTCAGATGAAACTTACAGCAGTGTCTGGCTTTGTTCACTTTTTCCATTTTTGTTACTTTAACAAACAAAAGAGAAGCTAGCGCATATATACATGTCTCAGTCTCTACCACACGTTATATTTGGTAGAGACTGACGCACGTCACCCCAGTATTTTTCATTGCTTTTTTTTAAATGCTGATTAAATCTTTTGATAATTCCTTAAGACCGGTATGTTGTTACATCTTAAATACTCATTCTTCCTATGCAAATATTGATGAGTCTTATGTGAGAAATGTGTCCAGTTCTTATTGAAATGATTAGCGGTGAACAGCCTCTGACGTGGGTATGACGTACACGTTGCCCCTGGTGCATTACCTCTATCAGTCAGTGCCATTCTGACTGGTGTCTGTGTAGATTCTCACTCATCCAGGTCATAGTTATCCAAAATTAGATCTCTCTGTGTCAACTGGACTGAAAGGTTCTAGCTAAGCTCTCTGGAGAGAGGGCGAAACGTTTTCAAGGAAACCTTTCAGTCCAGTTGACACAGAGAGATCTGATTTTGGACATTCTGACTGGTGTTGCTAAACCTTTAGCTGCACATGCTCTTGAGTCATGCTTGTAAAACGTCTCCTGTGATGTCAACAGCTGCACTGGTGAATGTGAATCCCACTGTGAGGTCCATCCCATGAGTACAACAGGTGAGCACCAATGTGTAAAATAGTATTGTTGCAGATGCAGAGGAACAAAACTGTCTAAACACAATGTTGCATTTGACAAACACCACTTGTTATGTCTGATTCCAAACCTATCCTTTCTCTTTCTCTTATGAAGCCAAAGAGTATGGAACAGGATGCACATATAACATCGTCATCGGAGTTGCTGTTGCTGCTGTAGTCCTGCTGTTGCTGGTTGCCTTTGTAACGTACGTGGTGACAAAACGCTCTACCAAGAAAAAGTTTCAGAAGCCATCCCAATCACCTGATGCCTCTCCAGACCCAAGCGAGGTACAACTGTGAATGTACTTGTGAATCTGGTGATAGGTCTCCCCCAACCTTAACCCATGTAGGTAAACGAGGCTGGTGCTTGTTTACAGGAAATCCTAATCCCTGATGAGGAGTTGACATCATTTGACATCACTGTCAAGGTTGCTACCATAAGTCCTGTCAGTGAGTGTGGACAGTCAAACAAGCTGCCTGACTTCATCCCTCTGGAAATCAAGAGTGAGCGTGTTTTATTGCACGTAGCACAAGTCAAAGGTGTGGAAGTGTTGTACTGATCTCCCCTCTGTGCTCTCCTCAGTCTCTGACCTGATCTACAACGTCCTGGATCTGGTTCCCGTATCGCAGGTGAAACAGCTGGTGCGTTCTCTCGGCGTGAGGGACACTGAGATCGAACAAGTAGAACTGGATTACCGATCCTGCCGAGAGGCTCACTACCAGATGCTGAGGGTATGGGCCGAGCGAGGCTCGCGGGCTGGTGTCCTGCTGCATCCGCCGCTTTTGCAGCATCTGCTGAACGAACTGAGAAAGATGCACCTGGAACAGGCTGCCGAAGAGCTCGAGACGAACTGCGGCCTCAAATAGTTGCGCAAACTGGAACTTCTTTGCGGCAAAGTACTGATCTCGACAGACTTCCTTATGGGCAGTCTCAAGACGGAATTGCAAAAGTGGTGCTATCACTAAAGCTGGTCCATGTGATGGCGATAAGTGAACTCTACCTCCCACCCTGGCAGTGGCGGCCTCGACAGAAGCTTCAAATAGCTGAGAGCAAAGTAGCAAACAGGCTAACCAAACTGGATTCAGCTCCTAAAACAGCTCAAGATTTGTGTAGAAAAATCCAGGAAGTTATTTTTTAAGAAAAGGGAACTTTACTTACTGACTTCTTGATGGGCAGTAAGCATCTTTATAGCTCACTAATCTCACTTGTATTTAATCAGGGTGAAATAAAACAACGGTTTTAAATGGTGTTTTGTTGGAACTGCTGGGACTGGAGTTTATAGAGCTATGGGAATACAGTCTAGCTAAATGGGGAATTTCTGTTCCAGGATTGGAGACAAAATGCAGATACAAGAGGATATATAAGCATATCTATTCACGCACCTTCTGTATGCCCTTTGTAGAATGTGTTGATTTTTTTTTGAAGGAATAGCATGTATTACAAAATATTAAAAATAAGTATGTTAGTGTTTATAAATGCATGTAAACTATTTTTTTTAGGTTTTTACACAAAAACAGACCCCTACCTAGTTGAAATACTTTTACAGTCTATTAGCATTCTTTTCAACCTCTCTTGCATATTATTCATGACTGTTGGAGCGAGCAGGACACACCCAGTCTCAGTGCGGCTCAGACAAGCAGCTCTTTCTGTCGAACACCAGTCTCGGCCTGCAGATACCGATATGAATGTCACGCTGAAGCAGATGTGTCAATCACAAATAGCTTTAAAGCTGGGGGTTAATTGGGAGTCACGGCTGAACAGTGTCAACCAGTTCATGTCTAAACTTGAAATAAACTTCAGGTGTGGAGCTGAACTGAGCTATCGGTCACCTGCAGGCGCATTATTAATTAACCCAAAGTAAGTCGATAAATTGAGTGGGACATTGTTGCGCACACAACTCCAAGCAGTGCAATACTGAACGGTTATCACCAGTTGACTCACTTTTTTCTCAAGAACAGTATTAAAGTGTATTCTACTCTGATTATATCTTTACAAACTGCTTTCTAAGATGTAAAGAAACTGGAACCATCTGTGTTTTGCTACATGGTCAACAGCACCAGCAGACCCTCTGCAAAGAAATCACTCAAGGCCCAACAGCTGCTAACAATACTAACTGGAACTCATTAACCAGCCCTTAGAATGGAGCAGAATCCAGTTGTTCCCGTTGGGCCAGTTGAAACGGGTAATCATGTAGGTGAAAGGATGAGAGGGAGGGACTGATTCGCCCAAGAGACGGAGAAGGAGGAGAAAAAGAAAAGAAGAGAAACCAAAGATGACAGTGAAACAAAATGGATCCAGCCAAGCACAGGTAAGGTCTGCAATTATTAAATCATTTTAAATCATCAACATTTAAGATAATGACGCCTTTTGTCTGTGTGCCGCTGCTGGAGATGTTACATGTGGGCTGTCAGTTGGAAATAAATTGGGGAAGCTCTGCAGTGCCGCTACGATAACCCTCACACTCGTGAAGGGTCAACTGTGGGGGTCAGCCTGTGATTGTAAGCAGGCGTGACTCAGCCATGACAGTCCTGTGACGGCCCTTTGAAGTGTCGCCCTCAACCCATTTGTGCCGCCCGGCTCTGTGTTTGCTTAGAGAATACCTCCGCCAAAACTCTTCACGCTAGACGAACGGCTCAGGCGGCTCAGGTTGCTGACATATTTCCCCCAGCGACTGTATCTTCCAGCCAACAGAGACGCGTTTTTCCCTCCCTGTAATCCAATGCCTCAGCAGGATGCTCTGCAAGGTTTGACGGTGCCGGAATTGTGGGAAAGACTGTCGGAGGAGATCTTGAGAAACACTTTTGATGACGTGGTTGTGTAACTGCATATGAAACTATCCAGGTCCAGTTACGCCAGTGTGGGATGTAAACAAAGGATGCGTCAGGTCCGCTTCACCTGTCTGACTCCTGGGTTTGATGTGGGTGCTCAGGGGTGGCTCCCAGCCTACAGGAGTTCTTGTCTGTGACTCCTCACACCTTTGACCCCAGCAGTGTCAACAGCAGTGGGGGAAATGTTTCAGTGATGGAGGAAACGTCGGGCTTGTGGCAGGACGGCGTGGATGGGGAGAGGCAGAGAGACCCGGAGGCCAGGGAGCCGGATGCTGTCGACAGTACGTCCACAGCTGCGGAGATAAACAGTCACCGCAGGGGGTCGGGAGACAAATACAAGTCCAGCACATACGGCTACCAGGTGAGAGGAAGAGGATGTTAACGCATCGCTGGTTTTTGTCTGAGAGCGAGATTAGAAGTTAGCATGATGTTGCTATTGCTATGAAGGAATTTTATTGAAATTGTCAGGAAATGTTGATAATGGTCCAAGGAACAGACGACTGAAATTTTTGTAATGTTACAGATTCCGGAGGGTCTTTGATCTTTTAAAAATGCCAATGGGCTTTGATCTTAAAAGCAACCTGCTATGTTATGTAACCTTATTGTACTACTGCTTACACTTATTCTATGGTGTGTCGCAATATGTGGGGAATGGGCTGCTCTGTAGCCAGTGCCTAAATCAGACAGGCAGAAATGATGTTTTCTCTCCAGAGGAGGACCAAGGAGAAGGTTGTGAGTGACTTTTCCACGCTGAACAAAGGAAGTTCTGTTGGAGCCAAACCCAAAGCTGCCCTGAGAAACGTCCTGTTCAGTCAGAGTCAGGAGAAAAATGCTTCATTTGAGGTATTCATGCGTCTCCTCAGACGTACTAACCTGCTGTGAAGAATCGCGCCGGTCTACCTCCACTCTAACTGCTCTCCTACATCCCTTTTCCTGACTCTTCAGGAGCAAAGTCAGCTGGATTTGCTGAAGCAGGAGCTGGAGACTTACGCCGTACCAGTCAACCTAAAGTGGGCCTGGAAGGAGGAGAGCCAAGGGACAATGCTGGAGAAGAACTGGACAGAAATTGTGGACTCCCCTTCGGTACGAGCCCTCTTTAAACTGTCAACCCTAACTCTAACCCTAAACTGTCACTAAACCACGGGATTTATTAGTTATGAATAAGTTTATATGCTGTTTGACAGTTTAACCTAAGGTATTATCTGAGAACAAGGTGCATCCAGAGGTGCCTCAGAATTTTTCCCTCAAAAGTCAAAAGGAGATGTTTTCTATTCTGATCAAAATTAAATTGATCTTGAGACACTTAACTATGTTTAGAAAACATGATTTCAACACCAAAACCTCATTCTGAGAAAGGATTTAGTCTTTACTTCATTATTTAAGTTGAATAAATTTCGATAAATCGATTTTCATTTTTAAATACTTATTTAAATATGCTGAATATCAAGATCTATTTTCATTTCTAAATACTTATATACTTCTAAATATGCTGAATATCAAGGTTCCTTTGATAAAATCTTTACTGCTGCGCAAGTTATGCTAGATATAACTAGGTATGCTAGGTATGCTATTTATAATCCAAGTCCTCAGCTGTCATAAACATTAACTGGGATCTGATAGTGAGAGGGGAAACTTCCTTAAAGTAGAAGAATTTTACAGCTGCTGTGAAAATGCGTTGTATTTATTAATCAGCAGCATTTCTCCCTGTATTTTTTTGTGATCAATTATTTATTGTTCTTTGAATCTTTATTGTCATTGAATGTTGAAGAAAGCTGCCTTTAGTTTACAATGGCCACAGTGTCTGCCTCGAAAAACCTCCCCTTAAAGTAGTAATTTTACAGCTGCTGTGAAAATGCATTGTATTTATTAATCAGCAGCATTCCTCCCTGTATTTTTTAAAATAAAAATAAAACTTTCTCCTTTTGCCTGGTTGTTTTACAGACGATGTCAAAGATGCAGAGACACCAGCAGGAGGCGCTGTGGGAGTTTGTTCACACTGAACTCACCTACATCAATAAGCTAATCGTCGTCAAAGATGTAATTCTTCAGTTTGGATGAGAAGAGCTTCTCTTCTCATCCTCAGATGCATCTAAATAAATTAGAAAGGCATCTAAAAGTGAATTAATTGTAATAATTAATTAACTCATTAACTAATTTATTATATAGATTCATTCCTGGTATAATTTATGTGTTTTATTTTCTTTAAATTTCGATAATTATAGCTTGCAGCTAATTGAACCCCAAATTCAGTGTCACAGAAAATTTGAATAATACCTAAGACAAACCAGCAAAACGATTTTTAATGGCGTTTAGGTCAGGCCAATCCAGCACAGGAATACATCCATCTTAAACCAGGTCCTGGTACTGTTGGCAGTGTGGGCAGCTGCCGAGTCCTGCTGGTGAATGAAAACAGCATCTTCAAAAAGCTAGTCAGCAGAAGGGAGCCTGAAGAGCTCTAAAGTGTCCTGGTAGACAACCGCACTGACCTTTGACTCCTGTGGGAACGTAGAGCAGCGCTCCAGCAGCTTGGATTCTTGGAAATCTCTACTCTTCCTTCACTGTTCAAATGGAATACAAACTGCACCTTTTTCTTTAAAAGAGGACCTGAGCCTAGGTGAGACACCAGTGACGTTAAGCGTTTCGGACTGCACCACTTGTCGTCCCTGTCCTGCGTGATTCTTGAAGCACTGACTCCAGCTGCAGCCCACTCCTCATCAGTCTCCCCCACATTCTTGAGATGATTTGTTTCACAATCATCTCAAGGTTGCAGTTCTCCCTGTTGCTTGTGCACCTTCTTCTACCACACTGTTTCCGTTGAACTTTCCTTTAAAAATGTGCTTGGATTCAGCAGTGTGAGAACAGCCAGCATCTTCAGCCAGGGAGCATCGACGATCGCCTGCCCCATCATTGTGTAGCCTACTGAACCAGAGCGAGACCATTTAAAGGTTCAGGAAACCTTTGTAGGTGTTTTCAGTAAATTAGCCAATTACATCCTGTGACATCACCAGTCACCAATACTAAACATTTTCCACAATATTCAAATTTTCTGAGGCACTCGTTTCTTTCGCTGTCAGCCATAATCAGCAAAAAAAAGATAAACTTCGCTTCTTGATTAAAACTGCTGAGACGCATCAACTTTTGCTGACGTGCCTCTGCCTTTTACAGCTGGTTATCGCGACGCTCGTCAACCTTCACAGAAATGGATTTCTCTCGGAGGTTAGTGGGCACAGGCCTCATCTAGGCTAAAAACACACAAACCCACTTTAGAAAGCCGCTGTAATCAAGGCCTGTTTCCACCGCTGCGTAGTGCAAAGCTCTATTTTCCATTGCTTTACATACTGACTGATACCGTTGAAGCTCACTGGAAAAAACACAGCAGTGGAACATGCAAAAGCAGCCGATTCTCGATTAAAAACAACACAAATTAGTGCAATATAATAAAGAAAATTGCATTTTTTTTACCTTCTTTGTGTGACAGGTTACCCCTGAGATGCTCTTCTCCAACCTTCCCTCTATCATCGCTGCACATCAGCTGTTCTGGCAGGAAGTGATTTATCCCATGTTACAGGAGGTCCGGAGGACAGGAATGCCCTTTGACCCCCTGAGGTTGAAGTCGGGCTGCCTGCAGGTATGAATCTCCCTGTGATAACGCTAACCTGTTCCAGCGGTGTTTGCTTCATTCATACACTATCATAATGAGAGTTTGCTTCATAACATAATGGCTAAAGTTAACACATGAAGTAAAATAAAAGTGGATGTTTTCAGAATAAAATAAAATGTTTAATTTATGCACGTAATATAAAATAGATGGTATACATCACAAAAGCCAGAAGGAACTGTTTAATGAATATTCAAGCATTTGTCAGAACTGTATGTAAATAATAAGAAAACGTTTCTTTATTTTGATGTGGTTCTTTCAAAACTA
Organism: Pao palembangensis; assembly: GCA_015343265.1. Classification (NCBI taxonomy): domain Eukaryota; kingdom Metazoa; phylum Chordata; class Actinopteri; order Tetraodontiformes; family Tetraodontidae; genus Pao; species Pao palembangensis. The sequence continues at coordinate 2,778,215 of CM027088.1, read as the reverse complement.
CTGATTGAAATATGTGATAAGTGAACACAAGGACAGATCACAAAAGACCTCATCAGAAAATAAGATGCTAGACACACACAGAGAGTAAAACTGAAACTGAGACAAGTTTAATCTTTTTTAATCATTCTGGGTGTTTGCATGTTAGTACTTGCTTTCCATGACACATATTAAACACTCTAAGCCTCTTCATCAGCTCAGAGAGCATACCACATTGATGTTGAGGTTTCTCTAATCTACTCATATAGATAAATTCAAAAGCAAATGAAATGTTTGAATCGTCACATTTCAAATTCCATAATAACTGTGCTGTATACTCTTGTTTCAACCACCTTTCCAACATTTAAGTTGAAGCTTTTTTTCCTGTCCGCAGTTCCCCCAACGCTTCTCCTGCTACCAGCATTACTGCTGGGAAGAGGAAAACAGTCTGGAGTTTGCGCGCAGACAGATGGAGAGCAACCCACATTTCCTTATTTTCATCCAGGTAAACATTCCAGTAGCGATGAAAACACAAGCCGGCACATTCCGGAGTGACAAAGTGTGAACTTCTTAAGCCAGAGATGGTCAAAGCAGCGCCAAACCCCCACAGAGCCTCTACTGTAAAGCGGTTTTGCCACAGGTGTTTTTCCAGTGATGTCACCTCATTACAGTTTGAGTGGGAGGTGATATTTTGTGTTTTAGCACAGTTTATATACGGTTCATTGGCAGGTGTCAAAGGGTCATCTCTTTCATAAAAAACATCACTAAAATAAGCCACCTGTTTTTGTTTTGGAAGATTGGCTTATTTGTCAGTTTTCAGGCGTCTTCCTCCGACTTTTGAAAGCTTTCATTTGAAACCCTTTAATGTAATTATGAAAACCTGGACCCCCTCCCCCCCGAAAAAAAAAAAAAAAAAAGCTTAGACTTTATTAATTTGTAACATTTGGCTCCGCGTAAATAATTATGAGATTTTTTTTTTGTGTGTCCAGTGGGTAGAGACTCATCCTCAGAGTCAGAGGATGCGGCTCGGGGACATGCAGGCCAAACCCCATCAGAGGATCACAAAGTATCCACTGCTGCTCAAGTCGGTCCTGCAGAGCACCCAGGACTCTCAAGTACAGCAAACACTCAGAGGCATGGTGAGAAACACTCAAATTTACGTGTTAGACTTAGTTTCCCCCCCCCGTGGCTCACAATGTCCGGATCCTCTGTAGTTATCCAGCGTCAACAGTTTTTTGGAGAGCATCAACGACTACCTGAAGCTGAAGGACGAAGAGCTCGCTCTCTCCATTTCTGCTCAAAGGGTGGACGGGTACGAAGTAGAAGGCATCAATGAGGAAATTGACAAGGTGAACCTCATTCTCTTTTAAAGGCTGCAAATGTTGCTGCACAGGAAGCAAGAAGGTTCTGGGTCCGAATCCCCAGGGGGCCAGGGGCTTTTCCGTTTGGAGTTTGCGTGTTGTTGTTATTTATTATCACTTTACAGGTTGTCAGAGAAATCTGCCAGTTTGACCTCACGTGTCCGATCAGAGGAGTGGGTCCCGGAGTCGTACGTAAACTGCTGCTGGAGGAAAGTTTAAAGATCCGCGGGAGAAAAGACAGCAAGGTGGGTAAAAACCCAGCTCTGGGTCCCGGAACCTTCATACCTCTTTCTTCTTGTCTGAGCGTTTAACTTTCTCGTCATTCCTCTCCCCTGGTGCGATGCAGCTGGAGGTGGTGGCTTTGCTCTTCTCAGATGTTCTCCTGATGACTAAATTCCAGAAGAAAGGAGAGCGGCTGAAGGTGGTCCGGCCTCCCCTGGCCCTCGACAGAACCTACTGCGTGGTGTTAAAAGACGGCTGTGAGTAACGGTGTCGTGTTGTCAAGCTTCTTTAGGAAAAGGCTTGAGTCTTTCCTCATTCCTCCTTTTCCTCACAGGTTCCTTTGTTCTTGTGGAGGTGGGGGAGCTTCAGAGCGTCATGAATGTCTACGTTTTTGCAGCCAGCACCTCGGAGAGCTGTTCCACCTGGGTCTCGACCATCCAGCAAGCAAAGGTAACACTCGAGACCGGAACACAGTTCCACTGTGATTACTATGGAATGAAAAGTGTCTGTTAAATAACAGAGGCATATTAATTCATTGTTTATCTGTGTGACACTGTCAGGAAACACTGAGGAGCTGGAGAGAGATGGAAAGCAGCCGAATACTGAACAACTCCAAACTCCAGCCGTTTGGCATCAACGCAACGACTGATGGAATCTATGCAGATGATCAGCTGCTGCTGTCAGGAAGAGAGATGTTTGTGGATGAGATAAATGAGGACTTTATAGTCCCTCCATCCCTAAATGGAAAACTGGCGTCTAAAGAAGCAAAGGATCAACCTGTAGATGTCTTCCCCCACAAAACGCTTGTGTCATTCTTCCACCCCCAGCCCAGCGACAGGGACGGTGAATCGGTGGATAATGGCAAGGCTGGCTTGCAGCAACAGGTCAAAGGTTATGAATGGATAGAGATGGGCGTGAGGAGACAGGTAGTTGGAGTCCGGGCAGAAGAAGCAGAGAAAAAAACTGAATCTGCTACAACCAAAGAGACTGGAAGTGTTTTCAGGAATAACAGGATGCAGTCTCCCCCTGCGGACAATTTCCGCAGTTTTGCCGCCTCGCCATTAGGACACGGCACAGCCGGACCTCACGTTCTGTTGGAGGGTGAATATCCAGCTGTGGACTATCCCATGAACGAAGGTAGTAACTCAAGATCTGCCACCAGTGAGTTTCCAAGCGTACCAGGGGAAGGATTATCAGCAAAGAGGGACTCAGAACACCAACTTGGAAACCAGGACACTTGGAGGGGCCCCAAACAGCCTGGCGATGTGGAAACAGAGCCCTGGAATTTGTCCCTTTATCTGAAATCTCCAGGATTACGGAAGAGGAGACCAAACGGGAACTCACACAGCCCCTCTAATCAGACGCCTAGACATTATCTGGATGGTTGTTTCTCTAAGTCTCATTCAGATTATAACCAGAATAATAAGAGAAACTCCATTCCGTCGCCTGAGCTGCGGTTGGATTTACGCCATGCTTCAATCCAACAGGGGAGCTGGAAGCCACGTGAGATAATTCCTCCAGATCTTCAGACGCTGTCTGAACCCGAGCTGCCTACGCTCAACTTTAACGAAAAATGGCTCCAAGTGAAAACTCAAAGAAGTGCCTCCATTCCTAACATCACCAGTAGACATGAACTTCGCCCAAGCTCCAGCGGCGTGCACATGTTGCCTCAGTGCAGACAGAATTCTCCTCTGGAGGGTCTTTTAGAAAGGGCCAAAGAGCGAGTGAAGGAAAAGCACGCCTCTCACAATGATCGGAATCTGAAAGTTGCAGACTCGAGGACGCGATATCCTCCTCTTTCCCACTCATTTTCCACCTTTCATTCAGCATCGCTCAGCGATGGAGACAGAGAGACAGAGGAGGAGGTGGAGCTAATGAGATACCGAGCGCTCACTGTGAGTGACGGCTGGAAAGAGCAGTTGGTGGACGGAGATGAAGACTATAAAAGAGACAGGTCGGTATCAGTGCCGATGTGACGCTAATCACAACACAGGACACGCAACACGCAATAAGAAGCACATGATTTTCCACAGTTCAGGTCACTGCCTAAAAGCAAACTATAGGTTTGCAACTGTGGATCATGTCTAACTCACAACCATACTGAAATCTTCTGGTCTTGGCCAGCAAGAATTAAAAACTTCATATTCAATTTTTGTGATAATAACAACAATTGAAGTATTATTTCTTTACATCCATTACACTATTTATTTATTTGTTTACACTCACGCCTGTAGTTTGACGTTCCCATGATTAAAAAGGCTGACTATGTTTTTTTTCCCTCCTTCTTTAGTGTTAGCTTTAGCGACGGGGTGAATGTGGATTGGCCCGGCTGGTGCTTTGATGATGACGAGGTCTTGGATAACTTGTACCCACTGGAAGAAGATCTCCATCAGGGCATCAACAGACCGTTGTATAGATGGGACGTGCGCGCATACTCACAGCAAGAACACAGTCAGTGTAGTCAGGTGTAGCCATGAAATCTTACAAGCAGAAGGATGCGATCATTTGTAAAGTGTCAGTGTTTTGTTTTATAATGCATCAGTGTTTTGTATAGATATAGTGCATTATTTTTTTATATATTTTTGTACATAATATTTAAATCTAAGAGTTTTTTCATTTCTCCCCACAGCCACCAGACTGTACAACGCAACACTATAGTGACACGTATTTATGTACCCACACAGGGCTTTCTTTGTTCACTTGTTGTTGTTGTTGTTCACTATTCACTGGTATTCACTGGTCTTTGTGAATTTTATTTTACTTGTGCAATATTTTCTTACATTAATATTAATATATATTTTTTTTATTCAACTTGTTTTCTTACTTTCATACTGCCGTTCTGTTTCTGTTTCTGTCGTACCCCCTTTGCTGCTGTAGACAAAAGAATTTCCCCACTGTGGGATGAATAAAGTCTATCTTATCTTATCTTATCTTTGTGTGCCAATAACTGGAAAATTGTGGTTGTGTAATAAACACAAGCTGTTTCTTAGTGGTGCTTAAAGTATTTTATTACATGGAGTCAAACCCTCCTCCGGACCAACTAGTTAAAGATATTTACAGACATATATACAGCATATTATACACTGAAGTGATACTCATTACAAACTCTGTTCTACGAATCCAAAATGTGTGGGAAAAAAAGTCAGACAAGAAAAAAAGATGGAGATCTCACTTCGTATTATCCCTTTAACATCTTTCCCCACCGTCCTCTGCTTTAATGCAGTTTTATTTTTTCCCTTTGCTCCTTGCTCGCTCCTCCCGCTCGTTTGAGATCCTGTGAACGATCGTCTCCAGCATGGGGTACTGCAGGATCCTTTTTCTCTGTAGACGAAAAAGCAGAATTGGTTGAATGAAAGGAATTTCTCTCCTCTTAAAATCTTTTCTTTAGTCCCGCTGATTGTTATTAGCCGCTCCAGGTTGCTGCAGTACGGAACTGGGCCTCACCCTGCGATGGTTCTTGTACATCTGCATGAGCACCAGCAGGAGAGCCATGAGGAGAAAGCTCACGCCGACCATGGCGGCAGTTTTATGCGACAAGCCTGCATTTTGTCCGCTCAAACCACCTTTAAAGAAAAAAACAAAATCAAAAGATGGCTCAGACGTTGTACACTAAACCATGTGAGCACAAATAACAACGTACTCATCAGGGTTATGTGGTGTGTTACGTTGCCCAAAACGCCTTGTCTCCCGTAGAAGCGGCAGGTCCACTCTCCTTGGTTCTCGCCCAACGTTTTATCGATTGTGAGCTCTTTCCCCGTGTGGGTAGACGTGACTGACTGGTTGCCACTGTGGTCCAAGTCTTGGTGAACCCACTCGTAGTGTGTGACTTCGCTGGTGTCCGTCAGTTGGCAGGTCATCCTAACGGAATCCACTTTGAACGCTGGAAGGCTGATATCAACTGTTTAAAAAAAAAAAAAAAAAAAACAATCTAAAACTGTTGCTGAGAATAACAGTATCGTAAAGTTAAGCAATGCAAATGTACCTTTGGCAACAACGAGGTGCAGGTTTCGAGTCAACCTCCGTCCTTCTACTGTCCCAGAACATCTGTATGTGCCCTCATCCTCCAAATGCACCTCTTTCAAAACGGCTGACCTATCCACACTGGGCTGGGATGAAGGATAGGACAGAGAGAAGGATGCTGGGAGTTGACTGGTTGCAGGTTTTAAAAGAAAACCCGGCTTCACTTTCTCCCAGGCTGAGCTCGACGGGCTCAGACCAGGCGAGAACACACAGGGCAGCGTGGCTGCAGACCCCAGAGCAGCGTACACTTTGCTGTTGTCGTTGGACGGCTGGGCGATTCCTGCAAGAGAGGACAAGGGGAGATTGTACAGAAAGACGAAGCAAACTTAAACTCCTGTCTTCAAGATCTTACCTTTCATGGTCAGGGTTGCAGAAGCTCGCCCCACTTGGCCCTTATAGCCCACGACACAGCTCCAGTTTCCCGCCAGGCTAGCGGATGCTGCTCCCCTGACGGTGCTTTCAGCGGTGTCGGTCTGTGAGATTTCAACAGCTTCTATCGATGAACTGTTGTTCAGCGTCCACTGCACAGTGGCTCCCTGAGCCCGAGGAGTCACATTACAGCTCATGGAAAATTGACTCTCCCACAGTGGAACTGATGGTGAGATGGACACTGTAAAAAAGACGGAGATATTTCTGGCATCAGACACATAAATTATGTTTCAGGTTTTCACTCTAATTTGATGGCTAGTCTTTTTTTTACCTTGAATTATTCTGAGCATGACCTGGTGTTTGATAAACCCATCTGCATTCCCCACCCTGCAAATGAAAAGCCCAGCGTCCTCCTGCCTCACGTTGCTTATCTGCAGGCTGTAATCGCCTCTTTCGTACTGGTAGTGGGGGCATCGTACACGCTGGGCATTTTTGCGTAACCAGGTTGTGCCCCAGAACTGTAGACCGCTCTGGGTCTTTTTCCAAACCGTCCTAAAAAAACAAACAAACGATAAACGTACCAGTTAGAGAGAGATGGAGTTGGATGGATAGGCAGCAAACTGTTTTCTTACCCTTTTTTAGTCCAGTGGACGGTGGCGGGATTTGAAGACCTTGTGTCAAATTTACAAGGCAGAACTGCCTCCGAGCCTGCTTCAGCGAACACTTCAGTCACCTCGCACCCGCCTCCTGAGGACAAAATTGAAGAATAAACAATCAGCTTTCAAGAAATATAAGTGCCTGTTGATCATTTGGTTGGCAGGAAATTACCTGTGATGTGGGAGGCCATCACGATCCCCACAAAGAAATACACCCAAGGCATCTTCTCCCTTGTGTTGCTTCACTGAGAGCCTCTGCTGATCTGTTTGATGCTTTAAATGTTCAGCGGCATTTATGCTGATGGTGGTGTGGGTGGAGCTTTTCAAAATTAATATAAGGATCATGTGACTTCAGATACAAGCCGGTCGGTGATGTGGTGTACCTGCGTCAGCTTATGGAAACTGAGACATAAACAGGGAGCCCCACTTCCTTCCCCGGATCCTCTTTGTTTTGACTCAGGGTCTTTCTTTCCGTAGCATCACTGAGTGGACAACAGTAAAAAAAAAAAAAAAAAGGGCGACGCACAGTCGAGCAGCAGCATGTTTGTGATACAGAACATGTCAACTTTGTCCGTTCCATGCATCCTCCACACGCACGCAGGGCTCTTCACGCAGGGTCGCTCACAGAACAGGCTGTCGTTCTGAAACCAACGTGGCAAAAAAGCGCAACACCACAACATTCTCCCATTCCTCATCCTTGCGTCACTCGCGAAGTACCAGTATCAGTTACCTCAGAGGCCTCGTCCGGAGATGCGCTCTCTGACACCGGAGCGAATTCATGACAATGAATCACCCGATTGCTTCTCGCAAATCCGTTTTCCTTTTTGCCAATTCAATGAAGAAGAAACGGCTCAGATGTTAGTCAAAGTGGAAGAGCTATCTGTTTAGTGCATGCAAAAAATTGTCTGTATATGTAGGAAACACACACACACGCCATAAAATTAGAATAAAAGTTGCTTTTTTCATCTGATTAATTATCAAATTATTCATTTTAAGATGTTAAAGATAACTGGTACTCTAGCGTAGGATCAAGAATGCTTCATACATACATTCATTTATTTATTTTTCCTTTTAGAGTCAAGAAAAGAAATATCCAGAAATGCAGTGTGCAGATGTGGTCATGCAAAAGAGATGACAGTTAAAAAAGAATCAGTTTAAATCTCATTAATCTAAAGTGGCAACAAGTGCATATAGATGGATAGCTGTCACACGGTTTGAGCGATACAACTGAGAACGTGTGGGTGAAACCACGGAGTTGTTTTTTTTTCCTTTGCTCTGTATGTTTTTCCTGCTTTTCGGCCTTGTGACTGCTAAATGAGCGACTCTGTTCAGTGCTTGATCTCATCCGTTCTGCATTTCCTCCTCACAGTTGACACTAAAAATCACATATCTTTGCCCCAGAGTGTCTTGAAGAAAAAAAAAGAAAAAGGAAACCAAAGGAAACGTCTTCAGTGGTGATGAACACGTGTGAGGTGGTCTTTCCTCGAGTGGATGTTTCGTCACCTCCACCTTTCATCTGAATATGTTGTTTGAAAGTGCAGAAAAGGAAAATGCCCCTCATATGGAAACAACTGTGCACTGATCTTTAAACTGAAGGCACTTACAGTATGTTAATGTGACAATGTAGGAAAATAATCAAATCAGATTTCTATTGAAGTTGACTGAATAAGCAGTTTGTTCCTGTGTGAAGATCTCTGCTGTGGGTCTGTGGTGGTGCTGGGGCAATCCTTTTTTAAAGCACCAGTTAACAATAAAGTCTTCAGGCTAATGCTGCCTGGGGCTCTATTCGTTATTGTAAACATTACATTGGTTTCATTGAAAGAAATGATAGAATTATATCACAGTATTCATCTGCATCTGTAGGTGAGGATATATGATGTTCCACTTAGTCTTACTGGCAGAGGAAGCTGAGCCACTGCGCTGCTGAGAAATTCATCACTTGGTCAGCATTTGTTCTGCACCGCATTGAGTGCAAACAACTGTATGTGAGGCAAAAAAGTGCACAAAACAGCTTTTCTCAAAAGCCATTCGTGTCAATTGAGGCTTAAGGGAATTTGACTATATGTTTAAAAATACTTTGCCTGATTTAAATTTCCACATGTGCACAGACATAATGAAATAAAGACATAACCCTTTTGATGCACTGAAAATGGCAATATATTCCATTCTCATCTTAAGAACAGTAAGACTGAAAGTATCAGTTTGTGTCTTTGCAGAAAGAAAGACAACTGCAGTTTTGATAATGTAGTTCAACAATTTAAAATAATCACACTTTTTTCAGTTTTAGGATTTTAGGATTTTAGGATAGGATTATATAATCTTGTTTAAAACATTTAAACGTTTTCCAGATTTTAGTTGCCTATCTTTCCTATCTCTCATTTGTCACGTTATCAATTACTTTTAATGTGATCATGTAGCTTTGCATCACTGTTGTTGTCGTGACTTTGGGTATCTCCTTTTTTTCCGTAGAAAGAAAGTTTCTTGATGTCAGAAAAACAAAAGCTGCACTCCCAAGTAAACGTCATAAATATTTCTTTAGTAAACTCGCGCAGTCTGATAATTTTTGCGCTGCTCTCGGGTAAATACGGTACTGGCGCTATGCATTGTGGGATTCAAAGTAAAATGGAAGCCTCCGGGAACATGTCGAAGCCAGAAAAATAGCCGCAAGCGTGATTCTTTACATATACAATTGCTATTATTATCTTTCTGAGCTAACAGGAAACTTTCTTTAATTTATTTATTGCCTTGTTAACAGACGAGGAAATCGGTAATGTCATCATTTCTGAATACAACTATCTAACACGCTAGCATAGCTAAAGCTAAGGGTCAACCTGAAGTTGTAAGATACTGCTTATTTGTTTTGTTTAATAGAAAAGGGAAGTCGAGCAACTTAGGTCGATGTCCAAAATGGTATAAAATGTCTAAAGGAGATATATTTATATAGGTAACAAAGTTTTTGTTGTGAAACAACAGACATGTCTTTTCTGGGAAACTTGCTGAAAACCGGGGCGTCCTTCCGTCAGTCTGCTGGGACTCTGCTCCACTCTGCCAGGACCTTTTCTACTGGTGAGTAATAAAAAGAAGGGCTCTATATGTATTTGATATAGCCTGACAACTCTTCATTGATCTAAAGTATTGGAGTAAAAATTCAAAATGATATGTGATCCTTCAAAGAGGACGATATTATTATCTAGGACAATCGAGCATTTTAGGTTCTTAAAATGTATTATAGTTGACCATCAGATCCAATATTGACAGGTTAAGATCTAATACTTAATATTAGGTACAAATTTTGTTCATTTTATTCATATAATCATCAGTAAGTTTGGGGTTGTCATTCTAAACAAAAAAAAACCTTATATACAAAATTGAGATGCTTCTATGACATAATTTATCAGATTTGACATGTTTGCTTGATTGTCAAAGTTGTTTATCATATTTTTTATGATACATTTTTTATTTAAAGCCTTAAAGTTATTGATTATTATTCAAGTACGTAATAAAACCTTGTGCTGTGTCCAGGAACTTGCTCCTTCATCAGAATGCATGCCATCCCTAAACTGAAAATAGTGGACAGGTGGACAGAGAAGAGGAGCATGTATGGAGTTTATGATAATATTGGTATCTTAGGTAAGTCCCCCTTCTCTTTTTTTTCAGATTAGTCTTTTTAAATGACACCAGGTCACCACTTCCTCCTACCAAAGGACAGGATGATCTGAATTGGGATACTGTCATGTTCTATTGGTGACATTTCTGGTGAGATACCACATAGCCAAATTACTTTGTAGAGGTTTGGCATTTAGGATAAAGTAACCCTTATAGTTATATTATCATTACCCCCACTTTCCACTGCAAGTGTCTGCACGGGGCAGACCCTCGCCCACTGGATGCATTTGTGAATGTGGCGCTAGATCACAAAACCGTGTAAGACCTGCAACCACTCCCGCGAGATCAAGCAATTCACAGACATTGCTAAGTGCCTAAAATGATAATTAATTAATGGCTGAACTTAACATTCACGCCAAATACTCCTGCAGCTTCACACCATGTCTTGAAGTGTGGTGGCATATGAAATATTTTATTTTAATTATCAATTTCTCCTTCAGCATCTTTCCTCAATACCTTGCTGTAACAACTTGTGTAACACGATGTGATAAAAAAGTTTACAGTCATATCCCAGAAATGCAGCTATTCACTAGAATGGGAGTGTATTTGATATGCAGAGTGTGGGAACAGTCCCTGTGTGGGCTGTTCCTGTGTGATTACTCAGCACTAGTACGTAACAGTTAAGATCTATTAGTCAACTATAATGATTCGATTTTATCGTTGAGAATCAGTGAGTCTCTGCCTCTACTACATCTAATTAATTATGTGACCGAAAACAATGAGTTTCTTTGTAGTCCGGCTGTTAACTGTTGTGTCCCACATGTTTGTCCTTATCTCTTTGAAACCAGGGGACTTTAAAGCTCATCCCAAAGACCTCATTATTGCTCCCTGCTGGCTGAAGGCGTTCAAAGGCAATGAACTACAGCGTCTGATTAGAAAGAAGAAGATGGTGGGAGACAGAATGATGACTGAGGACAAACACAACTTGGAGAAGAGGATCCGTTTCCTGTACAGACGTTTCAACCGCACCGGCAAGCACCGCTAACGGCCATCAAGCCCTGTTAGCAGATCTACATCTGACCAGCTGATAAGGACTGTTGGAGATTGCTGTTTCACGCTGTGAAGGTGTTACTTATTATTAATTCAGTCTCTTCATATAAAGACAGAATTGCCATGGTTTTCATATGGTTCCATTTTTTCACTTCTGTATTTGAATCCTGATAATTAATCATGAAATGGACCAGAAAAAGAAACTTTGTTTTTTTGTGTGCGCGAGCCTGAATCTTCATTTCAAACCTCTGCGTTTACAGTACCCCCTAGTGGTGGGGGTGGGTAACGATACCTAGAGTTTTCAGGTTGAACACCCGTCTGGTGTTCCGACCACAAGCTGCAGCCGTAACCCCAGACAAGAGCCTGTGTCCTATGAAGTCACTCCTCCCACCTTATGGTGAATGTTTTGATGGTGAAACTTGGGGCATTTGTATCAAGATATTTATGTTTCTTAATCAAAGTTGGCCAGTCAAGCCAAAGAGAAGTTGATAAACTGAAAACATTGGTGGACAAAGACTTAAATGACAAATTAGAACAAATGCAAATGAGAAAGACCACATGCATTAGGAAGAGTGAAACGGGCAGAATCCCCCCCATGTAAGTGGGGGAAGCTTTTGTACCGCAGTGTCGTCCTGCGCCCTAACCGACACAGAGCTGCAATACAGCAAAGTGTGAACGGAGAGAGGGGAGGGGAGGGGTGGGGGTACCGCACTGTGGTTACTAGTCCAAGTGGGGGAAGGCAGGAGGAGATGCGCATTATTGCAGCAGCTGTCAGCGGGACCGCACTTTTGGTTCACGCTGCACAGCACGCCCTTCGGGAAGCACCGGGGGAAAGACCGAAGTGGGGTGTGACAGAAATCAACGAGGTGGACCTGGATCATTGTCAAGACTGTACTTTTCTTTCATTTTAAAATTGACAACGCACGCGAGCGACGGTTGTAAACCAGCAAGCAAGCAGCCAATCAGCGCCGAGCCTCGACAGCAGGAGCCGCGGACTCAGCATCACTTGGAAGCGCTGCAGGCAGAAGCCCCGCAGGAAGCTTTGCATCAGCGGAGTTCTCTTGAATGGATTTAAAAGTACTTTTCTCCTGAGCGCTCCTCGCTGTCCTGCTGCTCCTGCTCTCCGGTCCCGCTACACTCATCTATCACCCGTTTGCGTTCCGGTACTGCGGCACTTTGCTGACGACTTGGAGCTGGCAGAAGAGCAGACTGCGTCTCTTACTTCACCAGAACAAGAATCCGACTCAATATTTCATTTCCTATCTTTTTTGCACCGCGCCTTGGTTTTCTGGGTTTTGGTTCTGAAGGCTCTCCTCCTCCCTCCTCGCAGCCCAGTCACCCCTCCTCTTCCTCCTCATCCTCCTCCTCCACTATCCGTGAGTCACTTCAAACAGCTGCAGAGAAATGTGAGTATATTGCGGCTTTTCTGCTCTATTTCCTTAAAAAAAAAAATCACACTGAATAAAAAAATAATAATAATTAAAACGTGTTATACAAATAAGAATGTTACTGACACTAAGATCAGTGAGTTTTTTCGATTCTGCTGACGTAAGTAAAAAAAATCCTCACTAAATTGTGCATGTAGAAGGCTTTCACAAAAGCCTTTAGTAGTAATATAATAATAATAATAATAATAATAATAAGTACTCTTGTTTTATAAGCTGCATGTATTTAATTTGCTTATCAACTTTCTTGAAGGTCTGCACCAGATTCTGCCCCAGCTGGAGCCCCTGGTGCTCCTGGAGCTCCTGGTGCAGATGGTGCCAGCGGCGCACCTCCACCCCCGCCCAATACCACCAGCAACCGCAGGCTTCAGCAGACGCAGGCCCAAGTGGAAGAGGTGAGCTTGACGTGGACGCAGGAAGCTGTTCTCATGTCACCAGCATCATTAACACGCTGCACCTGCTCTGATAAAACACGTCATCTGTCCTTTTATGCCGTGACTGCCTCCCTCCTTCCAGGTGGTGGACATCATGCGGGTGAACGTGGACAAGGTTTTGGAAAGAGACCAGAAGCTTTCAGAGCTGGATGACAGAGCGGATGCTCTCCAGGCCGGTGCCTCCCAGTTTGAGAGCTGTGCAGCTAAGCTGAAGAACAAGTACTGGTGGAAGAACTGCAAGGTGGGCACATTAGTGAGGCTCAATTAAGCAGATTAGACATCTCAGCCTGGCCTGGGTCTAAAAAAGACAGCGTGCTGCAGTTAACAGACGGAGCTACTTATTAAGAGTAAAAATCAGACTTTAAGTTTTGATGACGCAGATGTTCCTGCTGGGGTGTCCGCTTAGGGACCGTCTGTTAATGAGCTGCTGATAAAGTCTCAACTGGCAAACTTACAAAAAGAGGTTATCTTTCTTTTTAAAAGACTCTTCCTCAAGTGTCTTCATTTCCTTTCATTCCTGAGCATTATTTACATTTTCTCCTCGCAGATGATGATCATGATGGGAATCATTGGAGTCATTGTGGTTGGAATAATATTCTGTGAGTAGATGATTTTTGTTCTCAGTTCCGCTGTATAGTTTTAAAATGGTAGGCTAATATAAAACTCAACGCTGGAGAAGCTTTTTTATTCTTATTACACATAGTGCTGATATAGAATAACACTAAAATGAGCCTTTAATATTTTTTCTTCTATTTTTCATCATGCCAGATATTCTATTGCTCGGTTTTCAAGAATTTACTTCTTTAATGGCTTTTTTTTTTTTTTTTTTTTTAATTAAAAGCATCATACGCTGTTTGAAATGTGGTACCTTATAAAAGAAGGACAAGGCTTTACAATATTCAGTGATTAGCCACTGACATTTGAGATCCACGCATGATGCTTGTGTGGATCAGCAGGAGCGTGCTGTATCAGTTTAACATACGCTGTTATGTCACATGAGCGATTCCCTCAGTGATTTGAATGTTAAAATGCTAACAGGAGAGCTCGGATGATCATCGATCTGCAGCCAGGCCCATTAGGCTAATCACTTCCTCTTTCCCTCCTCTTTTATTCGCAGTGTACTTCTTCTACTGAGCTCAGCTCAGCGGTACGGACTTGAAAATGATATTGATGGGAGGAGGAAGGAAAAAGAAGCCTCCCTCTTCAGCTGTCCTCTCCTTCCTCCCCGCACAGTCTTCCATCAAGCCATCTGGCACTTCAACATGACAGCAGTGTTTTAAGGCGTCTCCACCCTCTCTTTGCCCCCTTTTTTGTCCACCCTTCCTGTGGATTTCTTCAAGTGTTTTAGCATGAAGTCACTCTCTCTTTCTCTCTCCTGACTCTGCATTTCATGTATTATTAACGGAAGCAGCGGGCGGAGTGAAAGAGGAAGAAAAGTAGGGAGGGAGGAAAAAAACACACCAGTCTTGTGACACAGGGGAGACGCATAATGTAAAGAGAGCGTGTACAGTGAGGTTGCGGTCCTTTCTACATCAAACGCACCAAAGCTCGTTCATATTATCTTTCTAAGACTCCTAAACACATTTGTAAAATTGAAACTGACATGTCTTGCTAAGCACCTTCTATCGGCCATCTTGAAAGCTTCCTAACGCCCTCTTAGATGATGGTTTTGTGTGTGCATTTGTTATTCAAAGCTTCGCAGCCAAGAGCCACCCATCCCTTAATTCCCTGCACATCTTCCTCAGTCTCCCTTATTTTTATGCAGCTCCTATAATAAGAGATAAACTATGAAAAAAAAGGAACAGTGAGAAAATATGAAAATGTATGTGATTCAGGGAACTTAGTGGAAGGTAATGAACCATTTCTTTCCTGAAAATAAAAACTTCTAGTTCTAGACAAGTACTAATGTAAGCATTGCTTGGTTGTCTTTTTGTTTGTACGACAGTTGGTGGCATCAATATGCCCAAAAAAACTGTCAAGCAGCCACTGACGGACAATCTACATGAACAACACTAATACAAAGGTTTCCGGTTTACAGAGATTACAGCCATAGTCAGCCATCAATGTGCAGCATCACAGTTTCAGCTGCTGCAGATGCAAACTCTTCTGGGGACGACTGTGCAACAGTATTGGTTTGACTGTTGTCTTAGTTGGCGTCTTTGTCAGAACGAAGGATTCTCGGGGGGGGGGGAAGATGTAGCCGGATCATCATTTTAATCACCCTCACATAACAGATCAGATCATCACCTGCAGTCTGACTATGGCTAAAATATGGTGTTTGCTGCTAGCTAGCATGGCAGATGGTGTTCCACCTGTGTTACGTGTCTGCCAATTCAGCTGCTGAATGTTCATGTTAACCGTATCAGAAATCTGCAGGTAATGTTGTTCAGACCTGATAATTCTTGCTTATGCAATGCAACAAAATTCGCCTGTGCTGAAATTTATTTTATTTATTTTTTGATAAAAAAAAAAATACACCGACTGCAAACTTCTGCTATTGCAGAATAATAGACACACAGAATTGTATGAGCAAAATTAGCCACCCCTTCTGTCAGATCCCAATTTATGTGTTGATATGTACATTTTTGTTGTTAAATAATAAAAAGTGCATTTAGTTCCCTCTAGTTTTCAGAGTTAATAGAATAGAAAATGTTAACGTGATAAGTTACAACTCAAAGATGCATCTGGAACTGTGAAAATAAATGCATGTTTAACATTTCTGCTGATGCCAAATAAACAAATAATTAACAGAACCGATTGGATCTAAACCTTCTGTTGACATACTGAGCACATTTTCTGTAAATACACCATCAGGGTGCCAACTTTTATGTAGAAATGTAGGGTGCCAACTTTTATGTAGAAATGTAGATTCTGGCCTAAATCATTTGATGTTTTATATATATATATATATATATATATATATATATATATATATTTATAAATATATATATTTATATATATATATATCTTGTATATATATTTATATACAAGAACAAAAAACAGAAATTAAAAAAGCTATGTTTTTGATACTTCTCTACCACCACCACTATTCTTTTATCTATATAACAAGCTTATCTATATAACAAGCTTATATTTACCCTCTATATAACAAGCTTATATTTACCCTCACAACCCAGATGGTTAGTAACTGTTATAAGGTGTAAAGGAGAGATTTGATGACATCTAGTGGACATCTAGGAAATGGACAAACTGATTTGTGTCAATATTTAAAAATTCACACCTTTCATAACTGCATTCTTTAAAAGATATCCACATACACCTGTAATTAAACTGTAATCTAAATTTAAAGACAAACGCTGAATGCAAATACAAGAAATTCAAGTTTCATAGTAGTTTAAAAGAAAAGCTTGTAACGAAATTAATAATAATTTACAAATGTTCAAGTAAGAACAGTCTTCCACAGCATTTCAATTACTTCATCACCTGGTAGAAGAAAAGCACAGTGATGATCAGGAAGCCCAGAATCCACCAATAGGAGCCTGCGAAGAGTAAGATACAGAACTCTTAATGATTTTCTTCAACGTTGACAATTTCAAGACATACAAAGTAAATCGGGGCCTCTAAAGTCTTCCAGAAATTGCAAAATAAGAATAACGTATTTTAACATTGAGCTGTTAAAGCAGCAAAGGTCGGGAACATACTGGTTTGTGGACTTTCGACCAGCAGGCTGACGGATACAGGCGCGTCCAGAGCCCGATGGGAAACCCTACAGATGATTTTAGTTCCTGGAGTAGTAGTGGAGGGTACAGCGAAGCGAGACGACAAAGAATAAGACCTGTCAGCGTGTTGTCGATGACTGGACAGAGAACCCTGGTCTTTGGACACAGTTGGCTCTGTGTCTGAGGGGAAGAGGAGCAACCACTCCATCTGAAGAGAAGAGGAAGGTCAGACAGTGACCCCGGCCAGGTCACCCCTCAAATGTCACTTACAAACCTGAACATCCAGAGGATAGTATTTAACGCTGTGGCAACTCAGGGTCTGAGACTCTTCCTTAAAAACCAACTTCTCCTGTGACAGTGAAACCTGGGGCGGCTCTGCAACAACAGCGGGGAAAAGCACCAGACTAGCATCCTGATATGTTTCCAAATAAAGGAATACTTACGATAGAGATGGAGCTGGATGATCTGCTGAGCGTGGAAAGGGCCTAGACTGACGGAGCAGATGTAGCTGCCCTCATCCATAACCTTCAGTTTGGTCAAATTCACAGAGGCGTCGCCCTCGGCGACAATCTGGGTGACGTTGACGCTCGAGCCCTGACGTTCTTCACGTACTGCCGACGAGATGCAGTATGAAAAGGCAACTAAACATTGCATCCATCCATCCCTCCATCCATCTACACAGCACTCACCGACTGCACTCTGCTCTGTTCCATCCAGCCTCGTCTCCGTTTGCAGCACTTTCCAGCCTCTTCCTTTGTGCTGCAGTCGCCATTCGATGCCCACATCCTGCGCAGGCTGGGCCTCCTGCTGCCTGAAGCCACAGTGGAGGACGGCGTCACTTTTGAGTTGAGCAGATACAGAGTTTCTCTGGGAAAACACCAGGAAGACCACTGAGGAGCAGAAGAAGAAGACCTGTGTTACAGGACCGAAGCAATTATTACAAAATAAAAATGAACTCGGACTATCCCCACCCTCTGTGGAGAGAGTTCCAGACAGGCTGAGAGGGAGGCCCAGTCTGTTCTGTACGAGCGTCGACTGTTCGGCCACAGCCACGGTTTGCAGGATCAGCACGATGCTAAACTTCGTGGCCTCCACGCTGACTGACACCATGAAATGAGCAACGCCGGATCTCTTCTGGGCTCTGCCCACAGAGTACTGGCTCATTTCACACATGACCTCCAGGTCATTGTAGTCAGCGTGCAGCAGCATTTCTACATTTGGGATCTCAGGTGATAGGACTGTCGCTGGGGGGGAGGGGAACGAGAGGAAGAGGTCAGTACCAGATTCTGGCACGCTGAATCAATGTAGAAAAGCGCAAACCTTGGACTTCGAAGATGATGGCATCTGGATCGGGCACCGAGGGCGGCACGAAGGGCGTGAGCAATTCCAGTGATTCATCTGCAGCCACTGCAACATCTTTGAAGACAAGTGTGGCTGCAGTCCGAGTGAAAGACGAGCCCCCGTTCAGGCCGCTCAGTCCCACGCCCTCCTCCACCAGGCTGCAGGCAAGCACAACATCTGCAACATTACCTGGAAAACATTTTTTAAAAGCATTAAACTAATAGAAACCGCCATAGCCGCAAGAGTCATTAATCAAATAAACAGTAAAGATGATTGTAGAGGTCAGTTCTTCCTTTTTAAAGTCTTTTGATTTCAATTTAATAAAATACAAATCATTACAACTTTATCAACTGAATGTAAAGTGTGTGATAGAATTTATCAGACATGAATGCACACAGAACAAGAACGAGCCGATTACAGGACGTGACCATTCATCGTTTTTGTTTTTTGTTTTTTTTTTCTTAAGCTAGGATCAATACTCTTACCACACACGAACTTCAGGGACAATCCAAACAAAATGAATTTAGTTAGCATCGCTGGTCCTGTTTATCGTATAGTTTCTGGTGTTGCAGCAGAATGTAAACTTTATAACGTACGATCACAGAATAATGCGCTTTCACTTTCACTATTTTCAGTTAAGCGACTAGCCTAAAGTAGCGTTTTTCGATCTCGTCGTTTCGTTTAAATAAGTTAAAAACATGAGATGGAAATCATCAAACTATAATATTTTTAAATGTTACATTGAATTCTTCATAATCAGCAGTGGCTCTAAGGCAGGGATATCGAAACACAGGACTCGATGATCGAATCCATCCGGGTTTTCTGACCTACCAGGTAGAACTCCGACGCACTTCTCTTGATGGAAGCCGTTTTCTGCCTGGGAGGACAGAAAACCCGGCTGGATGTATGCCCTCGTGGACTGGGTTCCGTTCAGCGTTAAGGTCTCGCTACTGAGCGTGCGCACAAAGTGGAAGCGAAAGCAAGAAGAGGAACGAACTGAGGACGGGAGGACAGACCGGCTGTAGAGGCAAATACGTTTATCTGCCTCGGGCTGAACGGTGACTCTGTGGCGAGTATTGTAATATCATTTTCTCTCACTAACAAGAGGAAGTTCATCCTCATATTACGGAGGCCCCGAAGGGACATGGAGAAAAACGATGGGGGCACGCACTTCGCAGCTCTTTGCGATATTTTTAAAGCAGTGTGCTTTCGGGTCAGTAACCGGAAGCAAAATAGACACAAAGATGACGTATACGCATTACCTGTGGGACTTTATTGAGTTGTATTTTGATGTGGGCCTCACTCAAAAAGATAGTGAATCAGTTCTTGGCTCTAGACACGCCATAACATAAAAAAGTGAGATACGTCAGAAAAGATTGCTCAGCGCGAGGGGACATTCTCATCGTAAACGGTACTCTGATCTTGCGGTCCTCATATCGCAAAAGTGCGTCCTTTTCCCCCCCACATGCCTTCCCTCTACCCTCCTCCCTCCCTACTGGACATTTACCACACCCGCCTCACCCGCAAAGCCACCAGGATTGCAGCGACCCCACCCACCCAACACAGTCTCTTCAGCCTGCTGCCGTCGGGAAGGAGACTGCAGAGTCTCCGGGCCAAAACCAGCAGGCTCAAAGACACGTTCTTCCACCAGGCAGTCAGGATGCTGTGCCCCCACTCCCCCCCTCTGGCCCCCACCACTGACTCTGGGCCACTGACTCTGCCCATGAACACTACCGATCTCAGAAACTGCATTGAAGCCATATTGTTAACTATTCATATACTGTTCATACTGTCCATATTGTTCATATTGTTCATACTGTTCATATTGCTATACTGTTAATTGTAGTTTTATTTACTTTAGTTTATTGTAGTTTTACTTATTTATTACTTTTGGTTTTAGTCTATTTTGCAGTTGTGGCACTGTGGGTCCGAGGGGACTGAAATTTCATCTATGCTGTATGTCGGGCATATATAGCATATTTGATAATAAAGCTGACTTGACTCGACTTGGGGGCTCCGTACCATCACCGACAGAGGATGTCTCAGCACGCAATCAGCTCCAAAGCTCCACAAACCAGGACAGCAAAAAAAAAACAAAAAAACATACAGATTATTTTGTTTGTGAACATATTGTCAAATGTTCTGAATCAGTTAAAGACTGAGGTACGTTTTATCAGTCCGTTTCCTGGTTATAAAATAATAAAATACACAAACACAAACAAACAAACAAACAAAAAACCAAGCTGTTTTTTCCTTTTGAGCAAAAAATAAATCACTTGGATGTTTATAGGGAATGAGTGATGGCACCGTTAACGCACGGCGGCGACACCTGCTGGTCATTTCAAATGCTCGATCTAGTCAGAAGAGGAAAGAAAGAAACGTCATAGCATTTCTATTCCCTACCTGTTTGGGGTTTCAGAAAAATTCAGAAGGGAGACAATAATTCTATCATAATCAAAATCAACATAATCTCTGAAAAAAATAGTAGTTGACATTTATATTTATTTATACCTGTATATTTGTAACTTGGTAGGAAAGTAGTATGGTTTGATCAATTTATACTGAGTCCTTTACTTTATTCTTTGTGTAGTTTGTTTTTTTCTATAATTGTATAAATATGTCTTTTGTTATTTTTCTGCGTGGTAAAACTTGCATAGAAACCTTTTTTACCTCCTGAAATTAAATAGTCATTTACCTAAACCCAATGTTTTAAAAGATACTTTTATCTGGTGCCAATACTTAGAATTAGTTAGTCTATTAGTATCAACTATATGACAATGACCTATAGTCATAAATTGTCCTGTAATAAATATTATGTTGTGAAGAGTTCTTATAACCCTCCACTGTCATGAATAGTCTGGTTAATCCAGTCTAGGTAGTTTGTGACTTTTGTGTAGACTCTGTATGTTCCTGCTTTTCCACAGTCGACTCCCCAGCTGTCAATCCCAGCAGCCCAGAACCGCCCGTCATCACTGACGGCAAATGGGCCTCCGCTGTCACCCAGGCAGGAGCTCCTTCCGCCCTCAGGGAGTCCCACACAGAACATGTTGTCCGTCAGACGCGGTAAATTGTGCCTGCGCTTCTTCAGTTCAGTGAACGAATGGCGGCATGTCTCCTGGTCCACCACAGGGAGCTCCACATACTTCAGGCGCTTCGGGATCCGCGGGGGATAAATATCCATGATGCCAAAGCCTGACGCTAATCTGAAAATGAGCAAAAGAGGTGGTTTTAGATCATAGAACAAGAATAAAATATGTGTTTTGGTTTAAAAAACCAGGAGGGAAACTACAAAGGAGGGATCACAGCAGCGTTAGAGTCTCCATAAAACCTCCTAATCACACCAGACACAAACGCGTGGGTTTAGCTCAGTTTCATATTTACCCCATCATGCCAGTGATGTATTCAGGGTTCTCCGCCGGCAAGCATATCGGCATTATGGGTGAGCTGAATGTGATTGGTTCCCGCAGTCTGATCAAGGCGATGTCGTTGTCGTAGTCCAGGCCGTCAGAGTTGTTGTATTCGGGGTGGATGTGGACGGATGCAGCCAGCACAGGAGACTTCAGCAGGGTTTTAACGTTAGTGTGACCCATGTGAACCTGCCGACACCAGAGTCTGTGTCAGAGCATCCACACACACAGTGTGAAGATCCACACCGGGTCACTCACCTGGACGGTCTCGCTGGATGTGACCTTTCTCCTGTGCTTCAGCCCGTGAGCCGCAGTCATAATCCAGCGCTCTGCAATCACCATGCCTCCGACTCGTGTTCCTTCTATATTTAGTAACACCTGCCACGGGATGGCGTTTTCTGGAGCTTCTCTGCCTTCGAGGATCCTCTCATAGTCCGAAATCATTTTTGTGGGTTTGCCACAGACTGGATGAAACGGATACAGATACAGGTCACATTTGTGCAGAATTCGCATTTTATTAAAACGCACTCGGACGGAGTGTTTGACTACCAGGGGTGCACGTCAGAGAAAGATCCTCGGGGACAGATCTCCACTTCCTGTCTGCTCCACAGGTGAAAGTAACTGAGGATCAGATGGAAGTTTTAGCAGTCATCATTAAGCAGAGACATGAAACCGTTAATTCCGTTAACTCGGTGGATTGTTTTACCGTTTTCACCCTGAGGGAAGGCGTAAAAGGGCTCATTGCAGTGGTACTGTATGACAGAACCGCGCTGATTCGCAAAGCCTGACAGCAGGGTCACACCTCCGTTCAGCAAAGGTTGAGGATCCTCGCAACCAATGACTGCAAAACAACAGAACAGGTTGAGAATTTTGTCCGCATCTGTCCCCATCCCTCTCCAAGCCCAGTCCTCTAGGGACCACAATCAAACCGGGCTTTCTGTCCTACCAGTCAGAAAAAGCTTTCACACCGGGTCACTCACCTGGACAAGGAAAGTGGGTTCCCAGGTGAAAGCCCCCCAGAGAACTGAGTTTGGACAACCATTACCCAATGAGTTGTAGTTGAGACTCCAGCCGTGACTCAAGCCTTTATCGTCAGTCTTGTAGTCCAGTCTGACCGTGCTGGAATTTGTAGCTATCACACCAGGACTCCTTCCTCCACACAGCACCATGGGCGCTCCATTTGGGACAGTCACCTGGAAGGTGGGACAGGTTAGGATGGATATTTATGATATCAAAGGCTCTCAGAGGAACACTCTGGTACCAGCAGCCAATGATGGTGGCACTTGGAGCGATCTTCACCGTCTTCACTGTAGACGTGAAAGTCGGTGAAGTTTAGAGTGATGGTGAAGCGGTCCTCCACGGAGATGACATATGTGCAGGACAGGTCCGGAGGTGAGTGATGAGGGAATCTCGGACTAGACAGACGTCCCTTGTGCTTATTAAGTATATGATCATTACATGATACTGGATGTGGGGAGAAAATGTTAATGATTCAGTACGTGATCATTCACTTCAAAATAAAGGTTTTATGGCTTTATGGCTGACAGCACATGCACGCACACACACACACACACACTGACTGTAAAGAGAACTCACACAAACATGTGTGGTGGTCTGCCTGAAGTTTGTATCCACTGTAGCAGGAGCAGTAATAAGAGCCAAACGTGTTGATGCAGATCTGGGAGCAGAAGGGACCCGACCTATTTTCATGGACTGCTTTCGAACACTCATCTATGTCTGTTAACAAGCAGCAAGCGCCATTGAATTTAGGTGCGTTGGGTGTATTTTTATACTTGATTGTGACATCAGTGATGTGGGGGAAAAGTAAGAATCAAAGACGGACCTACTTTCATGTAGCTGGCCAAGAAGCCAGTGTGCTGATGGGACTCTGGGTTGAAATCACTAGTTTGGAAAACGAGCGTCACTTTGCTGCCTCCGGTGATGACTGGTTTGGCTGAGAGCTCCGTTATATTCTCCTGACCACAGACCTTCCTTTCAACATTTTCGTCAAGCTCAATCTGAAATAAGGAAAGTGAAAGTATCATTTCCGCCTGCTGTGAGATTCTGGAGCGAGCTTTGGGTTTTCGTCAGTGAAAGGAACCACGTGGCTCTGACCGTGAGTGAATCCAATGAGCAGCCTGGAGAGGCTTTTATATCCAGATGGGTTAACCACAGCTGGATCTGGAAGCCAGCAGGAACCCAGAGATGCCATCGCCTCTGCAGGTTGGGAGGGTAAGGCTGCGGATACTCAGGGGACTGGACTTCATACACAGCCGGCTGTCTGCACTGGCACGCAGACAAACACACAACCCTGGAGTCGAAGCACATGAACAGAATTTGGAAACAACAAGCTTTTAATGTTCAAAACCGCATATGAACATTTCAGCTTACCATATAGCAAAGAAGGTCCGTTCCATGGTCACAACGAGAGCGTTTCGTCTCAACGTCTCCTGTAGAAATGGACTGTTGTTGGCTTGTGCTGTGTGTGGAATTCAACCTTCAGGACTTATTTATCTTGGCCAGCCATCTGGTAGGCGTTGCAGAGGACGACGGTCCAGAATTGCTCAATAAGTGTGTGTATTACGAGAAACGCGATCCTAGCTTTGTTTACTGAAGTGGCATTAACCATTGCGGCTCTATTTCAATTCTCTTTTATTTATATTGTCACTTTTAAATGGTCTCAGCCTGACTCTGTGGGCAGGCAGTGTGCATTCTTTTTGTGAACTGTTAATTACAAAGCCATATTGGTACCATATTGGTTTTTTTTTAAGCTTATCAACCATAAATGCTCTGTTTTCCTCTTTTGCTAAATGTGGAATTCCTGAAGTGAGTTATTGTAAATTTCAGTTCTCATGCATAGTCTTGTTGATCCAGCCCAGGTAGTTGGTGATGCTGGTGTAGACGCCGTATGTTCCCTCACGGCCACATTCAATCCCCCAGCTTACGACCCCGGCAGCCCAGAAGCGGTTGTTGTCGCTTATGGCAAAAGGACTTCCACTGTCCCCTTGGCAAGAGTCCTTCCCTCCTTCAGGGAATCCAGCACAAAACATGTTATCTGTCAAGCCCGGTGTCTTTGGCTTTATACTTTTCTCCGCAGCGACTGAAGCTCTGCATATCTCCTGGTCCACCACAGGGAGATGCACATACTTCAGCCTGTTAGTCAGGATCCTTCGGTTTTGCTCATTCGTGACTCCAAAGCCTGACACTACTCTGCAAACCAAGAAGAAGAGACATTTGAACGCATGTGTTTGAGGCTCTTTTTTAAAATCCAGAAATAGTTTGATGTTTTGGCAAATATTTCCGATAGCTTCTTTACCCCATATGTCCAGTGATCAGCGTCGAGCCCTCCTCCGGCAGACATATTGGCATAACAGACCTGCTAAATGTGATTGGATGCTGCAGCTTTATCAAGGCAATGTCGTTGTTGAAGTCCACCAAGTTGGGGTTGTTGTATTCAGGGTGAATGTGGATGGCGGCAGCGGACACATGAGAGGCTGCCAGGTTTTCAACAGTGTTGAGTCCCATGTAGATCTGCAAATCAGCAGCACAGCAGGGAATAAGTGATGCAGTCCCAGCTGAGCTGATATCATCTGTGGAGGTTGCTCACCCGCACACTGTTCGTTAGAACCGTGCTGCCGCTGCTTGTGAGCACATGAGCTGCGGTCAGAATCCAGCGGTCGGCTATTACCATACCTCCTGCTCTGTTACCACTGATGCTTAAAAGCACCTGCCAGGGGATGCTGTTGGGTTCAGCTTGATTTCCCCCAATGATTCTCTGATGGCCAGAGATGGAGTTCAGCGACCGGCCACAGACTAAATGGAACGCAGACATGGACTTATTCACCGAATAATTCAGACCCTGCTTGGACAAACGGTTGTAGCTCTGCTGAAGCAATACCTGGCAGACACATTGGAGCAACGACCACGTCATCGATGGATCTCCAACTTCTGTCAGCGTCACAGGTGAAACTAACTGTGGAGCAAGACACAGAGATTCAAAAGAGGACTCCAGCACACCTCTGATGCAATTTAATGAGAATGGAGAAGAATCTAGAATTATCTCACCTTCGTTTCCACCAAGGAGGGCGTAAAACGGGTGGTTGCAGCGATACTTGATTACAGATTGGTACTGGTTTTGAAAACCAGACACAAATTCCAACCCTCCGTTGAGCAAAGTCTTGGGTTCTCCACAATCAGTTACTGCAGAAAGACAACGCTGCAATGACTAAAGAGTCCTGGACCGACACGATGTTGCGATACCTGGCAGGTTTAGGCAATCGTACTGTGGCACTCTGGCAGAGGGAGGTGCCACTGCCCGTTGCTTTGGCACATAGCAGAGAAGCTCAGCAGCTCTTTCCCATCCTAACAGGAAGACGCGATTGTCAGATATGTGCCATATTTGACGACACCAAGGTGACTTTCACCTCACCATCATCAGCTTATATCCTGGGTCACAGCGCACAAAGACGTAGTCGCGGTAAAGATATTCGTTCAGGGTGGGAGTGACCCTGCCATGAGCTAAAGAACCTGGAAATGGACACTGCACTCCTGGAAAACAGAGCAGACACTCAACCACATACCCGAAGTTTCAATCAGAGCAGAAAATGACACTTTTGGTTATATTTAATATGATCTTGTGGTAATAATCCTCTTCAAAGATCTACATTGTCACTTTCTGTCTCTCACTGTGGGTGCTGTAGTCCAGACTCCAGCCTCTGCTCCAGCCATCACTGTCAGTGTGATAGTCCAGAGTCACGCTATTGGAGTTTGTGACCATCAAACCTGGACTCTGGTCACCACACAGCTTAAACGGCTGTTGGTCCGGAATGGACACCTGTAAATGGAGATAAAGAGATGTGTGATAGATGTTTTCTTTTTTTGTTTAATGTATTTCTTTGTTTTATCTTGGCTCAGTCCGGTGCAGGACCCATCACCTGCAGCCAGTGGTGGAGACAGTTCGGGTCCTGCTGAGTGTTGACGTGCTCGATGTGAAAGCTGTCGCTGAAGTTCAGAGAGACGGTGAAGCCGACTGGTACCAAAATGACGTACCGACAGGTCAGGGCTTGGCGTTCCGGACTAGGGTATCCGGGACTGGCCAAGTGTCCTTCTGGCTCACCAAATAAACCGTCACTGCAGGATACTGGCGAACAGAAGGAGGTTTGGACGTGAATCTCTCCTCTGCTCAATCCCGGGTGGCTTTATTCTGAAAACATTACTGGAGAGGTAATGTTTATTCGGCTTGCGTCGAAAGCCTTACTTACGCACACACGTGCGCTGATCAGACTGAAGCTTAAAGCCATGGTGGCATGAACATATGTACGAGCCGAGGGTGTTGAGGCAGATCTGGGAACAGAGGGGTTCTAAGCCATCTTCTGGTTCTGTTTCGGCACACTCGTCCACGTCTTATGAACAGAGAGATGTTACAGTACTGAGGATAGCGAAGATCAGCTGATGGACGGTGAGTAAAGCCCACCTATGGCCTGGTAATGTGCGGAGAAGCCCAAGTTTTGGTGGCGCTCTGGGTTGCTGCTGTCACTCTTGAAAACAAGGGTGAGATTGTTGCCTGGAGACAACAAGGACCCAGTGCCAGGATGATGGCCGTCAGCAGAATTCTCACTCCCACAGAACTTTCCCAGAACCTTCTCCTCATAGAGAACCTGGGGGAGCATGTAAGGAATGTGTCACGATGAGAAAAGGTTATTTCTTCAACCAGCAACAATAAAGTTTGTTTTAGTTGCAGCACAAAGTTGCATCATAAGCTGTTAATGTTTGAAAACGAGTCAATCCCCGGTCTGCTCTGTGTGTGATATTAGCATCTTTAAATGTGGCGCTGACTGTGAGGGAGTCGTAATGGCAGCCTGCAGAAGCCTCAATGTCCAGGTGTGTAAAGGTCATTCGGATCTGGAACCCCTCGGGCACAATTAGGTCCCACTGCTCCTGCAGGTTGGGGGGGTAAGGCTTGGGGTACTGGGGTGACTTGACCTCTCCGTACATCGGTGGCTCTGGCTCCAGCAGCGGCCAGCACACGCTCACCATCACATACAAAAAGCTGGAAAGATTTGTAAATACAATACAAAGAGTTTGATCTGGTTATCAGTTTGTTGTCAGCTGAGCCGCTGGTCCAAAGTTGACGTAAACAGAAAAAGGAGAAAATGGTGACACTGCTGCCATCATATAAGACTTTCAAGCATTTCTATATGTGATAAACTGATCACCCAGTTATCTCATAAACTCTGTCATCCTGGTCGACACGGCACAGTCAACAAGGAGCAGCTGTTCAGACTGTGAAAATGGATTCACACAAATCACACCTTGCACTATTTAAACACAGAACACAAATTTAAAAAAAACAAAACAATTTAGTTAATCAAAGCTTACCAGAGGACACAGCGCAACCATCCCATCGTTGTGTTTAGTTCTAAAACTTGGTACGTAAACTCTTCTGTAGACCTGTGAGAAACAAGTGAAACATTCTTGCCACAATGCCTTTTGTTTGCAGAGTGTAGCAACCCCGTGTTAATGCCGGGAATATGCCCTGTTTATTTTGGCAAAATCAGATAAAAGCTTGACTTTGAAATCTGAGAATAAAGTTGATGTTGGAAATGAAACCTTCAGAGTAATGTCATCACTGTTCAGTAATGTTATTTTATTTTTGTTATGTTTATTATTATTGCTTTCTCTTTCTTTTTTTACCTTTACCTGGATATAGTAAGGAAATGAGCTACTTTGATCTACCTGCCTTTTTAAGTCATACTTAACATAGGTTTATTAAACTCTACTCACACTAGAGGGCGCTACTTCACATGTGTGTTTATACATGTACTGTATGTTTCTATACATATACACTTTGAAAACCATTATTTAAATCCTAACACACATTCTATAGCTTGCATACCTACATGCTGCATACCTAATGAGGAATTTGCATCAGAACCAGCTGAATGCCCACAAACTGTCTTGAGGAATAAACTGCGATGAAAAGAAAGAATGTCTTGTGTTTCCAGTATGTTTGATAATAACAGTAGTGTGATCATTAAAATATTACTAAAAACCAAGAGAAGTGTTGCATTTGTACTAGAGGTTTTTAATACATCTTACATATGATATTTTGTTATTTAAAAAAAACAATTTTTTCAAAATCATGTTTTTCCATGAGGTGATTTCAAAATATTTTGCATGATATGAATTAATTTGTTAGCTTGCGTTGCTAATAAGTTGGATCAGTTGTGAAATCAGTGAGTGTTTTTTCTCCCTCATCTTTAAGAGTTTTCTTGTATCGTTTCCTTAATCCAGTCTACATAATTCTCCACTTTGGTGTAATAACCCTTATACTGTCTCTGGTTACAGCGGGGACCCCACGACACAATGCCGGTCAGATAAAAAGGCCCCTTTCCATTACCCAGCATCGGACTAGTAAATGGTCCTCCGCTGTCTTGCCGACAGCTGTCCATTCCTTCTGCTCCAGCACAGAACATGTTATCAGTGAAAACCATCTGCTTGTTATTTGATGCAAAAGACAAATCTTTGCACTTGGAGAGGGAGTAGACGCCGATGTGGGCATATTTTAGTCTGTCAGAGGTGACCAACCTGCCATCTGACTCGCGTTCTGTTATCCCCCAACCCGACACTGTGCCGATCTCATTTTCAACCAAACTCATGTTGGCCATGGGCAGGCAAATTGGAATCATGTTGGGCCCTAAATTTACTGTGGTAGCCAACTTTATAAGAGCAATATCGTTGTCGAAATTGGTGCCTGTGACATAGTTGGGATGAATGACGATTTTTTCACTCTCCATGACAACGCTATTACTTAATCCAGACTTTTCGTTAACCAGTCCGCCATAAAGACGCAAAGCGTTCTCTTTTATATTCTCCACAACATGAGCTGCGGTAACAGCCCATCGGTCTTTGATCAGCGATGCTCCACCTTTCCTGGGCTGTTTTATCAAGAGTTGCCATGGTAATTCTCCCAGATTTGCATCCGTACCCCCAAGAATTCGTTGAGTCTCATGAAGGAGGACGTCAGGCTTCCCACACGCTGAAATAAGAGCCATTAACAAACTGACAGAAACATGTGTCAATAAAATATAAAGAAAGAATTTGAAAGTGTACCTTCAATGCATTGTGGCATCTCTGACTTGCCACTAACTGATATCCATTCACCATCAGCATTGCAAAAGTACGTGTCTGGAGGGATGAAGAAAATCATGCTAATAAAAGCAAATGTGCCTGCGATATTTCTGAAGGTGATTTGGAAATGAGACGCTGACAGAATTACCAGGCCCTTCCAGTGTGTAGTACTTTGAACTGCATTTGAACTGGATCTGATCTTTGTACAAAGTGTGTCCTTTCTGTGTCTGCACCACCTGAAGAATTCCATCTTCTGGGATACTGGGGAAACCACAATCCACCGCTACACAAGAGAACACGAAAGAAACGAAATCCAGTTTAAAAAAAAAAAGAAGTGAGAGTGTAGAGAGAAGAAATGGGCGACAGTCGCGCTCACGTTCACAGGCATAAGTGGGGAACCACGCTCCTGTTCTCTGGCATGTTGTCACATACTCTGAAGACATGAACAGGGTATTCCGCACCTTTGTAAACAGGAAAGAGTCAATGGATTATTAAACGCTGAAATAAATGTACACGTTTATTGATCACTCACATTGATCAGCACGTGACCGAGATCACACCGGACTGTCACTTTTTGTCCGTGAGAATATTCTGGTCGCTGAGGAGTTGTTGTGGAGTGTGAGGTCACTGCTGCCGGACACACCTTATCTGCCAAGAACAATTCAGGTCCGTCAGTTAGTGACAACAGAACATTTGCTTGCTGTTGATGTGACAGCTGAGAAGGATTCTGAGACCTCTGGTTCTGAACTGGAGAGCAAATCCTCTGTGGGTGCCAAAGCCATCAGACGTGAAGCGA
This sequence comes from Pao palembangensis, assembly GCA_015343265.1. NCBI lineage: Eukaryota > Metazoa > Chordata > Actinopteri > Tetraodontiformes > Tetraodontidae > Pao > Pao palembangensis. The sequence continues at coordinate 2,747,722 of CM027088.1, read as the reverse complement.
ATGCTGACTTGACTGGAGTGGGTGAGCAAGGGAGACGGGGGAGGTTGTTGCCCACAAAATGACCCCAGATTCCCAGAAGGAGTGTCAATCTGTAAAACAGTGTAAAAATCTTTCAAAGTGGACTTACAGGGTTTTTACGCAAATATCTGCGCATACACGAGTAAAACGGTGACGGAAAAGCAAAAACTAAAAGCATTTCCTTTACTACGCATGAGTTTCTATTAATGTGAAAACAAAAAAAAGTAACTAAGGTTCGGCTGACAGTGCAAAATAAAGGGAGGAAGTTACCATCAAGGCATCTATGCAGTGACCGTCAGTGCTTTGTTCCACGTCAAAGTCGTCAGAGAAGTGGAGCTCCACCTGCAGGTGCTCCTCCACAGACAGCGTGTACAGACAGTCGGCATTCATTGCGTAAGGAGCCGGCCAGGAGGGGCTGGAAATGTCACCTTTACGCAGCCCCGACAGATCCTCCGAGCAATGCACTGCATTCCGAGGAAGAGTTTGTCATCCTTGCTGTTATCATTCATTTATAATACAATGTGCCTGCCTGGTTTCGCTCTCTCCTTCCCTCCCCCACATCAGCTTCTGCTTCCTCCATTTCCCCCGTTTTCTCTTCCTGTTTCGACTGTGCGTGCGTTGGCTGTATGTGCGTTTGTACCAGTGCAAGTGCGTTGGTCTTCCTTCAGGTGGTAACCATGACGACAGGAGCAGTAGTACCCTCCGACGAAGTTGTGACAGAATTGCGTGCAGCCGGCCTCCGGGTCGTCCTGACATTCGTCAAAGTCTGAGGTCGTGAAAGTAAAAGTTAGTTGCAAGAAACAGACGTTTAAAGGAATTGCTGGTATTTGCTGATGTTCCACCAGGTTACTGGATTCATGTAGATCAACAGAAAAAGGTTATTGATCTACCAAGTCACTGGAAGATCCAATAAATCATCACAGAAATGGAAGGAAAATGGCACATGTGCTAATCAGCATATTTTACAGTTTAGGCACAGTCAGCTCTCCGGGTTTCTAAACATAGAATCAAAGATCTGCCAGGACGCCGTTAGGAAGCTTCTTCTCACCTTGTTCAGTATAAAAGCCTCTGAAGCCGCTGTGTCTCCTTGTGTTCGAGTAGTCGGAGGCAAACAAAAGCATGAGGCAGCCACCCGACGAGGAGCGAAGAAGGGGATTAACGGACGACTGAAGCTCAGCAAAGCCTTTTTTGCCGCACAGAATGGAAATGGGGCTTCCGCCTGAAAACACCTGCACAGAGAGAAAAGTGTGTTTAAAAGAGCGGCGCAGCAAGGGGCTCGTCGTTCTGTTGAAGCCCGACCTTCACGGCGTCGTTTTCACAGTTCTGGCTGTCCTCGAGGTCCAGGTGGACGAGTTGGATGGAGATGATGTGGCCCTTTCTGGCACATCTGCTCCAGTTCAGAGTGGCGTGCGGCAGGTATCCGCGGGGATACCCTGGAGACTCCACCCATCCCAGCAACATGGACGAGGCCAAGTGGCAGAACAGCAGAAGCAGAAGACTGAGTGGAAGGTGCATTCAGAAAGTTAACATGATGAAAACAATCAATTTGAATAATAAAATCGCTTAAATAATAACAATTCTCATTCCCTGCTGTAATTTAATTACTATTATATGCTATCACACTATTATTAAAAATCCAAACCCACCTTAATCGCAACATTGCGATCCGATCAAATCCCTTCAATCAAATAAACAACCTCCTTCCCTTTTCTTTGTCATGTACTCTCTATTTCTTGCTCTTCCTCTTTTGCATTTTGCATACGTAGACATTTATTTAAAAAAAAATAAAACTTTTTTTTTTTTAAATAAATGACTACGTAAACTTTTTTTTTTTTTTCAGTAATTAAGTACTGGCTACATTTTTAGCCCAACAACATCCCTGCATAAAGCACTGAAAGTTCACTGGAAACAATGGAACATTTGTAAGAGGAAAGGGTGTAGAGGAGATAGGAAATGTCTCATTGTGTTCTGTTCTTTATAGATTCACGAGTGCCAGATTCAGCCAATTTTTCTTTTTTGACCTGTACCTCAGCAGAAACACACTTGTGTTTTTCTCAGTGATGATCAGACCCACACAGGAAACAAGTCGTAAGACAAAAGCCAAACAGAGAGAGAGAGAGAGAGAGAGGAGGGGAAACTAAACCTAAAAAGGTCACCGGGGTTTTCCATTTCCAGGTAATGCAACGTGAGGAGGGGAAACACTGTCAGAAGCAGAGAAGCAGCCGCAAAGCCAACGTCAGAAACAAAGGAGGAAAGTGAAGCCCGATGCTGACTGAAGGATAAGGTAGACACTTCTGAATAGAGACACAAGTCTGGAGGTTTGACACGCAGGGGAAGGACTGTCACTGAATGTGCGACAGATGGCTACTGGGACTTGCACAGCCAACCAGTTCACCAGTGAAGGTGGGGAATGCTGCGATCGCTGTGATGCAGGTCAGTCGACATCATTTGCCGACGTTTCTTTCGCCGACACACACATTTAATTGAGTCCATTACTGCTATCTGTCAGGCTCATACATGAAAGCGGAGTGCGACCGCACCAAGCCCACCGAGTGTGTCGAGTGTGGACGAGGTCATTTCCTAGCCACGGAGAATCATATGAGGAAATGTCATGACTGCACAGTCTGCAGTTCCGGTAGGTCTGAAAACAATTTCCCTGATTCCTTTACGTGAAACTAGAAACACTTTTTGTTCAAAGATGGACTAAAATTTCTTTCAGGAGACATATTGTCTGATATTTGCACCGGATGGAAGGTTGCCCCATTTAAGAAACGCCTCGTTTGTGTAACTGACTAGTTCTGGGTCTTTCTTCAGGATTTCCATGTTCTCCCTCTGTCTGTGTGGGGTTTCTCAGACAACTCTGACTTCTTCTCACAGCCCAAAAACATGCACATTAGGCTGATTGTAGGCTCTAAACTCCTCCTGTGTGAGTGAAAAGTTTGTGTGTTCCGTGCACCCAGACTTGTGGATACACACAAAAAGTACTGGCTTCAACAGTAGTGCCCATGTGGCAGGTGTTGTTTTCCCCGTTTACGTGGAAACCGAGGCAAAAAAGATCCAGTCTGGAAATCTTCTTTGAAAGGGTCCGTTTCTCTGAAACAGGACAGACGTTTGCTGTTTTCACGGGAAGTTGTTGCCGCGTAAACAGGGCCTTGATCGGTAAAGAGTGGCCCTAAAATAAAAATGGATGGAAGGACGGGATCTACAAACTAGTGTATGTACTGCCTGTTGGGACATACAGGTACCATTTAAAGGAACGAGTCCTTTTCTTGGCCCATCAAATACCAATGTGTTAGTAATAATAATAGTGCCTATAAAGCGCTTTTCTCGGTACTCAAAGACATTTTACAAAACAAAAGGTTGAACAGGTTATGATATCAAAGAGGCGAGTCTTGAGTGCTTTTTTGAAGGAGGTGAGTGAGGGGGAGTCTCTGATGTGTTTAGGTAGGGCATTCCAGAGGTAGGTAGGTAGGTAGGTAGGTAGGTAGGTAGGGGCACCAGTGGAGAAGGCCCGGTCCCCCCAGGTCTTACGTTTAGTCCTGGTAGGGAGAGACAGAAGATGAGCGTCGGCTGAACGGAGGGCACGGGAGGGGTATGGTGGTGGAGGAGCTCAGTGAGGTAGACAGGCGCCAGGTTGTGGAGAGACTTAAAGACGATGGTAAGAAGTTTGAAATGGATGCGCTGAGGGATGGGGAGCCAGTGGAGGTCTTTGAGGACAGGGGTGATGTGGGGTGATGGAGGCAGTACGGGTGAGGAGGCGGGCGGCAGAGTTTTGGATGTACTGGAGCCTGTTGAGGAGTCTGGAGGGTAAGCCATAAAGTAGGCTGTTGCAGTAATCGATGCGGGATGTTACAAATGCGTGGATGAGGCTTGACGGACTGAGGAGGACTGAGGAGTCTTGGTAATGTGCTTAACGTTCGAAGGAGAGGGTCTGGTCAAAGACGATGCCAAGGTTGCGAAGGTGGGGTGAAGGGGAGACTGCGTGCCCGTCAATGGAACCCTACCGACACTTGTCTTCGGCAGCAGACGTGGTCCCTTTAAACAAGATTCTCCGTTGTTCTTCCAGACAGCAACCTGAGGGTCGTGAAGGAATGCACGGCTCGGGAGGACACCGTGTGCACGTGCGTGTCAGGCTTCTACTGTAGCAACGATAAATGCGAGCACTGCCACCCGGTAAACTACTGTCCCCTGGGCGAAGGGGTCAAGGCTCTCGGTAGGCTTCCTCTGTAAACTGAAGATGCCCCCCTCCCCCACAATGAAGCGCAGACTAGTGAGCGGCTGTATCTCTGCGTCTTGCAGCGTTTCACACCACTGACACGGTCTGCGGCGTGTGCGAGGAGGGGACCTACAGCAACGTGACAGATTTCCACTCTCCCTGTCGCGCACACACCAGGTCAGGCTGCGCCACCTATTCAACTGTTTGAATTCCCGTGTCAGCCACACTGTGGTTTTCTGTTCCTGGAGTTTTCAAATGGAGATGGGTGAATTCAGTATTTAACCATTGTTGGTTTGGAATGCGAACACCCGTTTGTTGTTTCCAGGTGTGAGGACTTCGGGAGAGTGCTGAGCAGTCCAGGAACGCCCACAAGCGATGCGGTGTGTGGCGGCTTCAAATCTCGTAGGTGTTTTTAGGGTTTTTCGTTGTTGTTGTTGTTTTTTTAATGATCTAAAATTTTAGTTGCAGTTGTAAACTATAGTGATCTGATCTGAGTGTGGGGGGACGATCCAAGGGATCATCCACGTTAGATGTCTCCTTCTTGCTCTGTTGATTTTATATTTCGTCAGATCCCTTCACTTGCATTGATATTTCCTTTATATCAATAAAGGAACCCTAACCCTAACCCTAGCCTAACCCTAACCCTAACCCTTTTTTTACCAACAGTCCAATAGATATTGCGTAAAATTTTATTATGTAGGGATTAATTTGAACTACCTTTGAGCATTGTGTACCTAAGAGAAAATGTTTTTTATTTGTTTTTTTTTTTAAAAGAAAAGCCCTTAATATGTGAAAGCCCTTAACCTAAAGGCCTAACTTTTGATCATTTAATATCAAAAGATTCTAACTTTTGAATTGCTGTTTGCTCACAGACTGTCACTGGCTGGTCCCCGCCGGCCTGTGGTCAGGGTTGGTGCTGACCGCCGTCATCCTGCTGGCTCTCTGCTGGTGGCTCAGACGCAGGTCACAGCGATCAGGTGTGTGTGCGCGCCGCGAAACCCGTGTGGGTGTGTTTCATCACCGTGACTCACGCACGTCGGTCGTCGTGCTTTTCTCAAAGTTCCGCTGAAGAGGAACCAAATGAACGTAGAGGAACAGGCCTCCGCACTGAAAACCTGCGCAGTGCAGCGCGGAGCCGCAAAAAGGGGAGTCGCAGTTTGCTTTGAAGACGCACCGGTGAAGGTCGCTGCTCTCAATCAGACTCGCCCACAGTTTCCTTTTACTGGCAGTGAATTTAGAAAAACGCACCAGTGTTGACTGAATGATTAGATTAGATTAGATTAGATTAGATTAGATCAGGTGAGAAGAGTAATGGAATGGGTTCACTTGTAAAACTGCTGAACCCAGACAAGAGCATGAAGCAAGGCAGCCCGACAAACCGGAGATGCCACATCCTGCACCCTAGCTACCTCATAACAGTGACGAACAGTTCACACACAGCCAGGTCATATGGTGAACAGCAGCACCTACGCTGGAGCGACAACTGTTCTTGAGAGACGTTCGGCGGTTTTTTGGTTTTTTACAGGCTGCATTTCCAGCAAAGCATTACTGGAATTTACAGACGTTGAAAAAAAAAAAAAAAAAGATTGATCAGTTGAAGCAAGTTTAAAAAAAAATCCAGTGAGATTTACAGTAGCTTTGTGGCTGCTTTCCATTTTTGCTTTTTACATTATAATATACAGTAAGAGGCCATGACATCATGTGCTGTTTTTTTTTTTGTGTCGCCACACGCCATTATGACTTACTGACTGACTGAATATATATTTTTAAAAAGTGAATCTGTTCATGTTCTGGTTCATGTTCATGTTCATGTTCTGGTTCATGTATGTATACTGGTCACACCGGCATATATTTTTCAACCAAATCAATGCACAGTCAGATATTTATTTCCTGCACAGGAAGTCTTTTTGCATGTTCAGCATAAGGTCTGACATCTCACTGGGTCCTGACTCTTGAAATAGTCGTCAGCGCCAATACGCCAATACATTAGTGCCACCTATAGGCCTTCAGATGTCATGACAGGCGAATTATGGCTAACGCGCATGAATCTGTAAGAATTGCAACTGCAAAAATATTTTTTTTCTCCAGTATGCAGCCCTATCATTCCTGTTACCGTGGTTGATGTGATTCCAGCAGCAACTCAACGTTTGCTGCCTTCAGAGCTGAAAGATTACAGCCCAGAGACCTGCGCAGTGGACGGCTGTGACTTACCGGTTTATAAACCAGGTAATAACCCTCCGTAAGCGTGTGCTTGCTTGTGTATAAGCACTTGCATATGTCTAGTGACGACCTCCAACCACCACCGCATTGTTTCCTCCACAGATCATGACATGGTTCCTGGCAGCACTCTGCTGAATGTCTCTTTAACGGAATCCGGCCATGGGAATGGGAGTACTGGATACTGCACCGGCAACTTCTACAGGTCAATTTCAGAGCCACAGGAAGATGAGTGGTGTGGAACATGAACCCCAGTTTACTTATATATTTATTTTAAGAATCATTAACAAACGAGTCCCTCCAGCTCTGAGATGCTGAAGAACACTTGGATATTTACTATGTCACACTTTGCTGCCCCTGCAGGTCTGTAATGAAAGGGTCATATTTCGGCTGACAGGCGATTATTATTATTATTTTTTTTTTTTAATGTTTTAAGGCTCTTTAGAGGTAAAGGCAGCTTAGTCTGTTGTTTTATGTTGTCTTTATATCCGAAAAAGTGGGTATGTCTGATTTATCTTTCTTAAAACCAAACTCATAAATGCCTTCACCTTGTAAAGGCTCATTTATCCATATCTTTGAATGCAATTTCACATTTGGGAACGTGGCAGATGTTCCGGGTTAACCATTAACATTAAACAGTAAACCGTACACACCCACCATTCTTTCAAAATACAGTCCAAACTGGTACGATTTACTTTATCATCTCAGCAAATCAGCCAGCTCCAGCTCTTCAGCTGGGACTCCAGACACAGATCTGGTGCAACAACTCAATGCTTTTGCCCAAACATTGACAAGGAGAAGTTAAATAGAGTCCATGAAAAAATTCTGGAGTTTGACTCACGGAAGGATGGGCCCAGGACAGGTCGTCCACTCGCTGATGGTGTGAAAAGCTTCTGCATAAAAAGGGCAATGTTACTCCATCAGGATTTAAATGATCATGAGAAACACATTTTTCCTGCGGTCATCATGTGACCCCCATGTCCGTGACGTTATATGATACAAAATAACAACACGCACAAGATTATCACACACACTTAGTCTTCACTACGGTTTAATGTCGCAATAAACCCCAAACATCACTGATCTCCTGTACCAAGTTCTGAACTATATTTCACTTCATGAATAAACGTATGGTTTTCTCCAAAGCTCATTTTCCTTCGCTTCAATTGGCCTTCTTGAAGACTTGCTTCGCAACCACTCCTTGAACTCTCATCTCCTGCAGAGGAAAAGAAATAGGTCTTTATGAAGAAGAAGGGAGGGGTGGTTAACAGCGGAAATCAATGAGGTGCATTGAAGTACTTATGCGAGCGACACAGTAACCAGGGATACCGAAATGCAATCCAAGTTTCCCCCTCTCGCCTCATCCTTTGACCTCATAATCTGTCTTCAGCCCCCCAGAGCTCTCCCTCCTCTCCCCTCCTCCCTTGTTTCACCGCTCTTCTCTCAGGATGATCCTCGGTGGTATTTCTTTGCTCGTTTTCTCTGGAGGTGTGGACACAGCGATGAGGAATCCTGTCAGGGACGTCCAGCGTAACAACGCTGATTGTCTACGTTCGAATCACTTAAGACTCTTTCACAGCTAACTGACAAGAGCCGGTTTGTTTCCTTGACGTGGACTCCAGAGAAATGTGCGTTCGGGGGACTTTACGGTCTTTTGTTTACAGTCTCTGGCTACGCAGAGCATCTTTTATTAGGGAAAGCTTTTTGGACACAAAGACTTCAAAAGTTTGCCTTATTTGCATGTTCTCCCTCAGTGAGCGTCGGATTTGGCCTCTTTTCCCTCCAGCTCTGTCATTTTCCTCGAGCCATACCCCCCACACCTCCTTTGACCACAGTTATAAATCCTCACCAAATGCAGCTTGTCTCCCTCCAGCCAGTGCGTCCAGCCTCGTCCTTCTTTCTCGCCCTTTTGTACACAAACTAGGCTGTCTCCGTCCCAGCTCACCGTGGTCTGAAAACAGCGCAGCGTTACAACGTGAAATTTGTATGCCGGGGCTCTCTCTCTCGCGTCTACTCTGAATGAAAGGACAGCTAAACAGTTCCAGACTTGCACTGCTTGTGCATCTGTTAGGGTTTGTTTTCCTTTCTGTGCGACTGAGAAACACTTTGTTTTTGCAGGATTTACGCAGCAGGAGATGATTACATCACATAACACACAAAGACAGACGTCGGTAGCAGCGGTAGGTGGGCTGACTTTCAGGGTGCGCCACCTTAAACGAAGGATAACATTCCTTTGATTTGCACAATCAAAAACCCCTCAGCAACACAGACCTGACAGGTACGACCGTCCACCGGCCCGAGGTCCTCAGTGAATTCCTCTCCTATCCTGAAATCCATGTTAAAGTTCTTAAATGTGGTGATGGTGGCGATCTTCATGGCCCCAGAGGCCGGGTCGTGGACGATCTCTTTGGTGGGCTTCAACAGACACACAATCTTCCTCAGGGGAAAGCTAATATCTGAGAGGAAGGATCAACACGTGAGGATCATAGGTGACACAGACTTAGTGCATGTGAAGGGGGGATAGGGTCGTAGAAAGGACAAGATGATGATGTCATCACACTAAAATGTCCAGCTGCAAACGAAAGCATCTAATGGTGAAATCAAATCAACAGCTTTAGGCTAACAAAACATGCGGCTGTGATGGCGGATGGACTGCGTTTTGAGGAACTACAACTGCTTTAGAAAAAAGTTGAAACAGGCGACAGCCTCACCGAGCCCTCCGAGGTATGCGTCCATATTTGTCTGTTCCACCAAATGGTAGGTGCCGGAGTAGTCGGGTTTGGACATTTTCTTCCTTCCAAGACAGCAGACGAGCCGAATTCTCTGATTGTCTTCCCTCTCGCCTTTGTTTGCTCCAGTCTGGATCCGATATCAGGCTGACTTACGCAACGCCGTCGCACCGCGTCCGCACCAAGCGCAAAAGCGCGACAAATCTAACCGGTCCTTCTTTTCAAGATGGACTTTGAAGCCCTTGTTGCAGCCTGCTCCACAGTGGATGTGCGTGGGTGCGTGCGTGCGTGTGTGGACAGAATCCAGTCAGCTCTGACTCGATGAGTGGAGTTTCTGCAGAACCGCACGGAGGGGGAGGAACGTCCGTGCCGCTCGCAGTTGGAGGTAGAGGCGGCGCCAAGCGGCTCCAACAGATGAAGGAGAAACAGCCAACTGGAAGAAAACCTTTTGTTCATCATGTGTTAACATTTAAGTAAAAACAACATTTTCATTGAACGCCAAATGTGCCAACTCTTGGTACATTTGGCTGATGATTACATCTGTATAATTGTGGCTAAATTAAATCACGTGTTGTTGTTGTTTACTTCCAGCCTAAATGTTGAGCTAAACAGCCAAGGAGATCATCGTGTTGAAACATGCTTTATTATTATTATTTTTTTTAACAACGGTAACAAGAGGTCATCTGATCTGAGAGGTCACATTTTTGTTTTTTACTTTATGTGCACTTAAAAAAAAAAAAAAAAATCTCCAAAACGCAGATAGTCTGCATAAATAAAAACAACTCGGTGGGCGATCTTCCACACTCTTCTATCGCTTCTTCACGGAGCCGCTTTTCTTGTCGGACTTTTGTTTCTTTCCATCCTTCTTGGCTTTGGACAGGTTCTCGTAAACTTCCTCCCTGCTCCTGTTGGGTAAGAACGGAACGGGTCACTGATTGTTTTGTGTCCGAGGTGAGACGGATGCTGGGGAGGTTAACGAGCGGACCTGCTGCCTGTGAAGCACAGACACAGTCTCCCCAAAACTCTTAGCTCATTTTTATTTAAATTTCAACTAAAGTCAACATTTCTCCCCTTTGTCTGTGTTGCGTTACATTCTTTATCCTGTCTGTCCAGGTTCAGCCATGAAATCAGGGCAGAGGTTATCTGGTTGGTGTGCCTCTAAGCATGATTCAGCAAAAACGTCTGGACAGTCTAGTGAAAATATTATGATTTCATAACGCCTGCAGACACCAGTACCAAACAAACATGACCCAGCACACTGGGCCTGGATTAACTGTGGTTTCTGTTGCCTGGGGACACTATGGAGGCTGCATAAATGCATCTATGATGGGTGAAGTCTGAAAAACCTGGTGCCTGGATTAATAAAAACAGGGTCGAGCCCAGCTCCAATCTCCCGACTCGGGCCGAACATGCCGAGTCGCACCTGAGAGGGGAAAAGTGAGGTGGCGGTGCGAGTTTTCGAGGAGCCGCACAAATGTAACAGCGGCGTGTGACTCACGCACAGACTCAGAAAGGCTCGCTCACTCACTTTGACATCTGTCTGCCTACAGGAGGGTGTTTGAGTTGCAGGTTTCCGTACTCCGGCTCCGTTTCCTGGCGTAAAGAAGAAACAGAGACGTGTCACACCCCAGCACGGGACGGTTCAATCACGCAGATCTCTGGGTCAACGTTCATTTCGCTATCTGATTGGCGGCCCTTAAAGGTGTAAAGGCCCGTTGAGCTGATAATCTGAATTTCCACTCGTCTTTTTCCACATTCGCCCACGTGAACGCTGCTCTGTGCTGCTCACCGTGGAGGCCAAGTGTTTGGCCTTGGTGGCCGTGATGTACTCGGCCACGGCCAGGTAGATGAACTTGTACTGGGCCTCGGTCTGCACCATGCCGGAGCGCTGCTCTCGAACCATCACGATGTACTTGGAGATGTCGATGTCGCAGTCCAAGCCTGGAGGCGACACGCGCAAGATGGCCGGAGGCCCAACACTGAGAGGTGCATCTGGGACGGCGCAGTCTGATTACTGCATCCTGGACATACCTAAAGTGTTGATGGTCTCCAGGATCATGTCGATCACCACGATTGTGCCCGTGCGGCCGATTCCAGCACTGCAACGAGGCAAAAAAAAGCGTATTTTGGTCTGCGGTGTATTAAACAGAATGTAAACACAGAGGCCTCGCACGGTGATGACATTTACACATTATGAAGATTTTATCTGAAATTCACAAAGAAACTTAAGATGAACTCATTTCAAGTGTGTTGTGTCTTAATTGCCAGAATAATTGATTTATTATAGATTACTAGGTGCAGAAGTATTTAAAGTGTAATATTTGATATTCCTCAAGTATTCCTCACATCACATGGGCAAAATTCCAAAAAGGATAATCTGCAAACTGGAAGGCTTTTGTTCTACTATTTTATAATCAAAATCCCCAAAGTATTGTTTGTAATCTTAAAGATCTGTGTGTTGTCTGGGTATTTATGATTATGAAATCTGAGCTTATAATAACATGACGGGGAATTTCCCAAGTGAATTTCCCATGTTTGGAATGAATACAAGTACTTTTCTATTCTCTTCTCTTCCACCCACCTGCAGTGGATGACCATGGGTCCAGCATCTGCAAACTCAGACTGTTTAGTGTTGACTTGATCGAGGAAGCTCAGGACGCCACCGGGCTCCTCGGGGACGCCATGATCGGGCCAGCTGATGTACTGGTAGTGCCAGATGGTACGACAGTTTTTCAGCTGCGAGAGAGAAACCGCCGACGTTTAAATCCTGCGGACAGACTTCAGAAAAGAGGATGTGATTCTGGAGTTACCTGGTGCACGGGGGAAATTTCCAGAACGCGGATTTTGTAATCGGCAGCTTCTCTTTCTGACTTGATGGTGACCACATATTGACCCACCTCCTTAGAGCCTTTGCTGTCCGGCCAGTATGGCACACATTTATTCTGCACAACAACAAGTCAATCAAATTACAGCTGTGCCTGCAGGGTATACAGCATGGAGGAGAACTGTCAGAAATGTTGCTGTGTATACTGTATGTAGAACATAACTCATTTTAATATTTAGATAAACAGTGTGAGGTTTATTTTATACTGACCCGCCCTTTCTCAACCTCCCTTGTTGTCATGACGATGACCTTTGTGTTCTCCTGCCAGATCATTTGCCAAAAATCACTGACAGTTGTCGCTAGACAGCCCTGAGTGGCGATGTAAAGCTTCTGGTTTGTGGACTCCCACAGGGTGTTCTGTAGAGGTCAGCGATGACGAAGCCCGTTAATGTCGCCAGACAGGGGAAACAGAAAATCAGCCGCTTGTGTTTGCGACGTTGGACACGTACTCTCACGTAATTGGCGTTGATGTAATCCGAGCCCACGACGTTGGGATCGGCGTGTTTCAGGACGACCCTGGTGTCGTTGACTTCGAGGACGAGCCGGGCGGAGGGTTCATGGGAAGACAAATATGAATTTCACCAACCAGTCACATTCAAATGTGTTTATATTTCAGAGCAGATTCAACACTCACAGGGAAGGATATTTTTGTATCTGTTTTTGCTCTTATTTTCAGGCCTCTGGCCCTCCTCTCTGCTCTTCTTCACCTTTGCCTCCAACTTTTGGAGAGCCTGTCGGAGACAGACACAGTGTGGAGCTACAGGCTGCTATCCCTCTGTGGTGTTTATGATGTTACATAACACAATTCAGAAAATAATACGTAACATAGATTATTTTAATCATCCAGTAATTTAATTAATAAATCACTCAGGCTGTGAAGTTGCCAGGTGGTGCAGCTATGAACTTTACTAAGATGAACATGTTCCTAAGTGAGGCAGCATTTGAAATTTGATTTATCAATAGAAGATTATTGATAAATTTACAGCAAATTTCCTACAAAATAGAAGTAGTTACTGGCTTTTACTTAACTTTGACTCGGGTTAATGATGAGTGTATTAATATGCATGCGTAATTTTATTATAAATTACTCTAAAATAATATATTCTGTATAATCTTCATAACATTGATTTGGCCAGTCTTGAACTAGTGTTATTACATAACTCTACCACAGGGTGGCAGTATACAGACTATACTTTTGCTGACGGTAAAGCTGATAAAGGTCTTCTGGACTGAGGAGTAACTGTGGTTCTTATGCCACAGTTAACATCATAAGACGTCAGGTAAACTCTTACATCAAACTCCTCCCAAAATCCGGCCTTGCTCTTCTCGCCTTCGCCCTCCTGCTGCTTCTCTGTGGTCTCATTCAGCTGTTTGACTCTGCTGCCAATGTCTCCTGCATTCACTCTGGTGGAGTAATATGGCTGAGGAAATAAATTAGGATCAGAATAACACAATTAGAAGACCACCAGAGGTGTTTTGTTTGTGGAAACCACTTAAATGAAAAGAAAATCCTGATCTCCAGCAGACGTTTACCTGTTTGAAATACACCCAGTTGCCAGAAATCTCCTCGATGCCTTTGCGTTTGTAGTACTCCACCAAGTCTGTGAGCGTGTCAAACATCTCTGCACCGCCAACTGTATATCTGTCATTCTGAGCATACGCAGAAAAACATCTTACGGGGTGATCAGACGCAGGAAACTTCTGCCACATCAAGTAAAAATAAAGTAAAAAAAAAAAAAAAATACAGTTTTTAAAATAGAGTTCTTATTACCGCTTTAATAAAAGAGCACAGATTGGTCCTAAGGTCACACTAGAGATATTTATAATGTGCGTGTACCTGATGTTTATCACTGAGGTTATTAAAATAACAGCATTCTGTCTGATCTTTGTGACCTTTCCAAAGATCTTATTTTACACTCACACAAATGGAAACCTGGGTGATGTTTTTAGTGAGCTGAATTTGTTATTTTTTTTTTAAAGTGACTGAGAGCTGAGAAAATGAGTGAGTAGGACAGCGGAATAACCTGATGCTGCACTGTGCCCGAAAGGCATCTGCACCCGTTTAGCGGCTTTGTTATTTTACTTTCCTCTTTTCTATTTCTCTCTACACAAAAGTCAGAAGTTTGGCTGTAAACACGTGGCTGGAAAAAAAAAAACAAAAGCAGAAGTTTTGAATAAATTAGGGAAATCACACTTTAAACCTGTTACATAGGGCATATTGCAGTATATTGGGAACACCCCTGAGTATTTTTGCCTAATGTGCATCTGTTTGAGAAACTTTGAGTATCTGAGGAAAGACGGAAAAAAAAAAAAAAAAAAAAAAAACCCCGAACCTGTTTTCAATTCTCAAACGCACCCACAGAACACACACCTGACACATTATCTTGATGTGGGACACCCTCTTTGTTCCAGTTTTGCTGATGGTGTCTGTGAGGACAGACAGGACGAAGTCTCCGGGTTTGGACAGCGACTCCCGGACCAGGAAGGTAAACGGTTCATCTCGAGCCACGAGGAGCTTCTCTGCATTGGGCCCAGACAGGTGACCGTGGTACCACCTGAGACACAGCCACGGTTGCAGGAATGACACGTGCACAGAAATACAACAACAGTTTTCTGCAAAGTGTGTTTGAGGTGGAGCAACTGAAAGAGTTAAAAAAAAAACAACAACAACAGCTTAAACAGCTACCGTGCAGGACTGCGCCACAAGAAATACAACTAAATCATGCTACCAATGAAAATCACTTAGATGCTCTTTTATTTCTGTCCACCTTCACTCTCAGGTTGTGTGTGTAAGTGTGTGTGTGTGTGTGTGTGTGTGTGTCGTTCCAGAGAGTGTGTGAACTGGCTAGCGCTCACTCAGGAAGGCTGGGTTCTGACTTAATTTTAGGCACAGTTCTCGATTTCGTCTTCTATACTTCCTGCTTTGTGGTCGGAAAGTTTCTGATGACAGATTTCGTGGCTGAAGAAGACAAATTATTTATAGACTTGTCCCCCACCGCCCAGTTTTTACCAACAAGAACACCCAAAAACCAGCCTCATTACATGAGAGTTTGTAATTATAGTCAACACCTGCAGCTCGAGTGTAGAAAAAAGGGGGAATCGCTGGACAAGGGAAGAAAAAAATGATTTCAGGGACATTTCACAGAGAAAAGACACCTGCTAAAACTGTGTTATAAGACAACCAAGAGATTCGGGGAGATGAGGAAGATAGCATGTGAGCAATAACATGATGAAGTGCGCAATAGAGGAAGACAAGCTGAATCTGGTCATCCTAAGTGTCAAAACGTCAAGTTTCCAACCGCAGCAAGAAAAGAGAAGTTAGACAACGGACAGACACAGATGAAGGGGGGCAGAGGGTGAGCTCCCACCTCTGTACACACACACACACACACACACACACGGAGACAAAACACTGTTAGCCAGACTAGCGAATAAAATCTGCCCCCACCAGGAGCTGGATGTCTGTCCACTAGAGTCAGAAAATTAGAATAATAATTCCCTGCATTTCATTGACTTCAGCACAGCTGACACACACATCATAATCTGCACCAACCCGGAGTCACCAAATCTGCAGCTTCAGCTGTTCACATGTGGCAGTTGTGTAAACTTTATTGCCGGTAAAATGAGGCGTTCTGGTATCTGGGAAAAATATTGAGTAAACAGACGTTTGCGAGATAATGGCAGCAATAAAGGCCCAAGTCAAAGAGCGAATCGTGTGAGGAAAAGACTACTGGCGGCTGTGGATGCGCCGCATGCGTCAGCCAGAATATATCATGCAGTCATCTCGGAAAATAAAAGGACACAGAAAATGCATTTAAAAGCGACTATCCCTTCATACACTGCTGCTGTTTCTAGGCTGTTCCTGGTTTACACACACACATATATATATATATATATATATATATATATGTTGTATTGTAGAGATTTGTAGAGGTTTGTGCATGTTTTTAATAATGAAATGCTGCAACTTCGTATGCTGCAGGTTATCACACGTAACTCTTCTAAACTTTGATGTTAAAAGCATTTTGAATTACTACATTTTGATTGTCTCCATATTTTTTTGCTCTCCTGTCAGCTCACAGCTGTATTTGCACAATTAATGTCAAATAATTATCTTTGTTTTTTTTTGTTTTTTTTTTAATTGGACATCACTGTAAATGTGCCGATGTTAGCCAGAGAAATGCCCCCAGACTCTCATTTATTCAAGAATTTAGTTGATGCTAAAGCGATGGGGGGGCTGTGAAACTATAAAAGACCCTCTCTGACATGAATTATCCATAAGAGAGGAGAATATTTCAATGCCTGCAGTCCTGATAGATGGGTATCAGTAGTTATATTTAATACCGATGAGCGGTGACCTTGAGGTCAGAGGGTTGACCTCTGTGAGCTGTTGCTGCGTGTTTAATTTAACTCACACAATAATGCCTTTCCTCTAAAAATCTGTTCGATTGTACCTTCAGGGGGAAAAAAAACCTGCTTGAAGACGGCGCAGTTTCCATCCTTTAAATGTCGCCCAGCAGACACGCAGGTGTGGGGGGGCGAAATAGCATCAGGGTGGAGGGCGCCTGCTGGACTAACCTCTCTGTGGTGGGATCAGAACAGTTGAGCGGGTATTTGAGCTCGATGATCGTCCCGTCTTTGTCCTGCAGGATCTCGTTTTCCGCCGTGTAGTAATCCACCAGCTCCGTCAGCGTGGCGAACTTATCCCCGCCGTACAAGTCATAGTAGTCGCCCGTGTTCTGGATTCGGATGTGGGTCACCGTCTCGCCCACCCTGCCGAGACGACAAAAGGCCATCAGAGGGGATTTTTTTTCCCCTCATGACAACCAGCAAAACTTCGCCGTCGACAGAATCAGAACCTCGCAGAGACTCATCGGACTCCCTCCCGCCTTACAAATCTGACCTGAATCAGCTTTTCCACCAGCCAGGTGTGTGTAAGGTCACGTCCACTGTCACGGAGCAAAAGATTGAGCTTCATTTTATTTATTTATTTATTTTTTTACCTGACAGACAGAGCGAAATCGCCTGCGTTTTTTTTGCTGGGTCGAGCCAAGAAGCTGCCGTGAATCCCTCGACTTTTCAGGATTTCCTCGGCCTGCAGGCCTGTGATGTCTCTGTGGAACCACCTGTAACAGTTCAGGTTCAGTCCAGAATCCATACAGGTTCAGTAAGCCTGACTAACTTAAAACACACATTCACACGGAGGATGGGAGACATTGTTCTCACCTGACACTAAAGCTTGAACACAAATTATGACAACGTGGTTTACATTTACATTAAAGAAATAAAATCTGTCAGGTGTCTGGTGGTTAAAGTAACATAATCATAAAAATCGTATCAAATTCTTGAACAAAATTCACTTTACTGACTTTAAAGGCCTAAACTTTTCCCTGCAGCGACGATCCCTTGATCATACTGTGAATAATCATGAATTAATGAAATAACAACATTTGAATCTGTTACAGAATTTGGACACTGGGGGGAAAAAAAAACCCAAACTGCCGCTAACACTCAAATCAAATGGGAGAAAAAGTGTTGACAGATGAGGGGGAGGAAAAAGAGAAGAAAGAACGGAAAGAGAGAAGTTGTGCTCATGCACGCACTCAGCGCACGACCCTCCGGACCGGAGCACCGAGCGGCGGCTGGACTCACCGAACCATGCTGCGCTTTCCTGGGACAGCAGAAGAGAAGCGGAGCGTGTTTGCGCCTCCTCTACCTGCACACAAAGGACAGCCCGCTCGGTTTGATGCGCAGACGGTTGATTAATACTTCCTGAATTTACAGCTGCAGCCGCCTGACAGGGGAGATTGTCACCGCTGCTTTTTCATCTTCACAAACAAACGCGACGTGCGTGTTGAGCTGCAAAGAATCCTCTCAGAGCCCGCAGCCTCCAGCTCCTCTCATCCACACTTTCCTCTCCTGCCCGAACCAAGAATAAAGGTCAACACTTACTCTTCTCAGCCGCCTTTGAGAATGACCAGCGATGAGGCGCTCACACTGTGTGTGTGTGTGTGTGTATGTGTGTCTCTCTCTCCCCCCCCCTCTCTTCTTACTGTCCTCTTCCTTCCTTTTTACATCTCCTTTCACAAACAGTGAAAGCAACACAAGAACCAAAATAGCTTATGGGCCGGAATCCCTCTAACCGATATAGACGTGCTCGTTGTGTTTGTATGTGTGTGTGTGTGTGTGTGTGTGTGTGTGTATTCTACTAGTAAAGTGAGGACATTTTGGCTGGTCTTAACAGTAAAGGCCTTTTTGAGGTTTAAGACTTGGTTCTAAGGTTGGGGTTAAAGGTCAGGGTTAGTTGGGATGGATAAGATAAGATAAGATAGACTTTATTCATCCGACAGTGAGGAAATTCTTTAATGGGGTAATACATTATGACTATGAAAGTCATGTGTGTGTGTGCGTGTGCGTGTGTGTTTAAAGATGGCAAAAACATTGTGATCTAACAAGGCAGGTTCGATTCAGAGCCTGGGCAGTGAAATTTGAATAGCATGTTCCATGAAGAGCATTTAAAAAAAAAAACAAAAAAAAACAAGAAAACATTGTTCACAGCCGTCACATCTGTAATCTGTGAACCATCAGCAAACAAAGTTTGTAGGGCAAAAAAAAAAAAAAAAAAAGAGCTAAAACATGAGTTCCTGTTTTTAACTTTGCTGTTGAAGTCCTGTCTGTTTGTTCTTGTGACGTTGAATTAGTTATGCTAATCAAAGTAAAGGTCACACACAGACAGCTCTGTCTGCTCAGGCCTGTGTCTGCTAGTCAAACGCTACGCGTGCAATAAACTATAAACTGCAGGGAATCAGGGAATCGTTTATCATCTGTGGACCTCCAGCCTTAATGTCTATGCAGAACCTGTGTGTGTGTGTGTGTTTTAGTGCAGCTTTCAGCAAATATACATTTAAATATGAATGTCCATTTTACCCCGTATGAAACAAACAGGGAGGATCTATATTTACCTTGCAAACAGCATTTAGCTACATGGTGGGAAAATACGCGGTGTGTGAACGGCACAAACAAACTGCTGATAGAAATATTTAAAGAAGAGAGCAGCTTCATCATAACCCCTCCCCCGTTCAATGCCAGTTCCAGATACTGGGTGTCAAGATCACACACACACACACACTTTGTCTTCTGTTTATAGGTCAAAAAGAACTTTTGTTTTTGCTGGTTAAAACTGAATGACGGTAATGTGATTATGGCACAAACTTCAGAGGAAAGCCAACTTCTTTCCTGTTGTTTGAGTGCACGTACGTGCATCTATAATGTCTGTCTTCAGCCCTGTGTGATAGCTGTAGCCTGTAACTGCAAATAAATGCAGATATATTAGACTGCACCATCGTGCAATTTTGTTTAGGTTCTTTATGAACATTTAAAACAATTCAGCATTTTTTAAAACAATTCAGCACAAACAAATGCATTTTGTGGAATTTTCAGAATAAAACTTACTGACTTGTTTGACCTGATTCAGTAGAATATAGAAGAGTTTTTACAGTGCTCTGACACTCACCAACACATCCTTGGGCTCCTCTGCATCAGCCTGTGAGGGGGGTTGAACCCAGGCTCACCCCGGCGCTGGTCATCAGTAAAACTCAGAACATTACTCAGATCTTTTCCATTTCTCCGGTCCGAGCTGACTTCCTCTATTTCGTGCTGCCTTACAGCTCGCTGCGATAAGCTATCAGGTTTCATTACCAGTCCAGCCGATCCTCCCGCCCTGTAATTTACTCCAATTTTCTTAATTACTGACTATCACTAGGATAAAATGTGCCTATTCCTGTCCTCATTTCCTTGATGCTCCTCTTTTGACCTCTCGCGTGCACAAGTTGCTCACGCTCCTACCCCAAACATTAGCCATGTAAAATTCGCCCTTCCATGTACTGGTACTTGACTAAACCTGGACGCTTCAAAGGAAATGCAACGTATTTGAGGCATTAGGTTCTCTGTTCTGCATTCTGACGAGTTTAACATTTGCAGTTGGTTTCAAGATGAGAGATCCAGCCGTTTTAAAAAGGAAAACACGTTCAAAAACTGAGATTTGCCAAATTCAGAACATTTGGGTTTCTTTTAAAAAAAAAAAAAAAAGGAAAAAAAAAACTGCCAGGACTTTGAAAAACTGTTGACTTTTTATTTTAGTTCATAAAAACAAACTGCAATGATAAAATCAAGGTGGTACCCATATTAATATTCAACAATGTAAAACAATTGAACAGTAACAAATTAAATTAAGATTGCCATTGATCTCCAAACCATCCCATGTACCTAAGAGCTGTGAAGGGATCGTGTCCGGGTAGACAAAGGAGATTTTTTTTCCGAGGTGCCGCTGGGAATGTCAAGGGTCTGAGGACGCGGATCCTGGACCGGGTCACCTAACTGAGAAAAGGCGGAGCACTGGGATGTTGGATGAGGATGCAGGAGGAGGTAACGAACCTGACCGACTGGTAGAAAAGTGATCTTAGAGTCTCTCAGCGTCAGGGGCTTTTCTGCAGTAGAGGTGCACATTAATATGCCCTAATTTACAAAGACGAAACACTCACGCACGTACTCGCTCTACACACACGAGACGGGAGAAGTCAATGACAACAACTCTACATTTTTCTGCAAGTGAAATGAGCACACTAATCTTTTGTATTCGACGACCCCCAAATGACTAAAACGCACCTGCATACTCCAGGCATGCCTTTTAATCTCCCGTCTAGCTTCTGCACCTTCGTGTTACACGTACGAGTTTGACCTGACAGAAAGAGTCAGTGGAGGTGCCTGCAGTTCGTCACTGCTGCAACGGTTAAATATGGATCTCATTTAAGGAGAAAAACCTTTTCTGCCACCAGGACTTTTTTTTTTCACCTCCATTCGCTCCCATCCCAACTCTACAGTTCCAGCCTTTCCAAATCCTGCAGCAGCACTGTGAGCCCGAGGGTGGGTTGTAGGTGAACGAGGACTAGTGTGACTGTACACGGATGAGGACGTCTGCTACGTGGCGGTGAGGTGAATGTGACTGGCCCCGGTCAGTAAGAGTGAGACGAGCGAGCTCGCTGGTCAGCGCGGCACTTGCATCTGCTGTGAGGTCTGGGACTGGTTCTGACTGGTGACCTCGGGGCCCCGGCTGGCTAACCGGCTGAGGATGTTCCTCTCGGACATTTGAAGCCGCACGGCCACAGGGGGTATCCTGGCGATGGTTGCGGGGAGACGCGTGACATCGGCTTTCATGTCGCTCAAAAGCTCCTCAAGCTGTTTGAGGACTGAAAATGCACAAAAGTAAGAGAGTTTAAGTTGGCTCCTGACATTTAAGAAACCAACGTAGTGGACCTACTTGCAGCCTGAGTTTACCTTTGTGTAGAACTGCGTTGGCAGGCTTGTTTCCAGACATAGACTCCTTGCTCAGGTGCTGGTGGGACTCTGCGAGACACTCCACCTCACTGAAGCGAGTGTTGAGGGCCATCGAGGGGTGAGCCGGATCCTCGGTCATATTCAAATAAGCTGCCCTGCGCAGCTGCTCCTCGATCACCAACGCCTGCTCTAACAACTACACAGATAAGATCCATGACATGTGGCAGATAGGAAAAACAGAAAGACACACAAGCAGCGACAACAGTGAGCGAGCGCAGTCTACCTTGAACCTGCGTGCCAGAAACTTGTTCTTAATCTCCAGGAAGTTCCCCCTGCTCATCTCTCCTTTGAAGGGCTCATTGAGGATGGCAAACCTCACATCATTCTGCACATCCTGCCATCGAGCGTAGCCATGTCTGGGAGACGTCCGAGTCAAGGTCATCAGAACATAATAAGTGTTCACAGTGTCCCGGTTGGTGGCGTTCATAATCCCCAGGCACGTTTGTGTTGCGTCTGTGTTCCGCAACGACGCGTTTCCATTTAAATAACGCGTGCGTGTACCTCAGCTCCAGTGTTCTGGAGCCCTGCAAAAAATATGCAACACTTCTACTTTCCTGACGGCGGAACACAGCGCAGCGGCTGAGGGACAGGAAGTTGGGTGTGAAGAGAGAATAAAACGTCCAGTAAATTAAAAAAAGAAAAAAAAAAATCCTGTCTTTACAGCAGGTGAATTTCAACTGTGCAGAAGGGACCTGCAATTTCAAACTATTGCAAGAAAAAAAAATAGAAACCTAATACACAATAAATAATCTATCAATTCGACATTTGAGTGGAAATACACGTTGCGGATAGTTGAGTCACACAAACTGAAAACAAATGTGTGTCCTACTCCTCTAGTGAGGAAAAATAGTTTTAATTGATGTCTTCTTTGGTGGCTCGTTTTATACACGGAGCCGCACCCTGCTACGTACGCAGTCGGTGAAGAGCAACTAAAGATCAAAGCTTTCACATTGACAAAGACCTTTTCCATTAAAGGATACTGTATAATGCCAGCCAGCAGCCAGTAGTCATGGCGACGGTGCCAAATCTCAAATGTTTTCTTCGTGACAGTGGCTGCTCTCTCTTCATTCTGCCACAGAGAGTGAAGCTCTGAAAAGAAAGGGAAAAAAGGTCAAAAGACAGTACTAAAAAAAGAAAACAAAAGTGCGCGCATCTCCCCACCTGTGAATCCACCATCTGCAATGTTGAACATGAACCTCTGCTTGGTTGCTTTCTTCTTCTCTTCGCTGACGTTAACCACCGATGCAGCTGTCGCACCTTCTTTGGTGTTCTCTCCATTCTGCAGTTTTGTACCCTCCTCTGTTTTCACGCCATCTTTTTCTTCCTTTAGTTCTAAATAAGAACAACAGATGCCAGCAGCAAAGTTTTGATTAGACCGTTGTTAAAAATGTAGTTTCATATATCTATATTTTAACATTAGTTTAAACAAATATTTAGTTTTACATAGTAGAGTACCTTTCTTTTCCTCTGTAGGTGAACTGGTGTCCATCTTCTCATCTTTCCCCACCTCTGCTTCACTGTTCTTTCCCTCGGACCCTTCAGCTTTGACCTCAGCAGTGTCCCTGTCTGACTCTGAGGTTCTGTCCTTTTCTTCTTTCTCCTTGCAGGCATCTTCAGCCTCCTTCTCCTTTCCTCCGTCTCCATTTCCTGCATTTTTTTCCTCTCTCTCTGCTGTGGAGTCCACTTCTTTCTTTTCAAAGTCGGGTGATTTTTCAGACTCGTCGGGGATTTCAATAATCTTTAAAAAAAAAAAAAAAAAAAAAAAAAAAAAAAGTCATCAGTTTTCAATTTGAACAATTTCCTAAAACCGTGACACTTATTGAAATAAAAAAAGTTGAAATCACCTCTGAATCGTCTGTTTTCTTAGCTCCTTTGCCATCCTCATACTCCTTCGTCTCTTCCTTTTCATCCGATTTAGACAAATCTTCTGACAAAATAATCGACACATATCAGTATTTGAGCTTTTTCTGTTATATTAAGCCCCTTCCAAATGGTACAGGTCAAACTACAATAGTATACATAGAAAAATACCTGATCTAAAAATTCCCAGGGTTATTTAAGGTGTGCGTTTACCTGGGATAGGAGTGTTTGGCTGTGTATCAGCAGGAGTTCCTGATGAAGGAGTCTTTGGGTCTTCCCCTGCAGCCAGAGCTGCAGCCCTTTTGTTCTCCTCCAGCTCTGCCATCCAGGGCATCGACCACTGGCCGTTCACATGCTCAAACTCCTGCACCTGCAACCCGTATGTCAGGCATTAAATACCTGTAATGTCTCCATGCTCGTCACACTCTCTTTTCTGGCTGCTTATACTTACCTTTTTTCTTATTAGTGACATGACACCAATACGGGTGAGCACGTGCTGCCTGGACAGACCCTCACGAGGGACTCCATCTGCAAAGGTCTCGGCTCCATCAGCCCCAGGCTCACATAGGTGACGCATAAAGAGAGACACATAGGCCCTGAGAACAAGAATGAGGTAACAGATTGTGAGTAGGAAAACATCCAAAATACAATAATGTTTGCTGAAAAAGGCTTTTTTTGCACTATTGATAATCGTTAATATTCACATGATGATACATTTGTGAGTTGCTGTAAAATGTAAATCTATGTGTTGGGCACACTTAATTAAAAATAACAGTGATCCATCGCTGTTTAAAACAACTAATGAGAAAATCTTTTCTAACTTTAAACTGTTTTAAACTGAGTCAGTTTCCATTTCTGTTATTATATCATATCACAAAGACGCAAAAAAAAGAGACACATTGTCACTCACTTAAACTCTTTCTCAGACTTCCCTCGAAGGTCCCTCACCAGCCACTGGTTAGTGAAAGCATCCTGGGGAGGCATCCCATAACGCATGACAGCATTCAGGAACGCCTTCCTCTGTCGCGCATTGAAGCCCAAGACCTGTTGGTCAGGAAAATGAGGTCACGTGTAAGTGTTTACAAGAAATAACAGACTGCAGGATGATGCAGATTGATTTTTCCTACATTCCAAAGCATTTTTAAAGCATCAGTCTTCATCTGTAGGAACTCACCTCGATGTTCCCGCCCACTCTGGCCAACAGCGGAGGTAGAGGCTTGTCCCGGTCATTCCTCAACCCTTTACGGTTTGGTCTGCGCGAATTAGCTGAGAATGAAATAAATAAGTTACATTTTCTTGGAGTAAGTTTTCATTATCCATATTACAGCCATTCTGTAATAACTTAACATGTCTACATTCTTCCTTATTGTCAGAATTATTATTAAATATTGCACAGTCATATCCTCATTGCACACTATTATACTGTAAATATATTGTAAATATGGTAACAGTGACGATGCTGCTGGGACAAGTCAATTTCCCATGTCTGGGATCAATAAAGTACTTCTATTCTATTACCGTTTCTATAATTTGTTACCTCTGCAGCACAGAAAATGCAGTGCCAAGAGCAACTTTTCAAGTTGTCATAATAGATGTTACTAACGACATAACTCATCTGTGTCTGAATAGCGGTGGTTTAAAAAACAGTGTGTGAAAGGACTGGAGTACAGACGGTTAAGTATTTCGAATTGACAAGAGATTGTTGGGACAGTCAATTATGTCAACAAACCTTTAAAAAAGATAAGCTCTTTCACCGTGTGACATTCACCCATACATTCCGAACACAACAGTTATGACTGGAGTGAGCATTACCTTCACTTCGTTCGTCAAAGTCCTCGTCACCTTCCTCAGAGGCCACAGAGTAGTCTGACTGGTTATCAGATTGATCTTCTTGCCAGTCTGAAGGAAACATACATTAAGAGTTAAGACGATCTAAATCATAGTAAAATCTATTTTTTTTTTTTTTTTTTAAATAGAACACGTCTGGGGAAAAAAAAAAGAGTAGTAGTTCCCAAAATAAATATAATCTGACTTATGACCACACGGGGGAGCCACTGATGCAGAGCTACATTTTGATCAAATTATCACAAAATCAACAATATTGTATCATTTGACTCTACAGAAACAAAACATGCAAATACACCTATTCTACCTTTACATGCTTGTATGAGGCAGGGCTTCTGTTACTTGTATGGGGAAAACATAGAAAAACATGAAACATGCAATGTTCTAGTACTCTCATTCTCATACTTTCTTCAAAATAGGCCAAATTTTCTGATGTTGGTGTCATTGCAATATTTATTTACTTTGCTGTTTTCAAACTGCTTGAATAATTCTGATTTACTTTTTATCCTGTTCTGAAGATAACGCCAACAGCAGTGTTATCAATGTACTTTGAGTGATATTAGTATTTTAAATAATGCCAGAGTATGCAACTACAGCCTCTTATTCTGCTTATTTCCTCTTCTAACAAAGCAGAATTGAAACTGAATTAATATATTATCTAATAAACAGAAACATAAATTCAGCAACAGCACCACTTAGAGGTGAGGTCCAAACATTATTCAACTGAATTTAAGCAAGTTTGGCTATTCGAAGATGTACTTTAAAGGATTGAATTTAACTTGTTTGTCTGTGACATTATATCGTCAATTTTGTTTCATAACACAGAAAATTGCAAGTTGATGATTCTACATTTTTCACCAGCAACAATACACAAATGCAAGTGCACCAACACAACACAGCACAGCACACAAACACAAACACAACACATTGTATTATACTGAATGCTGTTCTGTACCCTGTCTTATACCTCGTTCCTCTTGGGAGCCATCGTTGTAGTTGACCGGCTTTCGGGTTCTTTTGCCTTTGCCCAGGTTTCGAGCGAGATCCTCCTGCTGTTGCTCGTAGTGGTGGCGAAGAAGCTTCTCCCAGTAGTCAGGATCCACACTTTCTTCCTGTTTGATCACCTCCCTTTCCACCTCTTCCTCCTCATTTAAAAAGGAAAGAGCATTTAAACATAGGCCTACCAATCACTAAGAACTGCCTAACCCTTTAACATTGTAAACATTTTAATGCAAGAGTCATTTTATACAAATACCCTCTGCAGTATTCACACAAATAATTTAAAACATGCTCATACCTCATCGTCTTCATCTTTGACCACGTATTGGGCCACTTTAAACGAGCTGAGGTATTCATTCATGCTCTGGAGCTCGGTGTCCTCGGTGGCATCCTGGTTCCTGTCAAGCAAACGGTCGATTGCGTGATCGTCATAATGGATCACACTGCTGTCATCTTCTTTATTATCCCCTAAAAGCATACAAAACGGAGGAAGCAAAAATTAGTAATCAGACATCTTAGTGGTTAAGTGATCACCTCTACACTGGTCCTCAAAATGCAGACTATATTAAGATTAGTAAAAATACTTTATCCTCAGGGGTTAACAAAGTTTACTGGTGTAAAATAATCAAAGGTCAGTTTGAATTAGCTTAACAGCAAAGAACAATCAAAAAGTGCCCTGATCTGATCCACTACTGTGCATCGACAGTCACGTTAAAAATCTGATGCACCAGCTACTTTCCACCACTTTTCAGGGTTTAAACACCTGTGAGGGTTACTGACGCTAGGACTAAATACAAATTAATAAAACATGTATGCAAGTTTGGGTTGGAGCCAACACGCACCATCGCCAACTTCATCCTTGAACAACTCTTCTGTTCCAAACTTGAGGATATCATCGAGCTCCTGCTTGGACATGGAGCCCGTTTTGGAGCCGAGACCAGGTCGCACGACCAAATGGGTGAGCATCATCTTCTTCTTCGCCACCTAATAATATATTTAAAAAAATAAATAAAAAAAATTGACCGACAATCTTCTGGTAGATAGTAACAAAACAGTTCCAACAAGTATGTGTAAAACATTCTGGTGTTCCTTTTCACAAACCTGTGTAATTCTCTCTTCAACCGACGCTTTAGTCACAAAGCGATATATCATCACTTTCCTGTTCTGGCCGATACGGTGGGCTCTACTGAATGCCTACAAAGCACCGAAAAAACAACCAGCATTATCTTCTTTGATCCTGTCAGAAACAAAAATAGTGATGTGAGGTGTCGCGCCGCGTACCTGGATGTCATTGTGGGGGTTCCAGTCAGAATCATAGATGATGACGGTGTCAGCAGATGCAAGATTGATGCCCAAACCACCCGCTCTGGTGGAGAGGAGGAAAGCAAACTGAGCAGCACCTGGAGCTGCGAACAACAAAGAAAGCAGACAAAGGTTAGGATGTTGTTAGGCGGCTGTAATTGTGTTTTAAAATAAAGGAGGACTACTGCATTAAACTTACCATTAAAGCGGTCGATAGCCTCCTGCCTCATATTTCCAGTGACTCCACCATCAATTCTTTCATATTTGTAACCCTCATTCTCAAGGAAGTCCTCCAGCAGGTCCAGCATTTTTGTCATCTGAGAGAAAACAAGAACCCTGTGGCCCCCCTCCTTCAGCCTTCTCATCATCTTCTGGAGCAGCATCAGTTTCCCTGAAGATTTTACCAGAGAATTTCCCTCATACATGCCATTGGGAAGTTTTGGTGCCTCCTGAATGCAAAGAAGAAGAGTGAATAAAGTGACTGCATAAAACACTTTGTAACTAATCTGCAATCAGTTGAACAAGACTTGAACTGTACCGTGGCAGCCGCAGGAAAGAGGTAGGGGTGATTGCAACATTTTTTAAGGTCCATCACCACATTAAGCAGAGAGACTTGGTTTCCACCTCCGCGGGTGTTCAGGGCCTCAAAATTGCGTGTAAGAATGAACTTGTAGTATTTCCTGGATAAGAAAACAGATTATTTTAAAAATGACTTCAGCGAAACAGATTAACTTCATAAACCATCATCAGAGAGTATCATCGTTGAGAACTTGGTCAGTACGGTCTGCCAACTTACTTCTGCATGGGGCTAAGTTCCACTCTAACAATGAGCTCAGTCTTTGAAGGCATGTGCTTGAATACATCAGCCTTCAGCCTCCTGAGCATGTGTGGCCCCAGCATGTCATGGAGCTTCTTGATCTGGTCCTCTTTGGCAATGTCTGCAAATTCCTCAAGAAATCCTTCCAGGTTGCTGTGGAGATAATGAGTGTAACCAATGCATAAATAATAGCAGAGTCTAGGTGTTTTCAGTGTATTTGCAACGCGGTCACACATATATGGTGTGTTCTCATATAGGACTACTGACTTGAATCTCTCCGGGGTCAAGAAGTTCAGCAAGTGGAAGAGCTCTTCCAAGTTATTCTGAAGAGGAGTGCCAGTTAGCAGCAGCTTGTGTTGCAACTGATAGTTGTTCAACACTCTGAAAAACTGAACAAATAGAGGGGCGGTCAGTGTAAATAAACCATCACAAAAAGGCCATAGTTAGCATAACATGGTGGAAATCCAGCAGTGATACTTGTGTAATTCTATGAAAGTTTATGCATTATACATGATGCACAAAAAATAAAATAAATAATGAACATGATTTTTGTTATAACTACCTTGGACTGGTTATTTTTCAGCCTGTGTGCCTCATCTACAACCAGACAAGCCCACTCAATGGAGCCCAGCACAGCCTGGTCAATGGTAATCAATTCGTAGGATGTTAGCAGGACATGAAACTTGACTGTTGAGTCTTTCTGCAAAGCACAGGAAAGGCAAAAGCAGCTGCTTACAAACCAAGACCACTTTTTATATTTTAATAAAATAAGACAGTTTCCATTTCTCTGTAAGGTATGAGTGATTAATTACCAATTCTGAACAATTTCTGATTTTATTTTTTTTTGGTGCTAATCTTGAATTTTCTCCTTACCTTCATCTTGGATGCTTTTTTGCCACCCCGGATGGCATTCCCTTCAAAGGAGAACTCGTTCTCTCGAATAACAGCCCTGCTGTCTTTGTCCCCGACGTAGGTCACCACATACATGTCAGGGGCCCACATCTCGAACTCTCTCTCCCAGTTAATGATGGTTGAAAGGGGGGCACTGACCAGGAAGGGACCTTTGGAGTGACCCTATAATGATCACACACAAGATAATGCTCATATAGCATCATTTAAATATACTGTACTTTTATCCAAGGAATTTTATTCACGCTAGCCTGATCGGTAAAGTTTATCTGATGAATGACACACATACAAAGTGTAATGTTTTGCCCTGCCTTTAGGATAGAGCTCCCAACTTGGAACTCATCCCCTTTATTGGGCAAACTTACTTTTTGTCACATGTCTGAAACCCCAGCCACTAACATGACTTGACAGAGGAGGGCAGACTGGACAGAAAACTCATTCCACAACTTCCACCAACTGACAACTGAACAAAGAAACCACACACGGTTCTTACCTCTTTGTAAAGAGAATAAAGGAAGACCGCAGTCTGCACAGTCTTGCCTAAACCCATCTCATCAGCAAGGATGGTGTCTGTGGCTTGAGCCCAAGAAAACCTCAGCCAGTTTAATCCTTCCAGCTGGTATGGATGCAGAGTGCCTCCTGTGCTGTCCAGGTAGTCAGGCTGGCGATCAAACTTAATGGTGGGCTGGAAGAAGAGTAAAAGAAAATAAATATAAATTCCCCTCTCTGTCCCGAGAGGCATTTTATACTATTTTAGTTTGCAACAGGCAAGAAGTGTAATTCCGAAAGGTGGTTTTACTAATGATACAAACAGTGCTTACATCTACAACTGGATTAGCAGGTGGTCTCTCTGCTTTTTTGACTTTAACTGCTTTCTTCAGCTTTTTTCCAGGTCTGCCCTCCTCCCCTACCATCAGTTCTCTGGAAGAAAATTATATTTAGTGAGCAAAAACACAGGTTCGGTGATATTTACTGGAATATCGCATTTAGTTGAAAAATACCTGTGATTCCAGTATGTCTGTTTGTAGGGGTCATATTCAGGGATGTCCATGTCTTCACTCTCCCAGGTTGACTGGTCGTAAGGCAGATCTCGCCATTTGATTAAGTAATGTACATTATTTTTCTTATCAACACTGTAATGAAAAAGATGACAGATGGAACAGTGAAGCAGTACCACTTACACATACATTTATCAATTTTCTTCATGAATTGTTTTTTCACATTGTTTTTTACCATCAATTTCTTTAATTTGCAAATCAAAGTCTCATGGTCTTATTAATCTTTACCTAACATCAAGTGTGATGCAACAAACATTGGGTGTAAGCATTCTTACAGAGTGGCATTCCATCAATCAAAACAATGATAGTTCAAGGTTGTTACACCATGATGGAGACACAGTTGATACAAAGGACTGTGTGGACTGCAGTGTATGTGTGGAGAACTTCATAGTTTTGCATTGTTCATTAGAGACCTTTTGTACTTTACTGTCCTACCTGTGGTTGAGGACGCGATGGATCATCAGCCATTCCATCTTGACACCATAGCGACAGATCTCCTCCTCCATGCGGGCAATAAGGGGGTCCTTGTTCTTCCTTTTGGTGCTTTTGTCATCGTCACCCTCCCCTCCAAAATCAACAGGTGGTGGCTCGTCCATGTCAGTCTTCCGTTGGTAGTTGCGGAACATCACCTGGCAATTCAGCTCCAACTGAGGACAAGCAGTCAAGAACAAGTCTATGAGGACACAGTGTCATCTGTAGGCAGATGCTGTTGGGAGTGTGCAGTGTACCTGGAGCTCCAGCACCCACGAGCAATGCCAGTAGGACATATTGCACCATTTGACAAAGAACTCCCTTTCCCTACGCCCAGCCAGTGGTGGAGGGTCAGGAGCATCAGGGGGAAGGTCAAGAGGCCGAGGGACAGGTGTGGGGGCGGGCGGGTCCCCCCATCTCCATGTTAAAACTTTCTGAACTTTACCCTTCATTGGTGGACACTGTTTAGAGGCAATAATGTAAAATGTTGACTTTGCCATTAAATGCTGATCAGAAAAGTATTTTTTAAATTTCTCATATCTTTACCTGAAAAAACAAACAAAAAAATAAGTGTGCCAGACAGACTACATGCACACCTACCTATACACCAGTACACTGTACTCACCTTGCAGCGGGGGCAGATCCATTCTCCATTAGGGATTTCTGGGAGGGGAGGGTTGAGGCAGTGGATGTGGTAGGAGGAGGGGCAGGTGTCACAGCACAACAGCTCTCCTCCATCCTTGCACACCCGGCAAAATTCAATGTGGTGGTCGTCCTCCTCTTCCACCCCTTCATCTCTCCTGTCTTCCTCATCCTCCCCTTCACCATCGGAGAGATCATCTCTGGCCTCCCACTGGATGCCCTCCTTCTCCTGGTGGCAGAAGTACAAAATGAAGCAACAGCAGCAGCAGCAGCACACATGTAGGTAGGCGAGTGTGTGTGAGTGGGGGGGGTTATGTGACATGGAATGAAAAGAAAATGGGAGGGGTGTAAGGCGGGCGCCACAGAGCGTGCGTGTGGGTATGAGAGGGAGGCGGTCGCATAGCATATATATGCATATTTGTGTGTGGAGCGACGGTGGGGGGGGGGGCGAGAGAGAGCAAGGAAATGGCAGGGGAGGGACAAGATGAGGAAATGGGGGATGGGAGGGGGGCAGTGGTTGGTGGAGGGGAAGGGGAGAAGATAAATGAAGAATAAGCTAAATGGTTTGGGGACAAAGGAAAAAATGATTTTGTAATTGTCCCTTTCATTTTTAAACATTTAAAATTTGTGCAACTTTCCAGTTCACATAAGTTCAGTCAGGTGCGACTTTTCGAATCAACACTAATCTCCTTTAAAGGAGAGGGTCAAAAGCCTATTTAAAATCTGCTGTATGTGGCATCTCAGTTATCCTAAATTCTGTATTTATATCAGTCACCAGCGACGACTTCGGACAAGAAGTTGTCATAAAAAAATGCACAAAAATGATCAGGGCAACAGCAGACTATGAAACGCTACCTAACACATTAAGCTGACTCTTCTACAAAACGACATATACCTCGCTAAAAATACAGCATAAATATTAAAAAGAATAGACAATAGCAAACGATAGCAACTAAGATTCTGAAGATGGACGCGAATATTCACAATATACCATGGTTTATATGTGTTTAGCAACAACTGCAATTTTTGCATCTTCAAGCCATTTTTCTTACTCTGGTTCCTCCAGGAGACCGCCAACTTCCTTCCCCTAAACCTGTTCTGATCCTTGTTCTCAAACAATCAGAAGCCACTGTTGTTTTTGCAAAAGGATCAATATTTGCCTGTTCTGCATGCTGTTTAAAATGAGTTGATGGTACTCACACAGTGTGGGCAGCTCCACTTGCCCTCGGGTGCCTTTTCCATGTCAGGATCCAGGCAGACCATGTGATAGGCTCTTGGACAAGTGTCACACAAAATGATCTCTCCTCCTTGCTGGCACACCTCACAGTAGTCCTGATGATCTGTTTCATATCCATCCCCATCCTCTGTCTCCACTGAAAAAAAAAAAAAAGAAGAAATTGAGACCTTTGTTTCCTGGCCATGGCTTCTACCATGCTTGAATTAAACAAATCACGCTTCTCAACATTGTTTTATTATCTTGAGTTATCATTTCATTAATTATCTTTTATCCAGACCTTTCTTTTTCTTCTTGGAGCTTTTGGGTTTCTTCTTAGGACGACTGCTGCGGTTGGAGCCATCTGACACGGAGAAACTCCCGTCATCAAAGTCACTGTCGACGTCAGGTTCATCTTCATCGCTCTAACAGAAACGCAGATATGGAGGACAAATTGAAAAAAATAAAACATTATATTGTCAAACACAGAGGAAACTAAAAGAGGTTGAAATCTATCGTACAGAGGAGCGTTTCCGCTTGCTGTTGAGTCCCCCTAGTTTGATCTTGAGTGGTGCCACCTTCTTAGGTTTGGATTTTGGCGGGGGCTTGGGTGCGGGCTTTGACTTCTTACGAGCGTTTGGACCTAAGAATGCAGAAGAATTAATATTCAAACGAGAGAACACATTTAAATATCTAAAACAAATTACGAGCAACAAAAATGCTAAAGAACCACGGTTTGTGGCACCACAATGATGACACTTTCTTTACCTTTGCCCTCTTTGGTCTTGGCCTTGCGGAGCGGAGGTACTGGGGCTGCTGGGGGTACAGCAGCGGCTGCAGCAGCAGCACCAGGTGCAGGTGAAGCAGTAACACCAGTTTCTGCACCTCCGTCTGTCCCAGTCACCACCATGTTCTCCACAGCTGCAGCCACGTTGGCAGCTGCCAGGGCTGCATTAGCGGTGGCAGATCCCTATAACACAGCACACAACACTGAGACACTTTCAACAGTTAAGCTCACAAAATGACTGTAAATTACACCGATAAACTGGGTTCCAACCTTGTTCAACTGAAATACCTTAAGAGGGTTGTTGGTACTGAATTCTCTCCATTTCGCCATCATTAAAGTCATCATCTTAGATACAGCAATTTTGGGGTTCTTAGCTGCAATTAAAGGCCTAGGAATGACGGAAAAAAACAACATAAATTATTCAGAAAGATCTCTTGTGATGACCAAAGAAATAACCACACTTAAAAACATTTTCCTTACCTGACAAACTGGCTGAAGGCCTTGTAGTTAGTGAGGGAATTGTAGTCTTCCTGAGTAAATACATGGTCAATGTCCTTCATGCCCCATGTTTCAAGAAGCTGTGCTGAGCTTTTAGGCTGAAGGGAGAGTTCGGGTGTTAGCAAAGAAAATCTACTTAAACGTTTCAGCTGTGAATGATTTATTTCTCAGACTTTTTACCTGGCAATCCTCTTCATCATCGTCATCATCGTCGGGCTCTGGATCCTTGCGTTTGCTCTTTGAGGCAGATGAACTTCCCTTCTCTGCACCCGCACCTTTCTTCTTATCTTTAGCAGAGCTAGAGCGCTTCTTCTTCTTCTTTCCAGGTGCATAATCACTTCCCTCACTCTCAGAACGCATAACTCCTTCATCTGGATCTCTGTCTGCTGCTTCAACACCGATGAGATGCTCTGGGGAACTGACTGGAAACTCCTGAAACACAGAAATACTGTCAGCTGTAATACAACACTGGTGCTTGTTTGTTGCATCAGAGACAGTTATTTGTATATTTCCAGATAGATTTCTCTCTTTACCAGCTGCAGCACATTATATTTTAAGCTATTCGGCTGCATAAAGACTTCTGGAAGTATGGGGAAAAGCCTGAGCAAATTTATAGACTATCCTTGAACGTTTGAACACAGGTAAAGTTTTAACTGGCCCACCAGGCAGACAACAGCTTGCAAATTTTGGAGCCCATGTGATTAAGGTCGCAGAATTGTTTACTAGGTCAGCATTTAACCAAATAAATTACATAAAATGTTTTCCTTAGGGACTATCACAACCATGCCCTTTTGGTTACATTAAAAAAAAAAAACTGACCTCTCTGATGGGTCTCTGCCTCTTACTGCTCCTGCTCTCCCGGCTGCTTTTCTTAGCTTTCTTCTTCTTCTTCGACTTGGGGACCTCGTCTACGTCAGATAAAGCATCATCCAGATCGTCGTCACCTGTGTGGGAAACACGCTTTAACCACGGGTAGAACACGGTGCTTCGGCGGTCAAGATAAACGCTTGCTGGAGGGTAGGGAGAAAAAGAAGAGAACGCGCACTGGCACGATTTGATCATGCTCGTGCGTGCACGTGCACACACGCAACCACCGCGAATGCCACAACAGCACAGGTTAAAACTTGTCGGTTCCGTCCCCAAAACTTGAGTTTACTTCGCATTAAAGAAACACGTGAGGTGAAAGCGAGGCTACTGTCAAAAAGTAACCCCAACTATCAACACTTGCTTGACAAGTTAGCAAACTAGCTTAATCTATCAGCGAGCGCCGGAGCCGAATACTCATGGCTGGCTAAAGCTAACATTAGCTTTAGCCCGCTCAAGTGACTCAAAGATGGATCTTCTTCGCAAAAAGAAATAAAAAGACACTGAGCTTACCGGGAAGAAGTGAGTGCTCGTCCGCGGCTCCAAAGTCTTCTCTCTCATCCTCACTGCCCGACATTTTCAATTCTGTTTCTTCGTGATCGAATTAATCCCCCCCTAAACCTTGCTCCTCGGTCGGCGAGGGAGGAGGGAAAATGACGTGGGACCGGGCTGGAGAATGGACCGGGGGTGTCCAAGAAGGGAGGGGGTGGATGGTGCTAAAAAAAATAAATAAATAAATAGCATTGGTTGGTAGCTAATCCTGGTAGCCGGGTTTATTATCTAGGCTGCAAATAATATACCATCGGCGCGGGTAAATAACTTAGACAACTAAATAATCAATGACTTGACATGATATGATTATTGGTTCGCAGTTTTTTTCCGACACAACTGAATTATGTGAAGTCTGGCATCCATCATTGTTTCAAATAGAAGCGGCAAATTTGCACGCACGAGTTAAACAATTATAGAAAGAAAGTTAAACTATTAAATGCCTACCTTCTCAGATTATAAACTTACTGTAGTGTGGGTGATAGTCCCGGGTCGAAGTGTGCTCTCTCCTCTGGCTCTTTCTCTCGATGAAAGAATTAATATAACTCACACTGTTTGTGCGCCAGTTGTCGCCATTTAGTGCTCATTCATTAATCCCGGAACCGCTTATCATCGAAATTAAAAAAAAAAATGAACCGACATTGACCCAAAACACGTCGTACGTCCCCCTCTTCTCTCTCCCCCAACCTTACACGCAGAGCTTAGCTAACAACCTCACTAACACACAAAGGGGGCAGACATCCCATAATAATCCCCCCTCCCACACTCACACAGGACTCTGCATAGTTACCTCGCAACGAACAGACCATAATACTCAGCCTGCCCCCACCCCCCTCCACCACGCGCGCGACCGCACGCGCGTCCGCACATACACTACCACAACTAGACATGCATACAGGCTCATTGCATGCACACTCCTTCCCCTTTCCACGAGTAGTCCCAACCCCCTTAGCAACCCTGTTGTCATGGTGACGCCCCCTCCCTGCCGCTCCCTGACAGACCATAATACTCCAGCAGCCGCTGCATACATCCCATAATATACAACTCCTCAAAAGAAAGAAAGAAAAAAATAGGCTGCCAATGTCATGGTCTCTAAGGGAGTCCACTAGGGCCAGACCATAATACTTACTTAGCAACCACCTGAGCTGACTGTTCCAAGAAGTCAAAGACTTTTGCCCGTGCAAGTAAAACACAGGTAGACCACACGTGGGCCAGTCTGCCGTGCAGGTCAAACGCTGCCAGGTTCGGGGCCTGGTGGAGCGTCACACACTCACACAACCCCCCAGAACAGCGCGAGTACAGCCGGAGCCAAACACTCGGTGTCCTCCAAGTCCTTCAAGTCATCAAGTCCTTCATGTGCAACCAAGACGTGCGCAAAGAAATACGAGTCATGACGGTGGAAGTTCAGTTTGCCGCTTGTTCGAGAGCTGCCCGGGTGTTTTATTGGAGGATGTGGGCAGACATCAACAGTCGCGCTGATCCTGGCTCAGGTTTCTACCCCACGTGGCAGCTTTGTGCTGAGAAAACGCTGCTACACACTCTGTGTTGTTGATGCCAGCCACAGCAAAACACTCGAATGAGCAACAAGGTGAAAGAACAGCACGGGGAGGCCAAGTGAGTCTCCTCTTTCTGAACACACACTCACGAACGGACTGTGGAAAAGGCACAGCCGGTTTACTTGACTACACTAATTTACCATAGTTAACTCGCTCTGTGTGCGATGCTGAGCTGTCGGCTGAGGCCGACGCTACAGTCACAGACGCACAAATACAGGTGAGGTGGAGTACGGTGGGTGATGACACGGTGGGAATCTGGGATCAGCGTAAGCCTACAGGTTCAGTGCAGGACCCCTCTCTCCCACGTTAACTCATTATGCACGCAAATAACAACGCAGGGACGCGGTGTTTTATTTAGACTCAGATATTTGCATGAGGAACGGTAGTTTCAAGCTGAATTGCCAACGCGCTGATGTGGTTGAACACCGTGCCGCACAGCTGCGGGGTTCTCTCCCCTTGGGCTCTCCGTCTTCCTCCCCGGGTCCATTCAGGCTGATTCATCGGTGACCTGACGACCCTCAATCGCTCATGCGTACCGTGGCTTCCATACATCAGCCCTGTGATAGAGCGATGAGTTTAATAAGGAGAGGGCTGGTTAAAGGAGAATAAACACTTTTTTGTTGTTTTTCCTTTGACTTGTTGCCGTGTGTTTGACTCCTGTATTAATGAAGTTTGCGAACGATCCTGTTTTTTCTCCCAACTTGGCGCCAACAAAGGCCTCTTTTGTCTGAGGCCTTCTGACTGGATCTACTTCTCCACTCTGTGATCATCCCCCGCTGCTGTACAATACACGCAGATCCCATAGCAACCAAGAGCGGCTGTACTGTCTAAGTGTTGTTTCACCTCGTCCTTGCCGTCTCATTTACTGTTCCCTCTACACCCCAAACCCACTGCACCCCCCCCCCCCACCCCCACCCCCAACCGCTGCCATCATTCCATAATATTCATGGGTCGACCACTCCCTCTGCCCCCTCCCCCAAGTGCACACAGCTCTACACCCACTCTGCCACCCCCCCCCACCACCCCGCCTGCCTGCCTGACAACGCCACTGCCGGCCATCCCATAATATTCATGCACACGCTCCGCACACGTTCATACGCAGCAGTGAATCCAGCTCTTTGTTGGCATCGATGCCTGAGCGGTGTGAGCGCGCTCGTGCACAGCCACCGCGTCTCTGACGCCTGCGCTTCTTCCATCTGCATTCAGAGCCGAGGCAGGTGAGTGGAGAGCAGTGACAAAGAAAACGTGCCAAACGGGGAAAAGTGGTGGGTCACATTTCTGTCCCATAATCAAATACGTTGTTGTTGTTGTTGTGGTTGTTGTCGGTGACAGTCACTCTGAGGGATCCCACTGAGAACAAGGCCTTCCATCATCACTAGAGAGCATCAGTGGACAAAGTAAGATGCGTTCAGAGTCGCCACCGCCTCAGTCTGCAGCCGTGTCCCGCTGGAGCAGAGGGAATGCAAGTCATCTCAACGCGCTAAAGTTTTAACAAGCGTCTCTTCGGGCTCCGCAGCCCGGCTACAGTCGGTCCACACCGCATGATAGAATGTCCACGAAATGGGGGGGAAAAGATAAAGATAAAAAAGAGGGCAAGTTATTTACGAGAGGGGCGAAGGGATGAGCATAACAGAGGCGCCGGACGTGACAGTAGCCGGCTCATCACCATGGGGTTGCTGTTGGAGACAGTGGAAGACGTCACTTGGAGAAACAGGGGACACAAAGGGGAATACAGCACGAGGAAGACCAAAAAAAAGGATAGAAGGGGGCCTGCGAGGAGCCTGTCTTTGCAAAGGTAGATAGGGGAACGTGTGTGTAAGTGTGTATGAAAGACAGTAAGAGTGGAAAAGATAGATGGAGTGACCGTTTACTCAGCAGCCTGATGTCACGGGGTTCAGCTAAACTGGCACCAAATCATCAACGTCAATGACTAAAGCAGCGTCTACAAACGGCTGGTTCCAGCGCTACAGTGGCACAGTTTGTTCGACAAACGCCCTGAAAAGCAATATTTATGCACGTTTCATAAAGCATGACGTGTTTTTAAGCATTTTATCGTCTCAATCAGTCACCGGGATTTAAGAAAACTTTGCTGCAACTTTCTAAGGAAATACAACACAGGTCGGGGAAAAAAAAACACCTACTCTTTTGAGGTACTTACGCTGCAATATCACTGGCTAAACAAGAGACAAAAGACTAAAAACAACCAGGTAAACTGTGGAAAAAACTGTCTTTTCCCCAGTAGCATTATCTTTGTCAAGAAGGAAGATTTAAAAAAAATAAAATAAACAATTGTTGAACCAAAAACAAACAAAAAAAGAAATGTTCCTTTAACAGGGCCCAGTTACGAGAGTCATCTTCTTTTTGAAACTCAACCCACGCACCGCTGACCTGTTTATTTAATGTGGGTATCATTGTGGCCTGTATTTTCCAGTCCTACCAGTCCGACAGGCCGCAGCAGAAGAGTTAGAATATCTGAAGTTGGGGATGATCCGTTGAGGATCATGTCCAGTTGGGACTGTCAGACTTTGCAACAATGGAAAGTCAAAAAAGAAGTACATCCTACATCTAGATCACCTCAGGATGAATATGAAATATTAATTGCATTAACACATATTTTAAAAATGAATTCAGGATTTTACTGCAAACCAACTAGTCAAACATGCACGAGTGCTTCTCTGCAAAGGTTTACGGTTTAAGCTAATAACTATATGACTTACAAAATCAAACTTCCTGTTTATCCTGCACCGGCTCCTTGTTTCTTATTGAAAAAAATAAATCAATTTAAAGTCCAAGTAAATATATTTGGACTATTTAGACCCCAGTCACATACACATCTTTGTTATTCTTTACTGCTTTTTGCCGACAGGGCCTTCTTCTCCCGCTCTCTGGTGATTTATTTGCCTCCGTTTCAATATTTGTCGTCAGTGTGTTTTTTTCCCCTTGTCTAAATGTCACCCCTTCTTCTAAGACAATACGGGGAGGGAGAACGAGAGGGCAAATGTGGGAAAGATAGAGGAAGGGGGGGCAACTCGTAAAATGAGCAACAAAGTTTGGGAAACTTAAACATTAGGTAAGAGACGCTGTCATAAAAATACATGCAG
The DNA here is from genome assembly GCA_015343265.1 of Pao palembangensis. NCBI lineage: Eukaryota > Metazoa > Chordata > Actinopteri > Tetraodontiformes > Tetraodontidae > Pao > Pao palembangensis. The sequence goes on along the minus strand of CM027088.1, from coordinate 2,707,794 downwards.
ACGCGGAAACGTTGCGTTTTGATCAAATCAGCAATAAGACGAAGTCTGTAGAATCAGTCATTTTTAAACGGGAAAGAATCACCTTTTGAGGGTGCGTTCTTTGTGTCAGAAGCAAATAATAGATTCAATACGTGTGAAAATATTTGGACTATTATTCACGGTGATTATATGTATATATATTTTTTTCATTTCAATCCAGGATCAATGTTCAGGCCAAGTTAAGACAATCTTAAACATTGCCTTGACTCCTCCCCTCTGTGGGCATCGCTCCACACCCTGCACTACTGTCCTCACACCCTGTCCTCTCTCCCACCTCCTTTATAAACCATCACTCCCGTCTCTTTGCTCTCACTTGTTCCTGTCGGTCCCACCTGGATTGGACGCACTGGTTTGACTGGCAATGAAACTCTCCTGTACAATGTTATTCCAGCGTAGCAGAGAGTGAAACAGAAGCTCCTTCTGAGGGCGCGACAGGATTTGAAGTTTTTTGTTTTTTAAGGGAAGATTCCTCGACAAAGCATGTGTGTTTCTAACACATCCCTGGCACTAAGCTACTGCTGTCACCGGCGGCAGAATTTGGGATTTCATTCCAACTTTGGGATTTAATTCCAACTTGTGCAGCGTGATAATAGGACAACTGGTAAGAATCAGCGTTTCCTTTTAATTAAAACAGTGTTATTTAAATAGTCGAGTCTAAAAATTCCTTTTTTTTTCCTATAAATCTATAACAAATGAAAGTGATCTACTGCCAATGGGATCATCCCCAGATTTCCCATAAACCAGCGCTCCGATCGGGCAGACCGGCGGCGTGTTGTCCGAAGACCCAACCTGACACACGGAGACGGACAGACAGACGAACAGTCTGATGCCAACTGTCTCCACTGTCATTCTCACGGCACCACTCCTCCTCCTGTTGCTATGGGCAACCTACCCCACCATGGCAACCAACTGGCTGTAAGTCTGGTGTGCGCGGGAGGAAGAGAAAGAGGGAGTTTGTTTCTCATGCTATAACTTTTAAAAGTTGCTGACACGTCTCTGAATCTCTTTCAGCAGCTCCCTTCACATTCTTTTGTCTCTACAGTCGTGACCTTTTGTCTTTCTCCCTCTGTAAAACTCTGGCCGGTTGTTACCAGTTTGACCCTTTTCTGTCCTCTTTTCTCCTCCTGATGCACTTGTTCTAATTACCTCCATCGTTTAGCATGCATCTCCACCCCCCCCCCCACCCCTTCTGTTCCTGTCTAGCTCACTGGCGAGGCTGCCTCGCTCCAGGCCCCTGTCCGGTACTGCTCCATGTGCGCGACTGAGGGGACTGACCCCAGGGCAGGTGGGGGTGTGCAGGGCAAGAGGGGAGGTCATGGAGTCTGTACGCAAGGCTGCTGAAATGGTTATAGAAGAGGTACAAATAAAGGGCAATTCCAAATGTTTTCTGTTTATGTGTGTGTGGAACACTGGTCACTTTTACACAAAACCTCGCTAATATTTACGTGCAGAGGTGACAACAATGAGTCAAATGACATTCTTCTATACCGTTAAACTGAATAACTCTAATTAAGACAGTTATTTTTGCTATAAGAAGGACCACACTTAGGTTTCATGATGAAACCTCGTCTCAAGATTGAATTAGGGATGATGTCATTCTGAGTAAAAATAGACTTTATTGAGGCAGCGCAGAAAAAAAAAAACAAACACTCCCCAACATTATATAACAAACAGGGGCTGTTGTTTTGGCAAAAAGCTAAAAGCGAAATCTCCACAGTGAATCAGGGCAATTTTGACTCTTTATACAATGAATAAGACACCTATTCATTCAGGACAGAGAGAGTAAATGGATGGGTTATAGACAGGCAGAAAGACTAAATGGACTGGTCGTAATGGAGAACAGAGGGCAAATAGTCTGGTTGTATAACAGTATAAATGCAATGGTAATGTGACTAGGTATTGTGGGTTATAATTTGATGAAACGGAGGTTATATTTTAACATACCTGTAACCTGTGTTCATTTTACACGTTCTATCACTTATACACGTTATCAGCATGCCAGCTTATGTAGTCTTGGCGTGTGTTTTCATCTCACTGACTAAGTGCCAGCACCAGTTCAGGAATCGCCGCTGGAACTGTTCTACCACCCCACGTGGAATCAATGTATTTGGCAGAGTCATGAACCAAGGTAGGCTCGTGCGGAAGCGCGCCTCGCATCAAAAAGATGTTAATTAGTCGGCTCTCGTATGTTTTCAATGTTAAATATATTTCACGTTCAGGGACTCGTGAGGCAGCCTTCGTGCACGCTCTGTCTTCAGCAGCCTTGGCCATGGCTGTGACCAGGGCGTGCACACGTGGTGAACTAGAGAAATGCGGATGTGACAGGAAGGTCAGGGGAGTCAGCCCTGAGGGTGAGGCTGGACTCTATTTTATGAATATCTATTAAGTCTCTCTCTCTCTCTCTCACACACACACAAAACAAAAAAAAAAGCTCCGGGAAGTTATCAAAATAAAAGCACTAACAAAATGATAGCAACATGTTTAATGTCTCATCAAAGGCTTCCAGTGGTCAGGATGCAGCGACAACCTGTCCTACGGCGTGGCGTTCTCGCAGACATTTGTGGACGAACCAGAGCGAGCCAAGGGTCTGTCGGCAGGTCGCCCACTCATGAACCTCCACAACAATGAGGCGGGGCGAAAGGTTGGCAGCGCATGCCCTTTTGTGACGTTCTTATTATTTGTTACCCTGATACTCACTTGTCCTGCGCCTCCAGGCCATCCTTCACAACATGCAGGTTGAGTGCAAGTGTCATGGCGTGTCTGGATCTTGCGAGTTGAGAACCTGTTGGAAGGTGATGCCTCCATTCAGGCGCGTTGGCATTGTGCTGAAGGAACGCTTTGACGGCGCCACAGAGGTACATTAGCGATGCAACCCTCTGAAAAACCCTTAAGATTTCCTGCTGTGTCTGGCTCCGTCAGGGTCTTCTTTCTTCCTCTTAGGTCCGTTTGACTCGTATAGGATCCAGAACGGCCCTGCTCCCTCGGGACCCCCAGGTGAAACCCCCTGCTGCCAGAGATCTCCTCTACCTTGCACCCTCCCCAGATTTCTGCCATCTCGATCCCGAAAACGGTATCCCTGGGACCGCCGGTAGGAGATGTAACGGTAAGGACGACCGCGAAAACCATCTCAAAGGAAAGAGAAACCAACTCAGAGATCCACGACAAAATGGTCTGATGTACAGGAACTTCTCGACTGGCGCCAGACGGCTGCGAGCTGGTGTGCTGCGGGCCAGGATACAGAGCGGGCCGGGCCGAGGTGGTGCAGCGGTGCTCCTGCAAGTTTTCCTGGTGCTGCTCAGTTCGCTGTCAGCAGTGCAAGAACACAGTCACCATTCACACCTGCAAAGTCTGAGAGAACCAGGATGAGCAACAAGACCTCAAACCGACCACCCGACGCTCGTGAACGCGACGTACTGCTACAGAAAATTACTTTTAGGGCTGGAATCATTTCATTTTCCACCCACGTGGATAAAATGGATCACATGCAAAGACTAAGTTAACAACGGCCTTCTGCTCATGTAAACATAAACACTGTCAACAGTTACAGCCCCGACACACTGTAGCTTTAACCAGAATTAACAGAGAAACTCTGCAGCACTGCTTCTCTTTTCTCTGCCAACCACACCCTTAATGTGTAGCAGGTCTGTGAACATTAAAGTATTTATACTTTTCCCCTTTATAATGGTTTATTTATTTATACGTTTTTGTTTCACTCCTGCCCTCCTCGACATCTTAAATAGCCAGAATAACTCTTAATCAGTCTTGTTTTGTTCTTCACGTTGAAATGAAAACATTTATGTTCCTACACAAGTGCGGGTGCATTTTAGGCTTGTTCATAGGAAATGAAATACTCCTAATAAATACAGTAGATTGACCAAAATATCAAGCCTCTTTAGTTTTATTTTTGACCAGATAACCGTTAAAGAAACATGCATAGAAGATTTTACCGGGCTTTGCTTGTAGGTCGTATGTGCAGCATTATAACTCAAGCATACAAACCAGTGGCTATTTGTTTATAGTTAACCATTTTATTAAAAATAACCTGTGATTACAGATACCCAGAATCTTACTAGCAAATGTCATCATGTCAATCTCAATCAAGATAAAAATCTATTGAAAACATCACAACTTATTTTGTTATATTAACAACTGCTCAAGGTTGGTAGGCTAGCAAGTGAATATGAAATAAAAACTCAAGTTTTACAATAACTGCTAAGATCTTCCCAAACACAGGATTATTACAACATACACAAAGGAATAATAAAATAGAAAGTCATTAGTCACCTAAAGAAAGAAAATGAGTGAAAATGCACCAGAAATTTTAGAAAACAAATTGAGCGATAAGGATAATAGCTACGTAGCTTTTTTGTTAATGTCTTTTGTTCTTCCATTATTCATTCCATAAGAATCCAAAATGGAAAACAAATGAGAGTACCACATTATCATGCCCCTTAAATCAAAGTTCACTAAAAAAATAGTACGTGAGCAGGCCTTTCCTTGTATTTTCCAAAAGCAGCCAAATACATATGTAAAATACAGAGAAGGCCAAAGGCACCCGGATAGAATGTCTATTTAAATGGAGTGACAGTGACAGGTAGGGGGGCCTGCCCCACCTGAACGTTTCAGGAAAATGGTTTTAGACGCTTTCGGAAAAAGAGACCGGTGACACATACTGCTTTTACTGCACGCTGAAGTTTTGTTCCTCAGCCTCTTTCCAAGTTTATTTTCAAGGCACAATCAGTGTACACATCAATTAGAATAAGTCTCATTGGCACTGTGCCTCCATTCCCCATGTTTCTCACCATGGTCATTGATCCAACTCTTTTTAATCACCCAACCCATTTCTTAAACCATCAACTCTCTCGGCGTTCGTCTATAACAGAACGCACTTTCTCTTGGTTTTGGTCTCAGGGGGCTCCAAAGCAGCCAGGATGGCCTCATCGAAAACATTTTTAAGACCTCGCTGATTGGGAAAAAAAAATAAATAAATAAATAAAGATTAGGTTATCATCTCAAATGCTTCCATGCATGAATAAAAACCCAACAGAAAAACCCACCTGTGTCAGAGCAGAGCACTCCACATATTTGACAGCCCTGAGTTCACGTGCCAGTTTCTCGCCACTATCAGGATATAGGGGGCGCTGTTTGTTCTTTGCAAGCTTTTCGATGGTGCTGCCATCTTCTCGCAGGTCCACTTGTGTTCCCACTAACAGGAATGGTGTGCGTGGGCAGTGATGGGAAATCTCAGGAACCCACTGGCAAAAACAAAGCAAAAAGTCTGAATTCGTGCTGACTGCTCAACCTGTTTATTTATCCTTCACAATATTGCATCTAATTTGAACATTGCATTTAACTTGTTTTATAAGATGGACATTTGAGTTCAAACAAATTAAGGGAGGTCCAGATTTGTATTAATTCCAGTTGGGGAGGTTTTAGCTCAGTTAGCTCCTCTGTCAGGGTTCCATATTAAAGGTGTAGGTTGCCATATTAAAGGTGCTGAAACTAAAGGAGATTATAGGTCAGTTAGAGAATTATAGCTGCATTCATCTCCTATCTCTGCAGACACCCAAATGGATAGAAAGGCAAGCGAACATGCCTATAACATATGGAAAAGTGTAGCTTCATTTAACTGTTTTGTATCACTGAGCTGCCATGCGATTTATAACGCGTTTATTCTCAAGTTTTGCTATGTGAAAAAGAAGTAAGGTCTTCCACATTTGCCAGCAATCAGTTGGCTTGCTGACTTCAGCTGTTTTGACCCGAAACTGTGACAAACGGCCACATGATAATCATCTAAAAAAAACAACCAGCTCTGTCTTCTTCATTGTTAATGGTCACATCACAATTGTTTCCCAGCCACTATAACAAGCAGCTATTCTAAAGGGATTTCACATCATCAGTAAGGGAACCACCTAATTCCAGCATTGGTGAAAGAAGATGGTATCACGAGTAGGAACAACAAATTGGCAAACAAAGGGTCTATCCTTTATCAATTAAAACTGATCAGCAGTTTAATAATTTTTGAAAAAATGTAGCCCTCCAGATCACCACAAAGGCATATAACAAAGGTAAAGGTCGTGTATGCCTCAAACTATGAAGAATTTATTGAAAACTGACCTTTTCTTTGACATTTTCAAATGACGAGGGTGAAACGACAGAGAAACATACGAGGAACACGTCTGTTTGTGGATAACTGAGTGGACGCAGACGGTCATAATCTTCCTGTCCTGGAAACAACCAACAAAACAGAATGAGAAATGTGTTCTAACTGTTTCTGGGCCCCACAAAAGAGAAGAGCAGCTATTTACCTGCTGTATCAAATAGGCCAAGTGTGTAGGGTTCACCCCCAATCATCACCGTCACTGCATAATTGTCAAAAACCTTTAAAAGTGGAGAAAAACAATAAAACAATAGCCGGCGTGGTAGAATGCAATATATTAAAATGACATGTTCTTACCGTAGGTACATATTCTGAGGGGAACTTATTGGTTGTGTAGGAGATCAGTAAGCAGGTCTTTCCTACTGCACCGTCCCCTACCACCACACATTTTATAGTTTGCATCTATATAAATAAAAGAGAACCAGAGACATATATCAGCTTCAATGTGAAGTACAGGGCTCATAAGTTAAACAACTCATCTTTGGAAACAAGACAGGAAGTAAGGTAGCTGTGTATTGTTTAACAAGGAAACAAGGAAATATCAAGACAAGACAAATGCTCAAAAACAGAAAGTCTATTTAATGGAAATTCCCAGCTAAAGTTTACAATAAGACCATGTTCAAAACGTTGTATTTTTGGGTATCATTATTTTCAGGGAAAGTGAATGCCTGCGTATTGATTTAGTTCAAATAATGGCATAATATAACAATTATACTTAATACATAACTCTACAGAAAAGTTCAACTCTCTTGTAAAAACTTAATCCACAAATCCTGATTGACCGCGAGTAATGGTACAATTACTATTTGTGTAATGTTCTACACTAAATTTGATAAATCAAATGATTACAATGATGATTTAACGATGATTTAACGCTCGAAATGACCAAATGAAAGTTTAGATGTGTCATAAAGTCTACACACATAGTAGTATATGTCTCTGTAAAACTATTACATCAGGTCTAACCTAACCATGTACTTAACCGTATTTGCACTTTCCTACATTAAAACTATAATATATGTTATTGTTTCCTAGACATAATGGAGTGCTGATGACTAGTTTTATAGTAATGAATAACGTAGTTTACATAGCAATTGAGTCTGTGGGAAATCGTATTGTAACTAAAATTTTAAGGCCATTTTAAGGAATTTTCCGGCTACGATTATATGTTTACGAATATGGCATTTTGTCCCGCAAGAACACAGATTGATGAAGAGAAGTGTCAGTCTACGGCCATTACCTGATGTTACATACCAAAGATTATTGATATCAAGTGAATCACTTCCGCATTAGCTACTTAGAGCGATGGTAACGAAAAAGAACTGTGGCCTGTTAGCCTGATGTTACTAAATTAGAAACAGAAACTCTAAAACTTCCGCTAAAGGCGATTTTCATCGAAAAAACTGCTTCACTTAAATTTGCTATCAACCGAAACATTTGTAAATTTAAATCATAACCATTACCCATCGTTATAGAAACAAGATTGGATTGCTTCAGCCTAGCTGAGATTGATGAAATTTGAAAGTCCATCAAATGTCACTTTATTGTCTCGATATACCGAAACAGAGACAACTAAGTTTAAGAAAATATCCGCAAAACAAGAAGCATTATTTTAGAAGAAGCTACAACTTCATTTTAAGCCTAATAATGTTATTAGCCACCAAGCTTGGAAGTTCGTAAACTTTAACACAGTGTGCACTTGTTTAAAAAATAACAAAACAGAAAATTAACAAACTTTTCCATTCGGCAGAACGGCACGTTGTTAGTGAAAGTCTTGTCTACATGTTTCTAAGCGTAACTAATAATTAGTACTTATTTCATACAGATTTTTTAAACTCTGCTTACCGTTTTTCTTCAGACAGGTTAGGCGTTGGTTACATCCGGGTTTGAGGGTCGAATTACTTTCTGCGCAGCCGCGGAACGCACGAGTTAGAGTCAGAATAGAAATATTGCCACCTGCTGGACAAAAATAAACACAACAATTTGTGTCCCACAGTGGGGAAATTTTTTAAATATTTTTGTGCTTGTATTTTTAACCTAGTCTATACATTGTTCAAATTAGCTTCATTTAGGGTGATTTATTATAAAACAGTTTTTACATTATTTCTTAAACAAAATTCACAGTTGGAGTCTGTTTTAAAGATAAATCTCCTTGGAATAAAAATCACAAAAAATTTAAAAGCAAACATGCTATTTTATATAATTTCAAGTCTTTGACTGCATGTATGTGTGAATGATAAAGTAATATGTGTTGTATATTTATCGAACTTTCCCGCTTACTTTAAAAAAAAATATTTTAAAAAAAAGTCTCAGTTCCTGAAAGTTAAACACAATTCCTTATTTTGAAAACCGGAAAAGAAGGGAAGTCACTACCCCTTTCGGTTAAATTGACAGCAGGGTCGCTTCTCTTTGTCAGAGGGCTGACTTCCGTTCCCATGTTTGGTCTTGGCTTTCTGGAATTTGCTGATCTACGGAACTCTCATTTTGATAACTAGTTCTAATAGTTAAGTATTTTAGTGATCTTAGTTTGCCCAGAGTTTAAGACCGTTCTTTTTACCAACGACCATTTTAGTCTTGATAGCTGGCTAACATCAGCCAGCTGACTTAAATCACCACCTAGCATGTTTCGATTCTTGAATGACGATGATGACGACCCCTACATGATGTAAGTACCACCGAATCGAAACATTGTATTAAGACAGTGTTATCATTCCATATTTTGTACAGTCGAGAATATCTCCACTTTTGTATAGTCTATATATTTTAAGTTTTTACCATCAAAAAGGTAGGCTACCTAGCATTAACGTTACTCTAGCCAGCTGTGGGGGCCTATAGTGGTCCACCATATTGGATAGACAATAACAGAGTAGCTGACCGAGCTCAAAGACTTCGCTATCTAATCCATCGCTTCAATATAAATATCGCCATCGTACCTTAAGTGGCTCAACTTACTTTGTTATTAAGATCTAACACATTCAGCAAAATACTTGCCTTGTTACCGGAACTTTATTCCATGACACAATAACAGCAGGATGTGGCATGAAAATATAAGTTATCTACATTTCTTAGCTTTTGGTAATCAATTTTACAGGAGCATAATTAGATTTTTTTTCCCCATTACTGAAGTTAAAAAAAGAAATTAATAAACAAAATAATTCTCCATCCCAGGCTAATGTGTGTTAGAGATGTAGGAGAGGAAACCACATAGATGTTATTTTTACAAAGACTTTGTTTTAAATGTTTCTCTTAATACAGTTAAAACGTGAAAATCCGTTTTGAATTTTAACATTTGAATTTATCAACATCTTGCATAATAATCCATTATCTGTTGTTCTTCTTTCTAACTCCATCTCATACTTTAGACAGGCTATTTTTTCGTCTGTGTGTCCCAGATTAAATTTGAGCCCAGTGTTAATCCCAATATTCAATACATCTTTAACATATTGTTTAATTCTTTCAGGGATCCGTTCTCAGCACACAGGCAACAGATGAGGGCGATGTTTGGACCATTTGGGTTGGACCCCTTTGCTGTCACACCCCACGTGCAGCCACATCGTGCTCCACGCAGACAGGTAGTTGCACTTCAGCAGATCTTTATCTATTAAATAGAAAACTTCAAACAACACTGACTTTTTACAATCCCTTTCAGGCTGGTCCTCTGGCTCCCTTCGGCATGATGGGAATGGTGAGTAGCTGTATTACTAGCTTGCTTGTTTCTTTGCTCTTGACAGTTTTGTGATGTTACAGATGGGTTATATGTAAATGAAACATGTTTTTTATCATATTGAATAAAACCATATAGGGGTTATACATGCTGCTTTTGCTTGTTGAAAGTCAGTTTCAAATTTCACTGTGTATTCATATTTGCAGGGAGGAGGGTTCATGGACATGTTTGGCATGATGGAAGAAATGATGGGAAACGTGGTGAGCATTGTGCAGATTCCCATTAGCATAGCTGAATTATTTTTCCAACTCAAAGTTGCTTTGAACAAATCCCAGTCTAACAATTGTGGTTTCATATGTTGTCTCTGTCTCCAGGAACGAATGTCTGCCGCACCAAACTGTCAGACGTTTTCCTCTTCAACGGTGATATCTTACTCTTCTTCAGGCGCTGGTGCTCCTAAAGTCTATCAGCAGACCAGTCAAACAACAACAGGCCCAGGAGGGGTGAGAATATCAATTGATACAGTTATAATAATCAGATTACTGTCCTCGTTCTGCTTTGTTTGTCCAGACATAATGAGACCTCGTTTGAACGCATTAGTGAAATGCGTAATTACTCAGTCAGTGTCACAGTTCTTATGCAAACACTGTTGTTTAAATCCATGTCCTGCTGGGATAGTATGTGGAGCTACTTTAATTTCTCATCACAGATTCGCGAGACACGGCAGTCGCTCAGGGACAGCGAGAGTGGACTCGAGCGTCTCGCCATTGGCCACCATATTGGCACTCGCGCACACATAGTGGAACGGTCACAGAACCGCCGCACCGGAGATCGCGAGGAGCGCCAAGACTTCATTAACCTTGACGAGAGTGAGTCACAGATGCTCGGGGTTTATTTGGAATATTGAAATAGAATTTTTTTTTTTTTTTTTTAATCAAACCAGACACAAAACACAGACTTAAACAGGAACTTGCTGGCGCAGACTTCTTGAACTTAACTGGAAAGTTTTCTAGAGCCTTCGTTAATATTTGCTCCTGATGACCTCCCTCCCGGTTCCGCTAGGTGATGCAGTGGCTTTTGATGAGGAGTGGAGGAGGGGGACGGGAAGGTACGCGCCATCAAACGGCCGCGCCTTGGAATACGGCCGGGATCGACGGGCGGGCGGCCAACAGCTAGCCCTCACAGCGCCTCCCAGCTCGGGGACCCCACCTGGCCATCGACACGATTCCCCCAGACACCGCCAACCTCAATCCCGTCCACGTTACGACTGGTGAGAGGTAAGAGTGTTTATCTTTAATTCATCATTCCTGTTTGAGCACACGACTGACCTTAAAACACAAACCACTGTATTTTTGCAGAAATGCTTACAGGTGGTTGTTATTCTCTGGATATTGCTAGTATTTGCGTAAGCTGCTGTAGAAATGGACAAAAGTTTCTGTTACGATTATGTTCATTATGTTTTGAGGGAGGACAGTGAAAGAAAGCAGCCAGCACCACAGTGACTTCGCTTTTTTAAAAGCTGATAATGAACAACACACAACCAGTGATTGTTAGACACGTTTCCTGTCTTAGAATAACAACATAAATAGATTCATCTTGTGTTCAGATACTCCTGTTCCATTAAAGATTGATGAGTCCATCTGCCTGTTGTGCGTAATGATAAACATCAGCTTCCTGTGTGTGCAGGTGTCCCACCAGATGGTGAAAGATGAGAGGAAGAGTTTCCCAATGCTGTGAACAACGAGGCGGAAGTTGGCAATTATGACATTATGGCCAACGTAAATGTCTGACTGGACAGTCCTTCCATAATTGACAAATTCAACAAACCCTTTCAAACTCAGAAGTTGCATTTTCAGCATTACATTGATCAGGCACACACACACACACTGACACTCATTGTCAAAACTTGACGTGTTTTTGTCCACTGCACCAAGATGCTTCAGTATAGAAACCTTCTGCTGTACAGTCCATTTAGTTTTTTTTTTTTTTTTTTTTTTTTTTGTGGATACACTAGGATGTCAGTGAATTCAATTGTATACTGTTAACTAATCTAACTAAATAACAAAAGAAAAAAAGTTCATTAAACATCGTTAGATAAATTCGAACTGCCCTAGTTGTGGTTGTTTGAAATTGCATGTATTGTCTTTTATAAAATTGCAAACATAACGGCTTGAAACTAATGAAATAATTTCCTATTTGCTACTCCATTGTACATATATACTGTAAAGTTATACAGCTGTACAGAGTGCAAATGTGCAATTCTACCTCTGTTATTCCCTTTTTGAAAGTACGAATTGGCTATACATCATTCCCTAATAAAAGTGTTTGTATTTCTGTGCTCCCTTGTTTATGTGCAGGTCCTGTGGCTTTCTGAGGGAATAGACAAACAGTCAGCAAACTTCCGGCTGCCGCAGCGTAATCACTGGCGAGCAGACAATGAACGTTATTCTCAGCATGAAACAAAGCAGCAGCTTTATGCGTGGGCTAATTCCGACTGCGCACCCTCCTGCCCGCACGTCACGCAGGGCTGACTTTGCACTTTACGTGGCCGTCACGCTAGCGCTGATTTTCGGATAAGACTTGAGAAACATCTACAGATGCTGCAGATCTGCCGCGTCCAGGGATGACAAGTCAAAAATGCCATGGCATCTGAGCCAACAATAACACCGCTAAAGGTTTCAGGAAATGTTCAAAGTGATGCTGCAGATGGGCGGAGTGTTACACCGCTGCTAATACAGATAAAAACAATTCTGTCTTGACGAATCACTTCCCCACTCTGAGCTAGCTGTGTCTTTAATTACATCCAGAACTATTTTTAAACGCACCCCATCCCTCCGGCAAGCGCTGCTCTCATCACTTGTGCACCTGCCTTCTTGTCTCCTCTAATCTCCATCATCAGATCCCCGATACCTTCAAGGCAGCTCGTTTTTAGACTCCTCTGTTTTGCTTGTCGTTTTTTTTTTGTGTGTGTGTGCATATTTCTCTGTGGCAAGCAGTTTGGCTTATTTTAAAACAGCGATGATTCAGGAGGTCGGGAGAAACTAATCAACACAAAATCTGAGAATCGATTTGGCTGCCAAATCTTACATCAACAACAGGTTCTAATGTCCTTTAGACACATTTCCACAAAATAAAGGCATGCGTGTAATTTCCCTTTAAATTCTCTTTTTTTTCTACCCACCCCTCCTCCTGCGTGAATCCTCCAGTGACTCACGCACTCCCCCTCCCCCCACGTGTCATATTTTCACCTCCCCTCTCCCCCCAACTCTCCCGTTTTCCCCTCACTGCTTCTCATTCGTCCACATTTGCTCACATCCTCCAAGAGGCTCTGAAGAAGCTGCAGGTAACATTTTTTTAAGACTCTCATCTATTTTGTCATTCTCACCTTCTGCCTGGGCCTACACCCTCCTCCACCTCCTCCTCCTCCTCCTCCTCCTCCCTCCTTCTCCTCCTCTTCACCCTCGCCCTGCTGTGTTTTCTCACCGTCTCCTCCCTGCATCAGTCCAAATTGAACTGGCTTGTGGTCTGGAGCAGGTTGACAGCAGATCCATAAACAGGTATGCGTTATTAGCATCTGACGGATGATGTGATGGCGTGTCTTATGTGCGTGTGTGCGTGCACGTCCTTCCCCCGCAGCACATCCCCAAGGCAGCATCGCTATGATCACAGCATATGCGTGTGCGAAGAGGAAGGATGCAAAATGACTGCGGCGCCTCAAAGCTGCTGTTTGCTGCAGTTAAATGTTTTTTTTGTTTTTTTGTTTTTTTTATGGTTGTTATGTTCTCCTGCGTCACTGATCTGTGCTCTGGGAACTGGTTGTTGGAGAAAACTGAAAATGTCATGGAAATGCTGATGTAATGTAAAATTTGTCTTGTTTTTCAGGATGTCTATACTGAATATTGTTGCTAGGGAGATCCTGGACTCCAGGGGGAACCCGACAGTGGAAGTCGATCTGCATACCAGCAAAGGTTGAACATTCCAGCGACTCCTATGCATCATGTGTAGCGGTTAATTAGCTTGATGGTCTAATCAGACCCTATAAACGACCATAAAGTTGTAAGGGTGCATTTCTAGCTCCTCAGTATTTACCCCCCAAACATCTGTGTTTCTCGCCTCCGTATCAGGTCTTTTTAGGGCTGCTGTTCCCAGCGGGGCGTCTACTGGTATCTATGAAGCTCTGGAGCTGCGTGATGGAGACAAGACTCGCTATAAGGGCAAAGGTGGATGCATAACCACCGTATAAACCATAAAATAAGACGTATCTGTAGCGTAAACATTGACGGAGCTAAATCATTTTTATTGATCCCAATTCCCCCCTTTTTCTTGGCGTTTAAGGTGTAACCAAAGCTGTCAGTCACATTAATGACACCCTTGGCCCGGCCCTCATACAGTCAGTAAGTGTGCAATTTGAACTGAATTGCACCTAAGAGCTTTTGTAGAACAGAAGTACGAGTAACGTCTGGCTCTCTATTTTTCAGGGCATCAGCGTGCTGGAGCAGGAGAAGCTGGATAACGTGATGATCGAAATGGACGGCACCGACAACAAATGTAAGCCTCGTTTGCATCTCTTACAAACACATGCAGGCGTGTTCCTGCACCTGCGGGGGAGCATGGCTGCACGTATGCGCTGCGTGACCGCTTCTGCGTTGCCTTCCAGCTCAGTTCGGGGCCAATTCTATTCTGGGAGTATCGCTGGCTGTATGCAAAGCTGGTGCTGCGGAGAAAGGCGTCCCCTTGTACCGCCACATTGCTGATCTGGCAGGAAATTCAGACTTGGTCCTTCCAGTTCCAGTGAGTGCCTGTGCGGAGAGTAAACCGGTCTAAAACAGAAAAAAAATGTAAATTCATCTACTTCATCTGCATCAACACTCAGGCTTTTAATGTGATCAACGGAGGGTCCCATGCTGGTAACAGGCTGGCCATGCAGGAGTTCATGGTGCTGCCTGTCGGGGCTGAGTCTTTCCGCGAGGCCCTGCGTATGGGGGCTGAGCTGTACCAGACGCTGAGAGGCGTCATCAAGGAGAAGTATGGCCAGGATGCTACAAACGTGGGAGACGAGGGAGGATTTGCCCCCAATATACAGGAGAACAGCGAAGGTAAGTGGGGATAAAACCCCTTCGGATGGTTACTTTCTATGCTGCTGTTGATCTGCATGCTTCTGTCCATCAGCCCTGGAGCTGATAAAGACGGCCATTGAGAAAGCTGGATTCACAGACAAAGTCGTGATAGGCATGGATGTCGCTGCATCCGAATTTTTTATCGAGGGCAAGTATGACCTAGATTTTAAGTCACCGCCCAACGCCTCCCGCCACATCAGTGCCGAAGAGCTGGCTGACATCTACCAGGGCTTCATTAATAACTACCCAGGTGTGTATTCAAATGTGTGTGCTAAGCTTATGAACCGTTAATGACAATCCCACTGATGTGTGGGTGGGTCATGGTAAAAAATGAGGGCTTCTGAAAGGATTCATTCCGTGCTGGTTAACCACCCGTCTGCCCTCCAGTGGTTTCGATCGAAGATCCTTTCGATCAGGATGACTGGCCTGCTTGGTCACAGTTCACTGCCACAGTCGGCATCCAGGTGAGGCGTGATAGTTTTATTAGATCAATGCACCGTGTCTAGTTTTATATCCTTATTTTAACGCTGCTGAACATGTGTGAGTGACCAGTAACTGTGGTATAATCACACAGGTGGTTGGAGATGATTTGACAGTCACGAACCCACGCCGGATAGAGCAAGCTGTGGATGAAAAGGCCTGCAACTGCCTGCTGCTCAAAGTTAACCAAATCGGCTCTGTCACTGAGGCCATTAAGGCGTGAGTTGACATCGGAGCGTGCACTCAGGTTAGCGCTGCAAAGATTTACATCTTTTCACTCCTTTAGGTGCAAGCTGGCCCAAGAGAATGGCTGGGGCGTGATGGTGAGCCATCGCTCGGGAGAAACAGAGGACACCTTTATAGCTGACCTGGTGGTTGGTCTCTGCACCGGGCAGGTAACACACACACACACACACACGAACAAGTCAGCTTCGTCCGTGCTCCATCTTCCTGTACCGTTTCCTATAGTAAGAGGACATTAAACACAGCTGGAAAACATCCCAGCACTCCTTGTGTACTTTATAGCAGTAACTGTTCCTGTCCGTACCTGCCTGTCACTGGTGAGCGGTGCTCCAGTGATGGTAAAAATAAAGTGATGTTAAAATAAATCTAAACACAGCACATCAGTCACAGTAACTTAGTGGGATGAAACCTGTCGTTTAAAACTCCACTCAAATGAGACTGAGCAGTTGTTTCAGAGTGGTCACATCCTGTTTCAGAACACGGAGTAAATAAATGCACGTATGAAATGCACGTACAGCGGGAGAAACGTATTTGACTGTAATTTTGTGTTGCTTCAGATAAAGACCGGAGCTCCCTGTCGATCAGAGCGTCTGGCCAAATACAATCAGCTCATGAGGTGTGTATTCACAGCTTGCAAAGACATTACAAT
This sequence comes from Pao palembangensis, assembly GCA_015343265.1. Classification (NCBI taxonomy): domain Eukaryota; kingdom Metazoa; phylum Chordata; class Actinopteri; order Tetraodontiformes; family Tetraodontidae; genus Pao; species Pao palembangensis. The sequence continues at coordinate 2,691,442 of CM027088.1, read as the reverse complement.
TTGTAGCAGCTTTGCCAGATTTATGACTCTTTTCTTTTTTTTTTTTGTCGCAACGCCTCTTGCACCTCTGCATCCCAGGATTGAGGAAGAGCTGGGTGACCATGCACGCTTTGCCGGGCACAACTTCCGTAATCCCAGTGCCATTTGAGCTCAAGTGGTCTGCACTACAGCAAGCGTTCTAATAACGCTAAAAATTCATGTTTCTGACACAATAATAATTCCCTTATTGGCAAAGGTCTTACACACTAATGCACAGTTAAAAACAGTATGATATATTAACGTTTAACTAACCAGGCTTGTAGGTAATGCACTGAAACTACAGTAAATTGACCAGGCACTTCAGCAGCATAAACAAGTAGAATAAGTTGCAAAACAGCCTGAAGGAAAATCTCCTTCCAACAAATTAGCATCTCAGCTGACGCACTTGTTTGCTTCGTCTTGACTAAATTGAGTGTCTCACTCTGACTCACCTCAGAAACAGCTGACCTTTGTGCTCTGCCGATTCCTCTTCCTCCTGCTCCTCGTTGTTGTTTGTGATGTGAACAGCTAAGTTTGCCACACAAGTGCATTTGTGTACTTGTCCCAGTTTTGAGTGTATTAAAGAAATCACTATATGTTGATTAAGCTTTTTGTCTGCTCTGTCATTTCTCTCTCCTTTTGATCAAAGGGATAGTTCACCCAACCCTGAATGTTTCATCCACATGTAAATAAATCAATTTGACATATTTAATTTAAATTTGAATGCAAGCACACAAACACAAAACCACAATGAGAGTTTGTTTTTAATTGAAGAGTTAGAAACAGATTACTTCAGTGTTATGTTTGTTGAATATGAGATTGAATCCATCTTGTCTGATGAACTTACTTTAGTGTGATGATTTCGAGCAGTTGGTCCTAAAGAGAAGACAGTAATAAGACAGGCAACCCAGTTATTACTAGTATTAAACTTACAGTTACTCCGTTGCCATAAAAGGAAACAGCACCATGAGCTGCTGTTTGGTCCTCTTCAGGGCCTGAATCTCATCATTGTGCCTCTTTTCCTCCTGCTGTTGTCTCTCAATTCCTCTCTTTTCACTTGCGTCATTTTTAGCTCTTTCTTCAGTCAGTTGCTTCTTCAGTTCTTTGTTCTCCTCCTCCAGCTCAGAAATCTAGGTAAATTGCGAGTTAGTTAGAAATAAGCTTTTATCCCTGATAAACATTCTAGAATTTAGCTGACTGTTGACTCAACCTTGTCCTTTGCTAAAAGTGCTCTCTGCTAGCCGAATAGCTTTGAAATGGAATCTCATGCTCCTATGATTCAATAACACATCTTATTAAACGATTCAAGTCCTCAACTCTTTTCTCCAGGTCAGCCTTGCCCTTCTCTAGCAGCAGTGTCCTCCTCATGCCAAAAGCGATGCTGCTTTCATAGAGAGTCTTGTAGGTAGAAACAGTCATTTGAATTTCCTCCCCAATACGGAAGAGAAGCAGACCCCTCTCAGCACAGTTGACAGCCATCTGTCTGATCAGCTCATCTAAATTAAAAAGAAATAAAGAAAAAGATGGAGTAATGCAATAACAGTATTCTTCTCTACATCGGCCTTGATTTATTGTCCTAACCACGGAGACACTGATTGTCTGTCCTACCGAAGCACTGGGAGTAAAGCTCGGTGCGTATGGGGCAGATTCCCATCCGTCTTGCGTGTCTTTGCTGTAATTTTGCATCCAGCGATTCTTTTAGCTGAAGAACATCTGCTCTTGTAGAAGGGGCACTGGATACTTGTTGCATCCATATGTCATTTCCCTCTGTCCAGTACCTGGAACAAAAGTAGTTGCCTATGCTGGGCAGCAACATAGTCAACTTTTTCTTTTTTTTTCCACCGATACACTGCTAATACATACCTTGGTCGAAAAATGGTGTTTAAGATATGCTGGTCACTGTCTTTTTTGTGGGCAGACTTCTCTTTCAAGGGTGGTAGAGAAGGGGGAAAGCTAACCTGCAGTAATAGGCATTTCATGTCACATATTGTACTGTTTGCACCTATAGACTGATATGGTTTATTAGTCATAGGGTTACTGCAACAACAATCCCCTTCAGACAAAGTAAAATATTACATTTATTCTGTATTTAACTATGAATAAGGATGTTTTGTTAGATATAAAAAAGATATTATAAAAAAAATAAGGTTGAACCGACCTTTGTTGAGAGTTTGGTTGCATTTTTATTGACCACAACTGGATGGTCCTGTTTTAAGAGAGATTCTGAAGCAGCCATTAATGCCCTTTTTCTTTTATCAATATACCTTTAAGTCAAATCCAGTTAACCGTTTACATGTAGACAGCGCTGTGGAAAAGTTTTAAGTTGTCATGGCAACGGTGTTCGACGGCATTTACCCGGGTGGAGTCTGTACGTCTCTGCCGGAACCAAAGTAAAAAAGTGTATGTATTCGACCCTAAATTCGAGCTGTACCACAGGAAACGGAAGTGGATAGTTCCAACGTATGTAGAGCAGAACGCTTTAAGCTGTGGTATTTGGGTTGTTTTTAAATAAAGTTTTGTGTCGTTTGGGATCAACTGTAGTCGCAAAAAGTTCGTTTACATATATATACTAAAATGACAAAAGAAAAGCGACACAAGAGAAGAGACTCTCCGGAGCGGGAATCAAAAGTTAAGATAAAGCAGGAGAAAGAGAGTCCTGTTAGGCCACACAAAACACGCCGCTCCAGGTCAAGATCCAACGGCAATTCAAGTCCACAGAGAACCAGCAGGTATTGGTATATTATACGTTTTTTGATTATAACTTGCTGCTAGAACAGTGCTCTTTAGACACTACGACGGTTGTGAAAAGAAAATCGACCTGTATTTTTTTTAAACGCTTCAGAACGAGAGACCGCTCCTCTGGTAGAACAGGGACATCTCCCACCGGCCGAGAGAGCAGATCTCCCAGGAACAGAAGGAGTCGCAGTCCCCATCGAGTCAAGCGGGTGATTTTGTCCGCGACTGTTATTGATAATGGCCTTTGGTGATAAGCTTAGTAAGATGGTTGTTATGAATACCCAAATCTCTGGCTACATCGACGCATTAGTTCCACAGAATAGCATTTTAACAAGAAATTATCAACAAATCTAATGTTACATATTATACAAGTACAAAAATATCAGTTGGCATTGTCAAGTTTTTCTGAACGATTCTCAGGTCTATTAAATAAAAGTATATACAATATATATTATAAAGACATTTAAAATTATATATAATCTGCATGGACCCAACCTGGTCCAGTTTGCAGAACAGCAAACTTTACCTTTCGACTCTAGCTGTGGGGGGAGGGGGGGGGGACTAACGATTTAAAATTAGATAAAAAAAAAATAAGTGCATGATACAATTGTTGGTCTTGTTCCCCGCCTCGTATATCTCACAGGAACAGGAAGGGCATCAAACCAGTGGTGAGGAGCACAGGAGGAGAAATGGGCAGCCAGAGGAGAGACGGAGTAGATGGGAGACAAACAACGAGACATCTGACAGACCACGAGAGAGAGACCGTGACAGGGACAGACGCAGAGAGCGAAACACGCTCGCCTCCCAGCAGGCCGAGAGACAGCAGCACGATGAGCGTCGCAGGGAAAACAGGCAGCAGCGAGAAGAAAACGAAGAGCACAATTTCGGAAGCACAGACAACCCTCCTGTTGAAAAAGAGAAACCGAACTTTGGGCTGTCAGGGGCGCTGACGGAAGACACCAACACATACCGGGGGGTGGTGATCAAATACAACGAACCACCTGAGGCTCGCATTCCCAAGCGAAGGTGGCGACTCTACCCTTTCAAGAACGACGAAGCCCTTCCAGTCATGTACATTCACAGACAGAGTGCCTATTTGCTCGGCCGACAGAGGAGAATTGCTGATATCCCCATCGACCACCCATCCTGTTCCAAACAACACGCAGTTTTCCAGTACAGGTAAAATTGTCATTTGCTGTGTTTCATAAATCAGCACTTTCGGTTTGATTTCATAGTTCTCACTGTGTGACTGCATTTTCTTTGGGTGTAGGCTCGTGGAGATTACACGTGCAGATGGGACCACTGGACGCAGGGTCAAGCCTTACATTATCGACCTGGGCTCTGGCAACGGCACCTTCCTTAACAACCAGCGAATTGAAGCTCAGCGCTATTATGAGCTTAAAGAAAAAGATGTCCTCAAGTTTGGCTTCAGCAGTCGCGAGTACGTCCTCTTGCACGAGTACTCAGACACAACTGAGGTGGACGCCAAGCGCGAAGAGGAAGAAGACGAGGGTCTCGATGAATAAATCTTGTATCACAAACTGTATCGCCTTTGTCCATTTAGGCTAGATTTAAACTTAAAAAAAAAAAAAAAAAATAGCCTTTTCTGCAGATATAAATGAACAGTCAATGTTGGGGTTTGTTTTGGTAAAACAAGGCTGGTTTGTATATTCTTTGATTAACAAATTATTGCTTCAACCTGCCATAACTCTCAAAAACAGCTTTCTCTTCTCAGGTTTTTATGTCATTTCACGAGCGACCTCACGTCAGACGGTGTCTTTAGGAGGTAAAAGATGCTTTGACCGTGTATGAGACTATTTCATAAAATGTTCTGTAAATAAAGATTGTCTCAGTTACATTGTTATATCTGAATTGTGTTTTTATAGGGTGATTATTTTTCAGATATTAATTCAGTATGTATGTTCTAGCTGTTCTGTTTAAGAAGACAGTAGAAGTAAGCCCCAATTAGGAGTTAAATGGTAGGTTTTGCACAGTGAGGAGGAGGGACACCTTGGTAAGTACAAAAGCAAGCAACAAAGCCGTCTTAAGAAGCATGATTATTTGAGTTGAAGGATGTAACAGAAAATGTACACACCGCCTGAAAACTACTAAGATGTGCGCAGACAAGGTGGTGCCTGTCGCAGCTGTGCCTACAGAAATCTCATGGTCAGACTGGCTGTGCATGAGAGATGCCGAGAACAGCGGTGAGAGATCTGTGGAAGCAGAGGGTCTACTCATCTAGTCAGGCCCAATGTCTCTTTGGAACACTGGCGGTATTTACAAAGGTACTTGGTGATGCCGTGTGTGTCTGCCTTGCAGGGCCTGCAGACACAATCCATGTCCTGTGGGAGACTTTAGAGGACAGTCATGTTTTAATGACCTTTGGCAGCAAACTGTGGAGACGGTAAAGCAGTCCAATGCTGAAGTTGAGAAAAGGCAGAAAAAGGAAGCTCCGCACTTGGTGAGTATCTTATAGAATCCGCTGACGGGGAAATGTAGGTGCAAGGAAGTGGACAAGGATTAGTCCGGGAATAACGTGTTTTATCCCATCCTAGATCACTTGGATGAACGACTTCAAAGGTAGTTCATTTAAAGGAGGAATCAGTTTCATCAATCGTTCTCACAAGACACAGTTCTTGAGTGTATAGTGAGACTGATTTATTTAAATGTCTGTTTGCTTTCAGCTGTCAAAGATGTTGTATAAAAACACTGAAACTGCTGCTACTACTACTACTAGCAGTAGTGCTACTACTCATTTTTGTGTGACCTGTCCCTTTATTGTGAGATTCGGCACTATACAGTATTTCGTAGTCACAGCTGTTTTTAAAATAATATACATTTTAATCATATTAGCCATTTAGCTAATGCGTGGTTTTGTTTCGATGATTAAGTCGAGGTTTTAATGCTTGTGTTAATAATTAAACTATTAGATTAAAAGCAGATTAGGCCCATGATGACCTGATTTGCACGTCTTGCACGTCGTTGCCCAAGTCGAACAGCAGAGGGAGCGCAACCGCAACCAGAGATGGATGGTGACGATGGAAGACTGGAGCCGCGCAGGCGCACCGGATACAGTCTCCGGCCCGGTTTCCATGGTGACCACACAATAGGAGACGGGACAGGGGGCTGCGTGAAGGGGAGAATGAGGTAGAGAGAGCGATAACAGCGGAGCTGAGGAAGGAGAGGGGAGGTGGAGGAGGTCTGCAGAGCCGCTTGACTGGACACACAGCGCAAGCTTTACACACACACACACACACAGACAGACGGTCAACCAGGCAGACAGAGGGCACATTTAATTACCCGAATGCTAATTGTTAGTTTTAATTGTCTTAAAAGAACTGGAGCTTTACGTAGCAGTTATTAAAATGAAACCCGCCCCGAAGTAGTTCTTTTGCATGCATTCCGTCACTTTGCTGAATGGGGAGCGGTGTCACAGAACAAAGACAGGACGTTTCTTCCTTCATGTGAGGCCCGAGCTTCTCCATACAGTAAAGGTGACTCCAGGGGGACTGTAGTCAACTGAGACACAAGAGACCCTCCCTCTTGATCCCCTCCCTCCCCGGAGTTTTGGCCCTCTCTCTGCGCCTCTCCTTCTCCCTGCCTCACTACTCCCTCCCTCTATTCCTCCTCCTCCTCCTCTGCCGCCTTCTCCTCCCCCTCCTCCTAGCCTCCCCCACTCCTCATGCAAATCACGCCCTCTCCTCTCTCTCCCTTTCTCTCACCCGACGTGCATCCCTCTCTCCGGCTCACCCCTTCGCGAAAAATTGCGACTGTAATACCGAAGAGGGGTATTAAAAAAAAAAGTGCAAGTCGTCTTGGAGGAAGACTGGGAGTAGGCAGGGTGGGAGAGGGAGGGGGTCAAAAGAAAAAGGGGGCGAAAGGGGGTGGGGAAGAGACGAGGGTACGCATCAATTTGTAGTCTTCATTGGCACCCCTTATTTTATTTTTTTAGTCGTAACGAACGAGAAAGAGATTTCTTTCTCCATTATTGTTATTACTGGACCCGGTGCAATATGAGCCAGCGCACGGCTCTGCTGACAGACGCCAGGGCTCTGAGGCGTGCGCGTCAGCGTGCAACATAAGACGACAAAACAGAGGGAGAGAAACCAAAGGGAGAGTGAGAGCACGCATCGCTGGATACCATAGGTAAGAAGGAAAATGGATGCTTATACTGTGTTTGGAGCTATTCCTGCCGGCCACGTCTGTGCTATCCCTCCCACATTTTTCCTCCCCTTTGTGCGTTAATTACCGCGTTAAGGCTAAATTGTGTCCCAGTGAATAAACGTTAACAGAGCACTGTGCACGACGCGCACCCACATTCCAGCAAGGGGAAAGGCGAGAGAGCCGGTGCGACGCGCAATGATTCGCCATTCCATATCATATTTCTTTTAAGACGTGCTGCGCGCTGCACAGGCATCCATTCTGATTGTGAACATGCATGAGCCGCCGAACGGGAGTCGTCCCGAGGTGGATCGTTTTTCTGCCGGGGTAGTGAGGGGCAAGGCTGTGTGGCAGGTTTGCCTGCTCCCCTCTGCCTGTGCATCAATAACATTTCGCGGAATGAAGAAAGAAGAAAGAGTTGTTGCGGTGCCTGCTCGCTGGTGATGTAAGCACAGCAACTGCATGCTGCTGCTTTGCATCACATGCACAGGTCAGCTAGTTGATATGCGTGTGTGTGTATGTGTGCGCGTGTGGGACCAGAGGAACTGAGGATTCATCCTATGCTTGTGCATCCTATTTGTTTACTGGTCTGACCAGCCAGTGGTCCGCAGATCGTCACCAGGATCCGACACGCAAGATGCACACAGTAACCTACAGGGCACCGACTGTTTTCCACTCCTGTGAGATAAACTTAATAATCCGCATGTTAATTAGGATTTAAGCTTGGCTGGACTAGGCTGCAACCGCTTATGTGCATTCATTCATGCAGCTGAAGCATGGGCAGTGATTGTGACAGTTCGGGTTTTACACTTTAGACTGAATCATTCACTGCAGCATGCACTAATCATTAATGCAGAGCCATGTGTAGTGGAGCGGCTGCAGGATTTACAGGAGCTTGTCTGCTCTGACACACACACAAAAAAAAATGGCCATGTAGTGACTAGATTTGTGGGCTGTAAAGCTCTGTGCATTGCTTCTGTGTTCATCTAAACAGTATTTTTTTTTTTAATCCAATCCAGTTCTGTACTATTTATATCCTAATTCAATATACATGAGCCATTTTTCCCCTTCATCATAGTGGTACATCAATGAATGGATTAGATGAGGCCTGGCAGAGTGTCCACCTAGTCAGGCACACCCAGATGGATAAAAGATGTTGGGATTGTCGTTTTCCTAAGGACTGGTTGGCTGGATAAATAAGCATGCAATTACGAGGGTCATAACAAGGCCCTGTGGGTTAACCACAAGTGTCTTTGCTTTCGGCTGCTGTGGTGAAGGTGAAGGGAGGGGTGGGCAGCTCTGTGTTTCCAAAAAGGCAAAGCTACCCTCTGCAGGCTGTCAGGCAAATGCAGCCCCAAAATAAGTACTATTACCGCTCCTACTATTCAGCTTAAAAGCTCCCGCTTATTCAGAGCGGTGCCGTCTGTAAGAAAGTTTCCCTATTGTGCTCGTGTGTGTTCTCGCTGCAGTGAGTTTTGACGGTTGAAAGGAAAACCATATTTATTGCACCGGAACACTGTTATTTAGATGTAACCTGGATTTAAATATTGTGCTAACACAAACAGTGTTTGACTTATTTTCAAAGATTTATTCATTTATTAGTCCGACCTTTAACAAAGTCATACATCTGTGTTGTTTATGTGCAGAAACAGATGAAATAATGGAATCTTTATTTGTGTGTCTTTGCAGGTTTTGATAGACCTTGTGGCGTAACGCATAGCAACAACAGCAATCGATTCACACAATGGCATGTGTTATAAAATGGATGTTCTGAAGAAGAAATAATGAAAACAAGGACACACAAAGAATCGGTATGAACAAGGCCTGCATCTGTTGATGTTGACAAAGACTGTGATATTAACAAAAGTGTACCAGCATTCTAGAGCGAGGTTATAACTAAAGTCTGTCAAACGTGATACTGATATGCGACGGTCTTTCTCAAAAACAGTTCACAGCACAGTTGGAAATTATGTGTGTGGCCCGCATTTCTATTTTACTTTTCCTTTCACATTTTCCTCTGATCTTTTCTCTCTTCCATCGCTGGGCTATATTCCACCTTAAATTAAGCAGATGTGACATTTGTCTTGCACAAAGTAGCACTTTTCTTAATCAGCACATCTTATGATTTTCTGTGTTTGTTTATATATACAGTATTTCTCTTGAGCATGTCCTCTTCTTCAAATGTTTGCCTCTTTTCTGGACTGTCGGGTCTTTGCAGATGCCTATGCGCAGTGGGCGACGGCGGGGGGCGAGTGAGGAGAGAAGGGGCAGACGTCCCCACCCCAGCCCCACACGCCCTGAACGCAGCGATAGGCAGACGGTTAGAGCCTTCCCATTCTTGTGCTAAAGTCAAACCCAAATGGAATAAGAAGTCTGTTTTCCTGCGTGCAGTATTTGTATGAGTCATTGGAATGATTGCTACAGACGTATCTGTGCAGTGTCAGTATTGTTCATTTGCGATTTTGTTTTAAACTGTTGACGCTTGAGAGCGTTTGCGGGTGTGCAAGGGGCTCAGTTTAGTTTAGTGACTAACCGTCATTTGCTTGGTTGGGATTTAAAGGCTCCACTACAAAATTAAATGTCTTTTTGTGTCGTTTTAGCAAAGAAGTGCTGGTGAGGAATTGGCTGGAAATCGCTTCAGTCGCAGATCACAGGGGCATGATTCATCAGAGAGCGAGGGGGAGGAACTTGTGTCTCCTCCAAAGAGGCAGAAAGTTCAGGTTTGTGTTTCATTGAATCAACCTGTTACATAAAGACTAATTATAAAGCTCTGATTCAGTTCAAGAATCTGCTGTTTGTTAATGTGATTATAGTCTGTGTTTTTGTCTTTGTGCATAATCCTACCACTTTCCCAAAATTTTGAATAATAATAATCTCTGCTCGCCAGGATTCCACCTCTGCTCCAAACCCTCCAGCTTCAACACATTCGACTGACAGCTCAGCTCCTTCCGCTGTCCCTCCTCCAACCTCTGTTGCCAGCCAATCCCGTGAAAGTGACAATGAAGATGGCCAATCCCAGGGCAGTAGGAGTTCAGTTGTCGGCAGCCTGGCTAATAGCAGCTGCAGCCTGAGCAGCGGGCGGGATATAGACCAGGACAATCGTTCCTCATCCCCAAGTCTCTCTGCTTCCCCTTTGGGGAGCTTGGACTCTGATTCGGATGGCCCTGACTCGCCAAAGCATGGAGAGAGAGAACGGGACAAATGCAAGGAGGCAGGAGGCAAGGGGGCAGGAGAGGATAGGCGAATACTGCGAGAGGGGAGAGGGGAGGAGTCTTCTGGCGATGGAGAAAATCGAGGTGCAGATGTACGAATTGAAGATTGCTCATCTCTTAAACCGCCCTCCACTCCATGCTCTTCATCTGGTCTGGCTCCGACTGTACGTGGATCAGGGGATTTATCGAATGACAGCAACAATAGCGGGAGGAAGCCTTATTTCTCCATGGACTCTAAATTGTTGTGTAAAGCTGAATATGGCGGACCAACAGGTGTTGACAGTGCACTCTGCAGCAACAGAATTAATGCCAAAGCCAACACTCAGTGTGTAACCAAGACAACTATGTCGGGAGATTTTTCCCACAACAGCCCAAACGTGACCCACTCTTTGCCCCCTCCTCTTCCTCCACCACCTGCACTAAAACCTTTGGAACATGGAGGACAGAATCTGCCCAGTGAGGTTAAGACAGAAAGAGAAAAAATAGAAAAGACTGACAAACTTTTGGACAAGCCTCAGTCCACTCCATCTCTTTTGCAACAGACGAATACACAGCCGCAGTCTCAGCCTCAGACCCAACCCTCCAACCACCCTCACCACTACAGCTCAACCAGCTGGCAGGCTAGCTCAACAACTGGATGTCAGGGTAGCTGGGGCTACCCCCGTTACCCTGGAAACCATCACCCACACCAACAACAGCACCAACCCCCAGTGCAGCAACAGCAACTTCCCTCAGTTTACAACCCGCCATCCTCTCGCCACTCTTCTTCTCATCCCTCTTACCTCCCCCATCCTCACCCCCATCCCCACAGAGAGTACCTTTCCAGGTATGCTGGAGGAGGGGACAGAGAGAGGGCTGCAACAGGAGAGAGAGAAAGGGGAGTGAGGGGGGATTGTGGGGGGAGGGACCTCAGCAGGGAGTTCTCTGCTCCCATCGGCAACAGTAGCAACAATAGTGGTGGGGTTAGTGGTAATAGTACTTGTGGAGGTATGGCCGGATCTAACAGTATTCAAAGCAGGGAGTTTGGGGTTGTGGGTCCAACACGGGATTTCCAAGTTTCTGGGAGAGAGGGAGTTAATTTAGGGCCTGAAAGAAGAGAATTTGTTCCAGGTTTTAGAGAAAGAGATCGAGAAAGGGAACGTGATGCTGGGAGGGAGTTTCCTCTTGCAAACCAAAACCAGACTAGAGACTTTGGTCCTAATGGAACTGGAGGAGGGCACCCCAGAGACAAAGATACAGGGAGGTGGGGTGAGCTTGGTGGCCAGACTAGAGAGGTGGCAGGCACCGCCAACACAAACAGCAACCCCATCCCTCAGGGAAACCCACCAAGTTCAACCAGTCATCTGTCACCTGTCACTCCAATGCTAACCCGAGACCCACCTGCATCACCCCAAAACAACCCAAGTCACCCTTCCCATTCCTCACTTCCCTCACAATCCCACACACATCCCCCAAACTCATGCAACCGAGACTTTCCCCCTCCCATGGACCAGGCACAAAACCCCTCATCTGGAACAGACCATTTTCATAGAGATTACCCTTCCACAGGAGGAAAAGAGTTTCCCACTGGGCTACCTCCTTCCACCAACACGAATCGAGAGTATCTCAGTCCAACTGGGGTGACTACAAACATGGGACGAGAGTATTCGGGCCCCGGAGGATCCCTTCACCCTCACCCACCTCACTCCCTCTACCAATCTGGGCCCAGAGACAGGGAGAGAGACTCAAACCTTCGAGAGACTGCTCTGTACCAAAACCGCGGAGGCCCTAATCAACCTCCGGCTCTTTCTCCTTCCTCCTCGTCCAGCCATCATGGCCATCTTCCTACCTATCCCCCAGTACCCCCTCAGCCTCCTCTGCCCCCTGGTCAATCCTCTCACACCCAAGCACCACCACCAGGTATTGCACCTAATGTACGGCCACCACTCTACCAGTCCTCCAGCCAGACTCCTCCAACACCCCTTTCTCCATTACCCAGTCCATCCAACAATCAAATAGGGGGCTTCTCATCGTTTCCCCCTGGCTCTTCTTCTGGACCCAGCATGTCAATTCCTGGGCCAGGTGTGTCGTCCAGCTGTTCACCTGGTTGTCGCCCATCCCCTTACCATGCCACTTTGAACAGCCACCCTCCATTTGGTGGACCATACCACCCAAATGGCAATGGTGGCAGTACCATGGCCAACAGCAATAGCAACAGTAGCTTGCAAAATAGCAGCAATAACAACACACAATCACTCTCACCTCACAATGTTTCAAAAGGTCCTCCTCCTCTCAGTACCTCAGCTAACAACAACAACAACAATATTTCAACCCCTGCTTCTAGTTCTTCGCTCCCCAGCAGTGATGGACATTCTGATTCATGCCCACCACCTACACCCGTTATCAAAGAGGAACCAATAGAAGATAGGGAGGAGACTGAAAGTCCACCACCTACATTGAGAAGCCCCTCTCCTGAACCCAAGCCAGTAGACATTCCAATTCATGCCAGCCAATCAGCACGGTACAGTCAAAGTGACCACATCCATTTTGATAATGCTTGCGTGTTCTTTGCTGCAATGCATGTCCTCATGTTGAGATAAAAATACCAATAATGATGCTATCATGGTTACTCTGACTCCTGACTCTTCCAGTAATGATGCTGTGTCATCAATTTTTAGGTTTCACAAAGTACTTGACCGTGGCAGTGGGAATTCATGTGCCCGTAGCGATGTTCTCTTTGTCCCATTGGATGGCTCCAAACTGTGGAAAAAGAGGAATGAGGTGATTGAAAGGGCACGGAGGGAGGTTGAGCAGCGTGCCAGAGACCTGAGAGAGAAGGAGAGGGAGAGAGAAAGGGAGCGTGAGAGGGAATTGGATCGACATCTACAGGTGAGAACATCAGAGCATGATAATTATGTAGCGTGTCAGATTTAATGGATTTGATGTGCATTAAATTGATCACTTTAATGGATGGGGAGTAAAGCAGATCAGAGTAGACTTGATTTACTGTCTATTACTATTTTTCTCTACAGCAGCAAAAGGATGCCAGCGCTGCTGGGGGTCGCCAGGGCTCCTCTCTCTTCTTCCCCTCCTCATCTTCTATTATCCTCGACCCTACACCTTCTTCCGCTTCTTCCTCTGGCAACTCTATCTCGCACCCTCCCCCTCACCCCCAGCATCATCCCCCAAACCCGCATGCTCACCTCCCTCCAGCACACCACATTCACCCCACTCTTGCTAACTCGATACCCCATTCTCTCCTGCTTCCATCCATGGGTGGGGCAACAACAATGGTTGGCCCCCAGGGAGCACTGAGCATAGGTATGGGTGGCCCATATCTAGGTCCCGACACCCCAGCACTGAGAACCCTGAGCGAATATGCCCGTCCTCATGCTATGTCTCCATTAGGAGCAGCTAGTCGCGCCCAGGCCCACCACCCACAAATTCACCATGGCCACCCACACGTGCACCCCTCATTTTTCCTTCCACAGTTTCAGAATCATGCTTTAGGCCACCCTCATCATCTGCCTGCGGATGCAGCTACAGCTGCAGCTATCTTGGGCTTTTTGTATGGTGGCAATCTCGAAGGAGGTCCAGGTGTCGGAGGCCATCCTGGGGTGGCAGGAGGACCGATACCTGGGGGGATTGGGGGTGCGGGGTTGGGGGGAGTCGGTTTTCCTCATGCCATGGTAGCCCATCGGGATCGAATAAAGCCTGGCTTTGAATTCAAAAGTGATGACCGGGTTTATCCTCCTGGTTCCATTCCTGACCATGCAGCTCTTGCCCTGGCTCACTCTCATTCTCATCATGCCAATGTGCACGCACATGCACACCCTCTGCTTATTGGAGGAGGTACAGCAGGAGCTAATGAGGTATCGCTCTATGGCACTCCTCCACCACCTCCTCCTGGTGGCCACCCACACCTCCAAAACCCACCTCTAGCCCCAGTAACGCGGCCTACCAACCCCCCTCCCCCTCAGTCCCTGTCTAATCCAACTTCTTCATCTCTTCTCCCACCTTCCCTTCCCTCCCACCCATCAACTGCACCTCCACCTGCGCCTCCTGCCCCAGCAGGTTCAAGTGCCCCCCCACCAGCTCCTCCTCCCCCTGCTCCACCAACCTCCAATGCCACCACAGTTCATCACCCAGTCCCTCATTCTTCTTTTCCTAGTTCACTATCCTCTCACCTGCCATCAGCTAACGCTCCAGCCGCTTCTGCTGAGACCTACCCGAATCCCACCCGTTCTCCTGCCTCTTATGAACGCGACAGGGGTGGAGAACGAGAACGGGAGAGGGAGAGAGACAGAGCAAATTTGCTGAACTTTGGAGAGAGAGAGCGGGAAAGAGAAAGGGAGCGAGAACGAGGAGGAAGCGGTGGAGGTGGAGGAGGAGGAGGAGGGGCCAACGGAGGAGGAAGCAGCGGAGGAGGAGGAGGAGGAGAGAATCTGGGGCGTCTTCAGATGCTCAACGTGACACCTCACCATCACCAGCATTCACACATCCACTCACATCTTCACCTGCACCAGCAAGACACAGGTACCCATTGCTACTAACACTGCTGTCCCTGAAGTAGCATTAGTAAACATGGTCTGCAGAAACTGTGTTGTTTTATTTATTTATACATGTGTGATATCACCATTATTTTGACTCTTATTGAAATATATCATGTATTTGTTATTACATCATTGGCATCCAGCGACGGGCGGGGTTCACCCCCTGATGGACCCGTTGGCATCGGGGTCTCCTTTGGCACGCCTCCCTTATCCAGGAGCCACCCTGGGAACCCCCATCCTGGCTCACCCCCTCACTGACAGCGAGGTGCTCCGCCAACAGCTGTTCGGTGAGGAGAAGGCTCCTCGTCCATGTACTTGTTCAGCTTTTTTATCTCTACAAACTCCAGAGTGCCAAAAGTTTATACGATTGGTCATTTGAACACAGTGATGATAATGTTTGACCTCTGCTTCTTGATCTCCTTTTGCCCCCCCCCTCCCCACATGCTCCCTCCGTGCGTGTCCAGGTGCTCCTTTCCGTGATCTGCCCCAGCCATCCTCCCTCACCGGTCCCATATCAGCAGCACATCAACTTCAGGCCATGCAGCAGGCCCAAAGCACAGAGCTGCAGATCCAGAGACTGGCCCTGGAACAACAGTGGATCCACCATCACCACCACCACTCCCTCACCCAGGAAGAGTACTACAGGTAGAAAGTAGCAGATCAAAGTTAGATGTATTGAACATTGCCAGAATACAATACACGAAAAAAAAAACTAACTCGCAATTAACTGAGACAAGAACAAACTCCTCACCCTAACGGTGTTTCTCCTTTGAACCTTTCAGTCACCTGAAGAAAGAAAGTGATAAGACTCTGTGAGGGAGCAACCAAATCCAGGGGAGAGAATGCGTGCGGAATTCAACCAATAACGCAAAAGAAAAGCACTGAAAACAACACACGAGCAAAGACTCCAAACAGAAACAATCAGAGAGGGAAACTGAACAAGCAAACAAAAAAAAAAAAAACAAAAAAAAACACCAAGCTGATTCACGAAGGGTGAAGGAAAGATGAAAATGTGGCACGCTGTTTCTGAAGATGCACCGCGCCGAAGGTCCGGACTCCAGCGGTTCGCGGCGTAGAATTGTTGACTCTGATCCTGTTTTGTATTGTGCTCTGTACAGTAACTTAGCTGAGGGGGCGGCAAAAGTAAAGTACGTGTAAAATACTTTGATGCCAGAAGGAATGTGTACATGATTCTTTTATGTCATTGCATGTAGCTAGGCACTTATTCTGAACTGGTGGACCTTTTGGTTCTGTTTTTAGTAATCCCCCCCCCCATTTGTATCTGAGGGGTGTTCTATATGCATGAGACCAGCAATTTAGTGTTATGTTGATGATCTATAGTATTGTTATTATGATTAATGTTGTCTGTTTGTTGATAATGATATAATTATATATACAGTACATATTATTTGTATTATTTTTTTACATTTTCATGGTATGGCAGTCAATTTTTATTTTTATTTTTTAATTTTCGATTTACCTTGTGAAACAAGATGCAAATTAAGCAAAAAAAAAAAAAATCTGGAAATAAATTATAAGCTTTTTTTTGCTACTCCCTTGTGTAATTTCATGTATACACTTTTACTCTTTCCAAGCATGCACACACACACACACACACACACACACACACATACATACACTCTGTCTTTGTTTTATACAAGTCACTCATGCACAAAGCATATCAAATTCCTCACTCTCCTCCCCCTCCCCCCTTTTCTCTCTTTTCTGACTCCCCCTCTTTCTCCCCGTCGGTCCAGCCCTCTTGTGGAGTGTAGCTAATAGGAGACACATGGGATGAGTGCGAGACATGGGAGTTGTGTAGCTCCAGTGAACATCAGCCACCCTGTAGAGCAAGCGTTCCATAATGTACTGTTTAAAAAAAAGAAAAGAAGGGGGACAGAAGTGAAAAGGGGAACAAAAAGAGGAACTGTGCAATTGTGATTTACAGAGGCTCCAGGCTGTGTGTGTGCAGACCGTCCCTGGCTGAAGGAATCTCCTTCAAACGGACATGGATCAGTGCATACGGCCATCACGTCCCAAGCCAAAAATCATTCCTGGTTCACAGATTTGGAGCATGAAGATTGCAGCGAACTTGTCTCGTGTTTTTTTTTTTTTTTTTTATGCGGTATAAATAACACACCCTGCTGCAGCGTTGATTGATGACCTTATCTGTGAAAACAATCTCAGGCAAGATAATAGCATTGGATGGGAGGTATGGCTCAGTATGTCAAACATGTACGGCACAGAGCGTACCAACCTGCTATGTAGGTTATGTGTCATTTAAAGTCACCTTGAATAACTGTGTCAATATTAAAGTAGCTTCTAGCAGAACAAATCTGATCCCCCCCCCCCCCACTCTTGTGACATCGCATATAGGGGATATTCTTGGCATTTCATCATTCCTTGTCTTAGATTGTTGCGTGTAACATAAAAAATGAAATTCAAAAAGATGTCTAAACACTTGGTTTACATAGTCCGACTAGCACTATTTTGGCCTTTAAAGGCATTTTTCATAAGAAAAACCCCATTTGTTATTATTAGCTGCTGGTTTTTTGTCTAAAATAAACAGCGCTTTCATTTTGACCTACTTTTAGTTTCAGATAGGGATAAATCAGGATATTGCAAAGTGACGGATGAGTTTTATCTGACTGAGTACATGCCTGTGGTTTATGGAATTACAGTATGTGTTATTAATTGTACTCTTATAAGGAAAGGAAGGTTTTTCTTTTTCTAAGGCACGTTTCAGACACAGATCAAAAAGAAAAGAAAACGCACACATGTCCTTTTTCTTTTTCTATGACTCACTAAAAAAACACTATGATTAATTTATCCATATGTTAAAGCCCACATGTGATACCAGTTGACAGAGGCAGAGGTAACCGTACAACAAGACAATAACCCCAAAAAACACCCAGTCGAGGCAACACAACAGCCCAGCTCTGTAAATGTCCTTCAGTGGGCAGGCCGGAGCCTCAGTTTGGAGGCAGACAAACGTCTTTGAAAATCATCATCGTCAAACATCACTGACGGTCCCCGTCTGCAGAGAAGACGGGGACCAAATTCATCAATCTCTCATTTTCACCATTGACACCATTGTACTGGGTAACATCTCCCAGCCAGTGTATCCACTCCTCCGCCTCTCTGGTTGAGTTTTGCAAACCATCTCTCTCACCAGACATGTAAACTGCTTCTCCATAAGTCTCTGATCTTCCTCTGTTTTTTTTTTAATCTGGTCTATTAACATTTGTAGTAAACTATAATTAACAGTCAATGGGTGTGTAGAGAAAATGAAGAATTGGAATAAAGATGTTAAAAACAATGCGAGATAGAATTAAAATACTCGAGATCAGCAATTCAAACTTTTTGGACCAATCTTATTGTGTTCTTTGATCCTGAAACACTTAGAGGGAACAAACAGCAAGGAAGCCCTTTGGCCACACAGTTAATGGGAAGCACACTTTCTGTTTTTCTTTTTCTTTTTTTTTTTTAAGACTGAATTTCTCCCCTACAAAACAGCCCAGAATCTGCATGCTGGGTTGTAAAATTATCCAGAAAGGCCATCTCTGGGGACAATTAAGTAGCTGTCCTACAGTCTTAAATCAGTGCACTTGACATAAGTAGTTTACTACACAGAGCACTCGCATGTGTCTGAGTGCTCTTTCCGGTAAGTGGAGCACCCTGAAAACATGAATGAAGAGCCTGTAGCCACTTACCCCCCTCATTAGTTAGCATCAGGATCAAACTGACTAACACGGGATAAAAGAAGGCAGGTGTGACCTGAGAGAGTGACCATTGAAATGTGGGCGTTGGTTCCTTGAACCCAGCTGGGCCTCAGCAAATCTTTAACAGCAAATGTGATCATTAAAGTCTTTATTTTCTGTGTTTTTACTGTGTTCACAAGGCTGATCATCCTCAGAGGTGGACAGTAACCAGAGTTTGCTTTTAATAGATTTGAGCTTTTTGTTCTCTATTTTTTTGTTAAACTCCAGATGAAATGACGGCAGAGTAGTAATTAGTGTACATTTTTCTGATTAAAATACTTGTGTGTTTAAATAACTGTGGGATAATTTTCTGGTTCTATTTACATACAGCATAAAAATATTTGAACTTTTAACGTTTTCAGTCATTTAACAACTGGATTTATGCATTACTGGGTTTAATGCATTGAGCCGATCAGCTTCCTTCCTCTACCTCTACTTGTAAAATGTTCCACTGTATAAAATGATGTTTACAGTACTACTGAAATAAATGGTCTGTGTTTATATAACTTGTAATTAATCAGCCTGTTAAGGAGCAGCAAACATTCCCATGATTTGGCATTTAGCAACTTGCGCCAACAGAGCATGACTAGACTACAGCAGCAGATTCAAACTTACTTCTATATTGTGACCAGACAAAACAAACAAAAAGTCAATGTTGCAGTGTGCAACCAAGTAGTCCTCCATTAGATGCAAACAAACATACCAACAGATACATATTAGAAATGTTTAGAATTATTAGAATTGTGTGTGTTGTTACAATGTTAATGACTTGTTTGTCTTAGGTCTACAGGTTGGGCTTTCATTTATAATTTATCTGTGAGAAAGTGTTACCAGATTCTCAAAGCAGGCTCTGCACATAAACCCTAAAACTTATTGTCAATCCCTCAAAGAGCCAATGGAAATTATAAAATGCATCTGCTGCCACCTAGCGGCGAAAAGTGGATTTATTATACTTTTTATTTTTTTATTTCTTTTTATTTTTTTAAAGATGGACTTCGAAACCTTTATTCATTGTTTTACTTACAAGGAATTTACATCACTGCTATTAACTGCATACTAACGTATATCATTAAAATTAGAAAAGGTGTTACATTTAAACAATCAGTAGCTCAAATCAGCCATGCACATTTATCAGCACACCAACAGGGAAAAAAAGACAGTACTTTCTTTGTCGAATACTTTTGGGTGGTTTTACACAAACACAAAAGTACTGGACCTCACTCCGGCGGATTATCTCTTTTATGCACACTTCTTATGTGTCGGCCAAGAGACTCCATCCATTTAAAGGTTTTGCCGCAATAATTGCAAATGAAGCGTTTCCCCTCGGTGTGGATCGTCTGGTGCCTGTTCAGGGCGCTCGTTGTGATAAAAGTCTTTCTGCATATTTCACACCTGTACGGTCTTTCGCCGGTGTGTGTCCTGATATGAGCTGCGAGGTGGGAACTGTTGCTGAAACGCTTCTCACACACGGAGCAACAGTACGGCCTCTCTTTATTCTCCTCGCCATTGCTGCTGTCGATGAAGCTGGGGTGGAACGACAGATTGGGGTCCTGCAGGCTGCCCCTCAGACCGGAAGATGATGACATAAAGTCTTTAATGTCTGACTCCAGGTTATCCAGATGCTCGTGCTCGTCGTGATCCATCCAGAAATCCCCGTGGCTCCTCTGCTGCTCCTTCTTGACCACCGAGGGCTGTGGATGCTCTTGCTCCACACCGCTGCTGCTCTCCTCCTCCTCCTCCTCTTCTTCTTCCTCACAGTGCTGGGTGTGCTCAGGAGATTCTACTGCAGAAAATGACTGATGGTGTTGCTGTTCAGGAGGAGGAGGAGGAGGTGATTGATGAAGGTGTCGAGGGCTATGCTCCTGGTCTGGGAGGCTGTTCTTCAACCGTGACTCTGAGTGGAATACAAATAATAACAACATCGCAGTTAATTAAAACGTCAAATTACAATGTACTTTAATATAATTTGATGTACAATCGTGTAAAATTAAAACTAACCTGAGTTTAGAAGCTTTAGTTGCATCCTGAGACGACTTATTTCCAAATCCTTCGAGCGGCAAATCTCCTCTTTGTACTCAATTATTGTCTTCTCGACAGCTCCTAATATTTCCTCCGCTGCTGCCGCTAGCCTCTCATTAAGGAAAACTCTCAGCGAATGCATTTTGGTGGTTTAATGAAGAACCGATCGCCTTTACTTGCCCTACGAGACGTATTCTTGCAAGACTGCACGTCACGCTTCAATTGTAAACACGGACGTGAATGACGTGAGGATGAGCTACTTCTGGGTTTGGTCTAAGAGGCGAGCGCCCTCTGTTGGACTGGAGGAAAACCTATTGACAAGATGTAGAAAATAAAACTAGTTAATGAAAAGATCTAAGTTAAGAAAAAAATATTAATTAGATATGGAAACAACATATTAACATTTGTAGGTTATTACTATTACTATAACTATTTATTATGAGAAACAAATAAAAAGGGACCTGTCTAAAAGTCTAAATATAAAAGGCATCAATATATTTTTCACATCTTGAACGTTGAAGTTAATTTTCTAAAATGAATGCGTGTTGGTTCACTTTATATACTGATGATTGATGCCAGCAAATGGCATTTGCTCCTTCCTTTTTGATGGTGATGCTGCATGCTGTTAAATAGCTCAACTAGTCAGCTGTGTCAACAAGAAAGAATATAAGAAAGATAATTTAAAAGGAGTGCTGTAATGTTTAACTTTCAAATCAAATGTTTACAGAAGTCAATTGTGCAGATTTTGGAATAAAAACCCTAACATTAGATTTTGACCTTATCTTAAGCCAAGAAATTTCTTTTTATTCTTTGCAGCAGTGTTTCAAAATACAGAGCTATTTTAAAATGCCTCTGCATCGTATCATCATAACCTGTTGGTCTATGGGTATTGTTCCTTAGCAAACATCTACCAAAAAAAATATAGAAAGAACAAGACAAAACATATTTGGATTAATGAGCTAATTAAAAAGACAAATTGTCTATTGCACCCTGTCATTTCCAAACAGCTCATTATCTCCTGCAGGATGGATTCCATTATATTTTACATTAAGATTTAATCCAGGTAGAAATCTTTTCTATGACATAATTATGGATGATGCATTTGTTGTATTGGAAGTAGAAATTGCTGTAAGTCACAAACGGAAACAAAAATAAGATTCAGAACAACTAAAACAGTCCCTGTAACATTTATTATAACATCTTGTTACAGCGTTCTCACCCTTTGACCTTCAGCCCAAATTGATCAATGTGAAATGGACACTTCCCACTGAGCAAATTAGCCAGTGAGAGTGTGGGTCAAGCACACCTACATGGAGTTACAAACCACTGAACATCACAAAGAGACACGAGTGTTATTAAAAAGAAAAAAAAAATACATCTGATTGACAGGAGCTGTGATACTGTTCACAAAGCTTTTGTAAACTTTTCAAGTAAAGGCGCAGACTGACAGCCAACAACGACTGGTGGTTAGTACACACAGGTTGTCTTGTTTCAGTGCAGTACAGCGAATGTGTCAACTTGTCCCTTTCTAAATATACCAAGGGAAAAAAAAACAAAGTAGAATAGGGAAATGACATCATTGCACAAGTACTTTGAACAAAAAGGGAAGACTAAGTGCGGAGAGTGATGGGCTTAAACCGAATGCTCTGAATGTGGTCTCCCTTATAGCTAGTTGTCAGTTTTTATGCCTTGGCGTTGATAATGTCAACAAATTCTGGCTTGAGGGAAGCTCCGCCCACGAGGAAACCATCAACGTCCTTCTGGCCGGCGAGCTCTTTGCAAGTAGCACCGGTCACAGAACCTGAAAAGCAGAAGAGATCCGTGAGCAGAGCTGGAGAGAGGAACTGAAGCTGGAAATACAGACGCGTGCTTGGTCGCACAGACCTCCATAGATGATCCTCACGGAGTTGGCTACAGCCTCGGATACGTTGGTCTTAAGCCAGTCCCTCAGCTTCTCATGAACCTCCTGAGCCTGAGGTCACACATACAAAAAAGGCACTCGGTTATATAGAGTCAAAAGCTTCTGGGTTTCAGTTCATTTCTGGCTCTTTTGCTGTTAATGTACCTGCTGCGGGGAAGCAGTCTTGCCGGTCCCAATGGCCCAAACAGGCTCATAAGCAAGCACGACCTTGCTCCAGTCTTTTACATTGTCTGCAAAAGAGACGTGTGATAAGACTCAAATCTGCATTTCACAACAGGTCTGATGCACATAAAACTCAGGCTTGCTCAAACTGTCCTTGAAATGGGTGTCGCAACATTGAGGCTCTGTAAGGTCAACCCTGCAGATGTACGCATGTGTGTCAGGTGTCGCTCACCTGCGATGACCTTGGTCTGAGAAAAGACAACCTGCTCCGTGATGCCACCCTCTCTCTCGTCCAGCTTCTCACCAATGCAGGCAATGACACCCAGACCGTTCTCCAGAGCGTGGGCTGTCTTCTGACCAATCAGCTATCGTCGTGAAAACGTAAAACAAAACGTAATCATGATGGGAATTATGCGCACGGTGCATATTTTCATCACTTAACACTTGTTGCACACACACAGACTGTGGGCACAGAAATGACTGAATCACCCCTAACCTACCTCATCACTCTCCCCAAAGACGTGGCGCCTCTCAGAGTGACCCAGGATCACCCAGTTCACACCACAGTCTTTGATCATCGCAGGGCTGCAGATGAGATTATTGACAGAAAGCATTACAGCAACAATATAAAATACACACTTTCTGTGTGTTGATGATTCCAAACGCGACAGGGTCAAACAGGCAATGTTTTAACTCTGACAGACGTGAACGTGTTCTCATTCTTTGCCAGGCCGGCGTACCTGATCTCCCCGGTGAAGGCACCCTTGGCTGTTTTGTAGCAATTCTGAGCAGCCACACCAAACTTGGGGTTGAGCTTGGACCTGACAAAGTCCAGGTAGATGGATGGAGAACCACACACCACCTCTACAGTGAAAGGGTGGAATAAGTTCAGTCTAAGACATAATGTTCATTATATAATATTTCAATAACAGTGGCATATTTGTTGTGGCATTACTGTTACTCCAGTCAACATATATGATATTAAACTAATAGTGCTTTGCCCAATAGAAGCAAAACTACTACAAAAATAAAGAAATCATGCTTTTACTGAATACTCAACCATTTTACTTGAATGGATAAAAGCTAAAGTTTGATTCTAAATCGGTAGTTGTATGTCCAGTTTGGCCAGGACATTGATATTCACAGTGTAACTTCATCTCGGATGACAGGATTCTATATTAAAGTCCTTGTGTTATTATTGGCGTGGTAAAGGTCATTTCTCCCCGGTCAGAGTCAAGTCAACCTGTATTAAAGGTCTGAGTTCAGCCTCTTTAAGGTCACCTGGGTAAATGCATTCTGCAGAGGTCAGAGAAAAGTCACAAGAGGGTCCAAAATTTAAATATTTACAAGGTTAAGAGTCTGAGAAGAAAGTCGGTATTTAAAGCTACGATCGCCAGAAAGAATAAGGGGGGTTAATTTATTTACCAAAGTCCAACTATAGTCTGACCAGGCTCTTTCTGTGACTGGTTGCGTAACACCAATTTGCAGGAGCTCCACTGGCACCATGACAGCAGAGCAAGGTTCGGCGTCCTCGTTTGTGTTCACTTCATGTACATAGTTTGAAGTAAAAGACTAATGTCCAAAATAAAACCCCACAGCTGTCTGTAGTTATTTTGTCCCTTCTCTCTGAAGCCCGCAGGAAGCAGACAAACAGGGCAAACGAATTCTGCAGGGAAGTATCTACTGTTGCGTTCAGGTCATTCTGTAAAAATCGCAAGCGGCCAGACACAAACGCCTGGAGGCCACAAAAATCGATGTTTCCGCGGTATTCTGGGTTGGACGTTTTCGTGTCAGCAGACAAATCGATTGGCTGTCTGATTCCATTCTTCACTGAGAATAAAGTCGACGCAAAGCTTATAACCGACGAGTTTATCGTGGGGTTTTCATAAAGAGCAGACCGTCAGGAGCGGCCTGCCTTGAATGCAACCCATCTCGGCAGGACTACGTGCTGCTGCAAACGCACACCCGCAGTCACCGACGTGACTACACCCGGCAGAACAATTCACAAATTCTGCCTGCCAAGGGTAAATGAGTTAGCTCGCAAAAGGCTCATGTGGTAACACAATGATATTAAAGGTACCTCTACTAATCGGCGACCCGTGTGATGCTAATACTGATCAAATGCGTGACAGGGCCATGTTAAATACGGAAGAAAATCATGTGTCGACCAACAGCGATGACTATAATAGCTAAAATGCCAAATGAATGACTGCAGTTTTGTCTTAGTCAACACGTTAAAACAAAATCAACATACCAACATTAGAGTCCACCTTGGCTTCATTCATGGTCTGAATGAGTTCGCCAAGGCTTTTCTTGTCACCGTTCATCTTCCAGTTTCCACCGACAAAAAATTTCCTGGTCATTTTTGTGAATTCGAGGGTGTCTGCTGGGAATTAAAGGTTGCTACCAGCCCACAAGGTGCACAAGGGTGAGAGAGCGGATATAACAGTGCAGCATGAAGTATTTATAAAATGGAGAGATAGCTCCTCCCTCACAGCTCCATTGGCTAACATTGGCACGCCCGTGAACGCATCTCCCCCACGTAAGGAAGAGGAGGATAAATGTCATGCTGCCTTCACGTACTGCCTTTGAAGAAAAAAAAAACCTGCTACTGTGCCAACATTAGCAAATAAATGAATATATGTAAATGCTAATATGGACATTATAAAAATTAAGAAACGTTTTTAATCTCTAGAACCACAACGAAGATAGCTGGCACATTTTAAACTTGAGTTTTAATTGTGTAAATGTATAGTTAACCATTAGATGGCGGATTTTAGTTGACTACTCCTATTTCTCCTTTCAGAGACAAAGGCCACGCCCCCTTGATGACCCAATATTGTAACATGTTCTGATTGGAAGACAGCGCATCTTATTTACATACCCATCAGGCTTTGCGGCGAAAATTTTCCATTTTAGCAGAGATGCCTATATATATTATTATATTTGTTTTTACGGAAGTACGGACATAGTACGGAAATAATAGTAAGTTTAGTAGATTTGTAGAATTGTAGGAATTTTAAATTGACGTGATTAAAACAGCAAACCGTGATGAACGTGTACATACAGAAATAACTAATAGTAATGGGCTAACGGCATAAGCTTAGGAATGATTGCTCTTTAGATATTTCTCTAGAAGGCTTTTCATACAGAGAAGCCCCCTAAAGATTGTCAAAAATCAGCTCAGACTTGATCTAATATGTTGTGTTTGACAAGTGTTATGCGTATATCAAGCTTTATGAGCTTATGTTTGTACAGTTATGGTATTATAAATAATTGAAATGGCAACATTTGTGTTACACATAACACTAAAGCACAACGTTCACTAAATAAAGTCACACGTTCCGTAACAGAAGTACGTCCGTAAAAGAGGGCGATGTGTCTTTGATTGGCCACAGGGGGGCAGGCTTCATCACAGTTGTCTTTGTCCGTTTAAAACCGCTATTGCTGCCGTAATTAGTCCCGTCTTAAGACCCGCCGTTAAAACACCTATGAAGGTGTGGGTAAATGAGAAGCAAGGGGCGGGAGTGGGAGGGCAATAAGAAACTTTCTCTTTAAAGGAGGTCAAACTGGCGAGGAACTGGCGTCGTGCATGTTAAAAAGCGCCGCTTAAGGTGGCGGACCGACCGGACGCGGAGCGGGACGCCTGGCTTTAATCAGTAGAATTTACGGATCCGTTGTGGAGACGCGTTTCCGCCCACAAGAAAGATGGCGGCTCCCTTGCTAAAGAGTCTGGCTGAGTCGTTAGGATCCCCGGAGCCAGCAGTTCGGCTCATTTTGTCTCTTGTAATCGGTAAGATTCGCTTTGTGAACCAATCAGTATCGCATCCTGGTTTTTGTTGCCGTTACTTTTGTCCAGATAATGGTAAATATTTAGTCCGTATAACGTTAACTCTGCTAAATGGCTGGAGCAGTCTGGTTGGAAAGTGACAGTTAGAGACCGACAATATTTGGGTGAATCAATGAGTGTTTCAATGAACTAACTGACTAATTTACCCAAAGCTTGCAAATACACAGCGCACGCCGTGAACCGACATCTGTGCCTTTGCTTTTTTTTTTGAAAAACCTAATAATTGCTGGTTAACTTGTGGCACTTCTTTGATATGAAGGTGGTCTTGTGTGGCGTAGAGATATGGCTAATGTGGGTATTATGCCGTGTCAAGTAATGTATTGTTCAAATTTAAACCACGGGGAATTAAATCATAAGATATCGCTGTTAATTCATGAAATATAAAAGTAGGTCGATTGAGCCAGCAAAACAGCCCTCACATCCATACTTTCCACAGTTTATTATCACTGTTTTGTTGTTTCCAGTAGGATTGATAGCAGGATTAAAACTGCGGGAGCCTGGTGGTTCTGGCGACCTCGTTAAGAACAATAACCGTCGTTTTGTTGTGCGGTTAATGGTGAATGAGTCAGTGCCAGAACAGATCATCCGACTTTTGTGATCCCTCAATCGAGCAGCGGGAGATGACCCCACGATCTGCTCTTTTTCAAGGACTTTTCGTTAAAAACGCATGTTTTAATACTTTGAGAGGTGCGGTGTGATCCTAAGTTAGTACACGGACAGCTGTAATGTCAAGTGTGTGTGTGTGTGTGTGTGTGTGTCTGTCTGTCTGAATGCCAACGCTTGGGGCGGGGGCGGGGGGGGAATGCACCACCCTGCAGTCTTGCCTGAACTTTGTACTGACATGTGGACATATTGCGGTTTAAATAACAACAATTCAGCAGGGCGAACTTCTATCAGACCTCGTCAGGATAATGTGGATAATGCCTGCCTGAAATCACTCCATCAGCCATGTTTCCTCTTCTTTACATCAGTGTTGCCTAATGTTAATTGCATCATTTTGCAGCCAGCTACTTTGTACTTTGACAGAGGCGCTGCCATGTCAGTTGGCTTTTGTCAGCATTTCCTTTGCAATAGACAGCTGTAATTTTGGCTTTGGTAAGCCAACTGTGTTGTAGAGGGCGACTACAAACATTGCTGTCACGGGAGCCCTGGACTTGGCTCGTTGAATTTCAGAACTGACAGAGATACTGTTACAGTGCACTTTAAGTATATATTAAGTAATATGTGGGTGATGTAGAAACTAAAGTAACGTGTTTTTAGTTGTGTCCCAACAGTGAATTCTGTTTATGTGTGTTTGGGCAGCAGTGCAATAAAGGGAAACTGGTTTACTAGCAACGTTGTAAAAAAGTATTTAATGCAGAAAATTGTACAGGATTGGGGTTAGCTGGTATGTGTCCTTGCAGTATATTCAAGGCGGTTATCTTTCTGCTTGACAGCAACGTGCACATTCCAGTGACATTAATATGCTAATATTATATTCTAATATAAAGTTTAGGGAAATTGTAGTCTTCAGTCTTTGAACTTTTTTTTTTTTGCATCCGTGTTTCTCCATTAACACATTTGCACTCTGTCTCTCCTGCAGGGTATCCCTTCGCTCTGGTGTACCGCTGGTTCCTGTTCTATCAGTCGGCCACAGTTCTGCATTTATTCCACACGCTCTCTGGATTGGCTCTCGCAATTTTCAACTTTGGTGAGATGCAGCAGTGTCACAGATGTGTGCAATTCTGTTTGTTTAGCTGTGCCGCCATGAGCACAGGATCTCAGAAGGGGGTGGCTAGCTCTCACAGACCTACTATTTGTTTGTCACAGGCCACATGACTTCGCTTGAGACTAGACCTGTACAAATCATCGCTCCAAAACATTTAAAACTTCTGTTGAGGTTTTTTTTTTTTTTTTTTTTTTAACGACATCATGTGCAGTTATTTTTATATGTCAGGAGAATTTTTAATATCTCTGATGAAAGAATCAACATCAGCAAAAGCTACAAATGAGTGTTGTTGTTATACTGTATGATCAATAGAAGGCTGGAAAGCAATATTTGGATCCGTGATTTGTCCCTCATTAGTGCAGCAATCGACTGCTCTGAAGATGTCTTTGAGGGAAAAAAAACATCACCTGATGCAGGTTTTATAGTGTCATTATAATATCTCCACCTAAGTGTTTGCTTCTCCCAAACATGGCACCACTGGGGTCTAATACTCTGAGCGTAGACAAATATTCGCTCCCCGCTTCAGAAAACTGGCTTTAAGACGAGCGGGCGTGCAAAGACTCGGAAAAATGAGAAACATCAAGCGAAGACTTGAGTCTTTGGGTTCGAAACCGACTCCGACTTCTTTGTTTAGGCAGGTGTTTTGAGTCGCTTACGTGTTTCGGTGTTCGGTCCGAGGTCTGGGACTGGCTTAATTCTGTGTCGGTGTTTGATGAGTAAGACTGAAAATGATCTCCAGACTTAAATGTGGAAGTCATTACAACTGCTTCAACAGGTTTGCCTGGTTGTGCTGTTCCCTTTTTTTATTAAAACCTGCCTATGCTGTATTATGTATGTATTATGTACATTATGTCTGCTATGTTTGTATTTCTATAATTCTATGATGGTATTTGTTTGTCTCTCTCTTACTATTTATTTTCTCTGTGCTGTCTCCCTTTTCTCCTCCTTTACCCAGCCGACTTTCAGCAGGATGTTTCTTCCTTGTAAGCCGGGTTCTGCTCAAGGTTTCTTCCTGTTAAAAGGGAGTTTTTCCTTGCCACTGTGCTTACCTGGGGCTTCAGGCTCTGGGTTTCTGCCTCTGTAAAGCACCTACAGACAATTTTATTGTATAAGGGGCTATATAAATAAAACTGAACTGAACTGAATTGGATTGGTTAACCAGGCTGAATACTTCAGTTCAGTTCACTTTTATTTGTGATGTGTGGTGTCAGAGGCACAATGAAATGTGTTGGAGGAGAGAAACAGGTCGACGCAGCGACACATAAATAGGAATTACAAGAGAAAAGTTTGATCACTCAAGTTAAGGGAAAAATGTATGAACAATAAGTAACAACAACTTATATAACACTATGCTCACTGGACAGTAAACAGTACAGTGAGATTGTGGTAAGAGCACGGAGACGGTTAACGGTGCTAAAGCAGCCTGGTGACAAGAACTGTCCTTCAGTCTGCTGGTACAGTACGTCCAGCCGGGCTCCTGTAGCGCCTGCTGGAGGTAACAAGGAGAACAGCGTGCATGCTGGGTGGCTGTGGTCCTTGGTGCTGCCGCGCGCCTTCCGCAGACACCGTTGGTGGTAGATCTCCTGGATGGGAGGGAGCCTCTTGCCAGTGATGTGCTGTGCCTCCTCCGCCACTCTCTGCCGTGACAGAGCAGTCCCCGTACCAGACGTGTCAAGAAGTTGAGATTCCACTGCTGCTGCTGCCTCGCCGCTGGACAGGACACGTGTTAAAAAAACAAAACAAAGAAGCCACCGTATATATTGATAATTGATCAGCTGACCTTTGTGACCTGCAGAGACATGGGTGATACAGTATCTTTAAAATCCTCACAAAGAGGCTCCTGTGCGCGGCTCTGCAAAGTAGAGCTTCAGGATCTTTACTTTCACATGTTAAGATTAAAATACCTGAAAGATAGGTTGGCCAGCTAGACCTAAAGGTTGTTTAAACGGAATCTCACACCTCAGGACAAAGGCCACGCGCTGTGGTTTTGAGGTCTATTTATATTTATCTCCACAGCAGCTCAGTAAAACTGCACCAAACGTTTGCTGCATGCAGCGCTTGCATTCTTCTGCCAGACGGGCCCTGATGGAAGCAGAATTGTACCTATTTGAATTCACTGTCATGGAGGACCAATACATGCCTGGATGTTGGTGTTTAAGAGTTTTTCCTCATAAATTAGTAATTGTCGTTGGGTGAATCATTTTGCAATCACAATACGGAGCCACGCTCTTAAAATGGGGCATATGATGGACTTTCATTCTGTTTCTTTCTTTTATAGTTTGATGATGAAAGTTTTGTTTATTATGGTGGATCTTTACTATTCATCCTATTTGAGGGTATATAATATTTTCTATAATCATTCTTTATTCTGAAGCTTCAGGTGAGAGCTGTCTGAACGTTAAAAAGTGACGCTGGCTCCAACTTTATGCTGTTGGAGCAGGCGCCGCTAACACTGACCTCTTTTTCTTTCTGTTATCCTCCATGTTGCTCCACCTGGAATTTGCAGCAGGTCTGTTCCTCTATCGTTCTCCTCGTGGAATAGCCTGAGTCTACGACTCCATACGGAAGCTAATTTAGTCCAGTCTATAACGTGTTTCCATTGTTGTGACTACGTCTTTACTGATATTTAACCGCTTACCTGCGGAACTTTGCTGTTGTCTGGTTAAAGTTGTGGACTTTTCTGCCCTGATCATCCCTCTCATCGTCCTCTGTCTGACTCTCTTCAGGATCTCAGGTCTATCACTCTGCAGTATGCATCCTTGTTCAGTTCCTGATGCTGAGGCTCATGGGAAGGACGGTAACAACCATCCTCAGCAGCTTTGTGTTTCAAATGGTGAGGCGTGGTGCTGTTTCATCTTAAAATAATATAATATTATTATTTCTTTTATTTAATAATAATAAAAAAACCTATCTTGTAATTAAACTAATAAGCTTTGATTTATTCAGATAAGTAGCCAGTAATCCCTCTTTTTGTCTAATCTGTGTCTTCTAAGTCCTCTAATTGTGCCTTTTTAAAGGTTTACCTACTGGCAGGTTACTATTACACAGCGACAGAGGAGTATGATATCAAATGGACGATGCCTCATTGTGTCCTCACTCTCAAGCTCATCGGTAAGTTGGTTCATAGCTCTACGTGCACTTGCCTGCCCTCTAGCTCATGTATTCTCGTCCGAAAACGTAGACATTTTTTTTCGAGTGTCGTATCTTTCAGTTACCTTTTGTGTGCATGGTAAACACAACCGTTTAAGAGCAACATCTCCTTGTAATGCGCTTGTATCGTTGCATTACAGGTTTGTCACTTGATTACTACGATGGTGGGAAAGAAGCAGTAAGCTATCTGTTTATCTGTCTGTCTGTCTGTCTGTCTGTCTGTCTGTCTACTTTCGAGCATCAAGATAGTTTGGAAGATAACGAGCTCAACTTCCTGTGCTCTGTGTTTTGTCCTTATTTTGGTTTCAGAGAGCCCAGCAGAAGAGTGCAGCCCTGACATCGGTGCCCTCTCTGCTCGAGGTTCTCGGCTTCTCATACTTCTACGGAGGCTTCCTGGTGGGCCCCCAGTTCACCCTGCAGAGCTACAAGAAGCTGGTGGCGAGGGAACTCACTGACTGTCCTGGAAAGCCCCCAAACAGGTTGATTTTGAAAAATATGCGAGGTTCAAAAAAACAGCTGCAAAGCTGTTATTAAATGACTGTTTGTTTGTTTGTTTGTTTAAAAAAACAAAAACAACAGACAAGCCACAGTCCAATGGCACAAATGAGACTCTTGGCGTCCATTTCCATCCCCCATTTTACTCTTCTCTCTTTTAGCGTTTTGCCGGCTATGAAGAGATTTGCTGTTGGGTTTCTCTTCTTGGTGATTTACGCGATATTTAGTCCATATTACCCAGACAGCTACTTCTTAACAGACGAGTTTGAGGTGAGAATCACTTCTAAAATAAAGAGTCGCGACAATTTGCGCCATTTTCCTCATCACTCCAAAATAAACCCTCTTCTCTTCACAGGCACAGCCCTTCTGGTATCGCTGTGTATTTATGCTGCTTTGGGCTAAATTTAATTTATACAAGTATGTCACCTGTTGGCTGATAGGGGTAAGTGGCTTTTTGACCTGTAAATGTGGGCCTGAAAAATGTAATTATAGGCTACATCTATGCAGCTTTATGTAAGTGATATGAACTATGATATGATATGCAGGTTTTCTCACATTGTTTTTTACTGCGTTACAGGAGGGAGTCTGTATATTATCTGGACTTGGCTATAATGGTGTGCTGGAGGGGAAACACCAGTGGGACGCTTGTGCCAACATGAAGGTGTGGCTCTTTGAAACGACGCCGCGGTTTCAAGGAACAATCGATTCTTTCAACATCAACACAAATGAATGGGCGGCCAGGTCAGTGCCAAGTCGAAAATCAGTGCCGTTCCCTGACTCGTATTCAAAGCGCTGCCGTAAAGGTTAAATATTCACAGAGGCCAGAAGTCTAGCGCTGAAGGTTGCTGCAGATCAGACGCGTTCCCTTACAAAAAAAAAAAAACAAGCAAAAAGACCTCCTGGTCACAAAGGATTCACATCAATCTGGTGCAGAGGTCGAGTGTTTATTGGTTTGAAGTAGGTCTGCTGGAGTTGGGTTGGCTGTAAAAACAAAAAAAAGATGAGGTATGTGTTATCTGTGCTCTCATCGCGCTTGTTGTAAACGTAGTTATGCGGAAGTCGCAGTGTGGCGTGATAAAACACGTAAAACTTTGCTCAGCGTGTGTGCAGGAGAGGGGTTGGTTGAGGAGGAGGGACGTTGGTGCTCACTGGCACCGTTTGCTTGCGCTGGGCAGAGCGTGACACCGCGTTTTGGTACGGGAGCTCATTCCTCTCAGTGGCAACACAAACAGCCTGGTTTCAAAACATACATAAATAGTTGTGATCAAGATGTTAACAGTCTGACCCTCCGCTGAATTGGTAAGTATGCATGAGTAGGCTCGAGCATCGCTGAAATGTTTTGTGGTCTCAGTTGCTAGGCAACGACAACTTTCCGGTAACGTGGCATTTTCCATGTAGGCTGCAATAGCTGAGCCATTACACTGATGCGTTTCTAAGTAAAATCAGCCCTTTCTTTGGTCAAAAAGACCTGTATTATTGGCTTTCTGTCTTACCTTTTTATGTTGTTTTTTTTTTTTTTTTTTTAAAGAAATGTCTTCAAGAGATGTCGATTCCTCGGCAACAAGGCCCTGTCTCACATTCTCACACTCCTCTTTTTATCGGTTTGGCACGGCCTTCACTCTGGATACTTGATTTGCTTCTCCATGGAGTTCCTCATCATCGTGGTAGAGAAACAGGTATGTCAGAGTCGGCCTTGAGTGGGAATGATATGCAGGCCATTCTTGTTGGAAACTGCTAAGAAAGATTTTGTTTGTTTGTGTGAGACAGTTTGTCTCTCTAGTGAACAACAGCCCCACGCTGACGAAGCTGGCCAACAGTTCCCTGTACCCTCTCATCTACGTAGTCCAGCAGTTTCTCCACTGGTTTTTCATGGCTTACTCATTAGTACCGTTCTGCCTCCTCACCTATGACAAATGGCTCAAGGTAGGTCACTCAGAAACCTCCTCTCACAAATACTGTGTTCATCCGGGAGCTAATAATAAAAGAAAATGGAGAAGGAATTATCAGGTGTTCAGACCAAAACACACAAATTGTGTTAAATTGATTACTTGTGACATATTTCATTTAAACAATCTAGAAACAAGTTCCTAAAATTTCCTCTATACAGATGGGAGGCGTATAAAATGCAGTTTGTATTAAAATCTGAATCTGATCGGTTCTGCTCTGTAGGGACTTAATGGCTCGTGCATAATGACGGACATCGGTAAAGAGAATATCGGCATTTTAGATGAGATCTCGTTGCAGCTTTATTTCCTTGCCCGTGCTCTGGTTAAATTACCTGCACAGCCTGTTCCAGAATTTTCTTCTAGGGCCAATGCTTTGACTGCCTGGGTGGGCCGGCCACCCCACTCCATTACTCAGATTAATAGCAGCAACAGTAATGCAGCAAAATTAAGTCAACAGTGAAATTATTGAAAAAGAGCAGGAATAAATGGAAAAAAATGTGTTTGCCTAAGCTGCAATGATAGGAACAAGGTCTTACGCAACGTGTAACAAACTGCGTGCACGAATGTGTGTTTATGCAGCCGTGTTTAATTCAGTACTAAAAAAAACATTTGGGAGACACTGAGAAATGCACATTTTCCTTGTTTTCCAGGTGCAAATGTCGGTCTATTTCCTGGGACACGTCTTCTTCATTGTAGCCTTTTTAAGCGTTCCTTACCTTCGCAAGATGCTTGTCCCTATGAAGGAGCGAGGCCAGTTAAAGCAGGAGTGAACCTTGCAACCTCGGGCCCGGCATGGTAAGCCAGTACAGCTCTTATGTTATCAAAGCCAAAAATGTCCAACCCCCCCCCCTCCCCCCGACTATCTGTGCTTCCTTCTAGGTCTGAAGGGATCTGTGACTTTCAAGGAGAAGAATGGAAAATGTTTCAAGGCCTTTAATGATGAATATAAATGTCGATATAAAGACACATTTCTGCGTATATATTTTTGTTTTTCTAAATGGGGGGGATTTTATAAACATTTAGAGAAATGTTTACATGAAATGACCATCGTGCCACCAGTTGATTTTGAATGCACGCCATGATCAGTGGCGGTGTCTCCTCCCCCGTTTGTTTTTTTCTTTCTTTCCTAAAGAAAATGTGAAACTTAGAGACTTGAGGACGCTTTAATAGAGTTTTATTATTCTGTCCCAGGTCTGTCGTCTTTGTGTTCCCCATCGTTATCTCGTGTCCACCTCCCGCAGTCGGCTGCGGCCGCGTGTCTGCACAGACGGTTGAAGCACAGCGTCAGCGTACAGCGCGCTCGTACCGTATCGTGCATACAAAATGCATGTAGTATTGATGGTTACCGGGCCAGAATGTCACATAATTAACCAAGCACACACAGTCCTCAACTCAAAATGGCCTTATTAGAATACGTTTGTTTTTTTTTTTTTTGTTTTTTTTTTTTTTTCTCAGAATATTTGTTTTCATTTAAGAACTATGGTTTCATCATAATTTGCGTTCTTCTCTTCACGGCCCTTTTATTTTCTTGTCACGTCTCGTCTTCCTTCTCGTCTCTGTTCAGATGAACTCACTCCTGATTACCGGTGAAGCACACAGATGTGGAATTGAAGGGGAGCTGCTCGCCGAGCGCTTTAACCCCGGAAGAGCAACGCCCAGCCTTGCTCTTCCGGGGTTAAAGGTCTTGGCCGTCATGAACTCACTGGGACTCGAGCGCTGTCTGTTTTTGATGAAGAATAGGTGACCGCATTCGCATTAGTGTTTCGCCTTCTTCTGTCTCCAATAGCAGGTGAGGATTTAGGCAAAGAAGAGTGGAGAGCTGAGTTATCCATCCCATTCTGTGAACGCCTCTTTACTGAGCTGTTCGAGCTGCATCGTGGGATCACTATGCTGGAGGAAGGCTGCCACTGCCTCTTTTTGATGCTGACAGGCATATATAAAGGAAAAGACAATTTCTTAGTAAGATTTGTACATTTGACCGTTATTATCGATTGACATGAACTGCTATATAAACAACTTTTTTGCCTTACTTCAACCAAATGTACAGAAGAACACTTGATATGAAGGAGAATGATGGTGGCTTTCCAGGACACTTTTATAATGTACAATAAAATGCTGCATTTGAAGCAGACTCGTGTGTGTGTGTGTGTGTGTGTGTGTGTTCGTGGCCTGGTGCATCATGTGTGTTTACAGGACCACAGGGCAATAGGGGGCAATATGACGTCATTTTGCAGTCTGGTTCACAAGGCTTCAACAGTGAGGAATTACATATTTGAAATATATTTATAGGTGGTCATGTGATCAGTCACCCTGACCCAGAAATGAAGGGTGGGGGGGCAGAAAACGTGATGTGTATCGCTGTGTGTAGGTCTGAGTCATTCTCGGCGTGCAGCAAAAATAAATAAATTTTAAAAAAGCCAGAACAGCAGTCTGGTACAGAGCTGGTGGGGGCCGGCGTGAGAGAGCCTGAGAGGGAGAAGGACGCAGTGTGGGCGGGTTAAGAAATGCCGAGAGGGAGGGGACGCCAGCGTAACATTTCCCACTGTTTGTTCCCTCTGTTCCTCCGTGCAGCCGAAAAAACAAGCACGTCCGTCGCTCTCCAGCAGCAGCAGACCCAGATAAAGTCGTCTCCTTCCTGGAGCTTCTCTCCTCGCGTCCTTCTTCACCTGGAGGTTTGCTTCCAGCCAGCGGGGGGAGGTTTTTGCCCAACCGAGCGGCAGAGCTGTGAGAGGCGGATGCTGCGAGCGTAGAGGTTGGGTACCAACCAGGAGCATCGCCGCACTCACGGTATCGTAGAAAATCGTGCGCTTTTAACTAACCCTCCGTTCCTGCGACATGTTCTCTGCTGATGAGCTCCCAACATGGCCAAAGGCGGTCACGGAGCCCCCGCCGATAACGTGTGTCAGCGCACAGCAATGACTGATTATTGTCGCATAGCATGTTTCTGTGCTCACGGAGCCCGTGCACAGCCTTTATTTATAGATTTTGGGTGTTTTGCACTGAGCTGATGGGGGACTGCAGCAGTGGTCAAAGAAACGAGGCTTGGCGTGCCAATGAAAGCAAAAAAAAAAAAAAAAAACACAAACAAAAACTAAGGTCTCATTTTCACTGCTGCCACTGCTGCACTTGTATATTTTAAATCTAACAACCCGTAATTAAACCGTAGAGAAACACCCACACGCACGTAAAACCCAGGTCGCAGCCAAGGTGTGTGCATGCTCTGTTGTGGTGATCCCCAAATCGACACTGTGGGGAATCAATTAGTCCGAATGTTATGTGACATTCTGTTTAATGGCACAATCAGCGGATGTGTCTCCCTCTTTCTGTTTGATCAGCTGTTGATGCATGTCCTGTATCCCTAACCCCACCTTGTTGCCCCCTCTACCTCTCCTCTCCTCCCTCAGATGGACAGATTGAATTTTCTCTCCTTCTTCCTCCTTTGCTTGACTTCAGTTGCCAGTGGCAACAAAGGTCAGTTGCTTCTCCTTTTTCCACTGTTAATAAAGTGTTAAGGTGATGGTTTAATTTGCTATGGGAACGTTAAAAAAAAAAAAAAAAAAAAAAAAAGCTTGTCCAGGTGCTTGAACGTCAGAAAAGGAGCCGAAGGAGACTGATGCAGGGAAGAGGCGAGGAGAGTGGAGGAGAGAGGGGGAAGGCAGACAGACAGGCAGCAGAAAAGGAGCTGTGACAAGAGAGGACGAGGCCAGAAAGACGCGGGCCGATAAGGAAGGAGGAGGAAGAGGGCGCTGAGATCGGGTGACACGGAGGAAGAGGAAACGCCTGAGATACCCGAGGATGCGCGTGTATATTTATACGTGGCTTTGGCAGATAAATGAGGCTGGATGGGGTGAGCGACAGAGAGGAGAGAAGGAGCGGCAGAAAGAGGGATGCCTTTCAATCTGTAATCCCGTATGTAATCCACAGGCCTGATGCTCAGATTAATGCTATATAGCAGAAGAGGGAGGAGGAAGCTCAGCCAGGGGAGAGAGGGCAGGAGATAAATGACCCAAAATGAGACACAGCAAAGGAGTGTGGAGGTAGAGGAGGAGGAGGAGGAGGAGGAGGTGGTGGCAGTGTCAGGCTGGACCGAGAGAGACGATGTTAAATAGACCTTTGATTAAGTCTGAGCATTGAACCTCACCTGGTTTTTGATGTCTTCATTTTTTAAAGTGTGGAATTATTCTCTGAACAGACTCCACGCCAACAGTTTCATTGTCATGGGGAGATGAAGATGAATACACCCACTTGCTGTTCTCTGAACGTCGTTCATGTGAATTATTCATTTTATCTCAGTTTACTTTGTGCGCTCTGGTAGCGAATAGATGTTGATAACGGTAAAAAGTTAAAGTTTCATTTAAAAAGTGAGCCCATCACTCATGAATAATTCGCTGGTATCTTGATCCTGATTAACCCCCATCCCACCTTCTTAAGTTCCCTCCTCTTACAAAAATCTATTAACAGGCTGCATGCTTGAGTAATGGCTTACACCATAAATAATATTTCACTCCACCTCATATAAGTTTAATTAAAGAACCACCTTCTTTGAATTCAAGCTTAGTAGAAAATGAAAACGTCCGGGTAGATTTCCATGGAATTGCAATCAGCTACAGACGGCAGCTTGCATGAAAGCACCGCTAACCTAAAACGCTTGGGTTTGCCGCCTAATTGTAAAGTTTGGAACCCTAGTGGTCCGATTTATCTTTCCTTCCATTCTGTTTGTTTTCTTGTCACAGTGACAAGACGGTCAAATTAATTCGAGCCAGATTTCGGGAGAATGCAGCGCGCCTGAAACTGTTGCTTATCACAAGCCTTGTGCTGTTTAGAGATCAAGGGCAGGAGAGGGGATGCACGCCAGCTTTTGTTTTTTTGTTTTTCTTTTTTTTCTCTCTGTCTTTGCTGGAGTGTAAAATCATCATCCTTCTGGCTCATTAAAATGGTCTTTGATCATTCAGCATAGAACATTCGGCACCGGATGAATAATTAATTCCCAATTAAAGGTTAAATTCTGAGTAAACCTCAGGCATTTGATTTTGACATGGCTGTTTTTGTCATGCATTGTTGTGCAGTGCCTCTGGCGGGTCACTATGGCTGATTGATATGAGCAATATTCCCCTCTGTGTGCGATAAGGTGGAATCTGGCTGTAATTACACCACAGACCACAGAGGTGCACAAATTGATGCGTAATATGGAGAAAGGAAGGAAGAGCGCGGGTATGACTGCGATTAGACTGCGTTTCTGTGTTCACGCACATGCATGCATCGCCTATTTTCCTCTCAAGCACATCCTCACCATGCCCTTGCCAATAATGGAGCGTTATAAATAGACACATTTGTTCTTTCTAATTGCTCCGTTTGACCCAAAGTCTCTCTGGTCTCTCCCCTTCTGTGTGTTGTTCAGCCAATAAGCACAAGCCATGGATCGAGACAGAGTACCAGGGGATTGTCATGGAGAACGACAACACGGTGCTGCTCAATCCTCCTCTTTTTGCCCTGGATAAAGATGCTCCGCTGCACTATGCCGGTAATATCAACAGCGAGGGTTGAGGGCGGGGACCGGAGAGAGCAGGAAAAATGATCAATTACCTGACATTCCACACAGTTACCTTAAACATATCGGGAAATCTAAATCCAAAAAGCTCCAATTAGCTTCCAATATCAAATGTTGATCATTTTACAGAAGGTTGCTTTTACTCTTTGCAGTCTTATTTCCCAATGGACTGGCGGCCTAAATACTAACGGCACCGCGTTTAGTCACAGAGTACACGACTTTTAGTCCCTCAGAGTGTAATTCAACCCTTAACCGGAGGAGCAGGCAGCGGTGGTCCGCCGCCGCAGCCTGATGAAATGAGGTTATCTCGTTTGCACCCCTGGAAATAACCGTGTTCACTCAGAGTATAATAGATCCGTTGGAACGGCTTGAGTGGACCCTGGAATTCACTGGTGCTGGTATCAAGAATGGAGATAAAATTAGCAGTTTGAGCCGTCCTCAAATTATGCAGGTCATAATGAGACCTGATAAGATGAGGGTTTCATTTTGAGTTTCCACTGCAATCTATTGTAATGACTGCTTTGTAAAATGTGGTGCTACCGATTCCTGCAATTACCTGCACTCCCGAGTATAATCTGATTTCAGAGATGGTGATATTACATCTATTACAGTAGATTATCACTATTTATTGAAAAAGTAGTAAAAGGTGCTTGATTTCTTTTTTCCCTCCATCTTTGCTGCAGTTGTCATTGTTTCACTTGTCTACTGGCTGATTTATCAATTGAATATTAGAAATATTATGTTAAGGAAATTTAGTAAGACTTTGGACCATTAATTGACATTTGTGTTTGTTTTTGCTACACATTATAGAATTATGCAGAAAAATATTAAGAAATCCGGCCCATGTGCTTGTATGTACATCTATAAGATCTCTAAATGCTTAAGGTTATCAGCTATATTATTGATTTCAAAGGAAAACAAAGGAAGAATGGTTTTTAAAAATCCCAAGTCTTCGAGACATTTCAGACAAACTAAACAAAGACTTTAGCTGAGGATCTGGGGTGTTACTTTCATTGGATAATGAGGTTTCTTTTCTGCTCTGGCAGGTGAAATCTGCGGCTTCCGCGTTCATAACGGTCCCTCGGGTTCAGGTACCGGCCAGTTTGAAGCCGTCGTTCTGGACCGCTCCACTGGCGAGGGTCTCGTCCGCTCTAAAGAGCCACTGGACTGCGAAAGCCAGAGGGAGCACAGCTTCACCATCCAGGCGTACGACTGCGGAGAGGGACCCGACGGAGCGAACAGCAAGAAGTCCCACAAGTTAGCTCCGCCCCTCCTAAAGGCTCTTTCCTGTTGTTAACAAAGATGACCTCATTGCGAAGACAGTGATGATGTTGTTGTTGTTGGAATAATCACTCCCCCTCTGCTTGTGTCTCGCCTCCC
The DNA here is from genome assembly GCA_015343265.1 of Pao palembangensis. NCBI lineage: Eukaryota > Metazoa > Chordata > Actinopteri > Tetraodontiformes > Tetraodontidae > Pao > Pao palembangensis. Next base: position 2,650,843 of record CM027088.1, on the reverse strand, counting down.
ACTCCTCTGTCCTCCAGGGCCACCGTGCACGTTCGCGTGAATGACGTCAATGAGTTCTCCCCGGTGTTCGTCGAGCGTCGCTACGAGGCTTCGGTCCCAGAGGGGCGTCTGTTTGACCGAATCGTGCGCGTGGAAGCCCTGGATGCCGACTGTTCCCCACAGTACAGTCAGATTTGCTTCTACGACATCATCACTCCCAATGTTCCCTTCGCCATTGACAACGACGGTGAGGTTTTATCTGGGCCTGCAGACCTAGGAATGTTTGCCCTTCTCTTCAGTTGCCATGTTTTGCTCCTTTTACACTATCCACTTCATCGGCCCTCTAAAGAGTCTTGATCCAATATTCGCCTCAGTATACAAACTGCATGTTAATGAAAAGCACACACACACACACACACCAGAAGCTGCTGAGATATCACTATCGGTATAACAACGGAGGTGCTCGGGGGTACCTAATTCCTCTCACAGGTAGAAAATGTAATTTATGGTCCTGCGTATGCATGACTCTGCAAAATTGTCTGGGACTTTCTGGGTTTTGCAAATGATGAGCAGCTCCTTCATTTATTCAGACTGGGCCAGACTGGTCCAGCAGCACAGAAACTCTCCTTCCTCTCCTTCCTCTCCTTCCTCTCCTTCCTCTCCTTCCTCATTCCGCAAGCAGCAGCCTTAAAAACATTTCATAAATCCTCATTTGTGTTTTTCAGTTACACAACTTCCTGTCAGTGACTAATTCCTTCTATTTGTGTCCCTCCTATTCTGTGTTTTGTCCTTTCTCTCTTTGCCTCCGTCTCCTAGGTAACATTAAGAACACGGAGCCTTTGGATTCAAAGCATCAGCGCGTTCACACCTTCTGGGTGACCGCCTTCGACTGTGGGAAGAATCGTGCTCAGGCTGACGCCCAGGTCGTCGTCACGGTCAAGCCGTCCTGCAAACCGGGCTGGATGGGTAGATATCCGTGTTTCTGATTCTCCTTGGGTAGCGCTCCGGAGGCTGCGGGGAGAATGTTGTAGTAGCTGGGCTGTTTTGTAGTCAAAAAGTGAATTTGCCTTTAGTAGATGTGCGTGGGCTGCTGCTGCTGAGATGAATGACCTTTGCCTCTTTATTATAAGCCTGGCTTTATGCTGAAGGTAATTATCAAGGGAGGTCAATTAATTAATTAATCATGACATTATATTTTTAAGCAGGTCCACTACTGCTACACTTTGACATTATTAGCAGGAGTAGTTTTATTTTTCTGTTAATTTTTCCTCTTAACATTTAGGACTTCAGTGCTCTTTTTTTTTTGTTTGACCTTAAACCATCTTGTAAGAAGACAGAATTAAAACTAGAGGAGGTATTTCCTTTGTTTTTAACCTGCTTAAGCTGCTAGAATCTTTAATGAGTAGTCAGTTTTTAATTGTTAATTGTGTTTTGTTTTTTTTTTTCTCCCAGCATGGACCAAGCGCGTGGAGTACACCCCTGGGTCCGGCAGCATCCCTCTGTTTCCTGGTTTACATCTGGAGACGTGTGAGGAGACGGTGTGGAACATCCAGGCCACCGTGGAGCTGCAGACCGGACACATCGGAAAGGGCTGTGACAGGGACAGCTACTCCGACAGATCAGTGCGACGGCTGTGTGGTGAGCTGGACGGAGATGGAAAGCTGAATACTCAGGCGCTCCGATCTAATACTCTCTGTGACCTTCGCCAGGAGCTGTCAGGGGTGAAGTCGACCTCCTTCCTCCTCCGTCTCCTGCTGCTAACTGGACTTCTGCTCTGCCCACACTTCCCTCTTCTGATTCCTCTCTGGTCTTCTCCTTTAACGGGTCCAACCACGTTGCCGTGGTACCGGATTCCGTCGTCTCCGCGTTGTCGGGTGACCACTTCACCCTGCAGCTGTGGATGCGGAGGGGCGGCGGCAACATCCAGCCGGCAACCACTCAGACCAGAGGCAGTCGCAAGGAGGAGGAGACCATCGTGTGCAGCACCGTCAGAAACGGTGTGTTCAATCACATCGAGAAAAAAAAGGAACGAAATAACGCTCTTGCTTCTCCTCCCCAGAACTGCAGCAGGAAAGAAAAATGTGTTTATAGCCTCAACAACTGCTATCAAGGTGCTCTTGAGGCACACTTGAATCCATCTGCTTCATCTGAGCAGCCAAGCGAACAGCAGACGGGAGGCGAAAGACTGAAATCACGCCAGGCATAATATTTTATATACAGTAGGGTGTGAATATTTGACATTCCAGGCTTGCTGCTGTGAACCTCAGCTGAGTTAGAAGCGGATACAATACACAAACGAGACCAAACAAAGCTGTTAAAAACCCCAACAATACTCGAAAATGAAAGCAAAGATACACAGAGAAGAGATTTTAAGATTTGAAGTGTGGGTTTAATGGCGCTGCTCTGTGCTCCTGCTCCACAGACGACTCCTTCTCCCACTACTCCCTCTCCGTCCACGGCTGCCGTCTGTCTCTCTTCTACTGGCCCGACGTCGCAGCCGCGCGGCCCGTCAAGTTCCTGTGGAAACTGGAGCAGGTGCTGTGGGAGCCACGGCTCGTAGCTGTGACGCTCTGTCACCTTCCCCACCTCCTTTATTCGCAACTTGAACATCAAACTTGAGAAAAGGGGGGGGTGAGGCGAGCAGGAATAGCGCCTTTCCGGCATGCGTGCGTTGACGGGGGATTGGGGCGGGTGTTCTGACTGAATCCGGTGCTTCCAGACAGATTGGAGCAGAATGGATTAAAAGCTACAGAGCCGATACAAAGAAGATTTGTCAAATCCCTTCGTCTAAACCACAATATCTTATTACCGCTGTCTTTGGTTCCAGCCCCTCTGTTTAATTCTCCCGTCTTTATTATTTGTATCCTTACTGAGAAGGCTCCAAGACATGTTTTTTATAGGTTACATAGATAAATCTTGTTTAAAAAGTTGTATGTTAGCGTGTTCCGCTAAAGTGTTAAGGCTTTGAACACCCCCCCGTATCCTGTGAGTAACAACAGCCGTTAAGCAGGTTTTCACTCCTGCATCATTAATGAGCTGTAACCTTGGGACAGCACACACTGACGCTGTCATCTCTGTGCAACAGGTGTGCGACAGCGAGTGGCATCATCTTTCGCTCAGTGTGCAGTTTCCCTCGGTGACCTTATACGTGGACGGTGTGACCTTTGACCCCGCCCTGATCCACGACAACGGAGCCATCCCCAACCCCGCCGCCCGTCAGAGGATGTCCGTCGGCGCCTGCTGGGGTAAACTCGCCTCAGCTTGAGCCACCATTTCCTTCCAGTTTATCCATGGCGTCTGACGCAAATTAATGCAGGCGACGAGGAAGCAGTTCTCATTTTTGTGCACTTTTCTCCGCTTCGGGTTCTGCGAGCGGAATCGTCTGCAGGCTGACACGACACCTGAAGTCCTCCAATGCTGACAATTTCCTATTTACTCCCTGATTCCAGTCACTAATAATTTGCTTGATGCAGTTTTTCTCTGAGGGATTCTTACTTAACTGACTCATCAATTATTCAGAGAAGCCGAAAAAAAAAAAACAAAACAAACCCATGTGAGCTACCAGCCAATTATACTGAAGTGATGTTTAAACTGGGATGTCTCTCTAGATAAGGATGAGAAGCTGGACTGCTGAATATTTTCATCAAGCTCCTTTTTTTTGTTACATCAGATATTCTCCATTTTTTCAGACGTCACAGCGCTCAGCTGTTCTTCTCATTCTGCTTTGTTGTTTTTCTCTTTGTCCACGTCTCTCGGCCCGTCCCCGGTGTCCCTGCAGAGCCCGATGAGAAACCAAAAGAGATACAAAACAACACCTTCTCCGAGGGTAAAGACTCGGCTGTCACGGTTTTCACAACAAGCAGGAGAATAATCTGAATACCTTCCGCTCATTGTTTACTGTCTCTGCTCTGCAGTGAAGTATGTGGGCGGTTACCACGGCCTGTTGTCAGGGGTGACGGTGCGTCCCGGCAGCGTGGAGCCACACAGCGTGGTGGAGTGTCTGTATGCCTGCAGGGAGGGCCTGGACTTTGGAGACCTGGAGACTCTGGGCTCCGGCATGAAGGTGAAGAAGGGCAGAAACAGAGAACCCTGTTTTGGAAATGGGTTCTTTTTAAGTTTGAAAGTTTGGATATTTTATGATATTCTATCCCAGTACCCCTTAATGACTTCTTTTATTACTCTAATTATAGCCAAACATGATGCTTCGTGTTGAGGTTTAATCATCTCTAATGAATGAACATATTAAATACACAATATTACACAATATTTGTTAGAAACAATGTTCCCAAATGATTTGATTGATTTCAGCTCTTCCCAAATGGTTCATTCAGGTGTTTAATGAAGACAAAGTTGAATTTACATTTTTTTATTTTTTTTCAATCACAGGTTTAGATCTAGAAGTAGATCACTGTGTCCATCATAAACGAATTAAGGAATGAGAACCACTCTGTCGCAGGAACGTTTAGGACACCGCAATCTAATTCATCTTCAGTTTTAATCATTTCTACAAACAACATCTTCTTTAGTCTGTTTAAGAGGGCAGAAATGTAAGGGCACCGAAGCAAAACCTGCTTCTATGTCCACGAGGAGAAAGACCTTACTGATTTAAGAGACGAACCTGGGCGGTCTTATCATTATCAAGTGTTTCCTATCCCCTCTGATGGTTTGACCTTGTATCTCGGGGGAGGTATTTTAACCGAAAGGTATCTTGACAGTGTCTGCGGTGATCCTTCAGCTTCTGCTTTCACCTTGCAGGTTCACGTCAACCCCAGCCAGTCCGTCTTAGTGCTGGAGGGAGACGATATTGAGAGCTTTAACCGTGCAGTGCAGCAGGTCACCTACAGAAACTCTCTGCGCTTTGCCACCCCTGGAGTCAGACCCCTCAAACTGACCACATCGCTCAGGTATTACAAACGCACACACGCACGCACCAATGGAGAACACTGACGGCTGAAACGTCACAAACTGCAAAGCGATTTTCCTCGGACCCTGCAGTGGACCCTGTGGCACTGGGCTCATCAGACGTGGACCTTTGCTCTGTGGCAGGAAAAGACTCGATTAGAGAAGCAGCCACAGCCGGAGATAACAGAACGTCTTATCTGCTTATTCTTTCGCTATGACAGGGAAAATTGCAGATGCCCGAATCATCCTCCGTGGTTAATCCCCCTTTTTCTAATCGGCCCGTGTTCACCTCATTTGTACATTAAATTACATTAACGCGGGCCTGATCTCTTCTGGAAGCTGGTAAACAGACTTCAGAGCGATGAACTCTCCCCGAGTCGCCCGGCGAAGAACAGAAAAAGCAAACGAACATTGTTTCTGTGTCAGTGCTCAGCCATGTCCGCCTGCTGCGAACCGGCGCAGCGGCGTTGGCGCTCACTCTGAGCTGATGAATATTTAATTAACCTTGAGAAGTACATTTAAGTCCACCTAAAACGATACATCATAGTTTGTTTTTTTTCAGCCCTCTACGCTCTCGTGCTCTGTAGATGTGTTCATTGCCATCTTTTCGTGGCTGTTGTTGTTGTTGCTGATGAAGAAGTCACTGCTGGGATTCCACGAGTCAAGGTCATGCACAGAGGTTGTTTTCCTCCCTCTCCTGCCTGAAGTGGACCAGTTTTTTGTTTTTTTTTTCTTCCGCCGTCAGTGTGTATTATTGGGTGCATGAAGATTAGATGGATTTTGAAGCCAGGAGTTACTCAGATGGCTGAACAGCAGGCCCTTCTGGACGGGCCGATAGAAGCAGCTGCTCACTCTGATATCCGAATTGCAACACACACACGCACACACACACACACACGCCGCTTAATCCACTGATGCTGAATTATACTGCAAACGGATACATCCCCGTAATTTGATTTGCTCTGTGGAAGAAAATTGAATGTGAAACAGCAGAGCTTATATCTGTGTGTTCAGGTTCGGATGTGGTGATTCTGCAGTTGCAGGAAGTAACGGCGTAGATAGGATCGTGGTCGTTTGTCACTGCGTGACTCTTTTCCTAATTTGTTGGCAAGCTTACAGCCTTGCTGCTGTTGCTCACACTTATAATATGAACTTGTTAATCTCGCTTCAACATATAAACATGCAGCCAAAGTCAAACTAATGACTTTAGATCGGAACTGGAATCAATGATGCTTTAATAACGTTAACATATGGCTGCGCTATCTAAACAATAACCATTTTTAACCCAGTTTTATTTTTCTTTTCCTGCCAAAAACCCTTTCCTCACCAGATGTTTCAATGAAGAGAGCTGCCTGTCCCTCAAACAGCTGGAAGGCTACCTGGTGGTGCTCCAGCCCGATGCCCCTCAGATCTCGCTGTCCGGGGTCGGCCCTCATCTGGCGCGTCCTGCCCCTGAGTTTGAAGGTCCTCGCGGCGTCTCCCTTTTCCCTGAGCTGCGGATTGTCTGTTCCCTGTCTCATGCTGTGAACACAGCTGCACAGGGGATGGAAGGTGGAGGTGGGTCAGGCGTCCATTCACCACGTCTGTCTCCTTTTGCTTTCATTGGTCATTCGTTTCCTGTTTTCCACCTGTTTAGCCCTGATGTCTGACGCCGTGGCTCACACTTTGGACGGCTGTGAGGTCCAACCCTTGGGGGAGGAGCTGAACCCAGAGAGGGAGGAGCTTCTGGTTGACATGGATGTTGTACGGGAGAGGGGACTGGAAATCATCAATACTACCGCATATATCGCCATCACAGGTGACGTGCATAGATGTTCTACCGGTGGCACACTAGCCTGCAAACAAGCATGACAAATCTGTAAAAAATCAGTTGTGTGAAATAGTAACATGCATATGGACTGACCGCCTGTCCAGGATGTATTTTGGCTTCTCACATGGTGACTGCTGGGATAGGCTCCACCACCCATCTGTGACCCTCTTCATGACTAAGCTTCTTAATAAGCAGAAAATACCGAAGATTAATTCCGTTGTTTGTGGCTTTTTTTTTCCCCTCTCCGCCCTGATTTTCCTGTTTTTAAGGCCTGTGTGCATCTGCGATCGTTACAGGTGCCGAGTCCATCTCAGTGTACGAGGACGTTCTGCGTTCGGTCCGCTACAGACTGGCCAAAGGCTCCGCCCGCTTTGAGAGGAGGTTCCGTCTATCCTGCTCCGAGATGAATGGCAGATACACCAGCAATGAATTGACTCTGGAGGTAAGAACAAACATCCACGTGACACCTCTGGATGAAGGTTGACAAGAACTTGGATGTGAGAACTTAAGTCTTGAACTTTCGATGCAGTTTATTAGTCACTGAAAATAAGACCCTGGGTCCTTCCTCCCTGGCAGGTGAACTTCCTCCACTCTCTAGACAATCTGTACCACCCATCCCACCTGCTAGCCTCCCAGCAACAGTTCCTCCATCCATCCCATCATGCTGGAGAGCTGAGCGGACACACTTTACCAAACCCACATCGCAACTCAGGTAACAAATTCCTCTGAGGAAGTTGTCTTTCCTGATGACCTCTAGCCGGGATATTCTGCCTTAACTCAGAAACATTCAGTGTCTGTGGAGCTGGAAATCAACCCAGCGGGACAAGATCAACAGTTAAAGCAGCTCAGGGAGGGTGTATTTGCTGTAACCATCAGCAGCGTTTGACGTTCTGGTTGTTCTGGAGGGCGTCTGGCTGCTTTACTCCACACTGGTTTTATTAACGTTGGCATCCTGTTGCGTATTTTGGGTGGTACGGGTGTTTACGTCGGCTCTTCCTGGCGCCAGGACGGTTCCGCGGAGCCGCCCAACGTCACCGAGGCGAGGTTGGCTGTTTTTCTCTGCAGACATCTGTGACGTTGGGCTGCTCCTTGTTGCTGCGCCTGAGAGCATCAGTGCATCCAGGGAAGGTTTCCACAGGCAGCTCGTCTTTATTCCTTAGGCAGGACTTAGGATGGCGGTCTTTGCTCCAACAAAACAAATGGAAATTCGCTCTCTCTCACAGATATTCTGTCTTTTTTAAATAGCAGTAAGCTTGATGATGCTCGACTTGTCCACGTTATCCTGTGTAATACTGCGTCTCAAGCCGATGAGCCCATCCACAGCTTTCCACAGTACCTGAAGGCATTCTGCTCCCTCCAGGTGCTATTTTCCTGTCCTCACTATCCCTGCATTGTCTTGTATTATTGGCCGATGGCTATAAGGCCATTATAGCGTCCCTGACTGTCTCATCCTCCCAGTCTACCACTGCCTGCTTCTGGTAAGTGGTCCTCCATCATGCGTCATGACGGCCTTGATGATACCCTTTTTCCCACAATAAACACTATAGAAGGTCCTTTTTTCATTTCCCTGATGACCCTGACCTTAACAAAACCCGACTTCTCCAGATTGTCTTGTGTTAAATGACACTGGCTCAGCCAACGAGGTTCCTGGGTACTTAAATCCATTCTGCGATCAACGATAGAGCTTTTTAATTGAGTATTTTGTCTGAATGTGCTCCTGAGCCAGAGGTGAGCACAGTACAGCCTTACCAGTAACATTTCCACGCTCTCTTAAATACATACTTCCCAGTAAAAGGTCAGTGCAACTAGATTCCGCTCTAGAACCTGTCCACACATAAAACGGGGAACACTAATGGATCTTGGGTGCTGTTTATTTATAGCCGCAGGGTAAAAGTGGTGTATTAGTGCCTGTTAACGCAGTCTAAAATGACTGATTTTTTTTATTTTAAATCCTGTAACTTTATTGACAGTAATAAAGACTGTAGATGTATGCTTAAGATTATTTTATGTCACGATGATTGACCTGTTCTGTTTACTTCCCAGTGGTGCCAGGAGCGGCCACTGTCATCATAATGGTGTGTGTGGGTTTCCTGGTTGTCATGGTGATCCTCGGCGTGTTCCGCATTCGCTCCATTCATCGTCGCGGCGAAGGAGCGAGGGGCGGCTCTAAGGAAGGTAGCAGCCAGTGGGACGACTCTGCCCTCACCATCATAGTGAACCCAATGGAGGTAAAATCCGCGTTTTTGGCCGTGATGCAACGATTAAAAGTGATAAAGCGCTAAAATGGAAGTTTCATCCACACACCCGGTCCCTCCCGCAGTCCTACGAGACTCGTATGGGCATCTCTGCTGACACGGAGGGGGAGGGCGAGGAGGACGAAGAGGCAGCGGAGTCCCCTGAAGACGCCAGCGACGACCAGAGAATCATCATCAAGAAGGAGGGGAGGGACGGCGCCGCCCGCCGCTACTGAGCCACACGTGTCTCTGCACCAGTTCTCATGGGAACCACACAACCCGCCGCACACACACTCCAACACAACTACTGACACCACTAGTAGAAGGAATGTATGCTTACAACCACTGTAACACTCTCGACACCAAGCGCCATAGGTGACCTGCAGTCAGCGATGGCCAGTTGCTCTTCACTTCAATGTTCAATGGCACAATGTATACAGTCCGTGTAATTTAACCGCCTGAACAAAACCCAACGAAATTGTTTGTGGTGCACCTGTTCTGACTCACAAGATGGTTAACGTGTCTGTATAGTGTAATAACGGTTGAATGAGATTTTTTTAATGATTGTATTCTATCTTTTGTTATTGAACACAGAGTGAAATCTTAACAAATGTCAAACAATCCACAAAGATCTGTGGGCAGAGAGACAGACGCCTTCTTCCGAAAACATCTCCGCACTCCCTAATTAGACTGAGCCGACAAGTCTGTGCACAAACGCTTTTCATCTTTTTTTCTTTTTTTTTTTTTTGGATCCACTCGCCGCAAACTCCTCGAGCGTGCTTACTGCAGCGTGAAGACAGTGAGGTCAGACATCACAACCACACTCTAACCTAAACTGTAAATGACCGAAAAAAAAAACAAAAAACCCATTAGAGTCCACAGTAACCGTGATCTTTGACCCAACCTCACAGTGACCACTGGAATGTCTCGCTATGACTCTCACCTCGCTCTTTTACTCGCTGCAAACTGCTGTTACAATGACATCAACAAAGGACATGCAAACACACACACATGCACACTCTATTATACTACCCCTGCTGTTTCCAGAATGTCAGCTCAGCTTGGGCAGTTTTGATTGTATTGATTGTACTGAATTTTCTGTATATATGATGATGAATATTATATTATTGCTATTAATATTATTATTGCAGCCACTCTTTTTCTGCACACTTCTGAGTGGGAGTAGATTCGACTTTACTTTTTCTCCTTCGTTTCACATTTACAGCATCAGAAAAAAAAAATCAAATAATGATGATAATAATAATAGTACTAGCGATAAGGATGATAATTCCTGGGTTGATGAGTGTTTCTCAATTTGTGTGTAATAATGTTGCAACGACTTCTCAATATCTGAATCACTTAAAAAGTTGACGCTCATGGGTGGATTTTCCACATTTCAAAAGTGACTCGTTTTGCTTTTTTTCCCAAATGCCATACAATATGTTTGGTTCAATGAATGTTCAACAGTGTGCTTCTCCTCCCTTCCCCCACCACCTGCCCTTTTGCCCTCACCTCCTCTCCCTCTGTGTCTCTTGCTGTCTTTCTGTGTAGCTTATCAATGTGCAGTGCTAAACCTGTCAGTAAATAAAGCCTGTTGTTTTTGAGTGTGTCGTTAAGAAGGAATAAACATTACATTGATTAATAACTTACCATATAGCTATGTTACTATTGAAATATTAACTGTAATTATTGATACAATGATGATATGGAATATGCTGAATAACTTATTGAAAAGTGTCGGACCACACTACAAATTCATAATAAAATTACTATATGACATCTCCACTGGTGAGAGGAGCATTCTCTATTTCATTAAAAATAACACTTAAGAAATTGGATTATTTCAGCTTCTTGTAATCTCTACTCATTGAACCACTTTTATCTGATTAAGTTTTGTAGTTTAAGATGCAGACTCCATAGAGAATATACAGATCTTTTTTTTTTTGATTTCTTGTAAAATCCAATTCTGTAAATTGGTATTTGGATTTGTAAAAAGTAGGCTATTCTTGACTACCCTAAGAATCAACAGTGAAAAGCAAAAGCAGTTGAAAAGTAAATGATTACTGTAGTGAAGTCAGACTACCCTTCTGTTTTTACTGGATTTTACTCTTCTATATAGGGTAATAAGAGACAGTTTAGAAACAGCAATGGTTCAGTTCAGATTCATCAGAAATCCCAATGATGAGACTCACAAGAATGCCCTTTTTCCTCTTGAACGTTTTATGCTGCATTTTTATATGCAGTGATTTATACTGTTAATACTATTTATGTTTTAAGCAGACATAGAATAGAATAGAATAGAACAGACTTTATTCATCCCACAGTGGGGAAATTCTTTTGTCTACAGCAGCAAAGGGGGGGGAGTACGACAAAAACAGAACAGCGGTATGGGAGTAAAAAAACAAGTTGAATAAAAAAGAAAAAAATAGAAAAAAAAAAAAGAAAAAAAAAAAAAGAAAAAAATCATCAGTCCAGAATCACGATCAAGTAAATTTAAACGTAGTTTGCAACTTTTTATTTCGTAACATAATAAAAAGTTTCTTTCGCTAAATATGCTTACAGTGAAATTGTATATTTTTTCCCAAAGTTTTTGATTTTATTATTGACAATGTAACGGTTCCAGGCGGATGCTTTTATTTTGTGTGTTTTTAGTTCTGTTTCCTGTGTTGCTGCTACTCTTACTTCTTGTGTCTCGGTCTAATTGTTGCGTACCTGAACCTAATGTAATCAGGATCCTATTTAAGGCCGGGTTCCTCATGCGCCCATTGCCAGAACGTTTGCCATTTTCCAGCCGTTTTCTCTGTGTCTCCCTGTGAGTTCCCGCGATCGTGTTTTCGTTCCCTGTGGATCTTTGTGGTTTTTGTTTATTTTCCGAATCAGTTTAACCTAGAGCTTTTAGTTCCTTTATCTTACAAAGAGCCAAACCTAATTAATCTAGTGTTTTTAGTTTGTTTGTTTGTTTTTTAATTGTTTCCTAGCGCGTCTAGTAATTTTTAGTTCGTTTCCCTGGTCATTTCTGTCAATAAAAGACTTTTACTTAATCTGTTGGGACTTCTGCTTCCGGTTGTGGGTCCAGACTGTTCCACTCGTAACAGACAAAAGTAAAAACTACAGTAATCTGACCTTCAACAACACACTCTCGCGAGATTTCAACATGCGCAGCAAAGTGTTGGTTGTAAGAATGTACAAGTAAAATATGCCGAATTGTTGCTCTATTTTGACATCAAGCTTTCGTTTGTATTTTTTTAGACAAATAATTTGTGGCGTTAAAGGGAGGAAATGAGCGGAAGCTAGAGTTACGCCCATCACGAGAACGGAAGCCTGTTTGGTTTCACGCCGCTAGCCAGGGCAATCTTATCCTGCGTAAGAGCAGTTGTAGCATCTTTGGTTTTTATATCGCAATCCTGACATCTGGCCACGTAAAGACTTTCTGGAATACGAATCTGCCTTAAAGTTACGATACCGTCTTAGCGATCGTTGAAGCGTTTTGTGGGTCATGGAGGAGTAAAGTAAATAAAACCACAAATAATATACAGCAGCTGGGTCTGACTGCAACGGAGAGGCTTGACACTGCAGCAATTTCGCTCGGAGAAGGTGGTAAATACACGGAGAGGACAGCCCGGGGAAGAGCACTGTCGGTTCGGCTCCAGCAGCTGCTGTCGGCGGTGAGGTGAACGTCATGCTACCCATCTGTTCATGTATTGTATTGATCTCGCCAAGAATGATCTGATCAGATTGGCAGAAGCTAGAGATTCCCTTTAGCTCCGGCTATATGGATATCTACGCACGCTTAATGCCTTTTTGGTTTGTAATGTGGTGTGCAACACGTTGGCTATATAAGAAGATAAATCATGCTAATGTTGCTGTTGATAGCTGAGGCTAAAGCTAGCATTGTGCAGGCATTGTGTAGAGGCATCAGTGCACACTGTTGGAAACTGGTGTTATTGACAGCAAGGTATTCTAGCAGGTTCCTTTAGATGTCTAATATTTAAAATCCGTAAATAAAAACATGGGCGCACTCAACCATTTCCAAATACGTAGGAATATAAAACTCCTGGTGACGGTGCTGTTTTTGCATTATGTCGAATTGTGTTCAGGTACATATTTTAAACACAACCCCAGTCCATGCTTGTAGCTTCATAAAAGAGACTTCCATTTCATTACCTCAGATTGTGTGTGTATTAATAGCTGTCTCATCCTCTTATCGCTTATCATCCCACCACAGCAGTTTGCATGATTAGCAGGAAAAGAATAGCCTCAAACCTGAAACCTAGATCTGAATTAGCTCGACTGTACACCCTCCTGTATAATTAATTTTTGCAATTATAAGATGAATAATTTGGTGAGTGCTCATCAGAGTGTTTAAAACAATTTCTGCACGATCAGACAACTAAACGTAGCGGTCAGCAGTTTACTAAATTTACAAATGTAAACTGGCAAAACATGACATTAGGGTCAGCTGTCAGGCTCGAACAGCTTTCTGGTTCTAGGTGTTATGGTTATAGTTCTTGGGTTTTTAGACCTGTTTTGTGTAATAATAATGAAAGTTGCTGATCCTGTAAGAATCTGGGGTTGTAATTGTTCATTGGTGGAATTAATGAGGGAAGCATTCTGTGAATTCCTGTGCCTGCCAGGTCGACACATCCACATTACTAACGCTTCAGAGTCACCCTGCAAATGGCTCAGAAAACAGCAGATGGAGCTTGGAATTGTGTTTGCATGACATGAGCACACATGTGCAGCCCGAACACCCATAAGATTTTACCTGACCTGACCCGTCAGTGCTCAGTCATCTGGTCCCAGGGTTATTCTTAGCTCTGTGGCCAGGTTGTTATTAGTATTTGCAGGAGTCCATGTTGACATGAATATGTCAGCTTGATTCGTATAGAGGTTGCCATCGTCTCACTGGGATATTTCTGAGAGGAACCTGCAAATTTGAGTCATGCTCTTGATACATTTTTGCAAACCTCACTTCATGTAAGGGCCCCATTGCTGTCCTGTTTAAAATACGAGCTCTCCATCTTGTCCATGTCGGTGTTAAGCTCTAGCTAATCAAAATACTTAATTTAGTTTTTATATCATTCTGCAAATTTTCCATCACCTGAGACATTAAATTCTGTAAAATCAGGAATGATTCATTTGTGTCTCCTCCCAGCTTTCAGGTACTTTGGTCTGTTCTGAAGTTGCCTTGTCCTTGTGTTGCCATGGCAATGCGGGAATTGGTGGAGGCAGAATGTGGGGGAGCCAATCCCCTCATGAAGTTGACCAGTCACATGACCAAGGAAGGGGGAGCATGGCGCCACCATTCAACTCCCACAGTAAATAAATATTACATCTCAAGATGATTCCGTTTCCTGCGAGTCTCAGTCTCACGACGACGCCGCCGGTTGACGACAGACACGTTATTTAACCCTCTCCTTTCGTTTCTTAGATTCCTCCCACAGCAATAGAAATTGCAACAGAAGAAGAGGTCAGTACGCTCCGCGTCTGTGATTCTCTGCTGCGAATTTGCAAAGCTTGACATAGTCCCCATCTCTTTATTCCAGTTAGTGAATGAGTTCCTCCACGCGCCGCCGCGACCGGCGCACACCTTCGACATGGGTCAGCTGTTGGAGGAGATGCAGCAAATTGACCAGCAAAGCTACAGGCAAGCTCCGCAGAGAGGTGCTTTTCCTCGATCTAACTGCTGCAGTATATTGTGCCAAACAATTTCAGTGATTTCCTCCACTTATCTCTAAGAACCTCCCGGCTAAGACGCTGCGGGTTTTCAGCACTTGACCCATGATGCATTTCTGCACCGCAGCTCCAGATGTGGCGGCGCTGGCGCTCTCGGGGGACTGGGCCGCCGAGTTCCTCTCGGGTCCCGAGTCTACGTCCGCTCCAGGAATGGCCTCCCTCAGTGATGCAGCCGACGCAGACTGGACGAGGGAGTTTATCGCCGAGGCTGCGGGTAGCCCACGTTGAATATGACTGTGTGTGTGTGTGTGTGTGTGTGTGTGTGCGCGCGCAAAGGTCCCTCTGGCATGCGCATTGACAGTGTGCCTTCCTGCTTCTTTGTCCCAGATCCTGGACGCTGGGCTGAGGAGTATTTGGAGCAGTCGGAGGAGAAGCTGTGGCTGGGCGATCTTGGAGACAAGGAGAACGACTGGTTAGAACCCGGGGATTAAAAGCATTAAAACAGGGCAGATAGAAGACAATTGGTTGGGTGAAATGTGGAGCGCAAACTCGCTTATTGATGGAATTAAAGACAATAAGTGCAGGTAGCGGTTTTAAACGCAAGTCATGTCTGGAAAATCGCTGTAGTGACGTCTGAAGGTGTTGAGTTAGCGTCTAAAGTGGCTCTCAGACCTCCGAATGTTAGGAAACGGTCTTATTTTATAGGCTTATGTTGTTTCTCATGCTCTATTATTGTAAATGTGACAGGACAAAAGAGTATAACCCCGAGGAAGAGCTGAGGCAGACGGCCAATGAGCTGGTCTCAAAGGTCGATGACCCCAAATTACAGAACACAGAGGTAAGCTTAATGTTTACCTGAGAGCTGTCCAATCATTTGAGAGCACGCGCCATTCCTTTAACATATCTGTCTCCTCGTCTCTCCTCATTTGCTGCATTATTTTCAAGGATATTGTCTTATTGTAAAGAAGAACCATCTCGGTCTGGAATGAAACCGACTAGCATTTGTCAATGTTGTCTCGCTGTCATTTCCTTTCTTTCTTTTTCTTTTTTTTTTTGTTCTTTCCACTGTGGTGTAGTTCCTGCGATTCGTTAGGCAGATTGGCGAGGGCAGTGTGACAGTGGAGAACAGAGCAGACAAACAGCTCACAGATAAAGCTCAGGCCGCGGAGGCTCAGACCTGGGCCTCCAACCTCCACCAGGTACGGGTCTCTGCTCACAGAGGAGGGGGTGGGGGGCGGCGGCGGTGCTGGGAAGCCCGCCGTTCCACAGTGTAAGCCATGTCCCCCTTTGACTCACCACGCCAGTGTCTGACGCAGCGTAACATTTTCCAGAAATCCAACCAAAGGCAGCCTTTCCGCTGCAGTGTAACATGAAGCTCCAGGCTGCTCAGCTGGAGCAGATGGAAGCTGCTGCGCGCAGCGGAGACGCTGCTCGGCTGCTTTTGAATCCACATAATACAGGGCTCCCCTCCCGGCTTAGTTCTTTATTTTACTGGAGTTAAAAGTGAGGATTTTACATGTCATTCTACGTCGCCCACAGCGAGATTGAGGATGAAAAGTATATATGTTCACAGCTCTGGAAGCCCATTTCTGGCGAGACCTAAATTCCAAAGTTGACACTTTTGAGTATTCTCAAGCGTTTTGGACCAATCTAAACAAAATCTATACAGTGGGGGGGGAAGAGATTAAATGTTTGATCGTTAGTTGGTTGTCATTGAGCTATTTCTCTTTTCTTTGTAATCTTGTTTTGGGAAGTGGGGATTATAGAAGGGGGAAGCATACAGGACCTGCTCACACCGAACAACTCCACCCTAAGCTTGTTACCGGGATCCAGAGGGGAGGAAATGTAGCCGTAAAAGACCACAGCAGTTGTTCGGTGTGTCCTTTTCCTTCCTCATGTGGATGAATGTGAGGAAGATTGGCCCTAAAACGGGAACCCTTTTCCGGGTCTTCGGGCCGTCCAGACGGCTGCAAATGTGAGGAGGGACTTCGGTGTTGATTGGAGTCAGAGCGCTCCGCGTAAATGAAGCGCTGCTGTCCCACCTGCATAAAGGCTCTGAAACGAGCTGATTTAGAAGCTTAAAAACTTAATTTGAGCAGATCAGACCTGCGATTGGAGACTATAGTTCAGACAAAGACCTCGCCTGCTGCAGTGAGGTCTCTTGTTCGGAGTGGGCTTCCACCTTCTACTGCACAGCTGTCTCTCCTCTTTTATTGCCCTCTAACTCTCACATGTACTTTTCCAACTCTTGTTTTTTTTCCCGCCTGGGACTCTCGGCTCGTCATCCCTCACTTAACAACCGCCATTCATCTGCTCCTCCCACTTATAATCGATCCCACTTTGCCCTCCCGAAAATACTCTCATCAACCGCCACCTCGAAACATTCCCCCGTTCTCCGCTGCCACCCCCCCTCCTCCTCCGCCTCCTCCTCCTCCTCTGCCTCCTGGCCTCCCGTTGTAGTTCCTGAAGGAGACGGGGGGAGGGAGTCTCCCCTTGGAAAGCCCAGAGAGGAATGAGGAGATTGAGAAAGTAAAAGCTAAGCAAGCAGAGCAGTGGGCCAAGGTCGTCAGGCAGGTAGGACCCCACGGCCGTGGCAGCCATAGGCGTTACCGTGGCAGCGCAAGCCTTTAGATGCATGCCTGGTTTATTTATTTTGCTGGTGTGTAGGTTTAGAAAAGAGGAGAGTAGGGCATTTTTTTTTTTTCTATTTCATCTTTTCCGGTTCATTGGCTTTCCTTTATATTTGCCCCCTTTTATTAATACCATCACCAGATTAAAAAAAAAAAAAAAAAAGTTTTACTAGCCAGAACCTGCCGACACAAGTCAGCCACTGTCGCTGTCCTGAATTCACCTTCAGGTGTCCCAGGAGTCGGCTGAAGCCTGGGTCGATGAGTTTGCCACGTCGACTGATTTCCAAGACGCTAAAGCTGCAGTGGAGGTGAGTAGCAGCAGCAAAAACAGCTGCGGCAGCAACAAAAACAGCTACAGCGGCAGCAGCGGTCTTACACAGGGTTGTTTAATATTTCCGTCTGTTTCGTCTTGTCAGAGTGATGTGGACTTCTGGGAGAAGCTGCAGCAGGAGTGGGAGGAGATGGCCAAGAGGGATGCAGAGAGCCACCCCTGGCTGTCCGACTACGATCAGCTGCTCAGCTCCTCATACGACAAGGTAAGAGCGTGAGAACCAGCATGAAATTGTAACAATGGCATCTGTTATCTACGTTAGCTTGAGCGACTGGTGAACGTCAGCCTCCCTGAACAGCCTGCATGCTCTGATTGCCTTTTTTCCAGGGGTATCAGTTTGAGGAGGACAACCCTTACCTATCCCACCCGGACCCTTTGTCAGAGGGAGTGAAGAGGATGGAGGCAGGGGACATCCCAGGTGCCGTGCGGTTCTTTGAAAGTGCAGTGCAGAGAGAGCCAGACAACCAGCTGGTGAGACCCCTCAAGCATGTGGTTTCATGATTATTTTTCCTTTTTGTTAAAGAAATTAAATCGGATAATAAATCATTGTAGGCATGGCAGTACCTGGGAACCTGTCAGGCAGAGAATGAACAAGAGTTTGCAGCCATTAGCGCCCTCCGCAGGTAAGAAGGTGTAATTGTAATAAATTAGCGCATATTTTTGGAGTGACGAATGTGCCGCAGCCTGCTATCTAATAAGAACACCATTATCTAAAAGTTTCACAGATTCTAATAATAAAACTGATTCAACAGTTACAGTGGATCAGTATAAAGAGCATTTAGGTATCAGAAAATGAAAACTAGCTCTGTCACAAAGGTAGCTTTCTGTCACTGCCCAGGAGAAAATGTTCAACCAGAATTTGGCTTGGTTCCATTTAGTCAATAATTCCTGCGTTACATTGAAGTGTTTAATTTTTTTTTTGAATTGACATTTTAAGATTTGTGACATTCTTTGTCTCCTAACTGCCATGTTCTTTCTTCAGATGTATAGAGCTAAAGAACAACAACCTGACCGCCCTGATGGCGTTGGCGGTCAGTTTCACGAACGAATCGCTGCACAGGCAAGCCTGCGAGACTCTTCGCGACTGGCTGAAGCACAATCCAAAGTACCAGTCTGTGTGGGAGCACCACGAGCGCGAGCGCCAGAAGGACAGTGCTAGAGGACGGGACGAGAGGGAAAGGTTTGGATCACTGCTGCCAGAGTGAGTCCTGTGCTCATGTTGGCCACTGATCCAGCATCCAACCATTTTTTTAAAGATGACCTCTTTTTTTCTTTTTTCCCCGGTTCTCTTTTTGTTTTTCTTACACAGATCTTTGTTCACTGGCGTCCAGGATTTGTTCCTCCAAGCAGCTAATTCGGACCCTACCCAGGTAGACCCACAGCTTCAGTGTGGGCTCGGAGTTCTGTTCAACCTGAGCGGGGAGTATGACAAAGCCGTGGACTGCTTCAGCGCTGCTCTGTCGGTCACACCACAGGTTGGTGAAGAACCACCTCCTGGAGTCATCCAACATCTATCTGCAAACCGCGTCTCTTTACTTTTCCTTCCCCATCAGGACTACCTGCTGTGGAACAAGCTGGGGGCCACGCTTGCTAACGGTAGCCGATCCGAGGAGGCAGTTGCTGCCTACAGGAGAGCTCTAGAACTGCAGCCTGGTTTCGTACGAAGTCGCTACAATTTAGGAATCAGCTGTGTGAACCTTGGAGCACACAGGTGACAGAATTTTTTTTTTGTGGACTATTTTGTTCCACTCTTCACCAAACTAATTAGTGTAACCTTTTTCAACTTACTTTTTGCACCTGACTTTTACCTTCAGTTTTGACTTTCCTGTCAGTATCTTGTCAGACTTAAAAATGCAATTGCTTTTATGTCCACTTGATGGCGACATCACTTATATGAAACCCAGTTTTCCTTTTTCTGACTTTCAAACGAAAACAACAACTCAAGGCCCAAACAGAAAATAATTTGGGAGGACTTTTTGCATTCATTATAAATTTGCTTCATTTAAATGCATGTTACCGCTATCAGAAAGTTTTATATTACTATAATATACAAACATACGTGCTTTTAAACATTCAGGAGTATTTTTTTCCTTTACCTTTCAGAGAGGCGGTGGAGCACTTCCTGGAAGCGCTCTCCCTTCAGCGCCAGGCTGCTGGGGATGGTGGGAGAGCAGCGAGGGGGCCTGGAGGTGCAGCTGCCACAATGATGTCTGACAACATTTGGTCCACCCTGCGAATGGCTCTGAGCATGATGGGAGAGAGCCCCTTGTACGCTGCCGCTGACCGCCGGGATTTGGACACACTGCTGGCCCACTTCAGCCAGAGAGAGGTGGAAGGTGGGACCGAATGAGGACCAGTCAGCGGGTGGGATAGTATTGAATGTGAGTGTGTGTTACTGGGATGCAAATGTTTAGGCGAGTCAAGGAGAGAAAAAAGGCATGAGAGTGGTAGCAGTTCCAGAAAAAAGGAAGATGCTTTCAATTAACCCCCTGCTAAGTCCCTTTGACACACGCACTGTAATTCTGATTTATCAGGATTCTACCTAAAATGAGCTGTTGGTGTTGGAACATATATGTACATAGCTTGCCCTAAATTTAGTCCGCATCGGAAAACAAGGGAGCCGGATGAGCATCATATGAAAACTGCAGCAGAGCCTCTGGAGCTTTCCCTAAGAGTGGGACACGCACAACATCTAAGAACAAAATTAAAAATACCACAATGTGAGTCAAGAAGTCATCCAGAGCAACAGAAGAGCTCACCAATGTTTTGGAGGTTGATGCAGAAATGGATCAACAGAGTGAAGCAGCCACCCTTGACAACCTAATCAACCCATTGCCTGTGAGACTATGGCATCTTTGTGTCTCCACCACTCGCTGAAACGTTGAAAAGTTGCGACAGGCTGTGCTGTGTGCACGAGCAGATAAATGTCGAGGCATTTGCTAATGGAGTGCACATGTGAATGAGACTGTAGGGACATTGTCCTGTCATTTCTGAACTCTGAGAAAGCAGCAAGCTGTAATACAGTCATGTTGGTGTACGTTAAATGCTTGACACACAGTCCTCCCATTTTCTGGAGAACTGGATTAAATGAGATTTTGCTTGGCCCCGAATCTAAGTGAGCAGGTTTATCATGGTGGTTAATTATCTCATAATCTTTGTATTCAGCAGTTAGAACTTTATACTTACTACAGTTATGTCAATTAAAGGTACTTTATTGCTGATGACATTAAAAATGTGTTTTTATTTTTAAATTTGTGTTGGGGGTTATGATTCTTGGAACATGTTAATCATATGTCAGATAAAAGTGTAATTTGATATCTGATTATTTCTGTGGGGTTATCTGTTTTGCTTTATTTCATTTCTCTTGTAAAACAATTTGCTTCACTGTAAAATATTGCCATAATGTGTATTGTAACATAATTATCAGCTGCACTATAATTGTTTTCAGGTTAAATACTGACTGCAGTGTTTAATATAGTATTCAGCAATAAAGCTTTATTTCCAAATGTCTGTTGTTGATGGATTTTGCTTGCTTTTGTTTTGTCTTGTTTTTTATTTAATAAAAGCATTTCATTGCATTTACATTTAATGTAAGTAAGCATTTGATTTCATATCAACGATTAAGCCCACTATTAAGTCAATCGTATATATATTACATATTCTGTAGATATACAGAATATTTTATTTAAAAAAAATGTCTGTGATTTACTTTGTTATTGCTCGTAAGTCCCTTTAATTGCCCAATAAAGTCTATGCTATAAAGCATTTACATTAATAACGTTTAAAACTATGGTGGTAATTCCCTGCAGTGTCTATAAAATGTTCCCTTGGAATCTAATAAATCGTTAAGTGTATTGGCAGCTATCGTCAACGTCAAAACACGTTTTGAAAATTAACTTTCAAATATTTTTATTGGCAGAAGGACACGCCCCCTTGCTAACAGGAAGTGTTCTCGCCCTATCAGCGCTGAGATGAGGGGACGCACGCGCACACTGATTGGTTTGTTTAAAAGTAACGTACGCCAGCACGCCATTTAAAACTTTTAAAAGTCGTGTCTTCGTTTTATGCCGGACAAACAAGAGTTGTACCTTCACGCTGCTTAACCCGAAAGGTAAGCAATAATATATGAGTGTATTTATTGGTCGATTTCTCTTCTAATTCTATCGCAGCGTTGAATTAAAGCAGCTAAAATAGTTTATTTCCTTGCTAAAGTGTGTGGATATGCTAACATTTAATCGATTTAATTCGTTTAACGTTATTTTTACTCAGTGCTGTACTTTTACAAGGTGATTATAAATGTTCCTAGAACATCAGAAGCTTTTTATTGTATATGTGTTGGTGCCATTGCATTTGCGGATATGATTATTAAAGAAAGTAGAGTGCTCAGCTATCTTTATCGGTATTTTTTCCCTGAAAGGTGTAATAATGCAGACTATTTACAGAATGCCGTTTGATTCTTAAACTCTTTTGTCCCGTCTTATCGTGTTTACCAGTTTAAAAATACAGTGCTATGGGAGCCACTGAGAGCAAGATGGCTGTGACTGCGCCAGTCAAACCCGAACCATCGATCAAACAAGGTCGAGTCAGCGAGCTGATGGATCCACGCTCTCCTTCAACGACTATTGATCGTACACCTATCCAGGTAAGCTCATGGATTCAGTTGCTAATACATCTTCTTAAACAGAGAGGGTTGTCTTCAGGGATTTAGCTGGGATAGACTGGTATGCTGCAGCAGGCTGGTGATCCCATTAAAGAACACAGATTCCCAGTTACGGACTGATTTACTTGGACTAGAAGACTGTACATTACTTAATCATCCCAAATTTTCTAGGTTGGTGGCATTGTGCCCAAAAGTGTTGCTGAGTCGAAGACCGAGTGCCCGCTGGCATTCACAGATCCTCGTTCTCCTTCAGCCGGCATTACCCGAACCCCTATCAGAGAGGTCATGAGAGGTGCGTCTTCTGTCAAAACGTAACCTTCACTTTGTGTTCTTACCTGTGACACGCGTTCTACCGTTTGTCCTCACAGCGACGGTTGGATCTTTTGCTCGCCGCCTGGGCATGATTTTCCACAATGAGACTCAGGGCAAAGCACCGAAATTCTTTCAGAAACACATTCCTGATGCGATGGAGGAGCTCTCAAAGGATGACGAAGAACTAACCTCTGCTGACCCCCTCCTGGCTCCTCAGCCCTTCCAAAACCTGAACCGCTTGGCTGATCACACTAACCTCCTGCATACCCCTGTTATTCCCCCTGTCCAAAGTGAGGCTGACCTTAGTCCCTTTATGCTGGTTGAGGAGCCCCAAGTGGAGGTAGAGCTTCAAACCGATGCAGACATAAGCTTAGAAGAAGCTGAAGAAGCAAAGGAGTCTCCCCTTCACAACAGGCTGAGCATGAGCCTGATAACCTGCCACGAGGGAGCAACCTCATCTCTCGTTTTTGCTGAGGTGCACTGTGATGGTGATTCATCGCCAGATCCTGGTGTAAAAGCGGAGGTGGTTGTAGACGGTGTGGATCACTCTTACGCCCTTCCTTCTATCAGCATCGATGCCGAGGTCCCCGATAAGTCTCCGCTCCCCAGTGATGCAGATGCTGCCTCTGCTGAGGATGAACAGTCTGTGGAGGTAGAGCAAATTCCTTCTCCCGAGGATTCAAATCATCTCGATAAAGAGAAGCCTTTGCCACAGATCGTCTGCAGCCCAGAGCAGCCGGTGCTTTCCAATCGCATTCACTGGCCAACCATTGACCCACGGAGCCCCAGTCAGGTTGTATTTAAGCCACAGTGGCTGGGAAAAGGATTTGGTGCCAATGGGCTCAGAGTTAAAAGTGTGCATGGCCAGTGTGGAAAAGGAGGCTCCTCACCTCTCGCTGTCCGTGTCGCTGTAAAGAACGCAACCAACGAAAACAAAGGACAGTCTGGAAAACAGAAGCAGAAAGGTGTGTGTGGTTTATGGTCTGACTTATTTAACAGGGCACTGCTAATTTATTTTATTCTTACCCACAAGGTGCAGAAGGACGCTCCCCACTCCAGATCCTTCAGGAGAATAACTCACCCCGGGACCACCGTCATCAGGTGTGCCACACAAGCATGCAGGTCCAGGTAGCATTGTTGTTGTGTAATAGTTTATTGAATAAAAATATTTCCTTTCCTCTTTTAGATGAAGGTGAAGACGTCCACCCCAGACAAACCGAGGCTTGGACAAGTGGATAGCAGGGTGCTGCCAGTGTGTGTGGATAAGGAGAATCACTGAGGCAGAATCGTGTTAAGTTTCTATTTCTAAAAACAAATCAGCTTTTACATGAACAGTTTTAAATCTGTTTTTCGCATTGTGAATATTTACTGTTTTGAATGATGTTCCATCCCATTTTGTCCTCTTGTAAATATAAATAAAAGGATTTGCATCTGTTATAAATTCCTAAATTCTTTATTTCTGTACTAGACTATACCAGAAGGTTTTTTTTTCTTCAGTTTTCATCATGTTATGTAGATTTACTGTAACCCTAGAGGGTGTTAAAAATACATTTTTCTCACATATCCATATATAAATTTAAAAATTAGTTGCACAATCATGTCTATAGTTTTGTTTTTTAAACCATATTTGGAAAAATGGAAATGTTAAATTCCATCTTAAGATGTATCACAAACAACAGACTAGTGCATTACACATTTATTAGTCTTAAAGATGGTGTTGCTTTTGTTTTTGCCTTAAAGTTTTTAGGGGAAAGAAAAGCGACGTACATTAAAAAAAAATCCTTTATGTGCCATTGCGGAGGAAAAGGTAAATAATGATATACACACAATAAATATCCGTACTGCAGCACTCACGCAGAGTCCTCCTGAGACCAAAGGGTCATCTTTTATGTAAGCGTTTCATGAACCACAAGCGTCCCGGCTGCAGTTTCACCAAAGCATACCTTCAAGTCTAGCTACCTGGGAGGGGTGGGGTTTCGGCCTGAACGAATCCTGAAACACATCTATCAGTCACCTACGGAAACAATTCAAACGCTAACGTGGACGTCTGCACACTATCACTCCATTTTAAACTGGAATTAGAAAATGAAAAAGTAAATTGGGCATGAAAGGAATCTATCAAAACTAAGAACAAACGACGACAAACAAAAAAAATGCAAATGCTCACATGATTCGTTTCATGAAATCTATGCTTTGATGCGAAACAGCATAGCTAGCGTGAACCCTAACAGACGGTAATTAGATACATAATCCTAATCCCATTCGTTACGCTACCATTTCTGTTTGGCAACTCTTCTCATTAAGTGATTGTCATATTGCTGCAAAAAAACTGTGCATAAAGTTACTGATACCAAATGCAGTATCATCACTTGTAAAGAGAAATGATCTTTCCGAGACGCCCACCCAAATACCCCCCATAACGTGAGAAGGAAGGTGATACAGCAAGATGTCAGAGGGATTCATCTCCACCTTCTGACCGACTCCCACATAGAATAAGGACTTGGCACAATGAAATACTCCTCTCACTTTATGTGGTTTCTATTGTTCCTCATCCCTCCCTACAAACTCCGATGTCTTCGTGGGTTTTCTTTCCCTCTTCTGCGGGCAGGTGCTAGCCTCAGTTCCAGATCTTGAGGAAGCTGTCCCAAGAACCTGTGCAACACGCCATGCCATCGGAGGACACGCCGATGCAGCTCACCCTGTTGTCATGGCCAGCCAGCACTCCTGGAGCACAGCAGAGGGGGAAAAAAACGGTTCTGTTTAAAATGCCACCGCAAATCCCAATTTCAGGAGTCTAATATATTTGACATTTAAAATCCCCCCTCAGGCCTTAGTTTACTTCAAATACACATAGATTTACAGTCTTTAAAGAGCAGAAAACATGAGTAAACAATGAATTAAGCGACGCGAGCAGGAACGCCCTTGCTGAAGTGATCTGATGGGATGTTGTCCTAACATCCCATCAGAGGCACTGGTTGTGCTGGGAAGGCTGGACGGGGCTGATAAGCCCTGCCCACATCATAGCCACACTGGCGCACGGTCAAAGTAAACAAAACAGGCTAGGCCACAGTCAAGCTGCTGCTTTGTTAAACAGATGCGTGTAAATGCTGCTGATGGTGCCCCGCGTGCCCTCGGGACAAGCAGGCCAAAGGTCAACCCCTCCTTCCCACCCACACTCACCCACTCTCTCAGCTTTGAGCGCGTCCCAGATGTTAACATTGAAGTCATCGTATCCGGCAAGCAACAGGCGTCCGGAAAGGGACGGGGCCAGAGAGGTCACCCCGCACATGATGCTGGAATCCTGGTAGGTGATGAGCTCCTGGTCCGCTCTCAGATCATAGAGCTTACAGGTGGCGTCATCCGAGCCTGTTATCACCGCGTTGCCATTAGGGAAGAACTAGAGGAGCGTGAAGAAAAGCTCAGCGCTTTCTGTGGTTAAAACCAGACCTTTGACGCACAGGAGGGCAGAAATACTCACCCCGATGGCGTTGATGTCGCTCTCGTGGCCTCCAAAGGTCTGCCTGCACGTGCCCTCTCGGATATCCCACAGCTTGGCGGTGAAGTCGCACGCTCCTGAGATGAAAAACTTGAAGTCTGGGGACACCGCCAGAGACATGCAGTCCCCCTGGTGTCCAGCAAAGACAGTTTTTTGGGTTCCCGTCTCAATATCCCACAACACACTGAAAGAATACCGACCAAAGGCAATGTCTGTCAGCTCCGACTGTCCTGACGTTGTTTTAGTTTAGCCAGCATGCTGCTGTGTTCTCACCAGGTGCAGTCTCCAGAGCTGGTGAGGATCTCGCTGTCACTGAGGAAACGGCAGCAGGACAGGTAGCCTGGCCAACCACAGAAACACTGCTGTATGTAAGGACCCTCACTGTGAGAAACAGTTTTCTGCCGCGCTCTCTTACCTGTGTGCGCCGCCAGCTCACGCATGACCTTCACGTTCCCGTCCTTGCTTTTCAGATTGTAGATGGAGCACATGTTGTCCAGGCCGCCACAGGCCACAAGGTTCCCCGACGGTGCGTAGGCGCAGGTCATCACCCACGATGACTTGAGAGGGATGGCGTTTACCTGGGAACACACCGAGCAGAGGGGAAATCCAGTGGAGCGCCTCAACCGAAGGCCTGCTAGTTCCGCTAATCCTGGGACACTTTGTTTATTTGATTTATTTATTTTCTTTGTAGATGGGAGTACCTTGTTGGTTGTAATGCTGTCCCACACTATGAGTTTTCCATCTTGTGATGCACTGACACACAGCCTGGTGGTTGTAGGAAAACAAAGAATATGATGGAAAAATATGCGTTACGCATCAGGTGAAATATACACATATATAATGTACATTGGTGCTTTTGTGTACAATTTGCTGCGTATTTACTTGGAATCGGCACCCCAGTGCATGGCATAGATCTTGGCAAGGTGACCCCTCAGCGTTTTTCTGGTTTTCATCTGAATCCGCCCGACCACGGCCAGCCCCGCCGCCGCTTCCTGCAGCGTCGTGTCTTGCACCGCCTTCCGGGCTGCCTGCAGAGCAGCCAACAGACAACAGGTTAGCGGCCCAGTCCATCTGGCATGGTGTACGTTTGCAATACGTTCGTCCGTGTGGTTGGGGGAAGAGAGGGAAAAGAAAGAAAAACTTAAAACACAAAGTCGCTGGAGCTGACTGGTGGATCTGGACTTACAGTGATCTGATCTTTCAGGTTATCCGCCTCCTTTCTCAGCTCTTCCATTTCACCCATGGCGGCGTTTGTCAGGCCCGGTTGCTACAGTTAATGGGGACAGACGACAGGAATGAGGAAAAACCTGAAAAGAAGAAACAAACAGACCTTAATTACCAGGAAAAGTCAGTGAAAGAAAAGGAGACTCTTCTTTTTGCCAGAAACAGCGATCCCGGGACAAATCCTTAGCTATATCTACCCGTGCCTACCTTCCAGTCCGCCCTGGGTCTAGTCTCCAAGTATTGGTGTTTTTGCAAGTCAAAGTGGTCTGCGTCTACTTTGCAAAGCTTCACAAACGCGAGAGCGCACAGAGAAACCCACAGAACACATCCGTGCATGTATGCGTACAGGCTCGCATGCACACCCGTGCATGGATGCGTCCTGGATGAATATTCCAGCCTGACATTAAGAGAACGGTGTTTGCCCTTTAGAAGATGTGACACTTGTCATGAGCACACATCCTCTCCCTGAATGTACACACAAACCAGTAAGTCCTGTCACAGTGTCATCTGTGTGAATGAGTTCTCCTCTTTCACTCCTCAGCAAACACGCTAACGGAAGGCTGGTAGTTTGTGCCGTTTCACGCTCCAGTGAGCTCCCGCCGATTTCCCCCCGACAGGGGATTGAGTTTTGGGAAAAGCCATGATTAAATGAGCAGCAGCCAAATCACCTAATGGCCGAGGCCAGGCGGTGTGAAAAATGCGATCACGGCACGAGTGAAAAGGCAAAGTCAAGATCTCCAGGATCCTGGAGAAAGTCCACCAGAGAGAACCGCCACACATGCCCAGCACTCACGCCACTATAAAGCTGCACAACTGGATACATTTCTACCACTAACGCATCAATTTCCTTTCGTGATATCAAACGACACCTGTTTTTTTTTCTCTTATCTTACCTTAAAAACTGATAGGAGGAAACACTCTGGACCTTATCGACTTTGTCTGGAGCAATCTTTCACTCTCTCTCTCTCTCAGGCTGATTATTTGAATGATTGTGCCTGTCAAAACACATGACCCAGACAATTTGCTTCTAATTTGTTTGAAGAGAATAGAAGAGGAAGGGAGTGAAGGAGGGAGTGACTGTGAAAGCAGGAGACGTTCTCTCCTCGTTTTGTTGCGGGCTCTGTCCGTCTGTAACCCTTCAATTAGATGGAAGACGACCTGAAGCGTGTTGAAACTCAACTTGGAGAGCTGGTTTACGGCCTTGATGGTGGTTCGGTGGTCCAAACGCAGCGGCCGGGGGGAGGGAT
The DNA here is from genome assembly GCA_015343265.1 of Pao palembangensis. Lineage (NCBI taxonomy): Eukaryota > Metazoa > Chordata > Actinopteri > Tetraodontiformes > Tetraodontidae > Pao > Pao palembangensis. The sequence goes on along the minus strand of CM027088.1, from coordinate 2,622,342 downwards.
GGAGGGAGGTCACGCTTTAAACGACCGGCTGTCTCTAAAGTTGATAACTGAGGATTTTAGGCTTTTGTCCCAGATGGGAAATTGCTTTGATAATAAACGCCGTAATGAACGCTCAAGTGTTTTAGTCATGCTATTACCATTTTGCCACTCTGTCCCCAGGACCCTGCTATTGTTCCAAGTGATTAAATGTGTGTGTCTGTGTGTGTGTGTGTGTGTGTGTGGATGGGACGGTGCATTAACGCGGCCACAGAGAAGAGGGAGGGTGGCCGGTAAGAGGCAAAGCAGGAGAGTGAGTTTTAAATCCCGCAGGCTGAGATTTTAACGGAAGCCTTTTGAATCAAATCTGCTCTCATCCGATTACCGACTGCTCTTTGCATTTGGATAAGAGATGGAGAAAGGGATGGGGGGCAGGTAGTGGAATGAGAGGGAGGGAGAGGGCGGAACGGGTGAACGGGAGCCAGTGGAAGTTCTTTACTGGGACGGATACAAATCATCTTTCCTGGTTTAGACTTCAGGGTGATTCTGCCAGCGTTTGAAACACTACACCACACAATCCGGGTTTTTAAAATCCCATTTTACTTTTAAATTGTATGGAAAAGTGGGTTCATATTTTATTCTAATGGTCACTGTGGAAAAAAGGATTTCATGTGAATCGTGATATTCTGACTTTTAAATGCTTCTTTTATGACACATTACCTAAAAAGCACCTGAATCCCAACGGTGGATCTTGTCCATCTGCCAACAAATCGGTTTCTTTTAGAAGCAGTAAACACTAGTTTATTAAAAAGTGATCCTCTGCTGTCACAAAAAGAAACTGACTGCTCGTATAAATCTGTGCATTGTGAGTGATTTGAAAAAAAAAAATAAATAAATAAAATGCAAATGCTTCCTGTTCATAAGATAGAATTATCTCATTGAAATGGAAAGTCCATAACTACGGTCTAAACAATTTCTTTTTATACCTCCAACATTCTAAGTGTGTTGCATGACAAATTAACTTTTTTTCTTTTTATTTAATTATTCAAATACGCCTTTTTTCACACCTTTGAACTCTATTTAGTTCAATTTTCCAAAGCACCTACTGACAACAGAACATCTAAACAACAGCGAGGCTGCAACCACTCACCAATCAGAAGGCTCCTCTGAAGCTGTTTCGGCAGATCTTCGGTCAGATTTCCTCCAGCGGCCTCCTTCTGGATGTTGTCATAAGTTTCGGTGAGCACGCTCTCTCCCGCTCGTCCACTTTTGGCGGCGTCACACACTGGGATAGTTCTCCGTCATCCGCCCGCTACACTGGTCCTATGAGGAACAGATGAGGATTGGAGGGATGAAGGCAGATCAGCGATGAGGGGATAAACCCAGGGATGGACAGTGAGGGAGGGTGGGGATGGGGCAGGTGGTGGTGGGGGGGAGCAAAAAAAAATAGAGGAAAAGAGACAATGGGGGAACCAAACAAGGTGCAGAGCGTGGTTATGGGGTCACAAGACTCGAGCTGGGTTAAATCCGAATCAAAAGATGGAAATTGCAGAGGGGAGGGTGACGCAGATAGAGGACCTGGAAACATGGCTTTTTATGGTGCTGAGCTATTCTTTAGAAAATCCATGACTGGCAGGAGGGCTTGTGTTTTGTAAACCTGAGGTGAAGCTAATATTAGAAAGTTTATGAGCAAGAATCAGACGGGGTACATCGGTGATACAGAGAATAACTGCAGGATCCAGGAAAGAGGTCTTTCTGGTTCTGTTTTACTACGCAAACATCCCCGTCAGGCACAGGCACACACAGGGCATCTGCATCATTATAACCTTGGATAACTTTTCTTTTTCCCCTTTCTTGCCCAAAGTCACACGGAATCATTTTAATGTCTGGGGAAAATACACGAGAAGGCCTGAAAACACTTCGATTCTGCTGTTCGACACACACACATCAGCAGCATAATAAATGATTGTGTGTGTGACCACCTGGACTTATTCTCTGTTGATGCTTTAATCCTCCAGGGATTAGTCACTTGGGTTGTCCAAATCTGGAAAAAGGTAACTAAATAAACTTAGATAAACTTCAGTAAGTTGCTTTGTGAACATCAGTGTGGTCTAAATTTAAAAGAGAAAATCTTACTCTGAAAGTGGAACGTGCACCGCACGTATTTCTGTGTATTAATCATGACGTTAAAACCGTTTTAAATGGGTTGAAGTCAGATAAATAAGGATTCGCTTTTCAGACTAATTCCTGGAATGCTGCTCTATCTGTTCATGACCTTTCAGAAACTCCTTACAAGGATCTCGACAACATCGTGACCACGACTTCCACACTACATAAAACTGCATGTATGCATGAGTGCACACAAACGCCAGGGAGTAGGGTTTGTCCTGGGTGTGCTTAGGCCTCTTGTGTTTACTCTAAGATTAGTCTGGAAAAATAAGGCCCAGTAGCTTTCTACTGTCTGGAATTGTACTTTTTTTGGGCATTGGTGTGTGTGTGGTATTTTTGTGAGCGCAGGACCGTTCTACTGAATCTCATATTGGGGTTGTAGCCAGAGTCGTATCAGACGTCATCACACGGCAGAAGTCATGAGGAGCCGTTGCCATAAATAGTCCGATAATGTGTGGAAGTGCAACACGGGGGGGGGGGTGAGCGACCATGCCAGCCACTCGCTACACGCAGCACTCAGCGTAATGACGACGGGAAGCTGTGATTCCACTTTTAGAACTACACCGCGAGGCCTTACGTAATTTGTATCGCTCACATCAACGATGGAAATGTGACGTCAGGGATGCTTTCCCGCCAAATGTGTAAGCGGCGCAGCAGGCGAGCTGGGCCCTTAGCGTGAGCATGTCAGAGATGCATTATATGCACGTAACACCTTCTTAGGACAGGGTTAATGCAGACTTTTAGGGTGCTGTCCAGTTCTGGCATGTGAGGGAGGGGAAAGAATCCATTAAAGCGCCTCGTCGACCCAATTCTGTAGAGGCACGTGGGGGTGGATTATGACACGGGGGAGCCGGAGTGTTAATATGGGCGTAGAGCAGAGAGACGGTCTGCTCACTGGTTATAATGGGAGGGATAAGATGCAAGTGGGCGTTGATGTCTCTCTGCTGGACATGAATGATTAAACGATCTCCAGATGGATCACCATTCCATATTCTAAATGGAAGATTTTTTTTTTCTTAAGCGTCATAAACAAATGCTCTCATTTACGAGGGATTAACGGTAATCTCTCTATTTCCACCGTCCCCCCTCCGGTGCACCTCTCTCCCTCATCCATCTTTATCTGTTTTTCGTCTCTCTTCTCTCTCTCTTGCAGTTGGTAGCCTCTCACATGCCACACAAGCGTAACTGCTTCAACATTTTCGCTGTGTCGTTTCCATTCAATCACATTTTGTCACATGACGAGTTAACGGGGAAAGTTCGTAATCCTCCATTTTTATTAATCCGCAGACAGCCACAGAAGGTGTGAGCTAATCCCTTAATAGATTACAAAGCCCTGTTCTAATGTTTTGCACTCCCCCCCTTTTTTTCTAATTCTGACACAGTGCCTGGTATGAGATAAAGGGCTCGTTTATTCTCTTTCAATCTCCAAGTTCCAGTGGGGGTGAAGTCCGACAGCGAGACATGCGGGCAGAAAGTCAGCAGAAAGTCAAACGGGGGATGGTTGTGTTCAGGCTGGTCGTGTTTGCTCTGCCTGTCACAGCTCATCTCTGGCCCCGGTCACCCTGCCCCTGCTTCCTCTCTTCTGCTGCAGCGCTTGGCTCCGAGCGTTGCCGGCAGTTTTGCCCTCTTCCTCCTCGTCCTTCTTCGCCTGCTTGTCCATGTCCCACAAGGCCTCTGCCTCCTCTCGCTCCTGTGGGACAGAAACAACGTGCGCATTTATTTCAGACCACATAAATCAGCAGCATACAGTGTTATCACGTCTTCCAGGTTTGCAACTTTTATACCCAAAATACAACTGGGAGAGGAAATATCAGTGATTTAGTTGTATTCAGATTACCATAACAGCAAAGTTATTTCAGTTTTATTATTTTATCCACCATATTGCTACCTTACCCCCCCTAAGAGCTACTATAACTGATGACAAAAAACGGCATTATGCTAAATGCCAGTTACTCTTGAGGAAAATTACTTTTTTGGGGATATATCTGCCTTTAGTTTTCTCCAAAATGTGATTAATATATGAGCTGACAGAGATAACATGGGCTACAGCAACTTTTGTTTTGTCTGAACAGACGCGAGATGAAGCTGGTAAACTGGCCTAAAATGACGACAGACTGGGAAATGTAAATGCCACAGCATGAGAAGAGAACCACCACATTTGCATCATAGTCTGCTTGCTCATGAGAGCCGCGGTTGTCACAGCATCCTCGTGCAGGAGAGCAGCCCGCCGCTGTGTGACATCATCATAACGCTCACCATGTCCCTGTACAGCTTCTCTTTAGTGAACCAGAGCGCCAGCGCGCACCGCCGCCCACTGGTCACAGCGGTGACACCGTGAGGATTTACCGGACCTGAGGAGAAACCCACCAGTCGGCCACAGCCGGGTTTTACGCGGGCCTTAGGACACACGGGAAAGAAGGAGATGCGGGGTGAATTTAGTGTCAAATTAAAAGGCTTCTGATGGAAAAGAGACTCACCGTGACTGTCTTTGCATCCCTGCTGGTGAAGAACAAGTCTCCTCCATCGAAGTTGTCGTTGAGGTAGAGAACAGCACTGCGAGGGGAAGAAAAACCTGTAAATCCATGTTCGTGACACCGCTTCTGCCCAAACAAGGATGCATATTTGACAGGCTGAATCTAGTTGCTGCTGCAGCAGGGCTGTGGTTTCCCTTTCCTTTCCCTTCGGCCGCCATGCTCATGTACCTGAGCTCTCTGTGGATGAACGCCGGCTGTTCTCTCCAGCACTGCCTGGTGTCAGGCTCAAGGAGACAGTTGTCAACATGGACAGGGTGGGACAGGTCCAATCTGCCCTCCTGGTCACCTGAAAGCAGGCAAAAACGAAACCCATTCAGGTTCACAGACCCTCCCCGCCCTCCAGGTGATATAAGGACAAGTACCTGCAATTGTGCTGCGACAGACCAGGTGTGTGAAGGACACAAAAAGTTCTGAGGGGCTCCTGAAGTAGGAATGCAGCAGGGTTCTTACTCTCTCACCCAACTCGTATAATAACCTGGCATCGGTTTGGTTCAGCAACCCATCCTGAGCCAACTGCGTAAGGGAATAAGACTGTGCTTTAAAAACAAATGTCCACTGAGCTCCTAAAGTACAGAATAAGACATTTGATTCTAACGCTCATCTCGTTTAGCTCATTGAGCGTAATCTGCTCTCTCCGGTTCACCCACTTTTGCAGCCCTGAGAACAGTCAGACCCTCAAACGTCTCGTGAGGCGTGTGCGGAGACCTGCGACCTTTGTAGCCATCCCCAGCAGACCCTGCAGCCTGTCAGAAATGAGCCGGGAAGTGAGCGCGCCCCTGTTTGACCTGAAAGGCCTCCTGTCTCGCGCTCCGGACTCACGTTTGCTAAGTGCAGTATCCTTTCACACTCCTTCTCCGTCATCACTCCGTCGAGGACGACGCGATTGGTCCCGTTCAGGAGCTCGTCATCCATGGCGATGGTCACGCCCACCTGTGGGACCGGACCACCTGGAGAGAGGACAGGTTACAGGCACCATGAGAGGAAACAGGCAACCTACTGAACAGCACGGAGGCTGATCTTACCTGCATAAAACCCACTATCGTCCACTTCTTCCTGCTGATGCCCCTCTTTCATTTTTTCATTTAGTTTCTCCTTTTCAGCTCTGGAATGAGGATGGTTGACGTCATACTTGCACGTACAGACAGTATTAAACGGCTCGTCTTTTTTTTTCATACCTCCAGCTGTCTCTCAGTGGTTCCGGTACAACATCTTCTGGAGTCCAGAGATCCTGTGTGGAATTAGAATTAATAAGGAGAAAAATGTGATCCAATTATCCGTCCTGATGTTATTTGGTCATTATTTTTGCATCGTTCCTGAATGTGCTCAGACTTCAAGATGTTAGCGCAAACAAAAAGGAAAAGATTTAGAACAAGGATTCCAGCAAAGAGAAAATTGGCATTTTTACCTCAAACTTTAGCCACATAAATGTTAGCCACACATTCATTTTGCTTATGCTTATGATTAGGTGGTGCAAATATGAATATGAAACTACTGGCTCAATACTTACTGGGTCAGTAAAATTGAAATCAAGGCTCTCCATGCCAAAATAAAGCAGTTTCTTCTCCTGCAAAGAGTGACTGATGTAACTGACAATCTCCTGCAAGACAAATTCACACAAAAGTGTCAGTGGCATCACTAAAGGTAAGCAAATCATAAACCAATCAAATTAGACAGGTATATGTTATGATTTGACATAATTACAGCTTTAGTAGTGAATTTTATCTCATGGCCATTGAGCGTTACCTGATTAGGTTGCGTGCCCTGTGCCTCTGTGGCTCCCCCTAGTGTCTCAGAGTAGAGCTGCAGGTTGTCTAAGGAATCCTTGTCGGAGGGATAAAACAGCAGCAAAGTGCGAAGAGTCTGCACCGCTCCACTAATATCTCCAGCTGTGGTGAATAACAATTCAAAATGATACAGGTAAAAATACACTGCAGCAAATTGTTTGATGCTAAATTCTACATTTGACACACTGACCCTTAAACTGTGCAATATGCAGATGTTCCAGCTGTGAGGGCAGAAAATCCTCATGAGCAGAAATCCTTCCGGGCCTCATGGCTACCTGAGTCACACAGTACTGCCGACATGCGAGCAGCGAAAGGGACAGAGCTATATGGTGAAGGAATATAGTAACGTTAGATGAATTCTGCAAAAAAGCACGAAAAGAAATGTAGTTCGGTTTTACCCGCAGCCTTTTGGAACACGCCGTCGACGGTGCCCACTCCCCTGTCCTCGGGCAGGACTTGGGGTGCCACCTCACACTGAAGCCTGCACTCCTCCGTCTGACGCAACGTTTCATTTACACACGCTTTCCACATTTCTGCAGCTTGAACCCAGTCGGAGGAAGCCTCATACCGAACGGCAGCATCATACAGGACCTGTGTTAGGGCCACATTACACCTTAAATACAAATTATAATATACAATAAATACATTTTAACAAGTTATTTCTAAGTTATTCCAATCTGTCTTTCTTCAAAAGGCAGTTATCTCTCCTCTCAGTATTCTCACCCAGTGTTTCTCATTGCCAATCTCGCGGTCCTGGAAATCCTCTTGAGTCACTCCCTCCATCCGTCTGTACTTCTCAATATTATTCCTCATCTCCAGGTGATTGGGGTTCGCAATGAAGAACGTATGAGCGGCTGACGCTGCCTTTTGGAACTTTTCCAGCTAATGAGTAGAAAGAGAATGGTAGAAATGTGTAGATTAGTAAAGAACATGTAGGGGTCACCAACTAGACCCTTGATGCTGCTTACCTTAAAGTAGGTGACCTGGAGGAAGTTGTACGGATTACGGCTGCTGAATTCATATTCGATGTCGAAAGAAACAGGAAGCTGTCCGGTAAGTGTGACCGAACGTCCGGTACAGAACCTCAAACATTCAGCTTTCTTCTGCACCCAATCCAAGGCCCAGAGGTCCCACGAGTTCCCCTTTTCAGATGCTAATCAAAGACACATAAAACAGCACTGTTTGGAGTGTAATATCAATATCTTCAGCCTTTATACAACATGAGTAACATGATAAACAGGAATATCCAACAGCGTGAGCATATCACGAACATTCAGAACATATCTTACATACATTGATTAAAATTTGTTTTAGATCCACAGCAGCTTGTTTACTTGATGGCTGGGCATCATGCAAGTCAAAATCAAAGGAAATATGTTTTCATTTTTTTTCCTGCACACATGCAAAAAATGTGAAAATGGGTGGGTAGTTCAAAACCTGGCGACTCCGAAAGTAAGGATGATTCAGGGGGTCGATCTAAAAGCAAACACAAAAGGCATTAGACTTAGATTCGAACTTGCCCAGTTTGTCCAGTGCTTCTTTCCCTGCGGACACACAGTCATCGTGACACTTTCTGCGGACCCTGAACAGAGATTCCTTGGCTAAGATGGACTTCTCCAGCAGCTCTGCAGCCTTCCCCCACTCGCCATTAAAATATGCGCGCACTCCGCTGTAATACAAAAAATCATACGGTTGCAGAAGTGGCAGCACATTAGAGGTGCTGCTACCCGGGGTTGCAAAAAGAAAAGAAACTAATGCAATAATAACGAAATAAAACGCCACGTATACAGAGAAACAAGTAGAGCTCTGCGCCATGGTCCCAGAGACAAACCCAGTAGAGAAATAAGAAGAGGAGGGACTATGGAAACGTTTCCCTTCGTTAGGTTTAGGTACATGTCTGATTTCGCATCTACCCCTCGTACAAATACTTGTAATGTTACTTTATTAATCTTATTTTCTTTTTTAAAAACGGAATCAAGCCAAATACGACTAGTCATCAGTTTTGACATAACTTTCAAATTGTTGCTTTTTTGATGGACTCAATGCAATACTCGTATACAAACAGCAGGGGGAGCAACTCAGTAAATTCAACGACGTTACCGTAACTATACAAATAAAGCGATTTCTTTATTATTTGATAGTCTGGAAAACACACATGGAAACGAAAACAAACGACGAGAAATGGTTTAGTGTTGTGTTATTATTATTCTGACAGATCCAAGTGGTGGTAGTGTTCGTGACTTTGATGCAGATACGTTACTAGAGGTGCACAAATCCCAGCATGTTTTAAAAACGACGGATTACGGTAACGACGTCGGCGTGACGGCATCTGAGTTAGCTACGAGGCCTTCCCTCAACATCAAAGAGGAGCCCATGATTCATTCAGACAAACACAGTAGTCATCCTACACTCTGCTGAGACAGGCAGTCAAGAAGCTGGGGGGGCAGACTCAGAGCAGCAAGCGTCTTTACTTATACTCTTAAATAGCTGGCTCGCCATGGCGGACATCGGGGAAGTATTAATGTCCGTTTTGTCCACAATTCGTGTTCCGAAATCCGGAGACCGTGTGCACAAAGACGAATGCGCCTTGTCATTTGCCTCGCCGGTGAGCTATTTTCCCTTCGCCTAATCAAAATTTCTCGCAGCAAGCGGTGTTTTTGCATACCTTCTTCTCCTCTATTTTTGCTTTGTCTAATGAAACATTTTGTCTTTGCTGACCCACTTTGACGGACTGACTCTCGAGATATAACTGTTTTGACCAACTAGCAAGCTAACGTTAAGCTAAGCTAATAATGCAGTGATATGGAAACTTTGTAGCCGCTAAGTTAGCTCTGTCACTGCGATTGTGTATGCTGTCAAAGTAGCTAGCAAGCCAACTCGGACAGTCATTACAAGTTTGATGCATTTAGCCGTTATTAATGCTATAATAGCCACTGAATTTGAATTAAAGTGGACGGATACAATCAAACCATTGTTTGAGCTAAACCGTGTTAGCACGCTAGTAAATGATTTTTTTTTTTTAGGCTACCGTATCAATAATGTATTTTCGCTTGGTGAGGTAAAAACAGACTTTATTGCTTTAATATTGTTGGGTCTAAATGTTACAGGAAAGTGAAGGTGGCCTTTATGTGTGCATGAACAGTTTCCTGGGCTTTGGAAGTCAATATGTGGAAAGGCACTATGCTCGCACCGGTCAGAGGGCTTACCTGCACATCAAAAGGACAAGAAAGACTAAGGTTCTTTGTTGTTATTGTTGTTACAGCTCAATAGACCACCACTAGCATTACCATGTTATTCTATACCAGGTGAATTGATCTTGGTACATTTGTTACGCTTCTAGAAGGAAGATGACAACAACTCTGGATCTGGACACCCTCCTAAGAAGAAGCCCACCAGACTGGCTATAGGTAAACACCGGAGATGCCATGAACACAGGTTATTTACACGTATTGTCACCTTTTGGAGCTGATGTGTCTTTTTTCCCCCCACACCATTTTTAATCCATCCAGGGATTGAAGGAGGTTTTGATGTTGAACAGGATCACTATGAGGAGGATATAAAGGTGGTTATTTTACCTGACAGACAGGAAGTCACATTGGAAGAGCTTCCTTCTATGCCAGATGTTGTGAGAGATTGGGTGAGAGTTTCATTTTTTTGCTTCTTCAAAGTATCACCTTAATGCATCATAGACAGAGACTATGCTGTAAATATTTTTATACAGCTTTAAATGAAGTTGGTCTTTACAATATTGGGTGTTTTTGAATACATGACCTATTTTTAAATATAATGTTCTAATTTATATTTATTTGTCTCCCGCTGTAGGTGTCCCAGTCCATGGTAGGCATCTTGGCTGCTGACTCGGTGTCTCACGCCATGCAAGTACAACAGTGGGATGGAGAGGTGAGGCTGGAGTCGAAGCATGCTGCTGATCTGAAACAACTGGACAATGGAGTCAAAATCCCTCCAAGGTGAGACATGCTGTCCCTTCACGAATATAGAATATTTGAATAAAACGGAGATATTTTCACGTCATAAGAAGACATTTGCAATAATGCGTGTTGTATTCTGTTGGGGGAGTGTAGTGCAAAATGTTGTGTTCCACCGTTGGTATTGTGCTTGTCAGGAAGTGTATACATTTTAGAAAAGAAATGTAGTTGATATTTTTCCCCCATCAGCTAATATAACATTCCTTCATTAACACCTTTGTCTCCCTGCACTGAAGTGGCTGGCGGTGTGAGGTGTGTGACCTCCAAGAGAATATTTGGATGAACCTGACAGATGGAAAAGTGCTGTGCGGCCGCAGGTATTTTGATGGCTCCGGGGGAAACAATCATGCCCTTCTTCACTTCCAGGAGACGAGATACCCGCTGGCTGTTAAACTGGGAACCATCACTCCAGATGGAGCAGGTCCGTTAACAATCGAGAATAAAATCACATCTTGTTTGCATGCAGCCAGTGAGATTGGATGGCTTTAAACTTTGTTTGCATAAAGCCTCGTCTTGTCTGAAGCATAGAGTTACATTATCTTTAATTGCCCGTATTTTGTTATCATGTAGATGTGTATTCTTACGATGAAGACGACATGGTGTTGGATTCAAAGTTACCAGAGCACCTTGCTCACTTTGGCATTGACATGATGACCATGGAGAAGGCACGTTCTGTTTTTTGACTTTTTTTTTATTTTTTTTTCTTAAAACCCTTATTTTAAAATCACTTTTCCCTTCTGACCGCAGACTGAGCGAACAATGACCGAGTTGGAGATTGCTGTGAACCAGCGTGTCGGGGAGTGGGAGGTGATTCAGGAGTCGGGGACCACCCTACGGCCGCTGTGCGGCCCTGGATTGACCGGCATGAGGAATCTGGGCAACAGCTGCTACCTCAACTCTGTCATGCAAGTGCTCTTCACTGTTCCAGACTTCGAGAGCAAGTCAGTACCTGCATTTACTTTTTTGATTTATTCGTTTTCTAGATGATAAACGATCAAAACTGTTATTTCACATTATTATTGGTATATTTTAACACTGCCAAACAGTGAGAGCTAGCTCCAAGCCCCCTCATTTCAAGAGCACATATTTAACATTTACAAAAAGAATAAGCGCCTAATTTGTTTTGACTTTTTTTATTCTATCTAACATTACATGTTGTTTCCTCCAAATAAACCCTTTTACTGTGTACTGGGAGAATTGTGTTTATATGTAGTTTTCATTCTACATTTTTCTACATATACCTGGGTGGATTTATAAATGCCTCCACATTTTGTTGGGTTCAGATGATCAAAATGTGTGTGTCTGATCCTAATGGAAAGCCGTTCTGAAATATTGCTCTGACTTGATCATACTTCTGAAGCGTTTAATCTCTTTGATAGTAACAGTAAAGCTGCTTTTCCACCTCCAGTACTGAGTGCCACACTTGTTGTTATGCAAATCGTAATAACTGTAATCACTGCAGAGCTCCCCAGCATTCCCCTCATTTCCAGTTATTATAGTTTGTCATGTTTATAGTTCCTTTCTACTCACAGTGTGGTGGTTTTAGCTTGGTCAGCAATCCTAATATGCTTTTATAGTCTTTGTCATTTTAAGTGACTGTTTCTTCTTGCTGCCTGATAACATTATCTGCCCAAACACCCAACAGGGGACTGCCCCTGATTGTTATTTGAAGAAGAACCTAATTTAAATTTTGTCATGAACAGGGTAGTGCTTAAGGAGCCTCATTCAATACTTGTTTTCATTTCCCCTTTCGCCTGCCTTCCAGGTACGTGTCTAATATTGACAAGATCATCGACGAAGCTCCAAAGGACCCCACCCAGGATTTCAAAACTCAAGTGTACGTATTGCTGTCGTGTTTCGCTGATCAAGATAGCCTCAGTTGGTTTCCGTCCGAAACTGCAGCTCTACCATTCTGCCAGAGGAAGAACGATCAATGCAGTATTGTTTTTCCATCCACATCCTGATCAGGCATTCCAGCGCCGTATCTGACAGCCAATAATCTATCCCTCTGTGAAACGCTGCTATATTTTTGGAACGTTACGAGCTTTTGTTTGTTTACAACAGAGCAAAACTTGGATACGGTCTCTTGTCAGGAGAGTATTCCAAACCAGCTCCAGACCCTGGAGAGGAAAACGGCACATCCGAACCCAGAGTAAGAAGAAACACATTTGCAGTGGATTTGCAAATATGAGTTGTAACAGATGTTGGTATATTCACTTGGAATCTTCTCCTACACTCAGTCTTTTCATGCATGTTTGCAGGGAGACCAAATCGGTATAGCGCCACAAATGTTCAAAGCACTTGTCGGGCGGGGTCACCCTGAGTTCTCTACCAATCGGCAGCAGGATGCTCAGGAGTTTTTATTGCACTTCATAAACATGGTTGAGGTACAGTTCTCATCTTGTTCACTATCCCTCTTCTCTGTCCTCAGCTGTTCCTGTTATATTTTAGTATTATTTTCTTTCTTTTCTTTCTCCAACAGAGGAATTGTCGCTCCGGGCCAAACCCGTCTGAAGCCTTCAGGTTTCTGGTGGAGGAGAAGATTGTGTGTCAGCAGTCCCAGAAAGCTAAGTACACCCAGCGTGTGGATTACATCATCCAGCTGCCTGTGCCCATGGATCAGGCTACCAATGCAGGTATGTGGCTCAGGGTTGCTGCTAACACACAGCGGCCAGTAGCAGCTTCCACTTTTCCTGGGGTACAGGATAATGTACAAGTCCACTTTTGGTACCAGTTTTGAGGTCTCAGCTCTGTGAAAAGGTGTTGCTGCTTTCCAACCAGACGCCTCTTTATTTTGACAGAAGAACTCCAGGAAGCAGAGCGCCGGCGTGAGGAGGGGGACTCCTCAGCCCCTACAGTCCGGGCTCAAATCCCCTTCACAGCGTGCATGGCGGCCCTCAGCGAGCCAGAGATCCTCACAGACTTCTGGAGCTCGGCTGTGCAGGCCAAGACTACTGCTACCAAGTATAAAGAGAGGCAGCCACGCACAGCGCCACACTGAGACACACCTTGATAATATAGAAATATTTGTTTCATTTGTCAGAACCACCCGCTTTGCCTCGTTCCCTGACCACCTCGTCATCCAAATTAAGAAGTTCACCTTTGGCCTCGACTGGGTTCCAAAGAAACTTGGTAAGCGCGATAGAAAAGAGGTTCCTTTGTATCGTTAAACTGGAATCCAGCGCGGGAAAAATCAGCCTGCGGTAGCGACGGTGTTGAATGTCGTTGCTTCTGCGCAGACGTTAGCATCGACGTTCCCGACACTCTGGACCTCAGCGCCCTGCGCGCAACTGGGCAGCAACCAGGGGAGGAGCTTCTACCAGAGGTGGCCCCACCCCCACTCATGACCCCTGACGTGGAGGTTAAAGGTATCCTGGGTTCCCATGGCAACGAGGAGGACGACTCGCTCTACTCCCCACTGCTGTGTTAGTCTGTCCTGTCATTTCTCCTCCTTTCCTTCTCCCTCCCAGCCTTGTTTTCCTCCTTTCTTTCTTCCTCTGATTTCTCACGTCCTTCCGTTGCCTTATTATTGGTTTACTGTACAAAATGTTTTGATGAGTCTTTATATTTTCATTAATGTGCTTTTTTTTTTTTTTTTTGTTTTTTTTTTTTGTTTTTTTTTGCTTTTTTGCACAAGATTAAAAGGACAAAAAAAAGTACCTCATTTTCATTTAAATGTTTCTTTTTTACTCTCTTAGCTCCAGTTCTTGATGACTCCACTGTGTGCCATTTATGTGAAATGGGATTCCCTCTGGAAGCTTGCAGGAGAGCGGTTTATTATACCGGGAACACTGGAATCGATGCTGCCACAAATTGGATCATGAGCCATATAGACGACCCAGGTGAAACTGGAAAACCCCTTCTTACTGTAACAGGGAAGTAAAAACTATGTCAAAAATCCGGCCCCTCTACTCACTCTTTGCATTGCTGTCTGGTCTGGTGCAGATTTCGCAGCACCGCTGCCGGGCTGCAGTTCTGGTGCCGGGACCACACCAACAGAGAGCGTTTCTGAAGAGCACTTGGAAACTATCGTCTCCATGGGCTTCAGTCAAGACCAGGCAACCAAAGCACTTCGAGCCACGGTTAGATTCAAAGAGCTCTTTAAGGGCTGCAGTGAGTTTAGAGCAGGACAGTATTTCACAGGAGAAAACGAGGCTGCGGAGCAGATTAGCAGGAAAAACCAAAGCAGAGGCAATTCTTAAGAGCGCTTTAAAAGTCTGGAATTGACTAAAATCTCAACTTAAATGTCTGGTTCAACCTGTGTGTGTGTCAGAGTAATGTCCTGCAACGGGCAGTGGACTGGATCTTCTCCCACATGGACGATCTGGAGTGCATGGACATTTCTGAAGGAGGTCGCTCAGCCGCAGAGAGCGAAAGTGCCAGAGAACCTCCGCCAGGACCCCGTGTGAGGGATGGACCGGGCAGTAAGTCTAGCCCAGATGGATGAGAGATTTCTTTTCTCTGATAACTCTGAAGCTAATTAGATTTTCCCCGTTATTCAGAATATGAGCTATTTGCCTTCATCAGTCATATGGGGACGAGTACGATGTGTGGTCACTACGTCTGTCACATCAAGAAGGACCAACAGTAAGTTTGGCTTTGCTTTTGTAATACCCTGAACAAAAATATAAACGCGCACTGTTTCTTCTCCCATTTTTCATGAGCTGAACTCAAAGATCCGAGACTTTTTCTGCATACCAAAAAAGCACTTTTCCTCTCAAATATTGTTCACAATTGTGTCTAACTCTGTGTTAGTGAGCAGATCTCCTTTGAAAAGATAACCCACCTTCCTCACAGGTCAGGCATAGCATGAGGCTGATTAGACAGGCTGATTGTTGCCTTAGGCTGTGCACTAGTACGTTCCTAGTTCACAGAATAACTGACATTGCATTAGCGATCATTGTTTGTTCATAATTTCATTGAATATTTTAAGCGATATAGTGATACAGCTGATTATACTAATGCCGCAGCAGAGGGCGCTACACTCCACTGGTCTGAACAGCAACAGCCGATGATATGAATATAACAGAAAATGCTCTTAAGGGGGCTTTTGGAAATATTATATATGGTAAATGATTATGTAAATTCCTGTTGGGCTTTAACAATGTAGGCCTCTGTCAAAGAGTGTTGTGTTTTTTTTTGTTGTTTTTTTTAAACATCACTTTTTTCTGCAGGTGGGTCATCTTCAACGATCAGAAGGTGTGCGCTTCTGAGAAACCTCCCAAAGACATGGGATACCTCTACTTCTATCGGAGAGTCGCTGACTGAGAAGGAGAGCGCGTCACGCTTGAAGGCGAGGAGAAGCGTTTACCCAAACACCCACAGTGTTCAGTAGTACACCACCAACTGCCCCGTTTTGCTTCACACGTCACAGAAGTGTAAATACATTTCTCAGAATATCCGCATACGCAGTTCAATAAATTGGTGCAAATGTCACATTCGGTTAATGTTGTTTTGTTTTCTTCACTGTTCAGAGTAGCATATTCAAGGACTTGGAGGGTTCTTGATTAGTTAAAAACTGCCTGGAAAATGCAAAAATAGTCGTTTCTGGTTTCACTCCTTCACTGTATCCTGACAGTTTTTGAAAAGTGCTTCACAGAACCACCTTCTGACGGTCACAGCCGTGCATTCACCTCTTCTGAACAAGTCTAATCTGATCAGTTTAATCTGTGTCTGATTATTGATTTCACTGCCTTTTAATCCCAGCACCATGTTGGCAGAGGAGCTTCCTTTATCAGGCCGTCGTAGTTTTTTATTACCCCGGCGCTGGCAGCGGCACCTCCTCCACCCGTTTCAGTTCCGTAAAGACAATTCAGAGTCCAAGAGGAAATGTGAGTAAATCAATAAACAGCGCTGATATTTGTTTAAAATTAAAGCACCTAATCGGCTCGTTTCATAAATGCTTGATGAGGGTAATATCTGGTTGATTTTTTTTTTTTTTATTCATTTTTGTTACTTCTGCTGTGGTGAATAAAGGATTCTTTCTGTTGATCTGTCTTCCCTTTGATTTAAATGATTGGCATCATTTGGTGACAAATCAATTCTAGCCTGCAGCTTTTTAAAAGCAGGAGCAGGCGTCAACTTGGCTGGTGTCATCCGGGTCGCGTTCACAATCCCAGGCCTACATTGTTTGCAGATGCTGGTATGAAGAGCAAGCCCACAAAGATCTGGGGTTTTGCATTGGCCTACAACTTTCCAGGGTGCAGCTTTCCATTTTAGCTCTCTTCCGCCTTTTACGCTTTTCTCCTTGCTTTTTTACTTTTGGTTTTGTCTTTGTTTTGTTCTGTTTTTTCTTTTTTGTTCTTTTTTTGCTCCTTTGGATGAAGATAAAGCATAAAAAGGATAATTTAATTAAACAACTGTCTCAATTGAGGTAAGCTGCCAAACCTGATAAAAGTTGTCTCATAATGTAAAATGGAGGCTTTTACACAACCGCTCAGAAACTTTTTGTGCCGAGTAAGCATGATGTGAGAACGAAATGCATAATTTAGAACATTTTTGTCTATTGTCTAATAATTATAGTTCTTAGAAGAATAAATAATTTTCTTTGTTCATGTCAATTTCTTTGGTGCTTTTCGATACGTCAGTATGGCAATGAGGTATAATATGTGAAATATATCCTTAAACTAGGAATTAAGATTTTGAACTGATTTTAATAGCAAAATAAGGATCCGAGCTGCGTATTAACAGACAAAAAAAGACTTGCGTATTTCGACTGAGACGCAAACAATAAAGCTGTAAATGACAATATTGTCCCTTTCACACAAACTTTTCATACTGAATTTTCAATGCGTTTAATCGAGTTTTAAGAATTTGATTTCTAAAATGTGGAGAGGAAGGAAGTGGTGGTTGGGGATCTCGTGCTGCTCGGCTTGAGCAGAAGCTGCGCGCGGTAGTTTGGAAATGTTCTTCAAACCTTTAAACTTTTGTCTGGAGACAAATATAAACTTTGCATTTTTACCATTTCAGAACGCTCAAAATGAAGAAAATTGTGTGGCTTGGATTTGGTGAGTAAATAAAGTTGATTACCAGTAGGCCTAACCCCCCAATTAAAAAAAAAAAAAAGTCTCAGTCTTTGGTGTTTGTAAAAATGTGTAAGTATATATTTACAAAGCATGCTTAGTAACTGTTTTATAACTTAAATTGTTTCTCATCTTGAATTTATTCTGAGGAAAAAGTTTAAATATTCAGCATCTCAGTGCGACGTCATCGGTTCGTCGTTTTGTTTTAACACACGTGATTTGTGGAATTTGGCAGCTTTTTTCTTGTCGGTGCTGTGCGCACTTCCCGCTGATGGCGACGTGGTTGTCAAAAAACCGGGCGAGAAGGTCCGGTTGCTCTGTGGGCTGCACGTCGAAGGCAGCCTGGTGTGGTACCACCAACAGAACATGGTGGTTCGTGTTGATGGAAGAACGGGCATGACCCAAAGAGGTTTGGACCGGTTGCGTTCATCGCCTTTACTGCTTCCAGAGCTGCGCAGTGGCTGATTCTGCTCATGTTCTGTATCAGGTAAAGTGGATATTTCTTCGAGAGCCACTGTGAGACAAATGACTCTGGAGATCCAGAATGTGAAGGAAACAGATGCAGGGATGTTCACCTGTAAAACCAGTGGGAAATCAGAGCAACACCTGCTTATACTGATGACTGGTAAGACCCCAGAGAGGTGACGAACATACTTCATCTACCTGTTTAATTTAAATTAAGTTTTCATTATAACCGCTCAGTCTCCGCCAGCCCCTCCACCGTCCTCCAGCTGGGCAGCATCGCCACGCTCCAGTGTCAGGTGAAAGGCCCGATTCCGGAACCTGAGGTGCAGTGGAGGAAGCCAGATGGCAGTCTGCACCCGGGGTCAAAGGTCGCTCAGCTGAAACCAGTGGCCCGTTCAGACGCGGGCGCCTGGAACTGCACGTTCTCCTACGAAGGGAAGCAGTATGGCGAGAGGTTGGATATCAGCGTTACAGGTGGGTCGCTCACCTTTGCCGAACATCTGCAACAGAAGGGCCGCAGCGGTTCCAAACGCCTTGTTTTGCTTTCAGAACCCGCGCCCGCACCTGTGACTCCCCGGGCGGCCAGCAAGGAGCCGACTTGCAAAGAGTGTGGGTTCTCCTCCCGTGTGTTTGACAGGGCCAATGGTCGCCTGGATGTGTCATTAACTGTCCTCTTGCTGGAGCAGGTGGGGCCAGCAGTCCGCCTGTGCCCCCGACGCCGCTGGTGCTGGGACTCATCTGGTGGTTGTGGGTCTTGATCGGAGTCGGCTGCCTGATTGTTGTTATCCTGATGATCTTCGTCATTTACCTGTGCAAGAGAATTCAAAGAAAGAAAGTAAGTGGGCAATCTTCACACGAAGCTTTCCGGATTCAGATTAGCAGCGGGGATTATCGAGACCTCAATTTATAAAAAAAAAAAAAAAAAAAGTAATTTGAGATTTTTTTTTTCTGCTCTAGAGAAAACTGAAGAGAATGGAGAACAGCCGCCAGCTGCTGATGGCCAAACAGTACTGCCAGTGTAACCGGTAAATCCTCTTTGATTTGCTTTTGCCCACAAAGCGAAGTTACTTCCCTTTTCTGGTAATCTCTGTTCACTTTACAGATGCTTTCAGATGGATTATATTCACTTTACACTAATGAGAGTCTGACCTTCATTCTGCCTTTCACCAAGGGCTTCATTATTTTGCCATAATTAGTGTGAAAACGTTTCGTCTTTATACTCTCTTTATCGCAGCCCGACAGCTGCGCCCAAACTGCAGCAAAGACGCCTGCGAGAGAAGCCGTCGACCGCCCCTCTGCAACCCCTCCTCGTGCAGTGACATGAAAAGCCGCTCGAAGGGGAGCGGGAGGGGAAACAGGCAGAGCAGCGTGGACGGAGATAAATGGGAAAAGAAGAGAGCGGCGCGGAGGTGTGCACGCCAATGTAAACGGGCTCTTGGTGTAAATAAAATAGTGTGACTTTGTGACCACTTGGCGACAAACTAAAGCAGTGAGCTGGATGCAAACGTGCGCTTCCTCTTGCAAGCGCCTGAGCCTGATTTGTCCTTTACGCAGCGTGTCTCCATGAACAGTCAGCGGCGAGAGCTTCGCTTTACATTTCTGGATGCTGTATGTGCCTCTGTATTGACATTAAAATCTGGGAATATCCCCCTTGTGTGCTGTTTCCTTTGTGTTAATAAACCCTCCTCAACTTAACTCAGATATGTTTACGCTTATTTAAGCACAGATCACATCTGTGTCCTCCTGTATTTGGCACAGGAACCCCGAATCCCCCAAAACTGGTGCAGAAAAATGCAGGTGTTGACCCCAGTGAGAGAGAGAGAGAAAGCGAGAGAGAGAGATTCTCTGTGTGTGTGTGTGTGTGCGTCAGAACACTCGAGGTGACACCTGCAGTACCTTCAATGCAGAGCTGAATTCTTCGCCGTACAGACAACATCACTCGTGAGTACTCTAAAACGAACCGGGGTAATCTGCAGTTTTCTGCCTGTTGATCTCTGATTGTAGGAACATTCCAAACCCGAACCGACGTGCGTGTTCGTGTAGATGCAGAGTCTTTCTGTCGCTAGGCTCGTACCCAGGGCCCGTCGAGGCCGCGTATTCAAAAACGGTGCTGGTAAAGTGGGATGCATTAGCGGTTTTGGATCAAAAGTTGACAGGTTTCTGTTATTCCAGCTGTCGGCCTGGGAAAAGCTGACATCTCAAGTCAGAAATAGCTAAAATAAGAGCGTCTGTTTCTTTTCATCTGCTCACTTATGCAACAAAAATGTCAGTTGATGTTGCAACCCTGCGCGTTGACGAGATGCCTCGCAGGAATAAGAAAAGCCACCGAGGTAAAAGGGAGGTTGTGAAAAGTCTCACGTCTGGTGAACTGTCCATTTTGAAGACGGCTGGGAGCGTATTTCAGATGATTTACCCTCGGTTATCAGAGCTCAGCCGTCAAACTGAATACAAGGACGGTTTCTGGCTGAAGCAAAAGCAAGAACGACCTCGTCTGTGATCAGACGCCATAAACCAGGCAGGACAGAAGGAAACCATATCAGATGGTGCTGCTGCCTCATTCAGAGTCTGGACAACAGAGCAACGACTTTTGGACTTGAAGCACACAATCTGTGTTTGTGTCTGGTTAAAAACCTCAAATCTACGCACTGGCAGAATTCTGCACTTTAACCCTAAAGAGAGTTTTGAGCCCTAAAGTCAAAAATCTGTTTGATTTCAATGTGAAGCAAGCGCAGCACAAAACCCACGGTCAGGCGTGATGTATACCTGTAGATACATCCAGGTACGCGCGTAGATGTGTTCCAAACACCTCGTGTTGCTGGTGGCTCTTTTTCCTTTGGCAGTGTGCTTGTGTGCAGCACCAGTGAGCTTCATTCTTTTGGATTTGAATAGATTTTACAGCCAAACTGATATTGAAAACCTTTAAGCTTCTGTCATGTTGATTCCACGCTCAGATCTTCTCCACCGGCCTCTGATCATTTGCGCCGTATTCGGTACCTGTATTTCTGGGCGCATCGGGCCTGTTTTTAGCACCTGCTGAGGCACGAATTTCTCAGATGTTCTTGTCCCAGTTGAACTTGCCAGATGTTTCTTGTGCTTGTGCAGGTGACCAAACGTGAACACGCACAGTTTTTGTCACGGGTCAATCCAGATATGCTTCTGGGGACCATATCAACTCGGCCCCGCTCGTGTACCCAGCATCACCGAGAGCTCTGAAAGCTATTTCAGCGCCTGTCAGCGTACCAACGTGTATTTCTTGCAGCGTTTGCGTCCCCTTCCCCGGTTCTCTGTATGAAAACATCACATCTTTGCTCTGGAGTGTTTGTGTGGGACACCAGGATTCCCTTTTTCATGGCTGTTACTCAGTTCTGTTTCATTATCTGTCTGACACACCAGCACCCTGGTTCATTCAAAGTGAAACTGATGTGTATCTGTCCTTCTCGTTCTCTGTATTTCCACCTGGTTCGAACATCAGAAGGTCCAAAAATGTCTCTCGGGGCAACTTGCGGCATTTTAGAGCAAGACGCTAACAGTAAACGAATGTTAGCATCGGGGAACGTGTATCGTTATCAGCGTCGGTCCAAAGTCACCACAGGAGGCAGCAAACAGCACTCGTCTGTGGAGGAGAAGGTGTAACCTGGACTGTTCACGCTGCCCGTACAGTCCGCAGAATAATCCCCTGTAAACTGACTGTAAACTACCTGCTTATGAGGAATTATTTCTAATAAACAAGATGATCGCATCTACTATTAATTATTTCAGTAACAAAAATGTTGAGGCTGGCGGAGGCCTTCAGGAGCTGAACTACTTTTTCCGCCTCGTCAGCTCGACCGTTTGAAGCTATTTACATTTGGCAGCGTGTAAAATAAAATCATACATATTTTTTATGCTCTATTTACAACTAAAGGACTGTGATAACTAAAGTTTCATTTAGTTATTCACAAAACCAAACCATTCCGAAAGGAGAGAATTCTTGGGATGATTTTCTGACTGGTAAATATTATAATATGTATTATAATATTATATAATTATATTGTAAATATTCTCTGGCGAGCATGAAGTGAAAAGTAACCTGTTGTGTCTTCGAAGTAGACGACGGTGCTTGTTTGAAAGATGCTGTGAGCCGTCTCGACGTAGCTTGCTGACCACCTCTGACCGATTTGGGAACCAACAAACCAACTGTTGATTTTGCAGATTTGTTTTTTGGTCAGCAACCGGGGCTGGACGTGCCAGCCCAGCCCAGCCCAGCCCCCCTCAGCCCCCCTCTCTCACAGCAGAACGGTTCTACCGGGGCTGGCGGCCGTGCAGCATGACAGCGAGCTCGCTTCCCCCGAGGGGAACTCAGCAGGCTTCTGGTTTGACACCAGTTGCAGGCCCTTTCATGGGAGGTTTGCATGTTCTCGCTGCACTTCGGAGTCCTCGCGTTTCCTCCCGGTGTCCAAAAACATCAGGTTGCTGGACTGGAAAGATTGGAAACCGCTCCTATGTTATAAACAGCTTCTGCCTCACGACTGGGGATTTAGTGTATTTACTGCCACTGGAATTAGAAAAAGTTTTGGCATCATTTCACGTTTAACTGTGTAAAAGTTAACAGGAAGAGCGTGTCATCAGAGTGCATGGCCTAAAAGACAAACGTGCATCGATCCGTAGTGACCTGACTGGTGTTTCGCCAGTTCGACTGTTTACGGCTCAAGTGCTTTGAATAATTGCCGTTTTTCCACAATATGTTGCCCTAAAGCTGTTTCCATGGCAGAACCAGCGTCAGCGCTTCATTCGGTTGAACAGAAACACTTTTACGACGTTGTTTATCATAACTAACATGCGCCGGTGTTTTTCGCGAACGGTGACGCGGTCTTTCCGCGTGAACTATCGTTACGTTTAGTGTGCGTTTCTTAAAAGCTCTGCATTTCTTGCCACAGAAAAACAGAAAATAAAAAGAGGGAGATACTTTTTTTTTTTTTTTTTCCATTGTGATGAAATCGCAATGCAGCTGCCTACAACCAATACTCAATGCACAAAAATAGCCTGAGCGCTGATGCGTACATGATGGAGGTGAAGGTGGGTGGGAGAGACTCACGGCGGCCTGTTTCAGAAAGCTCTGTGAGGCTTGAATGAAGCTCTCCCTTCACCACCAACCGTTTTCGGGCCTGAATGTCACAAGGCCTCGTTTCCACTGACATTCACAGAGGCTGAGAGGCCTCTGCGCTAAAGGCGTGTTTGTCAGACACCTTCGGGCGTTTCTGCCTCAGGCAGATCTCAGACTCCACATGGTTGCCAGGGAAAGGTCAGAAGAGAGAGGTGACATGGTGAGGGAAACCCTCAGTGGGAGAGAATGGAGGATGAGGAAGGAAGAAATGTGAAAAGTGACTCATTTGTCATGCATGAGACCCACACTTTTTTTTTTTTTTTTTTTTGGGCTTTTTCTCTTTCGGTCATGACATGATGTGGTTCGGGTGCGTGACTAACCAGGGATGTCCTCCCTTTCAGGTGTTTTCCGTCCAAATCACCGCTAAGATACGCGCTCGCATCCACGGAGGAGATGTTTTTAAAGAGTGTCAAATTCAGCCGGCGCACACGCTCGCTGAAAGGAAGACAAAAAAAAATAAAGACAAAAAAATTCTGCGCGGTAGCCGCACGATACAGAAGCTGAGAAGCAAAGCCTCAGAGGGAAGAGGAGCAGGTGTGAACTCTTCATGAAGGTAGAACAGAGGCAGACACAGAGGCTGACAGAGGCACTTGAGACGTGTGCAAGATGTTTGTTTCGTCCTTGTTGTGGTTTACGTCTCTAAACCACCCCGGCGCTGCCTTTCTGCAGCACTTAACTGATCCCAGCTGCTGTAATTAGTTGACTTGGGACAAATCTGACAAAAAAAAAAAAAATTAAAAGCCATCATTAAATGACAAATGGGTTGTTTTTTGTTGAAGTTTCCACAAAGTGATCACAAGAAAAGCAATCTTATAATGAACGTCGAAGCTGCAAGCGCTCAAGGACTTCATTTGCTGACAGAATGTGAACATTGATTTGAGAATAGTCTCTTTTGTATCATCTGGGTTGTTTGCATTGCAGACAAAAGCTGAGAAGAGATCACAAAGTTGTTTTTTTACAGCAATATAATGTGCAGCAACATTTCGAGAGAGATTACGATAGAGATAAGCGCCAACTGCTGTTTGTCTCTGGAATTCAAAGGTACATCAGTGAAAGTATGCATGCCAGTCAGGTACAACTTTGCAAGAAAATCATCCGGAATATATAAAAATTCGTATGAATAATGAGATCAAAGGGTGGCTGAAGCGTTTGTTCTGCTAACCCTGATCAACTTGCCTCTGTGACTTTATTCACTATCACCCAGAACAGAGCATCATCATCATCATCAGCAACCGGCAGAGAGGTCTGTCACATAAAAGATCTATGATTGAAACGCCATTCTGACCCAAACGTCCGATCGAGCGCGTAAGGTCAAGTTTAGATTCGAAGGTCTCTCTCACGCAGCTTTTCATATCTTTGATGTTACGTTTTACTAAAAATAAAATTAGTTTTATAGCTGTTATTGTATGATATTAAGGTAAACGTTGGCCATTATTGAACGTATTTTTCATTTCATAGTGCCTGTTATGTTGAGGGATTTTTAAGGGTTAGTAATGATGCAGTGTTTGTTTTAATTTTATGTTTCTATTTTATTTTCCTAAACTTTACGCAAAAAATACTGATCAACATTATTCGCAGTGTATATAAGAGCAGTTTTTATACAGTAAGAAAACACTCTTCATTGTTGGCGGCTATTGTTGCATCGCTCCGTACGCCCATTGTTTTTTCTCGCTCACCTATTATCTAACATTTCTTCTTTTCTTTACAAATATTACAATTAGAATTCACATTCAACGGACCATTGTGAGGTTTGTTCCAGCCGTTGATGGATTATTTCTGAAATGCTGATTATGCGCTTTAAATGGTACAATTAAATAGCCGGAGGAAATAAACTGTGCAATTATAATAAATGAAGCTTTATAAAAACCATGAAAATAAGACTCGTGTTTCAGCAAGAACATCATAAACTTGAGTATTTTTGTTATCAGACGGCATTTGTGTAGCAACATAATTTTACCCGATTAGGACTATTCACATTTATCTATCTAGCCGTTGCAAACTGAGTCTTTTCGATAGATGTGATGCCAGAATCAAGCATATTTGTCGTAAACAATTAGCGCAAAAGGATTCTGTGATTGTATGAGTAAAAGGGCCAGAGGGCCGAGATGCTGCCCTCGTCTTCTGTAGCAACCAATCAAAGGTCGTGAAGGCGATTTGGTGTTCGTGCGCTGTTTCCAGGCCAATCGCTACAGAGGGAGGCGCAGACGCGCTTTAAAAAGGAAGGGCTGTTTGATAAATACTCGACAGTTCAAGCTGGCCCAAGACCATCGAAACTCAGACGTTTGACTCGTCAGCAGACGTGAGTATAAATGAATTTGTTCTGAGGTCGGTGCAGAACTCAAATCAGAATTATGGATCTGTTGAACCTCGGCGCTGGGATGGAAATGGCACACCGAGCTTTTTAGTCCCGAATAGTGACGAGACGTAGCACTCGCTGACCCTTTACAGCACAATAAACATTTCAGCTTTAAAGCTTGCTAATTTCAGCTGACGGTAAGAAAGGAAATATATTTTCATTTTTCTTTCTTTGCTCTCCTCCATACCTGCTTGTTTAACCGTCTGTCATTTTCTCCTCTCTGCCCTGATTAATCGTAATCCAAAAAAACAAAACAAAACAAAAAGTTTCTCTAAAATGTGTTCCAGTTCCAGCACGGTTGATTTAGGTGATCCATCTTTGAGAATGGTAAACCCTGTTTCTGTGTGACCCCAGCGCAGATTTTCATGTTGCCATTCGATTTCGGAGGCCGAAAAACTTAAAGAGCGCTCTAAACGTCCAGAGTCGCGCCGGCAAAAGTCGCTCCAAACCTAATTAAAGGTGTTCATCATTAGTGGATGCTGTGATCTGAAAAGTTAAATGACTGGCGGTCAAAGATTGAAATCGGGCATCGGCGCTGCTGGAAGGAAGAAGAAGCCGGAAACGAGAGAATGAAAACATCGACGAGGAAGAACATGGCCAGTATCCCCTGGGGTGCTCAAAACGAGAAACGCTCGCAGAATCTCAAAAATGATAAATGCAAAAACGCAAGGCAAGAATATAAACGCTTTCGCTCCCCCTCGGTGGCGCTGACAGCTCCTCTCTCATTAGCATTAGCGTCTCCCCGCTAGCCGATTGCCGCCTCAAACGTTAGGTTTTACGATGCCTCCACTTTTGCAGCTTCGCATGGTTGCACGCACAAAAAAAGGAGAGAAAAAATCAAATCAATGATGAATTAAAGCAGAGATGAAAGACTTTCAAGGGTTTTCTGTTCGGTGATGACACTATGATGATAGTGTGGAGGAACGACTGAAGAGGGAAAAGAGAGACAGACGAGCGAGAACAGAACATATACCTTTAACCACAGTCGACATGAGCTGCCGGTGCTGCGGTAATGGCTTTTTCTTCTTGTTGCTGCGGAGAGATCCGTCTTTCGTGGAACGGGGGAGGAAGAGGGGGATGCAAGCGACAGTGGGGGAGGACTGGGATAAGAATCTGCACCTTAACTAAATCAAGGCCCACCACAAGGCATCCTACTGTCTGCAGCGTCGGCCTCGTTCTTCTCCTCCAAAACCCACCGCACGCCACCCACTCGAAACCCTTTGAGCTTCCTTTCTTTCATCCCCTGAAATCTCCTCAAATCTAAGACCACCACAAACCCCTCTTTGCCTCCTGATGAATTATTCCTCCCTGCAGCAGACAGGTGAGACTCAAAGCAGACATGGAGCTTCGCTTTTTCATTAGTCGTTTTGGCTCCTTCTTGAAAGCCTCTGGACGCCATCAGGGCAACCGATTGCACGTATATAAGGGTCTGACTTCCTGGGAGTAATACAGGCTCGTCCAGGAACTACTGAAAATAGCTGTTTTAATTTACTGGGCTTTTGTGGAAATGAGTCAACACTGAATATGAAGTTGTTGAGGAAAGTCATCATAATTGTTTCAATCATGGCTTCTAAACTCAAAAGAAAGTTAAAAAAAAAAAAAAAGTCAGGTTTTACAGAAATAATGTTGTTGTTACTATAAATGTCTTTTTTTTTTTTTTTCCAGACGTGACAGAGATGGAAAAGTTCCGATCTGCCCTTCTTCTCCTCACCGCGCTGGCGTCAGCATCAAGTAAGATCAGTTGACCTTAGATCATGTCTTTTTCCTCTAGTCGTTAATTTTGACCAAATTAAAGGACAGTTTGGTTTTCCTGTCTATGACCCTTCCCTCACCCCCTCTCACTCCTCCAGGGGCCGAAGAGGTCATGTATGCACAAGTGGGACAGACAGTCACTCTGAATCCTCCAGAAGGTTTCAAATCACAGAAATATTACTTGAACTGGTTTTTCGGGGACCTTGAACTTGCCTGGACAAATTACATGGGTGGACACGTGGTCAGTCCGGGTGAGCGGCACATTTAACCATTGGCAGCGCGGTAACACTTTAGTTTGAGGAACACATTAACCATTAACCTTTGCTCTGAATAGTAACGCCTCAGCTTGCTGCTAGGCTGCAGGTAGTTAGCGGTGAATTTGGGTTCCCTCATCTCAAGTGTTACCGAGAGTGCAAACAAAGAAACAAGCAGCGGAAGGTGCGTAACAGCCGTTTGTCTTTGCAGATGAAAACTGGAAAGAGGTGGTTTTGTCGGACAGCTCTCTGACTGTGAAAAACATCCGTCCAGAACAATTTGGGACTTACGTATGTAAAGCGTCCCAAAAGTCACTGAGCTACAAAGTTCTCCGTCTCACTGGTGAGAACTCTGATGACGTGATGCTGATTTCTTTTCAGTTGTTAAATATTAACTTGAAGAGAAGGGATGGAGGGGAAGGAAAGACGGCAGTTACTCCTCATTTCCACTTTGTTTTGCCTCCTTTAGCGTCGGCAAAGCCGTCGTCTCCGGTTCTTCCTGGACAAACTGTGACTCTGGTCTGCGACGTTGAGCGACCAAACGGTCACAAAACGCCGGAGATACACTGGCGGAATCCGCAGGGAGAGAAAGTGAAGCAGGAAAGACATGAAGTGAAAGTCACCAGCCGCCACAGTGGCCAGTGGACCTGCGTTGTGACACTTGGTCAGAAAACCCACGTAGCCCAGATCTCCGTCACCGTCGTTGGTGAGTGACATGTTTCCATTTGGGTTTGGGGAGTTTCCTGAAGAGAATCTGCTAACAGCCGCTCCTCTCCTCCTTTTTTAGACCTGGACGCGCCTCCGTTGCAGTACACGTCCACATCCTCCCCCCTGTCCATCCCCTGTTCCATCCCCGCTCACGTTCCCTGGGAGCAAATCAAAGCCATGGGCCTCCGAGAAGGACACTGGCAGTTCTTCCCCAGAACGACGTCGAACCTGCTTGCTTCTGAGGCGCAGAGGCTCTTCACCATCTCCCTGGAGGAGCCGGTCTCCTGGAAGCCAGAAGGAACCAGAGGGCTGACCCCTGTTTCGGATTTTAAAAACCGGAATCTGTCTTTGGGCAGAAAAAAGGGGGACAACGGTGACCGCGGCGACTACGTTTGCACCCTGAAGTTCGACAACGGCCTGACGCTGAACAGGACGGTTCGCGTGAACGTGTTGGAGAGTAAGTCGAGGCGAGCGGCTCCGATAACGCGGTACATTTTAATCGAGGCCTGCAAAGACGAATGGCGTGGAGCAGATTTTTATCTGAGCTATTATGTCACCACAGCTGACGGATGTGAGCGATCATATCTCAGTATGTAGCAAACGTCCTGCTTTGTCCTTTCTCGCCATCTAATTTCAGCTAAATTGATTTGAATTGAGTCTCTGTTTAAAAGATCTTTTCTCAGACCTGCTACAGAGCTGATACTGACTCAGGCGTTCAGTCCCAAAGAAAACATCCAAAGTTGACTCTTGTGATAACACCAAGACAACTTCCGAAAGTAGCTAATATCCCATTTTACAAATGTAATATTGATACGGGATTATTCCTATATGAATCTATACCATTCATGTAAGGATCACGCCACTGCCTATGTTTTCTAAACTGCTCAGGTACCATAAATAGTCTTTTATGTCGTATAACAGACTTTGGTGGAGGTTTGAGGGCTTATTTTTTGAAACGCGGAGGAATTCTTCTCACTTTTATTGATTCTCTCCCCAGTTACCTCAGCGCCGGGAAAAGACTTGATCTCGGGCCAGCAGCTGAACCTGAGCTGCAGCCTCGGCGTCCCCCTGACCTCCGACCTGCGTCTGAAATGGATCCCGCCGCAGCAGTCGTCCCTGCAGTCTCCGACGTCTGACCGCCTCACCATCCCCGCGGCGGCCACCGGAGATGGCGGGAAGTGGGGGTGTGAGCTGTGGCAGAACGACACCCTGCTGACATCAGCCGTGATAATGCTGAAGATCGGTGAGCACAGGAAGTGTGCGTGCGTGCGTGCGTGCATGTGTGTGTATGTGTGTGTGTGGGGTGGGAGGAGGGCAGGAAGTCTAACATGGCTGTGACCTTGGGATCACCATATCTTTACAACGCTTCTGTACCATATTCAGAGTGTGTGTGTGTGTGTGTGTGTGTGTGTGTGTGTTTCTGCTGCACAACAGAGCCCAGGCTGAGCGTGTGGATGCTGGTGATCATCTGTAGCGTCGCGGTCATCGTCTTCCTCCTCCTCATCCTCGGCTTCATCCTCTGCCGGCGCAGACGAGCGCGGGTGAGCCCTTCCTCTCTGCTAGTCGGTGGTCGTTAGCGTGACGTGAGAGCCCTTTCATCTTGCTCACTGTTATTGTCTGTCTTTGGCAGAAGATGAGACACATCAGACATCAACTTTGCCAGTGCAAAAAGTATGTAACGCACCCCAAACATGATCAAAGGCTTCATCATGAAGGCTTGAAAAAATGTGAGAAGTGATTTTTTTTTCCCACATTCAAACAGGAAACGTGCGTCTTTGTGTTTCAGCCCCAAACCTAAAGGCTTCTACAGGACGTGACGCCTCCCAGAAACAGGATTCTGGAGCAGGAACATGGAATCGACAGCACGAGCTTCAAACTCCTGCTGGCTGATGAAGATGAGGCTCCATAATGTACAGAAATCACCGAGGAAGGATTCGAACCTAGAACAAAGAACGTTCCAATTGTACTGCACATATCAGCAATTTCTTTATTTATAGATGTCAGCTGTAGACAGCATTCATCCAAATCTGTACCATTTACATTGTAAATATCTCTCACAACTTCTTTATTACTTTCTTTAATTCATTGTCGTATATGTGATGGATTTCTGCTAATGCAGCAAACATACTTGCTATTAAAGCAAGTGAGCAAATGCTGATAAGAGAAATTATAATGGACATATCATAATGGATAATAATTTTGTAGCTCAGACTAATTTGTTGGTCTGATCTGAGATCAGATCCAAACAGAGCAGACAGTTAATTGGTTGAACTGGTCGGGCAGCCTGTGTCTGACATCGCTGCACCAAACCTTCAGATTATAAAAACACATTTATGATGCTGAAGCGTGCAGGAAGAGCATATTATCTATTATAACACACACACACACACACACACACACACACACACACACACACACACACACACACACACACACTCTCACACCAGATGTCTGCTGTGCTGCTCCAACAGAGTGTCAACACTGCTGTTTGCCAGTCCCCGTTCCATCTATTATCTCAGTCTTGGCATTTGTTCCCACAGCCTTTGTCAGCTCTTCCACTTTCAGAGGCTCGGTTATTCTAACCAAACGAATGAAAAGCAGAGCAGAGCAGACTTTTCAGTTTATGGCCGCGTGGAGTTCAGTCAGCTTGAATCTGTAGCTGCACGTCAACACGTCCACCTGTGACTACGTTTAGTCCGATTGGCTCTTATTTACTTGATCATAAACGCCCCTGCTGCTTGGTTCTGAAGCTTTTTAAGGTTTAATTCTTTATTTTAAATTTTTAGGTGCATTGTGTTTGTTTTTGTTTTTTTTTTCACAGAGCACAGACCACACATATTGTGACTTATAGGCAGTAGTAATATAAGGTTAGATAACCCAGTAATGTATCTAACAATGTAACAATGTAATCATCTGTTCGTTGGCCCGTCAACATTTCCTGAAGATTTCATAAAAGTCCGTTAATAACATCAAGTTTTTTTGGACTCAGTCATTCAGACAGACGCAAACGTCAGCTGTCACGTAACATCCTTGGCGTGGGAGGTAATAGTTGTTCCTTTACAGAACATCAAACAGCTTCTGTGACTCAATGATGCTGTTTTAAGCAGATAAACCTGAAGTTAAATCTCTTTATGAATGTTGAGAGGAAATGGTAATTAAAAGGATTTATTGAAGGTAAAATGTCATTCTCTCTGAGCTTTTCCTTTTTATTACATTTTTAACTGTATTTGACAAATGACAATTCTAAAAAGAACAATAATTTACTCTAAACTGTAACTGAAGGAGTAAAAGTTTAGTTTGAAGAACTGAAAAAGTCTGATGGAATGAATCCTCAGTGTATTTTTACCTGATTTATTTTACATGATTAGACTATAAAGAAAGAAATTGCTGATCAGTTTTAGTGCTTCTCTCAGGCAGATGTGCTTTGCAGACTTCAAACATCTTATTTCAGTTAATAGAGCTTGTTAGATCCCTACATAAATCTGAGCTCAAGTCGACCTAAAAACCATCAAAATAAGGGTTCACAGGATCCTGTGTTAAAACACCAGGAGCTGGGATTTGATCCTCAGTGACCACAGTCCAAGATTGTTTCACAGCTGCTGTCCAGAACTTTCCATTTCCGACTGAATTTTGTTGCTGCTCACATGGACAAAGGCAGAAACCCCCCCTGAAGGAAACATCTGGGGTCAGTGGAAATACAGATTGAGTTGTTTGTCCACAGCGTACAACACTTTTGTTTCCAGGTGAGAAGCCGTGGCCTTTAACCCCCGAGGCCCCCGCTGTCTCCGTCAATCATAGCGATGGTAGGGCTGTGCGTGTGTGGTGTGTGGTGGGTTGGTGGGTGGCTCTTTTAAACTGGTTCTTCCCTCTCTAGGCTCCTCAGGGAAACCTTAAACAGACCGTTGCTCCATCAGAACACAGATGCATCATCTTTAGGGAGAAATAAATGCTCAAAAGCTAAATTCTGGTCAAATTGTTCCATCGTTATGGGCGTCTGCACTCTGGGGCACATCAGAGAAATAGAAAAGGCAGTTACCGTGCAGCGGACTCTTATCTGCAGCCGTAACTGACAACCCCTCTCTCTGCAGGTGTGTGCGTGATTATTCTCTTTACTTCAGCTCAGTGTGCTTTTGGACACTTATAATTGGCAATAAAAAAGACAAAGTGCTCTCTCCAGCCCAGTGAGGGTCATGTCGTAGAAAGAGCACAAAAAGTCCATAATTGTGAAATATTTCTCCTGCAGGGCCAACAGGCTCTGGCAGCTCAGCCTGATAATGTGCTTGTGAGGACACATTCATTTAAAACAAGCACCGGAGGGCAGGTACCTGCAAACCTGATGTATTAGCGTCGTCAACAACACAGTCAAACGTGTTTTTACTGTCCGATAGTGATGACTTCCAGGAGCCGTAACAAACTGGGAGCCTCCAGAGAAAGAATTGATTGCATTCAATGAATAAAACAATTTTTACAGTAGATGTTAAACTATCGTAAAACAGTTTTTTATGTACTGTATTACATTTATCTACTATATCTATTACTATTAACAGCACAGTAATCTGCATTACTCATAAAGATAGCATATTAAATATTAATTTTCCACGTTTTACTTTTTGAAATCTATGTCATATTTATTTATTATTTATTTCATCAGCTGGCATAAGAGGAAATAATGTAGAATGAACCCAGGGTCTAAAGTTTGAGTTCCTCTAGCTGTTACCAGCTTTTACTTTATCATTTGATGAATCAGTCAAGAGCAGCATTGTGTTCAAATAATTGTCATTAAATTGTTTTTTTTTTTTTTTTTTTTAATGAACATGACAACGACTTCACAAACAGGAAACCCATAAATGTATGTGGGGAAAAACATCTGCAAGCGAAACCAGAAAAGGTTCATGTTGTAAATGCTAATTCTTTACAGCCACGGGGGACCTAATATAATCTCAATTATTCCACAAACTGCAGCAATAAAGTCTGGCAGACTATGATGAAATATCGTACGTGCCACCAGAGAGAAATTAAAACGGAGAGTAATATTATTACAGTTTCTATCCCCGGTGTTGCTGATTTTTCTGTCGTCTCTTCAGGTCGACACTGAAATATCTTATACTGACTGGTTTACCATGCTAAGTGTGCGTGGCTTACAGCTGATCTTTCAGTGGGTTATCACTTAACAACTCCTGGCATATTACATGTTATTCAAAAAGGGAAAGCTCTTAAAAGTCCACACAAGAACAGGCTCATTGGTAGTTTTACTTTCCTATGTGTCTACGACTTCCTGCACGTACATTAATGGTTGTCTGTGTAGATTCTCACTCGTCCAGGTCTTAGTTATCCAAAGGTAGATCTCTCTGTGTGCAACTGGAACTGAAAGGTTTCCTTGAAAACGTTTCGCCCTCTCTCTCATCAAATCTAACTTTGGATACATTAATGGTTGTAACATTATTCAAAAGGCCTTTTGATAAAAACTACCTGGCCCTAACAGAAAAAGTACACAATAAAATTAATAGATTCACATTAGCTGCTTTTGTTTGAATGCCCTCGTATTGTGCTTGCTGGCTGATTATTATTCATTTGGTAATAATTAGGTACTAATCTGTATTTAAAACCTTTGAATTGCTATTTTAAGAGCTGTAGTGAATTTGATCTGCAATTAATGAGGTTTGTTTGAATGATCTGTAGAACCAAATGATAATGTAACTGGCTTTGTATTTAGAACCTTGTGTGATCATATTTTTGAAAAATAAAATTAAAATGAAATCTCAGTAAAATAAAGAGATGAAATTCTTGTCTTGATATTGAGTTAAGATCAAAAATAGACTCTTACTGAAGCAGCATTAGCTACATTAGAAGACATTTGTAGTAGGCCTGATACTGATTTTAAGAGTGTGAGCATCAATGATTAAGATGGGTACTTTAATACTGTCACATTACGAATGAAATATATGTGAGTGTGTAATAGGAACATGTAATATTTACCTCCGCCAAGGAGGTTATGTCACATCTGTCACTCTCCGAGTGTTTTTCCAGTTTATGATTTAGCTGTGTTTTAGTTTTTAATCTAAGTAAATGATGTATATTTATGAAAAAATGCATTTTAAGATGCCGTTATGTACAACAGACTTCTGCTTTTTTACGTTCCAATGTAATGTCAAATGCATGACCACTAGATGTCACTATTTCGCAGGATAGCTGCTACCAATTTTGTACAACATGCGCATTTGCTCCGCCTACTCAACATTACTGTCCAATCAACGATTTCGTTCTTTTGTTGTCGTTCGGATGCTGACGGAGCAAGTGAGTAATCCTGTCTGCTAGGCTACAAACCTAAATAACAAGGTAAATCGCACTAGCTTTTTTCTAATATTTTTTTCGTTAATATCTACGTGTATGTCCAGTTGTTCAGTTGTTTGTACGGTACAGCTGTATGGATTACAATACCTTTAACTCTAAAATTGAATAGAGGCCTCATGTCTACAGCGCTAGTTAGCCATTAGCTGCGAACCTAGCATGACACGTTGTTTTCATGAAAACTATATAACTAAAAATAACGTGGTACCTGATATCTTATGTTTTTTGATAGTACTATCGGAATACGCTATTAAATTGATTCTCTGTTAGCACATTTATTTATATTATCTTTATTATTAGACGCAGGATTACCTTAGCGTGGCTAACGTTAATACTTTGGCACCTGGCGCAGAGTATGTTTGTGAGAGCTTAATTTTA
Source organism: Pao palembangensis (assembly GCA_015343265.1). NCBI lineage: Eukaryota > Metazoa > Chordata > Actinopteri > Tetraodontiformes > Tetraodontidae > Pao > Pao palembangensis. Next base: position 2,587,467 of record CM027088.1, on the reverse strand, counting down.
TCTCTTGAGCTGAGGTTATCTTAGCTCACCACCACAGGATCTATGGCAGAACACCTTTTTTTTTTTTTTTTTTTGTGAACTTGCCTCCGATATTATTAATATAGAACTAAAGTCGCTGACGTGTAAATATAGTTTAGTTTAGTTAATTTAAATAAGACTGATTTTTTTGACCGCTTTTATAGTGTCATGTTTCAAATTTTATTTCCTTATTATGTTGTTTAGCAAATACACAAACATGCACGGAGTAATCAACAAGATCACTGTTACCTTCGTGGTACTAACAAAAAGCACCTCGTTAGTACTGATAAACTTGTTTTATCTATTCGCATTACTCCACGGAATGTGTACACGGAATGAAACTTTCAATCAAATTCGATTTTGGCATCATTCTTTCCATTTTGTCTATATTTCACGATGTAAATTTGTAGCTATTTGGTGTAGAATTGCTGTAGGTGTAGTGTGTACACCAGATCACAACAACATGACTATTGTGAAGACCTCTGTTGTTAAGGTCATACAATAAGCAAACACCAATATCAAGATAATACGTATAACATGTAGGATTGAAAGCTTGTGGTGCTTTTTGTACTGTAGACGTTTTGAGAAAACTATCAGTTAGATTTATGGAATTTAGTCTGTCACTGTATTTGAAAATTGATGACACTGATAAATATGAATTGAGAAAGGCGTAAAGCTACAGTCGTATCATCATCTGCTGTTATTTCTGCTTAACCAAACTTCAGCAGCAAATATGGCAAATGTGTCCTTGTGATTAAATATACGAGAGGTCTCAGGTAAGCAGTCTGTATATGAACAGCTGCATCCTGAATATGAAGTTAGTCCAGGCCACATGCTGTGTTCCTGCAGTCATCTTTCACTGATGAGCATAAATTCAGTAATTACTAACAGATGGATGTGGCCCAGCCTTTGATTTGATTTTTATTTAAATACCTGAAATTGAAAAGATGTGCCGTGTCAGGTTCTAAAAGTTCTTTTTTCTTTCTTACTGGTGGAGGTAGAAGCTTCCTTTTCTGTTCAGCCATCTTCTGAAGTCCTTTTTTAGATGACTTTGATATGAGTCCACTGGTGTAACATTTGGAAGCTCTGAGAGATCGATTCATCTAAATGCATCACTTAGGAAGCTACAATGCAACAGCCTTTGATGAATTAGCACCAGTCACACTAATCTTTGCTCAGCATTGCATATCCTCATTCTGTTTTATTAATTTTTTGAAATGCCCTCAAAACCAGTGTGATGCAATTACACTAAATATGTTATGGTTTTGTGAACCTCAGCTTGGGTTCTGTCTGAAGAAGTCATCTGTGATTAAGATCTCTAAATATCCAGGGAACATGTCCTATGGATTTGCAATTAGTCATTTTAGATGTACCATTTTTTTCGTACATCATTGTTATTTTATGGGTAATTGTATTATGAAAATGATGTATTACATGGCCAAAGTACAAAAAAACATCCAGCCTAATCAGGAAATGTCTTTTTTGGTGTTTCTGGGCAGATTACTTTCATTACTTAATTAGGTTATTATTCTTTTGTTGCCCTGAGCCCAGAATGCTTAAATGACTTTATGCTGGGAATGCTTTTGATGAATGGACATACACACCATGCTCTGCTGCTTTGTATAATGTGGATTCCTTATCTATCTCAGTAGCTCTCCAGGTAATTTCAAGGATAAGAGCTTTGGCCGACACTTCTTATTTATTATATGCTAAATCAGAGGGAGCGCGATCATTTGTTTGCCCTGTCATGAGACCCCAAGTGGCTGGATGGTGTTTCCAGGGGCATGGTAGTGTGTGCTGCGTCAATAATCATGCTTGCCGTTTTAATATTTGTGGAAGGTCGTGAAATGGGTGGCACTAAATGAACTTTTGCTATCGCCATAATAGAACTGCAGCACAAAGAGAACACAAATGATTTCTCATGTTGTGAGAAAGCTGTACAGGTTAAGATCAAACAGCCAGCGAAAGGACGTGATAGACTTTGTCTCTTGATCTTCAAAGGATCAAGACCAAGATTCTTTGATCATAGCACAACCCTATTCTATTATGTACCGATGTATTGCTACTGCTTGTTAGATACTGTGCTACTGGTGTCGGCTACCCTCACCTGTAACTACAAGACTACTGGCCAATCTCAGTTATGTGAATAAATACCTTTGAAACCTATTTGATTCCTTTGTTAATGTGTTCTGAAATATAGCCCCTGTTAATCAGACGACTCCAGGCCCTACTCAAGGCACGGTCCTTTGAGTGTTTAGATCCCTACCCAACAACAACCTTCATTAAAGGAAGACGGAATCATAGTCCATCTTCTGCTGCCCAACTTTTCTCCAATTTCTCCGCTGCATGTGTGAAACGTGTCTGTTTTTCCTGTGTTGTGTGGCTGCAGATGGAGTCGGAGCAGCTCCTGTCTTTGTCAGGCTCAGCACTGGCCCAGGCGGTCAGCTCTCTGCTGGAGACCCCAGGTCTCTACGTCTTCTCCGACATACTGGAGCTGCCTAATGTCAAAGAGGTGAGCACGCACCCACGCTTCAGGTTCTTGCTCTGCATAGAGAAATATGTGGCGCAACCGGTAGGACGACGCGAACCACAGCCAGACCTAAACTCAGCATCAGTCCCCCTGTGGCTGAATTCAAAAGCACAGTTTAAATCTCAGCGTTTAATCTGTTTTTGAACTCAGATGATCCTTTGTGATCTAGGCCACACACAAAGTGAAACCAAACAAAGCTTTTTTTTAAAAGGAAAAGTGGAAAGCAAGAATCAGCCAGAAACGTAGTTTTCAAGTAAAGACGATTAAACATTCAGCACCAGTGTTTTGGTCTGAATGGGAAGAAATATATGAAAACATACTTATTCAACCAGTTCTGGGCAAATTTAATTTAAATTTGTCAAATTAGCCTGACTTTTAAGCATCATTTATGTACGTCTCAACGGAACAAAGGCATTAAAGCAAAATGTGCTAAATTTGGCTGCACTTAGCTGTGTTTGCTGCACCCATTACACTACCGCTAGGTAGAGCTTTCTTGGGACAAAAAGGCATTAAAGGTATCCTCCATTACGTTGGAGTAAAACATTCTAGAACGGTGATCCACTGTTGTAATATTTAGCACCTGAACTAAGCAGATGAGTTGCTGGAGACAGATTTTGTTTCCAGGTGTGCATGTGTCCCAGGCGTGGTTTGATGTCTCCTTGTGCGCAGACAGAACACATTTGCACAGATCACCTGTGGATGGGTTTATTTCTTATTAATTCTGTGTTGTACATCCTTTCCTCTGTGGTCTTATCTTTCCTTTTAAACCACAGCTGGAGAATGGCCCCCACGCACCAGTCTACCAGCTCCTCAACCTCTTTGCCTATGGAACCTACTGCGACTACAAAGGTATTTTCAGCGGCAGCGCCGGTGTAAATAAGTCATGGGGCAGACCTGCAAATGTTTTATGATGAGTGGTGTTACTTTGCTGCGAGGCAGAGGCCTCAGCACAGCAGCTTAAGCTCCCTCACCTGCCAGACTGCAGCAGCATCTGACTGGATGTTGGTTTCCCACCACCGAACGCACAAATGAACAATAAAGCACTTTTCTGTCTTTCAATTTGCCATTCGTGTAACACATCAGGAAGCTTCGGCAAGAAATGGAATACTAATTATGTCTAATTTAATGCTGAACATCATCCAGTAGCCTGGAAAAAAAAAAATAATACGGCCTACTTAATTGTTCCATTCTTTTTCGAGTTACGCCGACAGGGAGCACGTTTACTTTACTTTAGAGCAGCTGTCAGAGCTGCTGTCTCAGAGGCTGAGAGCTGTCACCTGAGGAACGGAAGATCAGGAGCCACAGTTACTGGAGGCTGAATCCCTCCAGACTCTTCTTTGACTGAATAAACATTCTCACTTCCATTTACAAAACAAAAAGTGTTGTCATTAGGTGTTAGGACGCTTAAATGGATGCAACACTTCACTCTGGTGTATTTTATTATGTGTGTATGCGTGTAATTGATATTTGTTTTTGTTGGCGTAGTGAGAGCAGCCTCGCTTCCGGAGCTGACCCCTGCCCAGAGAAACAAACTCCGGCATCTTTCCATCATCAGCCTGGCGTCCAATCTCAAGGTACTGGGATAAACTGGAGCCTCAACAAATTAGACCATCCTCAAAAGGTTGATTTAGTTCATGAATTCAAATGAAACAAGTGTAACTCCGATCATCTTTAGTGAAATCAAACAACATAATCTGAGCTTATTTTTCTGTGTGGCGTCTCATCAAGCTTCTGCCATCTCTGGAAAAGATCTCTCTGAGCACTCTCTGCTATTTTAAACTGCTTGAAATCTGTAAAACTCCCAAGAGTCCTCCTCGTTACCCCAACAGCTCTTTATCTTCACAGCTCTTTTAGACACTTTCATCTTTAGCAAAGTCTAGTCGTACCTTTGAAGGGAAACTAGTTTTAAGTATTTTCTTAGAAATCTTCCACTAAGATCAGCTCTTTGTTCTGAAAACTTTATGAAATGGCTGCTGGTCACCATTCTGCTTATGACCTTTTCTGTTCCTGTTCATGCTAAAAATTAGCTCAGTTTCACCTCCTTTGTGCCCTTTTTCAAATTTTATTTTTACACTTTCCATTACGATTGCTCCTTTCATCATTTCCCTCTGTGTTCCTCGGGAATGTGCCAGCACCTTCCCTGGATGTAGGTGTGAACTTCATAATTGGGCAGTGGAAGTGTTCAACTGTCCAGGCTCTTATCTGCCTGTGACAGTGACATTTAGAGGCATAGACATTTCCACAGTAACAGGTTGTCAGAATGTTAAAAGTAGACTCAAATTGAGTGTCTTGTTTAAAAAAAAAGAGCGAATAAAATAGAGAAGGTCTTGTGTTTTTCTCTCCTCAGTGCCTGCCGTACTCGCTGCTGCTGCAGCAGCTGGAGCTGAAGAACGTGCGGGAGCTGGAGGATCTGCTAATTGAGGCCGTTTATTGTGACATCATCCAGGGCAAACTGGACCAGCGGAACCAGCAGGTGGAGGTAGACTGCAGCGTCGGCCGTGACCTGGGCCCCAACGAGCTTCCAAACATAATTAACACGCTGCAGGAGTGGTCAGTGCGGGATCTGCCCGAGTTTTTACGATGCCATCGTCTGTTTTTCATAACTCCTAACGGCTGACTTGTTGTCTCTCCTTCGCTCTGTCGTGTCCCTCTCAGGTGCACGGGCTGTGAGGCTGTGCTGTGTGGCATTGAGGAGCAGGTCTCCAGGGCTAACCAGTACAGAGAGAGCCAGTTAAAGGTTAAAATCCAAGTTGAAACAGAGGTCAATCACTTCTCTTATACTGCTTTCATATTCCACCCTCAGAAAAAATCCAATGTAATACTCTGCATTCCTTTTGACTGTATATATCTTATCTAATGAATTTAATTATTTAAGGATAGATATTCATCCAGAAATATTGATGAAATATTGAAAATGCAAATTAGCAGCACCTCTTAGCCACACATGCCGTAAAACTTACTTTCCAGCCTCATAAATAGAAGTGGTGAGCAAAGGTTTTTCAAAATGAAAATGGTTTCTTTTGCTAAAATAATGCTACAAGGTCTGTCTTCCTGAAAATTTGTGAAGCCAATAAGGCAAATGAAAATGTCTGTTTAAATCTAAAAAATAAAAATGTTAGAATCCTTCTTCCCATCTCTATAAATGCTGTGCTTGTTAATTTGATACAATTTGCTTAGGTCTTATTTCACGCGTATGTTTGTGTTTCAATGTATTTTTACACACAATTGTGAAAATTGCTTCCATTAATTTAAATAGATATTTTTTAAAAATCCATTTAATCCTGCATTCTGTTCATTTGCATGATTAGCTCTGATTTAATTAACATTATTGGTTATTTCTGTGCTGTTTCGTTAGGTATCCAACCTCCAGAAAACATTAAAGGCCAGTGCCGCCTCGCCGTCCTCTGGCCCCGCCCCTGCCGGAGCCGCGTCCAATCAGGATGCAGACCAGCCCGCAGAGCCCCGCGACCCCGCCTCCTCTCAAGAGCCACGGCAACCAGGCAAAAAAAGTTCTAAAGTGAAAGGGTGAGTACTTTTGTATGAGAACCCTGTCCATATTATTGAGATTCTTTGAGTTTTTAGATGGTTAAAGATATTTTTCTGTTTTCATTTCTGAGTTTCTGAACTGTTTCATCATGCTGGAGAAAATTACATTCAGTTTTAATATAAAAAGAATGTAGATTCTTGCTTTTTTTTCCAAAACTATCACACGACAAAAGTGGCACAAAAGCTCCACGTGGAGTGTCGTTTTCCTTAGTAATTTTGTTTTATTGCCAATTTTGCTTTCACTTCCAAGGTAAAAAGACCCCCATTAGTCTTTATCAAAGAAGCTTTAGAAATTTGAATTTGCCTACTGATAACCACATAAGTAAAAGCACTTTCCTTTAAACACCATTAAGTAAAGCAATTTTAGTCCAATATACCTGCAAAATTAATTCACGCAGGAGCTTCCTGTGGTTTCCTTTTTCTTTCCTCAGTAGAAGATAAAAACCAGCTGGTAGTCCCAGTAGTTTTAGTTGGGCATGTGTCTGCATGAAATAGTTTTATTATCAGACTGACATCATTGCTCACGCTAGGCCATCAGGACTTGTTTGTCCTGGCCTGTAAAATGTCGGCAGATATGCGAAAACCTCAGGCGTTGGCCTCCAGAAGGAACAGTTTGCCCCTCCGCTGATCGGAGGGAGCCGCTTTGATTGTCGGCTGTTGTTTTTGCCAAACTGAAAGCAGCGATTACTTTTCTGGCTGCGTTTCACCTTTTGTTGAAGCACGCAGAACGAATGACGATCCACTCCATGTTTTGAAATCCCAGTGACTGATAGCTTAATCTCAATCGGCTAATTATAATGGATTTTGACACCCTTTCCTTATGATGCTATTTTAAAAACGGAACTGATTGTGCTCCAGCTATAATTAGAAATGGATTCTCTGCACGCACACTGCGTATATATAATTGGTAATGTAATGCAGCTGGAAAGCAGATCATAATTTCACACCTGGTCTCCCGCTCAGGTTGCGTGGCAGTGGCAAGATCTGGTCCAAGTCCAACTGAAGACGCGCGACCGAGACGCGGAGACAGCGGCGCCGATGGACACGCCCAATGATTAACGGACAAACGGATACGTTTAGCGATGCGGCCGGCGTTCTCGGGCGCCGTTGTCACTTACACGCCACAGTTAAACCAGGGAGCTTCATGGGAACTTTTATTTTATTACCAAAACTCACCATGACCGATTCAGAAACTGGCCCTGGCTGATGGATGACAGGAAATGTCCTCTTGTGCTGTTTTTAACGACCTAAGAGGTGGACTGTCAGTGTAACACGTTAGTCTGGAACGGGAGTGAGCGCATGTGATACACCTGTGCACCCCGCGGTTTGAAAGCATTCTTTGCATTTTGAGAAAATTCTATATTGCTTTGTTTTTCTCTCTGAGTTGTATAAAATCTGATTCTAACTCGTCAGGAAATAAACCCAACCCCCACCCCCCTGCACTTACCTTGGGTGTCTTATTAATGTCACTGTCACGTCCCTTATTAAATGCACATCAGCGTGCACCTCTGGTGGGCGCACAGCTAAATGTTAACTCGCAGAAGGGGGCTACGCATTAGGAGGTCAAGTAATTAATTAGGACACGTCTCCAAAGAGACTAATGTATAACAGAGACAAAGCATCGCCTGTGCACAGCCATTATGGCAAAACACACGTGTGGAATTCATTCATATTTCACACGAATCCAAAGCTTCTGTTTCAGTGTCAGAATTGCTTGTTGAAATTGTCCGTGACCCTCCCTCTTGTACATCCATCACACAGCCAAAACTGCCTTTGTCACGCCGGCTCAGGCTGTCGCTCACTCTTAATTCTGTTCTCTCTCTCTCTCTGTCTGTCTCTCTAAACGCCCTTCTCTCCCTCCCCAATGACATTAATGGCAGCAATTAGCTGACCAGCAGCACCGGTGCAGAGCGAAGTAGACAGGCTGATTATCCGCCCGTTTCACCGAACCCCCTCATTTCCCCCACTATCTCCAGCATCGCTCATCTCTATAAATAGCGGCGTTAATTTCACTCGGTGTGGATGAGCTTGATGGGTTTAGTTTTTAAGCAGACTGGAGCTGTGAAGTCTAACAGCTGTACGCTTCTCTGCCATCATGTGTGAGAATTCCGGGGTGGCGGTCCGGTGGCGTGTTTACAGGAGTGAGAATCATTTCTGTTCGCGCCTGACTTTATCACTACCGGGGTGTTTGTCATCGGCATATGTTGGCAGGTGACTCATAACGAGTTTCTCATTAAAACCTGCAGGCGGAACGCCATCAATCACCGGCTGGTCGGCGTAAATGCGCCGATGAGGAGAAATTGTCACTGTACGTCAGGGTGGGGAGAATTTCAATACGCCCGGGTGGTAATTTCTCATTCACAGCCAGCGCAGGATTTTATTGACGTTTTGTGGGACGAGAAATTCTTGCGAGGTATCCGGCTGATCTGAGGGCTCCGCGTGAGGTGAGGACATGAGGAGCAGCTGTTCTACGCCTGCAGCGGCCTTATTATTCTGTTTTAGTTGCTCCTCAGTGGTGGAACTGTGATTGGCACTTAAGGAAACTTCAAAATCGATGCGATGCCTAGAACTAGATGTTCACTTCGGGCGGTGATTAGGAAAACGGGTGGCTATTAAAATGCGACGGCTCGAGCGTGGTCGTTGCGGAGCGCGCGGCCCCTGAGGGGAATCCGTTCGGCGCGCGCAGGAAATAAACAGATCCACACAAAGCCAGAACACCACGGTTGAGTCTTTATTTCATTTTCATGGTACAGTAAGACCACATCTCCAGAGTTAGGCTACTAAAAATCACAAGACTGGCTATTTAAAGAACGGTGTGACGTCATCAGCACGATGGTTGACGTGGCAATACGTGCAAGAGAGACACGCCGAGAAGTTTGCAAACAGACTGGCTAAGAGGTTCTGTAGGACATCACTCACTGAATAAAAGATCTAAAGCAACTCTCACAGGTTTTCTGACTGTACACATGCAGATTAAAACGATGCGTCTTGATGTTGGCCTTACTTTCGCTTTGGTGTGACAAAGCTCACGGTTGATAATACAGCCAGGGGGAATTATGGCGCCTTTGTCTCCCAGACTTGGCTACTTGGCTGTCAGGTAGCAGCATCATTGTGGTAACATAATCCCTTTGATCGTGCGTACAAGTCACAGCTGCTCGTTTACATGACAACATTGCCTCGTCTTTGTTGTGTAACATCTAAACCCATGGCTGAATTTCCTCAATCCGTCCCTGTTAGAGTATCTAAATACACTATTCTGTGCTTAACACCCCCCCCCCGCCCCTCGCCTGACAGGAACAAAGGGTTCTCGTCAGTGTGTGGAACCCAAATCATTAAGAGAACATGGTAAGAAATCAGAGCCCTCCACTAGATACTGCCGAGGGAAAATAAAAACAACCCGCTATTTGCATTTCAGGCGCCCGAAGCGGAAAATAAACAGCAGTTTTTGGAGCGTGACATGTTAAACACATTGCCTGTTGGCTACAGCTGTGCCAAACAGCTTTGTAAAATATCCCGTTCAGTGTTCAGAGATTCCGCAAAACGACATTTTAACCGTTTGAAAACCAAATCTGAGCTCGCTAAACCAGAGCGGGATGAGGTTTATGGCAGAACAGTCAGCTGGGTTTGAAATACAGCAACTGGAAACACTGGTGGGAGCACGGGTTGGGTGGTACTGTTCATCTTGGAGGGTCAATTCACCCAACAGAGCAGGTCACGGTGATGTAAAGACACTAAAAAAAAAAAAGTTTCTACTGAGAACATAGGAAGAACAGAAGGAAGAGGAGGGAGCAGCGGGGAGAGGAGCGGTTGAGACCTCATGGGAGTTTGGGAGTTGTGTGGTGGTCGGACACCTGGGATCCCTGAAGTCATTTCACAGTTTAAAGAGAAAATAAATCGGCGCTGCTGGCAAAGCCTCCGGTCGGTGTTGATGTTCAGGCCCCGCAGAAACGTTTACCATATGGAAAAACAGTCAACTCAGAGGTTCACGACTGGGATCCTGACACAGCGAGAGACACAGAGAAGAAGATAATGTGAAAGACGTTGGGGGGGGGGTTTGCAGGAAGCTCTGGAGCCCTGGTGATTGGAAGAAAGAGGGAAAATAGAAGTAACGTGGAGCCTGGAGCGGGAAAAGCAGCATTTCATGCAGTGAGGAAGATGCAGCACAGGGGACTAAGAAGGAAGTTGGGGGGAGGAAGGAAAGAAGAAAGGCAGAGGAAAATCTAATCGGGGGGTGAGAAGGAGCTAAGTATAATTTCTTCTGATTAACTTTAAATACCCTGAGATAAAAGCACGTTTCAGGGACTGGGTGCTTTTTACTGGTCCGGAATGACTCATCTGGAGAGGGAGGAGAAGCAGCGGCTCCGCTTCCAGCAGCATGGCGCTACAGCTCTGAACACTCCACCGAGAATACCACAACAGTCCAATTATGCCCCATGCCTCACAACGCACACAAGGTAAAAAAAGACTACATCAAACACAGCCAAGTTCACTCGGCTCGTACGTGCACGTCACACTCGGGCCTATGCGCATGCAGGCAGGGCCATGAGGAGGCGACTCATTACCTCTCCCTGTCGGTGAAGGAGGAAGAGGTGCTGCGCAACGTCTGCCGGCTGTCCTCCGAAGCCAGGGAGCGAGGGAGCGCCAGGGAGAGGGGGGGAGCCCCCCCACGGGAAAGAGGGGCCGGATGCTGGGAGCAGCTGCGATCGTAACTGCAAGAGAAGGACAGCAGCGGAGAGTAAACGGAGGAGAACGGACGGAGGGAGGCTGGAACCTGGGGAGAGATGGGGAAGAGTGGGAACAGATTAGAAGGAGGGGGGAAAAAAAAAGTTGGAGTGCCATAAGTTGACAGGGGGTTGATGCGGAGAGCAGAGGTAATAAAGAAACAGACTTGCAAGAGCGGTGTAATATGAGCGAGACGGGGGGGTAGAAACAAAGTCTGCTGCATCACAGGCTGCCGAGCCATTTTACACCAGCGAGCACATTACTCTGCCGCTGCGCGAGAGAATTAGTGCACGCATCGGAGTCATTAAAACGCTGTCAGACAGGAGAGCAGAGCAGAGGAGAGGAGAGGAGAGGGAGGCAGAACAACGGCGAGAAACGGAGCGCGAGAGGAGGGAAAGACACCACGGCGAAGCGGAGCGAAGACGCTGGCACACGGGTGACCCTGTCCCTTTAGCAAAGACGGGACGGACGCGGGATCTGGTTACTGACGAAGCAAGGCTGCGCTCGGCCTCCTCACTCACACACACACACACACACACACACACACACACACACACACACATCATGTCTGACAGAAGCCAAACAGACACACTTAGAGGAGCTGGGGGAAAGAAATCTACGCACATATGCCCCTCTTCTATAATCATACTGATCTGGACACTGGCCAGTTCCCACTATAGGCTGTCATCACAGTCCATCTGCACGCCCCCCCCCGCCGCCACTTTCTCCATCTAACACATGGTCATATTTACACATTTATGACACTGAGGCACGAGCCAGTGTCTGGAGAGCCTCTGCTGCCGGATCTGGGTCTGAATCCCTGCAACGCTCCCGTTTGTGAGCAGGCCGGATCCAGCAGCAGGGCGAGGATTTCCGGGCCAGGGAAGTGCTTCATCCCAACCAGGGCCGAGGCCAACCGCAGGCGCGGAGAGAAAACAGCGTTTATCACGTATCAGCGCGCTGCGAGCCGGAGGATTATCTGCCGATCTGCAGCCAGGCTGGTGGCGCTGGAGAGAGAGAGAGAGAAGGGAGAGAGAGAGACTGGTGGGGGAGATAAGGGGAGCACCAGCTGTGCAAAGACAAGCGAGGCAGCGGCGCAAAGCCAAAGTACGTACGAGGAACTGGAAGGAGAGCTGGGAACGGAGGACAAAAACAAAAAAAAGCCTGGAAAAAATATGAAGAGGAAGAAATTGTGCTGATAAACGATCTTGGTGTAAACGTATAAACACGAGGAAAATGAGAAAAGTGAGACGTGATGAGTTGGGCGTGAGACGTCCCAGGGGTCAAATGAACTAGGTGTGATTGGTTTGATGAGTAGAGCGTGGAAAGGCTCCGCCACGACTCCCCGTTTCCAGTTAACGGCCCTTTTGTGCTGCCTGCGCGTCCCTGGACGCCTGGAAACACAACATATCTGGTGTTTACGTGCTCGGAGAGGCTCGATGGCCCCTGGGCTGTTGATGCGTATCGACGCCTCTGAAACCACATTAATGCTCCGGCCTGCGAGGCTGATCCGCTTCTGCACCGCCTGTTTCTCCGTTCTGCTGCTGACAGCAGGTGTTTAATCATCACAACTCGGAGGGGGAAAAAAAAACAACAAGCCATGACGTCACCACGACAGGGACGTGCGCCCCTGCAGCCACGGTGATGTCATCTTCACGCGCACAAGAAAAACATCTGGCCTCTTCATTAGTTCAGCACATCTGGTGCCATCCGTACGGTCTCCTGCTCGCACGCTGTCCCTGCAGACACGCCGTGACTGTGGACAGTTGGAAACGCTTCCCCAAGGTGTGTTAAAAGGCATAAAGGGGCCTGCCAGATTTGTTGTTGTTTTTTTTTTAAATATGCTAAAGTGGTTTAATGACGCAGCGGCGAAACGATAATGAATTTTCCAAAAGCTGTCTGCTGATTTCACGAGCCTTCAGGTCTCCCAGTCTGCGGTGAACGTTTACACCGTTTCAAATCAAAGCTCAACTCAATTCTAACCTAAACCTTAAAACCAAGACTTAACCATCCAACGCTCCTTGGAGGTGGTGAGGATCAGCCAAAATGTCCTCACTTTGCTAGTAGAATGAGTATTTTGGCACTCAGTATGTAGGAAGTACAAGAACACACACACACACACACACACACACACACACACACAGAGCTGTGGTACAGACATCATCCTACCAGAGTTTGGCCGTAATGACGACTGCCGTGAAGATGAGCAGCGAGGAGATGGTCACGGTGACGTAGAACTGAGGGTCCACTGTAACACACACACACACACACACACACACACACGTACGGTTACTTAACTCAGGCCAAGGCCGTGTATAGTTGTATCCATGACAACAGCGCACATCAACGGAGCCAGACGCTGAAGCAAGCAGGACATTAATCCCACCACGTCTTCCCCATCTTCTGCTAATTTGACAGCAGCCAGTTCCTCCCTCAGTGACGACACCCTTTTAGGCATCCACCAGCACGGATAGACGGTGGTGTCGGCGCTCCCCCCCGGAGGATTTCATTCCCTGGAGGACTGGCAGCGTGTGTGTGTGTGTGTGTGTGATGTGGCTCTCCTGATTCCCACCTTCCTCAGGCTCCGTCTCCTCTTCTGTCCGTCCCTTGTCCGCTCCCTCCTCTTTAGCCTCCTGCGTGCCCTCCTCCCGCGGGTGCACGCTTGTGTCACGATAAAGCCAGTCCTCGGACGCTGTGGCCCCCTGCTGATTCCCGTGCCGGTGCAGGGGGTCAGTTTCCTGGCTGGAGAGGAAGTGGTTAGTCTCGTCCTCCAGAGGCTGCGTCGGACCCCAGACCACCGCCCACAGAGGGGTAGGTGTGACTTGGGCTGTGACAGACAACTGGACCGACAGGGCGTCCACCTGCTCTCCATCCTCGCTGTCGTCACGGTTGCAGGTGGATGGCTGGGGGGCGAGAGCGATCAGGAGGAGGGATATGAGGCAGCAGGGGGCAGTCAGTCGTGCAACAGGAGAGATGAACCTGAAAGAGAAGTGGAGAAAAAGAATGAGGTTGGAGGAGTGACAGATAAGTTAGGAGAGAAAACGCTGTCCACGGGGACCGCCGCGCAACCGCATCAGTTCGAGCATCGATTCCCCGGCCAGCCGTCACTCAGGATGACATTTCAGGCATCCGCGCTCCACACCTCCCTCAGACACTAGCCGTCTTACCATCTCTCCATCGCTCCACTCTTTTCACTGACACTTTGCTCCTTCGATCATCTCTCTCCGCACGACAGGACGGAGGGACAAAAGACAGAAAGGGCTGCGGGAAGGGAGGGTCCAGCGTTCTTCTTCAACGTTTTCGTTCCCAGCTCAGAGAGGATGTAACATAACAGCTGAAAGAGTGAAGGAAACTGTGACTTTTCTTAAAAAACAACAACAAAACAACCAAGCACCGCACTCCCGAGCTTCCCACCATCTACAGGATGATGTGCCACATTTCTGTACACACTCCACACATCAGAAACAGGCGCGCGTTCCTCCTGCCTATCAAATACAGTTACAGTGCACACGCCTGAGCACGCCACATTCATCATCATCATCATCATCATCATCATCATCATCATCATCATCATCACCGCGCACGGAGCCAGTACTCTATATGACACTTTGAGAAAAGCAGCCTGGAACTTCCTATTGCCGGTTACTGCCTAAACGCCACAGAAATGTCACGTGCAAAAACACCGAGACAGCCACGAACACGCGGACGCACGTGCGCACGCACGCATACACACACACACACACACACACACACACTCTCCGACACATATCAGTTATCGTGCCTACCTCTGGCAGTGGAGAGAGGGAATGAGAGAGGGAGGCAGAGAAAGGGGGAGATACAGACCAAGAGAGGGAAAAAAAAAAAAAACATCGGTTGCCGTAGCGACCGAGACATGTAGTCAGCTAGAGTGAGAGAGGGGAGAGAGAGAGCAATGTAAGGAAGCACTGGAGTGTTAGAAAAGAGATTTAAATGCTAATTGTGTGTGTGTGTTTTTTTTTTTAAGGATTCAATTAAACGGACGCGAAGGCAAAGAAATGAAATTTGATAAGGCAAAAATAAATGAAAGTGAAATTAACATTAATGGACTCATTCACGAGGACAGATTTTCCTTCAAGAGAAAAAAAAACAAAACAAAACAAAACAAAAACTCCTCGGTTTTATTTACCAAAATAGCAAAGACGCCCGGAGAGAACAACGCAGACAATCAAGAGGATGAAGGAAGGAAGGAAGGAAAGAATGGGGGATGAAGATGGAATGAAATTCAATTAATATTCATTTGCACTGGCTGAGTGGAGAAATGTAAGAAACAGCACGATCAGAGCCCGATAAATAAAGACAACAATGGTTGAAAGTGTTAAAATGTGACAGCTTTATTTCATGTAAAAAAAATATGTACATTGAGAATGTGCACACCAGTCTCTCAATTACACACACACACACACACAATCCATATGGTGGCCCTGACAGCCTGTCACCTCCCTCCCCGTCACTACGCTCCCGCCCTCATTCCCCCTCCGTTGCTCCACGCCCTCGCGGCCTCTGTGGGCTCACTGGAGAACGCAGCGCCACCACGAGCCAGAGCCCCTGTCCTCCGCGCCGCCACGCCATCCGTCTCTCCCCGCGCCGCTGTCACTATCCTCAGCAGCGTCTAAATTCGAAAAGGAGGCCGTGAGGCTTCGTCGCAACACGCCAGGTGTAAATGTGAAGTCAGACGTGCGATCCCTTGAGAAATCGTTGAGTAAAGGCGACGTTTCAAAACAGGAAGTGTGTGAAAGCGTACAGTATGTGTGAGTTTACCGTCAGAGTCCTCTTCATCCTCTGTGTCCCCATCTGACTCCAGAACGCAGGATTCCAACTGGCTGTTTCTCCTTACTGTGACATCACCTCTGAAACATTTCCATTAAAATAAAACGCTAACTGAAATAAAAACAGGGGCGTATCCTGTCGTACTACCTACGCAAATGACCTCGACCTTCTTGAGCGAAATAGCAAATATAGAACGGCTGCAGTTTTTCCATAAAGCTTTGACATGCGCTATGCTCACTTCTGCTTCCCCGAGCTGGGGAGCTGCTCCCACACGACCAGGCTGCGACCTCCGGTGACCCACCGGTGGTCTCCGCTCCCTGTGGTCCACGCTGCGAAGCAGATGATTCTGGGAGCGTCAGGCCAGGTCAGAGAGGCCAGGTACCGACACTGAGGCAGAGCAAACACTGGAAAGACATAGGAACGCTCAAATATTGAGTGATTCCCCCCTCTCAGAGGGGAGCGGGTGACTTCTGACTGCACAGCAACCTGCCACTCACAGTTGAGCGAGTGCTCTCCGTTTGCCAGATCGTAGCAGGAGCTAATTAAGAGCCCTCCTGTCTGGTGAGCGCAATCTGTTACCCCGGCGAGGCTGCTGTGATTGGTCAGTTTGGACACCATTCCTGTGAAAAGTGGACAGATGTTTGATGGAGGGATTATGCAAATGTTCCTACATCTCTGCTCAAAAAAAAAAAAAAAACAAATCTCCAAAATCCATCCCCGCTACAGTGAACCCAGCACCGCGGCAGAGCTCACCCGTCCTCCAGTGCAGGATCTTGAGCCAGGCTCGGCCGTCGGCCAAGAACACCCGGTCTCCCCGCGGGCTGAGCGTGAGACGCCCGTCTCGCTGCCCACCGCAACCTGTCACCTGGGTGCCCCAGCGGTGCAGCAGCCTCAGGGGGTCGCGGTCGGAACGCAGGTTCTCCCACACAGACACCCCTCCCTCAGCTGAGCCGCTGAACACCAGCGGACCTTGAGACTGTGGAGGGCAGCAGAGGCATGGTTGTCAAGGTGACCCATGTCTCTACATGCTTGTGTGTGTGTGAGCATTTTTCATTAGAAAGATGTAAAAGAAATGCACGATCCATTTAAAAATGTAGACTTCTGCCCCATATTGGCATAAATGGATTTAGTGCTCTGCTTGATAAAAACAGAGCATGACAATGAGGCCTGTTTTGATCATTCCGAATGGAAAAATGCATCTCTGCATTCCAATATTTCTATAAAAGGCTTTTCTCACTCAAAAAATTAAGTGCGCTCTCTGAAATTGTCAGAAAAAAAAAATCCACAGCTTTTATCCCCTGATATGCCAAAACCAAAGGATTTCTTTTTTTGTTGAAAGCAATAAAACATTCAGGAGAGTAAAAAAAAAAAGTGGCTGTTTTATTACTGCTGGGAAGACTTTTCAGGGTACTGCACCCACTCCCTGAACATAAAGTTAAGGTGGACGACGTATATTAATGCAGCAGATGCCTGAACACCGACCTGGAGGGAGGTCACCGCCTCCTGGTGAGCGTTGATTGACTGGCAGCTTTCAAACGTGTGCCAGCTCCAGACCTGAACCTTCCCCCCATCTGTACAGGTGACAGAGAGTGAGGTGAACATGTGCAGAGAGGCATCTGGCGGCCATTAACGCCGGCCATGGTTGACCTGTGGCCGACTGTTCAAACAGCGCGTGTGTGTGTGTGTGTGTGTGTGTGCAGCTGTCACCCTCTGCCCCAGAATGTGCAGATGCAGATATGAAGCTGAGCTCAAATTGCACAACTAAATTATTCTGTCCGCCGTGTCACAGATTTTCCTTTTAAAAAGGGGAAAAAAAGCACACCTGACCCAGTGACGATGTAGCCGTGTCCCTCCGGCACAAAACACAGTGAGCTCACCGCATTGAACGTGTAGATGGATTTAACACACTGCCCTGGAGGAAGCAGAAAAATGCTCATTAAATGGCCGGCACACCTACCAGGAGTTACACATAAATAGATTAATTATGATGCACAAACACACTCACACGGGCATATTTCTCAGAAAAATCCCTGAGGTGCTCTCTACCTTCAGAGACACGCGCATGTGTATAAAGTATTATATCTCTGAGTGTCCGGGGGTGTTGGTGTTCTCATGCATACCAATGCCCAGGGCCCAGATCTTCACGGAACAGTCTGCTGAGCCACTCAAAATAAACCTCTCCTTGTCGGACAAAGACAGCGACCGGGCTGGCGACAGGGCGAACATATGCAAATGAGAATAATAGGATGAGAGAAGAGGAGGAGGAAGAAGAGAGAATATGGAAAGAAAAAAATAGGCTGTGAGGAAGCTATACTCTAAATAAGTAATGATGTACAAAATGAAACAGAGGCGACTGTCACCAGAGATATTAAGGGAATGATGATTTTCTCTTTAAAGGAAATGAACAGATGAACACAGCGCCCTCTGGCGTTCACCTGAGCAACGTCGTCCATGCTCTGCTCTTCTCAACTTAGCGTTTCATGTTCGGAATACAGGCGGGGGAGGGAGTGTAGGAGGAGAGCAGGACAGGCTGTGTGAGTTCAAGTGATGGAAGCCTGAGTGTTTCAGACAGACGAATTCTCAACCATGTCCACTGGGATCGCCTCTCACTGGAGTGTATCTGATAAACTGCTCCTATAATTACCAGACCTGAGGACACCAGCATTACTCAGCAGCGCATGGCCCACATCTGAGGACATGCTCTCTCACCCAGCTTCTTGCAGTACTCAAGAGGAGGCGCCGACAGGCACGTGACCCCGCCAGTGTGACCCCCGAGGTTCTTGTGCTCTGTTGCCGTGGGAACGTGCCACACCTTCACTGACGTATCGCGGCTAAACGGAGAGAGGTGGAGGGAGAGGGAACGCGAGATGTGAGTTATCGTGAGCGAGAAATGTCAGATGAAAACAGGTTAAAAACCTTCAAATGTAAATCTCAAGGGGGGAAGTATATACTGAGCGACTGAGGCAGGAAAACGAATCCATGTCAGAGAGAAAGGGAGTGAGTGGGAACATATTGGGTGATAAATAAGGTGAAGTGTTCACGTTGCACGTCCATTATGCAAATCAGGGTTTGCTTTCCTGCATTACCTTCCAGAAACCACCAAGCTGTCGACGGCGACCACGCAGGTGACTATGTCGTTGTGCCCGTGCAACGGCCTCAAGCGAAACTTTGCTTTCTCCCACAAAGTTCTGAGGGACATAAATTCAGCTTCTGTGGAAAAAAAGATTTGTGCAATTAGCCACGTCACCTCTCGAGCATCCCAGTTTATTAATCTAGACATTTCTCCGGTATGGATAAGGCTGCCAAAATGGAGCTTGGCGCTAAATTAGCTTCAAGGATGCAGATCAATCAATTGCCCTATCTTCAGGGAAGACAAAGCGATTGTTTGCAGGCAGAGTCACACGAGCTTGTTTTCACTCTCTTTGCCACATGCGTAATTATTTCAGTTTTCGTGGAAAACGTAGGCAAAGATCTGCAATTCTGAACTAAATTCACTAGTAACTAAAGTCGCTATTTTTTTTATCATCTCACCTTCCTGCTTCAGCTCCTCGTCCAGGTCAACGCGTGGATTCGACAAGGCGGTCGTCCCTGACCTTTGCTGCTGTCCGCCTGTCTCTGCCGGCGCCGCTTCAGACGCCTCTTCTCCCCTCAGGATCTTAGAGGCTGGAGGGGGGTGTGGTGGGAAGGCGGCAGCACCATCTTCCCTGCGTCAGCCAGGAGAGCAAGATCTGAGTGATTAATGACCTCCACACACCACTTGTATAAAGACATGTTGTGCTTCACTGAGTCCCACACTTTCAGCGAGCTCAATGTCCACGTACACATATTAGAAACTATGTTCCATTCACATACTGTAATATCCTCAATGTCCTGAAGTGCTTTAACACAGCTCCTGTTACCATGTTTGATGTTTACATGACACAGTGCAGTAGAGATCTCTGTGCCCCTCAACTGTCACGGTATTTGACCGTCAGTGTGTTTGGATAGATGGATAGACATACAAAAAAAAAAAAAAAGATCAAAGCCTTCAGAGCAAATGTTGTTGCTTTTGAAGAATTATGGTTCTCTCCATCTGGACCCTCTTTAGCTGATACCTCTCTCTCACTTCCTTACACATGTCTTTTCATCTTCTCCGGTTTTTCGTCTCCCACAATCCCTGGAGTTTGCCGCGGGCCAGAAAGCTGCAGCTGAAGCTCAGCCAATCTGGAACGCAGCTCCGCCTTTCTGGAGATCTGAGAGGGAAAGAAGGCATGAGACTAAACCCAGGCGCTAAATCCACAAGTTGTTTACATGCACAACAAAACTATTGCGCCTGCATTGATTTATTTGACTGCAACTGGCAATAGATGTTATACTCCTGTCTGACAGTGACTCAAACAAGCACTGCTGAATCAATCGGGGGACTCGTGTAAATCGATTTAAAGTTTTCCACTTCTTTATGATAAAAATCTTGTATGATGTATATAAAGATGAGGTTTCAATTTTAGGGAGACGTCAGCATGTTGAGAAGGTCTAACACAGTAAGATTCAGCATTTTGAGTGAATCTGACCTTAATTGGAAACTAAACAAGTGAGATATTCTGCTGTATTTAAGTATTTTTTTTTAATAGATCTGTTAGTTATGAGTGATCATGAGCATATTTTGAACTGAAAAGTAATATGGGCTATGAAAATAGAAGTATATTTTAGGTAAAACTATCACAAAAATACAGGGGTTACGGGATACTTAACGACTTATTCCATGAATTATTTTCTATTGTTGATGCGTAAGTGTAGCGACCTATTACACCACACTTATTTAGGCTGCTTGATCAATTGATTGATGTACTTTCATTGCAATACAGATAAGTGAGAGACCTCCTTGGCAAAGAAATACTGATATTTATGATATTAATGGACAACAAAACGTATGAGCCTAGTCACAAACACATCGTCTTAAGCAAGAAGTCCATTTACTTTTACATGAGAACATTTCTGGCATGCAAAAGCATCTCAACTCCCATTTTCTGAGAAAATTAACTCTGTATTATTTTAATTAATAGTGAAATATACATATATAATGGTGAAAATATACCATCAGAGGCAATATGGCTTTGGGTTCAGCGAATCACTCCAGTTAAATTTAACCAAATGATCTTGGCAGCTCTGGGGAAAATAATTATTACATTTGCTCTGCTATATGATGGTAAAGATGGAAGTTCTAATGCCAAAACTCAACAATGGCAAAACCAAATTTCTTTATCTGCCTCAGTAAAAGCAAAAACCACAGTCGTGACTTGTTGTTAGGGAACTCAACACTGGAATTGCAGATCCCGGAGTCAAAGACACAAATAAAACACATAATTTGTTTCTATACCTTGAATATCTCCTCTGGAGTCAGACTGATTTTAATTTCCAGATTTTCAATCTGCCTCAACTTCTTCTGTATTTTCCTCACTTCCCCCATGTGAAATTCGGGATCTAGCTAAAGATCAATCCTTACTTTGATCTAACTAAATATTAAACTTGGTGGCTAACCCTCAGTTTCACAAAAACATAATTTTTTATTAAAAAAAAAAACTGCTTCGAAGAGCGGACGTCTCGGTGTAGTCTGACCTAAGACGTGTCGCCGGATGTTGACGAAACGGGAAAAATGTGTAACCTATTTTACAGCGACACCACGTGGACTCTTGAAGTATTGTATCGATTGAAGAAAAATACAGAGCATTGCACATATTGTCCGTCTGTTGCAGTTCATATTAAAATAAAGATTTACATAATACAAGTTGGTCGACTGATAAAATTGCAGTTACACTTTCGTGGCCGGATGTCTAAGATATGACAATTTAAACCACTTATTTTGAATTCTCTGTCTCGTGTACGAGATATAATCTATATTATATTCAGTTGGTTGGTTATTGATAGGAATGAAATATGTTGGCGTTTTATAACAACGACAAAGCCATATTAAAAGAAAGTAGTAAAGTCATCTTACCGGCTCTGAGTCCCAGTGCTCCCAGTATCCATTAGAAAAGATCAGCTCTCAGTGCCGATGATTCGGATTGGTATAATCACACTTGCTCTTTTTCAAGACATATTTATGATTTCTAGACAAAATAAGTTAACCAATTAATCAAATCCATAGTTATCCGAGCACAAACAAAAATCTTCTCACTATATAGTGGGCTTATATATGGAGAATGTGGCACTATTTCCTCCGACAGCAGTAAATGCGTCCTGTAGACACGCTTAGATAAAGCAAAAGAAACCTAAAGAGAGAATATGATTTAGATTTGGATTTACTGTCAGGCTTCTGCTGCGATGGTTTTTATTTAAATATAATTTTGGCGACTAGAGGAAGTGACATCATCGCCCTCTTCTTTTGTCTGACGACTTTATCCGGAGGAAGTGGAGCTTGTCGTGGCAGCTGCTTTACCAGGGGAAAAAAAACTAAAAAAAAAAAAAAAACTAAAAAAAAAAAAGCAAAGAGGGGGGAGAAACTCAACTGGTTTACAGAAAAATTGGACAAAACTTTACGAGAGACTGACATTGTCCAGACCAACGGGGGTTCACCGAGAAAAGACGCGGTCGTCTTTGCTGGTAAATGTCACTATTCTCCATGCTGTCGGTTGTATTTTTGAGGAGACTTGCATGACTTCGTTGCCGCCTCTCCTCCCGTCGCCATAGCCGGAAGTCTGTGAAGATGGTCTTTTTTTTTTTTTTTTTTTTTTTGGCTTCAGTTTTTTTTTTTTTTTTTAAAATCCTTTGGGTTTTTTTTTCTTTAGTTGCCATATTTTCGAAGCAGGGGGCACTATATACTCTGTGTTGTTTGTTAAGATTAGCTGAGGCTAACTGCGTAAACGCCGAGGCTAATAACAGGATGCACACTACACAAAATAGGCCTCTATAAACTGATTTG
This sequence comes from Pao palembangensis, assembly GCA_015343265.1. Lineage (NCBI taxonomy): Eukaryota > Metazoa > Chordata > Actinopteri > Tetraodontiformes > Tetraodontidae > Pao > Pao palembangensis. Next base: position 2,564,947 of record CM027088.1, on the reverse strand, counting down.
TTTGTCGTAAAAGCTCAGTGTTTAATATACATACTGTATATGCACATTTAGTCACTAATCCAGTGCTTTTAAAACAACACGATGTGCTATTTTTAAACAGTCTCACTCTGCGTCGTGTAATCTGTTGGCTAGCTAATTCGCAAGGAAAACGATCATTTAACACTATATTTAGTCTTTCATTTATACATACATTTAGGAACATTTAGGAGATATATGCTGGTTTCCTTGTTAAGTGTGCTGTTAAAACGTGCGAAAACATTTTGTAAATTATATCCATTCCTAACACAATGATTATTTCCACCGCCAAGGAGGTTGTTGAAGCCGGCATTTTTGAACAAAATGACTCGAAAAGCTATGGCCAGATTTTAATTAAATTTTCAGGAAATGTTGATAATGGGCTAAGGAACGGTGAATTTCATTCTGGTGATGTTCCAGATTCCGGAGGGACTTTGACCCTTGATCATTCCAAGATTATAGGCCAAGCTTTAACGCAACCTGTTATAATACAAGTATTAATACAAGATTAATACTAATCTTGTATTAGTATTATACATTATTTTACAGGTGTAGGTTACAATATGTGGGGAAATGAGCTCCTTGGCGGAGGTCTGCTGTCTCCTAGTTCTTCTCTAGTTATGGATATACAACCTACATGTTTACGTAGTATCAAATATTATTTGCAGGTTAGGTTTGTTTATATTTTTTAAATTGCTGTGGCTTGTGTATGGTTGCCATTTTGTGCTCATGGTCATTTATTCATGTGTTGCAAACTAATTTGTCAGTATAAATGAGGCCATTAGAGTATCTAACTCCTTGTTTATGTCAATGCAGAAATGATGGAGGAGTCTCATTTTAATTCATCATATTTTTGGTCTCCAATCTCCACTGTGCCCGGACAGGTAGGTCTGAATAAGACATCAACATTGATGTTAAAAAAAATGTATATTATTTTGGAAGAACATTTGTGGTTAAGCAAACCCACTGCCTCTCTAATACCAGATAGAGAATGCCATGTTCCTGAACAAGATGAAAGAGCAGCAGGACAAGAGTGTTTCCTTCCCTACTTCCTCTCCGTCCCACTACCAAACAGCTGTTCTCACCATCCCCACATCTGGGACAAAGACAGATGGAGGCGGACAGGCTGGAATTGTAGCACCAGTCCACCCATCTCATAGCAGCCAGAACCTGTTGCCTGTTCCATCCACAGGCATAATGACTGCAGGTGTGTTTCTGCACATCAAAATTCTCTCAATCGCTCCCATTCGAGCCTCTTCTTGTTTATGTCACAGAATGACAAACTGTCTAGTAACTATTATGCATGATAATTAATCCAAAAGCCACAGATATGAGAAGATATGGCTTATGGTCTGCAGCAAAAAATGTTTGAAACAGCTGAATGTGTCCACTGCGATCATCTTTTGTGAATTATTCTTTCCCGCGTAATTATTTCTTTTCATTTGTTTTGATTCCTGCCACTCTGGGTTGAAGCCGGCCTGGTTATCACCACTCCTCAGGGGACTCTTGTCTCTCCCACTTCTTCTCAATCATTTGTCTCTGGTCATCCAGCTGCAACGACTATGATTGTCTCGACTCTTCCTTCACATGGTAAAGTATCCACAGTGACATACACTATTTTTTTCAGATCACATTGCATTTAAGTTACTGAATTTGCAAATACCTGCAGGCATTACAACTGACATGCAAGTTAAATAAAAGTATAGAATAAAATTGATACTCAGAATAAATGACTGCTAAAATACATTTCTGCCTTTAATCTTTGCTGCTTTTTCCACTGTATACATGTTATTATGGATGTAATATGGCCCTTTCTGTGGTCTTTGTCAGGATTGATGTATCTGATGACCAAGACAGGTTCTCTGTGATGGCAGTTTTCTAGAAAGCGAATTACAACACGAAATAAAATAAAAGCAACCACATAATATTTCGTACAGTCGATTTGGTTCAATTTGCTCTTCAGATATCTTTGACCACTGACTATAGAGACAGAGCTCAGATTTTGGCTGAACTGAGTTGGAACAAAGACTGTTTTGTTCAGTAATGCCTTATCTTCTGTTGAGCTGCTGTTTTTCATTCTCATCTAGACAAAAAAGAAGGAGATGGAGCATCCCACATGGTTGTGATGCCTGCGCCTTCCAAACGGGGCAGAAAAAAGAAGACAACATTATCCATGGTGGGTCCCGGAGGTGGAGCAGGAAACGAAAGATTTATATTGGCCCACCTGACGCCTGGGGGCCAGGTAAGCTTAAACAATTGGGCAGGTAAATCAAAACTATTTTCTATACAGATTTATTAAATAAATGCTATTTTCACAGGTAACAACACTGCAGCATCATCCTGGAGCTCCATATGACCTTGCGAATGAAGATGATGAGCACAGTCCCAAAGACAGCACTAAGATATACAGGTAAAACGTGCCCCTCTGTTTCTTAGCTCTGTGGAATACAAATGCACGTGTGTTTGTGTCTGCTACAACTCAGCGTAGAACTATTTAGCTTTTCCAGATGGAATAGGTACAGCTGGCTATAAGCCTTAGACACACACCTCCTCCTCAAACATTTAGTGCATGTTGTAGCAGAGCTTTTTAATGCCTTTTTGATTCTTTGTCCCGAACAATCCTTGCTTGTTGTTAATAATTTGATATTTTCTGGCTGTGTACATTAAAAATGTACATTGGCTACGGCTGTCCCCAGTTTTTACATCACATGTTGTCTGTGTCTTCCTGTTGTTCTGCTCTTTGACTTACATAAGCGCATTTTCCTAGCACGTTTCCTTGCCGCTGCTTGTCACTGCTGTCTGTACCAGCATCTGCTCTTGCATTTGCGTGTTTGCACATACTGCAGGTTAACAGGCTTTGCATGGCCTCCATTAATTTATGCAATATTTTTAAATATTATTGTAAGGTTCATTTTCTGTCTGTCTGTCTTAGATTTTTTTGTGTGGATCATTGCTTCGTTCCCCCCCGCCGTCTCCTTGCTTCTCTTTGACCATCTTTGTCTCCTGTGGGTCCTTTTCTGTGTCACTTCTTCATCCCACTTGTTCTTCCATTCCCATGTCTCTCCGCCTGTAGGTGCCGGATGTGCGCGGCGACCTTCCTCAATAAGTCTGACATGCAGATCCACTCCAAATCGCACACAGAGGCCAAACCTCACAAGTGTCCTCACTGTGACAAGTCATTCGCCAACTCCAGCTACCTGGCCCAGCACATCCGTATCCACAGCGGGGCCAAGCCCTACACCTGCTCCTACTGCCAGAAATCTTTCCGGCAACTCAGTCATTTACAGCAGCACACACGGTACTTCAGACAAAACTACCCACTATAGCAGCCTTGTACCACATTTCTTCCCTCTTCGGGAAGACGTTCGAGGCGTCTGCATGCAAATATTTAGAGCCAAATGCTGATCGCATGCATCCATGCTACTTGGAATGCATGGCACTGTCTTGTTTTAGGTGATCCTAGCAAAACGTCCTTTTTCATTACCTTTTCATTTGTGTGGTTTCTTCACTTGCTTCTCTCATTACTTTTGCATCTCATTTGGAGATATTGTTTGTCTTCTGCCATACATTCTGCCATTGCTTTTACTCCACACATGCATTATATTCCTGCCATAAAAGTTGAAAAGTAGGTTTCACTGTGCTTTCTGCTTTATATGAAACTGAGCATGTTTATTCTGTTTTTTATCAGTGTCCTTTTTGCTTCTACCATTGAAACCATTGCTCAGTATTCCTGCTTTCTGCACTCTAGTCATTTTGCTGCTGTGCATTCTGACTCTAATCCATTCCATGTTACACTTTTTTCTCATGAGCTGGTCTGAATTGATGCATTTGAGCATAATTTAGTCACTATTACTGGACTTTATTCTGTATAGAGAATGCTCCAAATGGTACTCTTGTAAAGGTTTATTGCTGTCGGTCCTCCTTTAACTTGTAAGCAGAATTATCTGCAAAATGAGGATGTTAGCGATTTCTTTGAAATTAAATTGTGCAATTAAGCAGATACATTTTTTTAAAAAAGGTTGACAGATTTTTATATAATTATTGTGTTTTGTCTAAGCTTACAGTCCTGTCTTTTTATGTTTCCTACCCTCACCAGGAATCACACAGAGTCAAAGCCCCATAAATGTCCTCACTGTACAAAGTCGTTTGCAAACTCAAGCTACTTGGCTCAGCACATCCGCATCCACACTGGGGTCAAACCGTACACCTGCGACTTTTGTCATAAGAGCTTCAGACAGCTCAGTCACCTTCAGCAGCACAGCAGGTGAGCGGTCCTGTGTTTTCCGTCTGCTTCAGTATCTTTCTGCATTTAGTTTACGGCACCGTTTACAAAACCTGAGTCCAAGCAGTCAAATGTGTGGTGTCTCTGGCTGTGCTCATAATTCAGGATTCACACTGGAGATCGGCCATACAAGTGCACCCAGCCAGGCTGTGAGAAAGCCTTTACGCAGCTCTCCAATTTACAGGTTTGGAATATGTTTTTTTTTTTTAATGCATGTTCCATGCTTATCTGTACCTCTGTGTGATATTTTTGGTATACTATAAAACTTTCCTTTTTTTTTTTTTTTTTACCATTTTTCCTAGTCCCACCGGCGCCAACACAATAAGGATAAGCCCTACAAATGCACCTTCTGCAATAAAGGATATATAGATTCAGCGAGCCTAGAAGTGCACATGTCTACACACACAGTCAAACACGCGAAAATCTACTCGTGTGGCCTGTGTGACCGTACTTATACCTCAGTAAGACAAATGTCCATTTCTGAAGAGCATTTCTACATGAAACACTATGAATCGTCTGTGTGGCATCAGACAACTGGCAACTTCTTAACACAGTGTAGTCATTGTTTCCCCTCTACCTATCCTCCCCTCATCTCAGGAGACGTATCTGGTGAAACACATGGAGAAACACAACCCAGAGCAGTTGACTGCACCAGCAGTCGCGGCACAACAGAAACGGAACCAAAACCAGGGCCTGGCTGGAGCCCAGACCCAGGCAGAGAGCGCAAATGGAGGGTCGAGCCGAACTGCAGGCACTGGGAATGGAGCAATGGGCAGAAACCAGCAAGGACAGAGCCACAGCCAGCGGAACTACCCTCCGACAGAGCCAATCTCTTATCCATATGATCTCCACCAGTACAAAACGGTGTCTGCCAGTGACATCCAGTACAAACCAGTAACGGTAGAGAACATTTCTTCCAGCAAAGACCTCTATCTCACTGTGTCGACATCCACCATTCAAGTGGAACACCTCAACTCTTGAAGATGATGAAGAATAATATATAAGTGAAATCAAGAAGTGGAAGAAGGATAATCATGATGAAAGCAATATTGTGATGATACAATTGGAACAACACAAACAGCTATGCCTGAAGGTTGTTTGATGCAGACCAGATGATATTTTGTCACAGTATATACTGGAGGCTGTTTTTACCGTCTTTTTCTTACTGCTTGATTTGGTTTGCTGAGTTTCGTCTCACCTCTCTAAATAGGAAGTGCACATAAAGGCTCCAATAAGTGCAAATAAAGGCTCCAATAAGTGCAAATAAGTTTCAGTCCATCACAGTGATGGTTTTATGATGGGGAAGACAGTCAAAGGGTGGTGCTCTCTTTAGGGTTGTTTTTTTTTAAACTTGTGCTGTTGCCTGCAAGCAACAGTCTACTAGACTGTCTTGGTTGCTTAAATTGACTATTTAATTAAAAGGTACATTTTATATTGCTACATACTCCCTCTTTGATTACGAATAGTAAGTAAGATTGTAAAGTATGCACCTAAAATATTTTTACTGTAACACTTTCCTTTTCAGGAAAGAGAATATTAGTTCAGTATATAAAAATATACAGTATGTACTCCAGTGTATAAAGTGTAACTTGTGTTTAAAGGATGTATAGTCCATTTAACTTAAACCCATTTGTGAGATTTCAGACTTTCAGGGAAATGAACATTTCTTGTAATCCTGGTAAATCTGTTTCTCTGCTCTAAAATTGTTATCCAAATGTGATTTTCATATTATGCTAAAAAGGTGACGCCGTCTGTAATAGAAATACTTACACATTGTTGGGTTACTGTACAATAAATCAACAAATTGCTTCCAATGTGCTTTTTTTTTTTTTTTTTAAATATTCTTCCAAATGAAAACGTGGACTGAAAATCCCATTATTTTTTAATCAATGGATTTAATCACCTGAATTAACTTTTTTTTTTTTTTAGAATTGTTAAGTTAATTATGTTTATTATATACAAGCTTCCATGTTTACTTTACAGTTATTCTGATTTTATTATGGCAATAACTTCTGTGCCTCCAGGTACGTTGACGTGTACATTTGGACTGTTCCATTCGGATTTACAGTCTTATAAGCAAATATGTTTTGGTTGTCTTATATGAATGTTATTTTTTTTGTTTAAAATAAATACAATTCTTAACCAAAAACGGTACTAGTTCGACGGTGGATTCGAATTGTCTACTATGCCGGCTGCAGTTGTGATGGTGTCAAGATGATACGGAGTTTGAGAAACTGACATGATAAATACTGTTTGGTTTTCGTCATTTTTTTAGGCTTTGTTTAAAAGTCCTTAAATTCAAAGATGGGTACCAGCAATTATGCTTTATTTTCCAGAGTGCACGACATAACCTAGGTAAACTAGAGAAGACCAGCATGTTATAAATTGATCAATGAGTGGACTGCGCTGGACATGACGTCACTGAAAAAGACGTGAGAAGCTTCGTAACTTTTGTCGACATAAAAGAAAACTGCTGCGCCAATCAGTGGAGGTGGTTTTGATGATCCACTTCCAAAGATCACTGCCCAAGATAAAAGGCCAATTATGTTTTTTGATCTTAAATCAACCTATGTAACCTTGCATTACTACCGCCTATATATATCCTAAATCAGTCAGTCAGTAGGTCTGCGCTTCAGCTTTTTTCAGTTATGTACTGTTTTACTGAATATTAGTGGAATATATTGCAGTTATTATTACAGACCACGGGGTGGCGGTAATATACTATTATAGTTTGTCGTATAAACTCAGAGAAAAAGAAGAAGAACCTCGCATCACGTCGGAACGTCAACAAGAGTCCTGTGTGCGGCGCGTCTTAGTGGAGTATAACGAAATAGAGCATTTTATTTTTCAAAATGCCAAGGAAAAAGCCATTCTGTAACAAACAGAAGAAGAAACAGCTGCAAGCCAAACGCGCGAGAAAGAGAGGTATATACACTGGGGTGTCTTAGCAGACATTAACACGCTAGCATATAGCTAGCTAGCATAGCTAGCTGTGTACCGGAGCTAAATACACGGGTCAGGACTGCCGGATACTGACGTTTTTAGCGAGGTTTTCATCAAGATATGCCATTTAAAGCATTTCACAACTGTCAAATAAATGTAGTTACAAGACATGATAAAAGTTGACGACGGGAAATAAATACATTTAAATAAAACACTTGGGTATTCTTGTTTTTCAAAACGCATTTATGTGATGTGATGTAACGTTAAAATACAAGTTAATGCAAAATTATTCCAGGCAAATGTGCCTAGTTTCCTATATTTTTCTATCATTTAACCACCTATCGCAGCAAAGGCACGTTGACGCCAATTATTTCACACTATCTAATCTGAAAATAATATGAAATTCTCTTCAGGAATCGCCAGTATTCACCAGCAGACTTTCCAAATTCCTCTGAGATTGTTTAACAATGTTCTTGAAATATTTCAAATTCCTTTACGTACATATAATATTTACCCACGATGATACAAGTTGACTCTTTAAATTTGACCTTTATTTTTGAAATACATATTTCAAATAGATATTTCAATCGATGCTATTTACACTATAGTTATATTTACACTTTTTTTTCTTTTTTTTTTTTTAATGAGTATTTAAAATGGTGTTTAATCCTTGGTTTTCAGGTGACCCTGGTTCTGGAGCAAGCAGTCCCAGTGCCAGTGTGGAGGGAGGGGGCGACAGACGGTCAAGCACTTCAGACAGTGAGACAACTGATATTAGAAGAATAAATCATCAGCCAAACAACAGGGATGGCAGACATGATCCAAACAGGTGATTTTGCTTTATGATAATGCTAAACCTTGATGGTAAAATTGAATAATTATTTAAAGTTGGATACAGCCAACCTTCATTCATCCTGAGGAATCATATAAATGATCAAACACCAAAATGTAAATGAAGTCTTCAAACATTGTAGTCACCTATGCATTTTTTACATCTTGAAAAATAACTTAATTTTATGTCATGTTTGACGTCTGACCTTTCCTCGCTACGTAGGTTTCGACTGCATTTTGAGAGAGAGAGTAAGGAGGATGTGGAAAAGGGGAAGAAGTTGGCCAGGGAGAAGGTGCTGAAGCCTGTCTCAGAAAAAGACCTTGAAATCAGCATCGATGACATCTACCCCCCAGAGAAAGGTCTGACTTGTTGTTTTCCCCTAATGATGGTTTCAGTAGCTTAAACAGACAAGTGCAGCAGGCTAATAGCGCTGGGTTACTGCCTGTCACGCCTTACCTTGTTATCATTCACCGTCAGGTCTCAGCTTCCCACAGCGACCGCCATGGAATTATGAGATGACACGGGAAAAGCTGTTGAAGGAGGAGGAGAAGTCATTCAGAGACTTCCTGGACGATCTGCACTCCAGAAACACACCCGGGTCTCTCAGCCATTATGAACACAATCTGGAGGTGAGTGACTTAGTACAGGTGAATCTACTCAACATGTGAAGGCAGAAATTCAGTGTTCTCCTGATTTTGAAAAGTATTATCAAAATTGTTTGATATTCCATGAATTCACAGCAAAATTAATGAATTTTTGATCATTTCAATTTCTCTTATTCACATTAACAATTATCAGCATCAAGAAAGTAATAAAAAAATACAAAATACCACACATTGCTGGAATTATATCTCTGTTGTTTTCTCCAGAAGTGTCATTAAAATATACATCTACTGGTCATTTGGTTGCAGTACTGTTAACCGATGAACTTTAACACCTTCACTGGCCAGAGGTGATCAGATGAGCTTGCTAGATAGTTTTAAACAACATTTTATTGATGGTATCAGTTACTATTGGACTTATTTACTAAAGCCCACTTGTGCCACTGCTGTGTCCTAAGTCATGTGATTAATTTACAGTTCTGGTTTAGAGAAAATAAGATGTGCTGTTTATATGTCAGTACTAAACTCTTCTGTATTTTCTTCAGACATGGAGGCAGCTGTGGAGGGTGTTGGAGATGTCAGACGTTTTTCTGCTCATTGTGGATATCAGGCACCCTGTGAGTGGCTGCGACCATACGGGACTGAAAGGATTACGTTTGTATTTCGCTATAACACTTACAATCGATGTCTGTCTGTACCTGCAGACACACTCAATGATCAGCTGTTGGAGCTTTTACTGTGTGTTTTGGATGAAAAGCCATTGTTGGTTTCCTCATCAGTTGCTTTGAGTTAGGTTGCTGAGGAAAGAAAATTAAATGTTGTAAAAAAAGACGGATCAGACCACTAGAGGGAGACACAGTCAACAACATTAACACAAACGTCCTTAGATTGAGAAAACAGATGTTTCAAAAATAAAGTTAGTTATTTGTGCCTTTATGGTGTGAAGTTTTGTGTACAGTATATTGATTTAATTGAGGGAAAATGTGACAGTTTTCTGTTCTAAATGTATTTCTGATGAAGTAATAATCAACATCAGTAATAGAAGTGCTGTTTGATCAGACTGTCCTGTAAAAAAGCTAATATTGTGCTTTAATCTTTAGTATCAAGCTTGTTTTTTGTTGTTGTGTTGGTTAGCATTATTATTATTCCTGTAAACACCCAGGTGCTGCAGTTCCCTCCTGCCCTGTACCACTACATCACAGACACGCTGCACAAGCAGGTGATCCTGGTGTTGAACAAAGCGGATCTGTGTCCTCCTCCGCTGGTGATCGCCTGGAAACACTACATCATGTCACAGTTCCCTCATCTACAAATGGTGTGTTTCACCTCTCACCCCGGAGAACCTGGCAGCACAGGTGAGACTAGAAGAAGGAGACTGAGTGACACACGACATTATTTTTGTCTGATTTTTCAAAGTGCAAGCGTTGCTGGATAGGACAGGCTTATTTGGCATTTAAAACCAATCATTTTATGCTTTCAGTTATTCAGAAGAAACGAATAAGGAGCAAAGCTGGCTGGGGAAAGGCTGGTGGTCCTCTCGATATCATGAAAGCTTGTCAAGAGATCACAGCAGGAAGAGGTCATCCTGCGTAATTAACTGTTCATCATGGTTACATAAGCGTCTTGGTCATTTCTGCAGTTCAGCTGGTGCACACGTGTGTCCATCTTTGTAAATATTCCACCTTTGTTCATAAAGTTGACCTATCCAGCTGGGAGCAGAAGATCCAGAGGGATGCAGCTGCTGAGCAACTAGACGGAGATGAGCTTGATGAAAAAGACCTGGTGCTGATGGAGCATCAGAGTGACAGCAGCATGGAGATGGACACTCCATCCCAGGAGCTCTACAAAGACGGTGTTCTTACCCTCGGTTGCATCGGTACGTAGCTCTCTTCTCACTGACGTTCCAAAAATCCCTTTCTCATGTGTTCGTCTGAAATGTTTTTACATCTACTTTAGCACATACAATTGTTGTTTTTACCTTCAGGATTCCCAAACGTCGGTAAATCTTCAGTTATAAACAGCCTGGTGGGGAGGAAGGTGGTGAGTGTGTCTCGGACGCCAGGCCACACCAAATATTTCCAGACCTACTACCTCACAAAGACGGTCAAACTCTGCGACTGCCCTGGGCTGGTTTTCCCCTCCTATGTTGCTAAGCAGTTACAGGTAGAAACCCTTTCCTGTTTCACCGCTGATGCGTCTGTACATTTCTGACTTGTTTTGATTTGAGGAATATATTGATTGTGCTGTTCTGATGGTCAGCCTTTCCGCAATCCTGCTGTCTTCTGTTTGACTTTGCCCGCTCACCCTCTGTGGGTTGTTTTTCTTCTCTTTTCAGATCTTGTCAGGCATCTACCCCTTGGCTCAGGTGCAGGAGCCGTACAGCTCGGTTGGGTACCTGTGTGAAAGGGTCTCATTCCTCTCTGTGCTCAAGCTCCAACATCCCAGTTTACAGGACAGTGACCAAGATACGCAGCCGTCTGACGGGCTGGGCTGGACAGCCTGGGACGTGTGTGAGGGTCAGTAAACTTTTCTCACTAAGCTTCTAATCGTAGCGGAAAAATTCAATCACAAAATGTTCTGAAAGTTGAATTCACTGTGCTGTAACCTTCAGAAACATATTTCAAATGAAGGCAACGCTCCACCTCTGGGAAGAAATGTGTGCTACTCTTCTTCGATGGTCTGATAGTAAAGAGGTCTTGTTGTGAAAGCTCCAGTTTTTAAGCTTTTTGTTTTCTTTTTTTCCCAGATTGGGCTCTAGTGGCCAAGCGTCTCTGCTGGATGTTCACTCATTTTTTTGTGTTTTTGATATATTCGACTCTGGGAATAAGCAGCACCTCTTGAAATTTTGATAACGTAAAGATTAAAGTTTAATGATGTCAGTTACCTGCTATTAAATGCGCACTTTTGTGTCTTTTATAGCATGGGCAGAGAGGAGAGGTTATAAAACGGCGAAAGCAGCCCGCAACGATGTTTACCGAGCAGCTAACAGTCTCCTGCGGTTGGCAGTTGATGGCAGATTGTGCCTCTGCCTAAGACCATCTGGCTACAGCTGCCTCAGAGGTAAAACGGCTTCTTCCCTCACTTGTCGCTATAGCGATAGGTTTGTTTGAAAAACGGGAGTGGCAGGTGAAATCCATCTGGTGTTCTGTGTGGCCTCCAGAACATTGGGAAAGTCACACGGACCTGCCAGAGATCAGGGCTCTTCAAGGACGGACGCCAGAGGACGAGGGAACGGGGCATGGGAACCATGAGGTCTCAGAGGATGAGGATGAAGACGATGAAGACCAGGGGTTTGGCCATCCAAAAGAGACGGAAGAGAAGCAACCCAATTTTATTGTCAACATGTATAACGCCCTGCGGGAAAGCGAGTGTGAGTGACAACAGGGGGAAGATCAAGCAGTCGATGTGCCCCGAGCCTTGGCTCTTCTGTTAGCTCACCCTCCTGAACTTTTAGTTTCTTCCTAATTCTGCATTCTCTCTGCTCCTCTTCTTCATTGAGGTTATTCTGGTTGGATGCCCTTTGGCTTCTCCCTACAGTGTAAATAAATATTCCTTGTTGTGCCTTTTCATTGCTAAAGCTTATCTTTTTGGTGGTGCTTCCTGAATGGAAGTTCGTCACTGGTCCTTTTTTTTTTATATATATATATATATATATATATATATATATATATATACATTGCATTTAGAACCCACAACAAACCCTTCCTCAGACAGGAAGAATCACTCTCAGTTCAGAATTTATGGCACAACAAATCAAAGAGCGTTAAGAGTGAAACTGCTTAGTTCCTCATAAACACGTGCAGATTTAAGAGAATGTCTTTAAAACCTTAGTTTTGGTTTCTGTTATATTGGAGAGTAATTTTAGCTGCTGCTGTTCTACATCACCAGCAGGAACACAAAAACGTACCTGTATGGGTGTGAGGGACTTGAGCAGTGGAATTTCATGCTGCTGGATGAGGCGCGCTCATACGTTTTCACTGTGTGAACCACTAAAGCACTTTTGCATAGATACTGCTTCAGGAATCAGTGGCGGACTTCGCCTGAACTCGAGCAAACGCACGCGGCAGCGCCTTTTTTGATTGACTTGATCTCCAAAAAGATGTTTTTTTTTTTTTTTGTAACATTTATTAAGAACTTAATAAGAACAGACATGAGTAGATGAGGTTTATTAATGATGAGCTCTCTGACGCTTGGGTGCAGACCCCCGAAGGAGATTATTAATCACCTGATCAGATTTTTTTTGTTTTGCTTTGTTTTGGTTTTTTTTTTTTTAGCAACACGAGTGACTAATTGTGCAGTAATCAAGCCAGACCCGGCTGACACACTCTCCGCTCCGCTGCATTCTGCTGACATCAAACATCGTTGGCGCCCACGGGCTGCTGAAGCAGATCGCGTGATTGTTGGATGTGTTTCAGAATTTTTCAATGACTCTTGTTGGCTTTAACCATATAACAGATATTTGGTTCTATTTCTGCAACAAAACCGGCTTGTGGGGTTTGTGCACGATTCCAGTCTTTGAGCTAATCTTTGCTAACAACATTCTGGCAATACTTTTATATTTACTAAAAATATTTCAAAATGAACAATAAATATTCTAAATAAATCTATTTATGACTATGGTAACTCAGACAGCCTGGTAACTCCACTTTCCTTAAGAACCAGCTCCTCCATCTTTCCCCTTTAGATTCTTTTATTTTTTTATGCTGCTGAGACGCCTGCTGTGACAGCTATATGAGATAATCATCCTCTTTTTAGTGTTAAATTTACACTCGGATGTATTTTCCCCTGACTGATTGCTCTCTGGCTGTGATGTGTAATGTGTGCCCCCCTGCTGTGACTAAATCCTCTTTGGTGTGTTCACGGAGGCAACGCTGCAGCGCTGTGCTGTGTTACTGTGTGAGATGTCACACCGCAGCCTCACGTGTGGATTTGTTTGATGGCGATGATGCTGACTGCACTGCTTTCTTCAATAAAAAGAAATGTTAAAAGAATTCTATGCCTTTGAGTTGAAATATATGTTTTATTTGGGGTTGGCAACAGATGATGTATAAAATCCAGTTTGAAATGTATTTCTGGTAAAATAAAATGCAACATCAGTAATAAGCTTTGACAGGAAATGAGCACTTGTGTGCTGTGTGGATACCAAACACATCCAGAGGTCTACGTTTATTCTCATCCAGATGTTTAATTCTTATTAAAACCAGGAAACACCACGCTTAATTAACAAACAGAGAGGATAACTGATTAGATTTACTGGTAATAACCAGCTATGTCAGATTTATCAAATTAAACTCATCTATCACACTGGAAGGTTTCCCATTGGAAATATCCCCAGATGATATCAAGGAAGATAAATAATAAATGGACTGATGGAGCACCTCTGTCTACCTGATCTGTTTACCCCATTTGAGGTGTTTGTGATCCCCTCTAGAAGCCTTTCCGTTCTTCCTTTCCTCCCATGTGACATGAGTTCACTTAATAAGCGATGGATGTTTAAAGGGAGGCGGAGAGCAGGTAACCCCTGTGAGCACCCGTCTGCTGCACCACTCTTGATGACCTGTGGAGCATATGGACTCAATTGTCACCTCTCTCAGTGTCCTATACAAATATGTCTACGCCCGTGTATTCGGGGTTTTAAAGGCGTTCTCGTTGCTATGATCTAAAGCCATTATCTTTTTATGTCTGCTGAGAATGAATGGTAGCATTTCTTCCCCAAGCCGCAGCAGCGGTGTTTGGACTCAGAGAGCTTTGGTGATTGGAGAAAGAGCAAACACAACCGTTTCTGATTGGCCTTTAAAGCTGTGAAAGCAGAGAAAACGCTTTTATCGTCCCCCTTATCTGGAGGAAATCCACACACACTGACGCAGAGATCCCCCTAACTCATCACAGAAAGGCCTGTTGTACCTGGAAATTGAACTCAGAACTCACAACCTTTCTTGAGAAGGCAAAAGTGCTCACCACTCTTCAGACAATCACTTGTATGACACTAAAAGCTTCTTTTCTCTGTGCTCCACTTAGCCCCAGCCCCAGCAACTGGTGGTGCTGTGGTTCAACTTCGGTTCCCTTTTGTGACATCATCCGGTTGTCATGGCAACCCCTTCCTTCCCCCCCCTCCATCATTGCTCCTCTGGTGACCCGTGCTTACATGTGGCTGAGAAATAATGGACCAGTTTCATATAAGAGCTGGAGCATAAGCAGAGCCGAGAAATTCTTCAGACTGGGTTACATGTCCCCCCCCGGGCACCGCCGACACGTGCACGCACGTTAGTGGGACACTGAAAAAGGAGAACAGAAGGAGGGAGAACAATAAAAGGAACTCTTGAGTTAATGTTTCACTTAAGGAAAGCAAAAATTGGTCACGTGAAAAGGAAAAAAAACCCACACAACGCTGTAAGTCTCATTAAACTAAAGAATTGTTCTGGATTTCAGGGGCAAATACAAGCCTGCGGTCACTAGAGGGCTACCAACGCTTTCATTCTGCTGCAATATTCAGGCCCAAATAGAGCTTTACAGCCCTATTCAGAGGATTCTGCCTTATTAAACATGGTCCCCAGTCAGAGATAAGCAGTGGAACATCAGAACAACAAGGTGTGTGTTCTACCGGTACCCACAAGTACACCGAGGAGCCAAGCGTTCAAGTATTATTACAGTATTATCACAAAAAACTTAAACGTGTCTGTATGTAATGTCTGCTGTGTTGGTAAAGCTGTTGAATTGTCTTTTATGTCAAGACACACACACACACACACACACACACACACTTTGATTTACAGCGCAGGCATTTGTCGGTGCTGCAGGAGGTAAAAGGATCTTGGCTTCAAACATATGAAATAGCTGAGAGGACATTTAGTGCTGATATTTCAGATACACAGTACAAGGTTACATTTCGCAAAGTTATATTCCTTTTTTTATTTTATTTTATTTTATTTTACAACCTTCTCACAAAACACTTAATCATTGACTCGATCCAACAGTGTAATAGAAGCGCGGCTGATTATCGCTTTCGTAAACACAACCAGCTTTATGTCAATATGAGCCAAACCCCCGAAACAAAGGGCCTCGTTGCTGAGCAAGCTGAACCCAGCGGAGTTTACCGAGAAGCACAACATGGCCGCAGAGCCTCCCGGGGCTTTTGTGCTCAGTATTTGATAAGGAGTTCAGACCAGACGGATAAAAACTCAGCTTGAGGGTTTTAGAATTCAGTATCCTGGTGTGTGTGTGTGTGTGTGTGTGTGTGTGTGCATCTTTATGTGTGTCTGCCTGCTCCTTCTGTGTTTGTCTGCGACCCTGAGTTGGAGCCCATGTGTCAACAGGTATTTTTAGCATCGTGTCTCACTGTGTAGCAATGACACTCATTTGCACCTCTCTGAGTCTAGTCTCCGCCACCGACACCAGCACCATCCATCCATCCATCCATCCATCCATCCATCCATCCATCCACTCAAACACCCATCCATCCATCCATCCATCTGATCGTACACAGCCAGCAACAGTCTGCCTGAAGTTTTCATTAAAGGGAGAGAGTTTAAAAAAAAGGGAGTGACGGGGCAAATTATCGCTTCGGGGGCAGTTTTACCGCTTAAAACAAGCAAAGGGCCATAAGTATCTGTATGTAAACAACGGCAACAATAAGTCAAGTCGAAACCGCAGTTTGAACGAGCCGTCTCAGGGTTGGGAAAGGCTAACTGAGAGAGCAGACAAAGCACATCGGAGGGTAATTAAAGTAAACCACTCCCTGAGCGCTGTTGTTAGCGTTGTGGACAGATTGGAGGAGGAAAAGGAGGTCTTTCATTCAGCGCCCGGCACGGACAGGTGAGGAGAGGTGGGAAGGCTCCGAGGAGAAGGGAAGTCAGTCCTACAGGGACGGTTTGAGCAGGAGGCAACAGTTGGAGAGGAGCCTCCCGGATGCCACAGCAGAGTCCTCCACACTGTGTGTGTGTGTGTGTGTGTGTGTACAAATAAAAAAGCAGGGGATTTCTAAGGAGGGGGGAAGAGAAACCTGACACCCCAAAAAAAAAGTAGCAGCATCTCCCCTCCCTCCCTCCCTCCCTCCCCTCAGCCATGAGGAAGAGGAGGCACAAGTGCGCCGCTACAGCTGAGAGGTTCTCCGGGGACCCGCGAGTGTGTGAGGGGTCATCTGGAATGCCGCCACACCGACAACACCTGACAATTCCGCCTGCCCTCCCCTCGCCTCCCCCTCTTTCCTGACATTCCCCTGGCAACACTGAGCTCATCACTTCACACACATCCAGCTGCAGGATCACGGCCGTCAAGTGGATGGGATTTGTCCAGCTTTAGCGTTTGAGAACGTTTGAATTCATCCAGCTGGCTAAATTATTCGGCTCCCGTTAGCATTTTGATGCATTTGTTTGAAAAAGGAGAGAGAAATGAGAACAATCCAAAAGAAGGTAGTACGCATGCAGGATTAACGTTCAATTCCGCCTCTAACGAGATTACGAGCCTTCAGATGGTGCGTTTACGGGAGATGTTTGTTGCCAGAATTCTGTATTCTCTTGCCCGACTCCTGTGAAATGAATAACATTCCTGATGCTTTTCGCTACAGACGTTTGATTCCAAAATTAGACCCACAACAGAGAGCTTTGTGGAAAGTGAGAGGAGCTGACAAGACGCTCTTCCTAACTAAACACGCGGAAGGAAGGCCCCCGAGGCAAAGACACACACCCCGAGTCAGGAGCCTCCCACCCAGCCCTGGGAGCGGACGCCGACCCTTTGACCCCTGACAGCGCTCTCAGATCCTCTCCAGGGCCCAATCGCAAACGACCCAGCCGGGGACCTGTGACACTGACACGGACGCGTCCCAGTGGACAGAGGACAGATCCAGAGGAGGGGACGCACGACGCGCTGTGGCATATCCACACGTGTGGGCTCACACCAAATCTGGACACGAAGACACACGCGCGCGAGGGGGACGGAAAGTATTTCATGCTGTGGGTGAGGGGGGCTGCGGGGCTCTTTGGCCCGTTCACTGGATATTCCCAGTGAAAAAGACGGCGGCGCTGCCTGGGAGCGGAGCATGCTCGGTATGCGGTTTTACAGCAGTTCCCCGCATACTGCAGGCCTCGAATTCTGCAACTGATCTGTGTTGTCTGAATCCTGCGACCCTGCACAGCTGTCAGACCACGACAGCGGGGTGGACAGGCAGTCTGTGTGTGTGTGTGTGTGTGTGTGTGTGTGTGTGTGTGTGTGTGCATCCCCGCAAACTTTGGTTGAACACTTCCATCCCTAAAGCCGAGAAATTCAAGCTGCGTTCTTCGAAACGACAGCGTAATGGATCACCTGTGAGGCCCGAGGGTTCCATGGAAACAGCCGCGATTTCTTCTTTTTTTATGTGACGACGTTTTGAGGCTCTTCAGAACCTCCTCCAGTCTTTCTGACACGCACACGCGACGTTCTGAACAGCTGCTTCTCTTTAATTTCTTTATTCCCTTTGTATCTATCACATCAGCTGAACACTGACTCAATGGATCCCCACCTCTCCCCTCTCTCCTTCTCTCCTTCTCTCTCCCCTCTCTCTCCTTCTCTCTGTCTCTCCCCCCTCCTCTCTCTCCTTTGCTCTCTCCCCCTCTCTCCTTCTCTCCACCTTCTCTCTCTCCCCCCTTCTCTCTCTCCCTGCTTCTCTCTCCCCCTCTCTTGCTCTCTCTCCCCCTCTCTCCTTCTCTCTCTCCCCCTTCTCTCTTTCTCTCTCTCCCCCTCTCTCCCTCTCTCTCTCTAAGTGGATTCCACACAGGATCAGACCTGCTTTTTATGCTCCACTGCTTTTCCCCTCTGAGAGAGAAAGAGTATAAAGGGGGGAGAAAAGAGGAGTTATAGACAACAAACAAGAAAAAAATCAAAAGAACTTTATTAAAAAAGGAAGAACTCAGAGAGAAAGTACGATACATAATACAATAAGAGTGAGGCATGAGGTGGAGAGGCAAAAAAACCAGTGAAAAAGGTCATTATTTCTGCCAGGGGATTTGCAGTTGCCCAGACAACGAACAAAGCAGAGCCAGTTGAACAACGTGCGCAGCAGAAAAAGGCCTGAAAAGAAAAGTGAAAAGACTCCGGAGTGTGAGAAAAAGTAAAACCGCACTGATCGACAGGGCAACTTTTCCACATGGGCAAGGCAGCCGCGGAGGTTTCCCCCATTTTTATCTATCGTTTACTTATCGGACAAAAACAAAAAAAAAGGGGGGAAACCTCCAGAAAAACAAAAACAAAAACCACGCCATTAAAAATGAAAGCATGAATAAATAACAAGCCCCACTGCTGCTGAAGAGTGAACGCGCGGCTGTGTCTCGCAGGATGGAGAGAGATGTTTAATGATTAAACACACATGGGTGTTTTGCTTTAGCTTTGAATTGAGAAGTGGTGAGAGAATGTCAATGATATTCAGAGGGAACGAGGCCAGGTCAGACCAGAGTCCGGCTAAAGTTTCCACCAAGAAAAAGTAGGGAAAAAAGAACGACTCGATCTGTGCAGGCAGGGATTAGGTAGAAATATGCAAATGAAAGCTACTTTTTAACTAAATCTTTGTTGTTTTTTTTTTTTTTTTGCTAACTGACATTAGCACAGTCTCCGGTTTGCTGCAGTACAGATAAAAGTGTCATAAAAAAGTAATAAAAATCATCCATGTTTAATGTCAGCTGGCCTACAGAAAGTTCTTCATTAAAGAATGTACATTGTTTTTTTTTTTTAAAAATGGGATAAAATATGCAGTGTAGTAGAAAAAAGGCACTCGGGGACTATGACAATTAATCAAAAAGCTATTTTATAACCAAGTGTTATTATAAGTACCAATAGCTCTGTGATTGTTAGTGGAGAGTAACAGGCTACGTCCTCCCAAACCCGACTTATCCATGAGGCTCCTAAGACAAATTCCTGAAATAGCATGAATCTAAAACACGCGTGCACACATATTTCCGTGCGCCCACACCAGAGCGTTGAGCGTATCGGCCATCCTCTTCCATGTTTGCTCAAGGTGGAGCTCCCTGCCTGCTAAATGACCTTCATTGTCTCCTGACTGCTGATTGAGCACCGGCTAAAGGTTCCCACCCCTCAGTGGGGCAAGCACCAGCACATACTGGAACTGTCGCTCGGCCTTTTCTTTTCTTTTCTTTTCTTTTCCCCTCTCCCCCTTCAACTTTTGATGTAATCTATCATAAACACGTGCACGTATGCGACTCTCTTAAAACCACCTCTTGCTTCGGTGCTCTTCATCCCAACAGCTCTCTTGGTTCCAGCTTCATTGCTGTGTTTTTACTGCTAAACCCTTCAATCTGAGTCATTATAGCCCAGGGACAGTAATGCTATACACTTACACCACCACTCTGTCATAAAGTTCCCCGTGGAGGTGAATATCAAGGCAGGGTGTCGCTGCTCCGCATCCAGTGTTCCGGGGCCAGATGCTGAAAGCCAAAAGCAGATAATTCACAGTTTACACCAGAAAAGAATCGACTTGCAGCGAGCAGGGAGACGTCGCGGTGCATGCAAGGGGTTAACAAGGTGAGAGCGCTCGGTCTGCGCGCTGATGGATCAGATGTCATATTTCCCAAATCTCTGCGCTGCTGTAACAAAGACCCCCCTTCCCCCCCACCCAGCCCTCCTCCCTAACCCAACCACCACCCTCCACCAAAGGCTCCGCCACGGTTTTTGTTTTTTTTTGTTTTTTTATGCAACTGCGTTGTGAGGTCTGAGCTCCCGCCCAGGGCGGGCGCTCATTGGCTGAGGCGTGTGTGGGAATATTCAATGAGGCACCTTACTCTGGGCGGTGATTGGCTGGAGCCGGTGCAGTTATGTAAATGAGCACCTGGTGGCGCCTGGTGGCCCGGCTCTGGAGCCCGGACTGAGGTCGGCGGAGCTCTCAGGACTCAGACCCAGAGAGGGGGGCGAAGGCGAGGCGCCTCTGACGCTCCGTTGCTGCCTCAAACCTAAATCCCTTCACCGCGGCCACATTTATTTCTACACGTCCTCCCTAGACTGTTAAAGGACAGAGAGACCGGCTTTTCCTTTTAAATTCAAAAGTGTTTACTTCGGCAAAGGTCGTCCTCTTAAGTGCAACAACTGCCCTGTTTGGATTATCCGCCGGACGCGTCCAAGGAGGAAAAAAAGCAGCATAATTCCTGTAAAGAACACAAACAAAAGTTTGGACCGCTGTCAAAGCGCACTTTTCTGCGTCTTTTAGGTAAGTAGACAAACTCACTTCAGTCCTCCGCGCGTTTCCCACCTACGCGCACTTCACTCTTTAAAACGCGGCTAGAGTACAGTACAGTACAGTATAGTACAGTATAGTATAGTATAGTGTTGCGGCTAATATTTCCAGCTATCTGTCAGTGTGTACGTCTGCCTGTCTGTCCTCTGCGGTTTGGCGTCATTAAGTCTCGGCGTGAAGCGGACATGACAGCTCTGGACGCCGGCCACGGGCTGCTGGGAAGCGCAGATGAGGTGTAACGTTGCGCCCCAGCGGCTCTGGGCAAAATCGTGTGGCGAATGGTGGCATCCACCGACTGCGTGTCTGAAATGTTCTCACAGTGTAGATCATAGTCTAGACTCGTTGCAACCGGCGCAGTTCAACGTCTTCCTAAATGTGGCAGCGGAGAAAAATAGAAATTCAACCATTTCGGGTCTTGATTTACGCGCGTCGTTGTTTCCAGCGGGTTGCGGGTTTGGATAAGTTGTCAACAGCCGTCACTTTTCTCTGCGGTCTGTGAAAATCATTCTCCACTTGATTTACGTTGCAGCCGTTTCACGATCCGCACGAAACCATGTGAGTTCAACAAATATTATCCTTCATGGCGGCAGGGAGTTTTCAACCCGCAGCCGCCCAGACGCGTAAACGGTTGCAAGGCTTGCGACTTCCACGCACCCAGGTGCTCATCACCCTGTGGCCTGAAGGCAACCGCAGGTGACCTTTTAGGGACCCAGAGCTCTGGTTTCATGCACCTCAGAGAAGGTGGCTTTCCCTCAGACCGGAGATCTTCAAGGCTGGGCCAGAAAGGAGAATGTGCTGACAGAAAACCCGTGGTTATAATCAGCGCCTTTCATTTTCCTCCTCTGATTGTGCATTTTAAACAAAAGAGAGGAGACAGAGGTGAAAATGTGGGCGTGATTGCAGGTCTGCTTGTTTGTGAATACCTCCGCTCCTGCAGGGCTGGAGGTGGCTTGTTGGAGGGATCAGAGCTGGCCTTCAGCAGTTTCACGGCTTCTTACTTGTTTTTCAATTCAGTTTATTTTATATAGCACCGTTTCTAATAAAAATAGCCTCTAGGTGCTTTACAGAGGCAGAACGCCAGAGCCGGAACCCTCAGGTAAGCACAGAGGCAAGGAAAAAGTCCCTTCTAACGGGAATCCAAGGTCAGATCGCTGTGTGCAACTGGACTTTTTTTTTGCACACAGAGATCTGACCTTGGATAACTGTGACCTGGTTGATTGAGAACCTACACAGACATCTTTTAACGGGAAGAAACCTTGAGCAGCACCAGGCTTACAAAGAGGAGCCACCCTGCTGAAAGCCAGCTGGGTAAAGGAGAAGAAGAGAGAGACAGGACAGAGAGAATAAAAGAGAGAGAGAGAAACAAATATGCACCACATTCATTGGTACATGTGGGTCATTTCTTGGGTACAGCTACCGAGTGGGTGGCGCAGGCATTGTTAGACGGTTGAGAGAAGAAGGAAGCGTGCACGCTTTTATTGAGTTGTTTGCCAATATAGAGATGCAATAAAAAGAATTTATTATTTCCCCTGTCTGAGGGGAGCAGAGGCATTAAGTGAGGAGGAGAAGTAGCGCCCTGCTGGGAGGCATTTGGCTGCTTGTTGTCACGTAAGGTCCAACGCAGACCCGTGGAATTCTTATCAGCAGCGCCTGCAGAGGAGACGCGCACGCTGGAAATAAGGTCACGCGAGTGTAATCACGCAAACACAAGATTGGAGAACATTTTTTAAAAAGGGACTCTGCAGGAAGAAGGGGTTTGTCGAGGCCAGCTTGCCTCAGAGGCGCATGAGCGCTGGAGCACGAGGAGCCCGTCCTGCCTGCTCGGCCTCCTCTGGTTGATCATTGACCTCAGCCTGTTGTTCCCTATCGGGGTCAGTGTGTCTGTGGCAGCTTTGGCTTTGTGACGTTGTCTTTGTGTTTCTGCTCGCTAAACATCGTTGAAAGGCCTGGCACCAGGTGGACGGATGCACATTTAAAACCCGGGCAGATCCTGCACAATAAGGGGATTTGTTTTGATTTTGCAGGCCCTTCGACGTCACGAAGAAAAGAGGAGGGCGTGCTCGTCAAACCTCTTGAGAGCGCCATTACGTATTATAAGTTGCAATTCATCTAGCTTTTTGTTAATTTTATGGTTGCATTTGCGATAATTGGCTCCCAGCTGACTGGAGTCTTGCGGTCAGCGATAGAAATAATTTGAGTCCAAAGCCATGACACGCTTCCCGGCCCTGCCGCTGTGCACGGCTCCTGTAATGGGAAATGAAAGCAGCTGAAGGAACGACCCCAGCGTGCAGCTTGTTTTCTTAAACCAATTTTCTCCTCCAGGATAGACAGCTGGACACCTCGCTCGCCTGTGCGTTTGGAGCGGTCACACTGAAACCGAGGGAACGACACTTTTTCTTTTTTTTTTTTTTTGGGGGGTAATGCGCGGTGACGCGTCGCGGTCTGCTCGGGATTTAGTTATCAGACAGTTATTAAGCCTCTATTTTCTCTGTCTGCAGCTCATCTCTGAGGACCGCCATGTTTCAGATTACCCCTCCCCGCCAGCTTCTGGAAGTCGGCCATTCCCGCCGTCCAACGTTACCTTTGATCAGATTCTTTCCTGAAATATGTCTCTCCTTAGAGCGGAACGCTCGCTCACTTTTCATCTTTTATCGTTTTCATTCCCCCCAATGCACCTGGAGATGCTTCATCAACCCACCTCGCGCCATCCATCTCCTCCTCGGCCTCCCCTTTGTGCTTGTTCTCTCCTCGTTTATCTGTTTACTGCTACCGCTGATAGCGCCCTGGTTAGATTACGACACCACTCGGATAATAGCAAACTGGGGCTTGAATTGCGGCTACAGAGATTGCTTTAAAAAGTTTGCCCCTGTATCTTAACAGGATTGGTTGGACCTTCTCTTCATGGCTTCTTTCAGCTTTGGAATGTTTCTGCATGAATGAGCTATTATGGAGTTTATAACACTCAGTATGATATCATCATCCATCAGCAAGTAGCATTACGCAGGAGATGTGATAATTGGAAAAAATGCTTTAAATCGACTGTGTTAATAGTCTCACCATGGATCTTTAATGTAGCATCACGCTCCTTCAACGCTGTCTGATTTAAAAAAAAAAAAAAAAAACACAAGAAAATCGAAATGCGCTAATTTCGGAGGGCATTATTCCCGAGGACGCTAACGTAGCTTCCAGCAGCAGCAAACAGCGACGCAAACATAGCTGCAGATGTCAGACAAGCTGTCTTTTCTGGAAACCTGTAGCCCTTCCAGCACTGTTGCCCGGAGCAACTCTCTTGAGGCGACTCTGTTGGCTGCCTCTGATGCTGCAAACAGCCAGATTTCCAAAGTGAAACAGTGCAAATCATATAAGGCGCTGTGACGCTAAAGATCAAACAGGAGCTGCTAAAAGCTTCACACGGAGCTCTCTCACATGTTGAGCTCGACCCGCAAAAACAGAAGGAGCATTCAAACTTTATTAATTATCCCAACGATGGAAATTTGCGACCTTAACGTTGGAGTCTTTTTGCCTCCTCTCTTTGCGGTGCCGTCGGAGGTGGTGCAGAGTGAGCTTTGAGAGCTTTTATTTAACATGCAGCATTCGCTTGATGAGTTTGGGCTGCAAAAACATTCACGTAATCTGCAGAAACCTGACTTTTCTCCTTCCACAGGGTTTAAGAAGGCCAATCTGGCATCAGGAAACTGTTGTGTGATGTGTAATTTAGCTCTTTTAAGATCATTTTTCTCCCAAGAGGAGCAGCGAGAGGAGGAGGAGGAGCAGGAGGAAGAGTGCAGCCTGTGTGACTGAGGGGTCAGACTGTGCCCGAGGCTTCAACGGGGATGGATTTTGCGTGTGGTTAGAGCTTTAGTAAGGCGTAGGCAGTGTCATTTTTTGATGCTAATTAGCTTTTGTGATTTTTGTTGTGGTCGCCGTAGAGACGGCAAACGGCTCAGAGACGTCTGAAGAGCCTTTCTGTCGGTGAGTTCATTAGAAATCGTACCGTCATCGGTGGCAGAGCCAGACTTTTTCTCGCTTTGACTCGAAATGCTGAGTCTGGCTCGCTCCTGCTTGAGCTCATCTCTCCCGTTTGTCTTTCTGCTCTGTTTCTCTCCGGGCCATCCCTCCTTCCTTTCCCACACTCACTCCATCAGCTCTCCCGTTTCTCCTTTCGCTCTTTTTTTCTCTCTCTACTGGATGAATAATTTTGAACCTCCTGCCGGCAAAGACTTGGCTTTGTCTCCCACTCACTCTGTCATTCTCTCTGAGTAACACCGGGCTCCTCTCGTGCGTCTCTTTCCTCCGGTTTTCTCTCTGCCCTTTGTCAGAGTAACACCGTGCCGTCACATGCCTCCCTTTCTTATCATCCTCCCATTCTCCTTCTCGCATCTTCTCGGACAGGTGGCAGCGAGACTGTGCAAATTGAATTTAGGCAAGAGGGCTGCAGCCCTCAAATGACCTCAGCGTCACAGTGAAGCCGCACACTTTGCAGTTTCCCTGATCTCGTTTGGGAGGGGTCCTTCACAGGGAAGAATTCATTTTCACACAGCTGATTACCCCGGTTCACCACGGAGCCCAGATGAGAAAAGCCTCTCCTTCGCTGGCTGTCAGCAGGACATGAAATGACACCTTCATTCCAGGTGCATTAAACAGAAACAGAGCCCACACATTCCCATGCTTGTACTGACACGTATGAGACTTCAGGCCCCGGGAACCAAAGCAGCCTTTCGGTTGCTGTGAGTTAGTCGAAACTAGTTTTCCAGAAGAACTCACAGAATACACTTTGTTCCCGTGTGTGTGTGTGTGTGTGTGTGTGTGTGTGTGTGTGTGCGCGCGCACAGAGGGAATATTCCACTCTTTGAGTTCACGTTTGATGCAGATAATGAACAGCTGCCTCAGTGAAGATCTCCTTGATTGCCTGAAGTTAAAACAAAACTAGAATAACAAGGATAGCAAGGAATAACAAGGTCTTTGTCGCACATACGATGCAGTCGGAAAGTTTTCCCACCTTTTTCGCGCGGAAGGAATAGTGAATATTAACCAATGACAAAGAGAAAAAAAAAGAGTTTATTCTGTGATTTTTTTTTTAAAGAAATGAGATCTGTGACAACAGATGTGACCGATAAACTGATGGTCTCTCCTGTGTGTGTGGATGGGAGAAGGTTCCAGAAGGTCACCATCGCTGCAGCACTCAGCTTTACAACACTAAGCGTCTCCGCACTAAAAGACACCTGAAAGCCCACCCAAGTTCGCAAGGAAGCGAGCGAGAGGACCAGAGGATTCTCTGCTCAGGGACACACAGACACACTGGTAAGGAATGGAGCAAAGTGAAGAGGTCGTCCTGATGAAAACCTGATCCAGAGACCTCAGGACCTCCAACGCGACTGAGTCTAAACTACTGAGTGGACCAGCCAGGGCTGAAAGGCAGAACATCCCAGGTCCAGATCACTGCCTGAATACTTGGGACTGCTGGTCTTCTTCCAATGACCCGACCGGGCTCATTGCTTCTTTCATTTCTTCAGCAGAAGCTAAATTGTTGCTCAAATGTGTGACGAAAATAGCCCTGAATGACTGGCGGCGTTCGGATCGCAAGCCAGGAGCTATTTGGACTCGTTTATTTGCCTGTTCGATGGAACCTTTTGATATTCTCACTTTGACAGATATGAAATTAACTTGAAATGATGGATAATTTGGCTACTTTGACAGCAGCGCCCCTGCCGCCTCGATAAAGGTCCTCTACCTGACAGAGCCGCTGGCGTGTTTCACCTGTGTCCAAACCAGGATTCTATTTGTTGAACCCAGGCTCTGCCTCCAGTTCTTCAGGTCACTGGGGCCTGGCCTGGGGAGATCACCAGGCCAGCGCAGGACCACCATTCGCTCACTCACGCAAAGCTCGTGGACATTTACAGTCTCCAGTCAACATGTGGGACCGTGGGGGGAAACGAATACCCAGGGGGTATCCATGGAGGCCCGGGGAAAACACACAACCTTTACCCCCAAGACTGCCCCCAACAGTCCCAGAAGTCTCAAAACATTCTCTGACGCCGCAGTATTGGTCAGAGAGAAAAAAACAAAGGAAATGCGTTCCAGGTAAGCGGCTTGCTGTTTGGCTTTGTCCCCACACTGACAAATAAAGCTGTGTGGCTGCTGTTGACGAGGACGTTCTTCATTTCCCAGACCAGCCAGCGGTAATCACTCATCATTTGTCTCTGCCCGCCATGCAGATATCCCGAGCGGAGCTGCAGTATAGGATAAAGGGCCGGGAGAAAAGAGCCGAACGGGAGCGCTTTCTCCCTTCGGCTGCCTTTCTTGTCTTTGTGTACCTACGTGCTAATGAATACAACCCCATCGCATCCGCTCCTTGTCTGAACTGGTGAATTCATTTGCTGCTAGTGTGCCTTTGCTTCATAACAGCGGCCGTCTGTGTTTACCGGCTAATTGTTTGGAATTGGGTGCTCTTGGGGTGAAGGCTGAGCTGTTTAATGAGTCAGCGGAGCTGAGCCGCTACCAGGAACAAGTTTTTCTCCTTGTGATCACCTTTTCTCCTTTTTTTCCGGGTGCTTTTCAGTGATTCACCTCCCTCTTCTTTTGCCTTATTGCCGTTTTTTAATTTGTTTTTCAGACTCTTTTGCCGATTTCTCCTTCAACTCTTATTACCTTCTCTAAGTGACTCATTCATTTTTCTCGCGCGTTTCCTCGGCCTCTGGTAAAAGTCAGTAAATTCAGATTCCACGGTTATGACTCCACTCCCCTGTGTAAATGAATGCTGCGTGACACAGCAGGAAAATTGATGAGCACTTTGTGACTCACTCAGCGGTCAGTAATATGTCATAACGCCAGTTACTTCCTGATGTTTTGCAGGTCTGAAAATGTCGCCTGCAGTTTTAACATTAATACGTACATCTCTTAAGTGTCCTTTGTATCTGTCCTTGCTGACTAGAAGAGGGAGAATAATTGTGTTGTTTTCTTGCTTACTGGATATAGAAATTGCGCTCTAATGGCGTTTTTAATATTTAACTCAAAAGCTGAGAAGGACACGCCATAGTAAGGCCTTTTTTTGTGCGCGCGCAGCCAAGCGATTTATGTTTGTCCTTCGAGGACGTCCTCAGCGAAAACAGCAGTGGCCCCGCAGCAGGCGACCCTTAAACAAGCCTTACTTTCAGAAAAACCTAAAAGCACTTTATTTTACACACACGCACGCACGCATGCTCACGCGCAGTCCGGACCTTAATGTGTTGCCAAGATTGAAGGTTTATTTCTGCCTCCTTGTTTCCAGGACTCGGAGGGTAGCGGCGTGTAACATCTCACCGGCTTCTTTCGCATACTGACGGAAATCGAAAACAAAGGGCTCGATACTTTCTGTCTCCCAAAGGTCATTAGTCGTGTCTGAGCCAGAACGTTGCTCTGTGATTGGATACTCCACGCGCTGAGGGCCCGCCACTAAATAACAAAGACGAAAGCCGAAACAAGGCTTAAAGGTTAGAGCGCCAAATCTCTTGTTAGATATGGACTCGGTACTAGTACGCAGAGAAAAGTAACACCATGCACCATCAATCTCCCACTTTCACCTCTGTCACACAGCTAATTATAATGAAGATAAGTTTGCTGTCCCGCAGTCTGATACCGTTATTTACCAGCATGTCCTAAGTGTTGTTGATAGATCCAGGCCCAAATCTCTGTTTTTGATGAGAATTACAAAATCATTTTTTGAAAGAATTCCCCCTAAAAAAAAAAAAAAGTAATAAAAAGTAAAATAATCCAAACCAGACACACGGACACAGCCTCCCGGTGGGAGCAGTCAAAGGGCTCTGCTCTGGTGATTTATGAGCCGGACCTGGATAAGTGGTTAGTTAAAGACGAAGCAATGGCTGCACACCCGTCTTACCGAGGACCATGAAGCTGTTGCTCCAGGATGATCCCTGATATCCTGGAGATGTTCTGAGTGTGTTCAACTGGGGGACGATCCGGGATGGATTATCCACAGGAACCTGCTGGAGACACTTAAGTTCTCCTCGGGCAGAAGGGGAGAGAAAAGGGGGTGGAAGAGGAAACGATTGCAGCCCGCTGTCTAGTAGATACATTAGGCTCTGTGTTCAGCTGGTCACGCCTATCTATAATCGACGGGGATCCTTTTTTCCGTACCATCCACGAAGCGCGCAATGAATTGATGATTACATTCCGGTTTTAGTTTGGGATCCTCGTTTTCTCCGCTTTGGCCTCCTAATATCAGCATGAAATCGGGCGGAGCCGGCTGTTGACAGAATATGCTCATTTGTGTTGGAGTGGCCCTAAAAACATGACCGGAGACGAGCATTTAATGGTTTAATGGCTTCTTTTAGTGCAACTAGATCATCCAAAGAGATCACTGATCGTAGGGTTCAAGTTTAATTATATTCCTAACGTGTAATAACGCCCCAAAAGAAGAACAAGAGTCAAAGACAATAGCTGCTCCTCCATCGTCAGCGTGAACAGCGGTGGAATCGGCGCTAATTGCTGCGGATGGCGCTCGCCCCTCTTAGCTTTAATTACATGGGCGATCCTGGCTATTTTTAATGATGAAATGGCTGCTTAGCGAGAACGCTCTCTGATCTCTGGCTGCGTCGGCCTCAGTCGTCTCGGTTACGTTTCGTCATACAAACAGCAGCTGCTCATAAGCATTCATTAGCCCGCACTTATGGATTAGTCCGGACAAAATGGGAGATTGTTAGCTCCACGCCGGGCGTCTTCCTCCTGAACACTGCTGGCCCTTCTGGCCCGTCTCCGGGCACCGGCCACAGCTGTTCAGCCACACTCGACTTCTCCAGCAACAATGTTCTCGGGTGACGGTGGCTACTTTTGTTCCTGCTCGCCAAAACATTTGTCCGCCTGCTTTTAATGCTGCTGTTAATGTTGATGGTTTGACCGCCGGATGAAAACTGGGTGAATGGCTTTTTTCGTGCGCTGTGTTTCATTTGCTGCCGTTTTCCTCCACCTCTTTCTCTCTGGGAACACATGGGCTCTGTATCGGCTGCGTTATGTCTCCCATCAGGACAGCTGCTCTGGCTGGCTATCCCTAAGATCTATATACCCCCCCACACACACACGCGCACACACACACACACACCCCACACACTCCACTGAGGTGTAAGTCACCCTGACTAGACCACCTCCCTTTCTCAAACGCACACATACATGCCGCCACGCTCGTTTCCATTGACTCTGCCACGCCGTGGTCGGCCATTCATTCTGTTTCCAACAGCCCCACACACACACACACACACACACACACACACACACTGATACTCTGTCCCTACAGCTGTGTGTCAGCTGTCAGCCTGTCCCGGTCTAGTCAGAGAAGAAGCCGAACCACAGAGGGCCTGCGGGGAAGGCCTCTCTGCCCCCCACCCTCAGCTGTCACTCCTCCCTCACATTTCCACTCCCGAGCTTCCTCGTCTCCATTTGAAGATCTTCTTCAAACGTATAAAATTAGACTCTGCATAAGAAAACGTACAGTCCAAGAGTGGTTTCCATGAGGACCAGGAAGGAGGAGATGCTGTCAGTGAGGAGCAAGAAAGCGTGAAGTGAATAAAACCTCCTGTCTGTGGTGGAGACGGCTGTCCTTTTAGTGATGAAGATCCTCAAAGACCCCCTATAATCTTTAGCGCTCCGCCTCGGTGGAACTTTTCCTCCGTTGACACGTTGAGTTACGGCCAACTCTCGCCTCCCAGAGATGTTTCACACGTGTGGAGAGAATATTACACGATGGGCTGTCAGCAGAACAGCCCAGTTCCTAATCGTCTCCAAAGTCTGGAAGACGGACAGCGTTCCCCTCCCATCCAGGGTTTTCAGTCCCGCCACCTCGTGCTTCCTGGGCCACATATTTCAGATGCTTCTCTGCTCCAGCACATCTGATTCGAATACTCGTTGTCGGATTTTGCAACATCTGTTAAATGTCAAGTTTAACTCGGTATCACTAGATGCTTCTAGAAGATGCTTCAGTTTGATTTCAGCGTTTTTATCTGTTTGGAATTTACTTTGATTGTGATCTCGATGAAAATCTGCGTGTCCCAAAAGCTCCTCGTGAACGTGGAACCCAGGCTAATGCTAGCGAATAGATGCAGTTCACGACTGTTTTTTGTTTTTTTTTCTCTCCAGGTATGCCTGTAGTCGTCCGCGCTTCTCCCGACAGGTAACCAGGTGTGTTACTGCTGTCATGGCTGTTCCAACCCCGAGGCTCTTCCCCGTCGCTGTGCTGGCCGTGGCGCTGGCGCTGGCGTCGTCTGCAGAGCACCACGAGTGGCATTTCAACCCAGGTACGTCACCGGACTCCATTTTGTTTGGTAATCCTCTCTCTCTTCACGCTCTCCTCTGTGTTTATTAAAAAGCTGAACAGATCGCTCTCCCCCTGCTCCCACCACCAATTCAATTCACTTTTATTTATTTAGCGCCTTTTACAATAAAATTGTCTCTAGGTGCTTTACAGAAGCAGAAAGCCCAAAGGGAAGCACAGAGGCAGGAAAAACTCCCTTTTAACAGGGAGAAACCACCACCACCACCTTTACTCCCCACATTCTGTGATTATTCAGCCTTGTTGTGCGTGTGCTACCAACAGGCTCACGACTGTTGTGTCCTGTGTCCTCTACTCATCTGTGAGTAGTCATGTGTAATAGGAGAATGAGATAGCGGAGCCTCCCCTACCCTCTCTCCTCCGCCCGCCTCCCCATCAAGCCTGCTAACGCGCAGGCAGCTCATGAAAGTGTCCGTCAAACTGTTGGGGAAGAGCGCGCCGCTCATTAAGTCGACCTGGCGGAACCAGAGGAGGCTGTTTGCTGCCTGTTCAACCTGACCCAACATTGGATTTTTGTCAGCGTCCCTCGACCCTCCGATTCTCCCGTAACTTGTTAAAAACGGGTAGATCATTTTCAGCTAATTGAGCTTCACATTTGCATTTGTGAATTTCAACGCTAATGCTCGGCACGATGATGACGGATGTGATGAACGTTGCATTTGGCTCTATTAATCACTTGCATCTTTTCCTCTATGGAACGGTAATAATTGCTTTAGAAATGAGCCCTTTTTTCCGCTAAATTAAACCCCGTTTGCAGCGATGGAGGGAAATGCGCCCGCCCCGGCCTGCGCTCGGTTTTATTGCATCGACTGAAATGTTTGAGAGAGGAGGTGAAATCAGGGGATGCAGAGATGGCTGCAGACAGAGAGAGAGAGAGAGAGAGAGAGAGAGGGAGAGGGAGGCAGAGGAGAACATGGCGGAATGCTGTCCAGCGTTTGGAGATGATATAATAAATCTGGCACCGTGTGTGCCTGCGAGGAGAAGGTGGTGGTGGTGGTGGTGGTGGTGGTGGTGGTGGTGGTGGGGGGGGTTAGAATTTGTCATCCAGGCCAACATTCCTACAGCCTGACTCAACGACACAAACTGTAGCCGTTTAGACGCCCACCCTGTTCCCACCTCCCTCCACCTCCTTCAACATCGCCGCCAGAACCCCCTTCCAGCTTTATCGCCATCTAAACCCTCGACCTCTCTCACCCCCCCCCCCCCCCCCCGCCCTCCCCCAACTGCCCCACTCACCGCCGGGTCGTTGGGTAATCCCGCCGCTATCTGGATCCACGATAAGAGCGTCGCCGCAGCAAAGTCAGAGCAGATATCCCAAACCTTCCCCCCCACCCCGCCCCTGCAAACACCCCAGCAGTGGTAGCCATGGCTGGGACGGCCCCGGTTATCTGGGGGTCTTGACTGAAGGACAAAAAGGCATAAAGGAACCGAAGAGATGATGGGTCACATCTCACAGGATCCTCGGAACGGCCACATGAATTTTAATGTTATCTTTTATGCAGCTTGCAGGATAAAGAGAACTTTGCACGCATAAGTTATGCACGGCGTTATATTTCACATGAATGCGTAAGGACAGAGTGTCCCCCCGCGAGACTCTAAAACAAATTAGAGAGCGGAAAGTATTTTATTTAGAGTTTATTTTTCGCTTCCTCTCGTGGGTGCCGCGGTGGGCCGGGGAGTCTGCACGTTTCCTCAGAAGTGACACAACAAATGGCCCAAATGGCTGCTGACAAAGGCGAAAGCGCTCTTCGTACGATAAGAATGCTTCTCATGCTCTGAGACGTCGCACTTTTCCCTCCTTCCGAATGCAGCTCAGTGCCGTTACGCTCTGGGGATGGAGGATGGCACCATCCCAGATTCTGACATCACTGCCTCCAGCGCCTGGTCAGACTCCACAGAAGCCAAACATGGGAGGTAGGAAGCGTGTGTGTGTGTGTGTGTGTGTGTGTGTGTGTGTGTGTGTGTGTGTACAGAGTGAAAAACCACAATTATCAAGGGAGTCTTTCCTGTGCTCATTATGTGGTTGCAATTTAAAAGCAGTTTTTTTCCTTAAAGAACACCCTTAGTCTAAGGCTGAAAAAAAGGGGTTTTCAGTGCTTCAACTGTCGGCTGCAGTCGGGTCGGCTCTGCTGCACCTGCAACTGTTCCCTGACACGCCCTCCAACGTTTCGCATTGCCGGGGCGAAGGGGGGCGGGATCAGCTGATGCGGTCCAGGCCACGCTGAAACGCCATCGGCAGAAAGTGACGCTGACATAAAACAACACAGGCGTGATATTTACCGTGATGGATTCCACACGTGTCAGACTTTGCCCGGTGATGCTCCTACCAAACAGGAATGAAAGGACACATTTGAAAAAAAAAAAAAACATGGCTCCTGACTCGTTTCGTTCACGGAATAAGCTGGACAACAATCGTGTTTGACAACAGTCGTGTTTGTAAAAGCCACTTCATTCAATTTCCACCTTTGGGAGGTCAGATTCCAAAGCTAATTGAGGCCTCAAACGCAACATTTCTGTGTGTGGGAGCGTTCGTGCGTGAGCTGGCGCGTTCGCCTGTACTGACGCGCTGGGCTGGGTCTGCTGGCTGAAGGTTCAGCCATGTGGAAATGATTATTAGTCCCGGTTCTACTTAAGAGACACTGGGGACACGCTAGGAGAGGACGCAGAGCGGCGGACGTTAAAAAAGGAAACAAATGAAAGGTGGCATGAAAGAAAGAAAAGCCGCAAGGTGTCGATCATCCCATGCTTCTCAGGTCGCGCGGGTGGTGGGGGTGGGGGTGCGAGGATTGAAACGTTAGCGCCCCAGACGGTGTCACCAAGTCCAGGCGCTGATTAGTTCTGGTGGATGGAGCAGCTTTGGTGTGTCCGGGCCTGGAGTCTGCTCCGCCGAGGCTCCTCAGCCTACGTCAGCGGGGCGCCCGGCCGAGCTCGTGGCGTTGCTGTGGCCAAAACTGTGGCGGCGGCCAGGACTTTGCTCCTCAGGCTGGATGAAGTGAAGGTCACGGTGAGTGGAAATGTTGTCGCCGAGGAGCAGACTCGGAGGGAGGATGGGCCCTGCCGTCCTACGCCCGCTCTCCTCGTGAGCGTTGGAGGATGTGGATAAACTCGGTTTCTACTCGCTTATGTTAGGTTTTTAATTCCCCCGCCTGTGTCATTTGGAGTTTCTGTTGTTTCTCTGGGCCCGTTTAGATGACCACAGCTCTCTGTAAAGCCTTTTCCCCCCTTGTTCAGACACCATTTCCTGTGGAATTTGATGCACTATTTAAGGTAGTAGCTTTGAGAATTACTGTTTATATCTTTATTTTCTCCTTGTTTGCGGCTACTCCTGCTCTGGGAATTGAAGCAGCCTTGTTTTGCACTGAAATGTTGAAAAGTTGCCTTAAATGTAAGAACTGCTTTCAGGTTGAGTACCGGAGAAGGGGATGGAGCGTGGTGTCCTGCAGGCGCTGTCTTCCCCAGCGAATCGGAGTATCTTCAGGTAACCTCCTCGCGCTCTGCTGACTATATGTTTGGATCGAATGCCCAGAAAAATCACAATCACAACACAAAGTGTTGCCGCAGTGTTGCTATATGATGCCAGGATGCTAAATAACGATGTAAAAAGGATTTTTACTGGCTGTTTCAGCAGCTTTTTGAAAGTCTCGGACCACTCCTGCTGTGCCAAAGCTCTTCAGATGATGAATTGCTGGAGTCTGACATGAGAAACACAAATAAAGACCAGATGATGGGTCCAATCTGTCTCATTTAACTGAAGCTGTGTTGGAGTTCTATAAGTGAAGTCATTTACAGACAGAGACAAAGTTTTGCTTGTTCTTCAGTCACGTATTTCTGTGTTTTTAGGCGTAATTGGACGACTCCACTTGTGTATGTTCTTGTTTCCTGCAGGTAGACCTGCGTAAGCTCCACTTCCTGGCTCTGGTTGGTACCCAGGGTCGTCATGCCGACGGCCACGGCCAGGAATTTACCCGTAGTTATCGTCTCCGTTATTCCCGGGACGGTGTGAAATGGCTTACGTGGAGGGACCGCTGGGGACAGGATGTAAGCAGCACATGACAGGATAGATGATCTGATTTTATTTTTGAAAAAAAAAAAAAAAAACTATTTAAAAACTTTCAAATCAGCATCCAGGTTTTAACTCTTGAGGCGTCTTTGTAGCACAGTGATCGGTTTGTTCGGAGCAACGGCAGCGTCTTATCATGTTTGGTCAGGCTCTAATGTTTTCCACGGAGATTAGTCTGCAGTCCTCTTTTGGTGTATGATAGCGAAGGAATTTCACCTAACAACAGTCACTGTTTTGTTTCCCTTTTCAGGTTTCTCCGGAAAAAACAAAAAAAAAAACAAAACAAAACTGCGGACTGCTTAATATCTTCGGGCCAGGGTTGCTCTCAAAAACTCATGCTGCTGTTTTTGAATACAGTTGACGTTAGAGATAAAAAGTTCATTTGAACTTATTTTTTATTTAGTATGAATTTGATTCTTGCTGAATGTTAAGTCGGAGCCTCCGGGCAGCAACGTTCTCGATTCTGTCTGCTAGGTGGTGTCAGGGAACCAGAACACCTACGATATTGTGCTGAAAGACCTGGGGCCTCCGATTGTGGCGCGCATGGTGCGCTTCTACCCTCGGGCTGACCGGGTCATGAGCGTTTGCCTGCGGGTGGAGCTCTACGGCTGTTTATGGAACGGTGAGTGTGTTGCGCACGGATGCAACGACCTTCCGCTTTTAATTCTGAGCTTGTCCTTTGGTGCGTGCGGTCCGCGGCGCAGCCAGGTGGTGGAGGCGGAGACCTCCGTCACGCAGGCTTTGCCTCTTTATGCGCGCTGCAGTGATTTGTTGATGACTGCGAGCGCCTTCGCCGTATGTCCCAGACTCCACCGTCCATTCAGAGCCCAACTGGGGTTGGTCCATGGAGCAGGTCTCCATGCTTGCAGAAGCACAGCGTTGGCTTGCAGAGAATTTATTCGCGGCCCGCCTCCTCCCCCGCCCGGTCCACCTCCCCTCAGACAGAATCGAGCGGCCTGTAAATCACAGCTGTCACCATGGCGAAGACCTTCAGGAAAAAACCTCCTTCCTGTTCTAATAGGGTTCTTTCACAACTAAGCGATTACAGATCTCACAGTTGCAGCCTTGGGGAATGTGTGTCATCGT
Organism: Pao palembangensis; assembly: GCA_015343265.1. Taxonomy (NCBI): domain Eukaryota; kingdom Metazoa; phylum Chordata; class Actinopteri; order Tetraodontiformes; family Tetraodontidae; genus Pao; species Pao palembangensis. The sequence continues at coordinate 2,528,598 of CM027088.1, read as the reverse complement.
TTGTTATTCACCGACGCTGGATTCTCCGTTTCCCCACGAAGGCACCATCTCACCACTCCCATTCCCAAGCCAGTCCGCTGATCCTCACCAGTCAGGAGCACCCACTCGCACCTGGTCACCGCACCAATCTAGTCACACTGCCAGGCTGTCCAAGGACACCATTTGTTTTTCCCCTTCAGAAGGTTTTTTTTTTGGTAAGAAGAGGAGTTTTCGATTTGAGCTTTGAGTGAAGAGGATGTGTTTTTTGTGGGAAGAGGAATTTTGTTGTTTGACCTTTGTGTTAAGAGAAGTTTTTTGGCTTTGACCCCTCCCCGTTCAGGAAGCCATTTCCTAGAACAGCCCATTCTAACCCGTCCTTACAATAAAGTTTGTTTTAACTGAGTTAATATCCGTGTGTTGCATTGGGCTCCACCATTTTCCCCGCCGTTTCAGAGCCAGCAAACCCAGTTCGGTGCAGTCGGAGCCGACTGCGACGCGCTGTAAATCCCACATGAAGGAGATGGGATTATTACGGCGCGTGTTGCTGACGTCACACCTGCTCTCGGGGAGTTGGCAGATTAGCCGACAATTGAAAAGCTAAGGGTTGAGTTTCATGGGTTAATGGCTGCTCTGCTGGAGTCAGGGAGCCTTTTGTTGCTGCTGTTACTGCTGAAAAACACGTCTGCAGCCAGTTCAGCGAGGCAGCGCTTCCAGCTGAATCCTCTCTCAGGGAATGAGTTTTCTCATGTGGGAATGAAAAGTTTTCACACGTGCAGCTTATCTCAGCCGTGTATAAAAACTAGTTCAAAAAAACCTGACTAACTGGCTGTTCTACACACGTCCCTCTCATGCAGATGGCTTGGAGGCTTACGCAGCCCCTGTGGGTCACGTCATGCACCTGTCAGGTATTCCCATCTACCTAAACGACTCGACCTACGACGGCAGCACCGAGCACGGGTGAGAAATCCATTTTTATTTATGAGTAAGCGTCTCATCTCCATACATCCCCGTGCGATATGCGTGTGACCTTGGGTGAAAATTGCATTTTGCAACACTTATCTGGCAAATCTTATCTGGTGTGATCACCATAAGGATTAAAAAAAAAAAAAAAAGAAGTGACATTTTTTGCTATCGGTAAAATACCGTTTCTGCTCGTCAAATCGGTCCATGAAGAGGACATCTCAGCCAAATCTGTTAGATGATTCTGGTGTCATTTCTCTCTCTCTCTCTCTCTCTCTCTCTGTGGCATTTGAGGCGTGTTTCCTGATCATAATGTTTTGGTAAGGAGCAAGGATTTCCAGGGACCAGGGTGGGAAGGGGGCTCCGCACTTAAATGTGCGGTTAATGGGGCTGAAATGTTTTGCTAGTGGCTGATGTAATTCAGCCGTATTTGTAGCAGATGTCTGCTGTGCACGTGTGTTCGTTCGTGTGCCTCAGTCGGTGTTGGGACCCCAGTTCTGTTCCTTCGCCTGTGCTGAAGAAATGTGTGTTGAAATCTCACACACACACACACACACACACACACACACACACCACATCAGCTCATCTGAATGCAGAGCAATGAGTTGTATACACCTCTGCAGGCCCATACATATGAATGCATTTCTAAAGGAGTGTGTGTGTGTGTGTGTGTGTGTGTGTGTGCGCGCGCAGGATGCAGTTTGGAGGCTTGGGTCAGCTGTGCGACGGCGTGCTCGGAGGAAACGACTTCACACAAACGAAGGAGCTGAGGGTGTGGCCCGGGTACGACTACGTGGGCTGGAGCAGGGAAGCCCTTGGGCAAGGCAGCGTGGACGTTGAGTTCCACTTTAAGAAACCACGCGTCTTCAACAACATGCAGGTGAGAGTGTTGTCATGCAGAGAGTGTGGGTAATTTGTGAGGCGGCGTTGTCCCCAGTGGAATATCAAACAGCGGAGGGATGCTATTAAATCCGAGATGTTATCAAAGCTAAAAGCTCCTCTTCCCGGCTTGTGTCTTCAGCGTGCCAATCTTTCAAAAATAAACTCTAATATAATTATGAAGCACTTCGGCTCAACTCATCCACACCCCAGGAGCGATGTGCAGTACAGAACACCAAAGCCACATTTCATCCTGCTCAGTGGCGACAACAGAAACCTCCATTAATGTTTTATGATGTCCAACCCGTCATTTGAATCAAAGCCATCACCTGAGCGGCCCCGTTTACCGCCTGCATGTGAACACGCAGCTGCCCCCCTCCCCATGGATAAAACAAAATCAGCCGGTATCAACAGCCAGCGCCTGATCTCCGCAGAGTTAATGGAGTCCCAGCTTTATGTGCTGCTGCTCTGCGGAGAATTCTGCTCGGCTCGGCTCTCGCGCTCGTCTCGTCTCCACGCTGCGTTGCCTCACTGTCTGTTTGTGTCTCTGCGCGGCTTCTGGGCCTGAGCTTGTGGAGAAGCAGCAGGGAAGGATAATACGACGCAACCCAGATGAAGTTACAATTATGTTGCCTGTCTCTCGGGGTTGGTTTCATGCTATGCTTGTGTTTATTGCAGGAACCCACAGTCTGTTAGACTTGGAGAAGCTATCTTTTAAAGGCCTGGGTCGGTCTAAACGTTCAATTGTCCCTTTTTTTGTCTCTTTCAGTTGTTTCTTTCACTTATTCATTAGTGTTTTAGTTACACTTGAGGATATTTCCCGGCAGAATGACACATTTTTTTCTTTTGTTTTTTTCTTTTGTTTGTTTTTTTGTGGACGTCGCTGTTTTTCCTTCGCTAACCTCAGCTGGCTTCCATTGTTATGCTAACCTGGCTCAGAGGATGTGTCAAACACTCAGGTCAAGTAAATAAATGAGGAGGAAGCGGAGCATATTTGCAGCTTGACTGGCGCCTGTGGTTCTTTAAGCTGCACCTAATCATCCTCCCATAGGGAAGTCAGCTCTTTGACCCTTTGCCGGGCCTGCCGTTCTTTTAGAGCCGACCTGGGACACCTTCCAGTTCCGCCCATTGGAGACTGATGTAAATATTTCTTTGTCGGGTTCGATGTTAGGAGTCACGGCAACCGCACGACATCAGAGAGAATTTAGAATGTGGGCTATCAGGATAAAAGGAGCAAAGGCATTAACACAAATGACAGTTTGTATTCTGTGTATGAGTCTAACCCCCTCATATCCCCACCCTCCTCACCTCCAGAATACAGTTAAACCCCAAAGCCCCATTACAATCGGTTCCATGCAGACCCAACATCTGGCGCAGCTGTTCTCCCACTGTTTGTTTTGCCATGTGTCTGAGGTTAGAGCGGCTTTCCTTGCAGCAAGTGAGAGGTTAACAGCTGACCTGTGGCCGCCACCTTCTCACCAGCCGCCGTCCCTCTCAGGAAGAGCAAAATCTCCGTCCCAGCCTCTTTCTCACGTCTGTAGTTTTGACCTTTGACTCTCATCCTCCATCCAATCACCACAGCACCTCATATATTAAAGCAGCATTTATCGACGCTTCCCTCTTTGGCCTTTCCTTTTTTTAACAAAAAAAAAAACCAAACAAACCAGGAAGGACGTGTATTCTGTCCTCCATCTGTCCTCAGTCATGCATGCTCTCTTCTTCCTCCCCTGCCTTGTTCCAAAAAACATTCGCTAGCGCTCCCATTCAGCTTGAAGCTGCGCCAAAGCAATTACAGCTAAAGAAGTGACAATGTGTAATTTATTGTGTCTGTTAATTAAATCTTTTCCTGCCTCCCCACAAAGCCTATATTATTAAGGCCCGAGCGTTTGTGCGGCGCCAAGCCTGTTTTTTTTTTTTTTTAATTGGACCTTGGCCGTGCTCACTGCTGTCTCTCTGCTCCAGGTGCACAGCAACAACCGTCACACGCAGGGCGTGCGGGTCTTCAGTAAGGTCCAATGTGAGTTTAAGCCCGGCATCCTCCAGCCGTGGTCCTCTCCTCTGACTCTGGACGTGCCCCTGGAGGACCTGAAGGACCCGTCTTCTCGAACCATCTCCCTCCCTCTGGGGGCCCGGCCGGCTCAGATCCTCCGGTGCAAGTTCTACTTCGCCGACCGCTGGCTGCTCATCAGCGAGATAACATTCCTGTCTGGTAGGCCGCACACGCGATCCGTGCTTCTTCCCTGCGTGAAAGATGTCTGTGAAAACCCCAGAGCCCGGAGGAATGTTGTTCTCCTCCGTCGGCCTTGATGATGATGTAAGGTCTCGTGCGTCAGATGTGAAATGGGCTCCTCCTGACTGATTTGTGGCCGCTGACTTCTCTGGTCTTTGTTAAATACTGCTCCTTTGGCTTCGAGCGTTATCTCAAGGAGCTCGGTATTTCACCTAAATGATAGGTTTTGAATAAATCGTGAAAGATAAATCGTGAAACCCTTTTAAAGGAGTTCAGGTCCAGAGATCAGCTCCAGACAACGGCCGGCTGGTCCGGATTCCCGACAGTCGGTCAGAAAAAATTTATATCAGGACAATTTATAATTTATATCAGGACAACCTAGGACGCTTCTGTCCAATAAGAGCGTTGATGCAGACACAGAAGCAAAGTTCTCTGAAACACTACAGTGGAGGAGAGCTTTGACCTCATACTGACTGAAAATAAATGAAAACATGGACGAGGACTCTTTCCCGATTCTTCATTCCATGGTTGACTGTGACCTGGAAGAGCCCTCAGACGTGCTAAAGATTATAAAACTCCATCCAGGATAAAGGTTCAGGCATGTCTGGATTAAACTCTAGTCCACAAAGAGGCAGAAGAAGGCTAGTAAATCTAGTTTGACTCATCTTTTGCTTTAAAGAAGCGCTTGCAGGGTCCAGCAGCGGTCTGCCTGCCTGAGCGAAGACGTAAATCCAGTGTGGAGAGTCCAGTGTGGACCAGATTTATGCCTTTGCCTTTAAAACGCCAACTGAGAGCGACGCGCCCTAACTGGTCATATTGAGCTCCCAGTGGAAACGAGACAAGCATCCCCTCAGACGGATGCTCCAGCCAGCTGTAGCCCCATCCGCCGCTTTCCAGCTGTGCGTTGTGATGTGCAAAAGCGCTTTTCGTTAAATCCTCCCTGCCTCGTCCTCTCTTCACGCAGAGCCGTTTAACGAAGACGCCACGGGCGCGGGTTCGTCTCCTCCCAACGTTCCCGGGAGGCCGGCTGCCAGTTCATCACCGTCTCCTGTTAACCAGACCTCGCTCACATGGAACATTAGCACCACCTCCGCCCCTGCTGGTGAGTGCTGCTTCTGGCCCGGCGCCTGTCCATCCAGCATTCCTCAGTGCCCCCACCATCTCGCCTCGTCCCCTCCTTTCCTCCCTCGTTGCCTGCTCTCGGGTTTGCCTGTCCCTGTGTGTCCCCGTGAGGGGGGGCTTTTATCACAAGGCCTGAACTCTCACGGCTCTGAGCCAGCTCCTCCCGGAGCCGCAGGACAAATCTGCCTTTTTAACCATCTGACTTTTAAAAAGTCGACGGTGAAAATCCACCACAATCTCTCCTCTCGTCACCACCCTGGTCCCTTCTCTCTTTCTCACCCATTCCTCCCTTGTCCATCCCTCGCTCCTCCAGAACCTCCCACCTCCGCCACCTCTGCATCGATGGACACCACCGCTAACTGGACGCTGTCAGGTGAGAACAACGGCTGTTGAATCAAAGCGCCCAGGCACGGAGCTCAGTTTCCAGCTGCATGAAGACATCCAGCCGCGGACTAAAACACTAACAAACTTACGGCGGGTGGTGTTGATGCTATAACCCTTGACTTCCTGTGGTCTGCTCAGCAGCCTGTCGCGGCTATGCTAGCTGGCAGTAATCTACTGGCCGTGTTGGCTGCTTTCTTTTCTATCCGGCTGTACGTGAGTGACTGCTTCGGTGTTTATTTACGACCTGCATGTGGCTGGAGCGAGCGAAAGCGAACTGGCGGAGGCAGTTTTCATCGGTGACGCCGCGGCGTGCACGTTTTTGGCCCGCCGTCGTCTATATTTGTGTCGGCCCAGAAACGCAGACCGATTGGGTTATTTATTGCTTTAGTCGATTTTGTTTCCGAGCAAACGTTCCAGCGAACGGTATAATTACACCGGCGTCACGTAATAGTTCCGCTGAAAGGGCCATATTTGACCTTCAGGAGCGAGAACACACACAAACGTAGGAAAATAGTTGACTTCAAAGCTTTCCAGAATATATTTATCTAGCAGCTGGCTCCTGGTGTGAGGCTACCGGGTGCACACTCGAGCAGACAATCCCTGTCTGATATCAGTTACGCGTGGTGCGTCTAGTTTGACCCCAGGGTGTGTGTGACTGCACTGAGAACGCTAACGTTGTCAGAAGCAACAGCGCGCTAACTGGCGGCCCGCATGCAGCCGTGCACACACACACACACACACACACACAGACCCAGAAAGGTTAATTATGCACTCAAAAATCAAACCCACGCTTGTTTTCCTCCTGTAGATCCAGACTTTGACACCAACACTCCAAGGGCGGGGCTCCCGGTAGCCAAGGACGACAGCAGCAACACGGCCATCCTGATTGGCTGCCTGGTGGGCATCATCCTGCTGCTGCTGGCAGTCATCGCCGTCATACTGTGGAGGCAGTACTGGAAAAAGTTGCTGGGCAAGGTGAGCCGAACGCAGTGGAGCCACATGTTAAGAGAAGAGATAAGATCTTTAAAACATCAATTTTAAAGAAACATTAAATAATGAAGAAAATAAACACAAAGTATCTACATACACAGCCTCACCCTTTTAGATGTGCAGTGGTGAGGGGTTGTTGCACAGGAGAATATGGATTTAAAGCAGCTAAGAATTAACCGTAGGAAGTAAATGAATGGAATGGAAAAAAAGACCATAACGTGCGTAGACAGGACGTCAGTAAACGTCAGTCCAACTGTGATGTGGGAGTACTTGTTCCAGAGTTGCGTGCAGCACTGAACAGTGTGACGGGGTTTGGGGTGAAGGACCTGCGGAAGCGCTCCTTCTAACACCTCGGCTGTCTGAGTCTTTCACTGAAGGAGCTGTTCAAGGCCCCCACAGTCTGATGGCTTCCTGAGACAGTAGTTTGACGGTCAATGCGCGAAAGTTGATTTCCAAGATTCTCGCTCGCATCTCAGGAGCGAGTGAGTAAATTACAGTCTCATCAGAGCCTTTGAAAAGCATCCAGTCTGATTACTCCGGCAATCCATCACTGCTTCTCGTACAGATAAAAACGTAAAGCTCAGGTGAGAAAAATCATTGTTTGAAACAAATTGCTCCTTCTCGAAAGGAAGCTGAGATAATTGCTAGTCTGCTGGCAGCGCGGCCCTGTATCTCCATCTGGGTGAGCGCTGGATGGCAGTCCTTTTATATTGGCTTCTAATTGTTCAAAGATTAGACCCTGCTCCTACTGCTTGAAGGCCATCTGTTGTACAACTAACAATGCACTCAGACTGAGCCGCCAGTTCGTTTGAGTTCTCCGATAAATCCGCTCGCTCCTTCATTTTGTGCCTTTTATCTGGGGAAGGAGCGAAGCTGCTGGAGGCTCGGCTCAGGACGTGTGTCCAGCATGCCTTCTCCAGATCGCAAGGCATTCCCAGGCCAGCAGAGACCAATATGAGTTTTGGGGTCATGCTGAAGTCTTTTCTCTTGCCTGGAGGATCTCCAAAATGAGCTCCCAGAAGGTCCAATCAGACGCTCCAAATGGTTCCAGCAGAAGCTGAGCACTTTGAGTCTCCAGCAGCAGCAGCAGCAGCAGCAGCGCTCGGCTCCAGCCACTAACCAGACTCCTCCTCTGCGTTCCCAGGCCCAGGGCAGCCTGTCCAGCGACGAGCTGCGGGTTCACCTGTCCGTCCCCTCGGACAACGTGGTCATCAACAACACGCACAGCTACTCCAGCCGGTACCAGCGCATTCACACCTTCCCCGACGAGCGTGAAAACGAGCGGGAGGGTGAAGGCGAGTACCAGGAGCCCAGTGCTCTGCTGCGGCCTCGGGACCACAGGGACAGCACAGGTAGGCCCTGCTCATGTATGGGCCGCAAACACCGCTAGCGAAGGTGTTGCACCACATTTATCATCACCACTGAAGATTGCAAGGGGAGAAAAACAAACTAGATTTGGAAGCGATTGGCCTAAATTGAGTGGAACTGCGCTTTTTTGAGGTGGCACATTTTCAGTTAGTTTTCCAAGAAAGGAAGACTTCCACCCTGAAAGTCCAGGGGGATGTTTAAAGTAGAGCAACACGAAATTCAGCGTTTGAGTTGCGACACGATGAGACTGACGAGGAGAACCGCAACAATGACCTCTGCAGCGTGCGGTTTCGCATGGGTTTCTCTGTTTTCTTTGGTTTTGTCTCTGCATGCACGTCAGGAAAAGAGCAGCTATTACAATGTGTTTCGCCACACAGACAAAAGCAAGTCAATCCAAACACCCTGAGCTAGGCTGTCTCAAAGGTGACGCACAAAAGCATCCTTCGTTCTTTTAAAAGCTAATGTGGGAGGGGAACATTGGGGTAGAGATGAAAATACATTGCCTTGCCCCTTGCCTGCGTTTCACCCCCAGAGGTCTGCATGCCCTTTTCACGAGGTGACTGGAGTTTGAAAACTAAAAGTAAAACAGATTAATACGCTGTGTTTTGCTGTCATGCTGTGATGTGTGTTTCGGGTCTGTGCTGCCTGGGCCAGTGCAGCCCATTCTTATTCTGCAGCAGAAATGCTAATGGTGTCATGCTAACAGTTGCTGTGTTACCTTGTGCGTTTGTGTCTCTTGGCCATTCACATCATGGTTGCCGTGTCCACTTCCCCCCCACCCCCACCCCGTGTCTTCTGTGTTTTTGTGTGTATGTTCACGCGTGCTCACGCCAGCCTTGCTCTTAAACAACCCGGCCTATCACGTGGTCTTGTCAGACGACAGAAAAGGCTCGAGACCGCTAGTCATCCCCAGCGCCAGTCAGGCTCAGGAAAAGAGTCTCAATGTGCCCCAGGGTAAGCGAGCTCAGAACGGGCCGGCAGAGCCAGGAAGAGCCCACACTCGGCTGCAACTCTGCTCGCAGTTGGGGCGCAGATGTAGACATGTTTGATTATTTGCATGTATCCTGCCTCCATTACTCACACAGTCACCCTTAATTACTCACGTCTTAGTGTTGCTCAGGACTTGTTTGAAGGGATGGTTTGCTATTTGGGGAATTATGCACAATTATTAAACTCATCTGTTGATGAGCTGGCTGGCCGCCTGTCTGGCTGTCAGTTTGAGCTACATCTGGATGAGTGTACACAACAGTTTGTCCTGTCTTGAACGTGGAAAAACGCAAATGCCTCGTGTTGAATATTGAAGAACGCATCAGTGCGGCGTCTTTTTTTTAGCCACGTTTGTCAAATAAACCCACGCCAACATAAAATAGGACTGAAGTGCGAGCTCAGCACTGTAAAACAGAACCGACCAAACAAACGTGATAGCCCGAGTGTTCGTGAAAGCAGAAAAGTGCCCTTTTGTTTTCCCTGATTATTACCTCTTCATAGAAACACTCCACTTATCTGCTGTTTGGGGAGCTGACGCCTTCAGCCCAGGATTATTTGGCTCAGTTCCCACCAGCGGAACCGATTTTTAATATAGCGGTTTTCTGGCTGTAAATGTGGAATACTGGCGAGAGGCTCAAAAAAATGCGGTAAACAGCCAGCAAACCACTGCAAAGTAAAGAATGTGAACAGAACGTGCGGATGCTAGCTTTGCTGCGACTAAAAAACAGGCATCAAAGAGCCACGAGCACAGCCTAATGTCTTCAGCAGTGATCTTAGCTTAGCTCATATGTTCCAGAACTGTGGAAATCATAAAAGCATCACTCTAAAATAGCAGACAAGTAATATACATCTCAAGGGTTTGGTCCAGCTCTGGATTGTTGCAGGCCTGGTCCTCAAGAATTTATGGCCCCACAATAAAGCAGGAAGAAAAGAATCATTTATAGCAAGGGAAATGGCGTTTGTGTGCTAAGAGGCTGAATCTATATAGCTGCCAGTGTTCCTTAGATTTTTAATTTCATGATGTGACAAACTTTTAATGTTTTGCTGAAAACTAGTTTATTGTGTTTCTTTTGCGAAACCAGTTTGAAAAGTCCATGTATTTATTTCTTAACGTATGCTGCCGCAGCAACGCTGCAGTTTCCCCGTTGTGGGATAAATAAACATATTCTAATTCTTCCTATTCTTATTCATTTTACCCCATTCGCACATTAGTGTATTTGTCAAGTGTTGGACAGTACTATGTCCACTTTGTTTGTTTTGATGCTCTTATTTTAATGTGATCCTCCCTTAACTGGAACCATCCCTTCATTGCAAGTTTCTAAATTCTGTTATCTTGTTTGTGCTCGATCACATTGTTCTTCCTCTTCTTGTGTTAAAATTAACATCTTGGTCCTCCATCTCCAGCCTGTGGCTTGGACGTGGACATGGAGAAAGTTTTCCCTCCAGTTCACGAGGAGCCGCCTCCGTACCCTGGCTCCCCTCCTTACCCCTCGCTGTCTCCCCCGGTGTCCCCCCCGCTGCCTCCCAGTGTTCCCCATTACGCTGAGGCAGACATCATCAGCCTGCAGGGTGTCAGCGGCAACAACACCTATGCCGTTCCCGCCCTGGCCTCCTCCAGTCCTGGGGCGGATGCCTCCCCACTGCCAGAACTGCCGCGCCAGTGTCTCATCTTCAAAGAGAAGCTGGGGGAGGGGCAGTTTGGTGAGGTGAGGGATGATGCGATTATAAAGACAAACCTGAGTGGGCGTGTCGTAAGGTGTGCATGTCTCAACAGTATCTGTTTGTTTGGCAAAAAGGTGCACCTGTGTGAAATTGAAAACCCTCAGGATCTTCCCCTTCTGGAGTTCCCGTTCAATGTGAGAAAAGGTCGCCCCCTGCTGGTCGCAGTGAAGATACTGCGACCAGACGCCTCCAAGAACGCCAGGTACGCGCAGCTGAGTGTAATCCTCACATTCTCCTCTGTCGGCTTACATTTTCTGACTTGGTCCTCATCAGGAACATGTTACCTGAGCCAGAAAAACCCAAATATTTAAAATATTAAGATGTAAACCGATAATGTTGGTGAAAAAGCACAGAACAAATTCACTGATATTTTCAAAGAATTTGGTCCTGGTTTAGTCCGTCGACTCTGTTGGTTGGTGGATGTTTGCCACAAGCTGCTTATTTGCTTTGGCCTGTTTATCTCCGGGCAGGAGAAATCACCTGTGTGAGCTCATGCAATGGCTGATCACAGGTTTGGCTGGACAGTTGGTGAGAAGCAGGCAGACCAGTAAAACAAACAGATGAGCTGGAAAGCTAAACAGAGCTGGAGCCTTGGGTCACTTCCTTTTCCAGTGTTTATTTTAAAATAATCAAAAACACACTGGCTAACTTCTCGCGCGTCCCTCTTGTAGAAACGACTTCCTGAAAGAGGTGAAGATCCTGTCCCGCCTGAAGGATCCCAACATCATCCGTCTTCTGGGGGTGTGTGTGAGCAGCGATCCTCTCTGCATGGTCACCGAGTACATGGAATGTGGAGACTTGAACCAGTATCTGTCCCACCGAGTGCTTCTCGATAAGACGGGACCCTCAAACGATGCGCCCACCATCAGGTGAGAAGCGGAACGTGGAAGCGCTCTGCCAGTTATTTGCTGAGAAATCCTATAAAATCATTCCTTCTGACCGCCCTCTCGTTATCCTCAGTTACCCGGCCCTAATTTCCATGGCCAGTCAGATCGCGTCAGGAATGAAGTTCCTCTCCTCCCTCAACTTCGTGCACCGGGACCTGGCTACGCGGAACTGTCTGGTCGGGGGCGAGAGGGGCGACAGCGGAGAGGACGGCGGCGGCGAGCGGCACATCAAGATAGCCGACTTTGGCATGAGCAGGAACCTGTACGCTGGAGACTACTACAGGATCCAGGGCCGAGCTGTGCTGCCCATCCGCTGGATGGCCTGGGAGTGTATCCTCATGGTGAGACAACGTGTGTGTGTGTGTGTGTGTGTATTATGTATTAATTATCCTTTGCATGTTCCTTGAAGCCTAATTTCTTGATTTTTCTTTATTTCTTTTGATCGTCTTGAGTTCTGGGCTAGTTAAAGAATAATTTCCTCCACTTTGGAGTTATTTTTGGTCGGGATTGTAAAAATGCAGAATTTTCTAAAGCTTGTGACTACACCGCACTGATGAGAGCGCTCAGTGCTGACAAAGCGTTTGCTGTTGTTTTTGCGTGTAATCAAAACTGCTTTTGTTTTTTTCTGGTCGCAGCATTTTCAGTGACGCTAATGTGGCTAAAACAGCCACGTCCCCTCGGGCTGCTGCTGACGCTTCGTGTTGTGTTTGCGTGTCTCAAGGGTAAATTCACCACCGCCAGCGACGCGTGGGCGTTCGGAGTCACTCTGTGGGAGATGCTGAGCGTCTGTCAGGAGCAGCCGTACTCCAATCTCACCGATGAACAAGTCATCGACAACGCCGGCGAGTTCTTTAGAGACCAGGGCCGACAGGTACACACACACACACACACACACAGATAAATGATTCGAGGTTTGATGAGTAAATGAAAAGCCACTGTGAAGGTGGTGCCTCACCAATCTATTAAATATTAACAAATAGTTTATCAGTTAATCATTAAGATGCAGGTTTGCTTCATCATCCTGATTACGAATCTTCTTGGAGAATAAACCACGTTTACAATCAATGCGAGCTGCAAATCAGCCAATCAAAAGTCCAAAGGTGACGAGCGCTCCAGCCGGGGGACTGGTGGATCCTTACGTTGACCCTTGACCTCCTGTCCGTCCTGCAGGTGTACCTGGGCAGACCTGCCGTCTGTCCTCAGGGTCTCTACGAGCTCATGCTGAACTGCTGGAACAGAGACTGCAAGCTCCGGCCATCTTTCAGCGACATCCACTCCTTCCTCACAGAGGACGCCATGAACATGGTGTAGAGACGGACTCACGGGGGAAGAGAGGGGGGAGGGGTGTGTGTGTGCGGGGGGTGCGTCGTGCTCGCTTTTGTACTTTTTGTTCTTGGTGGGGGTGGGGGTTGGATGGGGCCGACTCGCCGCTGGCTCGGTGAATTTCCCACATCAGATCCGAACCCCCGAAAGGCGAATCTAGCCTGGCTCTGGAGCTGCGTTTCCTGGCGGGTGGCGGGTGCGTACTGCTAGGAACTTTTTTTTTTTCCCCGTTCTGGGATACCAAACAGACAGGAAGCGAAACTCCTCCTACGGCAGCAGCGTACAGTCGTTAGCTTTCAGAACCCTCTCTTTACCATCTACACGTAGTTGACAAACTTCTGTTGATAGAAGACTTTAAGAATCTCCAGTATGTATAGTTTACTGTATATAATTTAATCCGCTTCAGTCCTTATGCCGCAGCAAAAAAATATCATCCTCTAAATGTTTATATCAGTTCTCCTCGCTGAAAAGTAATGATTTGATCTCCAGCTTTCATTTTGGAGGTTCAGACAGAGGAACCGTGTCCCCCCCGGTGTCGAAAAATGAGCCCAGAGGAAGAAGAGGACGGACGCACTACTTGGCTCGTGTGTTACGGATGAGGGCTTCATTTTGTGTGTGTGTGTGGCTGTGTTTCAGACGTAAGGGTTCAATGTAATATTCCACCACCAGCTGCACTTTAAAATCCCACAAACATACAAACTGACATGATTCCTGTTAGTGCGGATTCGAAGGAAAACCTCCCGCATGTATCGAAGCATTTGGGGAAAAATAGTTTGGAATCGATTCATCTCATTTTAGATGCATTACACGCTTCCTCTTCCGTGGGTTTAGACGCGTTTCTAGTCAGCCTTCGCTCTAAAGATCATTTCAAAAGTTCTAGCTTTGAGAATCAGTCAGTCAGTGTTGTTAGTCCAGTAAACTGGTAGAAATAAGGCATCTTGCTTCCTGGTTGTGTGACTGTAACACAGGCCTGGATCACACGTGCCATCTGTTGGATACACTGTAAATCATCTCCGCCTGTATTTTATATACTGTATGTACTTAGCAACTCACTGGTGTATGATTTCATCCTCATGTCTTTATAGCTGCATAGGATCTGTACATATTTTGAGGACAGAATTGTGATTGCTTTTACTAATATATGGAAACGCTTTGTCACATTTGGGGTCTTCTGTATGCGTAGAATGCTTGCTACCTTGATCTCGTCGTAATTCACTGTTTATTTTTGTAGATGTTTTAATAAAGTTAACCTTTTCAAATAAGCGCAGATGTGCTGCTGCATGTGTCTACTGGTGTTGCTTAGCTGGCACTTTAAAGGCAGTAAATGATTTAAAAACAAGACGTTTATGAAGGTAGGGCTGCAATATCACTGGGTGAAGCAAAAACAGACACGTCAACTTTTCTCAATTCTATATTTTATCATCTACAGAACATAAACTAGGATTACATGGAATATTTAAAGAGTATAATTTTCAAACTATGTAAAAATGTCTGACCAACCTACAAGACGGGCATGCATGAACACATCTAGGGATTAATCAGCAGAACATTGCAAACGCGTGATTTGGCCCCCCTGATGGCCGATGGCTTACGATCAATTGCATATGAGCAAATATCACCTGACAGAGTTAATCGGCTTAACCAGAAGTCGGCTGGACTGTTGAGGTTTGACCAGGCACTTGGCAATTAAAGAAAGCAAGCACGAGGTTTGGCAGCATAGAGCGATGAATCGGAAGACTGACTAAATCAGCTCCAAATCAGAGGTATGCAACCGTCTTTCTAAAGCGCTTCGTAAATATCAGAAAAGAAATACGCCCATTTGTCATGAAACAGCACGTCAAAAGAATCAAGAGCGTCGCAGAAGCGCTAAGGGTCCTTAAGGTTTATAAATGTCACATATGGGACGACTGCAGTAAAGACAAAAGACAGCATGTTTCTCTTCCAACCAACTTTCAGTGCATTCGGTGGAAAAAGCCGTTGCGTTGCTGCCCTCTAACGCTTGCTTTCCTTTGGCTCGGACACAGACAATCCCTCCAGCAGCGGTAAAGCTGACAAGAACGAGACCAGTAAGAGCGCTGAAAAAGTGACGTTAGACAAAGAGTAGATGAAACGTGTTTAGAAAAAAAACACACAACGAAGAGTGTCGCGCCCCCGCGGAGCTCTCTGTTGACCCGCAGGCTCCGAACTATTCCAGAGATAGGCACAAACTGGGATAACAACTGCAAATTAAAAATAAAAGCAGTTTAATTCTTTCAACTATGCAGGAAAAATTAGACTAAAACCAGCAAAGCCAAAATGTAAAACATGGGAATGGGAAATAAAAGACAAGACTAGAACTTATACTTGTACTATAAGCACCACCCTGTCCACCATCAGGGATGAGGAAACAAACCACAAACGGGAGGAAGAATGAAATCCAATCCTGTTCACAGACAGTAACAACTGAGGGAAAGGCGTGCATGCACACTGACCATCACAGTGCTGCGTTCAGGACCTACAGTTACAGTGGTTATAGGCACAAGAAGGAGTTGATATTCTTCATAATGTCTTTGCTGACTACGTCTCTCTCTGCTTAATGTGCACGGATCCGTGTTCCTGAAGCCTGTGAGGTCACCAAGAAAAAGGTGAATTAGGGCCAGCGCTCATCAAGTACTATCTTGACTCATATTGTCCAGTTTACCAGAGCGATGTCGACCCCTGTAAGCTTCTCCACGGTGGCGGGCAGCTTGGTCATGATATCTAGCACCTCTCCGGCAAGTTTGGAGGCTCCCACCTCTGAGCCGCCGCTGGACACCATCGTGACCTTCTGGGCTGCTGACAGCGGCTTGCTGATCTCCTCTGCCATCTGCAGGGGGTGTGAAGACAGACACGAACGCAGCGACGTCGCTGTTAATGCACATCACGATGCAGATAAACTAGAAAAAGTGATCTAGGATGGCAGCAGAAAGCTAGAAGTTAAATATAGTTTATCAATGTTCAAAAGAAAAGGTAGATCTAAGCATTCTGAGTCAAAAACTATAAAATATGTACAATAAAAGAAATATTAGCACATGCAATATTTTAATGAATTAGGAAAATGTGTAAATAATGGACAAAAAAAAAAAGAAAGAATGCCAGGAAAAGGATTAGTTTTGCGCCTGCCAAGTGGAAACACACAGTCCCACCAATCCATTATCTTTGTCACACACTCTGGATCATACTGACCAGAGGCAGCTTCTCCAGCAGCATGTCCACCATGGCGCCGTCTTTGTACTGCTTGAAGGCCTCAGCCTTCTTGGTCATCTGCTGCGCCTCTGCACGCCCTTTAGCCTCCAAGGCGAAAGCCTCTGCCTCCCCCTTCATCTAAAACACAAGCAGAAATCTTAAAACGAGTTGGAACCAAGTTCCCAGAGATTTGCTTTAACTGTAGGACCCAGGGGAAGAGGAAGGAGGAGGAGAGTGTGTAATATAGTGGACTCACTCTGATGGACTCGGCCTGAGCCTCCGCCTCCATGATAAGCTGCAGGCTGCCAGAAGGGAGAGAGACTGTTCATTTGAATAAATATCATTTTTCATCCTTCTTGACATTGTGCTGGAGGCGAAGCAGCTGAGTGATGTGTTTTACTCAGGAGCTGCTCTCATCAGGGTTAAATTAAAAAACAAACAACCGCACACGCTCCATTACTCACCGTTCAGCCTCAGCCAGCTTCTCCAATTTGTATTTCTCTGCTTCAGCGGGCTTCTTAATTTTGGCTTCCAGCTCCTTCTCCTTGCGGATGATCTCCTGCTCCTGCAGCATAATCTGCTGTGTCCGCTCCACCACCTGCACCTGCATCTTCTCCTCCTCGATGCGCTGTTTGGTTTTGGCCACCTGGTGACGCCAGTGAAAATGACATCGTTTAAAACCAGGATTGGCCGTTCACAGAGCTGGATTAGCCCGGGTGTGTGTACCTGTAGCTGGTAGGCCATTTCGGATTCAGCCTTCTTGGTGTTGACCTCGATATCATAGTCTGCCTTTTTCAGCTCGTAGTCTCTCTGGGCTTTTGCCATCTCAATCTCATTCTTGTACTGAGCAGAAACCTTCTCTTGCATTGCATGGGCCTCCTGGATAGAGAATATGCATCAGAGAAACAGAAAAATGTTTTTAAAAAGGGAACTGCACTCATTATAGTATTATTAAACAGAGTGAACAGAGACCACCAGATAGCATTACCCGTATGACCGCGTCTCGCTTGTACTGCGCCTCTCCGATCCGAGCATCCTTCTGGACCTGAGCTGTTCTGGCTTTACCCAGAGAATGGAGGTAATCCTGAGGCAGACACAGTAAAAACCAGGATGACACAATACGGTTACCAGGCCTGCAGAGAAGGCAATGTATTTTCAGAGCACTTAGATCTAATTAATGCACAGATCAGTGAGGAGCCAGAGACAGCGAGTCAATATCAATCCTGGGAGTACGTTAATGCAACACATGAGGCTAAAAGCTTCTGCGTAAAGAATTTTTTAAAAAATCTTCAGCGTCGTTATTTGTTTAGTGAGGGTGTCACTGATGGGAATATTTTTCTCTTTTGCTTTTGACAGAAAATACCTGATCATCATGAACATCTTTCAGGGTGTAGCTGACCACGCCAATGCCCATGTTGACCAGATCGGAGGAGGCCACCTTGAAGACCTGCTCGGAGAACTTCTTACGGTCTTGGTAGATCTCCTGTACACCATCAGGGGAACATTGACCAATCAACAGCCATCCCGTATACCACGTAAGGTAGCTACATTTCTACCACATTAGTACACAAACCTCCACAGTCAGATGAGCAATGATGGCTCTCTGGTGTCCCTCCAGGGTCTCCAGTGCAATCTGAGCAATCTCACCCTCAGACTTGCCCATAAACATTTGACAGGCAGTGGCCAACATCTCCTTGTTCTGGCCCTGGATTTTAACCTGCAAACAACAAGATGAAAACAATGAAAAGCAAAAATAGCTTATTCCATGGTAACAACCTATGGTCTAATACTATCTGGTTGAACTGACTATATATTAAGTTAAACATTTTAGCAAATCATAGAAATGCTAAAATATATATTTTTTTCATTTTTGTAGATGCATGAATACGTTCTTTATCTTATCATCTTTTTCTCCAAACATACCTGAGCAATGCCAGTAACAGAGATGGGGACACCATGTCGAGTGTAGACTTTGTCACTCTTCACATTCAGAGTCAGAGTGTTCAGTGAGATTCTGAGAGGAAATGATATATTCAAAAAATGAATACAATTGAAATAGCTCGGAGTCGCAAAAAGCTATATTGTATTTATCACAGCAACTAAAAGAGTAATACATTGCAGCAGCAATTTAAACAGACACATGCCACTTTTGAAAAACATATTTCTGACAAACGTGAAGGCAGAGAAAACCGGAGATTTAAAATGAAAATCACCTCTGGATCTGCTGAATACAAGGGAAAACAAATACTCGTCCTCCAGCAATCATGAGAGGAGGAGAACGACCAAAGCCTGGAGAAGCCATAACAGAGAGTTATTCAAGGGTAAAAACTGTAGTAAAATAATGAAACACTGTTTTACACCAATATCACTAATGTACATGATTCCATTATTTCACATTAAAACAGGAAGCAGGAAATGATCCACTTTGATCAGATGATGTAGGATACAGAAATGAGGCAGATATCCTACCAGACACCACCATGGCTTCATTGGGTCCACATGTGTAAAACATCTTGAGTCCTAATTTCACAAAGCAAAACGAATGTAAATACTTATTAGAAGAGAAAATAGTGTATTTGTTTCAGGTGATTACCATCAGAATATTTGTTAAAATTGTGTTATAAGGATGGAAAAACGGACAGCAACGTTTCACTAAAGAGAAGGCAGAGGGCGGTGGGTGTCTTTTATCATTAATTCATCTTAAATTATCCAAAAACAAAGTAACAAAACACCGCATACAGTGCGAAAATATTCAATAAGGTGTTTGCTCTGTTCAGGATGAATATTATGCATAATGCGATTTCTAATTAGTGGAAATGTATGTATATAAAACACCCATAACCTCACACCTTTATTAATAATAAATCATTACGAGGCCTTTTAAAAATTGACTGTGTGTGCGTTCATAGAAGTCACACTATAAATAAGTCTAAATCTTTAAATCTAAATTTCAATAAAGCTTCCATGTTTTGTCGCTAGGCCAGATTGCTCAACATCCCACAATAAACACGGTTAGGATTCATACGGACACAACGTTATTGATGTTGTTATAATTAAGGGCACTACTGATATTCGACGCTAAAAGAAAAACACCAGGCTCACATCAAAATGTAAGAAGAGTCCGTCTAGAAATCAGGTTAGCACAGGCTGCAATGCTGCAATAGTAGCTAGCTAATAACAAGCAGAGAAATCGGGTAGGGGTACATACGTCATTACGTCTGTAGTACCTGTTTCTACATCTTGAAGCTCCTAGATTACTCGAATATATCCAATTTGACTTACCGGTGTTTATTTAAAAAGAAGGTGCTTTATTGATATTATTTCCTGGTCTGTCGTTACCCTCGAAAGCGACCCGTTTTCCTTCGCTAGGAATGACAAAAATGTCGACTCTACAGGGAGAATAAAGACCACGCCCATCCACCCTAAACTGTAGATAAGATAATTGCGCCACCTAGTGGGGGATTTGGGGAGTGCATCTGTTTGTGCGACGCAACTGTCACCACTTACAGATTGAAATGGCCACAACGACTGATCTAGCTGATAACTTTAGTTTCAAAGCGTGAATGATATTTAAAAAGATTTTCAACAGAATATGCCTTTATGCTTAATAAAATGTGTACTGGATTTCACACATCGAGTTTGTAGGTGAATTTGTAGGTGATTTAGCTGTTGCGTTAGTTTTAAATAAATTAAACTGACTAGGACATTTCTATAAACTACAGGTCTCTTATTGACCTTCAGCTGACTCTTTTATGGCAGTTATACTGACCTGAAATTGCAAGTAAATGTACAGGTAAAATTGTTTAAGGTTAATTCTATCTAGTGAGCTAATTCCTTCTCTATGGGACAAGAGTACCAATCAAAGACTATCTGATACTAAAATGGCTGCAGCGGGGGAAAAAAATACATTTATTATAATCGAGTAACAATTAATGGATATCTTCAATGCAGGCAAAAAGATTATTAGGATGACTTCAGCACATTTTTGTCATGAAAACACCATTTGCAAAATTTCAATACTGTAATGTCATTATTTCATCGGACATTATTTTTCTTTATTTCCTTCAAATTGTTACAGCCTAAGCTGGGAAAAAAAAGAACTGACATTGATCCATGATGAGTCAGCTGCTGGGCCTCACAACCCCTTGTTCTAACATCAGGAAATTTTGTTGGATACACAGATGTAAGAGTAGATTAGTCCGCTGCACCATAAAAATAAGAATAATAAAAATAATAATAATACCATCATCATCATCATCATAACTCTGATTAAAAAGCGTCATAGCAAGTAAACAGATTGCTGCAGACAGAGGAGATGGGCTTGCACTCATTGACCCCACCTTTTTTTCCCACTCTGAATTTTCTTCTTTTGTCTTCTCTGTGCGCATTGTCTTCCCTGTGGGGTTTGTTCATCAATCAAAGTGGTGAGCAGTTGCATTGACATGAAGGTTAAAAAAGACAGACAGAATTACATGTAACGGCGTCTTTCTAGGCATCAGTTGGTAACGTTCTACAATCTTAACGTCTCATTTCTTTCCTCGAGCCGTAGCCACGCCCCTCCTCCCTCCTCGCCCCTAGTCAGTCGTCTCAGCCAATCAACGCGCGCAGCTGCTGGGTTCCCGCCTGACCACGCCCCCCGCCCTGCCCCAGCGTCTCTCTGGAAACGCTCCAGCATTATAAATGCTTTGTCCGGCTCTTTAATTCCAGTCTGCGCTCCTGCTCCTTCCACAGACACTTTTGACCGTTATTGTAAAATCTAAGCATTCATCATGAGGGAAATCGTTCACATTCAAGCCGGCCAGTGCGGTAACCAGATCGGTGCCAAGGTAAGAAACGATAATTATGACTGACTTACTTTTTATTGACCCACTTTGTCCCCAAAGTGTTGGAAACCCCCAAGACACATTATGCACAATATAATTATCAGATATATTTAAATGAAACAGAGTGTTGCTCATGTATGGAAAAAAAAATGGCATATTAGATTTTTTTCTTCTTAAGGATTATTTAAACAATCTGCTACCTTTGTGACCCTAAAATGCACTATAAATCAGAAAACTCCCCTTTGACAACATGAAATGTCACCGCTCGGCTTTATCTTTGTGCTTTTCCGACTTAATCTTGTGCACTGCGGTAACCGGTGGGTGTGGAGCAGCAGCTCGACGTGACGGTATAACGGGGTTCTTGTGTGTCGACCAGTTTTGTTCATGCAACACCGGGTGTGTCTGCGTCCCAGCATTGAGGATTCAGCAGACCCCCAGACATTGTCTTGGGAAAAGAGAGCAGGAACAATCAACAGTCTATTCTTCGCTTGTCAGGGTCTGCACAGCTCTGCTTTCTTTGTCTGGCGCAGGCAGTTGTGGCTGGTATATTCCAGACAATGAGTGGGAGCAGGGCTAGGAAACCTAGTTTTTTTTGTTTTTTTTTTCCACCCACCAAATCACAGATGGATCAGTCGTCCATATTGATTAAATTTTATTCCGATGGCTGGTGATGAAGGACACTGCTGTTTGATCCCATAAATATGCAGAACTGTGGAATGGGTGTGGCATGAATAATCTGTGAGGAAACGATTGCTCGTTTTAAAAAGCATACTAATATAAATGAAAAAAATATAATGTATTTGGCATAATATTGTAGTAAAATGGGCCCTTCTGTCTGACACAGCACCCACCCAGTCTTCCTGTACCTTAGACTGATTGTCTCCTTTTGTTTAACATCATTTGCTGCAGAACATATGCTTGAGTAGCTATTCAAGGCACAGGATCTACTTTAGTTTGGAGACCCCGTTAACAATTCATCAAAATGATTTGCCGACAGTGATTTTTAAAGCACTGGTTGTTTTTGTGATCAATGCTTTTCCTCTTCTAACCAAATTAGGGTTTTGGGGTGGGGGAGGAATGGAGGAAACAGCTGATGCTCAGTGGGTGATGTCACTGGGCCATTAGTTGACCTAATATGCATTTGTTGCCAATGTCTCGAAATATGGGGTTTACACCACATGCATGTTATAAGCATCATATATACATATTTTTGAATTTAAGACCAGTCAGTAGTACTCTTATAGTGAGACATAAAACTGTAAAATATGTTTCAATGAATTGCAACCTGTAGTATCATTTATTGTTTGGCCAGTATATTTCTGAAAGAACTGCTGTTGCTGCTGTTGCTGTATTATACTGAGGATCTTTATTTATTTTCCTGTCCCCAAGGACTCACTGACTTAGATGTCCAGCGGATGTGATTGACAGAATTGCCGAAGGGCTGCACTGTGTTGAAATGGGTCAGGGTGTGGTGTGGCTTTCCAGCTTACTGTCCCCAGTCTAATTCATTTTCTTGTACAGCTTTTACCAACTGTATATTTGTCAAATCTCTTGATTTCTAAATTACATATCACAACATGTCAGCATGTTTTTTTTTCTATTTACCCTGTTTAATTTTCCTTATATTAAGGTCACTTGATCATTTTTGTTCTCCATGACCTTATTTAAATGTAATACTTAAACCACTGACTCTCAATCTCTTAAGTCCTGAGCTGCAATACAGTCTGCTTATCCAGATTACTCCAAATCCTCCTATTGATGCTGTTAGCAGAAACTACAGGCTGCATAAAAAATAATAAAAAACAAAAGCCTCGGTTGGAAGATACAGCAAATGTATGTGCACGTAACTGCCCGTATATGCAACAGTCACACTGGCTTGTAGGACTGAATGCATTCACAGTGAGGTCTTTGATGACGAAACAAGATAATCACTGTCTTCAGTGTGACAGCCTGCAAATGGAGTACTCAGTTTTACCCGCAGAGTGATCTTTTTCTGCGACCTCACTAGTCTTTTAATTTGCATTTTGCGTTTAAAAAGGGAGTTTGCTGAATCAATTAATTATCGTATTAATGTTGGCCTCTTTGTGCTTTTAAAAGGGGTTAAGGTCACGTGTGACTTGGTAAAAGGGGAAAAAAAAACCCTTTTGTTCATCAGGTTTCAAAAATGCATACCCACCACTGCTGCTTTCCTCATTTAAAAACCGCATTGCTAAAGGACAGACGTGTGCTTTCTTTGCAAGTGACACTGTCATGTGATGCCTTCCATTTTGTGTGTGCAGTTCTGGGAAGTGATCAGTGACGAGCACGGCATCGACCCCACAGGGACCTACCATGGAGACAGTGATCTGCAGCTGGACAGGATCAGCGTCTACTACAACGAGGCCACGGGTCAGCTGCATGTCAACTGTTTCATACAAAAATAAACGTTCAATTATAAGATCACATGTTTATTATTCTCTTTTCTTTTCCTCCCTGTCTTGTGTAGGAGGTAAATATGTACCTAGGGCCATTCTGGTCGATTTGGAGCCTGGCACTATGGACTCTGTGAGGTCTGGACCTTTTGGGCAGATCTTCAGACCTGACAATTTTGTGTTTGGTAGGTAGAAAATAAGCAGTTACCTTACATTACTGAATATGGAAGAGGAGAAAAGACTCAGCTATAGGTGACTCTTTATCTTCCAGGTCAGAGCGGTGCCGGAAATAACTGGGCCAAGGGTCATTACACAGAGGGAGCCGAGTTGGTGGACTCAGTCCTGGATGTGGTCCGTAAAGAGTCTGAGAGCTGCGACTGCCTGCAGGGCTTCCAGCTCACCCACTCACTTGGTGGTGGAACAGGTTCTGGTATGGGCACCCTGCTTATTAGCAAGATCCGTGAGGAGTACCCCGACCGTATCATGAACACTTTCAGTGTGGTGCCCTCCCCCAAGGTAACCTATCCTTGTGACTGAACTTGAGAGTTTTATTTTTAATTTCTCTTGCCTCGAGGATTCTTCTCTCTGCACTCTCGAAACTGAAAAAAAAAACGTGGTGTTTTTATGTTCTCAGGTTTCAGACACAGTGGTTGAACCTTACAACGCCACACTGTCAGTCCACCAGCTCGTAGAGAACACCGATGAGACATACTGCATTGACAACGAGGCGCTGTATGACATCTGCTTCCGCACTCTGAAACTGACCACGCCCACATATGGAGACCTGAACCACCTGGTGTCCGCCACCATGAGTGGGGTCACCACCTGCCTGCGCTTCCCCGGGCAGCTCAATGCTGATCTTCGCAAACTGGCCGTCAACATGGTGCCTTTCCCTCGTTTGCACTTCTTCATGCCTGGCTTTGCTCCCCTGACCAGCAGAGGCAGCCAGCAGTATCGTGCCCTCACAGTGCCAGAGCTCACCCAGCAGGTGTTTGATGCCAAAAATATGATGGCTGCGTGTGACCCACGTCACGGCCGCTACCTTACAGTCGCCGCCGTGTTCCGTGGCCGCATGTCCATGAAGGAAGTTGATGAGCAGATGCTCAACGTCCAGAACAAAAACAGCAGCTACTTTGTGGAATGGATCCCCAACAATGTCAAGACCGCCGTCTGTGACATTCCACCTCGTGGCCTCAAAATGGCCGTCACTTTCATCGGCAATAGCACAGCTATCCAGGAGCTGTTCAAGCGCATCTCTGAGCAGTTCACAGCCATGTTCCGTCGTAAGGCCTTCTTGCACTGGTACACTGGTGAAGGTATGGATGAGATGGAGTTCACCGAAGCAGAGAGCAACATGAATGACCTGGTGTCTGAGTACCAGCAGTACCAGGATGCCACTGCTGAAGAGGAGGGTGAATTTGAGGAGGAGGCTGAAGACGAGGCTTAGACAAATAAAGCCGTGAAGTTCAAACCCTGCCAAAATGCCAAAACAAAAATATTCAACATGGAACAACCATAAAAGTAACCAAGCAACACATAGTATCGTTAGAATCAGTCTTTAGCATAACTTAGGTATCCCTTGTGATTCATTCAAAATAAAATTGTCAATGAAAATGTGTCTGGCTTTTTATTTGTTCTTGCATATAAATATTTATTTTACAAGACATTACATTCACATTTCATAAGTCATATCACATTTTATAATTATATATAATATATAGCAAGGATAAAGTTGCTAAATATGCAAGGGCTGAAATCAGCTTTATCTGGAGTAGAAGATACTGTTAAATTTATGTTTCCTGCAAATTGGCAGCTATTAAAAACAGCTGTGTCATTCCTTTCTCATTGCATGTTCCATGAAGGCAAAGTTATAAAACATTTATTTAAACACAGAAATTTCACACAGAGTATGTCAGATATGGTTATCCCACAGTAGCAATAACACAAAGTCGAATTGCTCAATAAAGTGACCAAAAACGCCCTTTAGTGTGCTGCTGCGGCTGCTATGATGGTAATGGGCAAATGACCAATTTGCAAGATGATAGATTCAGACCACGCATTTTCTCTGAGCCAAGCCCCATTCCCATAGCTGAGCAAACCTCAAAAACATATGATTAGTATCCTCGGCAGCTGAGACCATGGTCCTCCCACACAGACAACAAAATTGCTATGTGATTACTCATGCAACAGCAATATACTGTACAAAAAGATCCTTGTCACATGTGTGCGCCTCCAAAGGAAAGAATATTCCTATGAATTAAAAGAAATTGAAACGTGATAGATAGATAGATAGATAGATAGATAGATAGATAGATAGATAGATAGATAGATAGATAGATAGGTGGCCACTCAAGTGCTGACCGAACTGAACAAATATCTACAGCGCTATACATTCTTGCATACAATACTATGACGTAATCGCAGACGAGTCAGGCTATTTCGGTTCCTTTAAGACGTTGACTGTGGCGCGGGAAACGAAATGACGCCTCCAGGATATTTGGTCCAATGACAAAGACTTTTGTTAAACACGTCCAATGGTAACAGAGTTTAGCGTGATTGACAAGTATCTAACCAATCTCTTTTGGCTCAATCATTTCATTTGGGCGTGGATATAAATTTTCCCGGAAGTATCTGCACACTTTTATTTACCTCGAGAGAGAAAAGTAAATTTTCTTGACTGTTTTTATATACATGCAAGTGTAAAGGTATGTATTAAAGTAGTTAACTTATAAGCAGAAGCGTAGCGATATGTTACCGACAATAACGTCTGTTTGCAAAAGCTAATAAATATAATTCCTTTTAAATATGGTTACTGCCAATTCATTTGGTTGGCCTAACGTGATTTCCTCTGCATCTATCATATATGTTGTGCAATTATCCAACTAGCTAATGCAGTCGTTTTCCTAAAATGTTAACAATTTTATGATTCCTTTTGGCAGTCTTTTATGCAATCAAAGGTATGGAAGTTACAGGTTAAGAAATCTTATGCCATTAAAGTAACATTGCCTCTCTATTGCAGTCCTTTACTCTTTTTTTTGGAGAATGGATGCGACTCAGATGATAAATGACTCTCTTCTGGAGTCTGATGAGGAAGAAAATGAAGATAATCAAACAAGCAAGGGTAGACCACTGGCTAAACTGCACATTTTAAAAAATGAACACATGCCTGAGACAGGTGAGTGGATGAATGTAACAGTTATTGTACCATAGCATTATCTATGTGTAACTCGATGTGTTGTGTGGTTTTTCCCTCACTCAGAATTGCCACTCTTTTTGGGAGAAAATGTTTTGGGCCGGGACGGTAGTGCTTGCACGGTGTGCTTGCCATCTCCCTCGGTTTCGAAGCGGCACGCAACCATCTCAATCTCCTTGTACCGATCTAGAGGTGATGTAGACATGGAGGCTTTGGTTTGGGATCTAGGGAGTCTCAATGGAACCCGCAAAGGTCGTCTAAAGCTGACTCCTAATGTACGTTACGCTCTCAGCAAACATGACAGTTTGGTTTTGGCAGATATCCCGTGCCAGTATGTCAGCTGTTCTACAAACACGGTCTCTCCTCAACATAACTTCAAAACGTCTGTGAGTGTAAGCTCAGCGGTAGATTCCAGATCGACAGATGCCTCCAACAAAAAGGAAAGTGGCCCTGATGTGGGTATTGAGGAATCTGACAGAGCTCCAGAAGCAAAGGTCTCATCTCCACCCCTTAAAGACACAAAGAATACCCCTGTGCGGACCATTTGCCTGTCCTTTGAGCAAACTCCAACTCAGCCACAGGGCACCTTAGTCCCTGAATCTGACGTGGAGTCAGATGAGGAAAGAGAGACTCAAGCCATTAGGAGGCAGAAGACTTTAGGTTTGTGTGAGTATTTAAAACAGTGTTTAAAACAATGCTTTTAAATCTGAAATTTAACAGGTTCATGTCGATTGCCTTTCACAGATTCCGATTCTGACCTCAATAAATCTAGTCCTACTTGTTCATCCTTCCTAAGTCCCACAAACAAAATTGTCCCTGAAAGGTATGTAAGAAATGAAGGGCCTGGCAACTAAAACAGCTTTTTTGGTAAATGTATCCATTAATGGGGGGGGTTAAACCTTTTTATCAGTGTATCTTTTTTTCACCGAAGGATGTTTATGCTCGACTCTTTATCAACTGTCTTACAGTGAGGATGAAAGTCCTATTACACCACCTATCTCCACTAAAAATAGACCTCACAGACATGTCAGCTTCAACAAAGAAGAGACAAATATAAATGTGGGCCGACAGCAGCTGAAGGAAAAAACAGCATCTGAAGAAGAGGACGGAAGAGCAGCACTCGAAGGGAAAATTTCTGCGGCTATCGGCTCGCACGTGCTAGAGAATCAGGAGTGTAACGTCGGTCTCAAAGATGATAAACTGCCTGTTTCTGCACCAGCAGTCATCACAGATGCATTTAAAATGGACAGTGACACTGATGTGGAGGGAGAGGAGGAAGGAGTGACATCTGCAATCCCTGTGACCTTGACTGCAAAACAAAGAGTTGATCACACATCAGACAGAGCCCAGTTTAACATGGACAGCGATACGGACGCTGAGGAGAACGATGAGGCCCCCCACGCAGTTCCTGAATCTGCGCCACCACCTGAAAACAAGACCAGATCCATACCTACAGTTCCAGTCTTTCAGGCAGAGGGAATCCTCTTGGACAGTGACACTGATGTGGATGATGAAAATGCTTTGGATGCTGTGTCAATAGCAAAACCTGCGTCAATGCAGGGCAAGACCACTGCCAAGTCCGCTCCGACAACACACCTGAAACCTTTCCATTTAGACAGTGACACAGAGAGTGAGGAGGAAGACACGAAACCAGTGCAAAGGAATTCATCCTGTAAAATAACGGAGACTCCCACTAAAGTAGCTGAAAGGGTTTCTGCTGCTCTTCCTCCAGACAGTGAGACAGATGACGAAGCCGTTCCTGCCCTTGCCACCAGTAAATCTGGTGTCACCGAATCGGGCCCTGCTGCAGACGTGCATGCTGATGTGGATATTCTGTCTGACAGTGACACAGATGTGGAACCCGATTCTCCTCTGGTAAAACAAACATTTGTTGGCACAGATGTGTCACTCGCACGCGGTGCCGCGTCAAAGGCTATCCAGTCAGATTCTGACGCAGACACAGATGTGGAAGAGTCCAGCACTGCCCCGGTTTTGGAGAGGGTCGCTGCAGCTGGCCTTCACGAAGAAGGGGAAAAGGATGTGGACGATGAGGTCACTGTTGCGGCACCTGGAGAAGGCCACGTCCCACGCCTTGTCAGAGAGAATCCACCTGGGCTCTTGAATTCTTCCCATCAGTACTGCTCTACTCCTGTCCAGTTTCCAGGTAAATGTATTTACTTAGTCTTTACATAGGAACTTCAAGGAACAAAGTTATTTACTGAATAGTTGCTCTTCCATGGCTTTTCCTCTTGTAAATTACACAAAATAGTAAAAAAAAAAAAACTTCTCATTTCCATATTAATGTCAATGAAAGTGGATTTTTCTTTTTAGATTATACTCCCACTTTCTTTTTCTGGGTCTTTGGATGTTTGCATTTTGTATTAACTGTAAAAAATGTGAGATTGGAAAAGTCACCATTTATGCTGATGATTAACTCAGAACATTTACATCATACCGTGAAATATACTGGAGTATCAGCAGTTGAACAGGAATTGTTGAATTTTTATTTTGTAGTAATGGACTTGGCAGCTGGTAGTAACCAAATACAGGCCAGCGCTGTCTATAATTTTAATATGAATGAGGCTGTGGCCTTGAACCTTTTTAAAGTTACACATTTGTCACACACATTCTTTCACATATTCTCTACTTTAACTTGTGTTTTTTTGGAATCACCTAGACAATACTGGCATGGAAAGAATTGATGAATGTGTTGGTCAATGCAAATTTTATATAGAATCTGAATGTTACTTTTGGTCATAAGCCGTTTAATTTCAACACAACTTGTCCCTGGTAATATTACTGGGCTAAAGCTTCCTTTGTGACGCTGCAAACTGCATTTAAACTGTAACTTGTAATTTGACCTGCTGTTAGTCTGATAGTGGGTTACATTTCTTTAATGTTTACATGTTTTGCATGAGTGTTGTTTTAATTGTTTGATGGTTGCAGAAAATCAGGTGGAGCATATGGAGACTCAGGACTTCTTGAGCCCCACTTCAGGGAGATGTGAGTGACATTTTTGTTATACAGTGACATCACACACCTTTGTGTCCCACAGGTAATTACTGTCCAGTAAATATTTACCTTACATGCATGTCTGTATTTCCTCTCTTAGGTGTGGCAGTTCCTGCTCTGAGAACTGAAGCTTTGGCTTTTGACTCAGACAGCCAGGAGGATGAGAATGTCTTTGGGGCCGAGACACAGTCCTTTGTTCTTCAGCCCGGAGCCTGTCAGGCCAGTCGTTCGGAAATAAGCAGACAGTCCTGCAGAGAAGAGTCTTTCCGGCTGGGATTGTCTCACAGCAGTCACCTGCAGGACCCACTTCAAGCTCTAGCCATGGAAAGCACCCAAGCGTTTGTAGAGGCCACCCAGGGATATGCAGCCACCTCACATGCGAACCAAACCTCATCAACCAATGATTCAGAACCCGAGGCCACACAAGCTTATGGCGAGGAGGAGGAGCCAGCCATATGTTCGGTTGTACCTGAAAGAGAAGGCCGGGGAGATTTTTCCCTAGAGCCAACACAGGCTTACGTTTCAGATCCATGCAGTGATTCAGAAGAGGAAACTGATGACGACGAGAAAAGAGCCATCGCTACTGAGGAGACTCAGCCCTTTTACGTTCCCACCTCAGCTACTCTGGCCATGGCTGAAACCCAACCAATGTGTGCGTCTGAGGAGGAGGCCGTAAAGTTTCCTGTTTCCGCTGCAGTGCGAGTCAAGGTCAGCTCAAGGAATGAAACGGGAGAGAGAGGAGAGCACAGTAAGGCGGTTACGTCTCAGGAGAGGCCCTTCGGAGAAGTTCTGTCTCTAGCTGAAACTCAGCCCATGTGCACGAGCGATGACAGGGAAAGTGATGATGAGGATTCGTTTCCCGGTCAACGAAAAAGAAAAACAAAAGAGCTGCAGACTGAAGATGAGCAGACGCAGCCCCTCACAAGTCCGGAGCAGTCTCTTGTCGACACGCAGCCGTTGCGGAGTGCTGAGGAGAACCTGGCTCCACCAGGGAGCGAGGCCTTTCGTGAAAACAATTCAGTGGCAGTTCTTCAAAACAGCGAAGCCCTGCAAAAGAAACCAGCAGTAATTACTTCTGATCTGCCCGCTGCTGAAACGCAGCTCATGATCACGCGTGAAGATGAGGAACGTGAGGAATCCATCTCGTTTTTAGCTCTTCCAAGACGGAAAGCAAAACCTCTGCGGTACCTGGAAGAGGAGACACAGAGGCTCGCCGTTTGCGAGTCTTCGGTTTTCGAAACGCAGCCGATGAATTCAGGAGAAGACGGAGATGGTGCAGACTCACTTCCTGGTACAGGAATAACAAAAGCAAAACCTCCGCAAATCCTAGAAGAGAAGACTCAACTTCTCACAAATTCTGAGTCTTCCATATGTGAAACTCGGTTATTGGAAGCTGAGGCTGGAAGCAGCGTCGGTGGCAAAAGAGGAGCCAGGGCAAGATCGAGAAAGGTGCCAACGCAGCACGAAGAACCTTCCAGGAGACGGACAAGAGGGAGAAAAAAAGATGTCTCAGCTGCAGCGCCGAGAGCAAAATCAAAGTCAAGTGCTGAAGAAAGGGAGGAGGAGCAAGAGGACGAGGAAGAGGAGCATCCCAAAGAAGCCGGAGGAATGAAATCCAGGCAACAAAGAAATGTTGTGGACAGGAATGAACCGGACATTAGTCCAATAAAGAAACAAGGGGAACTGAATCTGGGAGAAAGGAGAAACAGACAACACCTCAGGGAAAACTCTGAGGAGGAAAGGAAGGAGGCTGATGAAAGGGAAAAGATGGAGCAAGAAAAGATACATTTAGAGTTAAAAGAAGAAAAAGAGAGAATAGAGGCTGAAAATGCACAAAGGTTAAGGCTCGAATGGGAGAGAGCAGAAAGACAGAAAATAGAGAGGGAAAGAAAGGAACAAGAGGAAAGAGCTGAGAAGAGACAAAAAGATACCAAAGAAAGAGAAGACAAAGAAAGATTAGAGCATGAAAGGGAAGAAAGAGAGGATAAAGAGCGATTGGAAGGAGAGAAACGTGCCAGGATGAGCAGTGACAGAAAGGACCAGGAAGAAAAAGAAATGTTGGGAAGTGAAAGGAGGGAACATGATGAGAACCTTGAGAGGGAAGTTCAGCATCACAGTGCAAGACAGGAAAGTGAGGCAAAGGAACTAGACAGTGTAGAAAGCTCTGAGAAAGGGAAGGTAACGGAAGAAAAGATACTGCAAGAACAGAAGGAAGAAGACGAGGCCAAAGTGACTACAAGAGGACAAAGAGCAGCCAGAAGAACAGCCGCTACAGAGCCAGCAAAAGACTCTGCTACTTCCACGAATGATGATGTTCCAGCAAGGAGGACAAGATCTCGCTCCAACTCCTCCAACTCTGTCAGCTCAGAGAGGTCAGCTTCAAGTGTTCACGTGCAGGAGAGCAGAGGGAGAGGCCGAGGAAGAGGAGCGAGGAGGACCAGTGATCCTCCCCAGGCGGTTGCTTCCAGAAGCAGCAACAGAAGGAAGACGGTGGCTGCGCATCCAACACAGGTGGACAGTTATGAGGTGTCTGATGGTTCTGGAGGCCTCAACCAGAGCTCACAGGGCCGAGGAAGAGCAAGTAGGCAGCGTCCAAGAGGAGGAACAGCTGAGGCAGACTCAGTTTCTCCTGCCGTCAGTCAGAGTGAGCTTAAAACTACAACCCGAGGCAGGAAGAACAATAAACCTAAGTCCTCCCCTGAAACAGAGAAGGCAGATTCTCAGCAGGCTACTACCTCTAGGGGGCGGTGGCGATCCAGTTCAAACGGTTCTGAAACTGCAGAAGCTGAAGGCTGCTCGAATCAAGGCCCACGCTGTGCCAACGAGGGGTCTAAGAAGAATGTCAGGGGCAGAAGCCATAAACCAGCAAAGAGTGAGGCAGTGGTGGTGCCAGGATCTCCTGCTGCCAGTAATCTGGATGAGACAAAGGAGCTGAGAAAAGGAAGAAAACGAGAGTCCGAAGCAAATACCGAGGACGACTCTGGCAGTAGTTCCAAGCTTTTCAAAGGGGAGGAAAAAGAACCGACATCGGGAGAAGCCGAAGAAGCAGCTAACCCGCAAGCACAACATGAGGTTCCTGTGCAAGCTAAGAGAAGAGGTAGAGCGTCCACTGCTCAGACAAAGAAGATTCCCAAAGCGGCTCACACCGGACCCGGGGTGGAGGAAAGTAACGCAAGAACCGTCGAGGAGGCTGTTGAGAGAGGCCGAGGTCGGCCGTCGGTGGCCCAGAAAAAGACAAAAGAGGAGCAGCTAGAGACTGAAACGTCTGTGGGCCGGCATGCACGTGTGTTGGAACCAGAGGTAACTTGATTGCTTCCCTGACACACATGTAATCTGACGAGCCGAAGTGATTGACAGCACGTGGCTGAGCGTTTTCTGAGTAGGGAATGATCAGCGCCGGAAAGGCAGTCCTTGAGCAGAAAAGCTTTCCCCTGGCCTAAGGCCCTTGAGCATGTCTGTCTATGAGTCAGCCTTTCCACACTCCATAATGTCCTGGACTGAAGTGCTGAGAGTAGCCTTTCCCCACTCATACTCATACTCTACTAACAAATGAGGACCCGGAGTGGTCCCTTCCTGCTCCTGCTCTAACCGGTCTTCTTTCTCCTCTGTTTTTTTTACCTTTGCGTTTTCAAAGGTTCAAACTCCGGCCAGCGGTGTATCCAGGAAGCGACAGGCTCCTGTGGATTCTTCACCTTTAACAAAGACCCCTCGCTCCTCCTCCCTCTCCCCAGTGGCTGGTGTCCGCTCACGTGTCCTCAGTCACACGTACAAGGTTTGTGGACTCCTTTTTTGTTTTGAACAAATGTGCCCGAGACTGCGTCTGAAGCACGTCTGCGGTCCTCTCAGGTGCTGTTCACTTGTGTGGTGGACGAAGCAGGGGAGCGAGTGTTGGCCCGTTTAGGAGGCAGCATGGCCAAAGGCGTGGCTGACATGAACTGTCTGGTGACCGATAAGGTGCGCCGGACCGTGAAGTTCCTGTGCGCGGTGGCCAAAGGAATCCCTGTTGTTACCACGCAGTGGCTGGAAAAGGTTAGCTTAAAAATCACCCCCGTAGCAGTTTGCGTGGCTCAGAGACATTGCAGCTGCTGCTGACGCTGTCGTCTTTGTGTTTTTCAGAGTGGGAAGGCCGGAAGCTTCCTGCCTCCCAGTTCCTTCGTGGTGAACGATCAGGAGCAGGAGAAGAAATTCACCTTCTGCTTGCAGGAGTCTCTCCTGGTTGCCAGCAGGCAGCCTCTCTTACAGGTGCCCATAACTCAGTCATACATCCAGATTGTATACAACTGTTGTTGCTGTTGTCTCTGTGTGAGAGGCTGAGGGAATGTGGAGCAGGGATGTTGTAGATCAGCGGTCCCCAACCTCCGGGGCGCGGACCAGTACCGGTCCGTGGGTTATTTGATACCAGACCGCACAGAAAGAATAAATAACTTACATTACTTTGTTTTATTTATTATCTGAAACTGAATGATGTTTTATTTTGAAAAATTACCGGATTCTCTTTGTTACATCCGTCTGTGGCTCACTGACAGTCTTCAGGACGGCCATATCGTGCTTTTGTTGTATTTATCCGCCACACCTTAATGGCCAGTCCCTGAAACTGCTGTCTGACATTAAACTGGTCCGTGGTCCAAAAAAGGTAGGGGACTGCTGTTCTAGATGGCTGATGATGAGCACGAGCGACCCTGAAATCAGCACAGGCTTATTTGCATTTTTATAGCCTATTGTGTATAGTTTAACTTTGTACCCACATTTCTTGCTACGAGCTCAGCGTTTCTGAAGTTTTAAATACTAGCCTCATGCTAACGTGGCGTTAATTGTTGTAATTTGGAGGAAGTAAATTAGCATTCGCACTCGACTCAGGGAGGCAGGCAAGCTATGATTCTGTGTTACCGAGGCTACAAATAGAAAGTCTGGTGCCACATTATGCTGATCCTGGCTAAAACTGGGCAAATGTGTGCCCGCGTTTCAGCCCTAAGAGCTTCGTATTGATTTCCGCAGGCATTTGTTACAGAAATGAACTAAAAATAGAGAATGGCTTACATCTAACTGCCATCTTATCTTCTTCTCTCTCAGGGGTACCAAATTCATGTCACAAAGTCGGTGAAGCCAGAGCCAGTTCAAATGAAAGACATACTCACCTGCAGCGGAGCTACCTTCCTCCCTAAGATGCCCTGTTCTCACAAGGTAGCATGCAAACGCCCAACCTTCCTGCACCAACACACGTGCCGAATAAATAGGATTTCATCTTGAGATTTTATCGTTTAAAGGAAAATTGATTACTCCCATTCGCTCCCCCTTTCCTCAGGCTCTAACCGTAGTGATTTCATGTGAGGAAGACTGGCATTTATGCGCTCCTGCTCTGTCAGCATCAGTCCCCATCGTCACTGCCGAGTTCGTCCTCACCGGGGTCCTGCAGCAGAAACTGGACTTCCAAACTCACGCGCTCTCTCCCCCTGAGAGCAGCCTCCAACCTGCTGTCGGCAGAGCAAGAGGCAGGAAGAAAACCTAGTGAGAGCGGGAGAGAGTTCAACAATCAACCGGACGCATTGACACTTGAATGTTGGCTACATGCTGACTGCAGGAATGCTGCTTCAGCCTTGCAGGGTTTGTTTTTAAAGCCACAACAGCTAAAAGAGAGCAGGAGTCGCTGCCGATCGCCTTCTCCCACCTCAGCCGTTTTGACAGGTAGTCAGCTGTGGTTTGGGGCGTTGCTTAATCACGTTGGAGTCTGATTTTACATTTATCAGCGACAGGAGCCAAAGAAATGATCAGAAGTGACTGGTGCCTTTTAACACAGAAGTAATCCAGTGTTTGTGTGTGCGCGCACGTGTCTTTTGTTTCTGCGTCCATTAACTATCACCTCTTACTCCATTAAGACCACGTGTAAACCTATTACCGCCAGGGAGGAGACACCAGACAGGGACCTGAATGCTGATGTTGCTCCTGCATCGATAATCTCAGTCTTCTTATTTTTACCCTCAGTAGAGTCTCTGAAACTGAACCGAGTACGGGATAGATCTTCCTCCCGCTCCACTGTCACGCTGTCAGCCTGATTGGCGTTTTTAAAAGAGCCATTACTTGTAACCAGTTTAACTTTTTAAAACGGTTTAATCATGAATATCACCATAGGTCTTTGTTTAAAATCATGAAATCTGTCTGTATTTCCATTGAACACATTAAATTTCTGTATCAAGGTCAGTGGAATTTTATTTACATTTTTTTACAAATATTTATAAAGGTATACATATTTTTTTTCTCCCCCAGAAGATATGATGAATATTCCGAGGGCTCTTGCTGAGCACTAAAGGTGCGTGTGAATCAGCACCCTCCTCGGTCTGAAATGGCCGCGTGTCTTCGGGGGGCCCAGGGGCGGCCGGTATTTCCCGACATGAGTCGAGTGGCTCCGAGAGTGAGCAGAGCCCGACATATTCCCAACATCTCCCAAATGTTGAGCAAGAGTCGTTAAGTCTCCCTTCACTGTTCGCGGGGGTTGCGAATAGACACGACGAGGGAGGGAGAGGAGAAAAAAAGGCAGCATCTGCGCATCTTTCCACCCCTGAAGAGCACACATCCGCGGACGAAGCTGCAGCCGGCGGAGGAGAGGTAGGCGACCGCATTTTTCATCACTAACATGCATGTGCGCTTGTTTGTCCCGCATTTTCCTGGTAGGTGACGGGTTAAATTCTGCAGTTTTTTTTTTTTTTTGGGTGCGGGATGCGCCTGTCGGCTGTCCCGACCCGGAGGTGAGTAATGAGACTTGGCGGCTGCGAGCAGGTTTATTACCATATTTTTCTTTTTCTGTCGGGGACGAAAAGTGTGAAAACATGGTTAACTGCATGATCGCTCCGAAAACTGGTTCGGCTTCAGCGGATGTTGCATTTAATCCTCAGAATTTGGGAGCCTTAAAAAACCCTGGGGCTTTTTAAAAATACGTTCTTATGAGTGAAATGTGTTTAATCTGTATTAAAAACGGAGCGTATACAACCAATTGGGTATCTTTTGTTATTATTATATTAGCGCTTCATATGGAAGTTATCTATTTGCTGGTACAATATTTGTGCCTATTTTAAAAGCCAGCTGGGTCCATCTGCAACAGCACGCCTGACTCTACCATTCCTGCTGGTCTGAGCTGCATGGAGGTCCACAGGGGCCATGGCAGCACTACAGCATCACCTTTATCACTACCAAAATTCCTCATCTTCTCTTGGGGCTGTTGGCTCTGTGTGTTTTGCACATCTAGGCGCTCGTCCCTCACCATCACTGATTTTAATGAATCTGACAGGTCCAAGCAATATGGTGGAAATCTGTCTCATCCTTTAGTTCACTGCAGCCGGCTTTGGGGTGAAAGAAGTTGTCAGCTGCTGCGGGCTTTTGTATCAAGGATAGACTTTTAGGAAAACTATTTGCATTTTGTCTAGACAATATTTTCTGGCTATTTGAGCAGCTTCCCCCCCCACCCCCACCCCCTGCACTGGTCTTTTCAGCGAAATATGCAGACGTCCTCGCTGATATTTACAGTTTTGTGGATTTGTACTTAAGCAAAGCTCACATCCGATTTCATACAGTCATGCAGCTATTTTTTCCACTCCTCATGTTTTATGAATGCATGTGGTTTTCTGACAAGACGATGCAGTGTGTGTGTGTG
Source organism: Pao palembangensis (assembly GCA_015343265.1). NCBI lineage: Eukaryota > Metazoa > Chordata > Actinopteri > Tetraodontiformes > Tetraodontidae > Pao > Pao palembangensis. The sequence goes on along the minus strand of CM027088.1, from coordinate 2,491,482 downwards.
TGCGTGTGTGTGTGTGTGTGTGTGTGCGCGCGCACATTCTTATGTCAGCTTGAGTGTGACTGTAAATAATTAGACTGTTTTTTTTAAGCATGACCATATGCACTCAAAACAGAGAAAAACACAGGCATTGCTTTGTAGGGTCCCCACATCTGCAGCCGTTTCCGCCTCTTCAAAGCTCCTGGACAAAGATCCGTCTGTGTTTCCAGTAAATAGAGAGTTAGACAAGAACAGGCTTTGATATTTCAGAGTGGGATGCGTTGACTTGGATTATATAAGAGAAGGAGGAGGCGATTTGGAGAGAAGGGGCCGATGAGAGCGATGCAGGAGGACAGGGGCGCTGTCAAACGGGTGAAGTTTACGGGAGCGGAGACACAGACGTGGTCACAGCCGTGGAAGAAAATAACCTTTGCGTTTGGGAGACGGTGGCTGGAAATGTGAAGAGAGGATGGAGAGAGCAGACAAACCAGGGAGGGGAAGTAAATAGAGTGAAGCTAAGTGAAGTGAGAGAGTTGGGGAAGAATGGCAGATGGTATATTTAGATATGCATTCATGGCTTCAGCCCAGATGACAGCATGTGAATACAAAAACACGAGTTTTCAGAGGCAGGGAGGAAGCCCCTGCAGGGGCTTCAAAGATGATGGAGGTTTGCGGGAGGCCCAGCTCTGTGGCAGGCGGAAGCACAGTTGATTTTTTTTAATTTTTCCAACATGTTTCTGTATTAAATGATGATTGTGTGGGTCAACTGTCAACGTTTCATCATCAGTCCAGGTGCCCTGGTCTCAGCTAAAGACACTACGGGTGGAAAATGGACTCATCAGACCCAAGCAGGGGTTCCGCTGCTCTAATGTCCGCTAAACTCTTCTGCTGGATGCTTTTCCTTGGGTTAGGTTTCTTAGCAGCTGTTTGACCAAATAAAGGCCTGACTGGCACAGCCTCCTCTGAACAGCTGATGAAGAGCTCTGTCTGCTACCTGAACTCTGTGGCATTTATCTGGGCTCTAGTCTGAGGTGCTCTTAACTTTTGCTTTCTGGGGCTGGATGAACGCAGCAGCACAGGTGACTCTTTTCTTCCTTTTCTTGTAGTGTTTAGATGGTTTTTTTGCGAGTGTGCTTGGGGATGCACTCGAAGATTTTTGCAATTGTCCTGAATATAAAAAGACAGGAAATTCCACAAATAAAGAGGAAGTGATGAACCAACCCCTTGAACCTAACTATTACTCCACTGTTCCAGTCCTTACCCTAGGAGCTGGACCCGACGACCCCATCAAGCTTGACTGAATAGGTGCACATTTGATTCAGAGAAAGCGCGCTAGAACGCCGTCTTCAGGCAGGCTTGTGTAATTTGCTGTTTCATATTTCTATTTTATATCTCATATTTTCTGCAATACGCAGATCTATGATACATTGGTATGGCCTTTGCACAATACTGAGTTTGACAAAATAATACGAAGGCCGGGCTTTTTTAAAACTGACCTGGGGTGTTGGCTGAGGTGATTGGTGTTCTCCTCGCAGGCTGCTCTTTTATAACCGAAGTCCAATAATAAGCTCAAAGCAATGGTGGCTAAATTGAGTCAGCAGGGACCATGAGATGATCTGTAGACCTTCAGGGGGTCTTATTTTAGATTGACAGTGTGACTAGAAAACATAATTGAATTTTAATGCACCTTAAAGAACCTCCATGGCTGTGTATCCATAACTGCTACATCGACACTTGAGATTTTGGAGCAGGGGATTTTGCTTCTGGAAAACCACAGGACCATTGGTTTTGCTCTTCCCTCATGATCTGTTGCATGTGATGTCTCAGCACAAGACAAAATTATCAATACTGTCAATATTTCAGCACTCCCGTGCACGTGAATAAAAAAAAACAACTGTCACCTGAGAATAAACGTGAAGGTGATCACCTTAGACCCAAAATCAATAAGAAAAGGAGACAGAAGATGCATTTTATCAGCTTAAAGTCTCAGTTGACCTTCATCTGAGGACCACAGGGTTAAATATATTTCTGACTGTTGTGGTTTAAGGATTTGAGCGACAATATTTTACTAGTTGAAATTAAAACCACTGGCTCGATTAACTGATATTGTATTTTTATCAAAAGATGCATTTTTTTTCCAGACCCAACAGAGCCAGCCAGGATGGCAACAGTCAGCGTGATCGTCGGCTTTCTCGTTGCCACAGGTTCGTCAACAACAAAAGAGTTCATTGTATTAATTCTTTCAGAGTTTTAAACCGAATGTACTTCTTCATTTACAGCTCTCTCTGCCCCTGTGCGAGGTAAGACCTCCCGCATGCCTGATTCTTATATAATTCTTACACTCATCAAATATAGATTCTGAGATCTTTCCAGGCCTTGAATATTTGCACGCTCTCTCTGTTCCTTCTAAAATCCAACTGAAGAAGAAACCGTGACCTTGTTCCACGGGGAAGACTTTCACATCATGCTGCCCTCCCTCCAGACGGAGGTCACGTTTCGGAACAGGTCCGTTCCCCGGTTGGGGGACGTGGTTCTGATGCATGGCGGACTGGTGCCCAGCAGTCGGGCCCATGTCAACCGCTACCACAGCCACCTGGTTATCGACGCGGTGACGGAGGGGGACGAGGGTACTTACACCGTCAAAAATCCAAATAAGCCCGAAGACGTCAGGCGCATGGTGCTGGTGGTCAGAGGTACTGACGGAAGTCAACATTCACTTTCATTTCACATGATCAAATTGTTTTTAAAATGTGCATTTTCTTAGACGTACGTCCTCTCAGGAGATGTCCATACAAGCGCAGTACAACAAAACATGAGCCCAGCTCGTTTGTTTGTTGGTTTATTAAGGTCCCCGTAAGCGTTTGCAGCTATTCTTGCCGGGGTCTAATCAACTGTCACGTGATTCAGTAGAACGTACATACACGATACAACGCACTCTTCCAGACCTGTTCATGTTTACAATTATTCCATCCACTCTTCGATCTAGACGTACCGGGACAACATAAACAATACCTTCAAGATATTTAAATTCATCCACTTCTAGAAAGGTCGTTACAACAAAGAACATCGTGAAATGTTCAGAGGTGGTGAAGATGCTCCCATGTGTGTGTGCGAGCATGTCAGATCTGCCAGGCACTAATTAGGCAGCCACCTACCCCTCTGTCCTCCCCCTCCCTGCTGTTTTCCTGTCTTCAGATTGTCTGCTCCTTACCCCCTACCCTTTCATTACGGCTGCTCCGGTAGCGTCTGTGCTTCTGTCTACTTTAAATGTTCAGACACTTCCCTGTCCGCCGTCATTACAGTCCCTGCTTCCTTTTCCTCCAGAACTAATTGCTTTTACTTTCCAGACTGCACCAACGAGCAAATCATTAAATACGGAGGCAACTTCCGCATTCTGCTGTCAGGGGTGAACTCTCCCATCACCTTGGAGTACAGGCCCATTGCTGTGGAGGCCAACCAGACATTTAGGTACAATCTTGGTCGTTTAACCGGAGGGAGTCTCTGAATCCTTCAACCGTACGCTGCACATCTCCACCCCTATACACCGCCCTCCCTTTCCCTCCTACAGGCCTGCTCTGGTGCTGCTCACCAGCACAGGGATGTCCAGGGAGGGCTACCAGGGTCGAATCAGTGTCAGCAAAAGCCACGTGACCCTCAGTGCCGTCACAGGCGCGGACGAGGGCAGCTACACTGTCAGGGACGGGGACGGCGAGATCAAAAATAAACTGTGTCTCAAAGTCAGAGGTGAGGGGACAAATGAAGACGAGACATCCCATTTTCCCATTTTCCACACCTGACCTGATTTCCCCGAACAGCAGCAGCAGCATCACCGCTCTGCCAGGATGTTTGTTTTTGCTCTTCTCCTTTGAGTGATCCTTTAGAGCTCTCCTTGTCCGCCATAATGGCTTTTTAAAGACCCAAATGTTAATGGGCTTCAGCAGGATAATGCATTTTAGACGATCCGCGGGACTGTGAAAGGAGCTCGTGATGTATGCCCTTCCGCCTCTGTGTCCCTGCGTTGCAGAGCACCAGAACTTTGTGAGTCTGCCAAGCGGTGAGAAACTGAAGATTGATCTGATACTCAACAGCTCCCTGGTCCACCTGTACTACAGCCCGGACAGTGACCCCACGCCCCGTCTGCTGCTGGACAAGGGAGCATTTACAAGTGCAAGTGGAGCCTCTAACACCACGCGGAAGCATCGGCTCAGAATCATGTTCTAATTTCCACCCGAACTGCGATCTGCTTTTGGACTGAACTAACGTTACTGACACACCTGTGTTTTGCTTGCAGGCCCAAACTGAGCTTGGATTTGAGGGCCGTCTCTCTATGGAGGGTTCACTGGTGATTCTGGACCAAGTCAGGGCTGCTGACGTAGGCCAGTTTAAAATTACCGACATACTGGGTTTCACTGTCTCCAGGATCCACCTGGAACTACAACGTGAGCGCTGGCCCCCGTGCTCGCATAGCGGCGCAGCAGCCTCCCTCTTCTCAGTCTGCTGCAGCAAACTGCTGCAACGTAAACATGCAAATGAAAGGTCATCTGAATTATTTATGATCCTGTTTTTTTTCCCCCTCGTCTTGCCTGAAGCGTACAAGCTGGAGACTCTGTATGTGACCATCATTGCCTTGTTGGGCCTGCTGGTTTTCCTCCTGCTGGTGTGTCTGCTGTCCTGCCTGATCAAAGTGAAAAAGAGGGCCAAGAGGGCCGCAGCTCTGGAGAAGATCGCACAAAACGCTGGAAAGGAGAATGAAGGAGAGGCCTTCAGACAGGTCAGATGGACGCCTGACCGCGTCCCGGGGCTACTGACGCCTGTCCCATCACACCCAGGTGACTGACTCTTGGCTTTTTGTCCATTTGCAGGTGGTCAAGAACATCACCAAGCTCAGCGAGCATTCCCAGGCCGAAAATACAGAGAAATCCCAGAGCACCGAGGTGGATATTAAAGTAAGGGTCCGTGATGCAGCCAGTGATGGAAGCGTTCCTTTGAGGTGTTTTAATGATGTCTCCGTTTTGTTTTATGCTGCTTTCTGCGTTCAGACAGCTGCAGCTTTTTCAGAACGCTGCTGCTAGAGCCCTCGCTAACGTCAACAAAGCGGATGACATCAGTCCAGGTCTCGCACTTTGCGGCGGCTTCCCGTGTGATGGAGACTCGCTTCGTTGTCTTATTATCGTTTTTTTTTTTCTTCTTCTTCTTCTTTTTTTTTTTTTTAAACCGCTGGATGATTGAGAATCCAAATCCCAGTCTGATGTGCTGCTCTGTGAGGAATTATCCGGACCTCTCGGGCCTTCTGGGACGGGTGAAGCAGCATTTAACTGCCATGTCCACGAATACGTGCGACATCTCGACACATGGGTGCATTTTGCACGAATCTGTTGCAAACTCCCAGAAAACCCGAAGGACGTTCCAACCCTCAGCTCTTTTAAATTTATGTTTAATGTGCGTCTCTTTGCCAAGGTATTCAAAACAGTACATTACCTTTGTGAGAGTTTATTTGCATCTTGCACTGCAATGCACCCTGACTTTAATTCTCCTGTTTTATTCAATTTCAGCTTATTACCTTATGTTCTTTTATCCTGTTCAAATCACACTGATCTGTCTCTGTTACATTCCTTTTATATTGATATAAATTTCCCCTCGACGTACTTGACTTGGGTTACTGGGAGGCGTCATTCTAATTAAATATAACATGTCTGTTTTGATTCAGGGTCTGGAGGTCTCTTCTAAGGAGGTTGGGGTCAATAATCTGGAGACCAGTGACTCAGGAGTTGGATTTAACACTGCCCTACCGCTGGACACCGACACCGATGCCCCTGATCAGATCTCTGAGTCGACAGCCGTAACTATCTCTGCGGCCCCTGAAACCAAACCGAGTCCACCATCTGCCACTGGGTCCGCGCCCAGCGCTCCCCCATCTACAGAAACCAAGCCCACACCTGAGGAAACCCACGATCAGCCAGAGGAAGCACATTTGGGTGTCTCCAAACCAGCAGATGCTAAACCCAGTCCTGTCCCAAGCCCTGAACCCAAAGCCGCTTCCAGTCCGGCTGATCCGAAGCCCGCACCCAGCCCGAGCCCTGAGCCTAGACCCACTGCTCCGATACCTGAGAGCGCCCTAACTCCACCAGCCGAGTCCCCCAAACCGTCTGCCCCGGAGCCCATCACCAACGGCACGCCTGAACCTGGCCTGGATCACACTGACGCCACTGGAAGTCCTGCTCTGAAATCAGCTCCCCCTAAAACCCCCGAGGTGGAACTGAAGCTTAGCGGAACTGCGGGAGAGGCCTCCAAAGACGGCACTGTGGCAGAGGAGTCATCCACCACCGCCACCTCCGCCACCTGAAAACTCTGACGATACCAAAGAAACAGAGCACAGCATCTACTGCCGCTGCAGAGAACCACCCCCACCCCAACCAGACAACGAAGGAACCACCTGAACTGGATCAAGGATGTAAGGCTTTCACATCGTACGCCTGGACTCAGTTTCACCTGAATAACATTTGTCGTTTACACACTGATCTAAACACTAACCTTCACACCCAGAATGGATTGGGGATTCTGGTGGTGATGGATTTTTTTATTTTTTTTTATTTTTTGTGGTAACTCTACAACATAAAATCCAAATTTTGCATTGTTTACTCATAACATTTACAGTGAGACACACAAGGCGGTGATTATACAGGATTACCACAGTTAATTACAAAATAAAATCACATCCTTATGTAGCATTAATAGCAGTTATAGTCTTTTAAATATAAAATTCAGTGTGTTGCCTCCTACCAGGGTCAGCACACACACACACACACACACACACACACACACACGAGGTCCGAGGGCCGTACAGATACAGGCATTGGTAATAAAAGACCATACCTTGACCATACCTTTAAAAAATGAATAACCCTACTGATTCTGTCAGGGGTGCACGCTCCGTTTTCTGCATGTGGATCAAACAAATTGCATGAATTTTTTAGCCAGTGTCCCTCTGTGTTTCTAGCAAAGTGTTCTGCATTTAATTGGATCTTGGACAACTAATGTACGTATGTCCGTAACATACTTACACGTGCAGTATATCATCATACTGAAAAATAAATAAAATAACACCTGTTATTACCAGGCAGATGTCAACAAATAGTTCAAAGTGTGCTGTTTGCAAAGTCTGGACTGAGCTGTAGACTCCCAGGGGACATTTTGGATTATTAAAATGAGTTTTGCAAACAGATCCCCGAGGCCCAGATCAGCCCCTTCACCCTCTAAATCCCTCCATCATTTCTCCGAGTTTCGGAAGCTCAGCTAAGGAGCAACGACGGGCTTTTAATGGAAGCATGTTTCAGCTGGGCTTTGCAGAATACTTAATGAGAGTCAGATATTTCTGACTTTGCGGAGTTCTTTGTCCTTTTCACTCCGTCCTCGTCCCTTTCATGTCCTGAGCCTTCAACGTCAATTAGAAATGAGAGGCTTATTTTTTTAATCTACACATATTTGCTCCAAAATACTGTATGTGTTGAAGCCTTTGTCAAATATATATCTGAATCTGTAATGACATGTGGATGGTCAGTTAACAGAAGATTCGGTTTGGTTCACCTAAGCTCGGTGCAAAGGAGACGTTTGCAAAGCTTAAAGCGTGCATGTAGTCACCTCTTTTCTAGAGCGATAAAGAAGTCAATGAAGCCACTATCCAGAGCACAAAAAAAATAAACATTTGGCATTTTTCTTATTTAAAAACAAAGAAGCCCTCTATTCTATTTAAAATCTTTTTCACAAGTTTCTATCTAATGAGTAAAACAGATTGAAGATGGCTTGAGGTAGATAGGTCTAAAACCAACTGGCTTTTATTGGCAGACTTTTAAATTGAATACATTTTTCTTAGGTTAACGACAAAAGATATTATATCACTCTGCAAAGCCATATGCCAAAGTACATTTAAATGTCAAACGTGTTTGAAAAATATGTAGCAAAAAAAGTCAAACACTTTATGATCTGCATATGCACCATTTTTATCCCAAATCTGTGGAGGAACTCCACACACACACACACACACACACACACACACACACAAATTCAACACTTTTTCCAGCCTTGTAAATACTGCATGTGTTCTCCATTTTAACTTCTTAAGGCTGAATGTTATTTGTGGATAAAATAGATGTTGTATTTATACTAAATAAAGACGTGAACTAATTGAAATTTCTCACAAAGATTAACGCTGGAATATCGAATACTAAAAACATACACAACTATATTCTCAGAGCACTAATATTCACTACTAATATTCACTAATGAGTAATTTAACACCAATACTGTACAAATCTATCACAGCTGTGTATGTCGTTTGTATGACCAGTTATTGGCTGTTGTTGCCTTTCCCACCACAGTATTTATATGTCGTATGAAACCATCAAAGCCGCCCGAAGCGTCGATTGCAGCATGTCCTGGAAGCGAGAATGTTATCGTCCTATAATGTCCTGTGCCCGTGAGCAGATGGGGTGTCTGTGTCTGTGTGCCTGTGATGCTCCTAATGTCGGTGTGATTTATGACCGTTGTGCGTGCGCCGAGTCTCTGCACGGGCAGTTTGTACGCACCCCCCCCCGTCTGTTGTAAAGTTGTCATGTGCCTGCTTGAATCATCTCGCTGTGCGGAGGGGAGGGAAAAAAAACAAAGAGATGCGCTGCAGCGTGTGGATGTGTTAACTCGAGGTATACAAGTGACCCCTGTCTTGGCTCCTGTTTTGTTTAGTGCCTATTAAACTGTAATTAGTCACTCTTAATGGGACCTTCTTTCTGATTTAATATTAAAACTGGCTGTGTGACCTGAGTCAGCAGAGTGATGCAACTGGCTGCTCTGTATTATAAGTCTATGGGAGATGTGTGATATATTGCATAAAATTAATGGTGGTGATGGTGCTGAGCATAGAGAATGTTGTGCATGTTCTTGGGGTTTTTTTTCCATGTCATTAACTAAAGCACAGTTTGGCAATGCAAGGCTTTACTGAAAAAATAAAGATCTCGGGTTAAGCTCATGAGGAATGTTAGAGCACCGTTTCTTGCAGATTGTCCATGATTGTAATATTAAGCCAAACCTCGCAGAGCGATCGAGACGTGAGGACCGTCGTATTTGTGCAGTAGACAGGACAAGCTACTGGTTTACCAGCATCTCAGAGACAGGCTATGGTTCGAGTGGAACTGAGCTTATGCCAGTTTCTGTTTTCATAATCAATTCTGACTGCACAATAATGATAATAATACTAATAAAAACCACCACTTTTATGACCGCTGGCACGCCTGATCCTGTTTACTTCCACTGGTCTGGCCTTACTGTGGCGTGACACCTCACCTGTTCTCTCTGTACTCCCTCTTTGCACAACTCTTCACACCGATGTTTTGTAAAAAGGAAAAAAAAATGTTTTCTTTGCTTTATTTCATGTCCAGTAGAATACTAATAAACAAGAGACGGCGACTTTTGTTGTCTTTGCTGGTCTGTTGTCTGGGTAGCAAACGCGCTGAAGGACGCTTCTGTCTCAGAGCTGTCCACTGCGTCTGCGTCATCTTCATTAATGTCAGCCAACATTTGTTTGGAGTGTCAGACGCTGCTTCCTCGCCCCTCGGGCCCCCGATGCGACCTCACCAGGGGCACATGGTGGCAGAGCAGGAAACAGATATTAATAAACAAGCCAAAGGTCACATGACAAAGCATGCAAACACGTATGCTGGACCCCAGAACCACCATCTAGCTGCAAAAGACAGCCTTCCCTTTGTCTGGTTTCTAAATATAGCTCTTTTCAGATGTGTAAATAGATTTTTTTTTATTAAATATCCAACTGAGTCATCCTTGGAGTTGGATGAAAATCTACACCAGTTGCTCATCTATTTTAGTCAAAGTCAAAGTAAATTTTAATGTCAATTATGCTATACATGCTCGACATACAGCATAAATGAAATTACAGTCCTCTCAATAAATAAAACTGCAAACTAAACTAAATAAAAAAGAAAACTACCTTGAAACTACAACTAAGAAAAACTACAATTTACAATATAAACTATTACAGTATATGACACAGTCATGAGTATATAGGCACGATAGTGCAAGCGAGCAGGGGTGAAGTGAACTGTGCGCAGGAAGTGTGTGTGGTAAATGTCCAGTAGGGAGGAGAGACTTGAAGAGAGACACCGATGATGAAGGTCTTGCGGCAGGAAATGGTGCAGGCGCCGTACCGCACGGTGATGCAGCTGGTCTGGATGCTCTCAATGGTGCCTGTTTATGTCCCTCCCTCCTCATGGGGGGCATCTATTCAAAATACACGTGTGCTTGAATACCAGCAGAGATCATTTGAGTTTGACTCAGAGTTCCACTTCCACTAACTCTATGTAGGTCTACCCCATGTTTGATTCTTTTTTATAGCTTGGATGAGCTTTTCCTGCAACATAAAAACACACACAATGACTGAGGAGAATTTGAAGGAAAAAAAATGGAATGGGAGAGTTATTAATTCTAAAATCCTAAAACTGATAGAATTTATGGACTATGTCTGGGATATTCAGTCTGTCTGTTGCTGCCTTAAATTAAAGCAGCAGATGGAAACTGTAAGTTAAAAGGAGCTTACCTTTTGCTGTTGGTATCTTTGTTGTGGTTTGGTACATTCCAGATGTGAAGAACTAAATGTAGAAAAGACTCCAATCTTCAGAGGGAAATGTCCTACCTCTAGGGTGATCTAGGGAGCAAAACAGAGTCGGAGTGGAGGACATTAAAACACGAGAGAGTTAGAGAGAGAGAGGATACATGGCACACAATCAACAAAATGCACGATGAAAACTCATCACACTGAATAAAACAAGGTCGTACTGTACATTCAAGGTGAATATTAATGACAGTACGTCAGCGATAAAGAGCAGTCAAGAATATAGGGAGCCATTAAAGGAAGTTGTCAGGCTGCCCATGACAGAAGCCATTAAAGCGAGCTGGCTGACTGGTCGCAGCGATTTATGGAGGCAGCAGACACATAAGGGTCTATTTCTGTCTGGTGATGTCTTTGGAAACAAAGGTGAACAGAAGCAGTTCGTCAAGGAGGAAATAAAACAAGCAGCGGATAATGCCTGATTATTTTTGTTTTTAATGCCGGTGGGAGGTAGACAGAAAACGTGTTGCAATGTTTCTCGTTCTGGGGTTTACTCAGATTATTTCTGTGCTGTTTTTCCTGAGTCAGACATTAAAGTCTGAGTTTTACTTTTATGCTGCTTTAGAAATGCATGTCTGCATCTAACCACACAACTACGATTCTATTGCACTGATTTATTTATGTAAAGCAATAAAAATTGTTTTTTCCATCTCAGTACCTCTCTCAACACTCACACACATACAGGTGCACAGGAACACCATTACTCTTCTCTGCAAAAGTCCTTCATCTATAATTCATGGCCACGTCCTGGCAAGTGACTGTGCTGGGCTGTAGTTGAACTGCATCCCAGGGCACTACAGCACAGGTGAAGGAGGACACAGACAGGAAAGTGCTAGCAATTTCTAACTGAAACAAAGCAGTGGAACTCTACTGTTGGCTGATAAATTCCATTTAGTTCCTACTGAATTATTATAGAATAGATAACAATTTACTTCATTCATTATGCATTCGGTAAAGCTATCGTTTGAAATAATTGTGTCTAAAGTATTTAATGTATTTTTTTTTTTCAAACTGTCCTGTTCAATCACCATCAATATACAGTATTATCAGTAAAACACAGTAAAACAAGATGTTGTAGATATGAGAACGAGCAAACGTGATTAGAGCAGTCATTTCAGTTGAAAAAAAATCGATATTAAGATAAGTAAAAAGCATGTAAACTGATTATCAGCAATTATTTAAATTCGACTCTTCCTTTTGTCTATAACAACAGATAACGGCATGCGCAGTTGAATGAGCCCCGCGTTGTACGTGCTCCAAACCAACAGATGGCGATAGCAATAAACAAAATTGAAGAAGAAGAAGAAAAACGACGGCGACGTTCATACGGCTCAGGAAAATGACTTCATTGACGTAAACAAGAATATGTCGCACAGACTGACCCAAAAAAGAGGTACAAATTATTTTCGTTGTCAAGTTTACTCTTTCTAATCATTTTAGTATTTTACATTTCACAAAAATTACTTTGATTTCTCTACAATCTGTGGACCTCCAAGTGGCTGAGTGTGAAATTAGCGTCACAAAGTACTTGGCCAACGTTAGCTTAGCGTGCAGCATTTGTAGTTTTTCCCTGGCGATGTAAACATATAATGCCTCTCACCACCGTACTAATGCAGAAGTCGTTATTTTGCATTTTCATACTTTTTTTTTTTTTGTTTCTTCTTAACGATACGTTTCTTTCAATGCTGGTTTCAGACATGAACGGGCAAGCAGACGCTGAAATTGACTATAAGAGAAAATACAAAAATCTCAAGAGAAAATTAAAGTTTCTGGTTTATGTAAGTCCCAGTATTTTAAATTAGATATATATATTTTAATGTTTCTTTATTTTTTCACGTATATGTACATCCTCAGATTTCAAATTCGGGTTCTCTTTTGCAGGAGCAAGAATGCTTTCAGGAGGAGCTGAGGAGAGCACAGAGAAAGCTTCTCAAGATTTCCAGGGACAAAAGGTCAGTTCACATTACGTGGACATGACACTGGGCCGTTACCTAACATGTTATTCTAACAGTGCATGTAAACAAACTTTATTTGTTTTAGCTTCCTTTTGGACAGACTGTTACAGTACGAAAGGATTGACGAAGACTCCTCAGGTAGGTATTAAACATCACCCTAGCGCATTCAGAATTGTTGTAAACTGTCAAGCTCTTGTCTCTTCCAGATTCAGATGCAACTGTTTCTTCAGAAAATAGTGAAACAGAAATCCTCGGAGAAAGAGAAAGAGAACGAGATGCAGCAAAGAAGTATGCAGGATGTTTAAATAACTTACATTATGAAATCAGAAGTCTTACTTGGGTATAAAAAGAAGGTTTACATATCTACTATCACGTTGTTGTTGTTATACGAGTTAACTGTTTGCTTATGTTTTTACTATGGTTTTCTTTACTAATGTGAACATGAAAAATGTATTTACACAGACACGTATTAGTTTTGTCTTGTCGTAATTTTTTTTTTTTTTTTTTTTGACTTGATGCCAGAAGACGAAGCAGTCCAGGGGCCTGTCTTCCTTCATCAGCATCCCCTCACCTCGCCCTGATGTCCCGGCCAGGGGTCAATTCGCTGCATTCATCTGGAGCTGGACCCTACCTGAATACTGTGAGTTTCTCTTGAAGTTTCTGGCAGCGCTATCATGATTGCCACTGTCGTGTCGTCATACTGATTTGATTTGACATGATCTCTATAATTTCAGTATTTTATCATATTATCCTGACATCGGCTTTATCTTTCATTTGATGCTTAAGGGGCTCACTGTCATCACATTATTCATTCTTTTGTGTTTATGTTTGTGTGTCTGTCATGGAAACTGTCTGTGCTTGTGTGATTACTTGGCAATCTGGGGCTGGTATGTGTGATGGGCAGATGCCCTTCCCACCAGAAATATTGGCTCCCCCAGCTGACCGAGTGAAGAAGGAAAAAAAACCAAAGACACCTAAAAACAAGAAAGAGACTGCAGGGAAGGTGAGACAGAAAAAGGGAAAATAAAATAGTTACATATAAATATCATAATGAATGTGCCATTTTCATTCACAATATTCCATCTTTATTTGTATAGGTTTAAAGTCAAGTACCGTATAAGAATTTTTAGATGTTAACATTATGTTTGTCACCATTGTTAGGATTTTTCCCGTCATTTAACATTTGTAACTATTTTGTGTATTTGTAACCCTTTTAGGTTTCTACCCCAGTGGCATCTAATTATGCTTCAGCAACCGCAGGCGCTTCAGCAGCTCGAAATCCTTTCAGCTGGGTCCCCAGACAGATGCTTAGCGGAGATGCAGCTGAGGAGGAGGGAGACAGTGATGCAGACAGCGACAGAGATGAAGACAGAGGAGAGGGAGACGAAGCAGAGCTCGTCATTGACATTCCCAATGAGTGAAGCTGAGTATAACTTTATTTGTGTGATAATGAAAGAATATAATGAGGACTACAACAAGCAAGAATGGGTGTTGTATTCAGTTCCTGTTTATAAAAAACAAAACAAAAAAAAAAAAAAAAAACGAAATATGGCTCCATCTTGTGGACACTTTTCAATATTGCAATATCAAAATATATTAAAGGATTCTGTCATAAATGCGGGTTTCTCGATCGACAGCATGTAAACCTAAAGTGAATTTTGATGCGTAATTATTTTTGGCTGTACATTCAACAATGTTTGTCATCTGAATCCTCTGTTACAGATTTCAGTTGTGAAAAAAGTTTGAATTTTGAAGTAATTAAATCGTTTCTGTTTCAAAATAAATTATTTTTTTTTATAAAGTTAGCATTCTTATCTTCTGTGTGTTAGTAGTTTTAGTTAGTCCTCATAAGGTGACCTGATGCCCCGCCTAAAACAACACCCTGAAAGTCAGTCAGAAGGTATGCTAGAGCCTGCGTTGTTGCTTTGGTTATGCTGCCAGTTCCAAAGTGCAGAAAGCTGCGAACTTAGAAACTGTGTTTTCATTTTGCACTTTTATTTGTTATCACAACTTGTAATGCTGAAGAATTACGATCCTGCCCATGACAAGCCTGAGGGAGACTGTACCTGGAGTCAGCTGTAATTCACTCAAAAGATTTTTTTAGTTATTTGTTGTTTTGTTTTTTAAACATGCACAATTTTAATCATTACCTTCACCTAGCTGCTGCATAAAAACTTTGTAAAGCGAATGTGCTAATATCATGTCTCAACAGGCCTCAAGAACTATGCAAGTGATTTTGGAAGTGAAACTATCCCAGAACTGCAGCACTGCAGTTGAAACTGAGCCACGGCTCCTCAGACTCATGCCGGGATGATTCCTTAATGATGATTTTAGGAAGCAACTGTGTTAAGTGAAGACTTGACTTCACATGAAACTTTATATCTGCTTCAATAAGAATGAAGCAATAGTCTGAATGAAGACTTTAGCGATGGAAACTCAAGCTCACTCAATCATCTCACTACCCTTGCAGAAAAAAGCCAATGTTTGGGAATGCAGAAGTACAAGTAATTGACTGAGTTTGGGTGTGGGCTTGTGCACCTGGCAACCCTTAGAGTCAATGCTGTAACCATGGAGTGTAAAAGTGGGAGGGGTGCAGTGGAGGTGGCCAGAGGGAGAGTCAGAAGGGTGGAACTGACAGGAGGTGAGGCTACAAGGGAAATGAGGTAGTAAGCAAGATTGTGCTGGCAACACAGGAATCCTTCTGTTAGGGTAGAGCTGTGAAGACAAACATGGTTGGAGACACGCTGATGGAGAAAATGAGGAGTGTGTGAGGAGAACCAGCCATCCACAGCCAACCTCCAGTGCTTCCCCGTCTATATACGGAATCTACTGGATAATTTATTCGCCTCTCCCTCTGTGTGTGTGGGAGGGAGAGAGGAGATTTGCTGATCTCACCACCACCATGCTGTGTTCTGCCCCCGCTGCTACTGCTGCTGCTGCTGCTGCTGCTGTCTGGCTCCTGGTAGTGCTCAGTCCAGGCCTGTTGTTCTCGGCTGAAGACGCCTCTGATTCAGGCTTCAGCCTCTGCAGAGACTCCTTCTACAGGCAGACCCCTCCTAAGGCTGCTCCTGCGGGGCCGCTGCTGCACCCACTCTGCCACAGACTGCCCGGGGGACAGGCGTTCGCCACGGTGTCCAAGCCGACCTGTGACACCACTGTCTACTCCGCGTTTCATCTCGGCCGTGGATGGACAGAAAGGGAGGGTCAAGAAGAAGGAGAGTTAGTGGTAAGATCAAACAGTAGTGCTGTTTGTGAATATTGGAAGAAATTATTGATTGTAAAGTAAATGCTGCACTTTTTATATGCTGTGACACAATAACGAAGTCGCGATGAGAAAACGTGAAGATGATAAAGCAAAAATCTGCATTGGTCACTGGCTAATTATGGTGCATGTTTGTGTGATTTCATGTAATAAAACAATCACACAGGCATTTTTTTTAAGTCAACAATCAGAGTAAAGTAACAAGCAAAGGTCACTGTTGATCTCAGAATGATCCACGTTCTATTCATGTGCAATCATATTTAACGCTTATTTGATGATAATTTCTGCCAGACGGAGAACGAAGACAGCGGTGATGCTGTGGTACCAGCTCTTCTCAGAGGAGGTGCTGCTCCGTCCAATCCTGGATCACCGTCAGACCCTCTGCTGCAGCTTTGGGACTCAGCAGTCACAACACTGGTCCAGTCGGGCATTAGTCCCAGTTGCAGTAGTTTAGGAGGTGATCTGTACATCCTGACCGGGAGGGGCCGTCTCGGGGCCCATGAGGATGGAGACAAATGTCAGACGGAGCCGCTGTGGTCTGCGGTGTGCTGCGCCGTCCCCGAGGGGCGGAGTGACTTCAGCGTGGCGTTAATCAGAGAGGCAGCAGAAGAGGAGAAGCAAGTGAGTGTGAGGGAGCTGGAGGAGGCGCTCGGAGTGGCACAGCTGTTCTCTGAGGGCTGCCGAGGAGCCGAGGGGGGCAGTGTGGAAACCACAGCAGACCTTCTCGGCAAAGGCGTCACAAACACCATCAGTCAGGCCGATGATGGAGAGGCGGTCGATTCGAGTGGAGCCACTAACGGCGGGGAGCCAGAAGGAGCGGTGGCCTACGCTCACGCTGACGTCGCACAAACGTCAGCAGAAGCAGCAACTTCAGAGGGGGGAGAGCAGCAGGAGGTGATGCACTCGGGGGAGACCTCGCCTGCAGATGAAAGTGCAGTTGAGCAAGAAGGCGACAGGAATTCCAGCAGCATTCTTCTCTTTGTCATTTCCACCATTGCGTCCGTCCTCACAGCTCCGCTGCGGCCTGTGTTCTCCACCGTCACACAGTTACCAGGACAGGTGATGCAAGGCGACCATCAGCTGCATGAAATCCAGAACAGAAACAGGCAACATTATATATTAATACTGAATTCCCGTAGTGCAGTGATTTATGTGTAAACAGTGTTTGCAGTTCACACTTTCAAAGATTTTCCTCATTCCAGCTTGCGCTTGCTCAAACTGGAATGACACGTTAGACCAGTAGAAGGTGTTAACTCTTTATATTCTCTTAGGTTATCGTGTGATTACTTTAGTTTTTAGGATGAAAAACAGCAACAACTGACTTTATTGTCTCCACCAGGTAACATATGTCCTTCAGGAAGACCTTGGAGTTTTATCTACCTTGCCTGGAGATACATTCTCCCTACTCTACCTCTTGACCTCCGACCTCTTCTCCTGGATCGGAGCAGCTGCTGATACGCTGTTGGGTTTTGGGAAAAACTGCTTCGCTAATGCCTACCACTGCAGCTCCTGCATGATGGGGGCCCTACTGGACAGCTGTTACACTGGGGTCACGGGCATGGGGACGCTGACTGGAGATGCTGTGGGGATATTTGGTAATGGTTTGGATAACTGTTGGTGGGTTACCAGGTTTTTCGGAGGGAGGGTGTGGGAACAGAGTGAGGGGTATGTGGGAACAGTGATGTCAGAGATGGGGGGTCAGGCAAAAGCTGTTGGTGGTGGTTTGACAAGACTGGCATGGAGGAGTGGGAATGGGGCGGGTAATATATTTAGGGTGGGAGGGGGATTAATAATGGGGGTGACGGATATGGCCATTGGTGCAGTACGAGAGGCGTTTGGACAGGAGGCAGAGACATAAATGGAGCAAAGGTCTTTAGCAACAGCTTTTTTTTTTTTTTTTTTTTTTTTAGGTTTAGCTTAGAAATTTAGAAAGTGTGATAAAAGGGGAACCACTTCAGATGTCATTTGATACGCCTTAGAATGGTTGTAGTTTTTTCACTGTAACTGCTGTCTTTGAGAACTGGGCTAAGCACGTAAAGTACTGTGTGATGCTTTTGGATGTAATCATTTAAAATAATAATTGCAAGATAACTTAAATATAAACGTCTGTGTGTGTTTTAATAAAACCTAATGCTGGCTGAACGGTCTTTGTATACGGTGCAGTTTGAAAGTTTTCTGACCCTTTCAATTTTCCTCATTATTATATTGTTTTAAAAAATCAAATATTACCTGATCAGTTACCATTGAATACTTCAAAATAATAACGTGAAAAAGAGTTTTTGAACTGTTTTCTTTGCAGGTTTATTAAAAAAATATTAATATTAAATCCAATATTAAAATGTTGGATTTAAATAAGTATTCATGCTTTACTGAGTACTTAGTTAAAGCACGTTTGGCAGCAATCACAGCCTCCAGGGGGCATTCCACTCATACCTTCAAATTCCCTCAAGCTCTCCAGGTTGGATGAAGACATTTTCAGTCATCTCCAGAGATGTTTGATTTAGTTAGGCTCTGGTTTATACACTGAAGGACATTTACATAGTTGTCCCTAAGAAACTCCCGAGTTGTCTGAGGTCCTGAGCACTCTGGATCAGGCCCAGATTAAAAGAGTGCTGCAGTCACGGTCAACCTTTTGAGAGATTCTCCCAGAAATATTTAAGTTTTTTGACAATGTCTTTTTTTAGATTTGCAAACATGTCTTAAATTCACTTTTCACACTCTGTAGTATTGACTGTAAATTGATTACAGAATATTGGAATTTATATGTATAAATAATATCTTTATTACAAATAAATAAAAAGAACTTTGAGGAGTTGGCGACTTGTCCAGAGTCCTCCACCCGCAATAGGGAAACGGGAGAAAATGGATGGATGGATAAACAATTAAGAAAATAGAATTATTGCAACTAAAACGCTCTAGCTCAAGATGCTGTGGCTTTTATTTTAAAAGAATAACAAGTATTTATTTTACTTCCGTTTTGTGGCGGAAGCAGTATATCGTACCCGGAACTAATTGCTGGCTCGTTGCATCAGTCAGCGCGTTGGAGTCTTGCGGCTGTTCTTCGCTAAGCTGACGTCTCTCTGGTTCATTCAAAGGTACGGACCGGTCGGAGTAGAAGTGTTTTAAAATTATCTGCTTTTTTGTTAAAGACCAACTTTAACACAACTAGTTAAAGCATTGAGAAGCCTACTTATGGCACCCTGCGTTTAGCTGTTTGCGTCCACAAGTTTGTCAGTTCTGATAAGGTCACTCTGATTAGCCTGTTTGACTACTTCTCAGCCTGTGACATCTGGTAGATCTGAAAAACAAATAGCTAACGACCTGTAACAGCCACCATTTAATGGCAAACGTTTACTAAACTAATACCCAGGTGTGTGCAATACATACAATCAAGTACAATACAGTGAATGTGTGAAATAGTTGGTCACATAATAACCCACTCCTGAACTGCTGATATTGATCATAATGCATATCTTTCTGCCACACTGTTCACGGAACATTGACATGAATAATACGCAGTCTAACTACTTTTTGTCTCTGCTAGAGATGGCCACTCTCTATGTGTCCCCTCACCTTGATGACTTCAGAAGTCTTTTGGCTCTGGTTGCTGCAGAGTATTGTCCCTCATCTCGCCCAAACACCCTCACCGAGGATCCTCCCGCCTCCCTTAACGCCTGTAGCAGACCCACCCTTCTGCTCGGAGCAAAAGAAGGGGGCTCCGTCTTGAGTGGGGCCACTGCCGTGTCCTGGTATCTGGCGTTGAAGGGGAAGAAAGCAGGTGGAAATGCAAAGCAGCAGAGCCAGGTCTGGCAGTGGCTCAGCTTCGCAGACAATGAACTTACCCCGGTGTCCTGTGCTGTGGTATTTCCACTAATGGGCATGACAGGATTGGACAAGAAGGTGAAAAGTCCTTTCAGATTGTTTTAACTGTGTCAAGATTTAGTCTTGAGTGTTTAATTTTATTAGACTGTTCGTGTGCTCTCAGATTCAGCAGAACTCTAGAGCGGAAGTGATGCGTGTTCTGAAGGTTCTGGATCAAGCACTGGAACCAAGAACCTTCTTGGTTGGGGAGAGCATCACACTCGCTGACATGGCTGTTGCTATGGCTGTTCTTCTACCCTTTAAATACGTGCGTAGTGGTGTCTTTCCTTCATAAACTCTTTGAAATTTGTGCAGCCCTGAGACACTTCAGTGGTAAACAGTCCAGTTGTTACTTTGTCTAAAATCTGTTTTTATAGGTTTTGGAGCCATCAGACAGGAAAGTCTTGACTAATGTGACAAGATGGTTCACAACCTGCATCAATCAGCCAGAATTCCTCAGGGTTTTGGGGAAGATCAGTCTTTGTGAGAAAATGGTGCCGGTTACAGCAAAGATGAATACAGCAGAAAGTGCGACTTCTGCTGTCAATACTGCTGCTCCTACTACTAATGGTCAGACACTGCGCTAGTAAATTCAAGAATATTTCAATTTTTAGAATTAACATGGATCTAGATTTTCCTTTAAATGTCTTCTTGTCCTTTTAGGCCCACCAAAGACAGAAGCCCAGCTAAAGAAAGAAGCTAAGAAGAGAGAAAAGCTGGAAAAGTTTCAGCAGAAGAAGGAAATGGAGGCCAAGAAGAAGATGCAGCCAGTGACAGAGGTGTGGATATTTCATCCACAAATGTGTCACATCAAGTTTTCAACCAGTCAACAACATAAATTACTTAAATATTTGACAAAGCACATTGCACATCTACTGTATTTTATATCTCTAAACCTTTTGTTTTAATTTCATTTCTTTAGAAAAAGGCCAAACCAGAAAAGAAAGAATTGGGAGTAATCACATATGACATCCCCACTCCCCCTGGGGAGAAAAAAGGTGGGAACAGTTATACCGTTGTCAGAAAACAAGACAGTTATTACATGTGGCATAGCAATGTGTCTGAGAGTAATCAGATTACACTTGTGTAGCCTTTCAGTGTACGGTCTGATGGATTTTAGGGAAGCGTGTGGTCTGAGCACGTTGGTCTTGGTCCAGGACAATAAAGGGACTAAATGCAAATGTCTTTACAATCAGAAAGCAGCAACTCTGTGGGCAGCAATAAGCAACGACCGTCTCAAAGAGGAAAGAGCGAGCACTCGGTGCAGGAGGGCAAATGTTATCAGTGGAGCATTCTGCTTTTGCTTTGACTCTCAGCGGGAAGTGTGATATGTGCTTGCTCCTCTATTTAAACCATATCTTCATTTATCTTCTGCTATCAGATGTCATTAGCCCACTTCCCGACTCCTATAGCCCTCAGTATGTGGAGGCTGCCTGGTATCCCTGGTGGGAAAAGCAGGGATTCTTCAAGCCTGAGTATGGGGTGAGGTCGTCCACCACAGAAAACCACACACGCTTTATTGCCCATATTTCATTTCTTTTAGTCTTAAACACCAAAACAATCTCACCTTCTGCCTCATGCAGAGGAAGAGTATTGGCGAGCAAAACCCTCGCGGTATCTTCATGATGTGTATCCCTCCACCCAACGTGACTGGGTCGCTTCACCTGGGTCACGCTCTCACCAATGCCATCCAGGACACGCTGACTCGATGGTAGCTACAAGTTGGGAAAGCTGCAAAAGTCACACGTGTGACCCGGAAGTCATGGTTGGAGTTGTTGTGTTCCACCTTCAGGCACAGGATGCGCGGCGAGACCACGCTGTGGAACCCTGGCTGCGATCACGCCGGCATTGCCACCCAGGTGGTGGTGGAGAAGAAGCTGATGAGAGAGAAGGGCATGAGCCGCCATGACCTGGGCAGGGAAAGGTTCATCGAGGAAGTCTGGAAATGGAAGAACGAGTGAGTGAAAGACGTTGTTGGAAAGAGTTAAAGGAGATTTAAAGCCCTGAGATAAAGACTGGGGCATCTCTCTGCCTTGTTAGGAAGGGAGACCGAATCTACCACCAGCTGAAGAAGCTGGGCTCGTCTTTAGACTGGGACAGGGCCTGCTTCACCATGGACCTCGTCAGTTCTCTTACCCTGGCTTTCATCTTTATTTTCAAGGTTCTTTTTTAAAAATAACTGGCCTGACTGACTCTGTTTTTGGTCAGAAACTTTCCTATGCAGTCCAGGAGGCCTTTATCCGGATGCACGACGAGGGGGTGATCTACAGGAGCAAGAGGCTGGTGAACTGGTCCTGCTCACTGAACTCGGCCATCTCCGACATAGAGGTAGGTGCCTGGTTAAACAGTAAACTATGGACCATTGATGTTTGTGGGTATTTTTTATTACCATGTAAAATTTAAAATAGTTTTCAGTAATAATGTCATGGGCTCAAAGACTTGGTTCTATATTATTAAATACTATCAAAATCCTATTATAAAAGTTTTGTATGCCTGTGCATGTAATGCAGAAAGCACACAGTCTTAATTACTAGGCGTTTTATTTATTTATTTATTTATTTTTTTACCAAACTTGGCTGATATCTACTTCTAGATTGTTTATCACGAACACGGAATGATATCAAGATGTGGGGGGAAAAAAATCATAAAAGTCAACCGGGAGTTTTAGGAGGAGAAGCGGAACCCTCGCCCAGAGTCAGGGGTCAGAGGTTACCAAAGATGACCACAGAAGCATGATTGAAAGAGGCAGATGTGGGCTCAGGTGTGCGTGTGGAAGAGGTTCCATCTGTGGGCTGCACATTCTAAGGATTTCTCTCCTTTTTAGGACTTAACATCTGCACAAAATGAAGGCAATAAATCTTTGGCCATAATCCTTGAAGCTCGCGTGAGCTGCCTATAGAGCACGTCGCGCTGAGCGGGAGAAAAGCATTAACCCTGTGTAGTAAAAAGGGGAAGGAGGAGAAGGTGTAGTTTAGTCCGGTTTGGAGCATTCCCGGTGCTTCTCATGCCGGAATCCCGCTGAAAGCTTCTGCTCGGTTTGTAGGTGGATAAGAAGGAGCTGAGCGGCAGGACTCTGCTCCCAGTGCCTGGTTACAAAGAGAAGGTGGAGTTTGGCGTTCTGGTGTCGTTTGCTTACAAGGTGGACGGATCAGGTAACGCAGCTTCGTTGGAGGAGAGCGAAGCCCCCGGCGCTGCCTCTGCTAGCCTGAAATCTGCTTTCGTCTCCCAGAGGAGGAGGTGATCGTAGCGACCACTCGTATCGAGACCATGCTGGGAGACACGGCTGTGGCCGTGCACCCCGCCGACGCCAGGTATCAGCACCTGAAGGGGAAAACGGTGCTGCACCCCTTCTGTGAGCGCAAGATGCCCATCGTCTTTGACGACTTCGTGGACATGAGCTTCGGAACAGGTGGGCCAGGCTACAGGAGGAAGCAGCCTGCCAGCTGAACGAGGCTGCACCATCAAAACAAGTCATTAAGCAGACTGAGATCCTCATTACGGCTTTTCTCTCTCTCCTTTTCCCTCTATCTCTGCCTCCCCTGTTTGTCTCCACCACTTGCTGCTCAGGTGCTGTCAAAATCACCCCAGCCCACGACCATAACGACTACGAGGTGGGAGTGAGACACAACCTGGCCTTCATCAACATCTTGGATGAGAACGGCTTGCTCATTAACGTGCCTCCCCCCTTCCTGGTACAGTGTCTCATTATCACCATGTCCCTGCAGCGCGCGCTTCCCCCGCCGCCACGCTCAACGTCAGCCTTCTGCAGATTTCGCCCAGGAAGGTTTTTTTCTGAACAAAACTTGGATTTTTCCCACTTTTTTGCGTGCGCTCTGTAGGGTCTGAAGCGCTTCGACGCCAGGAAGGCAGTGCTGCAGGCGCTCAAGGGCCGAGGCCAGTTTAAGGACATCAAAGACAACCCGATGGTGGTTCCAGTCTGCAGGTCAGGGAACGCGGACCATCTGGAGGCTTTTTTTTTTTTACATTCAGCATAACACTTTGAGCTCCTCCTCGCAGTCGTTCCAAGGACATCGTGGAGCCGCTGATGAAGCCGCAGTGGTATGTGAGCTGCGCAGACATGGGCAAGCAGGCCGCAGACGCCGTCCGAGAGGGCCGTCTGAAAATCGTCCCCGACCACCACCTGAAGACGTGGTTCAACTGGATGGACAACATCAGGTGAATGACGGGGGTTTTAGGACCGGATCAAGTCAGAGAGTCCAGAACTGCAGACATCTGTTTAGTCACTCAGCCGAGCGTTCCAGATGTAACGATGGCTTTTCTCTGCCCCCCCTCCTCGCAGGGATTGGTGCATTTCCCGGCAGCTGTGGTGGGGCCACCGCATTCCCGCTTACTTCGTCACCGTCAGCGATGCCTCTGTGAAACCCGGAGAGGTAAGCTTGTCGGGTGACAGAACAGCTGTCCATCGTCTCACTTTTCTTTTGTCTCCCTCTCGTATTTGTTCTTTGATGCCCCCCCACCCCTCCCCTCCCCCCACTCAAGGACATGGACGGTCATTACTGGGTGAGCGGCAGATCAGAAGAAGAAGCCAGGGAGAAGGCCGCCAAGCGCTTCAATGTTCCTGCAGACACAATCGCCCTCAGACAAGGTGCTTGCGTTTTTATTTGCTCTGCACTACTGTGGTGATTGTAAAAAGCCCCCTAACCGTTTCAGGTCCTCTTCTGTACCTTTTCACAAATTTGAAATAGATTTGTAACCGGTTCTGTCCCTGTTATAGATGAAGATGTCCTGGACACATGGTTCTCATCTGGCATTTTCCCTTTCTCCATCTTTGGATGGCCTAACGAGGTCCCCCGCAGCTGTGTGATTGTGTCATTTTGTCTTTCTTTTTCAGAGTAATTTCATTTCTTGTTTATTACTTCTGTTGTTTTTTTCTCCCTTCAGACAGAGGACTTGAATGTTTTCTACCCTGGCACCTTGTTGGAAACGGGCCACGACATCCTGTTCTTCTGGGTGGCTCGTATGGTGATGATGGGCCTCAAGCTAACTGGCAAGCTGCCCTTCGAAGAGGTCAGACTCATCGGAACGGCCACAACGGACACGGGGTGTTAACACAGCGCTGATTTCCTTTCTGTTCCAGGTGTATCTGCACGCAGTGGTTAGAGATGCCCACGGGAGGAAGATGAGCAAATCTCTAGGCAACGTCATCGATCCTCTGGACGTCATCGCAGGGATCGCTCTTGAAGTAAAGCGAAATCTCACTGTGATGCACTTTCAGATACATGCGCGCATGAAGTGTTTCTCCCCTTTCATTTGTCCCCGCTCCCCTGAGGCCCATAGTCTTTGGTAAGCTTTATTAAGTGTCAGTTTCTGCTTCCAACGAGCTTTATTGAGGTCATCAATCTCTTGAACAGAGAAAAACCGCTCGGACAGACACGCCCGCTAGGGGGCGCTGGTAGACTAGGAAACGACACCTTACCTTTTTGGTTTTAAAGGCTCCTTCTTGTCTGGCCAATAAAAGCATAAATCAGCTGAAAGGCAGTTTCACCTTTTAAGACAAAGGGAGGAAATGCTTTTGTTTCTTGGTGATTTATTTTCTATCCCCACATCCTCTAGGGCCTCCACGCCCAGTTGACGGAGAGCAACTTGGATCCACTGGAGGTGGAGAAGGCAAAACAGGGCCAGAAGGCAGACTATCCAAATGGCATCCCAGAGTGTGGAACAGATGCGCTCCGATTCGCCCTTTGTGCGTACACAAGCCAAGGTAAAGTCATTTGTCTGTTATTTAAGCTCCGCATCTTCAGCTCCATTTGATTTTAAGGCCACGGGAGAAGAACGCACATTCTGACATTTGTGCATGCTTTTAGGAAGAGACATCAACCTGGACGTCAATCGCATCCTGGGCTATCGTCATTTCTGCAACAAACTGTGGAATGCTGTCAAATTTGCCATGAAGACACTGGGAGACAACTTTGTGCCAACAGAAAAAGCCCAGGTGAGGAGAGGAAATGATCAGTATGAGCAATAATGCTATAAAAAGAAGACAAAATGAATGTAATCAATAATTTAGAGCAGTAATCCTGTTTACATGAAAGCATTAAGTTAGCACATCTTGATCACGCGAACGTCTTTGTTATGACGATTTAGTTGTTCTGTTTTATATATAGTCCTGGTGCGAGCGTGGGGAGATGTACTGACTTCATCTCTTTCCTCTTTTCCACTCGATTCCCTCCTGCTCAGCTGTGCGGCGAGGAGAGCGTATCAGACCGGTGGATTCTGTCTCGACTCAGCGCGGCTGTTGCTCTCTGTGATGCTGCATTCAAAACGTACGACTTCCCAGCGCTCACGACGTCCATCTACAACTTCTGGCTGTACGAGCTGTGTGACGTCTACTTGGTACGGCTCTCCTAGAGCACTCGCAAAAAAACAACAAAGCAAACACACAGAATGTTGGTACTGCTCAAAGAGAATGATGTCATCAGGGCTGCAATCAGTCTGTCCTGCTCTCGTCTTCTCCTCTTCAGGAAAGTGTGAAACCAGTGTTCATTAAAGCGAAAGAAGACAGCAGCTGTGAGAGACAGGCCACGGTGTGTCGACAGACCCTTTACACTTGCTTAGAGGCCGGCCTGCGCCTCCTGTCTCCCCTCATGCCCTTCGTCACGGAGGAGCTCTACCAGAGGCTGCCGCGGCGAAAACCCCAGAGCGACCCCCCGAGCATCTGCGTAACGCCTTACCCTGCCCCCGAGGAGGTGAGACGAGCGACGGAACGGAAAGGCTAAAGCCGATCAGACAGACGGGATCCGGACAGGACCGGATGGTGAAATCACGCTCGGTGCTTTAAGCTTTGGCGCTGTCGCTCTTTTCATTCGTTGCAGTTCTGCTGGCAGTGCCAGGAAGTCGACCGTGACGTGGACTTCGTACTGGCCGTGGTGAAAACCATCAGGTCACTGAGGTCTGACTATAAACTGACAAAGACTGCAGCGGACTGTAAGTCCACACAAAACTCCCAGCACTGTAGAATAGCGCAGTGCTATTCCCTGAATTGTGTGTGTGCGGTTAAAGAAAAGCTAAATGCTCCAATTCCTTAATAAGATGAGGGGTACGCGTTCACGAGCAGAATCTCGTTTAAATGCTCTGTCTTCTGTGATCGGACGCCTTTTCCCTCAGGTTACCTTCAGTGCATAGACTCTGCAACCGCGTCGCTGGTGCAGAAATACAGCCTGCAGATTCAGACGCTGTCTTATTCTCAAGCCGTCATCCCTCTGATGGCCTCCCAGCCTGCCCCAGAAGGCTGCGCCGTGGCCATCGCCTCCGACAGGTGCACCGTTAACCTGATGCTCAAAGTAAGATGGGATCACTTTGAATCGAATCCAGAATGGTTTTGTTAGTCGCTCGTTATAACCCACCATCCCGTCGTCGTCACAGGGTCTGATTGACGTTGAGAAAGAAGTGGCTAAACTGGTGGGAAGGAAAGCCGAGCTGGAGAAACAAATCGAGAAGCTGAGCGAAAAGATTTCAAAGGGCGACTACAAGGAGAAGGTGCCAATTAAGGTGCAGGAGCAGGATGCTGAAAAGGTGGGAAGTGGAGAAGAGCACGTTCTTGGGCTGTAAATGACAACACTCTTACCGGGTTCTGCCCTTCGTTTCACAGCTACGCCAGAGCCAAACAGAGCTCCAAACGGTGAAAGAAGCCACGGACAACTTCAGGAAGATGATGTAACGTTGCCATTTACTTTATAAAAATCAGGAATTGTTTCCTTGTTTTTGAAGTCTGTTCATTTCATAACCATTTTCCTAGTTGTATTGTGGAGGGAAATTAATAAAGCTCTTTGCAGTTGTCTTCTGCAAAATGATAACGGAAAGAACAATGAATGAAAACCTTTTTAGCATATTTAATAACACATATGCAGAACATATGGCTCCATACTCAACTTTTTTTCAGAAACCTGAAAAGCTATTTGGCTGTATTCTTAAAGATTAAACTTCCTTTAACCAGACGACATAAGATTTTTAATTATACAATGTATTTCATTGTGGAGCTTATAAAACCAAAAAACAATGGAACGTGAGCGATGGCTTCTGTACCTTTTTTGTTCAGAGATGGGAAAAAAAATAGAGGTCACTAACACTTATTTCTACCAGCTATCCTATTTTACAGGAGTTTAATGTGCGTATGGAAGGGAAAGCTGTTGCTGAACAGATCTTTCCATTACAGAAACACTAAAAAGTGCTGAGAGAAAAACAAATCTGATGAAAAAAAAAAATCACATCACAAATTCGCAAATGTTTTCCCACCGTGAACCGACTGCGAGCACAGAGCAGTCGGTCTCCCTCGCTGGCTGGCAGTTCTTCACAGCCTCCAGGGTAGGTGGAACTCGGAGGCAGGGAGAGGGGTGCAGTGCGTCGTCTCAAAGTTCTGCATGTACTTCCGAGCCTGGTGGTTGAAAGAACGAGACGGGAGACGGAGGAGGCATTGAGACAGAAAGGTGTGGGAGGCGGTGAGTGGAAAGGGCAGAGCTTGATTACATTAGCTTCACTCTGTCTTCTGTGGAAGCAGACAAATCTATCCCATCTCTCGAGGGTTTACATGGCGGGTAAATAAAGCCTAATTCAGAAAGCATTAGCAAGGGAGGAAAACGTAGCATTAGCTGTAATTGATGGCACTCCTCTTGTTTGATGTTAAATGACTTCAATAAGCCGAGTATAGTGAAATATATTACAGCAGTCAACCTGAGAGCACAGGTGAACTGGTTACTATGGTAACCGGGAAAGAAACCCTCTGTGGTAATGATGCCCCAGTAGTTGGATTTATGTCTTCTCTTTTTAAATTTTCCCTCCAGCGTGCGAGTTGAGGGGATGAAAATCAGCACTGTACGAGACAATTTGGCTTGTCGGAGGAAGGGAAATGAAACATTTTAATTTAAGCCGACTCCGACGAGACGAGAAAACAACCGGCCTTGCTTTCATGCAGGCGTGAATCACTTTACGTGCTGAGATGCGAGTACACGGGAAATTGCCTCACCAAGAAAAGCGCCAACTGCCGTCTTCCTTCGAGGGTCATATCCTCACCTGGGGACACGTGGGAATGCGCAGAGGTGAAACACGCATGCCTGTGTGTGGTGTGACTGAGAGAAGGGCTGAGGACCTACCAACGCTCCATGGAAACGGAGCATCCCTGTCTGCCTGGTACGACTGCAGCACGGACACGCACCAGTCGTCGTCCACCTCGTAGCCCGTGTACACTGACGCTACAGATTGCAATTTAATGTCAGCAATTAGAGGGCGTGTGATTCCATTTTTGAGACTGAAACAAGATTTTTATAACTGGAGGCATTGTGAATGTTTGCTGTGGTCCCTGAACAATAAAGCTGCCCACAATCTAGGAGCTTACGGAGAATATGGAAGAGCAAACTCACCTTCTTCTAGCTGATTGGTGGCCCCCAGCCACTGTCTCACCACTCGAATTCCTTCATCTGTCATTATCTTGGGATACCTGAACAGGAGCGACATACCGCTGGCATTCGTAAACACAGAACAGAGTGGTTCCTGGGAGCTTTTCTGCAACCCTTTTGACAGAGGTCTTAAAAAAAGTAATAAATAATTATTAAATAAAGAATCGATTTGATAACACTTAATTTGGGGGACACATATTAACCATTAACCTTTGCTGTGAATAACGCATCAAATTGCTGCTAATAGTCCTGCTTGTTGCAGGTAGTTAATGGGGAATTTGTCTTCCCTAAAGTGTTACCATAGATTTTTAAATCACTTAAATACCAATTCCATAGGGAAAAAATCCTACTTTCCTTATATATCTTTGGCCAGCGTATCTCCCAAAGCTTCATGGTATTTCTCATTTTCTACATATGAAACAATGGAAACCTGACCTTGAAGTACAGACAGGACAACCTCCAGTGGGTCCAGCAATGTCAAATGTAACGAGCAAATCCCGTCTGAGAAGCACTGAAAGGAAACGGACCTGAACTGCAGCAGCTTCAGCAGGAGGTTGTTGCCTCTGTTCGACATGACGTCCTCCGCACTGCTGAAAAGCAGGAAATGGGTCAAGCAGCTCTGTGGCCACGTCACTGGCTGTTCCAGGCTGTGGGCACGCTTCCAGATGTGCTATCACGGACTTACGCTGTGGTGATGATCTCATCTCTGGTTCGCCTGATGAGCAGGACTGGGCCTTGGTATCTGGAGGAAGAGAGGAAACGAGGTTCATCCTCCCCAGCAGCATTGGATTCCACACCTATTTAATAAACGCCAGTGCGGCGTGCGGACGTTTCCGTCACCTCCAGCTAAACTCACTTCAGAAGCTGCTCCACGTTGTTGAGATTCATGTACTGTCGCACCGTGTACTGCACTAATGGCCCTGGAAGACAGCAGCGACAGTTCAGTGGCTGAGCGAAAGCTGCAGGACACGGTTGGAGATCTCTGTTGGACTCACTCCAGCTGTCAGGCATGACCTTGAAAGCCAGCGGCAGCAGGTCATCAAAGGACGCGTCCAGCACCACTGCTTTGATCTCTGGGTATGACATCACTGCCCACGTGGCTAGGAGAATAAAAGCAGAAAAAACAAGGAAACGGGATTATGGCAGGCCTGAGGACCACGCCCCAGACAGGTGGTTGAGTTTCGTCGAGTGCCTTTGTGCACCTGTGAATCCTCCTATGGACCAGGCATATATGACCACGTCGCTGAGCTGGAAGCCCAGCTTTTGCATCGCAAACTGAATTACGACGTCCATGGCATTGGCCTCGCTCTGGGGGAACGGTAATCCCTGGCACCAAAGACACGAGTGTGAGCAGCGGTTTTTCCCTCTTCCCTCCACAGATGACAACTCTTCTCTCTCATTATTGTTGTGTAGTGATTAAATGTAGCCATTTTGCCAGCGGGGCTCACCGTACTGCCTCCAAAGCCGGGGTGGTTCCAGCCCAGCACAGAGTAGCCTCCTACAGCGCAGAAGACCACTTCACCATCACTCAAACACAAAAATCGAACTAAAATGGCAGGATTTTCCAAAAACCAGCGGCCAATCGTCCCAAGATTGCTCACCCTCCAGAGGAGTGTTCATGCAGCCGACCTCATAGAAGCCAGCGTTCCCTTCGCAGCAGATGATCTGTGGGGGGATGAATGGATTTTTAAAAAGAAGTCCCAGCGGGACTGACAGGAACAACATTCACACAACCCAGGACTGCAGGCCTTTACCAGGGTCTGGCCATTGGCTCCCCCGACTCTCCTTCGGTCCACAAACATGGTGTCGATCTGGTTCCCGTCACAGGCCAGCAGCTTGTTCCTCTGACCGTCATACTGTGAGAAGGTAGATGGACCGCCGTCAGCAAATTCCATCGTTCCTAGAGAAGCAAACTCGACCAGTGCGTCTGTGGTTTCTACCTCTTCTACCAACTTAGCCTGGCCCTGCAGGAGCATAGGCCACATGGCTTTCTGCAGTAACATAACAGAACCAGGGTACACCATCCTCCTCCCCACCGAATGGGTGACCAGGAAACTGGAGCAAAGAGTAGCGTACATGATTCCCTTTGAGCAGGAGAAATACAAAACCACCACATCGAACTCCAACAAGGATGGGGATAAATTGAATAGTCCTGCATAAAATGTGTGTACCTTATGATGTGGCACGGTAGAGTGCGCACAGAGTTGAGGACGCTGTCTCTTATTCTGGGCTCTGGTTTGAGAAGCGAAACACCAGCCTTGGACAGTTTCCTGTTACAATGTTTGAGAGATTGGAGCTTAATACATATTTTAATGCTCAGCGGATCTATTATCCATAATACAACAACAAAAAAGGAAACGCTTTGAACGCAAGGATTTCAAATGAAATGACAGTCCTGACTATGGAATATGAGAATTTCCACAAGAATAAGGTGAAAACGTACGGATTGCTGACTTCGCTCCAGCTGAAATCCAAAGGCCAGTGTGAGAAGTCAAAGTTGAAACAGCTCAACCTTTTCTGTAAGAAACCAAATGAAAACATGACTCTTGTTTGTCTTTTAAAAACAGAGCATAACTGCCAAGGGCTCTGGCTGTTAGCCAGGTTCTGAAGGAAACTTGAAGGCACCGAGACGTCCGGCTGGCAAGCCTGCTCCTGTATGAACAATATAAAGGTCGTCTGAACTCAGCGTTAGCCTTTTAGTTCCAAAAATTCAGAGCCAAACAGCAACTGGAGGCAGCTGCAGTCAAGGTTTGGCAGAGCAGCTGTAGTGTGTGTACGATGTGCGCACCTTGTTTTCTGGTGTGAGGCTCTTCTTGGCTTCCTCAAGGGCGGCAATGAAATTATGATAATCTGCATTTTTCCATCGTTCGTACCCTTTTTGAAAAGGAAAATGTTTTTTTTAAAAAAAACAAAACAGGCCAAGAGAATATGAACGACAGGTTGCTTATACAGCACGTGGTGTGGAATCCAAAACTGAGCGAATGGTTCCTGGTAGAAAC
The DNA here is from genome assembly GCA_015343265.1 of Pao palembangensis. Lineage (NCBI taxonomy): Eukaryota > Metazoa > Chordata > Actinopteri > Tetraodontiformes > Tetraodontidae > Pao > Pao palembangensis. Next base: position 2,459,347 of record CM027088.1, on the reverse strand, counting down.
ATCAGCCTCACCTCGTAGACAGGCCACTCCCACGAGACACACCAGCACTGTTCCCACATACTGGCTGACTGGGACCAGTTTACTGCTGCAGATATAACCTACATACACACACACACACACACACCGACAGTAGAAGACATTTAAAAAAAATAAAAAATTCTTTCCTGCCAGACTTGAGCTTCATTAACCACCACCAATAAAAACATTCACTTTCTGACAACTGCCTCGCAGCTATATGCATAAATCAATATCAGAATCTCAATTATACACTGAGGAGCAGCAAACGACCGCAAGCAATTAATTTCTATTGATGCACACACATCCTGGATGATGCAGTTGATTAACTGTAAATTAATCTCCTTCGCAGGAACAAAGTTTTTCCAAAAAGAACTGCCCAGTGGTTATTTTCCTTTCATAGTGGAAGTGAAATAACCCATTAAAAATGGTTTTCTAAAGTATTACTGCCAAATCTTATGAGAAGGATTACACTGGATGTCATCCTAAGGATAGCAGGATATAATCGCCTTATGCACCATGGAAAGTCTATTTTGGAAACTATATCTAATACTAGTAATTCCTCCAGATGTTTACAATCAGTTTTTAGATAATCTGCAACACCACACAGACTTTACATTAAAACATCACAATTTTAATGCGATGGAATTCAGATTTGACAGCAGTGGATTTATTGAATCACCCAGATATTGCCCAAGCTTTTTTCCCCAGAAACAAATACATCCTTTTGAAATCATTAATTCATGTGGCTCATTAGTGAGGCGATTATTGATCAATTTCTCAGTTAAGTCTTGGCCTATTATGTCAGATTCTTTTATTCCTTCATTCATTCAAATGATATGGAATTAATTATTGATGAGTACTTTCGCGAAACAATTCATAAAAAACAGAATGTCACAGTTTCCAACAAAAATAACTTTATACTCGGTACCTTTCCTGTACAGGTAGCAGAGGAGGAGCGGGCAGCTGTAAAAGGACAGAGAAACCAGGGCTGCAGCCTGAAGAAGACACCAAGTTTACATCAACGGACCTCTAAAATCTGCACTGATACCATGAGGCCATACTAACCCAGCTGAGGATGTGGTCGGAGTGTTTTTCCAAAACCCGAGGTTGATAGTCCCGTCCCTGACAACACACATATATTATTTACGGCTAATAAACTCATCGCTAATGTATGGCTACTCAAAGCTAGCTATCTACTAGCATTAAGAGCAGCTTTATGAGAGATTTACGGCAGTCAATTTTTCACCAACACGCGTCATTGAGTCGTGTTAATGAGTCTCTCAAAGCAAATAACTAGATTTTTGGTCCGCTGCTGCCTTTTTTGGGTCCACTTTAAGCTAATTTCACTTCGCGTTAGCATGGCCAGTTCAGCGTCGCCGAGTTAAAGAAAACATGTCATGCAGCTGTTAGTGCTGCTGTGGGGGGAAAAAAAATCCTGTTGCCATTGAAAGACACATGTATGATTGTTGCAACGTCCTTTCATTCATTCATTCATTCATTAATTCATTCATTCATTTACCGCCACCCTTGATGTATGCAGCTGGATATCAATAACACACCTGACACTTCCGGAATCTGGTCGGAGTCACATCAACATACACAGCCAATCTTCGCATACAGTCGTGTTTGGAAGCAAATAAAATATTATAAATAATCATACCCTCCTCCCTGCCCTGCTTTGGGTCAGGGATTGTTCCGGCGACCGATGAATTCGTTGTAAATGAGGCCCGAAAACACAGCGAAACCACAGCCAGACAGCCATTCTTCCACTAGGAGGACTACGGAAGCCCATGCTGACCCAAATTCACAAAGTCGAAATTACTCTTTTTTTTTTATAGTCCTCTAATGTCATCAAAATGTCATCATATGATTGACTACAAAATCACTATAAACCCAATTTTAAAAGGTGGTTACATTTGGCTTTAAGTGAGTATAGGTGCAATATTCTAAATGTGACTGCACTATTTCTTAATTTAACTTAAACTATTGCAAATGTCCTTTTGACCAGGTCAGTCTTGAAAAGGTGATATTATTACTGGTTTTAAAAATTGGTTTGTAAAAGAAACAAGAAAGGACTCAAGTGTTTGAATTGAATTGTTTGAAAGCAATGTCAAAGTACAATTCAATTAGTATCAGACTGACAAAAAAAAAATTCCATGTGTCCATGTGTATATGCTTACACATAATACGTATCTATTGGATCTGTTAAAAATGTGAAGGCACAGTAATAACCACAGTAATAAAGAGTCTAGTTTCACAAAGCTGAAAACAAGGCCAGGCGTGTGTACGACCAAAACAATAGACAAAGAAAGTTGGTCAAAATCAACACTAATGTACATGAGTGAACATTTACACTTTAATACAGTGCTGCATTTTTCAGTGCAACCAATATATGTTCCTCTGAAGCTTTTCAACTCCTTATCTCTCCTCTGTGCTGGGAAGTGAGCAGCTGGACATGAAATTAGATGTGGGCTGGTGATCACTGCTCAAATCTAGTAAAAAGAGCACAGAGACCCCCCCCCCCCACAAAAAAAAAAAACAAAAAAAAATTCCATCCTTCAGTCTTTATTTCCACTTATACACAAACAGCTCACACAGCAACAACACACGGCTGACGGAGCACAATCTGCAAGTGCATGGCCGTGATATTGTGCTTGTGTTCGCGCTGGCGTGATCGGCCGGTTTGAGACAACTGTGTGGGGCCGACGAGTGACAGCGCAACATGAACCGATTCAACTGAATATACAAAAGGCAGCAGAGATGATGCAAGAGCTCCTGTTTACCGCTCTAGTTCCTTGTAGATACCATCCTCTCCTCTAGGCTTCAAGTCCTGGCATAAAAAAAAAAAAAAAGAAAGTGGGGAATGAGGCAAAGAAAGGACGGGACATTGGGCAGAATGATAAAAAGGCAGATTCTACTGAGGCTAGATTTATGAGCCACTATGCCCTGTGTAATGAGATTGATTTTCTAATACCACTAATGTCAGGGTGACAGCAGAAAGGGATTGGAAAGAACTGTAAGCATGAGCAAAGATGTTACTGCTTCCAGCTTCTTATAGGAACCAACGGTGGAAGGGAGATACTGTATATACTGCTGAAATTGGTGTCACACAGCTCCTGAGACACACGTATGCAACAGTGACAGACACTGAGGTAAAACGCAGTGACTCACCATGTAGAGCGAGCCCTCCAGAGGAGCCTGCTGAGAAAGCGGAGTGAAGACAACAGGTTTAATGACCTGAAAAGTATTAGAGACGGCTTACGAGAGGAGGAGGCGAGCGCAGACGGAGAAGTGACGGGAACTCTGTGATATTTAGTGGTTAATAACATTCAAAATTTGCCACCTGTCGGATGTCCTCAGGATTCTCATAGATGTTTTCTGCTTCGTGACACTGGACAGAGAGAGACTGTTCAATACCTACGAACAGAGAGAAATGCTTATAGGCTCTTTGCCTCTTTCTAACTTACTTTTTTCTTTCTCACACACACACACACACACACACACACACAGCAGGAGACGGGGGCAGATTCATTACAATAACCCCAGAGGATGTCACGGCCCACATCATTCAGCTGACAAGGTCCAACGATGAACAGAGCAGAGAAAACTGTCAGAAAAGAAAACGCCGGAAGACTCACCGCGATCAGAAATGTGTTTCCGTCTCCATAGCAACACACCGACAGTTCCAGCAACCAGGGGCACCAAGAGTAATAAAGCAGAGAGAGAAGGGAGCAGAGAGGGGGTGGTCACAGTCACACTTTCTACAAAAGGAGGAAGAAAAAAAACATGAGAAGAACACAGCACACAAGATTCAACTTCAGGGGCTAAGCCTTTCTTTGAAATGACACTTTGAATGGATGTGAATGTATGGTGCAGTGGGAAAATCCTTGATATATTACATGCATTTGCATCATGTTGCTGTCAGTCACAGACAAGGAGTTCAATGAAAGAAACTACAGAAGTCCAGCCTGTCAGAGAGAGCGAATAATCTGTACTACAGCGGAGGCACTGATCCAAAACACAGTGACAAATCTGAAACAGGGCAAATAATCTCAGACCATTCCACAAAACCTAAACAATAATTCCGAACATTTGAACTTTCCTATGGGAGACAGTCCGGCATCGGAAACAGAAAGTCAGGAGAGTCAGGAGAGATGTCTCCTCTTTCCAGATTCCAATTGTTACAGTCAGACGGTGCAAACGCCTGCCAATGCAGCAAGGTAACAGGTGTAGAGAGCTCATGGTAATAGCATGAAATCAACAAGTAAGACAGCCGCTCACTTTCAACGTTTCTGGGGAGCTCACACTCACACACACACGCACACACACACACACACACACACACACACACACACACACGATTAAACTGGTCGGATTTGTTTTCACAAAGGTGTCAGCCAGCAAACAAAACTGAAGGGAGCCGTGTGTTTCCACAGAGACCGCAGGTAATTGTTCACAGTGCAAAGAAGCGAGAGCTCTTCAGCATTTCTGGATTTCCAAAGGGCAAAATAACAAAGAAAAAGTGCTCCGAGAGCGGCCGTAATTTTCTTTTTTAATATTTGAGTGGCTTTGAGTGGTTTTTGAGGATTAATTCATGCAAGAATGTCCTCGTTTCTACATAAATGTAGTTTGTGAAAGGCTCAGCCGCTGACCTTTAACTTAACCCAGGTGTCAGAGCTTCAGAGCCGTATGCACAGCTTTAAAACAATCAAGCCACGCGTGCTGTGCAAGGTGTAATTGATTCCTAATGAATATTGTAGTGACCCCGGGAATGACCTGCACTGTTCTTCATGCCACTTCTAACGCATAAGTTATGCTAATTAAGTGCAACGGAGTGAGGCAAACGTCTCAGGATGTCACGTTCACATCTCTATTTCTGCCTCTGCCTGCTCCCTTTTTTCTCACCTATTACTTCCTTTCAGCTTTTGCCTCCTTGAATCACACCATTTCTTTTGTTGGGGATGATGGCTGATGGGAAGCACACCAAAGTGTGTTCCAATGCTGTTAAAATAATTGTCCATTTTCACGATAGCAGCGTCCTTGACATGTGCTGCAGAACAGAAAGATTGCTTCCATTTCAATTTCTCTGAACGGCGCCAAATAAAACTAGAATCCTACATTGTAGCATCTCTCCTACAAACGACACTTGTTGGTTCTGGATCACAACTGCAGCAAACTTACGTACAGAATTTCTGCAAACTTGACCCTGTGACGCTAAAATTATTTAAATTCCTTACTCTCTAAATTCCCACACCCAATTTATGCAGTCGATAGCGAGTAAATAGATATTATCCAAACTACTTTGTCTTTTCCAATCCAGCTCATCCCTTTCCTACCGCCTCATTTCTCACCCTATTTTTTGGTATATATCCATTATTCTCACGCTTCCAATATCTGTGAGCATCCTGCTGCACTCTGGGCCTCTTAGCCCAAAAGTATCGCGGCACAGGGAGCACGCAGGCGGATCCATTCAACTGCCGCTCCCTCCTGTGCTCCCCTACAGCCGGCAACACTATAAGCTTGAATAATTTAGTTTCAGAAATTTCCTGATGTTCCGTCTTTGTACTGAGGCACATCAGCCGGCAAAAAAGACAAAAAGACAATAACCCTCCTTCTTTTTATTCTAATTCCAATTTTAGAATGAGTGTGTCTTTTTTTAATGAAACATTGGTTTGATTTATTAATGTTCCCGCAAGAGGCTTGACCCGTGGCCTCCTTGGCTACACAAACGGATCATCATAACATATGGTATCTGTCAGGAGCACGTTTCCTCTGTAAAACTGGGGCTTTCTGGCAGATGAATTGAGGTTGTCTTGAATGCACCACAGAACGGTTCGCAGAGCACGTATTAGAACGGCAGGCCTTCACGGGTCATTATCTCGGCTGAGTTGAAAGGACGTTTGCCTGGTTTTCCTTATTATGGCAAACCATTGAGAGGACGACGTAAGAACACAGACCAGTCTTAGTGAAGGCATTCTTTTACCTTTACTGGGAAGAGCCACAGTCTCCGTTGCCCACACCGTCTGCCCATTGCTGAGCCGGAGCGTGCAGGTGTAGTTTCCGGCTGTTTCAGAGGTAATGGGTCTGGGCAGAACTGCGATGATGCTGCCGGGTCTGTTGCTTACTAGGTGTAGTTTACGACCCTTGTCCTGGTAGGTCCATTTGACACTCTGGATCTGAGACCACTCCGAGTACAGGCACGACAGCTCCAGCTTGGAGGAGGACTGCCTGCTTTTGACTGCGGATGTGACGGGAAACAACGACAATGGGAGGGTAGGATGAGACACAAGACAAACAACAACGTTTAAAAAACGGGCAAGTGCAAAGAAAAGTGCAAGACAGAATGAAAAAGTGAGCTAAAGGGAATGTTATAAATAGAGAAAAGGGCAAGGACGGACCCGGGCTAAAGAGTTAGCAGTCTGAAAAACCAAGAAGAAGAAGAGAGGGGTCAAAATTCTATATATTCATATAGAATTTTGTATATAAAGTATATTCATTCATGAGAGTGATTTGCTGCTAATGCATCGATGCATCGTTGACTGTGACTGATGCTTCGTGTTTCATCAAACTAAAATGAAAATCCATCTGAGAGTAATCAGGTTCCGCAGACCCCCCACCACCACACACACACACACACACACACACACACACACACACACAAAGGCACATAAAAAACACACATTTCAACCTTGATTAGTATGATCAGCACAGGACACCTACAGCTTTCGTGGGAGGGCAGCAGGTATAATCATACATAATGATACTCATAATGAGGTCGGGTAAAAATACTGTATGCATCACATGATTTGGGAGTGTGTTTGTGTGTGCGCGTGTGTGAAGCAGTGTGACAGTCACAGTGACAGTGATAGATCGGCTGGTCATGTCTGGGCAGCTGTGATGGATACTGGGGGGACTGTGATTAGTAAAGCCTTCCAAGGCCAAGATGACAGCTCCCCTTATGTGTATTTGTGTGTATGTTAGCATTACGTGCGTGTGTGCGTGTGTGTGTGTGTGTGTGTGTGTGTGGTCACGCCAGAGTTTTCTGCTTGTCTCTGCAAAGGGTGACAGCAGCCAGAGGCTTACTAATAAAAAAAATCATCAGGTGTTTTGCTGATATTTCCATGAATTGAGGAAGTGGTCCTTTCATGTGCAGTATAACTATTTTAATAGCAGCTGGTGGAAGTTCTTGGTGCATATTCCGCTGTGAGACATGCTGTTTATTTTGGCTACATGAAAGGGTTTATGCCACTTTTTGCTTTCACTTCATCTTCTAGTCTGAAGAGAAATGACGTTTTATATATACACTTAAATTTTGGCAGACTACAGGAGAGCAGTTTGTGCTTTATCTCCCTTTTTGAGTTTCATTTTGAAATGTATTTAAAAGGGTTGGCTGAATGTTCCAGAAACACGCTGCTTTGTGTTGGATTGTCGGCTGTCTGACACTCAGAATCACACGTCGCACCTGTTTCCTGTCCCAATTAGCAACAAATGCAGAGGTGAAAATGAAATCGGCTTTTATTTGCCTTTCTCCCTCCCCCTTTTTCAACCCAAAGAGGGTTTTTTGTAGTTTTTTTTTACACTTTTTATGTGAACATTTAAGTGAAACGCTGTGAATGCCTTAAGAACTGTCTTACTGTCACACCTCGTTGCCAGATGTGGCATTTACGCACTTTTGATTTGCACCACGGCAAATTGTGTAAGCATTTTCTTGCCAGGGCATAACTGGACCCATAGCTGAGCTAACTGCCCCCTGGCATTAGACTTTTTGCATGAAAGCAAATTATATTTTCCTAAATGTTAATAAATGAATATGCCTCCCCTCAGATGGTTCACTGACATGACTTGATAAAATATAAACACATGATATAATGACACCTCCACTCAAAGTAGGACCTTTTGGACATATATCCTCTTCATATATCCCATATCTGGTGGTTTTTGGTGGTTTACACCTGCAATTTTCATCCTTCTAACTACAAATTGCATGCAAACTAAATTGTGCCATCTGAGCTCTGGGCTGAAGCACCACATCAATGTACAAAATATGCAATTGCTTGAATCCCCAGCCCACTCTCCTAATTATACACTTCTGTTTGACATTCTCACACAAGTCTGTACCTTGGAACACGCTGAGAAGCGTCCTTTGGCTGTAGAAATGATCATTGAGGCACACATCACAGCTGTAGAGACCACCACTGGTCAGCTCGGGAGTGAGCAGGAAGGAGAAGCTCCCGGCCTCTGCGTTATAGGGTGAGCCTGCAAGCTGGAGTCTCTTGCTTTGAGCGTTTACCGGTGCGATGCCCCTCCACCTGTCATAGTGGTACAGCAACGACATATTTGTTGGCCTCCTGGGGCCATGAGGTTGCCAGTACAGGAAAACATAATCCCCCTGGACCCCGGGGCAGATTACGGTGAAGGGTGTCTGAGCCCGAGTGGCAGTGGTAATTACAGTACCTGCAGACGACAAGGAAACACAAGAGACTCAAGAGTGTATAAATAGATGAGGGAGACATGAGAGGAAGGAGGAAAGTGGAGGAAATAGCGAAAGAGTACAAGCAGACAAATCAACAGGGAATTCAGCCTGAAAAGAGAGAAAACAGAATAGTAGCATAGTACACACTGAAATGGGAAATTCCGACAACAATAGGGATTACGTCTGATGTGCTGAGTTACTTCCTCAGTCGGTCTCACATTCTGCTCTGCCTGATTAGCAAGCTGCTGACACAGGACTTTCAGGCTGCTTTATGATACAAAGTCACTCACCGCTTGTTACGTTGGTGAATGAGGCCACACTCTTTACTGTGGAGAAAAGAAGGTTGGAAGCGGGGGGGGGGATGAATAATACATTAAATATAGCAACTATATTATTCACAGTAGTGTGATTTTCATCACAGATCTACCGTAGACTTTTGAAAATGCTTTCTTGATGTAAATACTTTGAAGAATCGTGGCTACAGGATGCTTGAATAATTAATGCTGCTGCCGGAGTCTCTGAACCAGATGTGCACGTACGTTCCTTCCCTGATTGCTCACCATCGACAGTCACGTCCACGTTGAAGGGGTACAGATTGTTGCGACTATGACCCCACGGGCGAACCATACAGATATAAGCTCCGCTGTCCTTCTTCTGAACTCGTGGCACTTTGGTCACCACGCCGGTGTTCGGCTGTGCCTCGCTCTTCATAGCAATGCCACCGGGTGCAGCCCAGATGATCTGGGCCGCGGCAGAGTCGGGTTTAACACTGGCAACCAGCTGCAAGGTGCTGAGCAGAGCTATGGGTGAAGCTGGGACAATGGTGACTAAAGACAGGACAGCAACATTTCAACATTATTCAAATTTTAACACGTATATTAAAGCACAGAATGTGTGGTTCTCGTTTATTAGAAACATCAGCAAACGTCACCATTGCATGTTTTTTAATGTAGCATCTGTTTGTCTGGCCATTTGATTTATTTTAAAACTGTGAAGAAGTAAAGCTGTTTTTCAACATGACTTTTTCTTATTATAGATATAACTAAGATGCATTAAGTCTCTCTATTCTGTTTCAGTATAGCACTGCATAGACATGAGAACAGCAAAAAAGGCACTTAAGTGCACCTAAAGAGTAAATGCATTGGGTTATGATGAAATTGAGTTTTCTTTTTTTACCTGTAAGGACAGCTAAGAGGATAACTGTCTCCTTTACTATCCTCTCTTGTTGCTTTACCATGCATGAGTAAAGACCACAATCCTCCACTTTGGGATTAAGAAAGAGAGAGAAATCCCCCGTGTCTTGAGAATTAGGGTCGATCAGTCTCATGGAGGCCTTGAAGGCGCTGCCCAACAACTCCTTTGTTTTGCTGGCCGAGAGAACTAGTTTCCAACTATCCGCACCGATTGTCTTCACCTTCCAGTTAATGGTTACGCCACCCCTCGCTGTCGTGTCCGTGCAGATCAAGGTGGTGGGGATGCCTTCTCTAGCCACCACAACATCATCCCAGTCAGTCGGGATGTCTTCAAAGAAAACAAAGTTAGGTACTTCAACTGGAGCAGTTTTTCTAGGTAGCAGAATCCACCGTTCACATTTGAGAAATGACTAAAATAATTTTTTTTGAAGCTAACATGAGATTCCAGCAGCTGCAGTCACTTAGATATGATGGATAACTTTGAAAATTACAGTATTTTTTTGCCTGAGATATAATTTTTTTTTTTTGGCGGGGGGGGGGCTGAAATGCAGCAGATGGATTGTAATAGAAATGCGTTTGTAAGTTGTTATTGTCTAACAGAGACCGAAATCCCACATTGACGAGTGCAGCTTTACATAAAATATCAAAGGAATCGTGCCTGCACAGTTGAAATATACTTCAAGCAATGCACTTAATGGTGATTTCACATTTCCCTAATAACATTTTTATCAATGCAGTGAAAGTGAAATTGACATTCCAGAAGGTCCCTGAACCTCCCGACAGAATGCCTGCAAAGAAAGTTAATTTATGTTTGCATTCAGAGTCAACTTCAGAACTCACATATGTAGTCTACAAAACTCAAATATGTAGACTCAGTTAAGGCCTCATTCCTAGCGCAGAGAAAATGTGATTTCATACCTGTGATGTTAGCTTGAAAAGAATATACTGCGAACGAAAAGACAAGAGTAAAGGTGAAAAAAACAGCCTCCATCACACAATAAAAAGAAAGAAAAATCACTCTCGCTGCACCAGTTGCCGTTTCAGCACCAGTGACCTTTTTCTGCATGCTCTTCAAAACCCCAAGTATTCTTCACGTTCCTCCAATATCGCCAGCATTCCTGACTGACATGTTAACAAGTTTGCTGTGCATCTCAGCAACAAGCCCAACAGGATGTGGCATCCCCTCCTGCTAATCAACAGGAAGAGACCGTCATCATTGCTGCTGTGACATGCATATGTTTGAGACCGATACGGTGTTTGTCTCATTATACTGCACAGGTCTTAATATATGCCAACAATACTTGGATATGGATTTAGAGTAGATCTACTGGGCAATTAGTTAGCTACTGGCCACTTAATTTGACAGGGGAGATGAATGTGTATCTTACTGCGTGTGTGTGGAAAAATAAAAAAGAAATAATAATGAAATAAAAGGAGGTTATTGAGAGGGGTGAAAAAGTGATTAATAAAGACTTTGGATGAGTGTGGGTGAACAGCAACCCCTGGGATTCATGTCTTTACATCCCATAAATGTCTTTAATTAAGCTAAAGGTGCTATCATCTCCTTCGAGCACTATTACAGATTTTTCCATAATTACCACTGGGTGGGTGGGGGCGATGGAGAGAGACAGAAAAAGAAAGGGAAAGGAAGAGAAAGCAGATATGTATTGTGGGTGTGTAATGACAGGGATGGAGGACGAGGACAAAAAAAACAGGAAGGCAGAAAGAGGGAAGAATGTGGATAGTCTCCAAGGGAGGAAAAGTGTGAGAGAATGTAAGAGAGAAGAGACAGTGAGTTCAAAGAAGCCTGTAGCTGCTGGCACAGAGTGTGCTGATCCTGTGGCCCCCTCCTCTATGGGTAAATAATCACCATAAGCCTTGGCTCTGTCTAATGAATCCACCGCCAATGAGCTAATATCTGTTAACTTCATTATCACTGCCACGGACCCGGGAGAGCGCACAAGGATGGAGGCTGGAGGATGAATAGCAGCAAAGAGTGAAGGACATGTGGACAAAAGGAAATCAAATGACAAGAGCAAGCGGGGGGAAAAGCAAGAGACGGAGAAATGAACAAAAAAAACAAGGAAAGTGTTGAACAAATGAAGGGGATGTGTACAGGGCATGAGACTGCTGGAGGAAAAGGAAGCGAAGCGACTGCAAATAAAATGGGTGGTAGCTAGACGGAAGGTGTGAAGGACAATTTAGTGTGGTGATGAAAAATGGATGAGCTAAGGAATAAAATCTTCAATTTGGTGGCCACTTTCTTTAAGTGTTTTTTTTATTCCTCCTGTGAATGCAGTAGCAGGTCATGGACATGTCACCGCAAGGTATTTAGAATAGATCATATCAGAGACAAAATAAGATGTCAGAATGGACCATTTTGTGACATTACAAAAACAGAAGATTTTAAGTACATTTCCAATCGTTCATCCATTGATTAATGGAGGACGTGTCACTGCAGTCCTGCTTGCAATACGCTTCAAACGTGCCTTGTTTTCTCTGAGTTCGGACAGCACAAGTTTCTTAAGGGTCCTCTTAAAATCTCTTAATGACAAAACAAAGCAACGGTGTCCTGCTGTGCAAACGTGGCAGCTTCTTTCAGTCCGGATTTAGCCTTTGAAGACATAATCCCTCTAAATGCACATTTCTTCTTTTCATCTGTCGTGTTCGAGCTCTAATCGATATGAAATCAACATCTTCCAAACTGCAGCCATCCTTTAAGATAACTTGGAGATGGAACCAAAGGAAGGGAGCAGTGCGATTTAAACCGTGAGACTTATGAAGATGTAATTACACTGGCTGTAAAACACTTGGGTTTGGGGATTAGACCTAATGCCTTTGCCATGCTAGCGTGTGCACAGTGCTTCGGAGGAAAATAGGAGGAGAGAAATGAATTGGAATATATTCGTTGGAAGAAAAAAAGACGAATCTCATCAGCAGAGTCTGCTGGAGTCTGCAAACAGATACACAGGGCGCTGTTTCCTCTTGATTTGATTTTGCTGACTGCCGCTGGATTTGTGTTTTGCAGTTCGTTAATGAATGCTTATTGATTTTGGCATCTGTTGTGCTGGAGTGAATCTAAACGCTCAAGCCTGTGAGCAGAAACGGACAGCAGAGGGCGATCGAAGCATCTGCTTCCACGTATCTCGCCATTACTGGAACTGTCTAACTCGGTTATGTTGTGTTCTAACTATTCCTAAACGTTAATTATTACGGTTAGATGCTTTGGCATACGTTGCTTTGAATAATACGCGCCTAGAGTGTCTGTAGTAAATGAACGAGTAATGTTTTGGCGTGTAGACTTTTCGGCTTGTAATTCTTTGTATGTTCCCGTTTATAATTTAGGATTTTAGACCACTTTAAATCTCAAACAGTGTTAATTTTGTATAGGGTGTTATGCGTGTGTGTGTCCGGTTTTATCTAGTAAAGAATGCTTTTGGCGATTTCAACAAGTTGGTTCCGGAGTTGCGCTCCTGTCTTCATTGGCCCTAATTAAGCATTTTTTTTATGCACGCGTGACGCCTCTCAGCCTGATGACATCATCGTCAGCCACACAGCCGGGCATCCGCGCGCTGGAACCAGTATTGGTGAAGCGCGAGAGCTCAGTGTGTGTGGAGCACCGGTCGGGGAGATATTCACCTGTGCGTTTCCACCGGAACCACTATACAAGGATCTTTTTTTGAAGCAATTTAAACAGGCTCCGCCGTTAAAGCTCAACGAGGGACACCAAGGAGAACATCTGTTCGAACTCCAACCGTATCCGGTCGCCATACAAGTTTTTTCTCCTCTGTTTTTAAACCGTGAATGAGTGATATTTGACACGGGAACTGAGTCGCACCTGAAGGTGCTCGCTTTTCCTCATTTCACGGCTATTTTGCAGAACTCGTGGACGGTTTTCAGCTAACAGGACCGTAAACAGCAATGAGACGTGACGCCCGAAATTGTTGCGAATGTTCAAAAATGCTCCTCTGGTTGGTTTCGTCGATACTTATTCAACAAGGTAAGAACCAGCAGAAACTTGATATTGTATCACTCATTGTTAGCAGCGCTGCGTCTATAATTTTGCCTCTTTAGTTATTAATGAACCAGGTATTTTGAACCCGTTTTACGTGTCGGGGCTGGCAGCACAGGCAGATCCAGCAGGTGATTTCGTTAGACGTTGCCAAGTTTTCTATTTTCAAAACATCCATAATTAATTGCTGATTCAAACCACTCGTGGGCTCCAGCACAATTTTTTTTGATTCGGTTGTTATTTCTGACCAGGAGTCGTTATCACCAGTTTCGGTCAATGACTCAACGTCAGGTTTAGCTTTCTAAGGTGTGGCTCTGAATGAAGGTGATCGCTCTCTCTCGGCATCTGCCTCCGTCTCTCGCACCTGGCGGTCTCTGCAGCCCCGAGCTTCGTTTTTAACAGTCACACGTCCATTTTATCGCATGTCTTCACCCCCCTCTCATCTTAACTTCCGCTGTTTTTCCTCCCCACTGTCCCGCACATCATTTTGTATTAAATACACTTCACTTCCCACGTACACTGATTCACTGGAAGGGTGGTGCAACAACTGAAACTTGATCGCTGACGGAATTGTTTAACCCTTGCTCTTCTTTGCCGATAGTTAGATTTAAACAGGACCGCTCCCATGTAGGCCTGTTTTTGTAAGTTTCATTTATCTCTCCCTCCGCGACGGCCCTTTTTATACATTTTAAATATTCGTGTTTTCGGATGCTGCCTAGGTAGCCTAGCAGTAGCCCAACCAGTGGGGAGGACGCATTCCTGAAATACACTTAACCTATTAACATATGAATAGTTGTACCGTGGAACCAGTACAACATTTTCCCCACTGCCTCGATGGGTCAGTTATTTGTTTATTGCTGTATTTGGGGCAAGAAAGTAGGACTGGTGCTGTCACGGTCCACATTGTGTAGCAGACCTCCATGGAGCTGTTGCGCACTTGTTTTTAATCACAGCTCTCGTGAGTGCTCTCGCGCTTCTGACTTCTTCTCTTTTCCCTCTTGTGGCAGGGAGAAAAGTGCAGGGTGGACAAAAGGCTTTGCATATTTATGTGCAGGAAAATAAACAAGTATTAGCGAAATCACATTTCATTTTTAATATTTAAATGCATCAATTCCCCCCAAAAAGAAAGTAAACTCCTGACCTCCTCTATTTGAGCTTCATTGTGTGTAGCTGTTCACTTTCCCACTATTTTCCCCTCTGACTGTGACAGCAAGCACTTAACATTCATGCTCAGGTTGAAATGAATGTTTTTTTTGTGCTTGCCAGAGGAGCAAAGTTCAACATTGTTTGGATAAAGTGACTTAACAGAAGGTTACAGGTGGGTTTCCACTTTATATGTGCATACAGGAGTATATTTAATATTTAATTTCATATAATAACACCAGCAAGTCAAGTTTGAGATGGACCATGGATGTGGGTCAGAAAAATCTGGCCCATTACCATGGAGATATTTTTATTGGACAAGGGACTGCTTATGTGCGGGGGTGTTCTAGTTTGGGGGATATCTGTCTGTGGCAGCATTGTCTTTATGGCTGAGTAAGCTGTGTGCATGCAGGGGGTGGCTGGCTGGCCGCCTGAGAAACGGGTGGGCATGCGGGTCATGACGGGAGGAGGAGGAGGAGGCTGCTTCTTTCAGAACTTACGAGGACGTAATGTTTGTCTTCTTATGCACGTTTCAGCAAGGACACAACAGGCGTAACGCTCCACTATGAGATTGAATTTTTCACTTTTGAGCAAATGGGTGGCTTTTTGAAAACAAAGTGGGCAACAACTGATTAGGATAAGCAGTGCCCCTTCCCCCCCCCACTCGAAACCTTGAATCCTCTCCCGCCATCCATCAGTCCCTCCCCCACTCCTATGTGCCATTGGGTGCATACAGGGTCCTTGTTTTTTGCGCTTTCTTTCTAAACTATTAATTTGTTCCCGTCCAGTGCTTTTGTTTTAAGAGACAGTTTCTTGTTTATGTAAGCAGTTCCCCTTCCCCCTTCTGAAGCCGCTTTTCAAAATGAAAGATACGCTGTTTATGACAGGAACAACATGCAGTCGTGACAGGAAAATAATCCACTTTTGACCTGACTGGGCTTGCCATGGGTGTAGGTTTTTCCTGTCTGCCTCAACTGCTTTATCTACCTGAAAGTAGTGCAGTTTTAATCTTGAAAATTCAGCCTTTTCTTCTTGTGTTCTTGACACAAGTGCAAGACCCTGACCACAAAAGCATTTCTAAATGAACATAATAGCTATTTATGTGTGTTATGCCTATAATTATATATGATTGAGCAATGTTTTTTGTATTTTGACTTTGGCTTGTGCAATAGTTTAAAGCGATTGGTTAAACATTCTCTCTCAGCATGGACAGATTCTGTGTGAACAGCATACTCCTGCCAAGTCTCCAAACATTCATCATTGCACCAGAGAGCTTTACACTCTGTCTGCTTAGACAAATGTACTTGATGGATCATGGCTGCAGCGTTTTCCTACCCTCTCTGGGAAATGTAAGTTCTTAATATCTCGTTATTTCCAGTGGAGAGAATGACTTGCCTTGGTTTGGTTTTTCTGTTAATGGTTGTCACAGTTAGATTCCATCATTATGTAAATTAGTCTTCATACACCTTCTCACAGGCGCTGGAAATGTCAGAAGGATTTCAAAAAGGTCACTTGTGTGTTTAAAAAAAGTGTTTTACTGGTCTGGGCAAGGACTGCACACACTTGCTTACTAAGAAGTACTGTTGAAATGACAAATCAATGACCTGTTGAAAATGCGGCCTATACATTTGATTTAATAAGCTTTATGGTTTAGCTATTATGGTTTTTGATAATTGGCTAGTAATACAAATCATGAAATTTACTGTGAGTATAGGGAAAGTCCTCATGAAGAGTAGTTTAACAGAATATTTTTCATACGACCTTGGTTTACTGATATTTTAAAGCATATTTTAGTGAAACTGATGCTTTGCGGACTTGTCATTACCAGTGACTAGAAAATCAGGTTTATTGTTGACTTGGCAAATATTATTATTCCTAGGATGGATGGCTCGAGAGAGAGAGAGAGAGAGAGAGACTGCATCCTCGTGCATTTTGGGTTGCAGCGCTGGACCAATATGCGCTTGAGAACACACAGACAACAAGACCACTCACAAGTAACAGTTGGCGATGAATAAGGACGATAACCTGAGGCTGTGCTGCAAGTCAGATGACATCACAATAATAGGGAGGAGCTGTCTAAGCGCACAATAATGACGCGTGTGCTCGCCTTTCTCTTTTTTATTTTTTTTTAAGATGTAGCATAGCATTCTCTAAAGTAGCTATTTATTCTTTACTTTGTGAGTACTGTTGATCTAAATTATTCTGCTAGCTGAGCGACGACTCTGTAATGGATCAATTCTGTGTCGGAAGTCCCTTCTGGAGCCTTCCAGCTAAATGTTCGGCCGCTCACGGCTTGATTGCCTGTGTGTTTTTGCCTCCCAAGGTTGCTAGATTTTTGGACTCGGTCCCATCTGATCTAAATGAAAATAAGCAGAAGTCCAAGTCTTCGAAGGAATGCCAAATGTGAGACAGCTTGGGGAGTTTACAATAACACAACTCTTCACGGAGCTTCACTTTTACAGGAAACCTTGGTGCACTTGAGTCACAAACTGATGCTAGGGTAATGCCAGAAAACATTGTACTTTCTTTTTTTCTGGAAACTTGAATTTTTGGTTTACATCATTTTTACGTCATAAATAAGGTCTATTATATTGGTACCTAATTTTATATAGTCGCATTTGTTTTGGTATCTTCTCCATGGCTTTAAAGACAAACCCCAGCAGGAATATTGTAATTTGTGTGTCAGACCTACTTTAGTTTAGCCAGTTTAGTGGTACTTCTAATTGAAAATATCTGCAGTAAAAACTTTATAAAAAATAAAAGCCAGTTAATATAGAAGACTTGTGAGGTGGGAGTGAGCCTGTCCTGGTATGAGTGAAATGTCCTAAGAGGAGAATAGTAAAGAGTGGGGGTTGAGGTTGTCGACATTTTCAAATTCCACACCACAGCATCTTGGCAGAGAGGATGGGGATTTCAAAAACCCGTATGAGGGAGTGAACCAAGAAGACCAAGAGTTATCAGCTCATTGGCAATTTAGATGTGCAGTCCTCATCTTCCTGTCTTGTTCCTAAAGCTTGAGACTACACAGCTGCTGATTGTGACAGGAAGAAGCTGTCTGCAATAATCTGCT
Organism: Pao palembangensis; assembly: GCA_015343265.1. Classification (NCBI taxonomy): domain Eukaryota; kingdom Metazoa; phylum Chordata; class Actinopteri; order Tetraodontiformes; family Tetraodontidae; genus Pao; species Pao palembangensis. The sequence goes on along the minus strand of CM027088.1, from coordinate 2,441,438 downwards.
TTATATAATTCGCATCTGACCTGTACTGTCTTATTTTAGTATTTTGTCTCTTTATTTCTTTGCTATTTGCTTTTTTTTTTTTTTTTAATTTTCTGCAGCCAGAGTACAGATCTGCATGCAGCTTGGCACTGGATGTCCTCGTCAGCGTGTCCCTGCGCAGACACATGCACATCCCTGCTCATTAGCAGTCACCTTAATGTGTCTAAATGTAGTTTGCGAGGTGGAAGGTGGTTTGTGTTATTGATTCAGTATTGAATGGTGGATGATGCAGTGCCCTTATGTGATATTGAAAACATTTAGGGCTTAGTCTGTTGCTATCCCTCTTCCACTTCCTCCGCTGCTAATCTCCTCTCACCATCCTCTCTGCCCTCAGTTTGTGAAATGACATGAATGTTTTGTTTCTTTCTATACATGGAGTTTCTAGCTTTTTCATTAATGTCAGTTTCCTGCAAAATCTAGGTTTTAACCATGCACGGCTAACAGCCATGCAGGCATAAACACACGTAGGCTGCATCTTCATCACACCTGACTTTGACAAGGTCACGTCAAATTCTCACTTATCAGAAAAGGTGGACAGGCTGCCTACAGGAAAAAATTAAATTTGTTGTCACAGGGCTCCAGCAGCTGGATATAAAGTCTCGCTTTCACAGAACCATCCGCACACCAGCTGCTTTCAAGTCGCTTAGCTTTCCTCCCTGAAAGATAGATCAGCAACATGCTGAATGCTTTATTATAAATCCAAAGTCATGCATTTATATCACAAACATGAGAAAATAAACGTACCGGTAATATGCTCTCGCTTAGGTCATTTACATGTCTTTTAATCAGTTTACAACAAAAGCACCGCTGTTAGTTGTTATCAACATTTTGTTTAACCTGTTAGCTTAAAAAAGGTGCCACCATGCATCCTGTCAACACAGCAATCGGCACTCCCAAGAGCATTTTTATGATCGCCTTCCCAGCATACACCAGATTAGGGCTAAACAAAGGCAGAAATATTATTCAGTTATCATGCATGTGTTTTGGTAATGCCTCATGTTTGGCTTCGTTTGATATTGCTCTTCAGGGCTGAATAGGTCCTTGTGCCACTGAAGTGATTTGTCTTTTTTCGTCCCCGAAGATTTTCTACTCTCAAATTGGCCTTTTGCTTCCCTCTGCGACTCTGTCTTCATGTCAGTGTCAGTCCTCCATCTTGAGTTTTTCTTTCTTCTGTTTCTCTCTACCTCTCTCTTTGTCCTTATGCTCCAACTTCCTCCTCTCTGTAATCTGCTCCTCATAATTGATCCATCTGCCCAGCAAACTGTTGTAATGTATTTTTTAAAGTCCTTGTCCTATTCTCTTGTTTGGTCTTAGTCATCAATTTCTCATTTCTGCCTCTAATAGGAATGTCTGATACTATGCTCTCTTTTCCCTTAATCTCGCTCTCCCTTCTGTTTTGTGACTGTCTTCCATTTACACACTTTTATTCCTCAGTCTCTTGTCAGCCCCAGAATTTCTTTTTTCTTGCCCCAACTACCTACACTACCGCCACATTCTTATTTGCTCCTTCAGTCCTTTAAGGAGACAGTGGTAATGCTTACATCCTATAGAAAAACGAGACCTTTATCCTCGGAAGATCAACGTCTCTCTGAAATCCAGAAAATCACAAGAATTGAACCGTTTATTGTCCCACGATCAACATTTCTTGAAAATTTCTTTAAAATCCATTCATAACTTTTCGAGTTCTTTTGCTAACAGAGACGCTAGCTATCGCGTAACCTACTTGGCAGAGGTAAAAATGATTATTTTGTCACTGTACAGATTTAAGACACTGAACTGCTGACACTGTCGCCTCAGTTTTAGCCGTGCCACTGGATTACTAGATTTGGATTTAAACGGCACAGCAGCATTATAATGCACTGATGTTATTCTCGGTGAGTAAAAAGAACTTGTGCAGAGACGGGCTTTGTTACAATAATGTTCTTCAGTCGTTCTGTGTTAAAGGCTTGTACGGTAACAATGGGTAAAGTCAGTTTTCTCTCTCCCCCTCCTCCTCCTCCCTTCCTCTCTCTCTCTTCCTTCTAATGGACAAGAAAACCCTTGCATGCTCCCCCTGCCAGGCATTTTTTGAAGGTTAAGTTGCAGTGACACTTTTACAATGTTTTCACCCCATCTCACACCCTCCCCCCAATTATCTCACCCTCTTCTCCTTCTGTCACACTCGTCCAGGCTGCAGGAATGACATTCATCACCACCACCCTCTCCTCCTCCTCCTCCTCCTCCTCACCACGCAACCACAAACAGAATGCAAACTTTACAGTCGGTGTGGATATATGCACAGTGCTGAGATCGGATGTTAAATCACTTGATTATTAGAGGATGGGAAAGCTAAAGTGACATAACTAAAAGGCTGAAGTATGGATGAGAGGTAATTCAGAGAAATGAAAGCGAGTCCTGGATTTCCTTTTATTTCACCAAAGCCAACCTGTCGTGCAAGGCTGGGATCAGGCTGATGCTGTCCGCTCCCCTGCTGCTAGATGCTGTCACACACTCATCTCCCCTGCAGGCTGTTACCAGACGAGTAATGGAGCTTGACTCATCTAACGAAGAATTTTGCAGATTTACATTTTGAATTGTTAATTCTCTGTGCGTGTTGCACTGTGTAATACTACAGTAGCGATCCAGCTTTGTAACGTTTAATGCCAGTTTTGGTGACAGAGGAAAATACTGCAAATACAGACAAAATGCCTGCAAAATTGTAGAATAACCATTGTAAAACTTGCATGTGCATGCGTGCACACACACACACAGCTGCATAACTGCACAAAAAGTCTTGAATGCAACCATGGGTGTAGCTTTGCTTTCATCTTTGGTATGGACAGCATGAATCGGGTGTTCTGTAAAAGTGAAGTTTTGATGGTAGCCTCACTTTTTCAGTGTAGCTTGTGAAAGTGTGATTTCCTGCTATTTGCAGTGTAACACAAAGAAACTGAAGCAAAGTTCCAAAAATGAGTCCCACATTTTTTAAGTATTCCTAAAACGTTATTTGCTGCTGTGATGATAATGATATGTCCCCAGCCCCCGAAACCAATATCGTAACATTCACCAGTGGCCACTTTAGGATAATTCTGGGTGCTGCTTGAGAGGCTGATTCTTTTTTTCCCTTCTGATAACAGAGACAGCATTCTTCTTAGTCCCTTTTTAGACACCCTACTCATCTTTCCTTCCCACTGACTTTCTCCTCTAATGCAGGTAAACTGAGGGAGAACACTGAAAAGGGCATCTATTCTCTTCCACCCATTTCTCTTTCTTTCAACGCGCCACACCTGTATCGATAGGCAGCCTGGCCTTTGAGTGGTGGCCCTGAAGGAAAAGTGCCTTCTGTAACAAGAGATAATTGGGTATTTTCTCTTGACTGAGGGTTATATTGCCGTGTGGTTTGGCTACTGTGGTGCCTCTTTAAATCAGGTCATCTAGGTACCCAAAGCTTTGATATGCTCCTCAAAGGACATCTTCATGGAAAGGAGACAGATATTTGCCAGTTTCTATCCTGTAGGCATGTTTGTGCTGTGCATATATCAAAACCTTGCTCTTTATTTGGCTGCGTGCCGTTTTAGCTTTCCATATTGCCCCCTTTTTGAAGCGCTCAAAGAGAGGGAATGAGGCAAAAGAGGAAAAGAGAAGAGGGCAAAGAGAGACTGCATTATCTCTGCTGATTCGTATTTGTCACAGAAGACCTGTGGGTGTGTACTCGCTCCCTTATATTGCTTGAAGCCATCTCCTGAACCTTCCTTTATAAAAAGCTTTAAAGGAAACACTTTAACCACTTAGTTCTGTCCCTTTTCTTCTCTTCTTGCAACAAGCTTGGGGCAGGTTTGTGCACCAATGATTCATGAATTCATCTCTGACACAGCGTAGTCATGACGGGTACATGCATGGATGTGTGTTTGGTTTGCACACAGCCTTAGAGCAGCAGAAGAAAGCTTCATGCTGTGGGGTGAAGGTAGAGAGGGAATGTGCGATGCCAGCCCTGGTTAGGACAGTAGCAAAGTAGTAGCATTTAAATAGATGCTTTTTTTGAGGGTGGTTAGTTCTCTGTATGAAAAGGAGAGCAGAGTGGTTAAATATAATTTCCTCTGGCTTTATGCTTTTGACACAGAATTGATGTATCAGTCTGGAATCTTGATGTCCTCACAGTCTTGGCAACGTTGTTCCCACTATCTTTTGTCCACTCTTTTGGCTGTTTCTCCTGTCAGTTCTCTTTTTTCTAATGCACGTCTCCCCCTCATTCTTTTTAAATGACTCTTTTTCTGCTCCTCCCCTCTTTACCCCATCATATTATGCGTTTGCTGCGGCCTCTCTCAAACTCCACCTTTTCCTTTCCGAACTGGACTCGGCCTGCCTCAGGTTGGAGTGTCCTACTTTGATTTCCTTTCCCCTCCCCCTGCTCTCTTCCCTCATTTTTAATTTTTTTTCTTCAGCATTTATTTACACTGAAGGGATGGTAGTAGGGCTGTGAGGAGAGATCGATGGATGACAAGAGGCTAAGGGTGCGGGGGTCTGGACAGAAACGCGTCTGTCAATCAGGATAATACTTAAAGTATTGGCTTTTTTTCTTTTTTCAATAATTTTCTATGCTTAGATACTTCAGTTAATCTTTGATTTCTTAAAAATCTGTTATAAAATATAATAGAAGCCTAATAGAATCTAAAAAAAACATTTTTCAGCTCTACCTTGATATTTTATTACTTACATCTATCTATCAAAGACAAATGATAAGCTGCTCATTTAGCCTCTTTAAAGGGTAGCTCCTTGTGGATAATGTAATTATGCAGCGTCGCCGTGTGACATCCTAAGAGCTTGGCTGCATTAGAAGAATTAATATGCACGTGTAGGAGGGAAAATGTCTATGATCATCTAATGCTCGTAGCCACTCACTCTGCTTGGCAAGTTGTAAGAAAGCCGTCACGTTCTGCAGCCAGTTATCTATGAAGTCATCAAAGCCAGTGTTTTGCCTTTTACACTCAAGCAGTAGATTTTAACATTTAATCTATTGCATTCATTTGTTACTTATAAAGACTGTGCTTTCATTTTAGTTTGTCATTTATTGCTGGCACAGGGGTTAAATGAAGCAGAAAAAGGCTATGGTATCATATGTAGACCAAGGTAATGGCATTCAGTTAAAACAAAAACCCTCAATTGAATCAATGTTTTGCTTTGAATCAGAAGGCTGAACTTTACCTTGGAAAAGTCAACCAGCGTACTATACTGGCACTAACTGAAAATAGTACTTACCCAGTATACGGTAAAATGGTAAAGTGTACTGGATGACAGCAGAAACAAAGCTGCAGACATCATGTGAATGGCATGCAGTGGGATGAGCAACGACGAAGAGGTGAGTACAGGCCACACGGGCTAGAGGTAAATGCATGTTGGCAGTAGCTGTAGGGAAAAAGGGAGTGCAAGCCATCACACACACAAAAAGAAACATCAGTTACTGAACCATCAGTGGCGGTAATGAGACACAGGTGCAGCCCATGGATCCACATCTCCTGTCAAAGGCAAGGATGTGAAGGCTGGAAGGCAGTCAAAGAGTACAGAGCTACAAGACAGGCCTCAGTGCAGCAGTAGACTTTCATGCCAGATTATTATTTGTAGCGTTTTAACCCCACAGGAGTTCATGAACAATCATCTGAAAATGGCACACCCCCCGGAGGCATGTTGTTACTCTGGGCGCCCAAGCTTTTCCTAACCCTCTATTCATTTGCATCCCTCTTGAATGCCTGTTTAAAAAAAAAAACAAAAAAACTGCAAGTGCAACATAAAAACAAGCATGACACGCAGCCACAACATCCAAATAACTGTGCGTCTTTGTAGTTCATCATTGGCTCTGATCATTCTATTTAGACTGGGTTTCCAAACATATGCTAATGAATTAGGCATTTGAAAAGAAAAAAAAAGAGGGGGAACATTTTCAGCTCTTGTTAATGAACTTATATTTGGCTTTGCTATAAACAGAAAATGTTGGATTAGTTAAAGAAGCTTTGAAAATTGGTTAGCACATGCAGGGTGAAAATGATTAAGGAGAACCTAAGGTGACAGATTGAGATAGGAGAGCAAGAGGAACACAGGAAAGCAGTGCACAAGCTGCACTGGAAAAGATGGGGGTATGGGGGGTTGTGTGCGCGTGTGTGTGCACGTGTGTATGTGTAAGGGGTATGCAGCAGAAAGACACTCCCTGCTGTAGGCAAGGTGGGGTGACCGACTACTGTTGCTGCTGTACTTGTTTTTCTCCGCCAACTTCGAGTTCAGTCAAAGCCATCAACCAGATGGAAATTCTAGAAATGGAGAACTCCCTGCTGTAAACTTGTGTGTGTGTGTGGGGGGGGGTCGTCTGATAGTCAGAAAGGAACAATTCCTTCAAAGCGCTTAGCAATCATTTGGTTTGTTTGAATGGTAGACATCAGAGAGACTAAGATAATGGCCTTTGTTGTGAGCCAACACTGAGTAAGTAAATATTTTGAAAAGACATGCTGTGTCGGTAGATTGTTCGTCCAGACAGCAGGGTGACAACAGGAAAAGGAGAAATGAGCGGAAAGTAGATGGGGAGCTAAAGGAGGCCAAAGCAACAGCTATGTTTATCTCATCACACAGAGATGTGAGCACAAGCTGAGCTTTGTCCTGCACCCAGGCAAACTTAGTGTTGTAGCTGTGAGAACCCAGAGATGCTAGCATCAACTGCTTCACTTTTCCCCTTCATTTGCTGCCAAATGACATCCCCTCTCTCTGCAACGGGGCGCCCTTGCTGCCAGGGGTTGCTATAATGAATGAACAATGTGTACTTCTCAGGGTCTCTACCTCTCCTCAGGGTGCGTCTCCGAAGGATGAGAATGTACACTAAACGGCGGGATGGACATAAGATGATAATCACGCTGATGCATCCTTGCTGAGCGCTGTTGGTTGTCTCTTAATATTTCTTGAATCACTGTAGCATGGTGTGGAGCAGGAATGAATATGTGAACTAAATTGCATACCTAGCAGTCACGCAGCAATGTGACCTCCATGCTGACCTGTAGTCATGTTGTTATTTTTTAGCTTTTGTGTCCAGGCAGGACATCTCTGATGGGGATAAGGGACAAGAGGGGCATTCATTCATCTCACATACACGCTTAGCACACATCCACCTCCCTTGCAGCTCTTTCATCTTAACTCTCACAGGCGTCTCTTGTTCTGTCAGTCTTACCCAAGAGAGAGATGGAGGAAGGATGTCGGGGATGAGGGTGAGAAGGGGGTGGGTAAAAGGAAATAAGAAATAGACAAGGATTGATTTGAGTTTTATCGGCAAAATCACACAGCAGACCTGCCCATCCAATGCCATTCAACCCATTCATGGAGCAAGAAGTTGCAGAAGCTTTCACTGACTTTCGTCTTATTTTCATAAATCGTTATAATTGTATCCTTTTCATGGTCTGTTCTTGGCATGTTTTACCCCCACCCTTGTGCTTTCCACTTTTCTTCTGTCCATCCCTCACTCTCCCTCTCGGCTTGCCTCAGTGGGTCGGTTCCAGTCTGTCTGTTTGCTGATGACTCTACTTGAAGCAGCTGTTGCTGCGCAGCATCACTCTCCTCTCCATATCTCATTCCCACCTTCCTGATGTCTCTCATGTTTTATGCTTGCCTGCTTGTTTGCCATCCCACGATTACTCAATTGTTAATTAGAGAATTTCATTTTTTTCTGCTTTTCAGATGTCTTGTGTCATCTGGCCAAACTCACAAATTTGACTTTTCAGTGCTAAATTCCAATTAATTAAAACAAATTACAGTAGGGTAATATTTTATAATATAAATACAGTATTTTATCCACTGGAGGTTTTAAACTTGCACATACTTGTTTTATACTTGCACATAGTGCACTAGTGTGCCCAGTGAGACACATGGGCAATCTTTTGTAATACACATATATATATATATTTTGAATGATTGATGAAACACTGACGAATTAGGTAGCTACAGTTTCATTAGATTACTGTTAATGTGCAATGGAAAAATGGCAATTGGACACTTGAATAATGTAATTGAGTTTATGAGTCACCATTGGATTGCACTTCTTTGACTTGATAGAATAATCATTAGCTCCGCACTGCTCATTTGTTCTCACTCTGAGAATTACCTGGCTAGTGAACTGTGCATCTGACAGCTGCCCTCTTCTCTCAGATGAGAAGAAAGATGTCTGAGGGGAGGGGGATGGTTCTCCCTCCAGTTTAAAAGATTTCAGCAAGAGAAAATCTGCATCTGGACAGGGATCTTTGAGGATTTTGCACATGAGTGCATGTGTGTCACATCTGTAATTGGCTTCCATTGCCTTGCTCATGGCTGAGCCTTTGATTTTGTGGAAATCTGGGATCAGTGCTGCAGATCTACCTGTTAAACAGCACACACCACCCATGCTCAAAAATAACACCCTGTGCTCCCTTTGGGGGCTGGAGTATAATCAGGCTCTGTGCTTAATCGTTCCAGAAATCCCCTAATGGAAAACATTGCATGCAGTGTAATTTGAGGATGTTGGGATAAATCTTTGTCATCAGTGTGATGTTGTGGTATTGACAGTGTCTGTGTGTGTGTTCTGTGCACGAGTGAAACGAGATAAGAGATATTGAGCGGCGCTTTGCCCCCCGTACTCCCAGATGATAAGATTACAACAAGGCCATATTAGTGGTGCCCGGCTTCATACTTTACAATCATCATGTTTCGTCTTTGTGACCACTGCAAAGTCGTCACGATGGCATACCGTGAAGGGGGAACGTTCATGAGGGAGAATCATCGCTCCTTCCTGGTTTCCCTTTGAGGAGTGCACTAATTAGTCTGTCTGTGATTAGTTGGATTGTGTTTGATGTGCTTCACTCCTTCGAAAAAAACTGCCTGTGCTGCAATATAGCTGCAGGGTGCATGAAACACACACACACACACACGTGCGCACTTGTTCACGCACACAGGCAGTGTTCTCATTACCTACTGAAGACACCTTATTTGGTATCTAAGTCTCTAAGTTGTATCATAAGTGAAGGAACATCGGGATAATTTTACGGTGGTAAGGGTTGTTGCATTTTTCCACTGTAGGAAACTCCCCTCGTTAGGCCAGTTACAGGAACTTTTATAGGGCTTTAACGAGTCCCTTCTTTAGGGTAGGTACTTAGATCAACCCTGAAAAACTCCTGGGTGGGGCTTGAGGTTTACCCGGCTCTAGCTCAGGATGTGACGCCTTCCATGCTTACCTCCTTCCTCATTGTTTTCTTTATGATTTTTGCTTTTGGCGTCTTGCCCAGGTGAGATTGTGGTCGAAACTGTCGCACTATAATTACATGGCGATCGAAACGGGTGATGTCGCCGAAGGGTCCTGTACCCCACAGTGGAGATATGACCATCCAACAGACCAAGTGAGAAGAAAGCTGTGAAGTTCCTGCCTCTAGTATTTACCAGGATCTCCTGCAGTGGAAATGTGCCTATACAGTAGATGGCATCCTTGCCTACAAACATGAGGAGCTGCAGTAATTTATGAACTGGAAACATGTAGCAGAGCTGTTAATATTTTACCTACATAAGCAAAGAACCGTGTTTGCTTTCAGTTTAGTTACAGCCTTAACTTGGTGGGTGGTTGGCTCTCTGAGAAGTGGATTTACTTAACCCCATGTGATTATAGCTTAAGTTGGGCAAATTATGAATCTAATGTAATTAAATTTCTACAAATCCCCTTTGCATTAGCCCTCAATGGAAAAGCACAGTTGGGGATATCCATGCTGCATTAAATATGACATAAATAGGAGCGTTTCTTTAATCCAGTGATAGAATGCTGTCTAATTACTCAGAGGATGCGATATTAAAGGGCCTGTTTGTCCTTGAAGCTGCAGAGCAGAGCGTGGCAGGACAGTCTATCTGTCCATGCTTGATCTGCCACAAGAAAATAGACAAAGGCTGTTTCAACACAAAGTAACAAGGACAGCTCTCAGTCTGTTTTGATGCCTGTGTTTCTATTTTCATGGAGCAATATCAGTCCATTGTGTCAGAACAATTGTGTCGTGTCTGCCGGAAAGTATGATGTAAAAAAATAATAATTTATAATTATATAATATAATTATAAAAATTTATAATTTGTGTGTTTGTTGTTGCAAATATGTAATCATACCTTGATTAATTGTATTTTTAATCTACATAAGCTTTGTTAATTCTTAACTATTAAGAATTATTATCTCAGATTTATTTGTTTGATAACCAGGAGTGATGTGGTTTCATATTGCTGTTACGTTGCATTATATAATATAAATTACAATCATGTCCTTTATTCCATAAAAATGATGATAAATGCTGTGCATGTAAAAAGGCAGCCGAGTGGTGATTCAGTTGCAGACATGGTACCAGTGACTGTTTAAGTCTTTTTGTTTATTTTGAGTAAACTCACAATATGTGGTAATACTGGGTTCTTTAACATAAAGCGGACTGCACTTTAATAAAATAATGCGCCGTACAAATTGGATTGGTCTCTCTCCCTCACTGTAAATGAGGTGCATGTTGACCATTTGGCTTGTCAATAATGAGATGAGTGGTGGTTCTCACACTAGGAAGAGCATCTTGGGAAGGAAGCGCCGCCACCCACAGACACGGTGAAGTAAGGGTGGATGTTGACAATGAAAATCCAGGAAACACAGCTGTGTTTGGTTCCCAGAGGTGAGGTTGTCATGGAATTCCTCCCACTTAAACAGCTGTCTGCTTTTAATTTGGGTAAGAGATCCCACCCAGTCTGAAAAATCCTTTTTGGCACTTAGTACATTCTCACTTTCAGCCTTGTTAGTGAGGAGAATGTTGGACATTTGTCCCGTGAACAACTAACAGACCAAAGGAAGGATGTGAGCACTTGCTGTACATACAATGAGTGATGGATGAAGAGTTAGACAACACACAAGCCATGCACACTCGGCCTCGAACGTATAGAAGCATTTGGCTGCTGTGCATTTTGCCTGAGCCGTTAACTCTTGACTATGTTGCCACTCGACATGGCGGAATGCAAATGCACAATTCCTGAGACATTAACCCAAAACCCATCTAAAGGCTGCTCTCAAGTCTTCAGATTGACTTTGTGTGCTTGTACACAGTCACTGTGGTCACCCTACAGTAGAAGCCAAAATTCCACACAAGGATAAAATAACAGGCGGGGTGTAGTTCCCATAAGGAATGATGGCACAAGCCTACAATGAAGAAGTTTAGACAGAAAAAGAACTAGCAGGGGAGAGAAAAAGTAGGGAAGAAGTGATTGAGCCAGAGGGATGAAAAGTATTCATACCAAAATGAAAAGACAAGATAGGGGCTTGGCGCAGAGGCGGAAAAGTGAATGATGCTGAAAGAAAGCGAGAGTGGTGGAGGTAGAAGGATGTGCAAGGCCCCAAACAGACAAAGCAGAGCTGGGTGCCGCAGGGGAGCTGGGTGTCCGTCAGCCATCCAACCAGTAAGTTATTCAGTCAGTTATTCTGTGGGTTGTAGTGATGGAGGTAGCAAGGCAATCTTGAAGCAGTAGTTCTTTTCCAGCACAGGAGAGCTGTGCCCTTCCTCTTCACAAGATTCTTCTGGCCAGAAATGGGAACACAGCCAAAACATGAAACAAGCCACATCATAAAATCATACTTGTATCTTATGACCTTTTCCATTTCGCTAGTTAACCTTTTATAGGTCTGTAACGTTACACTGTTGCTGTGTTGCTTCATGTGCTTAAGTCGTTTTTTATCAGGGGCTCATTTTCATTGACCATTCCTTTTCTTCGCTCTTCTCCCCCACCTTCTCCTGGGTCAGGTACAGTGTAGATGCTGGTGTTTATCAATAATGAAGAGATAAGAGTAGAAGGAGGAGAGCACACCGCTTTCCTTCTTACCCATGGATGAATTATTCACCCAGTAGAGAGTGCGCTTCTCCAACCTGTGTATGACTGCACCTCTAAAAGTAGCTCTGCTTTACCCAGCAGTAGTCTGTGAGAAATGTGTTTTAAAACTGATATCACATTTTGTCTAATATGCAAATCAGCTTCATGCCCTGTGCATGTTTTTCCCCCTTACTTTGGCGTTTGGTAAATGTCCTGTATTTATCCAGTTTCCACCAAAGTTCATGCATATTGCATGGGCTTAGTCAGATGACAAGACCAAAGCCATGGTCCAGATTGGAATAAGGATTCCTCACATTAAGCAAATACATAGTTTTAAGGAAAGAAAATAGTTTTAAGGTTTTAGTTTGAGGTACAATCTCATTCCATTAAGTTGATACAGTTAATTGCATTGGCAAATGCTTATTTTTGCAAGTGACGAAGTCCTCCGGCATGTTTGATATAAGCAGGCAAGTAAATAAGCAGCAGTATACAGATACGTGCACGCCCAATCACAAGACACACACACCTCCCAGTGCAGATTTCACCTCCAGCTGTTCATTTCTTCTTGGCACTTTGAAGCCTGTTCATGTCTCCCTCTGTCCCTCCCTCCAAGCCCCTTTCTTCTTTGCTCCCCTTCTGCTGCATTTCATGCATCTATACTTACCTTCAACATTGCTGCCTCTAATAGAACTCTGTGATAACATTCTTTTTCCACAGTATGTTATCTCATATTTCATCATGTCACTGTGAACAAAGTGAAATATAGCACTCCTTTCTGTTGGCACCTTTTTCTCTGCTCCTGTTGCATCAGAGGTTGGTTTTATCTCCTGTCTTCTGTATGTAACCTTGCTGTAACACAAAACCCAATTACATTTTAATTTATGGTGATTTTTCAAGTCTACATCTTGTGATGACCTTGACGTCGTTGATTTGTGCATGTTAAGAAAAATCAACATGCTTTTGACTGGTGGATGAATTATTATTGTAAGATATTACAGCAAAGGTTTAGCGATTAGGTTTTTATAAATGTAGCTTTCTCATGTCTATTGATTGGTGAGCCCAGTGGAAAGGTCAATAAGAAGACACATCTCAAGTCTTCATTTCCTAGTTTTATTCTTGGCTTTTCAAGCTGCCTCTCCTGTCAAGCTTAGCTGCATTTTTGCTCTGCTCCCTGCATACCAAAGTATCCTCATCTAAATGTGGGTACAAATGCACAGTGGATGCAAGTACAGTCTGGGTTTGTGCAGCTGTGTGTGTGCGTGCATCTGTGAAGGTCAGATAATCCAGAGCTGCAAGAATCAGGTAGCACTGTTAGACTGTAGGCTGCAGCTTTTTCTGCTTCTGATTTCTATAGATGAGCATTACAGACATAAAATGCATACTGAAGAGACCAAATTATATGGAAGTAGATATCTGCATCAGCTGTCCACTTTAACATAGCAAAGCACTTTATCATATTATCTATACATGACCAGACTTCCCAAATGGTTAGCACTTACATTTTAGTTTTAAGAAAACTCTGAATATTAAATTGTCTGAATTGTTAAAGGAGGAAACATTGAGGAGAGAGGCCATCATCGCTTTATGTTGGATAGAGGTTATGAAACATTCAATATATGTTTCATAACATATATGAATAGACATTAACATTTATTGAATAGACATTCAGTAAACTGTTTAAGGTGAACAGTGCACACATAAAGGACTGTGACCCCCACACTGGAGAGGAAAATATGGAGAAAAAACATGAAATAAATGAAAAATGACACTTTAAATGTTGAGTATTCATCTCACTTTCTATCTTAGGATATAGAACTAAAGCAAACTGCATTATAAACCTTGCGGTTCTTTAAGATTTCAAGATTTTACAGCTGAATACTCTTTTTACAACCCCCCCCAAAAAAAACTGTTTATCATCTGTTTTGTATAAGTGTGCAGAACAATAGTAACAAAGAGAACACATAGAACGTTGCACAAACCTGTAGAACTAAGACCCATATTTAAATGAAGTGAGTTGTTTCAGTAACCAAATACACCGAATTTTCACTATCTGTCATTTTTATCACACACGAAGTATGCTTGGAAGTATGATCTTCAACAACACACACACACAAAATATAGCCACCATTGGGATGAAGTGACAGGAGTTGGGCAGCTCTGGAGGCCATTAAACCTTTAAGGTGATGCCCTGCTTGCCCTATTCCCTTCCGTTGGTCATTTCTTCAGGGATCAGGCAAAGAACATGTATGACATTAGGCACTATAGTCATCTGTCCTGGCAGCAAGTCGGGCAGCTACAGGCTGATGAGCGTATGTTGCTTTTGTCAGCCATGGATGGCTAAAATGGACTGCAGAGAAAATAAGGATTTTCTGTTTTTTTTTTTTTTCTTCTCGCTGGCTTTCATTTTATTTTTGTTTTTCTATATTCAGATCACATAATTTCTCACTAGATCCTCCCATCTCTGCAGGACACCGCCTGCCCTTCACTCATTTTCCTCTCCTTCCTCTTTTTCTATCACCCCTTCTATTTAATGTCTCCCATCACATCTGGTTCATTTTTGTATGCCTCCTCTCACTACTTATTTCTTGACTCCCTCTTTTGTCCCTCGGTGGTCTCCTATTAACCTTGTTTATTGCTCATATCATTCTCACATTTGACATCCTTCTCTTCTGTTTTCCTCACTTCCTCTTTTCACTCCCTCTTTCGTTCCCTTTTTCCTGGTACTTTCTCTTAACACACTTTCATCCTCACTTTCCTTTATAGCATCCCACTCCTCCCTCATCCTCCATCATTTTGGCATTCTGTTGCTGTCTCTCTTCTCCTTCTTTCATCCTTCCATCCATCTCCATAGTTGGTAGGAAATATGGGAATGTCACCACAACCAGGCAGGTGTCAGATATGGCAGCGCTGTTGGCCATCAGTATATCATGTGCTCATGCACATCATATTATTGAGATCTGACTGCTTGGAGGAAGTTGATGTGGGCAACTTGTGTGTCCATTAATTTCTTATCTTCTTGGACCGTTTTTACATCACCTGCAGGCTGCAGGTAGCTATTGTAAAATAGAGCAGCACTGACACAACATTTTTGTTCAATTTTCCCTCCTTTCTTTCCATTTCTCTCTTTGGCTCATCCTTTCCTTTAACCATGTATCTTCTGTTAACATGACTGATGTTCTGAACGTTTATATTGTCAATTACAGTTTCAAATATCACTCTCACTTAGTTGTTTCAAGACTTTTCTTTTGTCTACTCATGTGCATGCACATGCACCAAGTGACTTTTTACTGTGTTTCTGCTGCTATAATAAGACTGTCTTTGTCTTTGAGCTGCAGTTTGCGGCCCATCGTTGAGGATGAGGGCAGGCCAGGCTTTGTATGTCTTGTGTATATAATTCATTTCCCTGAGGGTGAATGGAGTCTCATAAGGGCAGCCTGTCTCTCATCTCAGCCCTGGCAAGATTTGACCTGCCCTGCCTCTCCTGTTATTGCCTTCAAATGACAGACAACGGGTCCAAACCAGCTTTGATCCACGTTATGGATGAGCAGAACAGCTATGTTTACATATATTTGCATGTGCACAATGATCCAAATATTATTTCAGACCGCATTTTGTATCTAAATTTTGATATGCTGACTTGATTTGGTCCATACATCTCAGTCCAGATTAGTAACCAAGAGTGCTGATACAATAGCTTTCTAGTCCCCTTGCTGCTAACATCCAGTACTCGAAGATTATCATTATTTCGTGTGATAAATATTTGGAGTTTGAGGATTAATTAAGTCATTTAAAAGATCAGCCCAAAAACCTGATGATTCAGTTTCCATAAGTTTTGCATGTAGGTCTGTGCCTTTCATTCCTTTTTTTAAGCAAAGGTATGTTTAAATATGTCTGAGGCAGAAAAGAGGAGCTAACAGTTTCCCTTTCAAGCCCAATAAGGCCTGCTGCTCCCACAGGCTGCTCAGTGGTTGTCCAGAGGTTCCTCTGTGGCTGTGAGGGGGGTGTTTTGTGGTTGTAAATTGAGCTGGTCCTGGGAGAGCTGATGTTATTCTAGGAAAGGCCTGTTTTCCTCCACTCTGCTGCTCAGTCTGTCGTTCCTTCCTCATTCTTCCCCTGTATTGATATCTCTGGTCTCCCTTGAGAAGAAAAGGTGTGCTGTTTATTGCTAATCAAAAGAGAAAGACAGTGCTGCCCTTTCCTCTTATCTCTTAGCCAGTGGGTTTCATGTTTGTGTGTAGGTGCCTGTTTTGTATCAGCCCTCCAGATCATATTAGTTTCAACACAATAGCTTTAGCTCAGCACAAACTGGTGGAACTAGTTCTGCAAGTCCTTTTTTGTCTTTAGGGCAAGTTGTGTTTCACTGGTGCTGATGTACAAGTGTAGCGTTCTGGTACAAACTATTCACACATGTTCACACACACACAGGTCTGGCTGCAGATATTTGAAGTTGTGTATCCGCAGGTAATCCACTCTTATTTAAAACGGGTGCCATCTTGCTGACATACACGAATGCACACTTACTCATACAGGTAATTACATTTTCACAGAGACCTGGATTACACACACACACACACACACACAGTATCACTCTAAAGCTGCTCCTGTTTTACTAGTATTCACACTCACAGATACCACACACCACAAAAAACATTGTGTTTATTTTGACTCTTTGCTGTTATACAAGAATGTGTCGGCAGAGAAAATGGCAAGCTGAGGAAAAGCATAACCCATCTATATGATTTATGACCTGTGTGGAAAAGAAAACTCCTTCTTTCCCAACACATATCCTCTTTTTCTTCCCAGAATGCCTCGTTGCTTTGGTTCACTAATGCTGTCCCCTGGTGTATCATGTTTTAGCAGACATTTCTACATTGTCTCCATTTATCATCGACAGGCTTTATACCACCATTCATCTGCTGTCTTTCAGTGTTTCCTCTCTTTTGTTTAAATAGGAAGGAAATGACCCACATTCATGTTTGTCTGTTTTTTCTGTTCTCAGCAGCGCTAGGTCAGCGAGTGAAGGTAGAGCCAGAAGTGTCGTCATATCCTGGCCAGACAGTCAACCTGCGCTGTGCCTTCACTGATGCCACTGGGATCCAGCTCACAATGGTCAGATACTGTTTTATTATCCCTTTCCCTCCACTTGCAAATGGCCTAAAATGGCCTTGAAGTGGCCTAAAATTCTAATAAAATGTCTGCTTGTACCTGAAATTGTAGCTCACAGTGCTGTCTGGATTATACATGGGTCATTACTTTCACAAACAGATGTGTATGTTATTAAAATACATGAAAACTTGCAACACTAAACAAGCTGGCTAATGAACAAGAGCAATTCTATGTAAATAAAATAAATTATACCTATTCATGTTTTTTGCCCACTCTGCTAAACAATAATTGAACAGTTACAACAAACCACAGAGCACAGAAATAATCTAAAGTTTAGTAATGGGTTTAGGATTAGTGTTTTATTACTCTAAACAAACAATATTACGCTGTATTTTGCTTTAGGGGATTGAGTTTGGTCATTTAAAGCCTCATCTCATTGAAGTGGGGTGTGTAAAACTCCTTGATTTCACTGTGTAGCAACACTGAGCACACTACCCATGGAAAACTTCACATCCATATTCATATCTGTCCCACTTCTTTGATTGGGATGCTGTATTCACCCCCCAGGGAGCAAAAATTACAGCAAATGTGGATTACTTAAAATGCTCTCCAGCATTGCCACTCACTGTCATGATGAATTATTTCTGCAGGTTTCCTTGCCAGAGTCCTAACCTTTGCCTTGTCACATCAGGTCACATGGATCTATGAGCCCAAAGATGGAGAAAGAATGAACATTGCTGTGTTTCACCCCAATTTCCAACCCAACTACCCCGATTCACCAGTGAAGGGCAGAGTCAGCTTCACGCCCAGTCCCCCAATCCTGGATAGTCCTTCCATCCAGATAAGTGATGTTAGGATGAATGATGAGGGCAAGTACATCTGCGAGTATGCCACATACCCCAGTGGCAATGAGCAAGGAATTACACAATTGGTCATGCTGGGTAAGTCACTAATTGTGTTTTTGCACTTCAGCAATTGCTTTGAGAAACAGCAGATGCAAACGCTTTTACACAGTACATGCTTAGTAGTGACCGGCTTATTAATATTACATTATGTTGTCAAAGCTGGTAATAATATTGAACGCCTGTAAAGTTGTATTTACATTCTTGTCCATGAGGGCTTTTTTAAATTTCACTTTTATTCTATAAATAAGACAAGCACCATCTTATTTTATAACACCTTGGGCATTTAGGAAACATGCTGCAGTTACCCCTGTCTCTAATAAGTGTGTAAATGATAATATTCCTTTACGTGCTAAGTATTGTTCATCCCCCTGCCTGCCACTTTAGTTCTCTCCAGCTTTTCATGGTGCCATGCAGGTTAAAAGCATATCCAGATGGGCGTAATTGCTGTTATAAGCAGTATTGTCAGATCAATTGTCTTCTTGTTAATGCTGTGGAACCACTGGCCTAACCTTGGCCCAGCACCACGGCCCTCTCTATTCTGCCTCCAGTGCATCATGGCTTTCTGCCTTCCCTCAGGCTCTCTATTGATCTAGCTGCTTGTCATGCCTGCTGCCAGCTCCAGCTCTGACTGCTTTCTTCTGATCCCACTGGTTGTATCAGAATGCAGTTGAAGAGGTCTGAATGCTGAGCTGGAGGGGCATTAGGATGACACACATCAGGCCATGGTTGATTTTTTTTTTTTTTTTTTTTGTCTGGTGTGTGTGTGAATATAGAACTAGACTAGACTGTCAGAACAATTGTTTCACTGGCAGGTGATGAACATAGAGGTAATTGTTAATGAAATGGAGAGTTAAAGAAGATTTAGGGTTTTGGTGTTTGCCTTAGTGAAAATAATTGTTGAATTGTATGTTGGCCCAGGGAAATAAGAGAGGAAGACAGGGTTCAGACAGGGATAGAATGTCTCAAGATCGACATTTTTCATTTCTTTCTCCATGCCAGTGAGGGTGCCATTAAATTGTTCATCAATAATGTGCATTGTCTTTTCCCTCAGCTGTCTTATTTATACTTGCTCTATTTTTGCATCATTTAATCTTCTTTCTAAAACTCTTTCTCTTCACCTTCCATTCTCCCATCAATCCTTCCATCCCCCAGCTAAGCCTCAGAATTCAGCATCCGTTGTGACGGTGGAAGCTGGCACTAGCCAGGTTGTTGTGGCGCGCTGTGATTCTGTTGACGGCCGCCCTGCTTCCCAGGTCAAATGGGTGACCACAGCAAATGGCAATGCTACAGCGGTGTCTAAGATCAATGCTGACAACACTGTGACCATTAGCAGTGAGTACTACATGGTCCCCAAACCAGAAGACAACGGCAAAGACATAAACTGTGTGGTGACACACAGGACCCTGGACAAACCAGATAGCTTTCCACTGAAACTCGCAGTTCAGTGTAAGAACACACACACACACATCTGGACTTAACCATTAATTTCTTTGCTGTTTACACTGCTAATGTGTTTGAGTGGTTATTTCTATTCATTGCTATTTTCGTCTCCTCATTTCTGCCCTTCATCTGCTGCTGACAGATGCCCCTCAAGTGACAATAGAGGGTTATGACAACAATTGGTACTTGGGTCGCACAAACGTGGTGCTTACCTGCCAGGCTATTGCAAACCCCATCCCACTCTCTGTCATCTGGAAGACGTGAGTATTGGTGCAACCATCATCTTGACTGAAACCTTTTTAAATTTTCTTCCCTAATGACAATCTAAGGTACATAGTGCTAAATAAACTTTATTAGCCATGAAATCTTTGTAATGTGGCTGTATACTTTTTCCATAAATTAACTAAATTACTACTATTAATGATTGAACCTACAAAAGAAAAAAACACAATGTGATGGCAACTTTTTCTTTCTATTATCAGATTTTAGACATCAATGTGACAATTTAATAAAGGTGAACTTTAAAATGAAAAATGTGACAGTTTGAAAGTAAATGATTTCCTGCTGTTCTCATCACGTTTCTTTTCAGTGTGTGATGATTTGCTCTTTAACGAACGAAACTGATGGGTTTTAAAATGTCTATTAAGAATGATGACTGAGTTAATTTTGATGACACTGCCCCATGAAATAATATTTACAGATTTATTATTTTATTATTCATTTAAATAGGTTTTACAACATTGTCTCACTCACTTTGTCTTTCTGTTATTGGTACGTTTGTCGTCCTTGCAGTATGACAGGAGAGATGCCAGACACAGTGCAGATCACAGACAATGAGCTGAAGGTACTGAAGGTGGACGATGCTGTCAATACCACCTTTGTTTGTGAGGTCACAAATCGCATCGGAGTTGGCAAGGACCAGGTCACAGCTTTCGTCAGAGGTGAGTGGTAGGCCCCAAAATACACGTTTTACATGACCAACATGTTTAAGATGTGCGGTGTTTTTAAAAGAATTATCAAGTAATTACACATTTTTTTCCATCTAATTATTTTATCTAATTAATAAAAGCTATGTCTAGCACAAGTGTGTGCTTTAAAATGTCTTTTAAAAGATGAAAAATTCACCACTGTAAACGAATCTCTAAAGCAGTGAACATTTCAGAGGTAAAATGAGAGGAACATTTGTGGCCGGCATGGGGCCCATTAGTCACCTCAAGTTTTCCCTGGCCGGAATATGAAAACATTTAGATCATCTGAACTGATGAACTGAAACCAAGAGGCCTTTTATCACACATGCTACACATTTCCTGGTGTGGGGCTATGCTCACATTACTCCCCTAGGGATGCACTTTTTCTTGCCTTACATGTCCTAGCAACACTTGCACATCCTCTGCTCAGAACTGGTGTGTAGTGTAGGGCTAGGGGGTCCAGCTGCTCTGTCCATAATGTGTGTGAGTCTTTCAGATCCCGAGTGTGTATGTGCATACATTTGCATGCTCTTGAGTTTAATTTCTTAACTTTTTACCCCTGTCTGTGGCATCCTCTACAGAGTGCTTGGACCAATTCCCTTTTCTATTTGCATGCACTCAGTTACAGTTATTAAAGTAATCGATGACTCTGTCCCACCCAAGGTCTGTCTAAAGGTCTTCTACATCATGTAGCATTAACAAAATAGCTCTCACAAGACTGAGGGTGATATTTTACTTTACATTTGCAGCAAGAAGAGTGCCTTTCCCACTATTTCCTCTTCAATTTTTTTAAACATTTTTCATTGAAAGCAGGTATCAGTTCTTTCCATTCTTGGAAGTTTCAGTGTCAAAAGCAACGGAGCTATCTCTCAGTAGTACCCATATCAGTAAAATCAAAGTGAAAGAACAGTGTTCATTAAAGCAGATGTATTCAAAATGATGATTTAATTAGAGGAAAATTCTACTTTTGAATTGCAGTAATGCTGTTGACTTTTGAAGTGGATCTTAATGATACTGCTGGGTTTTTATTGATGCTCTACACTGTGGTTTTTGTTTGCATGATTGTTCTTATTTTCATAAATATAAGTATTCTGGTGCATTAATTTATATGTATGAAGAATCTATGTGCTTGCAGCCATGTGAATACTGAAATGTCATTTACTGCAGCAAAGGCAGAAGTACCAAAACCACTAGGCTCATATTCTTATTCAGTTGATAAAAATCAACTAGTGTGTATTTTAGAGCCAAAGTCATGGTAGCAGAATTTTCCTACTAATGTGAATGACCCCGTGCTCAAAGGTCCTTGCAAAGTGTTTGGTTTCCAATAAATTAAATGTAATCAAATCTTGTTAAATGTGGCATACATAATCTTGTGTTTCTGGTTGCCAGTACAGTGAGTTCTGACATATGGACATGACACACTTCTGCCTTCTTTTCACAACCAATGCATGGGTATATCCTAGCACCCAACTGGAAGAGACTGTACACAGAAGCATTTGTTAAGCACTTGCATCTTGTAGGTCCAATGGAGGTAGAAGTATACTGGGACAGATACGATGACATGCAAAAGCTCTTCAGTCTTGCACAGAAGCTAAAATTATCAAGAAAATAACATGGTGTTCAAGAAAATGGAGAAAAAAGGTCTATCCTTCAATTTTGTTCCTGAATTTTAGCTGCATCTCTCATTCTTCGAGAATTATTCGTGCGTTTTACCTCATACAAAATACATTCCCTGCACTCTGAGGCCTGCACTTTGCCCGAAGTAAGTTCTGCTGATGTCTGTAAACCTTGTCCGTAATGTCTGTGTAGATTCTCACTCATCCAGGTCATAGTTATCCAAAGTAGATCTCTCTGTGTCAACTGGACTGAAAGGTTTCCTTGAAAACGTTTCGCCCTCTCTCCAGAGAGCTTCTTCAGTTCTAAGTTTGCTGGGGCAGAGCTTGAAAATATAGCCCCGTGGACCATCGGCATGTTAATGGCCCGGGTGGTCACCTGAGAGTCCTTGGCAGGGTGGTTGGCAGGGTCGTTCATCTAGTTTCAGTTGGGGTGCTTGCCCTTTGTCTGTTGGGTCACATGGTAATGAGTCACCAGGTGTCGTCAAACAGTGTGAATGTTTGGAATGCTGACGAAAGGAGTGGAGAACTGCATTGTACGTGGGTGACAGAAAGTGCCTTAGTCCACCACCTCTGTTTAAAGATGGTTTTTCCAACTTGACGTGGATGGCTTTCTTGACACCCCTCTCAAACCAGTGATCTTGTCCGTAATGGGCAAAAGGAAGTCTTCAGTGGCTGCGTTTTAAGAGAGACACGATGGCTTCATGCACTCATTTTCTTCATTTTTCCCCTTGTTGTATTACTCAATCCCTCCTTTCTCATTTTTTTTTTTTCATATTTTTGCCAACTCTATATTTCAGCGGTCCTCTGGGGCCATTGACTAATACTGTATAGTATTTTAAAGGTCTGCTGTAGGTGGACTATCACCACTACCGCCTGCTGTATGATACAAGTCATATGTAATGAAGATAGAAATATACATGGAGCAGAGGGAGCAAGATGAGTGTGCTGCTTTTGCATTAAAAAGCTAGAGTACATGCACCAGGATAAATTGGAGCCACTAGAAGCTCACGCAGTAAGAGTACGAGAGAGCATAGGCAAGAGGGATTGCGAGACGGAAAGAAAGTGAATGCTGACGGCACTTAAAACTCCCATGAGAATCTTGTGCCACTGTTTTCTATCCGCAGTGCTTTTGGCCTCCGCTATCTCTCACCATAGCGTGTACTGTATGCCTGTCTGTTTCCAAGCTTCTCAGAGCGGATCAGTCACCCTTTGCTGCTTCAGCTCCTGGCTGCTTCTCTTCTTATTACACTCCCCTTCCCTTTTCTATCTCTTTTATCCTACATTTCCTCTCCCAGTCGTCATCCCACTGTCTTTTTTTACCCCTCTTTCTCTCCTACCGTAGTTTTGAATTGCTTTAATGTTAACCTTCCCACAGTATCCTTGTTCCGTCATTGCTCTCCTCATCTTATCTTACTCATGCCATAAGCAACTCCTTCCTACTCCTGTCTTACTCATGGGGAGAGGAGGAGGAGTAGGGTAAGATGTGAGCTAAATTTGTTGGCAGTTATGAGGTGACTGAGGCAAGCAGCTCGTGTCAGAGTGAAGGCGGTTTGTAGCAAGCGGAGCATTGATGCAGATTGTTGACAAGGACCGATTAGGCTGGTAATGGTTACAATGACATGAGAGATGTGGAATGGCTTCAGATGGTGATGTGGTGCAGACCTGTAGAGGCTAATGTGAATTTTTATGTAGACAGACTGGGCTAAGGGGGGCTGACAGGCGTGAAATGGCCAGCACCTGCTGTATAACAGGTCCCTCCACCCCTCTGCACCCCACATGATGCACACACACAAATATACATGCAGAGTCCATCTTGTCCCGTGCTCCAAGACGCCAGCAGAGGGTTTGACGTCCTCTTGTCTTCGTATCTTTAATCCAGTTTTTTTTAATCACTTACAAGTGAACGCTACTCGGCTCCCCTGTCACCTTACTTTCAACATCACCCTTTCTCTCGCTGAAATTTGTTTTTCCATTGCATCGCCTTCTCTCTCTCTGTTGGCGTGTACTCCCTCCTCTTCCTGCTCGTCTCCCTCAGGTTGTCTTTCAACCTCCACAAGTCTGGCGCTGATCTCCCCGCTTGAGGAAAAGACTCCTACCCTCAGCATTATTTTTCTCTTTTTTTATTTTCATGCCATTTCTGCACCCTCAAAATCTTAATAATAAATACCTCAAATTTTATTAATTACAGCTCAGTACTATCAATCAATCCATCGATCTTTAGAATTTCACACACAAACACACACATACATGCACATGTGCACACACTCAATGTTTATTTCCAATCTGAAAAAATTAAATATCCATAAATAAAATCCTCCCAATTTGCTTAATTCTTTGTCATTTTCACAATCATTCAAGGGGACACTTCAAGGGCAAGGGGCTTAACCGTTTTCATTTCTTGGTCTTGGTTATGTGCGTGCATGTGTGTGCATGTGCACATGCTGGCCTGCTGTATCTGTCTGTCAGTGTGTCTCCGGCCATGCGAAAACAGCCAGAGAACAGGTCCAATGGAGCCAAATCTCCCTCCACCCTGCAACTGGCCCTCTGCACATACTTCATTAACATGCACACACACACACAGCGAGAGCTCTGTTCAATAAGTTAACATGCTGACAGAGTGTAGTATTTAGCTATGCTCTAGGTGTAGCCCTGTCCAGCATCGCTTCACTAATGACCATAAATGTGCGTGTGCATGTGTGCGAGAGACTATGCATGTTTTTGTCTGCGGTAGAATTACTTGTGCTCCATCTCTCTCATTACTCACAGTCACTTCAAGCTTATGGTCAGGCTAGCTGAAACTTCATATAAAGCACTTGTAGTTACACTTATTTATTTTCTTCTACATATTTCAGTCCTAATTACTTACTCAAAAAGATTGTATTAGTACCTCATTAGGACGTGTTTGCATTTGAAGCGGCCCTGTACTTAGAACCTGCGGTGGCTTTCTCTTTATATATTTCACTTGAAAATTTCAAGTCCTGTCGCCAGCACATTAGAAGAAAACATGGATTTTTATCTATGAAGATCCAGCAGCGTGCACTTTTGAACATAATGACTGAAATGATTGAAAATGAGCATTGAGACGATGGAAATGTCTCTTTGATGTGGCAGCATCCGGCCCCAAGTTTGCAGAAAGTCGGTTGTTGTGCATGTGGCAGACGTCCACAGAGTCTGATGTGATAATGCATTTCTTGTGTTCTTGTTAGAAGTGGACACCGAGGGTTAGCTGTCACTCGTGCGTGTGTGTGAATAGGAGTGCTTAGCACTGCCTGGGAGATAACGGCATGAGGGATAGAGAGACTGTGTGCTTAAAAGATGTCCCCCCCCCCCATCCTGTTGAACGTTAAATAAAAATGAAGCACAGAGGACCTGAGAGAGGAAATAAAACAGACACAAATATAAATGTAAATTGAAGGGATAGTACATAGCGAAAATGAATTTAGTGGAGCTAAATAAGATGTAAGAGAGAAGTGGTCACAGTAAAAGACTGTAATGCAAGAGAGGAGAGGTGAAACTTAAGCGCAGCAGAGCATAGGTGTCGACAGAAGCAGACCATTCCCTCTTGACAGGAATCACTGGTACAAGACTAATGCTGTCAGTCCTCTCTACATTTAATGGCTGGGGCCAGCTTCCATTGGATTTCAAATGGAAATGACAATAAGAACAGGGCAAATTCAGTACTTTTAAATTTAGGAATTAGGAATTAGGATTTCAGCAACCAAGTCTACTTTTTAATCTTCTGCAGCTGCTGGTGGGACTGCACAGTTGACAGTTTCAACACCACAATGTTTAGCTTTATTAAGGCTTTGTGATCACTTCTAGCTGTGACTTGAAATTAATTAAAAATGTAAAAATTACATTTCTCATATCAATTTATTGGTTTTATTGTAAAGCTTGTACACCACAAGGTTGTTGGCTAGTTCAGATTTTTGTAGTGAGGACGAATAAAGCATTATTCTCTTCCTGTTAGCATTGGCAATAAAACTTACACAATATATTTGTTATTGCCGTCAAATTTGAAGAAAACAAGTTCAAACATTAATCATCAAATCTTCTTCTTTAAATTGCCTTTTTTGAATCCTGTCATCACTAGCACACCATGCTAGTAATGACAGGATTCACTAATGTAAAAATGGCATTAATGAAGGACGTAATTGACTGAAATCTTTTCGGAATGGTGTGCAAATCTCTTCTGCCTCTCTGGCCATGGCTTCCAGAAAGCTTTTCTTATTTTGATGTCACTTTGTCATTAGTCTTTCATCTACTCCACTACATCTAATTTCCACCCTTCACTCTTCCGTCTATTGTCCTCCTCCTGCGCTGTCAGAAAGTGTGTGTGCACCGTACATGTGGGCATGTCCTGTGATTTGTGGCAGACCTTGGACAGGCTCTCACTATAGAAGGCCAACACAAGAAGGGGTAAACATGGGTGTGTTCTCGTGACATAGCTGTGAGAATCGGGACAGAAGCAGCTCTGAGGGAGGGTAAGATGTCACAAACGGAGGATGCTTAGCACTCACTCTTGAAGATGCACAGTTAACTACTGACAACTCAGCACTCACACTTCACAGATTAAACCAGCACCACTGACATCATCCAACTCCTTCCATCTTTGTGTTCCTCTCCCTTTTTTCTTGCCATTAACCTCTCCTTTTTCTTTCCTTCTGTTTTCTTGTCTTTTCTGAACCTTTCCTGTTTCTCTCTTCCCTTCCTGTTCTCCCTCCTACAGAGCCCCCAGTGAACCCATCCAATGCTGGCGTGGTTGCAGGAGCTGTGATTGGCTCCCTGCTGGCCCTCCTTTTGGTTGCTGCACTCATCGCTGTGCTTGTCACCCGTAGCCGCAGGCAACAGCAGGGCTACCGTGCCAATGGCAGCAGTGACATGAAGACACGCATATTTGGTGGAGGCAAGAAGGCCAGCAAGAATGGTACAAGTGGAGGCACAGGCAACATCGGGGGTGGTAACAACAATGGGCCCATCTATGTGTACAACGAAAGCTCTTCCCATCAGGGTCTCGGAGACAAAAACAACCACCAACAGCCTCTCACCATGGGGAGCCGCCCTGAAGTCATCGCCACTACACCTACTGCTCAAGATATTCTCCTAAGCAATGAGCTGGATGATGCAGAACGGAGGAAATTTGATGAGCTGGAGGAGGAGGAGAGATATGACCATTTCAGTGGCGGCGGCCCCATCCTTCAACTTCGCCCTGCGCATGACCAAGACGATATTGTTGGTGATTACTTGGATGATGACATGGAATCGCAGAAGGATGGCTCTGTCATCTCACGGACTGCTGTCTATGTATAGAGGGAGAGATTAATGGTGGCGAACGTGACCAAAGGAGGATTCCTTCTAAAGATTTTGTGGCTTCAGGGTATGATCCCTGTTTGATTGAGAAGCGAAAATATATTACCACTTTTATTTTTTAATTTTAAATATAATTTTACACATTTTTAAGCATAGAGTAGCCCAGAAATGGATGAAATGAACAGGAATGATTGGTAATGTTCTAAAGAGGTGCGTTACTCTTTCTTTTCCCTATGAACAGAAAAAAACGAATAAAGAATAGATCTTGTCTAACTGCTTACGATGTTGCTATTACTGGGACCTTGACAAAGACTTGAAAGACTTAAAGAGAAACTATTGTATGTTAGTTGGAAGAAGGATGATGGAATCATGACTGAATGGAGGCTGTGAAGAAGGCAACTCGATTGCAATTCACTCTTCACTACACTTTTGAAGTGGAGGATATCAAGAATTTAAATGTTGCCTCTTATTTTCGGTTCAGATAAAAAAAAAAAAAAAAAAGCCCTGATGGGACTTTTTTCTCAGTGATGTGCTATGCTGTGACATCTGGTGGTTATTTCATAGGCTATGGACAGAAATCATCTGAATTTGCAACCTTCACCTTAAAACTGCCTCACAGAAAAAGAAACAATATATTTTCTCATTTATACCAGTAAAGTTTAATTTCCGCTCCCTCAACCTCTTGCTTTCAGGCCACATTTACATGACAATGTTATCACCAGAACTGGAAAAGTATTTCCTGTGTTTTCAAGAGTGCTCCACATTCACTCGGTACTGCAATAACTATGGAAAACGGTAGCGTGCATGCCAGGCCAGTAGTTGGCGATGCAAGTTGAAACGGTGGTGATACAACACGCGTATATAACAAATGCGTCTCCGCTGCTTGGAGTATTAATGCAGCAAATTCACATTTTGTTGGAGGAGCCATAACAACGCTAGCACAGGAAGCAGCGCACCTGTCTCTCGGTAGTCGGCCATAGCTGTTGTTACATCACCGTTTTTATTGAAAAGGGTGCTTTTTGTTTACACAGACACAAAAGCGATAACGTTCTCAAAACTTGTCACTCTGGAGCCCGGTTTTAAAAGTTTGTTGATTCAGTCACTCTGCCTGTGGTTCTCGGGTAAACGAAAGATGCGAACGCAACGAAACGTCGCCGTTTTTGTCGCCATATAACAAGGCCCAAATGCTAAAAATAGCCTAAATCTGCCGGCAACCGTTGTCATTTCTTAATGGACAAGATATAGAAAGAACACTAGGTTATTTGAGGTGCAAATACAGGCGTTGGTGAATTTAACAAAGCAAATTTGCAATTCTGGTTCTCAACCAAGCATTTACATGCCAGCGTTAGAACTGTGCCTGGAGGTACGAGATGGTAAACAACAGAAGAAGGAATGAGGTGTAGTCGATCTGACAGGGGCAAGGGATGGAGAGGGGCTGCAAAAAGTCTAGAGAGAAGCACATCTCTTATTTTATCTTTCTCCCTGTCCCCATTTATTTCAGAGCCCTCCTGACAGGAGGAGCTTGATTGGCGATGAACCGTGAAGACGCCAGCATAGCCAACATCTTGCCACCACTTATCGTTTATGACGTCGCAATCCCTTCCCCTCCCACCTGTACTTATACATCACTCCTCTATGGCTCCCTCTCTCTCCTCATCGCTCACTCCCAGTGTTTATAGGGAATTTATGATTTATCCGAGGCAGTGTCGAGGTCATGGCCACTGAGAGCAGCAGAGTATTTTACACCTCCTGATCTGTCAAACGCCCCACTTACTCTTTTCCACCCTTGCTGGTCCTGACATACCAGCGTTGACTTACCAACCTGAACTGGTCACTTGCTCTTTGTTGCTTGTTTGCAGCCGCCTCCTCACATACGCTGCCAAATATAAGTTTAAGCCAGCTGCAAAGTATGGCTGTGCTAGGTTACTACAGTAGTCGATGAGTAGATCGGTATGCTAGAGTACTCCTTTTCATCTGTAGATGTTATTTGCTATGAATTGATCGGTAGACACTGTGTCCATGGCAAAGCTCTGGAAGTCAAATTGGGAGACGGGCAACACACAGTGAATGGCCCTTTTATGATGCACCTTAAAGGCTGATTGTCTCCCGACTGTTAATTTATCTGTCTAACGAGGCACCAGAGGCTTGCTCGGGCAAATATTACCTGTGGCTACAGTACGCTGGTGACTTTGACGCTCACTGTGTATCAGTTTTCATTTGTTATATGTAGCTGCTGGATGATTGTGATGGACAATCTTTGAGAAAAATAATTGTTGCTCTATTAATCATACTTTGCCCATAATATCATCACATTATTTAAGTCTAATTGAGACTAACAATCAAAGTTGCTGTGTTACATAATTTCCACAAAATGATATAATTTCTGCTATTCATAACAATCTAATTACAGATGATAATAATGGGTCAACAATATAAAGTTATAATTCTAAGCTTGATATTGTGTTTGGAGCAGTGGCGTGCTTGTGTTAATAAGTTGACGGTGTGCCTTTAGTACCATTATTTACCATGTGAGTTTCTTTGTAAGGTAACGGCACTGATGCATCTATACTGGATGCATCAGTGCTCCTTTGAGGTTCTGCATAGATCTGATTCACTGTCAGTGGCAGGTCTAGGAGGTCAAATGTGGGGTGATCCACTGCCAAGGGTAAAGATGACTTATCATTGCCGCTTTTAGACATGACCTGTACATGCAAGAGATACCTGCATGTAGTCCGAGTACTGATATGGGAGAAACAGTCACTGCCTGCAGCGATACCTTCCAACCTTCAGAGAAGTGAACAGAAAGAGGCTCAGGAGGAAGAGGCAGGTACTGAGACTGAATTAAACACAGTCTAGCGCAGGGGTGTCACAAAGGGCCGTGTGGCTGCAGGTTTTTGTTCCAACCAGCACACCCGACTGAAGTCATTTAATCAACTGATCTGAGTCTTCAGACAGCTGATTGGTCAAACTTTGTGTGCTTGATTGGGTGGAACAAAAACCTGCACGGCCCTTTGTGGAACCAGTTTGACACCCCTGGTCTAGCACATCTTGTGCCATCCTGTTCTGAATGATTATTATCTAATGGCCTTAGTGACACACACACATATAATTAAAAATAAAAGTATACGCACTGCTGCAGAGATCTGTCAAAGTGCAACATTATCTTTCAAGGAAAAATACCAATAAGGGACAAAATTGTTGTATGTAAATTTATTGTGAGGTATTTGTGTACTATATATGTAAGCATTTTTATTTTTATTGTGAAAAATGTGGACATTTATGATAATGTAAATATCAAATTAATGGAGCCAGTGCTGTCAGTGGTGTACAAGTAACGGCATGCTGGGGTGGCCAGTCCTGTAGTTCAGACGTCTGAGGGCATTCAGAATGTAATTTTTAATCTAGTGAATACCTCAGTGGTTTGGTTGTTACAACATCCTGAACTGAATGACCCGATTTACATAAATCCCAAGAGTTGACTTTTTTGTGGAAAACAAAAAAACTACACTTCCATAGTATTTGGTTAGCACTGTCTTTTTTCCCCCCACATAATGAGCACACATTTTTGCGCAGTTGGCTCGACACAAACCTTGCACAATGCTAAAAATACCCGCAAAAGTCATTATTAATCAGGTAGACCCGGACCACACAAGCATGTTGAAACTGTGGGTGTACAGTTGGAAAAGCGTTGGCATCTACTCCTTGCAGTGATTTGCTTTTGACATCTATTATTGCCATTTGGGGCTATAACCTCATTGCTCTCTACTGCTACTGTCCCAGTATACTGGCAAACTGGTTTTACTGTTTAGAATAGATGCATATGTGGTGCACCTGCAGAATGCAGAGAAACATTCACCCACACACACACACACATCTCAGTCTTTTTATGCTCTCTCCCACAGCCAAACTGTGTTGAAGACCTCGTATCTGACAACACTGCCATTGCCTGCCACAAAAACCCACACAGACACCCTTGCATAACTGTTAAAAAAAAAACAACCAAACAAAAATCACACAAACTCACTCTCACATACACAAACACATCATCTTTTCCTGCTCACTGGCTCAGTCACGATCTATGCTGTGTCCTGTTCCTGCAGAACGAGTCGCAATATGGCACGGAGCACGTTCTGCTGTTGCTCTGTTCTCTAGATTTCCCATCCTGCTCCCAAATCAGTGATCACGTCCAACAGACATTTCCAGGGACTTTCTCCAATTGTCAGATAAATGGATCTTGTATGAAATTTCAAACGTTGCTTTTGTTCTGTTGTGAAAATATTAAAAATGTAATATCTACCGCCCACCCCAACCCAGGATTAGAGTTACAAATTCATCTACTGAGCTACCATGACCTCCACCCACATATCGCCTGTCACCGGGCACCCTAGTGCATGGTTCATCAGACAGTGTTTTATATGTAAGAAATCTTCCATCCTGGCCTGGGTCTAGCCCAAAACTTGATAGTTTAAAAAAAAAAAAAAAAAGTTTTTGTTCATTTATTTCGTTGCTTTTCAATTTCAAACAACTGATTAATTAAAGCCTTAACATCTCCCATGCCAGTCTCATAAAAGGGGAGCGAGGAAAAAAAAAAGAAAACCCTCCCTGTGTACATAGTATAAATATATAAATATGTAGCAGAGAAAAGAAATTACTAATTTATGGTGTCACGTTTGTGTATTTCTCAGTGACGGCAAGCATGAAGGATTTATTTTTTCCTATTACAGTTTCTCCTCTTTCTGTTATTTTGCAGTGCTGTATAATTTATGTTGATTGAGTGCTTTATTCTCGACTACTGCACTGCGTTTGCTGCCCAAACTGGCATATGTGCTTTTACTATACAAACGAACTGTACGCACGACAAAACAGATCCCAAAATGTGCTTTTTATTGGCTGCTCTGTGTAAAAAAAAAAAACTACAAAAATAAAGCGACTATCTTTTAATGTATATTTTTAATTTCTCAATTATTTCTGATCTTTGAAAAAACAAATATAGTTGTTGTCACCTATTTGTTGTGTATTATTATTATTATTTTTTTGTCCATATTTAGTTGCTATTAAAGATACCTTGAATTTTGAAAGGCTTCGGTCTTGTATGTGTGGTACCTCTTCCCCGTCTTTCCCCTGTGGCTCTATCACAGGTAGCATGATTGAAAGGTAGTTCCTGTCATTGATTCCTACTGATTAGATTTAAAGATTTATTGATGTGGATATGATGTAGCACCCCTCTCTGGCCAGCCACCATTCATACTCCAGACACAGCACACGGTCTCGTCTAAGCTCTCCTTTCCTGCTTTGTTTATCTTGTTTCAGTTTTGATCAATCTCGGTAGACGTGTTAACAGAGATGTGATAATGGGCTTATAAAAACTTAAACAGTGGTACCCGTGTCCTGCTCAGTTGATTTCAACTTAACCGTTCTGTTGACAGGTTTGCCTGTTCCAGTTTTTACACATGTATATTTAGAAATGACAAAAAGGAAGGATTCTGCTTATTATTTCAAGATTCTTGCAATGCTCGCAGGAGCCTAGATACCATACGCAGAGAAAGAAAGAGTTGGAATGCTGTGCTGCGACTTCAGTAGTTTCCCTGCTGGGAGCAGTTTGTGTTTTCAGTCGGGGAATGTGCAGGCCCAGCTAAATCACAGTCAATGCAGGGCCTCTCAAAGGCTGCATTGTTTGAACTCTGGATAAAATAAACCAGTTTGGTTACATTTTAACAGAATCACACTGAGCACGTTTGTGAGGATGTGTGCGGGTGTGTGCATGTATTCAGTGTGTGTTCTTTTCTTTCCTTTTACACACACATGTCCCAGCAAACATGAAATCAGACGATATCGTGTCCTCACTGCTTGCCCGGTGCAGTCGTGCGTCTGTGCATCATCCTGGTTTTTGTCACAGTTAATTTTTGTTGCAGGCTTCTTCTGTCAATGCACAGCTATTTACTGAGAGTCCAGCCCACCATCTGGCCTCTCTAATTGCTTTGGATCGAGGCTGGTGAGATAGAGAGCACTCGCACACAAACACACACGCTCACACAGACGAGCGCACTTGGATGCAAACCGTCTTAATTGCCTTGGTTTCCTACTTGAATGCAAAATAATTAAATGCTACAGAATGGCTGTTACGTTGCAGGTAGTAATAACTCTTAAATGGTTGAGGCAAGAATCTGAATGACATGAATCCGAGGCCGAAGTGAAAGCACCACCACTGTGTCTAACATTAGCTTGCAGTGATAAGACATGGTCCGTTGCCCTTGGGCAAATTGGCGAACTCTAGCTGCTAGTGTCCTGGTTAGTGCAAAGCTGTGTAGGCGTGCATTAGTCAGAGAAGGCCATGTTACTGTGTTACTCAGTTAGGGTCCTGAATACTGAAAAGATGGACTAACTAGATACAGAGCACCACAAGGTTCGCGCATATTCTTGCATATTTTTATAGGTTTCAGAAGAGCTTGATTTTCTCTATTAAGCCTTGTAAATACTCAAATGTCTGGCTGGTTGTCATATAATACTCAATACATGTATTGAATGTTTCTTTAGGTAACTAATTAGAATGTGTTTTGGCTTTTATTACTGTTTGTGTAGATTATATAATTCAGTGGTTAGTGATGCAAGTGAGGGAGTTGCTGTTTTGAGGTCAGCCATTGGAATGTTCTTTAATGGCCAAGTCTGCGGTCTAATGGAAAAAAAAAAAAAAAATCACAGAAGGCATGACATGATAACATCAGTAGATCATTAGCAAATATTTGTGCGTAAAGATAACCGCGTCTGATGAAAATGTAATTAAAGGTGTTTGATGTTTAAGATCCCAAACTGAAGGGAGTGCTGCTTAAAGGATGTTGAGATTACCACAAAAGACCTTTTCGTGGCAGCATTATTGACATAGATTGGTATGTAAGCACTGCTGAAATCAATATAGCTAATTAAAGTTCTGTTCCATTCACTGTGACTCTGACCCAGGCTGCACATGAGCACAACCTTCATGTGAAGCCTTTAGTCGTCTGAATATAAAATGGACACTAGTCTTCCCCCCTTTCCTCCTTTATTTTAAAATGAAGGTGGAAATGATTAGAAATATAATATAAGCCAGACATGCCAGTCTAGTCACGGACCACACTTGAGCTTCAGTGTTATTTTTGTGTTATTTAATACATTCTTGACACTTTGGATTTCACACATAATTTGTCCACTGCTGTTTCTTTATTTTGTGAGTAAGAAAGTTGTTATTGAAAATCTACACACTATATAAGTTCTTTCAATGGAATCTAAAATTTCACACTGTCTGGGTGAGTTTGTGACAGTTGTTACTCTGCACAATAACAATTTAGGAGTCTGCATGTAACAGACTAAACTGCTTTGTGATTGTTTCTCTATAAAGGTTAAATTAATTTTCCATTGGCAAATTGTGATGCCGGCTCTGTGTAAATACTAACTTTGTTTTATAACTTTTTGTGTTATGCTCCCCCCCTCCAGACAAGCATTAACAAATGAAGATGTCAGGATGTTTGTATATGTGCATGAATAAAATAGTTCCTTCAGAATTAAATCAAAAACTGCCTTGTCAGTTGGTGCGAGTGACAGAGTTTTAGCAAAATGCAATCACTGGAGAAGCCCAACTATGGACGTAATGGCTCAAGATTGCTTTAAAGTGCTCAGCTGTTTCTCTAAGCAGAGTCTTGCCACTATATCATGAAGGTGAAATCAGAGCACAAAGGAAGTCCCATTTGTACGTAATCACAGGAAATTGGAAATTGTATCATTCCTCTTCCTGAGGCGGTAAGTGATAACATCTGATCCTCTGGCTTCTGGTCAGTTTTGTACAGAAGTGTGTTCACAGCACGCACACACACACACACACACACACACACACACACACTGGCACAGACAGAATGACGAAGGGAACTGGATGCTCCTGTTTCCCCTGGAGGGCCGTGGGCATTTACACTTCCTGTCCTGTGCTGACAGGGCTGGAGGTAACTGGGTGTTTGTAGTGTGGAGTTGGGTGGATGAAGCACGTCTCTCCAGGGGCAGCACATGCTCAGCCAACTGCTGAGAGGACAGAGAAGGACAGCGAAAGAGTGAATGTCGAGTGAGTGCAAAGTGGGTGTGATGGTGTGAGAGAGAATGGCGTTCTCATTCCTTAAGTGTTTGCCAGAGTTGCACATGTGCACTGTTGCATTTCTGTAGCTGCCTAAGAGCATAACAACATAAAATGAGGGAGGATCAATTGTAGTATCCAGAATGGGAGGAAAAGCCTGTATTAAGATGGTGACGCTTTAGCAGAGGGAGGAGGAAGAGAAGAGCGTGCAGTTATTACAGCTGTGTTTAGCTTCTCAGATTGTGTGTGTGTGTGCACGCGTGTGCATGTGTGTTTGAAAGAGGGATGGTGATGTGGGGGAAGAAGTATTTTACATCCCCAGAGTATGGCTGACCTCGACACACCTGCACAAACACAAAGCACCACCAGATGATCGTGTGTTGACTACGCTCCGCCAGGTCGCCATGTGTGACTTACCTGGAACTAATCCTGTTCTGAGCAGGACAAAAAAATACAGAACATTAAGATTATTTGGCTCCATTATGACCAGAGATTACAGCTTTGTGGTGTGTGTGTGTGTGTAGGTGGTGTGTGTGAGTGAGACTGGGTATAAATAAGAGAGATTTATATCAGGAAAAGAATGGTTTGTTGCTGCTCCTAAGAATAGATTCTGTGACGGAAATGATTTTGATGCTATATGCAAGTCTGTGTGTGTGTGTGTGCGCGTGTGTTTATTTTGTATTTGTGTATTTGCCCTGGAGTGTTTTGCAGATCAAATGCACTTGCTGTTAAATTCAGCGTCTCAACAGGCAGCTCTTACAAAGTAGAAGCACGCACTGGCACATGCACGTCTGCATAACCTCAGACACAAACATACAGAACGGGAGATGAATATGCAGCGAAAAAGAAACAAGCCTGCAAATATTTGGTCTTAGGGACTCGGTACGGCCTTCCGGGGGCTGCCAAGTCCATGCTAAATCATTGTCGATGGTGTTCATTTGTGCATGTAACTGCGGTGCAGATGTTTGCCTGCCTGACAAGACAAGAGATTTATGTAAATATGCTTTTATTGTGTGTGGGAGTTTATCCCAAATGTTTTTATGATGGCAGTTTAACAATAATCTGTGCTGATGTTATATTGTTTTATTCATCAGAGGTTTCAAAATGTCGTTCAGTCTGAATGACATCATAACCTCCTCTATCGTAGGCTGGTCAGTGTAGCCAGATGTACTGTTTCAGATTGTACAGAATGGGTGAAATCATTCTTGTAATATTGTTGGTTTATATTCCATATAACACAATTAATCTTGACTAAAGTTTTAAAATGTGAATAAATGGTCATACAACTGCAGTAGTGAACCCCGTCTTTAATAAACAAGCTTTAAAGTGAAGAACAGTGGCGGCTGTGTGACGGTGCAGCTGTAAATGCTGTAAATCCTAGCATTCATGGAGATCCCACTTGACGTAAACCAGTAGTCACCTCCACCACACTTGGAGACCATGCACAAGCCCCCGGTTACTGTGGAAGCACAACGACATTGCCCAGACGTGAATGGGGATTAGACGTGGCTCTGATCTGTCCAGTTTGGAGAACTGGGAAGTGCTTTCGCCACGAGGGGGTTAGCTTTATCCAAAACAATGTTTCCAAAACAGTAGATCCGCATGAGTCAGGCCCAAATGTTTTAAAGTATGCTACTGTAACAAGTTGATAGATCTCTCTCGCTTTGACATTTCCTCATTGCCATTTGTTTGGTGTTTTAAATCTGGTCGTAATAAAAGCGAAATAAGATTGATTGTAGCTGTGATTTGCGGCGCCGCTCTCGATTTTTTGGATTTATGTGTCTGCTCATTTGCGGCTGTGACCTGATGGTGTTGACTAGACTGTGTGTCTTTATCAGCAGCCCAGCGATGTTATATACGCTGGCAGCTCCTGCTGTTTGCTCAAGTCTTCTCTGCTCTCTTTGTTTAACAATAAATACAGCAATAGTGAAGCAAAGACTGTCAAAAGTGCACCAAATAGTTTGTCTGCTCTTTGTTTACATCCAGAGGCCTGCCCTATTCCTCTGTCATCTTAAATATGCCTGTTTAGCTGCGATCACGTCTTCCATCCTCACCCTCAGCTCTGACGCTCCACATCTTTATCTGCAGCCGTCAAAAAGTTACAAGGTGCCGTTGAAATGTGTGTCTGCATTATGGCGCTTGTATTTGATTCAGAGCCCAACTCTCTCCTCAAGTTAGATCCTCTTTATTCATTTCACATCCTCTTTTCATGTTTCCAAACCGACCTCCTGCTGCTGAACTTAGCAGGATCGTTTTGAAACAATGAAATACATAATTGATTGAAGCCATTAATTATTGCTATGAGTAGAAATCTGTATGCGCAGTCCTGCTCCCGGCTGTTAAGGCTGTGATAGCTGCGTCTGTCAGATGGTCCAACTCTGCTCGAGTCTGCGTTTCATGTACAAGGATCTGCTCGGAGGTGTCATGTATGACTCGATAATCATCTGCTCGGAATCGTCTCCTCTTTCTCTGGGGGCCGTCAGTCGGTCCGCTGTTGGATATGATGTGGAAATGTTCTATTGTGTAAATTGCGAGAGGAAGAGTTTAGAAAATTGTTCAGCATTGCAATGCGAAGCATGGCCTCTCTGCACCATTCACTGTCCATTTAACTGTCAGCCGCGGGCAGTGAAAGAATAAAATAGTCTTGAACAGACAAAAGGTCTTATCTTGGAGGAGGAAATTAAATGTTATTTAAGTTTGGCTTTTTGGCATCATGAGTGCTACGTGCACTGTTTATAAACATGGCTTCGTTATTGCTCTCACAAATGTGAATGCTATATGATCTTTTGCCACCCTGGGTAATAACACCAAGACTCGGGCTTTAATCTGAGCAGCCGCCATCAGCAAGTGCTGAGCAGACACCGTCAAAATATACTCTGTTCATTGTCTGCGGAGGCTGGAAATCCTTTGTTGTGTGCTATGAGATGTAAGCTGTGAAAGAAAAAATAAAAAAAATCAGTGCGACTAAGCATTTCTCGGACTGGTGAATGCAAGCCCCAGGTTTTAATTTATTTATGTTCCAGATAATTTCACCTACTGGTCATTACTCTCCCCACCAACCATTGTTCCCAGGAGATGGAGGCAAGCAGCATGGAAACAAGTGTCGTGGTCCAATCCTCATATTGTTTTATTGTCTTGCGTTTGCATGGTGGTCTCTCTCTCTCGCCATCTCTCTAGTGTTTTGTCATCACATGACTCCCAGTTATTTATCTGTGTATTTCACGCCCTGTCGAGGTACTGCTCATGGCTCGTTTGTCCTCTATAGGTTCGCTTCATGCTGATATATGGAGCTGTTATATTTCTATATCGAAGCATTGTACCTGCAGAGCAAAAGCTTTGGTGCTGTACCATCGTTGTAACGTGTGTTACGGTGTGTGTTAAAGGGCAAGCGTGCAGTGTTTTTTCCCCCCACTCGTTTATCCTGTTTAAGGCCCTTTTGTCTGCTGCCGTGTTCTTAATGCCAGTTTTACTCGGGCGCTTCAGGGTTTTACTCACGCCCAATTGCAGTTCATTAATGTGAAAGAAGTGAAACCCGACTGAGGCATTGTGTGTGTTTTAAGGTTGACTTTCTCAGAGGCTGTTGTTAAAAATTCTTCTCAAGTAATTTGATTGCATTGGAACAGTTGTGCCCACTTGTGATTAGATGAGCTCGTGCACCATTTCTGGGGAACGTGCAGCTGTTTTTGATAAAGGCAGCAGTATCTCCTGGTGTGCTGGAGTCAAAGGTTATTCGTTTATGACATTTAGCGGTGTTTTAAAGTTTGTTTTGCTTCCTCGTTGTTGTCCTGTTATGTAGGCGGCGTACGTTAAGGACGTGTACTGACGAGGTGATTCTTCAGTTTCAATTATCCTGGAGGAGGTTAAAACATTCCAGACCAATATTTACACCTGTAAATCTCCCTTTTTCCAGATGCATAAAATGGAAATAAAACGCATCTCCACAGCTAAAGAGGACGTTAAAAATGTTTACTCCCAAAATACAAGCATTTTATCCAAAGAAGATGTGCTCTATTCTCTGCATGGTTATGTGTTATTGTTCACACGAAATAAAACCATTCATTAAAACAAAAGGATAAAGACAATTAATGCTACCAGTGCTTCCAGTGCATCATAGAAAACTGAAACCTGTAAGACAGTGAAACACAGTATAAACCACACAGATTATCTTTATAAATGTATGCACACTTTTCAGCACGATTGTCTAATGCATATGCAGATTAGTGTTGCATTATACTCATATTTTTAGTGTGTGTGTGTGTGTGTGTGTGTGTGTGTGTGTTAGAGGGAGAGACTGGATGACCCTTGCAGTGAGTAGGCAGCGTATTACTTGTCTTGGTGCAATGAGCCAGGCCTTGTATTAGGCAGGTTGGGCTTCAGGGGGAATTTTCTAACACTTGACCTGTTTCACTGAGTCATTTGTGTGGATGGAGAAGAGAGGGAACGAGGAGACGGGAGGGGAGGGCAGCACAAGTGGTTAGGGGTGATTGGAGACATGAGTGACAATGAAAAGTGATTGCGAAAGAGAGGGAGAACAACAGCTGGGGCAGCCGGAGGGAGGAAAACTGAGATGACGGTTCCTTCATATT
This sequence comes from Pao palembangensis, assembly GCA_015343265.1. NCBI lineage: Eukaryota > Metazoa > Chordata > Actinopteri > Tetraodontiformes > Tetraodontidae > Pao > Pao palembangensis. The sequence goes on along the minus strand of CM027088.1, from coordinate 2,401,534 downwards.
TCCTCCCTCTTTCTTTCCCTCTCACCATTCTCTCAGCCTCCTTCAATCACTGACCCACTTATTACTCACCCCCTTCAAACTAAAAGGTCAAAAGAGCAAATGCGCAGGCTAAGGCTAGGTATATGTGTGCGAAAGCCTTTAGTTGCAGCTCTCCAAATAGATATATCTGTGTTCTCAGAGAGCGCAGCTGGTGGCCTCCTGCCTCTGAGAAAGATTTAAAGCTGTACATTTGCATCACTGATGCTCGTGTTCTTTTTCCGTCCACTCTGGATGTGTCGGCATTCGTTTGTGAGGACGCGTGTGCGCACGTGTCTTATATTTCTTTCCCTTTTCCCTGTTTAAACCAATAAAAATGACTTGTACGGTCCATAGCTGTGTAGCTAGTTTAGGTTCATTGTATTTTATTTTGGGTTCTTCAGTGTTGCTAGGATCAATTGTAAATCATTCACTCCAGATCTATTAATGTGTTCCAAAAGAGCTCAAAGTGTATCTCAGGCAGGTTGCTATGTGAAGTTCCAGGTTTGAAAAGCTTCTTTCATTCTGCTGGAAAGTCACAGAACTTTGTCTTCTGCTGCAGTGTCTCATTTAGCTTGTGGAACAAGTTCTCCAGTGTCTCTTAAATCGGTCACAATGTTTGAACAAAGCATGCAGTCTTTCCCTTTATCAGCTGAATGAGTGGCTACAGTTTACACCAGTGTAGTGTTCAAATGCTTATAAGGATTAATTGTTGTTGCAAAGTTTTTGCTTTCATATTTTTTGGCCGGTGGTTTTGGCCATTAGTGTGTGTGTGTGTGTGTGGGTGAATATTTCTCTGCATTCTTCAACACAGTTTGGCTGTGGGAGAGAGCATAAAAAGACTGACTGGGATGTGTGTGTGTGTGTGTGTGTGTGTGTGTGTGTGAGTGAGAGAGACTTTGCATTAAAATTTGACCACAGATGTGCAGGTGGGTGGCTGTGACCACTACTGTTTCAGTACAAACACAGATACATGCAGAACCTGCTACCCTTTCATAACAGTACTGCTGCAATTTTATGAAGTATTATTATTATTATTAGTAGTAGTAGTAGTAGTAGTAATGTAACGACAAAATCCATTTTCTCTCTGAAGAAGTTGGTGATTTGCACATTGGCGGAGGTGCAGCCTCAACAAGGGCTGTGATCACTGTGTGCAGAATGCTGATTATGTGAATGCTAATTAATTTCAGGTGTAAACTGAGTTTCTGGTTTAAAATTCAGTCCATTGTTATTCAGTATTCAGTTTTATTCAGTTTGTCATTTTATTGGATTGACAGTTGGAGGCAGATGCAGCACAGTTTGACCAACTCTCCCCTCCCTAAAAGGGAGAGCTCTTTTTCAATGCTAGGAAAGCTGATTTACAACAGATGGTGTACATGGGGAAAATGACTCTGTTATGGGGTGATATTATTTCACTTCATTATGCAAATGTGTGTAGGAGGAAAAGTAAATAGGGAAAAAATGCACTTGTCTTCTTTTCTTCTTCATAAAATTTGCTTTCATTACACTCCTTGTCCCCCGCTCCCACTTGTCGCCTACTCTGCCACTCCTTCCACTTTTGCGTACAGAACTGTCAGAACCTTTCAGCGATGCTGTGATGGCTGGCATGGCGACTGCAGGCTGCCAGCGCATCCTCTGGTGACTTGAGGCCCTCCGTTAGTCGAAATACAGCCTGGTGTTTGGTGACATTTAGCATTTTACTTCAAAAATTATGCATCTGTGTTGACATTCAGCCTTATGCATAAAATTCATGATGTATGTGGCACTTCCTGTAGGCACTGCAGCAGATAAGTGGAGAGAGGGAAAAAAATAGACAGGGACGGCAAGGGGTATAGCGCAGCTGAGGCTTTCCCACATGCGTGTGCACACACACACACACACACTCTTTGTATGAAGAAGTGAATGCATGGGCTTCTGAAAACGAATGCTTTATGAATACATTTGAAAATAGTTTTTTTTGTATTTCTATTAGGTCATGTGTCTTCAATTATAGATTCAAGATTCATGGAGACATTTACACACACACACAGACACACACACACACACACACACATCCCCCTGCAGAACTTCTGTTTATTCAGTCTTTGCAGATTAATTCCAAAATGACACTTTGTTTGATCTCCAATTTATGTCAGCTCTCAGGCAGGCCTCCCCTCACTTCTCCACTTATCTCGTCTGCTTTGTGTCCCTGTCTTCCTCTACGTGCATTCTCAATGAAACAATGGCTCTTTCCAGTTAAGAAGAACTGAGTTTGTCAGGTTTTAAAAAGGGGGGAGGGGGGAAGACAAATGGAGGGAGGGGATGAGAGGATGTAAAGATAATAGTCTTTTGTGGTGATTAACATTCCAGTGTGGTGTGTCAAATGGAAGTATGACTGTCCTATTGTGTATTCACTGACAGCATAGTGATTGAAGGTCTCGGACCAGTTTCATCCTAGAGGGTGAGAAGTATACCATATATACTAAACCTCGAGTATTTGTTTGTAAGCTCAGACTGACCTGTTTGTCCTCTTTTCTGTTTGAGAACTGACCAGTTGTTAAGCGGTTCAGCCAGCATGACTGCGGCTGAGCACTTCCCTATCGGACTGTGAGTCAGCCAGCGAGTTGACTAACCGGTTGTTTGGTCTGTCGGGTGGAATCACCAACTTCCTGCCACACAGCTCTTATACCTGTCACCTGGAGCAAGAGCAGCTAAGCACAGGCTGTGTTTCCTGTTAGGGATCCGCTCTTCTTTGCTTCCTGTTGACCGAAGGCTGTAGGCATATAGGCTCCACTAAAAACTTGTATGAGCTTCACACACGACTCACACGCAATCCAACAGTAACTCGGTACATGACGGAAGTAGCTTAGGAACACTTAAAGAAACTGAAACAGAATTTTTATCACTGTTGCTTTTGTCTGTAGCTTGTCGCAACAAAAAAACTAAATGTGCTGTCCTCTGTCCGACTGCACCTAATGTTTCTGTTGGCCCCACCTAGGACAGCTTGGATTGATCACACATTCATGAAATATCTTCACTGTTTTTACTGCTTGTTTTTTTCTCATTGTCGTTTTTTCTCATTCTCATCACCTTACGTTTTTCTCATCCTCAAAACGTAAGGTGGCCTCAGCTGAAGTAAGTCTTGACGAGTTGTCTGAGAGGCCATTAAAAATCTAGTAAATCATCTTTTCTGTCTGGAGACCACTCCTGGATTTAGAGCAAAGATCACCGGATTCCCCACAGTCCCTCGACTTTGATGTTAATGTCTTATCCAAATGTCTCAGATCCAAATGTACATCCTCCTGTTGCCCGCTGGTCTTCCGGGCTGTGCGTTCAGCCTCACGGCCAGGTGTGCTTTGAAAGCCGAGCAGAGGCGGCTGGTCTTGAGCTGCATTAAACCGGGGATTAAGGAGAAATTTACTGCCCATCTAGGTGTGTGTAATAGTACCTATTTCTGAGGGCCTTCAGAGAGGAATGCCTGGTTTTCCTCGGAACACTATCAGAACTTATCATCATCAACGTCAAGCCCAGCTTTTATTTAACACAGGTGCCTCTGTAATCCACACACGCTCTACATACTTTGAGTGAGCACTGTGCAGCCTCACTCTGAGCTCGTCCTTGTCTGGGTGTGTTGTATGCACATGTGCAGAGTGCGTGCTCGCATGTTAGTGAGGTGGGTATGCCTGCATGGATCCATGTCCCTTCCTTTCTGGAGGGCTTCACCAATCCTAAAGCAACCATGGCTTTTCCACGCAAAGCAGGGCCAGTGCAGACCTGCCAAGAAATCAGTGGTTCAAGAGTTCCCTCCTTTTCCTCATCCACCCCCAGACATAAAGCTGCCCCCTTCTCTCTTTCTGTCTCTCTTCCCCCCCCCATCCTTCTGTCTTGCTCGGAGCCCTTATTAAAAATGGAGTGAGTGTGTGCTGCATATTTAAATGGTCATGGATGGATTTAAAGGGCTGATGGTATTTAGTGTCTCCTCAGGGAGCCGCTATGAGCCCTTTAAGCTGACTCCTCTGACTGGAGCCTGACTGACTGGTGAGCACACGCTAAACCTCTAATGATGACTCGTGTACACACAGTGAACCCGTGTGCATGTGTGCACTTACAGACCCACACAAATAGGCAGGCATGCACAGTGCACATCATCAGTAACGCTCCCTCTTTAGCTGTGACAAGGAGGCCGGTCACGTCTGTTGTGCAGGGATGTACAACAATGTGTGTGCGTGTGTGCGAGCACGCTTATCGGTCAATAACTCATTACAGTGTCTTCTTTGATGTTGCAGTGTGTAAACGGTTTTAACTACATTTGAACACAGAGAAAAAGAGACTGTGTGTGTGTGTAAAGAGGTCTACGCTCCGTGCTGGGAACACTCTTGGAAACAGTCAGAACAGACATCACGCTGAGCCCCTTCAGGTTTCCAGCAAGTGTTTCTGTCATGTTGTCTTTCATGCTGGTTTGGATTTGGCTTCTAATCTACTCCCAAGTGTCCTTCACTGAAAAAAACTATCGATTAGTTTGCGCACTCACAAGCAGGATACATAAATATTGGTGCTGTGGAGCACGCAGAGGCGCATTTACAGATAAACAAGTGCCCCCACCATGCGAAAGGGCAGGACGATGTGAATGATGAGGGGTGCAGGAAATTGGAATGTTTGGTCACTGAGTGTTCAAATAAATAGTCCATAAACGGTCCATTTCAGAGATTAACCAGTGACAGTTTTTAAGATTTAAAGCACTGAAGGGACGATATATATTTATTACAAATGCTCCTCCTACTCGATGATTACAGCAGTTTGATATCGATCATCGCCGACTTGAGGGTTGCAGCATGAATATTTGCATTAGAAAGTGTGTCAGTTTGAATGCTAATGCCTGCAGCCTCTTGGGTCGTTCTGATTGTGCATTTACATATTTATCTTTGCACGTTGAACACAGTACACAACTGCAGTGGCAGCCTTTGACATTTCTGTAACATCTACCAGAAAAGCAGAATTCCAGAAAGGTACAAATGTATGTTTTCCCACTGAGATTTAATTTATTATTTGTTTGCATAGCTCTGTACCCAGAGACAGCGTTCTGAAGTGCAGTGAGTGTGTAGTAGGAATATTGAACTTGTGTTACGTAGGTTGCATGCTTTTTAGATTACAATGATCGAGCAGGGAAAACAAAGTTTTATTCCCATAAATAAAGATAAATTGAACTCTGCACGTCTGCCTCTTTGCCTTCTCGTCTTTGTATTTTGTTCACTGGTTCCCAGCGGCAATGAATAACTGAATGTCAGCGGAGGAGACGTCTTTCTTAATGAGTACTTGAATTTGAGTTCAGCAAAAGCATCATTTTCAGGCATCTCAACAGCACACATTGTTGTGTTTTCTCTCCAGGGGCATGGCATGACGAGCAGCATGAATGAATGCAGAGAGCATGCAGGGCCATTATTGCTCTCTGTGTTATTAATCAGCAGCTGATGAGAGGCAGTTAGTGGGAGAGATGGAGTCTCTTCCCTCTACATTACTCTATGGACACCATGTGAGACCCCTTCAGGATGCCTTGTTTTTGTCTGTTAACAGTGCAGCAGGTTAAAGCACAGTAAACAACCCTTAATGAATGAAACTATTAAAAACTCATTTATTTTTATTTGAGGGTTTTTTTTTTCCCATCAAAAGAAAAATGTCCACAATGCAAGTGCAGAGTTCTCTGGATTTTGATGCTACGTTTGCCTGAGGAGTGATTTTATTTTCTCATTTATGCCTCTTCTGCCCTTTGCTCCTGCTGGGAGCTGCCTTCCCTACAGTATGTCCTGTTCGACTCTAGTTTGACAGTGGCCTAATACGCAGCACAAATGCCACTTCTGACAGCAAAGTCATTCAGTCATACGTTTATCGAGCAGGTTCCAGTTTTCTAGGAAGATCTAGTTGTACAAGGCATCAGCAAAATGGAAAAACCGCTTATATTTAACAGTACTGTATATCATGCCTGCAAGCTGTTGGTATGCCTGCATATTCTTGGACACCGTCTTTCACAGCTGCTTTTTTCACAATGTTAAATTTCACACATTTTAAATCTTAAAGGTTCAGGTTTTTTTTTTTTTGGTCACAAAACAATTAAAATATATATAGAATATATATGTTTTGTAGTAGTCGTGAGGTGATGGTAAGGTCATTTATAATAGTCGATTACGTCATTTTTTAAAAAATTCTTTTCTTTTCATATGCAAAGATGAGTGTGGGGGAATGGTGTTATAAATATCTATAAATACATAGAATATTCTCAAGAAGCAGATGAATGAATCTGGGAATTTCAAAATTCAGAGCCCATCAAAGGATTGAGAGAATCTCTGCACACAAGGGCGAGGCTGGAAACCAGCAGTAAGCTGTACTGACCTTCACTCCCTCAGATGGCGTTGCATTAATGTATGATTCTCTGAAGGATATGACTGCATGGCCATGGAAAGACTTTTAAAAGGGTCTCTCAGTAAACACGCTTCCTGGCTGCATCTAGAAATGGAAGCTGGGACTGCCGGCTAAAGTGTAACTTGCATATCCAGAAGAGAGAAATAGGATGTAAACGAGTGTTCTCTGGTCAGCATTTCAAGTCGGAAGGTAAAGGCATCCTGTCATTCATGCAAGAAACATTGTTCTCAGCACAGAAGCACAGAAGCCATGTGTTGCAGGTGGCTGAACTAGAAATGTAGGTGCTGATACTTGCTTATTTTGGGAAATGACTTCTCCCCAGTGAAAATTATGTGGCACAGATATGATGAGCTGAATGCAGAAGACTTTAAAGTCACATGTCAAGCAGGGAAAGGATTATGATTTTTGTTCTAATCTCACTGCCAATAAAAATAAATTTACTTACAAATCATTTAACATATACTCCTCTGATGCAACACATAATCTGCAAAATACAGAAAGGGATTAGAGCCAAAGAGGTCGCAGTGGCACGGTTGTAATGAATTCTCAGACTTAAATCCAAATTCTGTCTCCAAAAGTTGCATTTCTAAAGAAAATGTCACAACTGAAATGAATGCTTTCAATTTACAAGTAGATGTTAGTCCTATTCAGTAGCTAATCAAAACATAGGTTGGCCTGAAATTTAATGGAGTGGACAAGGTAGCAAAAATATAGAAATACTCGAGTAAAGTAGAGTTACAGTCAAAGCGTCCATTAGTAAAGAACCTCAGAAGTGTTGCAGCATCATATTTGTATGCAAAATTAATGAGTTAGAGTTTAGTTTGGCGTCATATCCAAACTTTTATTTGGAATCAGTGCTGCGCCTCATCTGCCTCTCTTTCTCTAGACATCTCCAGCATGTATTTCTCCACCCTGCAGCTTGAATCTTCTATTCTGACAGTTCTCTGTTCTTCCCTATATGTTCGACACACTCTTCCCTCCTTCACCATCTTTGTCTGCCTCTGTGTTTCTTTTCTAGCAATCTATAAAGATCCTGGTAGGAGGGTGTCAAGCAGAACATTCATGCGAGTCTGCAAGAGTTGAAAGAAGAGAAAGAACCGACTCATGTTTGAGATAAAGAGAGAGGCGTGGAGCAGTGGCCAAGTCTATTCCAGCCAATTTTTCATTATTAAATCAAGCGTTTTTTCACAGCACGATGCTGAATTGATCGCAGTACATGGAGAATATTGCGGTATAGAATAATGGCTGCAGGGGAGAAATCTAAGTGCGGAGTTTAAGGTTGTATGTGTGGTGTGTAATGAGGTGAGAGTCGCTTGTTGCCAGAGGTTAGCAGTGGTTAAGAGGGCAGGTAAACACACCAGCTGCTCCTGACTGCCTGGCCTCAAGGCCACCGTGACACTGGGAGAGGAGGAGAGTGGTGCTGAGGGTGGATGGAGAGCGCAGGAAAAGCAGGGCAAGAAGATGGATAAGGAGCCAGAAGGCTTTCTAAAGTAAAACGGGGGGGTGTGGGGGGCACATACGACTCTCCAGTTAGAGCATATATGTAAATGGTTGGTTTAGTCATGTTGAATAGGTTAATTTGGATTTGAGAAATTGTCTTTGCGATAAAAGAATTGAAGCCTTTGAAGAGCCCCAGTATAAAAGCTTATCGTTGAAAGAAGCAGTTTTATGTTTCAGTTTTCATAAAGATGAAACAAATTGAATTCCACATGCTTATTAGCCGACTGTAGAGATCTAGTTAGATATTTTTTTTTCCCCCCAGTTGGTGCTTTGAGGCTTTCTCGGCTCCGTATTCAAGACTCGGAGAAATACAGTTTTTAGCTTTGAAAAATTGCTTGCAACTAGAAGGCAAATATACTGTGTGTGTGTGTGTGTGTGTATATATATATATATATATATATATATATATATATATATATATATATATATATATATACATATATATATATATATGCCTATAAATGCAGAATCCTCCACTAAAGCTGAGGGGAGAACAGCTAGTTAATGATGTTAAAGTTTTACTGTAATATTCTCAAGATCTTTGGATAATTCATATTTTTTGCATGTGAATAGTGTCTGGATTCCCCATCAGCGGTTATGAACAAGCTACATATAAGTACTAAGATAACATAAGACTTAAACATGCCTCATTGTGTGCATTTCATCTGTTTAGCACAGATAAGAGGAATCCTTTATAATAGGACAACATTTAGACTGTTTACTGCTGTGCTTTACATATTGTGCCACATTATTGATGTAACATTTATTTAGGATTATTACCATATTAAATATGCAGCTTTTACGCATTTAATTACAATTTGAGCCGGTAGCATAATGTAATTCATTTACAAGAGCGATAAAATGGCTTTGTTGTGCTCCTGTGGGTGGAATGAGAATTTGACCTCTGCTTCTGGAGCTCTTACCGCTCTCCTTTTTGTTAAATTTGAGCTCTCCTCCCCCCCGCTCTCTGTCTGCTGCTTGTAATACAGCAGATCATTCATGTTCTGAGTGGACGGCTACATTTGGCTAATGCAGCCCTGCTTCCTGTGCCGGCTGCTGCCGACCGCCTCAGCGCCACTGTGTAAAGTGCACTGTAAATATTGACAGGGGAGACGGCAAGAGGCAAACCACGACCTTGTCAGGAAAAGGAAGAAAGAGCAGGAGATGGAGGGTATGGTGGGATGATGGAGGGAGAAAGAGAGGTTCTGCCTCCTCCCAAGGCAACTGAGTGTGCGTTGATGCGCTGTGGCAGGGAACACACTGTCTCCCCGGAGAGCGAGAGGGAGCAGACACACACACACACACACACATACACACACCAGAGGTTTCGCTTTACCCACACATTACTTTTTAAAATGTCAGAGCATACGTGCACATGCACACACACACTTGCATACATGCCCATTCACACCTATACGCCCGTACACGGCAGCTTGGCAGAGGCGATTCATCAGAGCTGAACTGAACAAGGATGAAGTACAGGAAGCACACTAGATCAGAAATGACCAGCAGCTCTGGTCTGAGAGCCAGCAAAAAGCCCGGCTAAAACCTTCTGACACGGGCGCAAAATTCAGTCAGCATTTCCTTCACTTGCTTTTACAGTCAGCTGATCAGCTGCTCGCGTTGTTGCACAAGAACAATCCGTTGGATCTTGTTGATTTTGTGCCAGCGTGCGCCGTTATGGCAGCATGAGGGCAGCGAATGGGAGCCGACAGAGGAGACGATGGCGATCATGGCAGTCTCAGGCCTTCAGCTGCCATAACGTTAGCGTCAGAGTTAACGGCACGCTCATTGTGTTGCGTGCTTCCACTTCCTGTGATTTTTCCCACACATCCTGCCACATTCTTCTGACGTCTGTTCATGCCCTGCTGATGTTGGCAACAATGTGACACAGCTGAACACGTCAGATGGATGAGATTTGTGGTTTACGAAGTTAACCTCAGAATCTAAAGGCTGGGTTTTCTTTTTTTGTACTCTTTTAGTGAGCAATGAGATTATGTGTAGTGTTCTTTTATCTTTATCTCTTTTGAAGGCCATCAATTCATTCAGTCCTAATCTCATCTCTGCTGTGACTTTAGCCTGGTGTGTTTCTATGCCGACAGTAATTCGCGGCGTTCCGTTGCAGAATGCTCACATCTCAGCTCAGACTGGTTTGTCTCGTCACAGAGAAAACTTTCGAGTTGCATTCGAGCAAACATCAACAGCAACTCGGGTTTTCACTGACGTCTAAAAAAACAACAAAGGGGAACTTGCCAGCATCAAAAGAGGATTCTAAATTATAAAAAAGTTTGCCTCTTCAAAGTCCCCAATGAGAAGCTAGCGCAATCAGACACTGTGGATTTATATATTTAAATAGACGCTTCCTCCCTTACTGAACAGCATACGGGGGAACATCTGGGAAGAGGAAGGAAGAGAAACAATGCCTCACCGGGAGGAGCGTAGGTATTTTGTCCAGCGGTCAGTTTTAACGTCCAGCTCCGCCATTATGAGCACATTTGATTATCCGCTGTTGGATTTTTAGAGAAACAGCATTTTGCTAGGGGTGGTGGGGGTCGGGGGGGGTCAGGGAGAGTAATAAAAACAGGCTTATCTGTTCTCGTTAGGCACAGGAGATAAAAGATGCAGGAGACTCTGCAGATTTGTGCTGTCATAGTACCGGGCCAAACAAGCAAATACCAAATTACACTGTCGATGGAGCGGGATGACAGTAAAGAGGGATGATGATGAGTGAAGGAGGGAGAAAGAGGTTGGGGGGGAGCACGGCTGATAAAATGTAGTAAAAGCCTGTCCTGCTTAGGGGGAAGCTGCAGATAGGCCAGCATGTTAACCTTAATCTCTTCAGGGAGAGGCGTAAACACACAGGAAGAGAGAAGAGGTCTTTGAATGGAAAACAGAGGTGTGTGAGATCTTTGTCTTCCTGCTTCCTCCCTCATCTTCTCAGTGTGTGATCAGCCAGTTGAAGGCAGCAGCCGGGAAATCCCTCTGTTCCTCTGTCAAGCCAGCCTCTTAATCACAGCCTTCATCTCACTTTGCTCTCCCTGCTGCGCCACCCCATTTTAAATCCTCTCACCCCCCTCAATAATGTCCGTCTCCTCCGCTCCTTGTCTGGATGCTGCCGTCACCACTTGACTCAGTGATCCTCATTTTTGCCAAGTAAGGAGGGATCTTACCTCCTGATTGTTCCTGCTTTATAAATATAGTGAGACAGAAGTGCAGAGTAGCAATAATGCTTTAAGACTCTTGCTGCTGCTTGTGGTACATTCACACATGCATCATCGCGCTGTGGAGTAACTGGACTGAATTTCCAACCTGCTGGGCTGTTTCTGCAGCACTTTGAAACAGTTTCAACCAGCCGTCCAGACTCATCTCCTCTTCCGCCTCTATGGCTCCATTCCTCCGCCCTCCTCAACGCCCCGTGGGAGCCTGGTGGTCTATGGTTGACTGGCTGGCGGGCGAGCGGCGCAGAGCGGTGGAGGGCTTCATATAAGGGAGATGTGTGTCTGGCAGGATGATGGGCTGCATTGATCTGGTGAAAGGAATGGATTTGACCTTTTAAGTGAGTTTGAAATGTGAAGCATCTCCACGCTCACAGTAAGAACGGTTAACCTGGCGATGCAGAACTGCTCTGTAGCGCGTTGTGCTTGTGAAATAAATGCCGTTAGTGCACCTGTTTCCCAGCCGTTTTTATCGCTGTAGCTAAGACCGCACGCATGTGCAGCGTTTTTTTAGAAAGGCAGAGAGCAGGAGGCAGATCGATGCATGTCAGCATAAACGTGTCAGAATTCTCCTGCCTGGGCTGGTGACAACACAGGAAGCCAGCTGCTTCTTAATACCAGTGTGTGCAGTCCTCTGTGTGTGCAGTCCTCTGTGTGTGCATTCCTCTGTGTGTGCGTCAGCAAATGTGTATTTGAGTGTATGGTCTTAATGCACTTTGTGTGTGAATGTCTGTGCACATGTCCTTTGCAAAGAGCTGCAGGGATTTACACAGCAGACATACAGCTCACGCGCGCGTGCACACAGTTGAGCAGTCGCTGTCTGCAATATTTCATTAGTGCAAGACATGGCTGGTGTCCAGGGTGGACACAGAGGGCACACTCTGGAGTCAGGACATTCACACCAAGGCAGCCCACCTCCAATCCTCCGAACTGGCCTTTCCCCCCTGCATTACTCTGCTTTATCAGAGGTTATCACAGGAGGAGCAGCAGCTTTGTACCTGAAACCTGCAGACTGAAAATAAATGTTGATAAAGACACCGGTGAGAAAGATAAGATAATGGTGTGGGGAGGAGGAGAGTTAGATTCTTCTGGGGCGAAAAAAAAAACAAAAAAAAAAAAACTCCCTGGCGTTAAACTGGAGGAGGGGTGACTGATGATAAACAGGCACAGCATTGGAATGAGGAAGCAGTATCGGAGACATAAAAGACTCTGCAGGTATGAGTTTAAATGGACGCTGTCCCGGAGTTATTCAACCTTCAAATGTTAAAGAGCGACAGTGCCCCCATGTGGCGCCTGGCTTGAACTACAGCTGCTTTAACATTAGGTGCGTTGCCAAAACTGAGCCTCGACAGCTGGAGGTTTTAAAGAAAATGGCATCTAGCTCGTTAAATGCTCTAGTACAATGTTCAGCTTTCTTTCAGCACAGTCCCTGTTTAAAAACTGTGTTGTTTGTCTTTACGCCAGACCTTTCCTCCTTCCTCCTTTTATGCCCACTAGAAATTCCCGTTTTATGAATGATCTCTTATAATAAAAGAAGTACAAAATACAAGGAATTCTGTTTATGTCAAAATATTTTGTTGCAAAACCACTTTAGTTGCATGTGTTAACTGGTATTGGTCTCAGGATATCATCAGTTTAGCAGCAGGATTAAGAAAATAAACATACTATATGTGGGAATCTGCCAGCTGGGGGTTAATAATTATGTTTCATTGGGAAAATCGAAAACTCTCATCAGGAGACACACAATGCAGTTGAATTACGAGGCATAACAATGAGACGATACAGCAGTACATACTTGATGGAAATGAGACACAGCAAAAGTAGAAAATGGAGTGTCAGCATGTGATCATTAGGACACTTGTGTGCAAAAGAATTAGAAATTATTTTTGGATGTTTTGAAAATAGACTATTGTTGAAGGAGAATTGTAATTAAAGGGCTAAGAGCGTTCAATCATGACCCTTCCAATTACAAGAACCAAAGTTTGTTCACATCAAATGAGCTTCAGATCCTCTCTGCCCTTTACCACTTCTTAATTAGCATAATCCCCTGGGAATATGAGGGGGATAATGAGCTGGGTTGCACCTTCCGTAAATATGGTGTGTGTGTGTGGTTATGGTTCATTAGTGAGATCTCCGTATGCTTCTTATGGTCACATGACTTATCACCTATGTGACTCGACATCCTAATCAGGACCTTCTCTGCTTTGATTTGCTTTTCTGGGTTAAGATGATTAAAAACCACATCCAGTTCTGCTTTATGTCTGAAACATTTTAGGTTGTATCTATTTGTCCAATCGTTATTTTGAAAATATACAAATTTTCCCCTAAATTCACTACCATTCCCATCTCCGTTTGTTGTTATTTAACAGTGCATTGTGCTTGCTCAGACTGACGACTGGCTTTGATTGGAAATGACCTTTCTGGGGTAGTTTATCCTGCAGAAACGTTTCCATCACATTACAGCTGATGAATGCATGGGATTTTACCGGTACTGATCTGAGCCACCGTGGTTCATTTCAAGTCTGATGCAAGCTCTTTCCTGATGAAAGTTGGCTATTTTCCTGTTTTTCTGCAGGCACTCGTCTTCCAGAGAAGGGCCCGACTACAGGCAGCATCATAGGAGGGATTATCGGCGCCATCGTGCTGCTGGCTCTAATTGGAACAGCCATAGCCATGTATCGCAAACGCTACAACAGCAAGCTGAGCGGAGAGTACGTGTCTGCCTCACTGCAGCCGGACGTCCTCTGCCTTCGTGCACGCGGGGGAATCCTAGGTCAGCGCTCATGACAGCTGTGTGTTTCACGTATGTTGCAGTGGTCCACCCAAGTACAAGCCCCCTCCTCCTAAGAAGAAGAAGAACACCACCTCTGCCAACACGGTGAGTTGTTTCTGACACTGCAATGCACTTTAGAAGCTAAAGCCGGGGGGGCCGTGGCCCCTGCGGCTCCTCAACCCTCACCAGGCCTTTTATCACTCAACGTCTCTCGTACGGCCTCTCGTAAAAGGCAGACTCATTTCCTCAGCGGGAAGCTCCTCCCAGATTCTCCAGCCACGCAGCCTGGTGCTCCTGCTAGCTCAGTCTGCAGGGGACTGGGCTCGGAGGAGCAGGGCTCTCGCTTCAGACGAGAGTTGCAAGGCGTGCTGGTAGCAGCAAAGGTGCCAGGTCCTGCCCAAGGTACCCTGGGGCAAGGAGTCGAACCCCCAAATGCTCAGAAGGGTGCTGCTTTTCAGGAACTCCCTTCCTGCCCCCACAGCTGCTGACGTCTGTCCTGCTATTTCAGTTTTGTGTTTTAAAGTACAGTCAGCTGCAGAGGTCATCATGGGAGGATTAGCCAGCAGTGTCATCAGAATTCTAGGCTGCTGGTGAAAGCCAGAGGTGAGAGTTGATCCTGAGTAACAGAGGTTTGTCTTCAGGAGCTGAACGCCACCCCTGCTCCAGCGCCCGAGGACAACCGACTCCTGAGCAACCACTACTACAGTACCCAGAGTGCCGAGCCCGTCACCGTAAGACTCGGCCTTTTTGACTTTTCTGATGAGGCAACAGTGCCTCGCCTGTCTACAACGTGCTCCTTTATTTAGAGATAACATTTCCAAATTTAATTAAAACTGTTTTTTTTTTTTCAAAATGACAACCTGGAGTTTAACCTTTGTGATGGGAATGTTGAGACTGAGCCATCAAAGGGTTCAGTAAATAGTTCAGCTGCAGCCAATTTGATTTCAAGGCTCAGTGTGTGTGTGTGTGTGTGTGTGTGTGTGTGTGTGTGTGTGTGTGTTAATATTCCATTTGCTTAAATGAGAATGGCTGAGCTGCGGTCTGGTTGTTTCTCAGGAGATTGAACGTCTGTGTAGTTTTTGCTCCTTTAAAGTCAGAGAATCAGTTGAATCTGCGCCACCAGTCTGATTAAAGAAGCAGGAGCCTCTGATTCAGTGTTCTGCTGTGGTGTTCCAGCTAGTTTATTCCTGCTCCCTCACAGCCAACACTGGAGCCACTGGTTGGAGTCTTAAACTCTTTATATATTTCTGATCAACTAGTTTTAATGTTGTGGTAGTAGAAATAAACTTGACGCAGTTTAGGTTTGCTGACAAAAGGCCTGGAAGAGATATGGCTGGACGTCAGCGACACTTCAAATATGCTGCGTTCTTTAAAAATATTTTAATGATTTCTAAAACCTGATGTATTGCCTCAAGCAAATGTAGGTTATTTATTTCCAGCAGTGTGTTTGAGGAGACCTCAAGCTGCATACTGAGAAATCCTGAACAGGAAGGATGCTCACGGTTGTCCTGTTGCCTGCAGGACCTTGATGCCCACAATGATGAGGAGAATTATGGAGCAGAGGGGGCACATTATTACGCTTCTGCCCCCTCTGGTTGGGACGACCCTGCCGACAGCGACGTCCCGCCCGCCTACGTGCACACAGGCAGCAACCACCAGGACTATCACCAGGGCCCCGCAGTCAACCGCGGGGACAGCTTCGTATCACCAGCCATGCTCGTTTGAGATGACGACGAGACGCCGTGTGTGTGTGTGTGTGTGTATAAATATGGCGAATGTTTGTGTCGTGGTGAATGTCTGTGTCAGCAAACGGGCGAGAACATTTTTGAGCTCTGTGAATGTGAACTTTTTCTCATTAGCCATCTATGAATTTTGAGTCCGCCTTTCAAATTCGAGTCATTTTCAGGGGAAGCGTCTAAACCAAACTACGCGTGTGTTGCCAGAAACATCCTAGACTGTTTCATCATGTGGTTGTGTGTGTAGGTGAACGTGCAACTCTAGAGCATGGTGCAGCTGCAGGTTTCAACTACAGAACATCTTGAATTATTGACTCTAGAGTTACTGCAGCCACTGCTGGCGTGTTTTTGGATGGCAGAAGATCAGTGTGTGGCTGCATCGGTGAGGTCTCGCCTGTCTGCTGCTGCATCTGTGTTCAACAAGCTCCCCTGTGGAGAAACAGCTGCAGTTAAAGGTGGAGCCTTAAACAAGACCTGTAGACTGCTGCTGATGTGATTGGGAGCAGGGGAGGGGCGGCGACCCTCGCAACAACCTTAGTTTTTTTGAAGTTGTGTTTTGTTTGTATCTCCGGTTTTTGACCTTTTTTTTTAATGTCAGGATTCAGTTTAGTCACAACAGGTAGGAGGAAACTGGAAACTAGGGACTGATCAAATCTGTAGCCTTCTTATGATGAATAATCAGGTGGATGCGTTTTTAGAATATCTTAACTACTTTGACAATATTGTGCCTGCCTTTTTTTCTGTTTTTTCTATTTTCTGTTTGTCTACAGTCTATTTGGATCAGATTAGGATAAATCTGGATTATTCTTATGAAATCTGTTACAGTTTATCTCTCTAGTAAAGGATCAGGAAGTTTATAATGGAGTTCAAACTGGAGTTGACACAAAGCTTGCCACTGTATCCGCATTTCTTTCAAGTTCCTGAACATGGATGCAATATTTCAGCGATTTTGAGATTTTCTCCCGATACTCCAGCATGACCTTAACCTTGAGTGCCAAACAGTCTATTTTAGGCAGGAATGTTGAGTTGTTGATTAGTTGTCTGTGCAGAATGGTAAATAAATTTTAAAATTCTGATCCAGTATAAATCCTTTATTTAATTTTGTTTTTAGGTTTTAACCTGCAGGTTGCGAGTGGGTTTTAATATAGTGTAATTCCGCAATTTCACCGCGTGGTGGCAGTGTCGATTATAAGACAAATCTGCCTGGGACAGTGCAGACTAACATTGTATATAAAAACAAACCAGTCTTGAAAATAGTTTGCCGCAATCCCAATGAAGGGGTAAATTATTTTGGTCCGTGAATGATGAGGAAAGCGTTGTCAGGCTGCAGTGTCAGCAAACGTCCACGGGAGGGCTCTAGAGCTTCCGTGTCGTCTGACTCATCTCTTTTCTGTCTTAAGCTGCGTTTCCTCAGTGGCCATGCAAGTCTACATATAGATGACCATTTTTAGATCAGCATGACTCAGAGGCTGCAAACAGGAACGAACTCTGTGCCGTTACACAGTAGTTGCAGAATATAACGCGTGCATCACCTACCCACGCCGTCAGCTCAGTCACGTGTTAAAACCACTTCCATCTCGGCTGTAGTGAGTGGTCTGATGTGCAGCTGTGTCCAGAATGAGAGGAGTCTGGCCTCTGGTTTGTTCTAACCGAGGTTTTCCTGCTGCTTGTCTTCCGATCACAGAAAAGGGTGTTTGTTGCAGGTGGCTGCTGAAGGATGAAAGCAACCATATTAACCTCTAAAGCCAAGGTCACCTTATAGGAGATCAATTCAAATTGGACCCATTTGTCTGCGGAAACCTGAATTTATCTGTTTCATGGACTGTGAAGAATATGGAAGACTGGACAGCTGTTGAAAAGAAGCCCTAGCACCGCCAGATGTTGTCGTTTCAGTGGACTGTTTGGTCTTGCAGGTACACACTCTGAGTGCTATTCCAGTGTGTTAATGCATTTCTCATTTTAGCCGAGCGGCAGTGCCTTGATGCTGAATATGGGATGCAATCTGCATTAAGATGCACACTGTTACATACCTGGATCAATACAAATGTAGAAATCAGCCAGTGTGCAAAGCAGAGAACTTAAATGAGAAGACAGGAGAGGTGAGCTTTAGAGGGCTTGGATAAGAGCTTAATAAGTCGAATTTATTAAAAAGCAGCTCTCGCTGTGTCTCAGCTCCACGGTGATCTGTCCAGTTCCAGTGTTATGGGATTAACAGACTATTTGAATCTGCAGGTAATGAGGGAGCCAGAGAATAAACCTCTCATGGCTTCAGTGCTGCTAAGCTAGCTAAAAATAGCAGCGAAGGAGAAGGATTGAGTGAATCGAGGTGGACAGAAAACATGAGGGGAGGGGGGCAGATAAATGACTGATTTCCCTGCAAAGTAGGTGAGAAGCGATTAAGGAGGTGACCTTCGCTGTCAGTAGAGCAACCGTGCGGCCGCACACGTGGAGCGCGTCTGGGGAGACGCGCGGGTCACATCAGTGTTGCTCCTGTTTGATTTCTGAGCCACCGGCAGCCCGATGACTCAGCCTCCAGGCTCGCCATGTGCGTGACACTGATGAGCCTGTTTGGCTGTATGCTGCTGGCTTATTTGGTGAGTGTACACACACACACACACACACACAGGTTGAGAATGCAGGCCTGTTTTAGCAAACCGATGGCCTTGGAGGTTTGTGGTTGTTTATGTCCTGATAGTTTTGTTTCCCTTTAAAATGTCCAGTTTGAGAGTCACGAGTCAAACTCTGCTAACTGCGTTTTTCCGAACATTCCGAGCCCCGGGCTCGGCTGCGTGACTCTCACTCTTTTATCTTCTTCCTCCTGTCATCATCTCATAACGCGGCGGTAACGCTGTCAAGGCCAGAAGGACGCGCTGCGTGAGGGGAGGCGAAGGCTGCAGCCTCGGCACCACGGTGAGTGACGCTGTCTCGCATTCTTTCCCACCCCCTCCGTGGGACGGGGGTGGGGTGGGGTGTACTGGGGGCTTTGGGGATTAAATGGCAGCCGTAGATTAGGCCAGACAAGGCCAGGGGACAGCTGGGACTTCAGAAACCCTCCAGTGTGGTGATCACAAACCAAATCTTTTACTCTTTCCTTTTTTTTTTGGAGCGGAATCAAAACTTGTTTGAAAACCGGGAGCAGAACACAAATGACTTCATAGTTGCATCGTTTTATGCAACTTACTTATGTTGGAGTCAAAACTGGGATATTTTCTTTTCTTTATTTTAAATTTGTGCCATTTTTGGGGGTAAAACAAACCCAAATCAACAAAAAGCACTGTCAGGCATCAAATGAGGGGCCTTGTGCGATAATATCCCCGCTGGCACATGACGGAGCTGTGGAATATCTGACAGGACTGAACAACTGCCACTTTTATACCTCCGTCTTAAAGACCTTTAAACCCTCATTTCCAGATTTCTGTGCAGGATCCAGATATGAAATACGAGTTGTGAAAAGGCTGATGCCGCCTCCTGAGCAAAGCGTAGCCTCTAAGGAGACCCAGGAATGTGTGCGAGTCTGCAGCTGGAAGCCCAGACGCCGGCTGCTTTAAGACCCTCTTTGATATTTAATGGGACCAGCTGAGGCTGCCGTCACCCTCGCTAACGGTGGCACGGCTCTCTTTGGGAAGGATGGAATGTGTGACAGAGATATCTCTGTTGGCAGACTCAAATCTGACTTATGTTTGTTCTTAAGGGCAGCCACTTACTGGCTGGTTATAATTGGCTGCAGGCGGCCGTGCAGGCGTGGGTCCTCAAGGACGGGGTCTCCTTTCGGGCCTGATTGTTCTGTGGAAGCTTCCCCACCTGGACGCGCTGATGCTGGGAGGAAGAGGAGAGGAGGGTTTATAAGCTTTAGTTGTCATGAAGGATAATCACCCCTCAGATATGAGAAGGTTTCAGCCGAGCAGAAATCGGCTTAAATCAGCCGGACGAGGTGGAAAATGATCGCGGTTATAAAACTAATCTTCCGGACTTCACATATTAGCGGCCTGGTTGCCATAAACAACACTGACCCGGTATGATTTTGACGTTTTAAATAAACGAGTCCAGTTTCCAGCTTTTATTCGTGCCCGTCAGGCCAAATATCCAGGATGTGAAAGCTGACCTTGTCGATGTGTTTGGTACCTTCACGGCCATCGGTGCAGTTTGCTAACAAAGCTAACAGGGTATGAAACTAAAACTATTAGCACGTGAGGAAGAAAACCTTACAATGTGCTTGTATTTTAGAATGTTTAGCTGTCTTTGTGTATTAGGAACGTCTCCCACCCACCAAGACATGTCTCACTTCTTACTGTCTTGTCTCTCTTCCTCCTGTCTCTGGTTATCATCTTCATCAGGGACCCCTTTGGTCCTTAATCAAGGACCCCCTGTTTTTGCCCCTTGATTATGGGGTCTATGCCCAAATGGCACTGCCCCCGTCCTTACCCCTTACTGTCTTACCTGCCCTCCCTCTTTCCTGTGTAATTTACTGCTGTATTTACATACGCCAACACTGCTTTTGTTTCCCCGGTAGAAGTGTACCCTGATTCCACTACCCTGGGTCAGCTCACCCACTCAGACCAGCTCTGTGTCTCCCAGTTCACCAGTGTGCTTTCAATTAAACTCACACCACCACAGCAAACCTCAAACCTGCACTGAGGGATTTCTTCGACACACGTTATTGTTTTGACAAGGATATAAATAAATAAATACGTGACATTTTCTGACGCTGGCTATATAATAAGGACGTTAGCGTTGAAAAGGTGAATCGGAGCTGGCAGAGCCACGTAGCTACATATAAAGCAACTTTGGTGATGTTGAATTCTAAATTTTGTGGATGTGACTAATGTTAGTTTCATGTTTCATGACTGGGGGGGAAAAGGGACTAAAAATGTGGTTCAGAATGTTGTTTTATGTTTTAACGTCTGGTGACTTTCACCATTAGCTCTTATGGTAGAAATGTCAGGGTATAAATCCTTTGGTTTTCCATCTGCTGGGACAAAAACCAATAACCAAAGCAAAAGGGCACGTTAAATCCATTCATTAAAATAAAACGACACCAAATGGAGCATTTGTTTAATCAGGACAACTTACATCAGCCCGCCCCGCCCCAGACAGCCCCAATTCCTGTGAGCTTGAGAGAGTAAACGAGTAAAAGCAGCTGGTGGAGGCCAGCGCACCGCTGCTGAGCCACATGTTCAACCCCTGCCCGCAGCCACCACTCCGCCGCCATTTTGGGGATCCGCCCAAATGCCCCTCGCGCCTCTCGCCATGCCTTAAAGCAGCCGATCAAAGCAAACAGAAAATAACACGCTGGTGTGTTTGTACGCTGTGTGTGTTTCTCTTCATGCGGTCGGGGTGAACAAGTCCAAACGCGTCAACACGTGCTAGCGAACACGGAATCATCCAAATCCTGTCTCGCTTCTGGGTGAGAGCAACTCAGTGAGGGGTGTGTGTGTGTGTGTCTGAAAGCTGCATTTCTTGTTAGTTGTCATGGAAACGGCATGTCACAGCTGGAAATGTATTGAATTTCCTCGATGAAATCCACAGACCCAATTAGGTGGCGTCACAGGGACGCAGAGGCAGGTTAACTACACTCTGAGGGCGTGATCCCCACTCATCTTCATCTTCATCTTCATCTGAATGTTGAGATCGTGGGTAACAGCAGCAGGGTTAGCGAGGCTGTTTCTGCTGCTCAGCAGATCCGCTGTCTGCTGCTCTAACCTGGTGCGGATGACTCATGTTGTTTCCAGCGGCCACCTTTGATAACAATGCGGCGGTCTCCATGACAACAGAGCAAACTTCCGCCGCTGCTGATATTATCTGATTTTCACCGACGGGAGTGAACCTTCAGGTTTAAGTTTCAGCCAAAACTGTTTTGTTGACGCCAGCGAGCTAACGCAACGCTCTTCCGGGGCGTGGCTCCGTCTGTCAGGTCCGAAAAAACAGGTTTGGTTGTCTTAGCAGAGGCGGGCGCTCACGCCTTCCCATCACCTTGGCCTTGTGTCAGAACGCGTCCATGGTCCTTTCAACGGGAAGGTGACAATCCCCCCCGGGCTTGGCCAAGGATCAGCGCGTGTGTGCACAGTTGCCGTGCAGACGTAACCTTGGGAGCTGTCTCTCCTCTGGGAATCTGGGATGTTCTGGGAAGCAATCAGCCGCTTCGCCCCAGTCATGTGACCCTGGAGACACACAGTCAGAATCGGAAAGGGTTTATTGCCATCGTCAGTGAACAGAATTCACAGACTAGGAACTTGCTTCAGCTTAAGGTGCAACATAAAACACAGAATAGACTCTAAAATATAGTCTCTGAAAATATAAACACAAATCGGAACAGTGCAAATGTTAAAGTGACCGTGACAAGGTGGTCAAGTGTTCATCGTCCAACAGCAGATGGAAAGAAGCTGTTCTCATGGCGTGAGGTTCTGGTCCGAATGGACCGTAACCTTCTGCCTGAGGGGAGCGGCTCAGAAAGTCCATGACCAGGGTGAGAAGGCTCAGCTGCTATCCGACCTGCTCGTCCCCGAGTCCTGGAGACGTACAGGTCCTGGAGAGAGGGGAGGCTGCAGCCAATCGCCACCTCTGTAGTCTCTGTCTGTCCCTGGACGTGGCCCCGGCGTACCACACGGTGATGGAGGAGGTGAGGATGGACTCAGTGGTGGCCGTGTGGAACTGCACCATCATCTGGGCCGGCAGCCTGGCTTTCCTCAGCTGCCGCAGGAAGTAGATCCTCTGCTGGGCCTCCTTGATCAGGGAGCTGATGGTCGGCTCCCACTTGAGCTCCTGTGCGATGGTGGTGCCAAGGAAGCGGACAAAGTCCACGGTGGAGATGGATGTGTCTGGGGGGGCAGGGGGGCTGTGTCTTTCCTGAAGTCCACGATCATCTCCACTGTCTTCTGGGCGTTGAGCTCCAGGTTGTTGCCGCTGCACCAGGACACCAGCCGGTCCACCTCCCACCTGTAGGCGGACTCATCACTGTTGGAGATGAGCTCAATGAGGGTGGTGTCGTCCGCAGACTTAATCAGTTTTACAGAGTCGTGGCTGGAGGTGCAGCAGTTGGTGTAGAGGCAGAAGAGCAGGGGAGCAAGTACACAGCCCTGTGGGGATCCTGCGCTGATGGCGTTCATGAAACCGGAGGATAATTGTCTTCAAACTCTTCTGGTAATGGTTCTTTTCAAGAAAACTGATGATGATGATGCCAGTTAGCATCAGTGATGGACAAAAGCCTCCAGACAGGGATACGGTCCTTGCTAGGAGGCTTCAGTCGATACCAAAACACTCATTCTACTAGCAAAGTGAGGACATTTTGGCTGGTCCTCACAACCTCAAAGGACCAGACTTGGTTTTAAGGTTGGGGTTAGGGTCGGGGCCAGGTGGGCATGGTTAGCGTTAGTGGCTGGGTAATGCATTATGCCTATGATAGTCCTCACAAAGATAGAACAAGGGTGTGTGTGGTGTGTGTGTGGTGTGTGCGTGCGTGCGTGCGTGACAAATGCAGTTGAGATTAGAATTACAGGGTGAGAAAGAGAGTGGGGGGGTGACCTCCTCCAGTCTCCGGGTCATCGCCCAGGGTCACCTTGATGCTCGGTGTTGCCTTCACTGAGTGATGAATGCTTCCGTTGTCGTGGAGACAGCGCAGCTCCCACAGCCCATCGTTTTACGTCTGAGCTACGGCTGCAGGCGGCGAGGGCGAGCGAGCACAGAGGGGAGGGAGGGGCGTCCAATCAACCGGTCACTTACACACTCTCCTACTGCCGGAACGACCGACGGAGCAGCGAGCACACGGCAGCCTCCTTGTGTCAGAGCGGTGTTTACAGAGCAGGGTCTCCACACACACACACACACACACACACACACACACACGCGCAGCTGCAGCAGCACCGGGCCACGCCACTGCTGAGGCCAGTTCAGTGGACGCATCCTCAGCTCTGCGTTAATGTTCCCACATCTGCTGCTCTTAAACTGCTTTTTCTCCTGCTAACGTGCTTCAGATGGCCACGTAGCTGATCCCACGTAGCTGATCCCACGTAGCTGATCCCACGTAGCTGATCCCACGTAGCTGATCCCAGCGTCACCTTTAATGGCTTTTCTGCAGACACTTCTCTTTTCCTGCCAAAGGCATCTTAAGAGATCCGGGGCTCTATTCTCCGAGCCGAGCCCTATTATTCCTCCTCCGCGCTTCCCTTTCATCCCTTTCAGAGAATCTCTTATGCAAGAGTGTGGCGTGCTGTCACTTTCATCTGGACAGGCTGATGTCTGTTGCGGGGGGGAGGACGAGACAGAGCGATCCAGGACGGCACAGTTGAACTTTTAATCTTAGAGTCCCCAACCATCTATCTCCCACTCATCCGTCAGCAGTCTGTCTGCAGCTAACTACCTATTGGCACAGATGAACACCTTTTACATCTTCCTTCCACTCAGTCCCCTTTTTCTCAAACCTCCTCTCCTTTATCTGCCCCCCCTTTTTAGTGCTCTTCCCTTTCCTCTCGCTTCGTCCCTCGGCCCCCTGCAAGGTCGTTCCCAAGGACGGCCTGCTCCCAGCATTCCCCGCCTGATTGGCTGCTAGGTTTTAAAGGGCCACACGCCCCCGCCAAGCACATGGCTCCGCTCCATCTCCGTCCCGACGCTGTCGCCGCCGCCGCCACCAGTCCCGAGGCTGCTCACTGTACGCACATATATAACAGCTCACATGCACATGCACACGCTCAGCAGGCCCAAAAAATTGCCGGGAGAGCATCTGACACGCTCTCTGACGCAGCGGCAGCAGACAGTCGCTGCTTTATTCCGCGCTAGCGTGGAAACACTCGCAGCGACAAAGGACGCTTGTCTGCAAGATGCCACGCATGCTGGCCATGAGAAAATACCGCTCCACTCATGACGAGTGACTTTGTGAGAGTGTAACGAGCCCTGCAGAAAAAACGCAACACAAAGCTAGCATACAAAGAACCATGAAGCAGATGAGGTCCCATCATCTGGGGTGGGAAAACCCCTGGAAATTTGCAGAATAACACAATGGCACGACCTGATTCATGAGCTGTTGGTGGGACGTGCTAACCCATGCAGATTTTTAGGAAGACATCGGTAGCGGCCATGAGAAGCAGCCTAGCCTAGCTTAGCTTATTTTAGCTTAGCTTACCTGGGTGACATACAGGGAAGCCCCAGCCTGATTTAGCCTAAAGCTAAACCAAGCTGTTGTATTGTCACTGATGCCACATGTTTGACTTCAGCAGTCGCTGATTTTCTTTAGTCGACCTTTACGAATGAATCCCCCCGAAAGCAAACGAGGACAGGCAGGCTGGGGTGGACATGTGCAGCGCGGCGTTCTTTGTTTGCTCTCTGCAGAGATTACTCATGTAAGTGGTGTTAGGTAGGTGGAGTAGTGGGGAAAAAAAAGGATGCATGTGCTAAAAGTAGAGCTAAGGAGGTTTTTGCTGCAGTGGCGGCTCTGCTGGAAGGACATGTATAGGAGGAGGAGGATGGATGTATGGAAAATCCACCAAAAAATCCAACATACAGATGGAATAAGAGAGAAACTTCCAGGTGGGGAGGAAGGCTGAGGTCACGTGTGTGTTGGCAGACGACCGCAGCGTGTAGATTTTGTCACATCACAAACCACTTCCTGTTTTCATGCTTGGTTTGTTCTATCTAGAATTTTCTGCAGGCAGGTTGCACATCTTCCTGTTGCATGATGACTGAAGCTCCACTGGCAGCCCTGGGGTCCTCTGTCCACTCACTCCCAGTAAACCGTGGGCCGCATGACACATTAACTCAAAGCCAGCTTAGCAGGATCACCTTCACATGCTTGACGAGCACTAATTACACTCGCATCCAAAAGCCCCGTTTTGCCCGCTGGGATGATTTACCGGTTGGGCTTTCCTGGACCACCTGCATTTTAAGCACTGGATGTCTGTGCAGCCAAAGTCCCCTTTAGATCTCATTCCATGTGAGGACAGCCGTGTGTTAATGGCCGTGCATAGTCTTTGCTGTGCCACGCTGCAGCGTCTATTTTTGTCTCCCTCCACCGCTCGTGGCTCATGACAATCAAACCTTGGGATATTTTCAGCAGCTCTGACTCAATCGCCACACTTCCAAATCATGCTATTCCAAATGTCTCTCTCTCGCTCTCTGCACTTTACAGAGGGGTGCTTCCTCTCTCTCTCTCTCTCTCTCTCTCTCTCTACTGTATGCTGGCGTTCGAAACACATCAATCAGCTGTATGCTAATTAGCGTAGCACAAGACAGGCAGCATCAGCTCCAGAGTTAGCTTGAATGAGGGCTAACGTTTTACTCGGTATGCCTGCCGCTCCACCTTTCTCTGTTAATCTTTCCTCACTGCACCCGCCATCCACCCATCTCTCCGTTTCTGACTCAGCAGAAAAAGCTGGAGACAAGGTCATCTGACTGCTGTTGCTGTGGAGACCAAGACTTGGTCCCCACCCTCTTCTTTCTTGCCCCCGGTGCGGTGATGATGGGTGAGGTGTCAAACAGGAAGGAGCATTAAAGAAGATGTGACAGAGGTTAGGAAAATACCACGGTCAGCCATAAGGGTTGAATGAATATCTTACAAATATGGTCCCTTAGCTCTGTAACATCTGTTATTGTTGACCTGCAGTGTTTCCGGAGGAATAAATGTTAAAAAAAAAAAATCAGACGAGCACCATGTTTGGAGGCCGTTGTGGCTCGCTCTCGTCTTACCCTGACTTACCCTCTCTGTGACACTCAAGGCTCTGTCGGTGTTGCGAGGTCATCCTGTTGGCCTACAGCCGTAAACGCAGTCAGGCAGGGCAACAATCTCCTTCGGGAACAGCAGATGTGACTTTTAGCTTTGCATTGCAAATCACTGACTTTTACATGGTTGCATGGGCTGATAGGACTTGGTGTGTGCGTTCTTGGAGATGAGCTGCTTCCCTTCTCACCCCCCGTGGGTGGTTCCTCCTCTATTCTAAGCTCGGGTCCTCTACCAGAGGCCTGGGAGCTTGAGGGTCCTGAGCAGTA
This sequence comes from Pao palembangensis, assembly GCA_015343265.1. Taxonomy (NCBI): domain Eukaryota; kingdom Metazoa; phylum Chordata; class Actinopteri; order Tetraodontiformes; family Tetraodontidae; genus Pao; species Pao palembangensis. Next base: position 2,374,931 of record CM027088.1, on the reverse strand, counting down.
TCTTTGCTGTTCCTAGTACTGCACTTTTCTGGACTGAGATGTCTGACGTTGTTCCAGGGATCTGCTGTAGCCACTCCTCCAGTTTGGGGGTCACTGACCCCAGTGCTCCGATCACCACGGGCACTACTGTCACCTTCACCTTCCAAGCCTTCTCCAGCTCCTCTCTGAGCCCTTGGTATTTCTCAAGTTTCTCNAACACTACCTAAAGCAACAAGGAGATGATCACTGGTGGGAGTAGGGAAGTCTTTCATAAGGTAGCATGCTTGTTATTTATGTTTTGACAGAGGAATGACGCAAAATGGGAAAATTAAAACCAGCACAAGTTCTCCCTCCGTCTCCAGTTTCACAATCTCATAAAAAGAAACGATTCCTCGCATTGTTGTACACCCAGTCAGGCTCCTGTTGGCTAAACAGGCATCGGTGACGGAATCTGCTGGAGTCAGTTTTTGTTTATACAGCAAAGAAAGCAACTCATTTATCGTAAATATGGAGACAGCTGTGTCTGTGACGCTGGAACTTTTGATTGAGTTTACAAGTTCAGCATTAATGAATTATTGTTTTAAACTCAGCAGCATTGAACCCCTGCACAATTTACTGTTCCATATATATATATATATATATATATATATATATATATATATATATATATATATATATATATATATATATATATATATATATAAATGCCAAGCAGAAATAATTAATAACTTCCAAACCCTGGTTTGTTTCTTGGCCTTTAGGCTCACCTGTCACTTAAACTGCTGACTGTGCTCTGTCAGAACTACTCTCTCAGTGATTATGAGCCTGATGAGGCCTGTCGGCCACAAACCCACCCCCACACACGCATGTCTGCTCTGATGCAACCAACCAGGCCCACTATCTCAGTGACATATGGGGGTGCGCAACATGCTCATGACAGGACCAGCACAAATGACGAGACAGCGATGTGTGCTTATCACATGCAGCAACGCCAACAAATCCGCTATTTAACGTCACATGGACACACTACACGATGAACAAACACGACCACGACAGCTAGAATCTAACCTTGAGCGTCCATTTATACAAAATTTCAGCCTAGAGACTCGAGGTGCTGCTGGCCGCAAGCCTCGGAATTCTGCAGTGAAGCAGGAGGAGCACAGCCGGTTTTCTATTGGTCCGCTGCAAAGCAAAGCGTAAACCGGTTGGTGGGCGACCAGATCAGCGATGAGGCGGTCGGAATTATGATTGGCCAGCTCTCCGTCGGTGGGCGGGACCTACCGGCCCCACCGGTTCAGTCATTTGCTTGAGGTCGCGCCTTTTCCACTGGCGAAGTGATACGGTTACAGACGCGAAGCGCTGCGGCAGCCGGCGGATTGGCGGAGGAGGGACTAATTCCTGGAAACGCAGTAGTACGGCTCGTTAGGTTCGCCGGTCTTTTCACCGCAACCAGCAGAGAGTAAAGGGAGGAAGCCCGTCCCAGCGTGATGCTCAGCTTGAGACGCCAACATTTCCTTTGAAAGACGTCTCACGGAGGACAAAAGACTGTAGCCTAATCTTTTTAAAGGTTTGACCGACTCTTTATATGAGCCCGAGAAAATCCGTGCGTTCACAATTCACGTCATCCCCGACGCCTTTCTCGTGCCATTTTCCAGTCGGGCTAATCAACTCCGTTAAAGAAAAAAGAGAGCTGAGTATTTCCTCTTTTATTTTCCAAGGCAGCGCATTTGGGCAGGATTCAACGTGAGGTGCTGACACCTCTCAAGCCGTGCATCACCTGAGAGGAGAAGAGTGACTGCGCCAACATGGGGGTAAGGCGACTAATTCCAACTTTGAAAAAAAACTGCGTTGTAGCCTGACAGAAGTGGCCTGACGATTGAGCCGTAGTCTGGCGGTTTTCTCGGTGGGGGAAAAGACTTCGTCGCCTTTTTATGGGAATCCCGCACGTCTGAGTGACATTGACGGTATTGCGGAACCGCATTTTTAGCCCGGTCTCCTCCACTGCGCCAAAATTGATTTAGCACCTAGCTTGTGTCAGATACGGCTAAAGAACGCACAGATATTCCATAAGTCACTGATGTGACTGAAGCCCGGGTTTGAGTTAAAACGAATATTCCGCCCTGATTTACTTTGTATTATTTAAACCAGAACGCGCATTAAACTCCCAAGAGACAAACTGGAGCTAGAATGAAGTTTTTTCCCCATGTGTTTTATCCGGTAGAGGTCTTTGACGGGCCTGCTCTGACAATAACCTTGCCAGCTGTGGTTGGGCTAATCGGTTTATTCCAAAGGTGTGTGTGTGCGTTGGGAGGTGGGGGAGGTTTAAACGTATTCAGATTGCACAAGATGTCTAAAATGACTCATTTGCTTTGTCATTTTGATTGCGTATGGCTTTGTTCCGGACAAACATGCCAGCCAGCATGCCCCCTAATGTCCTTTGCTGTACCCCCCCCCCCCCCCCCCCACACACACACACACACACACACACACACAACATCGCACATCTGGCACCGAACAAGGACAGATGCTGGGCTCTCTGAGTCCCTGCAGTAGACAGGCCGGCTGAGGATGAGGAGTCCCGTCCTCTCCAGCCTCGATGACCCCCGCATCATAATGCGGTTACCGCGAGCCAGCGTCTCCTCAGCTAATTTAACTGTGACAAGGCTGCCTCGATAGCGCGCAGCTGCGCTCACACACACACACACACACACATATATATATATATATTTTTTTTTTTTTTTTCCCCAGCAATTAGTTTTAATTTGTCGTTCCTCCTTTGGCATGGCTACTAATCTGTTTCCGGCCATCTGCTTAAATTAATTAGCCCCCCGTGAAATAAGCAGAGATCTCTGGTAGGAAAAAAAAAACCCAAGAAAACACTGCACCGTCGGAAAATAAGGCGGTGCATATGCGCCTGCTGGTGTGAGCTGTTGCGCAATGTCTGTTCCAACGCCACCGTGCGCAAGGAGTTGTAATTTTTAATCTCCTGGTCCGGCCTGTCTGCCGGTGGCGTGACGCGCACACGCACACATTCCCAGGAGGATATGGCGAAGAGGATGTGAAAGCACAGTCACGCTGATTATGCGTGACTTCCGCGAAAAGACCAGTCTGTCGGTTAAAACCAGTAAGATCGGCGGGCACTGCGTCAAATGGGATGTCGGGGCAAAAGTGCTGACGTATGTGCTGCGGCTTCCGCCGTGTGGGGGTTTGCGGGGCAGGTGGGGTCACGTCTGCCCCGCAGACAGCCACTTGAACCATGAGCAAAGACAACGTGAGCATCCAGCATCGCGGAGCAACACCCGTGAAGGGTGTTTCCTTGCCGTTCATCCGGTACACGCAAAGGTCACCCTGAAGGATGGGGAGTATGGGGACGGAGGGAGGGAAGGAGTAACGCTGCGATGTGGAAGTCGTCTACGTGGCGCATCAGTAGTTTCTCTTGCGGCGTTTATATGGAAAATTGGGCACTGGCGCACGGAGCGGTGATCTGCCAGGCGTCCTTTCCCAAGGCCGCCGGGGGTCATCGCTTGCAACGTGCCTAATGCGTCAAAACGGGGGCGGAGCCTCCAGCGTGGAAATTCCCTGCAAAGAGCTGTGATTGGCTGGTGAGATGAGCCACGTAGGAATGAGTTCAGAGTCAGTGCTGAAGGGAAATATGAATCTGTAGATACAGGGATGCATATCAGAGACACGTTTGTCCAGTATCTTTTTAATGACGCGTAAACATTAGCGTGAATGATGTGAGAAATGAAGGGCTGCACATGTGGATCAGCTGTTGGTTTCTCCATTCCACATGATGCAGATGCGTGGGGCAAAGAGAGAAAGGGAGGACGGGTAATAGTAAGAGGAGTATGGAAAGAAGGGGAGTTTACAGTGTCGGCTGCATATCCTGTTACAGGATAATGACCTGAGGCTCACATGACCAGGGCTCCTGTTTCCTCTCGCTGCGTCGCCGGGTTGGTAATCAGGGGACAAGAGACAGATGGGCTGGGTTAGAGGAGACATGCGCTGTTGTGCACGATTTCCAGTTGACGTTAAATGAAGGATGAGCTGCTGGGGGGCAGGTGTGGTGTACGTGAGCTGATGCCTGAGGAGGAAACGTTATTACAAAGACTGTCAGGTGTAGCTTTGAGGGCTTATCTGGAAACGAAATAAATGAATGCTGTACGACTTAAATAAAAGCTTCCGTCAAATAATTTTTGAGTTTTTTCTATTTGACTTTGATTAATCTACGGTGCAGGACATCGTGTCCTGATATCAAGTAAGGCCTGTGCAGTACTGGAGAGGATGGTGCAGGCTGTGTCAGAATATGCATGCTTGTGGCCTCTGCAGAGTTCCACCCTTGCTTAGGCGCAGAGTGCTTCCTCCCAGCTCACCTGCTTCCTAAAAAGAGCTGGTCTAACCACGCATTGCAGGAACTAACAAAAAACCCCACCTGTGTAGTTTCTGTGGTAACACAGCCATCTGGGATGTGTGAGGCCCCGTTGGGCCTCAGGTTAAATTGGGGTCAATATGATGACCCTTTGAAATGTTCTCCAGTGGTGTCCTTCAAGAGTCTTGATGAGCTCTGATCAATAGATACTCATTGTAGTGAGGCTGACGTCCTTGGAATTTAAGATTTCTATAGTAACTCAGCAAACAAAACCCCTGCAGTTAGCTTCCCGGCTAGAGCTAGCAGGCCTGAGCTGTGATGTAATGCTAATAAAATGCAAAGGTCGGTGCTTTCTCACTCTAAAGACAAGTTTACTATCGACCCTGAAATGTCTAACAGATTTCCAGGACTCCTGAAACATTATGGGATGGTTTCTAATAATGAGAGCCATTCAGGAGATTGAGGTTGCCTGACAACAGCTTGACGTATTAAGGCTGGTGCCCAGGAGATGCATGTGCGTGGGTGTGTGTGTGTGTGTGTGATTTTAAAAGTTTGCATGCGACGTGTACATCAATGCAGGATTTAATACCGTGCGAGGCACAGAAGCCAGACACATTCAAATCAATTCACACATTTTACACCACTACAGCATTCGATTTCTATCACAGCTGCAGGAAGAAAAATCAAATCTAGTTGATCGTCTTAGAAACATCTGTACATGCACATCTGCGCAGGCTGGATGTCTGCCAGTGTGCTGGCAGCAAGATGCCACTGCAACTGAACAAACTGGGATTCACAGGAAAATGTCTTGTCACAAAGCTAAAGCTCTTTTTTTTTGTTTATTTCTTTTTTTTATACGACATTAAAAATGTCAGTCAAGTGTTAAAAATACCCACCTGGACTTTTCAGTTTCTTTGAACTGCCAGAATCATAACTCATTATTGTTCTCAAGCTGTTGCAGAAATTAAAAATAACATGTAAGCCTCTGATTGTGTTGTAAAAGAACAACGGGAACAGAGACAGAGAGAGGAAGATGCAGTGTAGTAATAAGGCTCGCTCATCCCCATAACTATCTCCTTTAGCGCTAAATCTGAGCCCCCTGCTGTGCTCCAGAGCCCTGTCGTAATGCTACAAGAAGTAGCAGATGGTCCATTGACCTTACACACACACACACACACACACACACACACACGCAGAGAAACACTCGTTTGCAAACTAGACATGCTCCCACGTTGTATAAATTCATTCAGCCCTACAGAACATCATGAAATCACAGTGTTGACCAGCGTAGCTTCAAAGCATCTGCCTTCTAGGGTGTCTCCAAGAGTCTGTTGATGATGTCTGATCTCTCTCCCTCACGTTATTTCACAATCACTAAATTTCCCTCCCTCCCCGTCTCTGCCGCAGTGCGCGTATATGCTGCTCATAATGGCCGCTGCCAACGCTATGACTCACCTCTGCTCTTATAGGCACAGACACAAGAGGCGAGAACAGACCAAGGATTCACCGGATCGGTGGGTCTGTGAGATGCAGCAGCGACTTCAGGCGTAAATCTCAGATGCCCTGAGCTGCATCAGCGAACTGTCACACATGGCTGAGCTTCATCACTATGCCAGTTGCTCTGCTGGTCACCATGGTTCCTTGCAACACTTGCGTACACAGTAGCCCTGCGTCTGTTTAGATCAGATAGTGGGAAAAGTTTCAAATCATTTAGAGTCGAATGAAGTACGAAGCTACTGCTTAGAACGATCTGCGGAGGAAGAGGCATATTTCCATTTCCTGGCTGTCCGTCGGTTTGTTTGACGTGTGTTTGTGCGAGTGCTGGTGTATGTAATTCCAGCCACGAGTCTCTGTTTCTCTCCTCAGAAGACGGGGGCTCATTAGGTTACCCAGAGCAGTGTGAGAAGCAGGACTCCCACACAGGCCCACAGGCACAACGCCATGTTTCCTGAAGATGATATATATTAATATACGTATGTATGTAAGCAGGTATAGAGAGACACATCTGTTCAGATGGCAACAAAAACCCACTAAACCAAACACAGATACAACTCGGACACTTAACGTTGCTCTTCAGGCCACACTGATGAGGTATTCATTCATCTGCTCACAGAGTGGGAATATAATCTACTGCATTAGCACACTAGGGTACATCCCCCTAAGTAAGGTTGTGTAATCTATTAGAGTGGGGTCATAGTGGGTCATACACTGACACAAAGCCTATAGACTGCTGGTCAATATGTAATTAGATGCGTGAGAGAGTGACACTCACTCATTTACTCACTCACTCACTCGTTCAATCGCTCGCTGATGCCTCAGATTTCACTTTGCTTGTCTCCCTTTATTTATCTTTCTTGCGTCCACCTTTCACCCCACAGGCTTGCGTAGGCCTTCCATTAAAGCTGATCCTTCATGCTTCTGTTCCACCGACAGCAACAAAAAGCTGCCGTTTGTGATGGGGATTCGAGATTTCAAGCCAAGTGTTTTGCAATATAGTTGTGATATAATTAATAGTGAGCAAACGGCAGGTGCGTATCTGCAGGTAACACACAGTCTTTTTAACAAACATACACTCACAGTGTGTTTCGGACGCAGGGAGCAGCAGTACTTTTCCACTGAACCCGTCTGCTTCATACAGCCCTTGTCTCTCGGGGCCTGCCTAGTCTTGCTGCAACAAGACACTCGCTCAGCTGGCCTTTTATTACAGACATGTGTGTGCGTGTGTGTGTGTTTGTTCTCAGGAATATCCCTCCCACTGCCATGCTTGTCTTAAGCCTGACATGTCTGAACAATTACCTTTGTTTTCATCTATGATTTGCACTAGTGCAAAAAAAAAAAAGAAACAGGAAAACATTACTATTATATTAATATTACAACAGTTACAGTCTTTTGTAACACAGCAGTTCAACCTTAAGTTGTTCTTGACCGGACAGATTTTGTCGCACTGCAGCTGGGTGTGCTTTGCGGCGTTGTTAGGAAATGCAAGTTGGTTCAGTGGAGATGTGAGAGAGGTCTGGGGATCTGCATTTCTAATTCTTCTTCTTCTCCTTCCTTCCTTTTCTTATTTGTAGTCCTCTTTGTTATTGATGTTTCTGTGAAAGGAAAACAAAGCAAAGAGCAGTTTCTAAATTAAAAAGTTCATACCGGAATGCGCCACTAGATGGCGCTATTGAACACCTTAATACTCAAGAAGCCAGTCTTCTTACATATCACCTGACAGTTTTATCAGCCACCAAGGGCTGGTCCCTTGGCGTTCATGTTGGACCACTGATGGACCTGCCTGCTTTAGGCCCACACCTGGGAAGGATTCTTACGCCTCCTCGACAGCTTCGACCTTTGATTACTGATATCGCCCAGCATACTTGCAGTTTTCTCTCCGGAACAGAAGCTAGGCTCACAGTGTAGACCTAAGGGACTGAACGGTGCAGTGCTGGAGGAAACCTTGGTTATTAATAGTCTGCTCCTGTCTAGGTTAACAACATAAGCTCATTTCTGAGGGCACAATTATAGCAGGGAGGGTACTGGGAAAGCAGTTAAGCCACCGGACAAGAACGTTTATATCTGTTTGTGTATACAGGCTGATTATTTATTAAATTTGCTTTTGAGCATTTTTTTTTTTTTTTAGAAATACCAGGTCATTCGGAAGGCCCCTTCACAAGGATAGAACATCATTTATATAAGAAAAAGGCGCTGTTAAAGATAAGATACCAAGCTGTCAGGCTGCTGGCTCCTCAGGCTAGTCCAGAGGCATGTATAAAACATGTGTGTGTGTCTGTAGTATGGACGTTCAGACAGTTACCGCGTTGCCACCACACAGGACAAAGATGACCGATCCCCCAAGAAGAAGGGGGCGACCAAGGACATGGATGACCTGAAGAAGGAAGTGCCCATTGTAAGTAATCTTTTTTTTATTGTTGAATACTTCTGAATGTTGGTATTTTATTTGTATGCGGCCAGTCCAATTCACATGTTCATAAATACTGATTCATATGACAATCTTTTCATTTTACAATGTTGCAAAATTATATACACATAAAAAAAATAAATTATCATTTATAGATGTAGTTATAACAACTCTGAATTGGCAATGTGAAAAATGGTGGGTGGGGTGATTGTGATCAGAAGGTCAACACTTTGAGTCCACATCCCAGAACAAGAAACAGACAGCCGCGCCGCCATATCTGGCTGCCCTGATATTCTTATCTCTCAGGTGACCTGCATGTATGAAGCATATTTAATCTGATTTAGACTACTGTCTACACATTTGTATTGCATTCACAATTATGGCAATCTGGAAAATTACTAAGCAACAAAAACATTTAATGCTGGATCTTTTTTTTTTTCCTCTTTCAGACGGAACATAAGATGTCTGTGGAGGAAGTCTGCAGGAAATTCCAGACTGACATCGTCCAAGTAAGCAGATATCCGTGTAGTGAGGATGGACTACTGGGACTTCTGACTGTTCTTCCAGTTGTCCACTAGATGTCGCAAGAGTACTATGATTAGCGTCTGACAGACAGGCCAGCACAACAGTTGCTGGGACTCATTCCACACAATCATATTGTTTGTTTTTTGTTTGTTTGTTTGTTTGTTTGTTTAAGAATCTTAACAATCTCTAAATAATTTTATTTTGATTTTCATTTTTCTGTCTTTTTGCTAGGGCCTGACCAATGCCAGGGCAGCCGAGTTTCTGCTTAGAGATGGTCCCAATGCTCTCACCCCTCCCCCCACCACCCCCGAGTGGGTTAAGTTTTGCCGCCAGCTGTTTGGTGGCTTCTCTATCCTGCTGTGGATTGGTGCCATCCTCTGCTTCCTGGCTTACGCCATCCAGGCGGCCACAGAGGACGACCCGGCGGGCGATAATGTGAGAAACACACATGCACACACACACATCGCACATTACATCTGGTACAATTAAGTCTGATTATCACAGTTCTGACTCTGAATTACAGGCATAAACACCACCTTAGCATATTGTTTCTAGCATGACAGAATCCTGCCCAGTAACCTTTCCGGAGCTTGACTTTGTCTGCTTGTCTTTTTACAGTTGTACCTAGGTATTGTCCTCACAGCTGTCGTCATCATTACTGGATGCTTCTCATACTTTCAAGAGGCCAAGAGTTCCAAAATTATGGAGTCTTTCAAGAACATGGTTCCACAGGTAACCTCCCTCCTTACAACAAACGTAACAGGCTTATTTTGAGTCCACTTGGAAAGGATGACTCACACTGAGGACTCTGTGCAGCAAGCCTTGGTGATCCGTGAGGGCGAGAAGGTGCAGGTTAATGCTGAAGAAGTGGTGGCTGGAGATCTGATTGAAGTAAAGGGTGGAGACAGGATTCCTGCTGACATCAGGGTGGTTTCTGCTCATGGCTGCAAGGTGCAAAGACAGAAATACACACACACACGAAACCTCACTTCTTTTGTCGACGTCTGTTGAGGGGCTGCATGAACGAGAACCTTCGTAGGCATATGCGTTTGAATTTGATCCTTTGTGTTTCCTGTTAGGTTGATAACTCCTCACTGACAGGCGAGTCAGAACCCCAGAGCAGGTCACCTGACTGTACCCATGACAACCCTCTGGAGACACGGAACGTTGCTTTCTTCTCCACCAACTGTGTGGAAGGTATCAACACGGCAAAAGAGTAGCGCGCTCTTATCAACCTGTGTGCTCACGCAGTGTTTTCACTTGGAAAATGTGTCTGTGCGAACAAAACATTAGGGGAGATGCGTGCTAAATGAAATTTGCAACATCTGCGTTTCCTTTCTCAAACCAGGCACAGCCCGTGGCATCGTTATCTGCACAGGAGACCGCACTGTAATGGGTCGCATTGCTACCCTGACCTCTGGCCTGGAGACCGGCAAAACTCCCATCGCCAAAGAAATCGAGCACTTCATCCATATCATCACAGGTGTGGCCGTTTTCCTTGGAGTCACATTTTTCATCCTGGCTCTCATCCTGGGTTACACGTGGCTGGAGGCTGTCATCTTTCTCATTGGCATCATTGTGGCCAATGTGCCTGAAGGACTACTGGCCACAGTCACTGTAAGAGCTTTCACTCACTCCTGCATCACTCTATATTCAGGCTCAGCACAAAGTCCACTCTCACAGCAGTTTTTGAACAATGAGGAAATGTCTTTTCGCAGGTGTGTCTGACCCTGACTGCCAAACGTATGGCTAAAAAGAACTGCCTGGTGAAAAACCTGGAAGCTGTAGAAACCCTGGGCTCCACCTCCACCATCTGCTCAGATAAGACCGGCACCTTGACCCAGAACCGAATGACCGTGGCCCACATGTGGTTCGACAACCAGATCCACGAGGCAGACACCACCGAGGATCAGTCTGGTGAGTGAGCAGAGGGCGATGAAACGCGCCGACTGCAGGTAACGACGGTGAGAGCTCACGCTTGTGGCGCTTATGCAGGTGCTGCCTTTGACAAGAGCTCTGTAACCTGGCTGTCTCTGGCTCGGGTTGCTGGCCTGTGCAATCGGGCCCAGTTCAAAGCGGGACAGGACTCGCTGCCTATTCTGAAACGTGACGTGGCCGGTGATGCCTCCGAGTCGGCTCTGCTGAAGTGCATCGAGCTGTCTTTTGGCTCCGTCAGGACGATGAGGGACAAGAACAAGAAGGTGGCTGAGATCCCGTTTAACTCCACCAACAAATACCAGGTATGTGAGGACCGGAGGGTAGTCATCAGAGAATACCTTCATACCTTCATGGGAGAAATCCTTATCGTTCTTTCCTCCAGCTCTCCGTGCATGAAACAGAGGATCCCAATGATAATCGTTACCTGCTGGTGATGAAGGGAGCCCCTGAAAGGATCCTAGACCGTTGCTCTACCATTATGATCCAGGGCAAGGAGCAACCTATGGACGAAGAGATGAAAGAAGCTTTTCAGAACGCCTACATGGAGCTGGGAGGACTGGGAGAGAGAGTCCTTGGTAAGGAATCGATGAAAGGCCAGATTTCTAAGCGGACACAATAAGTACAGGGTTAGGGTTTCAAAAGGTGTGACGGCATCAGACAGACACAAATAAATATAAATGATTTTTTTTTCTTCACAAGAAAAACTACAAAAATTAAATTCTCAACAGTTTTAAGTCAGTTCAACAAAACTGTCAGTGTCAAAGTCAAAAAATAACATATGAACGTGCTCAAAGCTGAACGAAACATAAATAAACCATCACCATCATGAAATAAACACGCCGTGAGCGTGCTGTCGAGCTCTAACCTGCTACTGAATTCTGTTCCTTGCAGGCTTCTGCCACTGCCTGCTCCCAGAAGACCAGTACCCTAAGGGCTTTGCCTTTGACACCGATGATGTCAACTTCCAGACAGACAACCTTTGCTTTGTTGGTCTTATGTCCATGATTGACCCTCCTCGTGCTGCTGTGCCCGATGCTGTTGGCAAATGCCGATCGGCTGGAATCAAGGTGAGATTTCTGTAAAAACAGAATATGAGGTCTTTCCAAAGTACCTCTGGGTTCACCGGAGGAAGTTTTTTTATCTGTCTATGTAATTACCAGGTCATCATGGTTACTGGAGATCATCCAATCACTGCCAAGGCTATTGCAAAAGGAGTGGGGATCATCTCAGAGGGCAATGAGACAGTGGAAGACATTGCAGCTCGTCTTAACATACCTGTTAGCCAGGTGAACCCCAGGTAAACGGAGTTTGAAGATAAGCACATGAAAATAATGATCAGATGATCAATGAGCTCAAATCTATGTTTTTATTGTGTGTAAAGGGACGCCAAAGCATGTGTGATCCATGGCACAGACCTGAAAGATCTGAGTCAGGAGCAGATAGACGATGTCCTGAGGAATCACACAGAGATCGTCTTTGCCAGAACCTCCCCGCAGCAGAAGCTCATCATTGTCGAGGGCTGCCAGAGGCTGGTCGGTGCATTTTAATATGGCTTTATTTTACCTGGCTGAATGTTGGCTATTACACCTACTCCAACAGCAGGTGGCGCCATTTATCCGTGTTTGGATGCCTCGGTGGTTTATTTTGTCCTGATGATTTGTTAGATTTAATAGAATCTTTGAATGTCATTTATATATGACACTTTTATTTAAAATATGTATGTATGGTATACATAAAGGTATAGCATGTACATATCTTTAAAATAAATGTTTAATTAGAATCAATATACATTAAACAAATTCTGCGCTGTGCTGTTTAACCACATCTTACCTCTTCCACTCACAGGGGGCTATTGTAGCTGTGACTGGGGACGGCGTGAATGACTCTCCTGCACTTAAGAAGGCTGACATTGGTGTTGCCATGGGAATATCGGGCTCAGATGTCTCCAAACAGGCTGCAGACATGATCTTGCTAGATGACAACTTTGCCTCTATCGTCACAGGAGTAGAAGAAGGTGAACTACACAAAATGGCATCAGCTAACATCATCTGTAATCATGCGGACATGAACCAGGCACGTGATGTGACACAAGTCTTTTTGTTACCCTCCAGGCCGTTTGATCTTTGATAATCTGAAAAAGTCCATCGCCTACACTTTGACAAGCAACATCCCAGAGATCACTCCGTTCCTGTTGTTCATCATCGTTAACATCCCCCTGCCTCTGGGAACGATCACCATCTTGTGTATTGACTTGGGAACTGACATGGTGAGAGCTGATCAAACACAGTTGTCACATTTGTTCTGCTGACGGGACACAGTGCTCTAAAAGTGGATATTTCCTGCTCTTCTGATAGGTGCCGGCTATCTCTTTAGCTTATGAAGCAGCCGAGAGCGACATCATGAAGCGTCAGCCTAGGAACCCATTCAGGGACAAGCTGGTGAATGAGAGGCTCATCAGCATCGCCTATGGACAAATTGGTAGGCAGCTGAGATGAAATCAGTGTTTGCTCTTATGGCCGGTATACACTGTGTGATTTTGGGCCATGGCAGGTGAAAGATGGCCATCCTGGGAGAGACGTGGAGGAATCTTTGTTCGTGCTCCTAAAACAGTGTGAGACAGGTGCAGAGATGGCTGCCGTCACGACCTTGTGACCAAAGATGAAAATTACGCAGATAGGAGAACTACAAAGATAGAATTCTAACAATGTCAGAAATGTAGATGACCGTCTCACAATGTGACAGCTGCTACGACCTATGTCTACTAACCAACCAACAGAAATGCAGCAGGAGGTAGTAGCGGTAAAAGCTAAATAAATAAATGCTTACATCCCTCAGAATATTGACGTACGTCACAGCTTGTGATTGAGTCAGCGGTCATCGTACAGTCTGAACACAGAGTTGATGTCCTCGCACCAGAGTTTGTGAAATCCACGTCACACAGTGTGTAACATCAGTACCATCTTCAACAAATGACTGATGGTAAATGGTCATTGTGTGTGTGTTAGGTATGATCCAAGCACTGGGAGGCTTCTTCTCCTACTTTGTCATCATGGCTGAGAATGGTTTCCTGCCTGGTCACCTGGTGGGCATCAGACTGGACTGGGATGATCGTTCCGTCAATGATTTGGAAGACAGCTATGGGCAGCAGTGGGTATGTCTGTGGCCTTTAAGCGCACGAGCAAGCGTATTGGTTTACGTTGTGTTACATTATCTGTATTTGTATTCGGTACCGCCCTCAGACATACGAGCAGAGGAAGATCGTGGAGTTCACCTGCCACACAGCCTTCTTTGTCAGTATCGTAGTGGTGCAGTGGGCTGATGTCATCATCTGCAAAACTAGACGTAACTCCGTTTTCCAGCAGGGCATGAAGTGAGTCCAATAACTCATTTTAATGGTATATTAGATTAAAATGTGTCCTCGGGAGCTTTCTTAGCACCTTCTATTATTATATCCAGGTAATATTAGCATAAAATGGTCCAAGTCATTCTTAATTTCTGCGTCATTAATTCTCGTTCTGAGTGAGTGTTTGTGTTTCTTTACTCAGGAATAAGATCTTGATCTTTGGCCTGTTTGAAGAGACAGCCCTGGCTGCCCTACTGTCCTACTGCCCAGGCATGGATGTGGCCCTCAGGATGTATCCTCTCAAGTAAGCGCCATTACTCCACATGCCACATTACTGACTGATCTGTACATATACTTGGAATTCTTTTTAATCCCTTTTCGTTTCTTGTCTTTCCCACAGGCCCAGCTGGTGGTTTTGTGCTTTCCCTTATAGCTTTCTCATCTTTGTATATGATGAGGTTCGAAAACTTATCCTCCGCCGGAACCCTGGAGGTTAGCGGGTTTTCTGTTTTGTTTTTAATAACATTTCCCAGAAAGAGACTAGTTTTGTTGTTTAAAATGACAGAAATTCTAATATAGGTTTCAGTAGCTGTAAACTATATTTTATACACTATACTACCGTACATGAGATGGTGCTGCTGTAACTGTACAAAGGAGATTATATCAAAAAATGTTATTCTCCTGAAAACTAAAGTTTTTTTTTTCTTGTTTGCACTGCAGGTTGGGTGGAAAAGGAGACATACTATTGATCGATGGAGCGTCTTTGCTCCAAACCCCTTCCACTCATTTCTTCCCCGTCACTTCATCCCTGGCAAGACACACCTGCAGACGCCCCGCCCATTAAAGACAAAAACAGCTACCAAGCAATTTTCATCACAACTGCCCCAAAGATTAAAAACAGCAGAAGCACCTTTACAACTTTCTGTACTGACCCGCCCTCCTTTCTCCCATCTCCTATGATAATATTTGCATGTGTTCTCTCACTGCTGTGTACATAAACAATATATCTACCAAACGGCAGCTGCATATTGTGTATGTAGAGTTGAACGAGCTAAGGATACAAAGGGAGTGTCTATATGCTCTACAAAAAAGAAGAGCCGCCCACTCCTTTTCTCTGTTAATTCCTTCCTCTCTTCCTCTTTCTATACATGTCTTGGTTTTCCTTTGAACTCCTGGCCAACCCTGTACCAGTCACACACAGATGGAAAGATCACAGCCATTTCTGACTCCGTCTCCTGTCTGTGGAGGACCGATGGAGAGGTCCCCCCCCCCCACCATCGTCTCCCGTCACTTCCGTTGTTGACAGCCAGTGTTGTTTTTTAATATGGGGGGAGTTGGGGGGGTGGTCGTAATTGTCTTTTTTTTTTCTGACGGGGAGGGGGGGTGGTATGTGAGCTACTTTTCCTCATTTAGGCGTATCAAAGCACACGTCATGTTGTCCCGTCCCCCTCTCTCCCCTCTGTCTCTCACACCCCCCCCCTCTTTCCTGTTTGTCTCTGTTTGTGTGCACTGTGTGAATCATTGTCCTTGTTAATACCTATTAAAGTACACCCCCACCCCCAAGTTGGTAAATACAACTTTCTGTGTGCTCTAGGAAATCTATATAATTCTATACGGAATTTAAATGAAACAATAAATGTTGAAAATCTTAAGAGAGACAGTATTGGTGAAATTAGGAAAAAGCAAGAGATGTCTCTCTTTTTGTTTTTTTCCTTTGGTTTCAGTTATTTTTGCTGGTTTTTCGGGAGGATGCGTAACAACGGAGCAGTGTTTTTGTTGTGTTTTTACACGAAGACACAAGACACCAACTAAGGCTTTCAGGTCATTACGAGTGCACCGGCATGATGTGATGCAGTGTGCCGTGATGTGGCGATAAAGAGGTCACGCGCCTCAGGTCCGTTAGTGGACTGGCTCCAAATCGGGGTATAGCCCAGTCTGGCCAGGATGTGTGTGTGTGTATGTGCTCGAGACTAGTGAAGGGCCCGCAGTCTCAGCCTGGGTCTACCTTCAGAGGGCTGCAAGAGTTGAAATAAAGGAAAAAAAAATAGTAGAAATGTGTGTCAAATAAATGAAACCAACACCAATAAAACATCTAGAACATTTAATACAACCTAAAACGGTCTGTGTGTCTTTCTGTTTGTACACTTTCACCTAATTAGTTTTTGAAAAAACTTAATGTGCCTCAGTGCTTATATGAAGATCACAAATCCTATTTATATAATTAGTCCTTATTTTGGGGACACAAAACTCAAATGATTTTATTATCAGGTACATTAATCAGCTGAAACAAGATGTACAACTACTCAACAGCTACTGTTGAGTAGTTGTACATTCTAATCTGTAAAGTGTATTTTCTCAAACGACGCGTTAGCAGCAGTCCAGGGTAACGCACCAACGCCTGCACCATCTGACGTCTGTCACAAAACCGCAATCATCCTATCAACCGAAATTCATCCTAAAAAAGTCAGCACGCGTACACACTGGTGATACTGGTGAGCCACTTCAGTGACTAAGTTCATCTGCGTTGTAGTTTAAAAGCATTTTGGAATTAAGGTACGTCACATTGTCACATCTACACATTTCAGACATTCCTGAGTGAAAGCACAAAAACTTTCTGACACCACTGTCCAAAGACTAATGTGGTGTCCTGTGCTTAATCACACACACACATTTGCTGTCACTGACTGACAAACACACTCCTCCCTCACTAATTTCCCCTGTGCCTCTGCAGTGAGCTCACTGCAGTGCAACTCCCGTCGCCCCACCCACCCCCACCCCCCTTCCGTGTAATAGAATATCGATCGCCTGCCTTGCCGCAGTGTGTGAGCGAGTGTGTCTGTGGACCACTATGCCTGACTGAGGCCCTCCAAGGTCATTGCCATGGCAACCTGAGCACGGGGTCCTCTCGCAGCGCTGTCACAGTGCACAGGTCAGAGGGGTCACATGGGAAGAAAAAAAGGAGGGGGGGCGACTGTAGGGGGGCAAGAGGGGGTTGGCGAGCACTGCAGTGTTTGGACTGGCGGAGGTAAGAGGACCCACGAGGGTTAGAACTGTCTCGTTCCGCTGTGTATTCAAGGCAGAGCCGCATAACAAGAAAACCTGTGTACTGAGTGCGGTCCAACTCCAAACACCCACAACTACTGTAAATATGGCCTTTGGTAAGAAGAACAGACCATAAAACCGTCTTTACAGCAAGCATTTATTGCACTGTTTATGGCATTAAATGCAAAAACACCTAACTTGCACCAAAACCAATAAAGTGTACATAGTGATCTTTAAACGTGCATCCTGTAGACCTGATTCAAACACCTTGACTATGTGCTGGCCTTTCAGTTCTTTATTTAATCATATGTTAAACACCTATCTGCCATCATTTGTGTACTGTTGAGTTAACATTATCTGTTCAAGACATTTTAAAGCACGAGATGGCACTTTTCCCTTGGAAATCAAACCATTTTAAGCAAATATAAATACACATTACATCTTTACACACAACAGTATCAGTGTCAGATGGTTTGGCTATTTCTGAAGGTATCCACAGCAGAGTATTGTCCTAAACAATTGATAAATCAAGATATGCCACTGTAACTGTATGCACAAAATTGTCCAAGGAAGCCGCTATTTAAATATGCAGAGAAAGGCATGTTGTTGTTTTTATAGAGATAGTAAACAATTAGTTGGTTTTCCACAAAGATACTTAATAAATGAGTAGAAAAATGGAGTAAAGATTGGAAAAATTATATTTTAGAGGCAAATCAAGGAAGACCGGGTACACTGTCCAGGGTGGGACACACACCAAAAAAAAAAAAAAACACACACATGGGCATATCTGCAATCTGCAAACGTACAAAGGAGGCTCTTCAAACTGGCTCCATTAGGAGTTCTTCAACATCAGATGCCTCCAGCTCACGGAAAGCAGCATGAGAGCCAATCACAAACAACGTCGCTCCTGCCAAACCAAACAGGATCACGGAATTAAAATCACACAGTTGTTCAGCTACGGCCTCAGCTCTGGAAGATGAGACAAGCATCTGCTTTTCAACACAGCTAATTTTCCTTCACCCTCCTGTTTTTGACCACTGCAAATATACACTATATACACAGTAACGTGACTTTTGCTTACCCAGAACCCAAAAGACTGCAGCTCCAGCTCCAGCCAACCAGAACACAGGAAGAGACACAGCTCCAGCCAGACTCATCTGGTGAGGGACAGTCAGCTCCTTGCCTGTTTCAGCCATAAAACATTTGTTTGTACGACCTAACTAGTCCATCTGAAATATTTCAGGAACATTTCAGCTAATTCTGACATAACCAACAACATGCTGGATATGACAATACATAGAATGTCTGCAATGGGCCTCAGGTTTTTAATGACTATATTTCAGGGCTGAACTGAACTTTGACGCACAGCTGCGGGCATTACTCACCAAAGACGACCAGTTTGGACTCCAGAGACTTGAGGTGGATTATGTAAAAGGCACCGAGAAACACAGCCAAGGCAATCAGCAGCATCGGAGAGCTGATGCTGTAGAGAGTCACATTAATCACATTATTACCTATGACATGACATTTTGTGCTGCTTTTGTATGCACTATGGCCAAAACACTCCAAGTTTGACCTCTTTAACAGCCTTACATGCAGTACAGGATGAGACCCAAGAAGATGAAGGTATAGTTGCTGTTGTAGATTTCCACATTTTTTACAACCCTCTGGCACATCTCTCCGAAGTTGCGGGGTTTGGAAAACTTGCGCTGGTCCACAAAGCTGGCCCAAGGTCGAATGGACACGCGGCGCCTGTCGAACCATTCTTTGGCTACACTGGCTGAGAATCCTTTGGGGAACCCGAACCTGTAAAGAAGGTTGCAAGGAGTGATCAGTGGCAAGGGCTAATATAACCATCGTTTATATGTATTGATGAGCAGAAATACTCATATTTCAGACCAACAAAGGATAAAAAAACACAGTGATAATGGCAATAACAAACAACATAATTGCTTTTCATGTTAAGTTTAACACAAATATACTGTACATGGAAGGCCCTTACTTTGCCATGATTCCTGCTCCACCTGTGCCAGTGGGATGAGCATCCTCGGCACTAAAAAGATCTCCAGCCTTACTGTCCATGTCTATCTGGCAGTTCTCCCCCTTTGGAGCACCAGATACCATCTACACACCTTTGATTAGCACAAAAGTAGCTGCAGAAATCGACAAAGACAAAACACACTTATAAATAGCATATTTTTACTGTTACTGCACAACTAAACTCCACAGTAACCTGCAAAAAAATAAGAAATATGTGATTTAGTTATTAATTTCTAAAGCACATGTGGTCTAACATAAAGTTAAACAGCATCAGCTGTTTTTTTTTTTAATTATGTTTATGTGTTTTGTATGATTATCACTATTAATTTACCAACTTGACTGTTTTTAATCTATATTCTCTAAAGACAAGTCAAGTATCCGACTTTTTTTTTAAGAAAAATTCATTTCTTCTCACCAGACCTAAGGTGGCTCCATGACAGCATTTGTGTGATGGAACTTTACAGTCACAGGGCTTGGTCACTGCCACATAAACACTCATATTTTAAGAATGGTTCCTCTACCACGCCCATAAAAGTTCATTTTAAAATAACATTGACAGCGTTACTAAATCTCAGAATCTCAGACTGTACATTACAATGTTAACCTTAAAATGAAGATAGCGACGACACCTTAGTTTGTTGTTCAAAAGATTTCTACAGCTAAAGATTTAGCATCCCTGCTACTCGTGTCTAATTTTAGGTCGGGTTAAATTTTTCTTTTAAAAAAACTTATCTCAAGAAAACAAATGTTTCTGGATGAAATCATTAAAGAAATGGGAGCCTGAGTTGACGAAAGCCTGTAATCATTTTAAATATGTATACCTACAGAAAGAGTTTGGTGGAGACCTTTGTTGACGTGCGACTTCACGGATGTGATGAGGATCCAATATCCTACTTCCTGTTGTCAGGAGAAAAACACCCCCACCTACTGACCATGTAGCGCAACGTCATCTTTTTTTTAATCATCGACGTTTTAAATGGTGATTTATACATTAACTGCTGTTAGGAATTAATATACAATTATTTCTAAGCGTTGAGGAAAGTTTTTTTTCTCTCCGTTTTCCCCGAAATTTGTTCAGATAGTCATAATGAATTTGGATCAGCTGTTTTAAAGATTGACAGTAAAACGTGACCGGAAGTAATGGAGCAGCCGGAGCGTCCTGATTGGTCAGATTCTCTGTTATTGTGTTTCTTGTCTGTCGTGGAGGTGAAGACGGAAGCATAGTGGGAGTTGTCCTATCGGTCAAACCTAATAAGAGGGGACGAAAGTAGTCAGGTACTGGTCTAATGTCACCCAACGATTTAAAAAGAGTTCGTTTTCACTTTATCATTTGGTGTTATTACGGGTAGCGAGTGCTGGTTAAACTAACTACTTTCAGGATGAGGAAACGCTGTCGTTTTTAGTATGTACGTTAGTCTGACATCCGGAAAATGTTTGTCTGCAAACTAATGTAATTTATGTCAAACCGAGTGTCTAGCATTAGGTTTTCTTCGGTTATTTGTAACTAGTTTATTTTTTAAATACATATGTTTGTTATGTTTTGATGTCTTCCTTCCACAGAAACGCGATTACGTAACATGCCAAGGATGCAATTTACTAAAACGGTTATTGCGTCTGGTTGCTGCTGCACACCTTAAAAACTTTACCGTCGTTTTTTGAATCGAGGATAAGATTGGACGTCCAGTGCAGTCGAACTGAGCTCTGTTGAAGACAAACGTTGAACATAGGTAGGATTTAAACTCGCTATAGTAGGCCTGCGAGTGGAGCCGACAACGCAGATACACAGAACTCATTATTGTACTGTTGCTTACAGTCTGTTTGTACTGACTGTGTCACAGTTTAAAGAGAAATGACCAACATGCTTTTGAAAGCCATATGTCTCAAACATGCTATATTGCAACGTAACATGTAAATAAACAGACATTTTGTATGAAATATGATGTCGTTGGCCACTGCAGTAGAGCTTATAGTCCATGAGAGTCAAAAACAGCTTTACTGACATGTGTATGTTTTTGACCAACACTCCTTAATAGGTAAGAAAGTGGAGAAGGGCTACAGGCAAATCCATGGCTGCAGTGCATCGCCAAGGATACCCACTCAGGCACTCAGTTTTCTGGGAGGAAACAGAATGCCTGAACTACTATGGGATGTTGTCTCTTCATGAGGTCTTTGAAATCGTTGGTTCTCAGCTGACAGAGACCGACATTGAAGTCCTATCATTCCTTCTGAAAGAAACCTTTGCCGCACCGCACCCGCTTGATCCAGCAGGCTGGACCGTCGAGCCTCATGAAGACGATCCGGATGATTCAGGGGTTTCTCCAGGTTCCGAGCTGCTAAAGGCTTGGAGGCGGTTAAAGCCACAGAGCTCCCAAGATTCCTTAGTGGACTCCTCGAAGCCAACAAGTGGCCTGGAGCTGTTGTTAGAGCTGGAAAGACGAGGATACGTCAGTGATGGCAACCTGGAGCCGCTGCTGCAACTCCTGAGAGTCCTCACACGGCACGACCTGCTGCCTTTTGTCTCTCGCAAGAAACGGAGGACAGGTGAGGGTCAGATATCAGATTTTAGAGGACGAGTATCTGTAAGCTGCCGTGCTGCTTCATGATTGACACAGTTCAGTAACTGATAACCAGTCTTATTGTTTTTTTGCAGTTTCTCCGGAGAGAATTGAACGCAGTTATGGCATTAAAAACATAGAGTTTGTGTGCACCTCTGGAATGCAACACAGCTGCCGGCATATGGAAATACCGTTTTCATCCTTCACACAGAACCTGAGAACAAGTAAGTTGCTCAGCTTTCCTGACCCAGTGCCACTCAAAACTATGTTTAGCTGTTATTAGGAACGTGAGTGTTCCAAGCTTGTGTTAATGCACACCTACCCTCCAGTGTTCAGGTTGTAATTGTAGGTCAGCAGCTTGGCGTAATTGCGATGCAGACTGAACGAAGAACGGTGGATAGTTCCTTCACATCACGTTGCGTCAGCATCCATATGTTGTTTTTGTAATTCCATATGTGGCTTCTCAGGTATGTACCCGCCTGTGCCTGAAGAATCCCCGAGGAGGAGGAGGAGGAGGAAGAAGAGGGGAAACGGTTGGAGCCGCAAGCCCAAGAAAACAAGCAGGCAGGGTCACCTGATGCCCCCACTGCTGCCTCCTCATAAAGTGTCCTGCAGTAAGTCCATCCTCTCCGGTCCTCCACTGTTTTGGCTCTTATTTTTGTGTTGGTCACTCCATCCTCTCTTTTAGTGTCTCTTAATAATTTCCACACCTTTTCCAAACATCATAAACTGCAACCTGATTTCTAATCAGCTTCTTCCCACCTCGCCGCCTTTCTTTTACATTCACTGCTATGACAAAATTTGCATTCCAAAGTATTCATTGTGAATCTTTAAAGTTGCAAGCATGAGTATAGGCCGGTTCAGCTTTTTTTGCCTGATATGTTTTCTTTTTCCCAAACTTCTGCTTGTTCAACAGTTGTCTAAACCATTTGAAAAGAAGGATGCAGATGTTTTTCATCCTATGGGCGGCAGCTAAATCCGAAAACTGAACATGATTTGGGTTTTTTGAGTAATGTGTAAAGGTTTAGATCTGTATGCGAGTCATTAGGAGGTCTACATAAGGACACGTCACACAGCTCCTTTTCCACGCAATGCTGGTGCTGAATTTATATCTGAGACTGTGTGTTTTGTACGTTTAGGATGCTCAAATGCGACATGGACAATAAATCCTTCTGTTGACAGAGTACCACCCCTCTGACTTAAATGGGGGGAGTGTGAGCTTCACCTTTTGACAC
Source organism: Pao palembangensis (assembly GCA_015343265.1). Lineage (NCBI taxonomy): Eukaryota > Metazoa > Chordata > Actinopteri > Tetraodontiformes > Tetraodontidae > Pao > Pao palembangensis. The sequence goes on along the minus strand of CM027088.1, from coordinate 2,352,001 downwards.
TTTATACCTTCCTCTGATATCAAAATTGCTATTAGTCGTGAAGCTTGGAGTGGCCTGATCCACAGTAAATACATTTTCTTCATTTGAGTTTATATTGGAAATACAAATACAGGACTAGCGAACGCCGCATGTTTTCTCAACATAAACACATGCTTGCTGAAGTTTTTTTTTTTTTTTCACCAGCTGATTCAACTGTTGGACACAGAAAATTACTTTTGCTTCTCTGTGCACTGACTGATGTCACATTGCTGTTTCACAGGATATATTCATGTTGTGCTTTAATTATGAATCGCAGACTGTTCATGTTCCATCAACCCCTTTTCACACATCCGTGCCCTCCCGTCTGTCCTCTGTCCTCTAATCCATCAGTCTGTCCACTTCTGTTGATAACCGTGCATTGCTGTACGTCCTCTGTGCCGCAGACGCTTTTCTGCTCATAACTCCTCTTGTTTTGCCTGGTGCTCGAGTGCAATGGAGTTGTTACTTCTGCATCTGTCAAGCGAGTTGCCTGGACTCCACTGGACGACTGTTTTCAGTAATCCTTTATCACTGTCCTGGCTGCTCCATGTTTCCTCTGTCGCCTGCCTTTAGATAAACCACAGCCAAGATCTCACAGGACAGTAAAGTTGAGACAAGAGTCACTTTCTGAAGTCTGCAAAGTCATTAAAGCTGCGCTCAAATGTTTATTTTTTAGCATCTCTTGGTTAAGCAGAGGCACAGCCAGTCCGACCAGCGCAGGCGGCTGTGCTAGCTGTTCAGGATGACTGATCTGTCTGTGCATGTGAACATGTTGCTTTCTTGACTCCCCATTTGATTCCACCAGGTTGGATTGTGACTCAGATCCGGTAACCTAAGACATCATGGAGGCAAAGCGAGAGATTGAGGAACAAAACAAAACAGTCTCAGTCCGTACTTACAGCTGTATGGGTGATCGCCTCAGTCATGCTCACAAGTCTGGGCCCATGCCTAAGGTAAAAGAGGCTCTCCCCCTTGTTACCGCAGGGGCTGGTGCAGCCATTTTGCTCTGTATTCAATGCTTACTTGTAGCTGCCCCTACCCCATCCCCTCCAGGTAACCCAGAAAAAAAGAATCACCCACCCTGTGATGTTTTTTTTTAGTGCTGTATCCTGTTGCTGCTAAAATATCTTTAACAATTTTCTGCTTCTGGGTCTTGATGTTGGTACCTCAAATCTTTCACTTAGTAATAAGAATAAACACAGCACTTTTCTCCTATATCAATGTATATGATCTTGCTAAAAACAGAACAAGCGGGACCGAATTTATACAGTATTCCTCGGCACATCCTAACAAGCTATTTTGATAGATCGCCTTTTTGTCAGAATTATCTTCACCGTCATCCTCACAGGTGGAACATAATGAAAACCAGTCTTTTTGCAAAGATTGGCCCCGATTTTATTCCAGAGAATCTAAGATGGCTTCTATTTTGCTGTTTATTTTTTTTTTTAAAGCTCTTTATTTAAACATATGCTAGTGAGAGCAAACACAACCGTTCTTATCTCTTAGTGCACTTATTTTTTTTTTTTAAAACAGCTCAGCCCAAAGATTCCTCTACAAAAACCCTCTAAGCCAGCATGAATGACTGTGTATATCACTTAGTGACTGTTAAATTCAATTAATCACACTTGCAGTTTGACAGTCTCCCTCACAAATGGAGTGCTTGGGGTGACTCTTACTTGATTTATCATTTACAACGTGAATATTGGTTCCATCTATTCTAAAATGGCTGTGGGTTAAAGAGAGAGTCGTCCCAAGCATCTCATGTCAGCCCTTCTGATTCGATTTTAGGTTCCAGCCACTGAAATCCCATGAATAATCTGTGTTACAGCTTAGAGAAATGAGTGCTGAAACGAACTGACCTGACAGATGTTCAACCCACTTGTGCTTGTCTCTTTTTCTCTCCTGTGTTTGCAGTTCTAAACAGACCTACCTGTGTGTCAGGGTAACGGTATCCTTACACACACTGGGAGGCAGAGAACGAACAGTAAATGCTCAAACCACGCAAAATGGTGCAGTGTTTTTTTTTTTTTTTTTTTTTTTTCTCTGAATAGAAAAGAGAGAAAGACGTGTCTGTTCTCTTGGTACTCCCCTGACTCTCCACTCTCTTGGTCAGTCATTCAGCAGAAAAACGGATCAATAAAGAGTTGAAGCTCTTCGTGCCAAGTGACTCCTCGTAAATGGGTACTTAAACTTTTTTTTCCCTTTTTTTTTTTTTTTTTTTTTTGTGGAGTGAGATGGAGGAAACTGAAGGCGATCGGTGTTTAAAGTGAGAAAATGAAAGCTGTGCTTCCTAATGTCCTGTCTAAGTGGATGCCTCTGTGTCTGATGAAGCGTGAAGTGCTCTGTAACCCTAACAAAATGACCATGATTGTGTTGCTGTGGTTTTGAATGGCCTTCTCCGCAGTGGCCCTTCCTCTGCCTCCATCCTGCTTGGTATAAATGGGAAGGCAGAGATGGAGGACATCCATAAGTACAGTAATTGCACAAAGGGCGGATGTTTATCATCAACCCTCATAATCTGTAATGATTGAAAAGGTCCAATTGTTTACAGCATTTTTAACTCATTTCCACTGAGTCCATATGGAGTATGAGGGTCCAAATGTTCACTGAGATGGGGTATCATATCAGTTTTTTTTTGTTGTTGTTGTTTTTTAGCTTTATTACATGCCTTTGCAGGCACTGCTTGTTTGTCGGTAATTGGTGAATGGCCGCCTAATCAGAGATGCCCAATCAGATTCCTGCTTTGTAGCACGCTGTTAGCCACTGTTATTTAGCTTATACAGAAATATGGAGGTCAGTGGCATGATCTCTGCTAATGGCATTTGTCTGTACCTTTTTCTGTCTTGTAAATGTTTTGAAATTAAACTTTTAACTTGAGCAGTTATTAATTTACAATTCTTGTAAATGACTGTACAAAACAACGTCTTGTGCAGTACTCTCGAAGGGAAAGAAAAGCGATTGAATTTCTCATGTGAGTAAATGTTTAAATTTGGGAGCTGGGTCACCTCTGTAGCCCTGCACTTGTTTAAGTTTCCCCCTTTTGATCCAGGAAGGTGATCTAATCACAGCCTTATGAGGCATTCATGCAGAAGCCAGCCCTTGGTTACTGCTCTCCCGCAAATGTTAAAGCATGCAAAATCAATCCTTTAATTCAACATTTACATTTCTAATGTTGGCATTTTCCAAACTGAATCCCTCCTGGGCTTTTGGGCCATTCCTTGTGGTCCCAAACAGAATGTGAATGGAAAGAGAGTAAAGACGGCCCCAGCGCTGAAACCTTAGTCACAGTTACTGTATGCAGGATTTTGGTGCTCTGTGATTATTCTTTGCTTGAACCTAGAAAGGATTCTGTAACATCCCTGTATGAATAAAAACATATTCTGTGGTTGCACTATTATCTATTATACCTCTACCAAGTGTTTACTTTCCAGCAATTAATTTAAAGGCCATTTCTAGACACATTTTCAATTTATTTATTTTTTTTTAAAGAGAGAACTTTTGCAGTCCTGGATTTAAATCCTTGAACAACGGGGCTTCTGAAAGAAGCGTGGAGGGGAAACAGATGAACTTGCTGCATATTTAAAAGGAGTTTTAGTGGAGTTAAGCAGGTTTTTGTTGCAGCAAAAGTCGTCAGCCGCTGGTTTCCACTTGAAGGTCTGGAATAATGACTTGGGGGACGATCTCATCGGCGCTCTTGCTCAGTACAGTATGTATCCTCTCATTTTTCTCGCTGTACTGTTGCATGAACGCCAGTGCTGTTAATGCCGAACTCCAGCGTCATATGTGCCGCTAGAGGGCTCTAGGTTTTTATTTCTGCCACCATATCTGGTTCATTTGCATATCATCGCAATATAAAATTATGCCTGTAAAAAAAAAATAAATAAATTAAAAAAAAAAAATAAGGAATACACCATCCAAAAGAGGCCTAGCTATATTCAGCACATATGGACAGCGTGTTCTGTCCCCGGGACCATCCCGAGTCTTTCTGTAAAAAGTCTGCTCTGTCCTGAAAAACGTGCTTATCAGAATTTCCAGTAAGCCTGTTTGATTTGTGCTGCCTTTGAAAAGGTAATTCACTCCAGTCGACCATGTGTTCTAACGAGCGTGTCCTGTCTGTTTCTCCTTCCTTTGTTTTGGCTTCGTGACCTCTACCTTCCTGTCTTGTTTCTGGGAATCTTCAATGTGTTCTCATCCTAACTTTCTCCGACCTTTCCTCTGCTTTCCCTTCTGCCATCCTTCACTGCCGTCGCTCCTATTCCCCCCTTCATTCCACATTGTCACCCCTTCTGTCCGCCCTTCTTCCTCCCCTCTCTCTTCCATTATCAGATATCCGCCTGCGTGTCAGGGCTGAATACTTGGAACACGAGTCAGCGCTCCGTAATGGCATCTCATCAGACAAGCAGCACCCCTTGGAGCGACAGTTTGAGCTGTTCAGTCAAGCCAACACGCTGCTTCGCACCAGAGACCTGGGATCTGTCGTCTGCGACATCAAGTTCACAGACCTGGACAACCTGGAGGCCTTCTGGGGCGACTACCTGAATGGAGATCTGCTGGAGGCCCTCAAGTTGGTCTTCATCAATGACAGCCTGAGGATGGCAGCAGGGACAGAGGGTGTACGCCTGCTGATCAGTGTGGACCAGGATGACTATGAGGAAGGCCGAAGGCTGCTATGGGCTTTTGGCTGTCAGAGAAGAATGTTGCAATCTGGTACCAGAAACCACAGACAGACTCGCTGGACTGTATAAGCAGATTCCTTCAGGTATGATATATAAACCTTAACGAATGAAATGGTAAAAAAAAAGCTATTTCAAAAGTGATTACAGCCACACTGGAAGCATTTTTCAGGCCTCCTGTATAGGTGCAATCCATGTAAAGAGCCACTAGATGGCAGCACTTTCCATCTCTGTTCCCTCCTGACAGGCCTTAAAATTTCTGCATTCTTTTTTGTTGGAATGTTACCATTATTTGTGAGTGAAAAAGATAACGATGGATCAGTGTGTTTTCCCTCGGATTCACACACAGCTGCTACATTGTAGGACGCGGGGATAAAACAATCCCCACCCTTTTCCTGCTCTCAGAAAAGAAGCAAGCATCTGAAGATTATATGCTGAGTCAATAACGACTCCAGCAAAGTTTTGGATTTGGCATTTTGGCTGCCGCTTGATAAGAAATTCTTCAAATAGCTGTTATGTTGAGAGTTTTGACATGGGTTTAAGCAGCACTGGGATTAAGGCTTTACTTAGAATTAAAAGATACAGTAGAAAGGTTGTCCAGTGTGACACACACATTCTGTTTTCTTTGACACTGCAGACTTCGGAATCAAAAGTCAAACATCTTTTTATTACAACCAGGTTAAGGTGCAAAGGAACGTTTCTGATCTTTCAAGATAGGCGGAGTCCATATTGAAAAGTGTACCTCTGGAAAGATGGACCTCTGCGTCTAACTTTGGGAAGTGCTGTCCCCTCCTTCACCTACCCAGCAGCAGATAAAGAGCGACTTTCTCAGCCGTGCACATCGCGATAACCCGTGTTATTGCCGTGGTCAGTGGATACGGCGAGTTGCCTGCAGATGACATCAGTGATTAAGTCCAGGCCGCAGCAGCAGACCGTGGAAGATTCAGCATCCCAAACTTGTCAACAGCTGCTGGGATAATGTAATGATGGCTTGTGTCCAGGTTTGCAGCTAGGCCCCAGCGAGCGCTTCTCTCAGCAAGAAAGGCGCAGGACAGTGTGTCGGTCAATAGAAGTGATGTTGGGGAGATCAAAATCAAACGTGCACATCGCAGCCTCGCTCAGCCCTGCTATGTAGGCCCAGTAGAGAGGCTCACGGACAGTTGTCTACTCACCCTGCTGGAACTAATGCCTGGACTTCGCTCACGGTGGAAGATCAATAAGGGCCCCTCTGCTAAGTCCCCCCCACACGGGCGCGACTTAGGCAGACGGACTTACCACCGTGAGGTTCTGCTGGTCCAGGTGGAGGGAGAGACAAAGGGCATATGTTCATGTGTGCTTCTGTGATGCCTGAAAGATGGAATAGAATGTAACTTTGGTCAGTGAGGAAAGAAAATGACTTTTTGGTTAAAGAAAAGTACTTTTGGGAATGGCAGTTTTTTTTTGTGAAAGTATATCTTAAACATTATTTCTGGTGATTAATAAAAGTATAATGGTTTGAAGTTGTTTTGTCGCTATTTTATTTCTCTGTAATCAAATTGTTAAAGATCAGGGTGCTGCTGCCTTAATTGTCATGTGAGGCTGGAGTTGTTCCCCTCAAGGTTTTACTCCAGCACATTTTTAAATTGTCAATAAGAAAAATTATTTTCAGAATATCAACCAACAGCCCATTCTATAATGACACATCAATATTGGATCTGTTGAAAACAAAAAATCTGAATATAAATTAGACCCCTAACCTTTATTAAACAGTCGTGTTGAGTTGAGATCAATTTGTAAATCTAAAGGTTAGAAAATGTGACCCATTTTGCAGGCATCCTCTCCGAAAGCTGTAAAATGTGTCACCTTTGACCACCTCCGATGTCTCGGCTAACTTCAGTAATGTACTGGGGAAGGTAAACTAATCCCAAAATACCTTTTATATGTAAAATATAGTTTTTAAATTCCTCCATTTTCTGAGGCTCCAAAAGTCCCAGACAACCAACGACGACTGTCACACACTTTAACTGCTAAGTGTGTGCTGTTACCTCTTTACTACGAGACAGCTGAAGCAGATCACCGTGTTGAATTAGCGTTTACTCGGCATTTGACCTGTGTCAAACACGGTGGAGGCTGTGTTCTGACAGGATCCGGTTGTTTATTGATGAGGCCAGCGCTACAGATCTCTCCTCTCCTCACATTCACACAAATGCTACCAAAGAAAGCGACCAAAGCTCTGCTTTGTGTTGGTGTGCAGAGGAAACATGTTACAAAATTCTGTCACTGAAAAGAAAAAAAAAAAAATCTACATAAAATATCAGATTAGAAGAACAAACCCCTCCTTCCTGCACCAGCAGCTTAGGCCGTAAAAACGGGTTCCATATTGCTTAAATCCGTCAATCAATCCAGGTATAAGCCACCTTTCTGGAGGAGCAAAAGTTGAAACCTTCACTGTTGCCACGGAGCTTAAAACACCTGTGTATTCCCCCTAACCCATCGGACCATGCCTTACCTTTAATAAATGTACACAAATAAGCTTTTAGTTCAACTTGTTATCGTGGAGAACAGTGAGTGGGCCCAGGCCTGAGCAGAAAGCCTCTGACGGGCCTGTTTCTACCCTGTTCACACATGGCCACAGCTTCACTGCCCCAGGCCTGCTTGGGGAAAACAGGTTTCTGAAAGCCTGGTTCTCACCACGCCCAGCCTGGAAGCAGGACCGGCACTGTGATGCCCAAAGGGAGACTCGGGCACTGTGTGTGTGTGTGTGTGTGTGTGTGTAAAGAGATTCGATTCAAAGACCGGCGCCGGGTCCCTCCTCGGAGCAGCAGCACCGTCTTGGATGACCCAGCCAGGCTGCGGCTTTTCCCGTCAGAGAAATTGGGGGCGCATATCTGGAGCGCCGTGGAACAGCAAAGCTCACAAATATCCACGGACGGGACAGAGGGCGCGCATCGACAAGCCCAGCAGGCTGCACTCCTTCCAGAGAAATCAGATCGCTAGTGCCCTGCTCCCCTGGACTCTGCTCCCCTTTGTGCGTGCGGAACTCGTCCAGATACGCCCGTCCACACTTTCCTTTCAGTCAGAGAACAGCAATGTTGTGACATTTTGGAAGATATGCTCAAATCACCCGTTTTTTTTTATCAGAAGCACAACTGAAGGCTCATTTGAAGTCTGCCAGGGCAGGACTCGGCTTTAAAAAGGGACCCCAGGAAGCTGCGATCATCCAGACTGCGGCTGCACTGACCCTCAAAGCCCACCGCTCTTCACAGATGCAGCGGTTTTCCTCTTCAGATTCAGCAAGGCAACAGCTTTGTGCCGACAGGCGCCGCTGATCCCTCGCTGATCTACATCCAGGTCAAGGATTCCACAGACAGGGTCAAAGCTCACGTTGCTACGGTGACAGAAGTGCGACAGGTCCATCTTATCAAGGATCACAGCAAGAGGAGGACTGTGATGGAGCCAACATTGTAAATAATAAAGCTATATTGTTTTTCTTTTCTATTTTTTTATTAACTATCAGCTGCAACACTTCTGTATTTCTATTACCTGCAATGGGGTCTAAGAACATTTCTCTCCCCTCTTTTTGTTTGGGACCATAGTACACCGAACATTTGGTGAGGCTTGGCTTTATTGCCTAAAACACTTCATAGAGGCATCAGAGCTGGGTTTGTGTTCCAAGGTGCAAATTGTATTGGGCTGTAGCAGCTAATGTAATGCCGGGTTGTGCAGCACGGCCCTGGTCATCATCTTTCTGCAGACTTTATTCCACTGTCCGCAGGTGTTCTTCGCACCTGCTTGATTGGATGGAGACCCGAGTCATCTTGCGGTAGCTCAGGCCTAAATCAGTCTCCTATCGAAACGTGTCATCTAAAGCTGATAGACACTACAGCCTTCGACTGGCCCATTGGGGCTTCCTTTATTATGTGTATACCTGGCAGCATATGGTACATCCCTCTGATGGGGCGAATTCTGCAGCTTGTACTAGAGACGGAAAATTAGATTAGATGATCTTCATGAAAGCCTTGTTCCTTGGTTTACCTCTGTGTCGTGTGTGTGTGTGTGTGTGTGTGTGTGTGTGTGAAGCCAGAGGGCAGCAGCAGTTGAAGAGGTTGCAAAGACAGCACAGTTTTTCGAATCTATCCTATAAATGTCAAGTGATTGAATGTTCTTGTGTGTATTTAATTCATTAATTTAACAAGATTTTTTTGGTAGCAGGTTTTTTATACAATACATGATCATATTTCCAGTTTAGGTTGTTCTTAAATGACTAATTCTGAATTAATATCATTCATATTCATATCAGTCAGTTCAATTGCATAGTACATTTGATGGGTTCAATATTTATATTTTGCTCCCATGTGACTCAGGAACAGTTCCTCACTGGAATGGAGAATCAAATCTATATTTTAATAAGATTTATTCGATAATAATATTTAAGATTTTACTCCAAGAGAATAATACAAATATATAGCTTGATTTAAATTAGCATCTCAGTATGATTATATGTGATTATTATGATTATATATCTTCAAAGTGCAAACTGAATTGAAGAATGTTCTCCGTGTGTCAACAAGAGACGAACCAACAGTTTGAGGTACAGCAGAGAGGACGTATTTCCTACGGCCAGCAGGGGGCAGCACAAAGAGGGATACATTTAACGAGACTGAATATTCAAGGCAGAAACGTTCCGCTTTGTCATCAAACTTCCTTCCTGCCACGATGAAGTTAGTACAGTGTGTAGGAAGACCTCCTATGACGAACTCACATTTGACATTTATGCACATTTGTGTATACTAACGAGGCGGTAACCAGCTGGTGACTCCGGGTCACACTGGGGCCTTTAAAGCATCCGGAGCCAACAGAGTAAATCAGCGCTAGAAACGAGCGTCTTTAATTGGACGTGACATGATATTTTGCTCAGTGATATTTAGTGCTTGAAATGCCTCTGATTGCCAATTACCTCCGATGTGTCTCCCTCCGCACTTCAAACGACCATCATCCTCTCCTCTCACGCACGCGCCTGTTTCTTCGGCTGCAGCGCCACAGCTACAGGGTCGTCATGGAAACCACTGAGAGACACACGCCGAGGGTGAAAGGGGGGTAAGAAGAAGGGGGGGGGGGGGGGGGACATGAAAGGTTAGGGTGGTAACCCCCCTACAAACACACACGCCTCGGTATAATGTTGAGCCCCAGCCCAGATCAACTGCCCCACACGCTGGCCCCTCTTCCATGCTCCTCTGCCCGCCCCCCAACTCTCTCCCCCATCTTTTTGCTCTCCATCCCTCTCTTGTCCAGACAGGCTGCTCGCATGGCGGGGATGGAGACGTTCACCGATGGAAACACTGGTAAATTTCCAACATCCACAAACACACTCGCGACATTTTCTTTAATGGGGGGTATCATCCTGCAGGCTCCGTGTACGTTTTCACGTTTGCTCTCCTCGGCTCCAGTTTACGCTTCCCCCTCTTTTCTGCTCTGAAATCACACATCTTTTACACGTCAGTTCTAAAAAGATCGCAGCCCCCTTCTCCACAGGAGAACCCTTTCCTCCTGTAACTGTCCCGGGGAAAGGCGGTGGAGAGGCGCTGGAAATATCAGGCCTAATGATTTTTTTTTTCTTGCGGTGATGGTCTTGTTCTTCTTTATTGATTAGATAGAAATTAATTCACAGGGGTACCCTCGTCTTCCGGCTTTCTCCCTCTCTCTCCCTCTCTCTCCTCTTCATCCTATCCTCACTCGCTCTTTTGCTCCGTGGACGAATAGCGTGGTGTCTTCTCGCCTGCTCTACATGTTGAATTATCGCGGGAATTTTTGATTCACCGCACGCTCTGTGCATGTATGCATATTCGGAAATTCTCGATAGATCCCCGCAGGTGCAATTGAAGCACTCATCCAGCGTAGATGTGGAAGCGACCGTGTCTGAAATGAGCCGATGTCGGGCTGTTGCCATCATCGCTGAATGCAGCTTTTACGCGTAAATCCGCGAGTGTTTCAATTAACGCGGAATGCCAGGGCTCTCTGACAGACACTGACAGGAAAAAAATGACACAAAAACGGAGCAAAATTGAGTCACTTACATCGGCGTTCTGTCGATTTCTCTTTGTTTTGTGATCCATTATTGTGAAAGGCCACATGTGATTTGAGAGCTCTTTTACGCACAGGTGGCTGTTGAGGCCGGTTTGTTCGACGCACCCAGCGTTTTCATTTGTGCACGATTGTGGACTGTAGCCTTACCTGAGGAAGCCCAAAATTCCCAGGGAGGATTTAAATCACCGAGGTCGGTGGCTGGTTGGTATCCCGATGGCGGAAGATCGCACAATGCCTTCGCGTGGCTGGGGCTGATACGGCACCGAAGGGAAATCGATGGACAGACTGAGTTAATTATGAGAAAATCAATTAAAAGGAGGGGATCCGCGGGCTTTATAAGGCCGAGCTGCGAGCTTGTACCGGCAGAGGAGCGGAGAGGAGAGGAGGAGAGCGGACCTCTCTGTGCCCGTCTTCTTCTCTCTGCATGGCCGCTGCGCTCCCGCTGCCTGTTGCCTGCCAGCACCGCATTTACCGATGGTTTAAAAGCTGCTCTTTATAGACCCAACTCGTGTCAATGATTCAGTTCACTAACATTTTTTTAAAATTACTATTTAATTTCTGAGGTGTCCAGTGATCTGTGTACGTTAACGTTTTGAATGCACGCGTGTCTAAGAGGGGGCGCTGGTCCTAATTAGACTAAGGATTAGATCATTTGTTTCTTCTATCTTTTTACTATTTACAACATTTCCACAGCATGAACATTGTTACATGTGTGATATTAGTGTGAAATCTCGAGCAGAGCCCTCACACAGGGCTCCTGTGATTTAAAGGGTAACTCACTGAAGCACCTGAAGGTCCCAGAGTTGCATTTTAAGGTATGAAGCAAATTGGCCGCTTCACTTTCCTGTTGTTCTTCAGCGTGCTTATCAGGATCAAATGAGACTGAGTTGTTGGTGCTGGTGGTTTCTCCTCGGTCTTCTGTGGATTCATCTTGGGATGTGGATGAAACACTGATAAACAGCAGGTTCGAGGTGTGATGCGCAGCAGCGTACACGTGACTTTTGGAGCCCACGTTGCGTGTCGCGGTCCGCAGCGCAACACTGCACATGTGACAGGATGTTTAACATGGTCACATTCTTAAGCCGTTGATTTGTTTGACTAAGGTGCAGCAATCCTTCACACATCTGTAACTGCGCCATAATATATGAGTTTTAGTTTATTAGGATTTTATATAAATATTTTCTACTTTCAAACGATGAACAGGAATAAGTCAAGTGTTGCTCACTCTCCCTCCCTCTCTCTGTGTCTCTCTCACACAAACACACACACACACACACTGTGCTTCTTTTTGCGGCTTGTGTTTCATAATTAAAATCTTGTAATAATAGATATGAATAAATTAAAGCAACTCGTAAACATTCTGTAAACGGCAAATGATGGTTTAACGTTGTTTTAATTAAAATACGTCTGCGTGTGTGTGTGTGTGTGTGTGTGTGTGTTGTTATAAATTCATGCGTCTTAATCTTCGTCATCGTCGCGATCGTTGTGATTTTGCGGTAAACAGCCTTCGTCGGTGCTCGTAGTTTTAAAAGTCTCGTTGCGTTGCGTTAAATTTTAATTCCGGCCCATTTTTGTCGAGAAGTTGGACCTGTGTTACCAGCCCTCAGCCCTCTCTGTATTATTTTTAACTTTATTTTGTTATTCACTGTATTCAGCTCTTCAGGTTTGCATATTTATATCCATATCTACTAACACGGTCATGTAAATATTAATTCAATATTAAACCAGTACTCAGATCTCGCGCATTGTTGAAACATTCCTTTCTTTAAATGTAAATTATGAATATGAAAATACGGTAAACGACCTTCATTTAGCTTTTTTACAGATATCTCTCCTAATGGGTGTTTCACTTATCTAGAGTGAAAGAGTCGTATCCGGATGCTAATGAGGTCGGTTTAACTTAAAAACTAAGTCCAGGACTATTTTTCGGAACCCCAATTCCTAAATATATGCGTTATTCCCACTATTTTTATTAAATGCAAAATAGTAGAAACTAAATTCGCGAAACATCATGCACATGCAGAAATGTCCTGTGAACAATCCGCTTGTTAAAAAAAAAAAAAGCGAATCGCAATTAAAAACGATGCGAATGAATAAACAGTTAAATTCAGTTTTATACATTTTCTATATTAATAAATAAGCAAAACGAAACCACGATGTGTTTAAAAAAATCTATGAAATAATAGTCACGGGGTGATATGCGCAAATACAGACACTAATATCTAATCTGTTTAAGTCTGTGCAGCCATTAAGGTATTAATAATATTAATACTGTATATTGTAACTTATGCTCGAGCTGAATGCAGCAATAAAAAGATGAGACTTTTTTTGGAGAGAGAAGGTGCCAGCCACATGGACACCCGGTCCTGCACCTTATCAACTTAAAAACAGACCGCGCAACCTGTAAGTTCAATTTTATGGTTTATGTTAACGTGCACGTAGCCTGTCTATAAGGCTTACTGGCTCAGATTTTGGTGGTTTCTCCATATCTGCAGCGGAGGCTCCTCTGTACATTCTCGCCGGCTGTTTCCAGTTGGATCAGGCACCATAAGCCATACAAAATTAATCCATTTTCTGCGCACGACTCCCCTCCCAAATGGTGTTGCTGCTCTCCGCGGCCCCGGCGCACAATGCGGTAATGACCTGCGGGTCAAAGGTCGCTTGGTCAGTTCCTCAATTAAGGGAAAAGATTGCAATTGCACGATGCATCGTTTGAGTGAGAAGGAGGGACCAGCAGTGACCCGTATATGTGGAATATATATATATATATATATATACATATATATATATATATAAACTTTTAATGCCACAGTGTTGTGGAAAAGTCCATCTCCTTTCATTGGTTTGTGTTTACATGTTTATTTTTCACATAATAAATTCCAATTCCAGTGTGTAGTTCAAGTTAGGTGGATAATTTTAGCAAAGTATTTGTAATTACATTATTCAGAGCCAAAAAATGATATGAAAGATATTCTTACTTTGAAGGAATTTATTGGTAATATTTAAATCAAAAGTTTAAAAAAAACTTTGGATTATTTTACCGGCAGACGAGTCAATGGGAAATTCATGGTCATCACTGCATTGATTAGCGGATAAACTGTGGTTGGATCGATCCTTCACACAGATTTTGTGGTCAGTTGCTCCTTTTTTTTCTAAGGCGACCACTCAATACAACAGCTTTGTGGACAGACGCCGGACAGACTTGAATTGGCGACAAAAGAGAATTGATAAATTGATCAAAAATGACCACAAAGGAAGCAGCCTCTTGTGGGGCCGCACATGTCCATTATGTGTGCGTGTCTGCTGGTTTGTGGTTGGAATACATCAAGGACCCGGGGGTCAGGGTTCAGCTTCATCCCAGACTGATGACCCTGCAGACTGGCTGACCTTTGTGGGCTCTAACAGCTGGGGGGAGGTGGTAGCAGACTGGACCGGCCAGACACAGGAGACAGGATGGGGGGGTAGAAAAAAGGGGTGAAGAACATTTTTAGGAGCTGCAGGTGATAAATAAAAATGAATGGAGAGGGAACCGGCAGGAGAAGAGCTGGGGTGCAGGTTTACCACAGTGGACCTTGAGAACATCCTTGGTGGTTTTTGTCAGACGCTTCTGCTGCAGCCTCCCCTTGTTTTGGTGCTCGGCTTTGCTTTGAAGCAGTGAATTAACACCTAACCCTGGCTTCTGACCCTACCCCCTTTCTGCTGCTACCTCCTCCAGATTAGCAAATATGTGCTATCTAGCCTAGACACACACACACACACACACACACACACACACACACACACACACACACACACACACAAACACATATAAACATAGATAAATATATATAGAACTAAGGACAAAGCAGTAAAATGTCCAGGCAACCTCTGCACATCCCATTATCTGTGCACAGCCTAATTCCCCCGAGTGAAGCCTCAGTGTTACTGCTTGTCACCGTAACGGTCAGTCTGTAATGACTACCTCCCCGCCTCTCAGTGACCAGGGTGGTAGAATGTCCTCCTCAGGACCGTCATCCATTTTACCTGCAGGCTGTGGCCTGGCGTCGCTCCAGCCAGGCGACAGCGCCGAGCCGCACCCGCGACCCAGCTTTTGCACGTACACGTATGACTTTGTGGAAACCACAGCTGAAAAGGGTATTTGTGCAGAGTGGTCAGTGATCTGAGGTCTCAGAAGGGACCGGAGCAGCAGGGATTTTACCAAAATAACAGTGAATAGTGAATAGTCTGCGACCTCGGTTGCTGAGGCATCTGCTGGTGTCGATTCCAAGTTAACCATCCTTCCTCAGTAAAATGGGGAAAAAAAGGAACATGTGAAAAAAAAGCTTCTTATATCATCAATATCCAAAATTAAATAACTTGTCTGTATAATTTGTTTAATTTTCCTTCGAAACTTTGATGTCTGCAGTTGGCTAATTTGAATCAGCTCTTTTTTTAAAACAATTTTGTTTTTCTTTCTTTCTTTCTTTCTTTTTCATAATTCAGCCACAAACTGAAAAGCTAAAGACAGTGAAATGAAAACACAGTCACTGGTTTGATGAATTAAAACTAGCAGGACCCACCTCAGTGGATTTGATCTTAAACAAAAGTCACATTCAATTACATTTATCATTTTTCATAACTAGAACCGAGTGTATTTTGGGTAATTAATGTAGAAATGTACACGTCTGTTAATTTTTAGTTATTATTATATTTTCTTAAAATTAGATTTTTTAACCCTGAAATTTCAGTGACTTGACCTCAGTGATTTCTATGTGATTGTTCCATTTCGTGAATCGATCACAGTTTCCACTATTAAACGTAAATAATTACTAAATAATTTTATTAAAGTATTGATATTTTTAGTGATGCAACAAACTGCGTGGCGTTACCATGTAAATGATTGCAAAGAAATACATTTATTCTCACTGTCCTTCTGGTTGTGGGAGATTATGAAGATGATGGTATCACAGATCTTTTTTAAAACCAGTAAAACCAGATTATCTCCACGCTGACTGTGAGGGATGGTAGTAGATTTCACATACCCACATATATATTTTTTCTTTTTTCTCTCAGATGGCCGGCAGGAATAAAAGTTCTAATTCTTGACAGTGTTAGCGTCTTGTATTTCCCATTGAGAGCCTCACAGCCACATCCCTTTACCTCTCATCCCATCTCCCCAGCTCTCCTCCGGGCTGTTATGGCGGATTGATGGTGGCCACTCAGGCCGATAGTTGAGGTCTCAGCAGGGCTGGCCAGCACAGCCTGCAGTGGCCTCGTTAGGCCTGTGAGCGGCAGCAGAGAGCAGCCGGCCTCTCGCCTGAGAAGGGTTCCCTGCTTTCCCACTGTGTCAGACAAGCAAGAAGGCTGCAGAGAGGAGGACAGAGCAGCGGGATGTTGCCTACCGAAGGGAACAGACAACAGAGGAAGCAGGAAAAATACATCTTTTTATCCCTGCTTGCTCCGTCAAAAGCCCTGCACAGTTCCCCATTTAAAGCGTCTTGCTCTCCTGTTTTCAGCTTCTCTCTCACAGCCACCTCTCACTTTGCCCTAATCCTCCTCCTTTTTGCCCCTCTCTCATTCCTTAATCCTAAATCTCTCTTTCCCTCTCAACTCGGCCTTTTCAATTGTTCTCCCCGTACCTCTCTGTTACCCACCTCCTCCCTCTTCTCCTGTCTGTCTATCACATCTGAACATGCCACCTCTCAGCATAAACCCTTTTACACAGCCCGGATGACTGTAGCACACCTTATTTTTCCTTCCTTTATCTTTCCAAGCTCTTTTGTTTTTCTTTGCAGCATCCTTTTTTTGTCCCCTCTTTGCGACGCTTGCTTAGACTTGTCTAGCTGTTCCACCTTGTTCAAAAACAGTCATTTTTGTATTAAGACATTGCAAATAATTGCAAAAAAAGGCAATTCTTTTTGAATTTAAAGAGGCATTTTGAAGAAATATCAATAAAAGAAAATTTTAATATTTCTCAAATCCGTACTGGCAAGTTTTAGAAGGCATGAATGGATATTTTTCATTAGGGTGAGGGTGAGGGTGAGGGTGAGGGTTGACAGGGAAGCATTCATGATGTGAGGTTAGTGTGAAATGGTTGGTCACTGCTGTTGGATTTTACTGGGACTTTATATGATCTTAATCCGGTGTTCAGATTACATATAAATGAGTGTTTCCTGAGCTTGAAGCAGGAAATGTGCCCCATTGTTGGATATCATAAGACCGCCTTAGTCTTATAGTTCCCATAATCATTTTGGGGTGTTTTGCCTCATCAAAACCAGAATCTTTGTTTTATCCACACTAATAAAACCTTTTAAGAACAAAGCAAAGCAGCTGTTAACTCTGTTCCTGCTCCAGTGGGCTCACATACTGTATGATGGTGCTTTTTAGTTCATTTTAGCTCTTATTAAAATGGATGAGCTGCAGAGAGGTTAGGGTTAGGGTGACAGCGTCGTGGTGGCAGCGTTGTACCCTGCCAGATTTGGGTTTTTTTTTTCCCTCCTGTCTTGACCACGCCGGAGCCGCAGCCATTTTGTCGGCTGTGATCAATTTTCTGTGATTTGGCTTGTGTGAGTCCCTCCCAGGTTCTCTGAGGATGCAGCCAGCAGCCTCTCAAGAAGTGTTTTTTTTTTTTTTTTTTTGTTACGGTCTGTTTTTTAGGTTCCCCCCATCCGTTATACAAAAGCAACGCCTTCATTTAGTGACAACGTCTTATAATGTCACTAGAATAAAAGAAAAAAAGAGATTAAACCTGGCGTGGAAAGCTTTCACTTTCGCTGTTTGTGATTTTTGTTGTGCAACTGGGCTGTAAATCCCCCCCCCCCACAGATTTAACCACATAAAAGTTTCTCAAATAAATTTCTGTGCCAGCTCAGCGCTGCTCATATTATTCAGATAACAAGAGAGTCTCTGCCATGCTCTACAAAATAGGATATGTTTTCTTAATCTGTCGATGGCCCCCCACCCTGAAAGACTTCATTTTGGCTGAGCAATGAAAGGCTCAAAAAAAAAAAAAAAAACATCAATGTGGCTGAGCAGGATAAGAAGAAAGAGCCATATTCCATGTCTGTATCACATTCCCTCCATATCCCCTATTTGTATGGTGCAGATATTGGGTCTCAAGCGAGAAATCAGGATCGCATTCTCCCGGAATGGTAGCATCCGTCCGTTAAAGTGGAATAGGAATGTTATATGGAACCAATGCATCCGGACTTGCCTGGACATCTCCACAATGCCACTTCACACGTTTCGTCTCCCATCTCTCACTCGTTCTGCCAGTTTCTCTCACACGCCACCTCCATCATAACCACGACGGTGTGGAGGAACAGGCGTGGATCAGGCCTAAACGTGAACGCCACGGCGGCCAGACCGCGGCCTCTCATGCTCGGGCCACCATGAAAATAAAGTCAGCAATAGACGTGGGAGGGTGGGTGGCGGAAAAAAAGGGAAAGAAAGCAAAATCCACTCCACTTCATACGGCTCTCACTTCCATTCTCTCTGCGCCGCTAACGTGTAAAAGGATTGCCGAGAGGACGACAAGAAGCGGGAAAAAAACATGATAGGGAAAGACAGGCGGTTATCCTTACTTTGCCTTGCCTGTCACACTCTGCGCACGCTTGATAACTAATTCAAAAAAACATGCACGCACGGGATTGAGCCTTTTCAAACAGCTTGTATGTGTGGATGCGGTTTGAAGGCTGTTTTTATGCGGCTGCCTGTGGCTGATCACCGCTGTTCCTCTTGTCATGCTGCGAGAATATCGCATTGGTATACAGTAATTCAGCACTGTCATGAGCTTTCCAGCTGTGATGTATATGGATGGAGTTTTAGGGCTTCCGTTGTAGTCCGTAACTGCCGGTGCAGAAAAAAAAAGGAAAAGAAAAAAACAAAAAAAGAGTCGGTCCACCGACGTACAGCACTCCTGCCTTTTTTTTCCCCTCTCACTCATCCTATTTACAGCCTTTCATTTTTTTTTTTTTTTTTTTTTTTTACACAAGGGGAAAATGAGGGAGAACAAAACCAACGTATGAAAACTAAAACATGACAGAGATGGGAGAGGAGGAGGAGGAGGAGAAGTAGGAGTGGGGGAGAAAGGAACAGAGGAAGGAGAGGCAATCTCAGAAAACAAGAGGGTTTCAAAAGTAAGGGATGAAAGCTAGTCAGGTTGTTATTTTTGAAAAATGATCCTTGTGTAGTGCTGCTCTTAAGAGTAAGGTGCACATTATTTTATCTTCCTGAGAAGACTTACTGAGGTGTTTGTACTTCTAAAAAATTCCAAAATACTTGGAAGTGCAGCGTAAGGCTCTTAACAGGAATTCTGACAATTGCTGATCTGCGACTCTGAGTTATCTGCCTTTCAAGCCACATTGTTTATCACCATCTTAAACAACAGAACCCCTCCATATGTGAGATTTATACATCAGCCCCATGCAGCCGTAATGTCAGAAGCAAACATGCGTTCTCCTCCTCCAACAAATACAGCCTCTTCCCTTAGCGGCGCGCGCTGATGGCTGGCCAGTGGCTAAAACCTGAATTAGAGTCAAGCTGGAATCCGAACACGGCCATTTTGTGTCGTCCCCCCGACCCTTAAAGCCAGGTATCCCAGAGAAGAGATGAGGCGCGTGATTTTCTGATTTGCAGTGGTGTGATGTCCGACTGAGGAGGAAGTAATTCCTCACTCTGATTGCAAAAAAATCATTCAATGTGATGCAGTTTTACACTTTAAACTTTTTATAGTGGAAAGCAGTTATGAATTGTGAGCAAACATGTCAAATAAATCTCTACTTTTTATTTACTTGTTTTCTTTTTGACGATGCGTTTTCCCCCTAGATTCCCCCTAGGTAGACAAACTGTGTTGTGCTCTCTTGTTTTGCTCTTCCTTCCTTGTTTATTGTTTCTTGCTGCAACACTGGAAATTTACCCACGACAGGATGACAGGATTATCTTATCTTATCTCATCTCATCTCATCTCATCTCATCTCATCTCATCTCATCTCATATACAATCTGATCCTCATATGATGATTCATGAGCTTCTGGTCACGGTTTGCTATTCACCGACGCTGGATTCTCCGTTTCCCCACGAAGGCACCACCTCACCACTCCCATTCCCAAGCCAGTTTGCTGATCTTCACCACAATCAGGAGCAACGACTCACACCTGTTCCCTGCACCAATCTATACAGTCACCCCTGCCCCCCCCCAGGTTGTGCCTTTGCCATGAACGGCACTCCTGCCTGCTTCTCCTGGATGGATGACCTGTTACCAACCTTGCCTCTCCCCTGGTAAAGTACGCGCTGCATGGTTTTGCCCTAAAAAGGGTTGTTGTTTTTTTTTGTAAGAAGAGGAGTTTTGGATTTGGGTTTTGAATGAAGATAATTTGTTTTGTTTTTTTTGTGGGACGGGGAGTTTTGGTGTTTGACCTTTGTGTTAAGAGAATGTTTTTGGCTTTGACTTCTCCCTGTTGAGGACCATTTCCTTGAACAGCTCATTCTAACCCAGGGGTGGACAATTATTTAGCCTGAAGGACCATGTTGGGTTTTAGATCTTGATGAAGGGGCTGGCCAGGTGCTGCGGGAAACTAACTCCCCAAATGAGGATCGGAGGTTAGCTAAAAGTCCTGCTTGATGGACTATTAACAGAGAAAATATTTTGAAGAGCCTGTAAACTGGTCCAACTAGAGATGGATGATGAAGCTCCAAATGATGTTTGGCCCCACCTTCTTGAGAGGACATGTTAGCATGCTAGGTGAAGGGGGAGTCTGAACCTTCTTCTAACCAATCAAGCTAACAACCGGCTTCATTTGGCTTTTGGAGAAACTATTGCGAAGGCTCTGCGGGCCGGATTAAATAGTTCATCGGGCCACATGTGGCCCCCGGGCCTTAGTTTGCCCACCTCTGTTCTAACTTGTCCTTATAATAAAGTTTGCTTAAACCGAGGTAACGTCTGTGTGTTGCATTTGGGTCCGCTATTTTCATTACACTTCTGCTATTGGCTGTGGCAGGCTATGCTATCCTCTGGCATGTGTTCCGTGATTGGTTCGCTGCAGCGTCACCCTCAGCCCCCTTACAATGAGAATCAGCCCTACAACTTCTGCATAGCCTCGTCTGTTGTGAAAGCAAATATTTCAGCCCTCCATACGTGTCCTACAGGCGCTCGCTCAGCACCGCGCCGTCCCATGATCTTGGTGAGGTTTGTGAATGCCGTCACCCAACGTTTCTGGGTGAGACGGGCCAAAAATACCCACAACTCCAGCAGGACAAGCAGGGAGTGAAGTTACAAAATTACAGGACTTATCAGGAAGCCCAGTCGCCAGGTGGAACGATGACAACGATGACTGTTTTCCACATGTTTGGCAGAAGGAAGATAATACGCTGGTTCAGACCCTCGAGAGTTGAGTACTGACAGGTTTTGTCAATGAAAAAAAAAAAACAAAACCCAAAAAAAAAAAAAACACAGCTGTCTGAATTCAGTTTTAGTATTACAATTGGAGACACAGAAAAAAAACCAGTAGATTGTGGTTGAGAGATTTTCTGCCTGTTTGTCTGCTTTATTGACAAATGGTTTATAGTAAACCAGAGCATTTGTTAATACTGCGCTCTTGCATGTTCCTGATCTTCTCACTGTCAGATGTGATCACGAGGCCTACACATCCTCTCGTGCCACAGACACTTGTATCGGAATGTGCCTCTGTATATTTGTGTGTGTGTGTGACAGTGTGTGTTCAACACGTGTCTCCTGTATCAATAGGTTAATAGCCCAGATGTCAGTTTCACTGACTGGCTGATTAGTTTTGTGTTCACTAATCCACACCGGGGCGGAGAACTATTGGCTTTCCCATTGATTTTAGCGTGGTGAGCAGGCAGAAGATAGAGAGAGGGGAGATCTATTGATTGACCCCAAATTAGCCCCTCCCCACCACCACCACCGCCGCCGCCGTCACAATCCGCGAGCGCGTTCTGCCATTAGCCCGAGCTGCCTCCTCGCTGGGCGTCTGCTGACCCACATCTGGCGCCTTCTTGAAGATGTTGCTTAATTTAGAGGTGTCAGTCGTCCCCGGGGCGGCTGTCAGGTGATCAGCTGTCCACTGAGGTTGACTGTTGCACTGTGCGTCCACGGGGAGTACCGGCAGCCGATGCCTTTGATTAGGGCGTTACCTTTAAGTTTCTGATCACAAACCTCGTTTGTAAACCTCGGCCCGGTTACTCGTTTCTGTGTTCTTCCGCCCCCAGCCTGCGACATTTTCCCCTCCGCGGTCCTTCGCCACAGTCACCCCGGTGCATGGTATTCTTTATCTCCATTGCTGTCCCTCACTCGCTGCCTTTCTCCGCCCCTCCCTCCAACCTTGCTTTCCTTGGTTCTAAGCTTTGAGCATTTCCTCCTGAGCCTTCTCCTTCCCATATATCACTCCATCTCATTCCTGTCTGTCTGCCTCAGATATTCCTCTTCAGGTCTCCCCTCTCGCTTTGTGTCTGCGTGAACAAGGGAGAGGAGGATGTTAAACATTTTTCTTCCCTCTTAATTGTTTTGACTGGGACGATTGGCATCCCGATTAGGCCCATTGATTTCCTGGCGCTAAGTGCATTGATTTTTAAATTTCTTATTGATCCCCGCTCTAAATCTCCCGCACGCTCACACACACAGCCCCACTGTTTGCTGGGGCAGAGATGGAGACAAGGACTGAGGAAAAGAGGAAAAGGGAAGAGATCGGTGTAAGGTAAATAAACCGACTGGGCAGAGTGCAGTGAATTAACCGGACAGAAGAAAAGCAAATGTCTTTCCACTGCATGGCAGAGTAAAAGAAATCCTTCCAGCAAGTCCAGCCCTGGCGGCACCGCGTGGTCCGTTCTTCCTTTGCAACAGGCGTGCTGGAGTGTCAGGTATGATCCTGGCCACAATTATTAACCAGCATCAGGATGGACTGGCAGCAGGCTTCAGGCCCGGCTGCTGCTGCTGCTGCTGGGGTGGAAAACGTTCATCTGTAAAAGTGCGAACAGAGGTTTATGAGGAATCGACAGATATTGGAAATGTCAGAGATGGAATAGACCGGTGTGTCTTTGACCTGCTATTTCAAATGGTCTGCAGAGCCAAATGGAGGTGTGTGTGTGTGTGTGTGTGTGTGTGTGTGTTATTTCTGGCTTATGACTGTGTTAGGCTTTGGCGGCCTGCTGGACTCTGAATCTTACATGCCCAGTGGTGTTTCTCTGAAGGTGGTGGACCTAATTGGCTGTATCCGTGTGTGTGTATGTGCGCGTCAGTGACCATGTGCGTGGATGTATGTGTGCGCTTGCTTGCATGATGGTCTGTCTGTGTGCATGCAGGCAAAACTATACAGCAAATCTCCTCTCTTTCAGATTTGGAGAAGAAACAGTATGTTGGATATGCACTAGGTGTGGGTGTTTTGTGTGTGTGTGTGTGTGTGTGTGTATACTCACATTTGACCTTTCTTTGCTTTAAGTGTTAAGGGCTCAAATTCAGGCCTTCAGTGGATAGCATTTTCTTTTTATAGCTGCCATACTTGACCAAATTGTGCTAACCTTTTCTACAGTCATTTGCTGCTTTTAAGTCTCAGCGTGCAGTTAAGTGCCTTGTGCAACACAAAATATGGACCATATGTAGCATTACTGCGTTGCAATTACAATTTTCTCTCTGTAGATCCACTTATGATAAGTGCCTTCAAATGGCAGGCAAGAAGAAGCAACTATTGTCGGCAACACGAAGTGGAGAAAAAAAAAAAAGTCAGAACTGCTATCGTCATCAGGGATAACGTAAAAGCCCGCTGCACTGACATCAAATCAGCGACGATTTGCTCATCGTCGTGGAGACAGTGAAGGTGGCAATGACAGTGATAGAAAATAACATTTTATAGGATAAAATAATCTTTTATTTAGTAACAAAGTGTGTGACTGTTGGCCCCGGGTCGAGCCCATGTTTGTCTTGCAGTGAGAGGACCCCTGATTGCTCTGGTGGTAGAGAAGACTTTAACACACACACACACACACACGTCCTTCTTCTATCTTCTTCTACATACCTCTGTCTTTGTGAGGACAGAATGTTTTACCCAGCCCTAACTTAATTCTAAGCCCAACCTTCAAGTAAACCCTCAAACAGGCCTTTGGATTTGTGAGAACCAGCTAAAATGTCCTCGCTTTTCTAGTAGCATGAGTATTTTGGTAGTCGGTATGCAAGTACAAGAGCACACACACACAATGCTTAGCTCATGCAGATAAATACAGAGATGCACACACATCACCAAACACACAGTACAGTGTCCTCGGCCTGACAGACACCTTTCACACATGCACAGAGACACAAACACACACACACACACGTCATCTAATATGCACTCACAACCTAACCTTGGCCTGTGGTACTCTGAACCCGCGGTATCGTACATGCTTCATCCATTCACTCCAGGATGTCAGGGAGAAACGCTCCAGAGTGCATTTTAACCCGGCAGATGTTTGGAAATGCGTCTTTGATAAAAACTGGAGAGATGATGCAAACGCTTAAAATATCAGAAACTTTTGCGGCGGCTGGTGGTGATAATGAAAAACAATTAGCTGATGCGTATTTAAAATCTGTATATCTGCCGTATAAAACCTTTTGAAGGGTGATGATAATGAATCTGAGACTTTCTTCCTCTCACCAAATTGACTCCTGGTGACTTTTATTCACCTAAATATGTCTTTGGAATCAGAAAAAACATTGTGTGCTGTGATGAATTTCTCTGTCAGAGACAAATTCGCTGTAAATGTCTCGCCATGGACTTGCGGCGTGTGTCGCACTCTGATAATTTCCACAATATCCTCTGTACCCCCCCGCCCCCCAGGGCAGATATTTTTTTCCTGCCATTTCTCTCTCCATCTGCTCCTGTTTGTTTCTACTCCTGTAAAATGCTGGTTGCTTTGCTGAAATACTGCAGTGCTTTATCTGCCCTCTTTTTCCTCCTTCCAACACCCCTCCCACTCGTTTTCTTCCCCTTCGTTACCCCAACCCACCACCACCACCACAACTCTGCTCCCCCCTCCACCCCAGCCCAACCACCCCATTTAAGTTGTTGTTGTTGTTGTTGTCGAGGGCAGCGTTGGTGGGGTGGAGGGGTGAGGCAGAGAGGGGAGGGGCCGGTCGCAGAATCAGCCAGGGCCCAGTGACGTGGGTGCGACATGTAACCGTGGCGCAGGAGAGGAAATCAATACATGAAAGGATGAGGAGCACTGGGGTGGATTACCGTCTGGGGCCTTGGCTACTGGAGGGATGGAGGGAGATGGAGGAGGTGTAGATGAGACCTGGGGGGTTGGAGGCTGGGGGTGGGGGGGGGTGAGAGGCCAGATTGTCCAGTCCCCTCTCTCCTGCATCCCCTCCCCTGACCAAGCGCTGTTTGAATCTTGACCCCTCCCATCAACCCTTCCTTGGCTTCTAAACACTGCTCAGCACCACCAGGCTGCCATAGGTGAACATCACGCTCTATACACACGCACACACACAGGTGCTGGGGGCTCTATAATGTTGAGTGAATACACAGACGATTATGGCTACTGTGCGCTAACACTGCTGATAACCCTACACTATCTGTACGGGGAATAATCGCCTGATATTACTGGTGTAAATTAAAGAGCCCCGGAGAGAGTCGGTGTATATGTGTGTTCTACTCTGTGTGTGTGTGTGTGTGTGTGTGTGTGTGTGTGTGTGTGTGTGTGTGTGTGTGTGTGTGTGCGCATTCATGTCTGCTAGCTGAGTTTGCAGGCAACCTAGTCTTCAGTAGCACTGCCACAAACCCTGATAATAAATATCTATAATAAATATCATTATTATTGGGCCAATCTCCCCCAATAAGAGAGCCCTGGTGAAAGATGGCACGAGGGACTTAGCTGGATATTGGCAATATATCAGCATTGATTATTGAGAGTGCTGACAGAGAGGGGGGAGGCAAAGTTAATAAAAACTAATAAAAAAAAAAAAGACGAGGAATACGGAACACGGGCTTTAGCTGGATCAGATGCTTGTACTTTCGAAGAAAAGGAGGGAGAAAAGTTGAGGGATGCAGGCGAGATAAAAGTGCAGCCACAGCTTGTCCGTCTGCCTGTACTTTCTGTCCTACGTGCGTCTCCCGGCAAGTGTGGAATTTTATTCCCGCTGCTGTGATTTGGCACCAGCGCCGTATGCACAGCCTCGCACGTGCACGTCTTTGAATACTTGTGTGTGTGTGTGTGTTCTGGGAATGATTGCATCCTGTTCGGACCTAAGTCTAAAAACACTGCCGCTGACCAAGTACAAAAAAAAAAAATGCACACTTACTCTTCCCACACACACGCAAACAAACAAACTTCATAAAAGCTCATGCATCATATCCATATTATCTTGACAAATCTATACATCATGTCAGAGCATGGCTTTCTGTGAATATTGCATTTTGTGGTGTGTTATTGGTGTGTGTGCACGGAGAGGATATGAGAATAGCTCGCTGGTCATCGCTGCTGGGCCGAGATGGGATTGGGTGACAGTGAGAGAGTGTTGTCCATTCTAATAAGGCCTTGTTAGGCCACTGACAGAGGCAGCAACGCCACCGCTGGCTGGCTGCTATTGATTCCCGACCGACGCCATTATTGATGAGTGAGAATTTAATTTAACCAGCTCGTTTGTCAACATGACATCACCATTTAACTATGACCATGACATGGACGCGAACACCCACGGATGCACCGGCACACATGCACACGGACACACACACACACATCCTTGTACTTCTATTTTTGTGAGGACTTTTGTAGTCCTAATGTATTACGCAGCCTTTTACCCTAACCACCTGACCCTGACCCTAACCTAAACCCAATTCTAAGCCCAATCTTACACTCAAGTCTTAACCCCCAAACAGGCCTTTGCTGTGTTGAGGACCGGTCAAAATGTCGTCAGCTCCCAAAAATATTCTCACTTTGCTAGTGGAATGAATATTTTTGGTTCTCAGTATGTGGCAAATACAAGAACATGCACACACACACACACACACACACACAGACACAGTCTGGCAGATTCTGATTCCAGAATTTATCTGTAGTCAATCCTCAGTTTTATCCTGGTTGTGTTTGACTTTTCTGCATCATTTACAAAAAAAATAATTTTCTTCAATATATTTAACCACTGTTTTCAGCATCAGATCAATCATTCACTATGAATAATGGCCAATTACCAAGAGTGCAATATGACTAATGCATGGCCAATGTTCTGACTAATGCATAGCCTAAGGATGCTTCTGGCTCTTTCTGATTGGATAAATATTTCATGCCACATTCTGACCTAAAGCATATAGCATAAAAACATGTTGCAGTGAAGTGAACAAATTGTTTTCTATGAATAAATTTGTTTGTAACGCAGGGTTTCTCCGCTGTGCACCAGAACGTCTAAAGTGTACTTTTAAAAACTGGGAAAAAAAAATTTAAAAAATCACCATTAATATTTTTAAACAACACATTTATTGTCATTGTTTTATTAATCACAGCAAATAAAAGCTGGGACATTTTATTAACTCAGAATTTTTAATAAATAATGTTGAAAGTTTTATTTACCAAGGACAACCAGATGTTGAGCTATTTAAGCAAAAATATGAAATTATGTATGTCTCACTAAGTAAACATAATAAAGACATACTGATGAAAGTATATATAATGCAATATATTTAACACACTTAATATTCTGCTGACAGAAAATAAAAATGGCAAAATAACATTTGGAAAATATCGTTTTAATTTTTGCACTTGTTAAAGACGCAGGTCGTTATGTGTATTTATGCAACAGTCTCTGATAATTGTAACTGCTAATTTTCCACCTATTACAGAAATACTGTCAAGCAGGAGAGAAACAAAGACAGAGAATGATTTCAGAAAAGCATTTTTCACTCTACAGCCTTGAAAACAATGAGACCGGCTGGGTATCTTTGTATGGATTGGAAGGCTTGATAAGGAGGGAGGTGGGCAATCAGAGGCCGTGTGGACCCACAATGAGAGCAGTCCAGCAGGGGTTATTGGCTGGAGCAGCCCCCCAGGGGAGCTTTCGCTCTCTTTCTCTCTTGTTCTCTGTCTTCCACGCGCTCGCTCTTTCTCTGGCTCACTCCTCTCTCTTTCGGGGCCCTTGGGTCTCTGTGTCCCGAGGGAGCAAAACTGCGGAGTGAGTCGCTGCGGGGGCCCCATAGGCGCCGCGAAGGTCCAGGGAATTTAGGTGGTTCTTCCAGCAGACAGATGGACGCACCAAAAAAAAGAGAGACAGTAATTTGTACTTTGGGTGTTTGCATCCGTGAGCTTGCTTTCGTCTAAGGAAGAAAAGAGTTTTTTGGAATATTAAAAGTTTGAGGCTGTTGAAATTCACCACGTGCGTGCGCAGGTGCGTGCTGTCTGCTCACCTATTAATACTTTATTCTTGTATGAGAATATTAGTAAAATATTATGCTGCCAGATGGAGGGAAAAGGAGTAGTTGGGTGAGAAGAGTGCGTGGAGGACGAATAGGGTGGATGCTGTAGGTGTTAGCATCCCTCCTCCTCACCCCTCCAACACCATCTTATTTTCCCCTCCTTCAATCTCACACACCCTCCCTCCATTCTTCTCCTCCACAGACGCGCACAACCACACTACATTCTACAAGAAATAATTGCTTTTGTCTGGAAGGAGTGCAGGGAGGAGGGAAAGGGGGCGCGCATGGCTCCCTCTGTGGAGGAAAGGGGGTCTGTGAAGGACAACCAGTCACTTCTCCCTCCTCTCCCTCTTTCTCCTCTCTCATCTGCTTTTCTCTCTCCCCTTCACCTCCTTCTCTTCCCATTTGCCTCACCATCCTTTCTTAGCCTACTCTCACTTTTCCCCGTCTGACTCCCTTCTCTCTCTTTTTCCTCTCCTCTTCTGTCTCCTGCTCTTCCATCACCTCCTTTCTCTCACTGGACCTGCAGATGTCATCTGTCATACGTGATGCGGGGGAGAAGGACAATAAAACCTGCTTGTCGACCACTGATAATGGCACATTTTTCATAATTAAGAAGTATGCCACTTTTGCGCGCGGCACCTTTCTGGCCTTTACGGCTGCCTCTTGACGACCCTGCTGGTACTGACAGAGCAATTATTTATTTTCCTTTGTTTTTTAAAAAACCCATCGTCCAGATAAGTGAGAAATGTAGAAACAATCCCGCAGGATGGGGCTCGCAGGCTGCAGGAGCCAGATCTGGCTCATTCCTATCGATTTGCCCGTATTGACTGTGATGTTTAAGCTATAGATTTTTCTATTTAAAAATCTATATCGACAATAATCTGGTGTGTAAGCGCCCGGCGTTGACTGATGCTGCCCTGTAATTGACGGCGTGTAACATTTCGATGCCGGGGAGGGAGAGAGGGCAGGAGCATAGGCGGCTTCGGGAGGCATGCTGGGGAGGCCGACATGACTAGCCGGAACCGTGGAAACCAGATCCGGGAGCAGGAGGGAGAGGGAGGAGGTGGTGGTCACTCCTGGTGTGGATGAGGTCCATACCCTCCTCACATCTTGTCAGTCATGCTTTGTCCTTTGCCAGCCGTGTGTGCGTCATATAACAGCCTTTAAACATATTTTGCATGTGATAATATATAATGTACAGTAGTTGTTCGATATCTAATCTGCAGTAAACGTTTAGCTGTGTTCACAGTGCAAAAGTGCTGTAGTCTAACATTTCTGGTGCTTGAAGCCGCAGCGGGTACTTTGGTCTCTGTCTGAACGACCTAATGACGCCCCTGTTAATAGAAGTGATGTGGAGATAACTTAATTGTGCCTACGCTGGGTAGTCTGGTTGGGATTATCGTTAAGCACCTAGAGGTATCCATGGATTCACATGTTGGGTCTTCATCACTTCTCAAGCAGGTCTTTAGTAATGCACTGATCACCACTGGCATCATTATAGCCCGTATTATTAAGAGGGGAAAAATCCAGAAATCAATACAGGATACCTTTTGCAGCGGTAGTGAAAACGAGGGAGATTGGGAGGGAGGGGGGCGGGAGGAAGGAGCGAGCGAGCGAGCGAGCAAGCGAGGGAGGGGATGGATGGAGGCAGGCAGGAAGGGAGGGAGGAAGGGAGGTGCGGGGGTGGGGTGGTGATGTGTGAGTAGTAGCGGGTCTTCTCTCGCCTCAATGTTGCGGCCAGCCTTGTGGCAGATCGCTACAATCCTGGAGGGAGCCGGGTCGAATGAGCTGTTGGGGTTCCCAGATAATAACGGGGACAAACAGACAAAAAAAGACACACAGACGGATGGACGGAGATAGGCAAGTGTTCCGATAAAAAGCCGGAGACTGTAGCCGGATTCTACGCGCTTTCTCGTGTTTGTGGTCTACTGTTTTCTATAAGTATTCTTATTTATTCGCTGTATTTATTTATCTATCGATTGATTGCGTTTTAATTACTGCCTTTTGACAGGGTGCGAGGGAGGAGGAGCATCAGGGCCAAGCGTGCGCGTTGTGTTTGTGTGTGTGCGCGCCCCGTTATAACCTTATCTCCACTTGCTTTCGTTCCTTTTTCAAAAAAAAAAGAAAAAAAACCAAAGAAAAAACAAAACAAAAAAAAAAAAACAAAAAAAAGGGGTCGTTGAAGGAAACCTTGAACGGAGCTTTGAACACGTTCCGTGATGCGATCCGCTGCTGTGCGCGAACGGATGAATGTCTTACAAATAGCCTTCACGCAAACGAGGAGCGTCTGCAGCTAGAGACCAAATACAATAGATCAAACCAAATAGCCTCCCACAGCTATCCAAATAAGACTTTATTACTCTGTTGGCCTTTCACGCAGTCGCGTCCGTTTCTATGTACCCTAACTTATTGTGCTGTTTTCAATTGCACCGCGAATACCAAAGCTTAGTCCGACCGGTGATGCTCCAGGAGGAGGCTAGCGACTGTTCTCATGCCTGTTCACACCTATAGGAAACCTTAGTGAGCAGAAAAGGAGGAGAACGGGAGCTCTATGTTTACTCAAAGAGAAAACTTGGGCAGCGCAAAGCGAACGGAGGCGTCAGCGACATGCACACTTTTATTCCACGCGTACTTCAGCAGGCCTGTAACTAACTTTCCACGCAGCCTATAGAAGTGAGGTCGGATCTCCTGTCTGTCCGTCTGGGTGTTTGTCTGGACCGCAAGCTTCACTTCGAGGGACCATCGTATGTTCTATGCAGATTCACACCAAAAGTAACACCAGGCGGCATCCACACATGTAAATGTAAAAAACAAAAAAAAAAAAAGTGCGCAGCTGGACTACATGTGTACACACCTAACGGCGAATGTTGTGAGCTCTCCATACCAAATATCTCAAATACCCTCGCCAAAGCTGTCTACCAGAGACCGAAGAGCACACAGAAACTTCAGGAGGGGACAGAGCTCGTTACAGTTCTCCTGTCAGATTATTCGCATCAAAACGAGAAGCCGAAGGAAGATCATGTTTGTTCCCTTGCCGGTGCCGTTCGTGTTTCAGAGAACTGCCCCTGACCTCAACGCCTGGCGCCTCAAGTCCCCTCTGGCTCTGCGCTCCAACTCCGGTAAGATCTTTTTTTGTTGTTGTTGTTTTTGTTTTTTGTTTTTAATCCTCTCCTCTCTGCTTCGCATCCTCCATGTCGTTCAGGCTTGGCCGTGCAGACCCGCCCCACTTTTCACGGTGCCGATGCACAGGCAGCGGCCAGAGCTCTGCGCCATACACCCACTTTACACAACGTGCGCACACACTCGCACACTCGCACACACACACACACACACACACTCCTCCGTCTCCGTTTGTAGGGCTTGACGGAGTCCTCTACAGTCGCGCAGCGGCTGTTCAGGTCAAATTTGGCTTTGTGGTGTGCGTTGGGAAGTCCAGCCGGATCGAAAGCTAATAATGCGTAAAAAACCAAAACCACCTCCGCGTGTGTGTCCACGTCCTTGGAACAGCGCTCCGCTCGCTTCGCAGTTATTGTCCACCTTGGCTGGGTTCATTTCTCCGCGCATTTTCCCTCTCCCGTCTCCGTCCCCATCCTTCCCCTCTCCTCCACTGCCTGCGCCTGTGCCTCAACCTCCGTCTCTCCCCAACTAGACTCTCGGCAGGCAGGGAATATTCATGCCAACTTATCGATCCTGAGATCGATTCTTGGGCCGGTGGAAGCAGAGAGAGGGGGAGATATAGGGAGAGTGTAGGTGTACGGAGGAGCGCGGACGTGTAAGAGGGAAGAGAGAAACGGCCGTTATTCCCCTCGTTTGATTTCTCTGTGTTTTGTTATTTTGTTTTTCTTGTTTTCTACACTTTGACTGCTCGTTTTGTGTCTGCGCTCCGTGGCGCTGACGCGCCGCGGTGGCGGCTTTTGCTGTGTTTTGGATGTTGGTCGCGGGGGGAGCCGCGTCCGCGTATTGAAAATAGACTTCCATTGGCTACATCACTTGTGTCCCGTTGCTGCTGCGCGGTGGAAAGCAGGGAAGCGGAGCGGAGGCAGCGAGGAGTCGGGGAGGGTGCGGTGGCGGTGGTAGTGGTGGGGGGGAGGGTGCCGGCTGGGGCGCCGTCTGCGTTTCATCTGCGCTGAAGCGGAATAAAGGGACGCATGGTGGGAGCAGCCAGGCTGGCTTTAGTGTGTCACTGACAGAGTTCTACCTCAGTACAGCTCAGACTGTTTGGCTCACATGCAACAGCTGCTAAACCCCTCTCCCCTCACCGAAGGGTACGTCTGTGACGGATGCGCTGGCTCTAATGTGTTTTCTGTCCTCTGTGCGCGCCCTCAAGGACGGAGGATTAAAAAGGCACGAACAAGGAAAACGTTTTATTTCATTTGAGCATTGTGCAAAGAAATACACTGCATCAAACCGCCCAATGAGTGTGTAAATTTGGGTGGTATGCGCCTGGGCTCTTAAAGGGCCAGATACCCTCCGACACCCTCATCACCTCGCGTGCAGCTCCCCTCTCTTTTCCACATCAGTTCAGGTCCATTTGGTTCCAAAGACGCCGAGTTTCAGCCTTACTCCAGGTACGCAGGCAACAGTGCACATCATGTGACAGTGAAGGGACAGGGTGATTTAGAGGAGAGAAAGGAACCCGAGAGGGACCCGTTAGCCGCCACGTCTCGAGAGATGTACACACAGAAAAGAGGAGATGGAGGGAGGATGTGGCGAAGGAGAGTGGAACGGGGAGTTTTCGCGCCTCGCATGTTGAAAAATGGAGAATGTCAGAATGAGATAAAAAATGTGGAGAGAGGGAGCAGGAGAGAGAGAGAGAAGTGGGCGAAAGTGAGAGTAGATGACAGATTGAAAAACGAGGAGGGAGAGGAAAACCCAGTTTGAGCTGGAGAGGTGAGAGAAAACCACAGATGAGCCATTATGTCGCGGTGTCCCAGGCCCCGGCCAGCATCTGAATAAGCAGGCAAACTAATGGGGTGTGTACACAGGCCGCCTCATCCCGCAGATGGAGGGATAGCGGTGATTTACAACGCTGTGCCCATTTTATAATGTTGGATAAGGTGCTGTCCTTTTCACATGGAGAGGGTTGGCGGCGCCGTTGGGTCCGTACGCCAGAGTGTCTCTCTCTCTCTCTCTCTCTCTCTCTCTCTCTCTCTCTCTCTCTCTCTCTCTCTCTCTCTCTCTCTCTCTCTCTCTCTCTCTCTCTCATATACAGGTTAACTGGGACCATCTAACTCTTGGCTCAAGCTCCCAGTTAACTTCCCTCTTTAACTGTTAGGAGCTCCTTGACTCCTTTGAGTTAAATCTCCACACAAGGTCAGAGGTCACCGCAGGAGTGTTTGACTCAGCCCAACCTGACCCCTCATTGCCCCTTGTGTTTTCATTCTCTTTCATGTTACAACAGGCCTCGAGCGCTCATGCACAACCCCTGTGGGGGCTCTTTCTGTCTTTGACTCTCTCACGCACACACACACACACACATTCCTGAAACAGACAGCACATCATATAGAATAAAACGAGAACGTTTTTCCACCTGGATGCCGCTCAAACAGATTCAGGCTTTTTGTTCTATTTTTAATATGATTGCGCCTGGGAAGGTGGAGGTCATGGCCGCTGTGATGTGAACTGGGCAAAGTGGTCGGCGAAGCCATCAGCATTAACTGGTGTATGAAAGTTTAATGGGACATAGAAAAGAGAGTGCAGGTTTCCGCGCACTGTCCGGGATTTGATTTTATGAGATGATATTATGGGACATTAGAGAACCTGGAAGCTGTTTTTTTTTTTTTCTTTTCTTCTTCCTCCCTTTCCTCTCTCATGGAAACATAAATACCTAGATTCAGGTCATTTGTCCACGCGCCATTAACCACCCGTTCTGTGCCGTGGAGCTCACACTTACTCAGCGATGTTCCATCTCAGAATTTAAAATGATCGTGCTGCCTGTGCAGGGTCTGATCGGTTGTGTTGCTGCTTCCAGCACGTGTCCGTCACACCTGTCTTTAGGGGTGCATGACTTGAGCCCATTCATGTGCTCACCCGTTTGCAGACACAGAGGGCAAGAGGGTGCGCACAAAGATGAGAACATGCGCAAACTAGCGTGTATAGATCGGCTTGCGGAGGGGAGCGCGCGAGTCGCAGTGTTAACATGATTGCAAATGACAAAATGTCAACCTGGGTTTGTTAGCAACATAATGGGGAATCAATAGACACGAGAAAGATGTCAATACTACATGCTTTATTGCATTAAGCTGCCTCTCTCCTTCTCTGTAGTCCTCTCCTCTTCTTTTTGCTTTCTCTCCTGCTTCCTCCTGCTCTCACGATTCTCTCTCCTCTGCTCTCCCCGTGGTAGCAGAATTAGATTGCAGCCTATGAGCCAGCTACAGGCTTCGAATGCATGCAGGCTGATGGCAGAATGCTTCTGGAACTAATGGGTTTAGCTATTTACGTATATTAGGCCCACGTAGGTGCCCCCCCCCCCCCCACCCGCCCCGACACAATGATATGACGAGGCCCCAGCAGCGCAGTGGTAGCAGTGACATTCTGTGTTTAACAGATGCTTTTATGTAATGAGAATAAGAGCATTTTAAAACCAGCTTCAGGAAGAAAAAATCATCTGGCAAAGACGAGAACAGGCTGTTTATGACGGCATTCAATCACGTCTGAGTACTTAGGGACCGCTTCTTGTAATTCATGCTCTCAAAGTGATAATTCTCCTCAAAAATACTTTTGGGAATTAAAACAATGTCATGGATTCAGATTAGCCTTAAATAAACCGTGCGCGTTTAATCCTATTAACAGTTTTAACATTTTTATTGATGTGCAGGTGTGCCGATGTGCCTGTGGATTGCACTCACGCGTGTGTGTGTCGGGGGGTGGGGGGTTGAGACTAATGTAGTATTAATGCCGATGATGTCCCACAGCTCATTAGCAGCACTGAGTGGAATTTGGTTTCTCCGAGGGAACAGGACACTTACGTACTGTACATGTACATGTAGATGGTACATCTCCATTAGTGTATTAATAACCATCACTCTGTCCCTAAACAATGGTTATTACACATGCTTATTGCAACAAGGGCAGTGGGAGAATACCTGACGGGACACGGCAGGAAAATCACAAAGACGTGTGCATGGAAAGAGCTCAGCCAGTAGCCTGTACATTAGCACCCATTATTGCTGGATGTGTTAAATATATACATTGAAGTGGCACACGCGCGCAGAGCCGCACTCAGAGGAATCATTTTGTGCACTTGGCTGCTGCGTCCAATGAAATACAGCCCAGCATTAGTTCTAATCAGAGGCCGAGCGAGCGGGGTACTTAATCAGACCTATCACCCGGAGAACACACACAGAGAGGGATGGATGGAAGTGTGTGTGTGTGTTTGTGTGTGTGTGTGGGGGCAGTTAATCAACACATCAGCAGGAATAAACGCATACAAACCACCTGACTCCATTCAGGATATTGATTTGTCTCCCTCTCTCGCTCGCTCTCTCTCTCTAAGATACAGCGCAAACTGGGAACATGATGCGCAAACTGGGAACTCAAGCATACTTGACCTCGACACAGGGGGACATCCTGTCATTCTGAGTCTGTGTGTGTGTGAGTGTGAGGGCTTTGGGCAGTGATGGCCAGGCTGTGATGAGCATTCGCCGCGTGCTACCAATCACACGCCTGCGCAGGCAGTCAAAACAAGCCTTCAAACTCCCGCTGACTGCATCCAACAGTTGATCAGCTGATTTTAGTGGTTGTCGTCGTTATTGTCGTTTTTTTCTTTTGTTTTGTTTTTTTTACCAGAGCTTGTCTGGATGTATTTAAACAACGACAACACACAGACCTCAACATTGTGTTTCTTTATGGCAAAAGATAACGGCGGTGCCATAAAAACGGACCAACAATATGTTTTATCCCGGCGCTGTCTTTATACGTGTTGTTGATTGCTGCAGGCTGTCACCTCTGCCACCCCGCTCATGTGCCAGTACATTTAGATAATAAAAAAGACCAATAAAATCCAGCGCTTTGATTGGGTGGCTCCCCTTAGACCAGAGGAGCGGACGACTAAATCAGGGGGTCCTTCTCTCCATTTCATTTAGCTGATAAGATTTATGGTAATGAAGGGGTCCTATTAACCTCTGGGGTTCCACTGCTGTCCTTCAGAGTGAGGGTGGATGAGAGTGCTCACAGATTGGGTTGTAAGGTGGAGGCAGCGAACATGTCTGCTATAAGCAATGTCCCACTTACGCACACACACACACACACACACACGGGAGACTTTCCAAAAGCAGCGCTGCAGCCCTTTGTGGGAGTTGAATGCATGTTTAATCTCCTCTCTCTTTCTCTTGGAGGTATTTTTCTCTTTTTTTAATCCCCTGTATCCTTCCTGCTCTCCATCCATTTCTTGGCAGGAGTGCCCTGTTCTGAAATTAATCTGTTGTACTCCACCACCTATTCTCCCCCTCACTCACGTGCAATCTCTCTCTCTCTCTCTCTCGCTCTCTCTCTCTCTGTTGCCATTTGCTGTAGCTGCACAGTCTCGCTTGTCTTGTTGCATTTAAAAGCAAGCAAGCAAAAAAAAAAAAAAAAAAAAAACAGTATCTGAATGAAGAATTACCATTATATCCAGGCTTTTTCAGGTTCCCTAAATAAGCTGAGGTTTAGTCACCCATGCGGCCCTGGAGTGTTACAGTAACAGGACTGGGCTCTCTCCGCAGTGCTTCTAAAAGGTGCACGGAGCTCACAAACCATGATAATCCTTCAGAGTGTACGCTGCCAGCGCCGAAAAACCGACACCTGTGACCTAATGCGACGTAAACAACAACAGCTGTTTTTGTCCGCACCGCTGGCACGTGTGGGAGACGCAGTCTTTTCAGACGGTTCATCCAGGAAGGTGACACATTTTCAAAGAAGTGATTGTGGGGGAACCAGGACGATGGCGATCACGCTGAGGGCCAAACACATCTGCGGGGTCTTCCTCCGCGTAAATGATGCTCCGTGTCTGCCTCTGCTGGTTTTACCTGTCATTGGTTCATGTTCTGAAGTGCGGCTGTTAGCGGACCAATGGCCTTCTGGGGCTTTGTTTGAAAAAAGCCCGCGATCACCCAAACCCGGCCTGGAGATCGGTGCACAGGGCCAATATTCACTGGCTGTCCGCAAATATTAAGGAGTAAATAGAAAGGCTGTGGACCGAGCGAGGCACCGCCCCTCCTTCCGCTGTACAAGGGCTGCACCCCCTCTGCCCCTTTGTCTGCTCGTAAAGGGGACAAGGGAGGAGGTGCTGTGGGGGGGTGCCGAAGGAGTGACTAAGTGACCTCTCTCTTGACGCTGCCGTGTTCTGTCCATTTTGTCATGCACGTCCCTCTCCCTCCCTCCTCTTTCATCCGCTTTCGTTCCCCCTTTTTTCAGCCTGGTTAAGTCGCCATGGCTGCAGGCTTCACACATGTCCCGTCCCCTCTCTCTCTCTCGCTCTCTCTCTCTCCATCTTAGCCGTAGCAGCCTGGTTGCCAAAGTGTCTGTAGGACACATTAAGGCCCATAAAAGCCTAGTCTGCGGTCGCTCTCTTAACCACCAGTCAGAGGTAGTGTACAAAAGTGACTTTAAATTAGTCTGTGATTACCCTGGAACATAGAGAGACACTGAAGTGGCCAGGAGAGAGCGACAGAAGGCCGAAGCACTGCAAAGAGGACAAGAGAGACTCACTCACGGGTGTCTCTTTAGTCTCTTGCAGAAAATTGAACAAAAGCGAATATATTTGTTTCTCCTTCACCTAAAAGCTGAAGAGACTCTTTGTGAGAGCCAAGTGATGAAAAGTTGTTGCCCGAATTTCCTCAACTGGCTCCAGCACACACATCCCCACCCCCGCCCCCACCTCCCGCTCGCCTCCCCTCCTCGTCAGCCTTTCTCCTAATTGGCCACATGCTGCCTTGAGTGACAGGTCTAATCATCAGTCAAATTATGATGGCAGGGGAAGATGGTGGTGGTGGT
Source organism: Pao palembangensis (assembly GCA_015343265.1). NCBI lineage: Eukaryota > Metazoa > Chordata > Actinopteri > Tetraodontiformes > Tetraodontidae > Pao > Pao palembangensis. Next base: position 2,313,897 of record CM027088.1, on the reverse strand, counting down.
GGTGGAGGCAGAAGAGAAGAACAGCAGAAGGTGGCGGTGGTGGGCGGGCGTGAAAGGAAATGCTTTGATGGGGGTGGGGGGTGAATGGGCAAACAGACAGAGCTACATGGAAACCTGCTGGCTACACACCTGCTGCTTTAGACCGGCAACAATAGCACCGTTCAGTTTACGTAAGAGCGTCACAAACAGCCCTGTAACCGCAAGTAATCAGAAGGAAATTGTATCGTCAGCACAGTCTAAGTGTCCACCAAAGTCCTTTTATATCTCTGCTGCAATTGAAATGACAGAATAATCTGCGCTATCTTTGCAACAGTGCTTTAGTCGTGCTGGGCCCCATGTTATATTTGGATGTACTTACCGAGCGAGAGCAGATGTTGGCTCTCCAGCCGACTAATGAAGTTTACAGTAATTAGGAGTGCTGATGAAGCGCTGTGATTCACCGGCTGCGGCGGCCCTCTCATTAGCTGCTAGCTAGCTAGCGTTGCAGCGGGCGCTCCAGTCACATCCTATTAGGCGGCTCAATGTACACTCTGAATTAGGAGCAGGAGATTAAGTGGAGATGAAAACTGCCTGGGCGCGCACACACACACAAATACACTCATGAGCACACACATACACTGTTTAGAAAAGATCAGCACTTTTCACACACTCACTGTTATAATGAGGTTGGGGGGGAATCGTCATCGCAGCAAAAGATTTTACATAAAGCTGTAATTGGCCCTGGTGTGTGGTGTGTGTGTGTGTTGTACATCTTTAACATTATGCTTGTTCTAATTTAAGAAAGCTCTCCGGAGGTGAAGTGTTTGTTCTTTTCAGTATGCATTATTCCTCCCTTCGGAAAACCGAGTATTTGTCTGCGCATCCAACGAACAAAAGACAACATGGAAAGTACATCAACACCCATCTTTTTCGCCCCAGTTCTTTGCTTTTGCTATTTGTCAATATCGCCCCTCGTCTTTTGTGTCATGGAGTGATTATTGAGGACGTGGCTTCTGTGTTTAACGCTGCTTGATGAAGTCTGCCTTTGTCTGTCTGTGCTAACCTGTCGCAAACGGGACGCCGCTTATAGCAAAATCAATACGCGGAGCGGTGGAGAGCGAGCATCCTGGCGAGGGAGAAGGAGGACGGAAAGATGAGGGAGGGAGGGAGGATGGAGGGACTGGGTGGATGGGTGTTCTGGGGTAGATGAATGCAACAAGAGAGGAGCAGGAGCAAAGATGGGACCGGAAGGACAGAAAAATAGAAATAGGGATGAGATTCTCCTGGAATGGGGTGAATAGCTAGTGTCGCCTGTCATGTGTGTAAGTGTGTGTTTATTTGTGCAAATCAGGGCATTTATATGTATGTGTGGTGGTTGTGTGCGTGCATGCGATTGTTTAGATGTCCGCACAAAGGGGCGGCCCCTTCCTTTTTTTTTTTTTCTTTCTTTTTTGCTTCACTCTCGTCTCCCCAGAGTCAAAGCTGGCGCAAAAGGGAGGGTGTCGGAGGACTGAGGAAGAGAGGAGGATAGGATGAGGAGAAGGAGAGGTGTATGGGTTGAGAAGGAAGGAGCAGTTGTGTGAGAGAGGCACAGCTGGGAAATGAGAAATGCAACCCCCTCCCATATACCACCACCTTACACACACACACACACACACACATGATCCCCATCTCCTTATCCTCCCCTCAGGAAAGAAGGGGTGGAGGTGGAGGGAGAGGTAGGGGGGATAGGAAGAGATGGAGAAGGGGACAGATAGGGTTATTAAAATTCATGGCTTTTTTTTATTTTCCCTCCTGAAAATCAATAGTGTTTACTATGAATGAGTGGAACAGTGGACAACAGTGGTGCCGGGGGACAGAGGGAGAGAGAGAGAGAGACACAGAAAGGAGGAGGAAAAGGAGCAGTAAGAAAGGAGAGCGGGAGGAGGAGGAGGGGTGACTTTATTGCAATTGGGAGAAGCACCAGAGGCCAAGGTTAAAGACCAGCAGGGGCAGAGAGGCAGAGAGATAGAAGCACTAAGTAAATTCAGTTGTCTTCTAAAACAGATATACTACCCTGTAAATGCATATTTACTATTGGCCATTGTAAGAAGGTAATATAACATAAATCATCATCTGCCATGCTGTAATGTTCTGCACTGTAATAGCAACCGATCAAATGTCTCTGCTTCTTTAACTTTCCATTCCTTGCTTTAGCTGACTCTACCTTTCAAAACCTGTGTGTGTGTGTGTGCGTGCATGTGTGCACTGGTTAACTGGCGGTCTCTCACAAAGAGCAGAGACGTACGGAACCAAGGTGTCGCTCACACACTCAGTCCAGTTGACACTGAGTTGTTCTGCAGCCGTGACCCCGTTTCCTGCTGCTGGAAGTCTGGAAGTTCCTGATGGCTCACCAGTGTTTTGATTAGCTGCTGCCCATGTGTCCCTCACTGCTTGATCAAAGAGGAACCATTGCTGCTTTTGTGATTCTTTGTTTTCTTTTTAGCTTTTTTCGCGCGGATGTTGCCGCATGTTTAAGGTTTTCCATCGGAACCTGTCCAACGCCGGCAGAACAGAGCCTAAATGTCGTCTTCCTCATTCCCACCTTGAGTTAGCTCTCCCTGTTTTACATGTAAGGGATCAATTTATCACCATGACATCTTTGTGTTATTGTGCGCACAGTTCACGTTGGCCTGCACAAGCGTTCGTGTGTGTGTGTGTGTGTGTGTGTGTTATGCAGGGGGTGATATATATTCAGACAGCTCATGCATTATGGAGAGTGCAGGTGAGAGTGTCTAAATGCGAACTGCTGCTATGTGGAGGGTTCAGGGCTGATCTCACTGAAGCCTTTTGTATTCAAAATAGCATCTCCATTTCAAATCGGCCTGTCAGAAGCCAGCGTCATGTTTTATTCAGCAATAGACAGATATTGATCACATGCATGCATATATTCCTGATCTATATTGCATACCAAATCCTAGACTTTGATATGGATATGACTGAGCGTGTTTATGTGCATATAGATTACGCTGCTCCGCCGGTCAGCTGCAGGTATTTAGTGGAGCGCCCCCTATGCACTCAGGTGCTGAAGTTTGGAGGCGGTAGGTAAACTGCATCCATTCTGCTGCTGCGTGTGTGCACGTGTGTGTGTGTGTGTGTGTGTGGCCAGTGCATTGTCTGCCGGGATGGGGAGAGTTGGCCAAGGTCAGAATGGTTCTTTCCTGTGGGCTTGGACGTCGTTACTCCGACTCCTCAAACAGCTGAAGTGGTGGTGTGCGCTAACTTCCATTTCTCAACGCACTTACCGGCCTTCTAGCTTCTTGGTGGAAACGACCTCCAAACACCCACATACATTAACAGACAGCATTTCGCTATATCAGCTCGTCTTTGTCCATCAGCGTGGTTTTCCACCCCACGAGGCCATGCCCGCCTCTCTATCGCATGTGGGATTTTTTAAAATGGTTTTATCTTTTTAACCATTGGCCCGGACCGGTGCCGCACTAAATCTGCCTTCTGCAAGTGACCCGTGGACGAGAGGTCACGGTATGCGGGAGGGGAAGGACGGTGTGGGCTCTAGTGATGGGGCTCGTAGTTTCACCCTTTGCGAGCCTTTACTGAAAACAAGGCAAAGACTAGGTTCCTGTGTAGCGATCATTATTTATTTTTTGTACTCGACCACATTCCATAGTTTTTGACCAGCGTTTCAGTGCTCTCTCTCTCTCTCTCTCTCGCGGTGATGTCATACATAACCCTACACCAGTAATTCAAGGCCTCTTCCTCCCCGTCTTCTCTACGGACTTTCTTCCGGCTAAAATAAAATTCACTTTTGATTTAGGAATGAATTCAGTTTGATCCAGGATTGGATTTAAAGCTCTGATAACATGTGTTTTATTTTAACAGCACGGAACAGTGATGCCTATCTCTTCGCTCGCTCTTGGAATAGAGACAGTCAAGCTGCCTTCTGTCCACAGAGTGCACGACTCTCTACGTTTGCGCCATGCTTAAAAGGTCATTTGTCAAACCTGACATTTTCTGCCCTTACCAAAGGTTTCCTCAATATCCAGCCCCGCTTTCCCATTTGGAGTTTATGGTTTTTCATCTATTTGTTTGCTTTTGTATAAACCTTTCCTGACAATGTATTCCCCTTTAGTGTCAGAAGAAATCAAGAGAGTGGAAGGAGGGATTCTATCATTTTGTAATGTTCAATAAACTGAGATGACAGATGAGGTCCCATGTGTGTGTGAGAGAGAGAGAGAGACAGAGACTAAGACATTTCTTTTTGTTTTTTTCTGTTTCCACCATTTTGGAGGTGGGAATGGCCTCATTAAACAACACACACACACACACACACACACACACACACACACACACACACACACACAAACACCGTTATCCATCTGAAACCCTCTTTTATAGGGTAGCAGCCATGTTTGCAGTTCTGACACAGGCCGGCTGAGAGTATCGTGACATCAGCGGCTTTTGGTTTGGGTTTGCCGATTTGTCTGAGGTCAGGCTGTGGTCAGCCATTGGGCCCCTCCCTCCCCGGGATGCAGAGGGCCGTGCTGAATGCACTCCAGTGCTTGTGCTGGACAAATCAGTGATACAGAGTAGTGACATCAACAACATAATGGATCTCCTACTTTCTCTGCCCCCAACCATTTACACCTTAGATCTTTTGACTTTGCGCCATCAACTATGCAACACTTTGTCGCTGCATCTTGATATCATTTGTCTCTGTAGTTTTGGTTTCTCTATTGGACTGACTATCCTCTAATCTCCCCTCGCTCCATCTCTCTATTGATCCAGTCATAGTTTTCTGTCTTCAGTACAACGCCTAATCAATACAGATAATTGTCTGCTCTCTCTTGATGCCAAACATAGTCTCTCCTTCTCCTCTCTCTCGCTCCCTCCTTCCCTTTTTATCAATGAACTTCAGTCTTCTTCACCCCTTCTCACCTGCCCCGCTTTACCCCCTACCCTCCGGACGGGGATCCCTCCCCTAATGACAGGAGATAACCCTGTTTTTTTTTTTTTTTTTTCCCCCCACCTCACCCTTCCACACATCCCTGCCTCACCCCGCTACCTCCCTTTCCTCCCTCGTTCATCGATTACCGTGAGAGTCGGGGCCCGGCCCGCCCGCCCTACAGATGTAAACACACACAGCGGTCGTGTTGCGGTTAAGTCGCCAATCGACCCCTCTTCTTGGGCGGGCCTTTTGGTTAATCAGTGGGATCCAGTAGGTTTTTTTTTTTTTTTTTTGTTCGAGGGTTCCTGGTTGTGGTCTGCGATGGGGACAACATGGACGCTGAACATTGGTCCTGCCGTCTCATCTCACGTCAGTTTCGTTCTAGGCTCCGGGCCTAGCCACGATCAGTTTCCACACCAGGCAGACAAAGGTATACGAGGGCTCCGCCAGCAGGCAACGGACCAGCAAATATATACACAAACATCCACAAACCACAAAGATCAGACGGAAAATTTAAGGAGAATCATCAAAAAGTCCTTGAAATTGGGTTTCATGAATTAGAAAAATCATCAAGTAAAACAGCCAAAGTTGCACATTCAGATGCAGCAGTAATATTCTGGAAAAAACCTGCGTGATAAATAATGGATCCCCACATTCCAGCAACCAGCAAGGTTATACGGAGCTGCGGGCCCTTGAGCCAGGCCGCGTGTGTGCACGTTTGAACACATGCATGCTTGCATGTGGGGGTGTTCTATTATAAATCACACAGCAGAAGTCTCTGATGTGTAGTCTATCACTGAAATACATCAGTAGCCGTGCATGAACCACACAGGCAATGGCAATATATATATTTATATACGCTACATGTATGTGGTGTTTACACAAATATCTCATATCCAGTCACATCTGCAGGAGCTGATAGCTCAGCTGGCGCCGTGTTTCTGTTTGGTCTTTACCACGAGAGGAGTAGGTGAGACGGGTGGGGGAGAGGGGGAAAAGCCGTTTCAATCACGATGCAGGTGGAACATGAAATGATCCGCTGCGGCGTGTGGGAGAGCCGCAGATAGCGGGAGCAATTCGCCGCTGTTTGAACTGGAAGAGCGTGCTGGATTAGCATGAGCACATTTGCGCATCGGCGAGTTACCTGTGGGATTTCACGCGAACCCGTGTTTGTTTATGAACCGGCTCGGATGCCGTGCACGACCCGAGACCCCGGAGGGAGAGCCCGGAAGGCGTGGCACGGGATTCTGCGTGTGCGATCAGACGACGGAGGGCCTACAGAGGCCGACGGCGGAAGAAACAAAGGGCAGAGGGAGGTTATATTGTCCTGGAAGAGGTTGGGGGGGGATCCTCTTCGTCCCTGGAGAGCTGAGTCTACAACCCCCGACCCTTCCTCAAGCCCTCTGGTCATGGACTTGAACCCTGTAACCCTTTGATGGACAATCTGTTCGCCTACTCAGCATCAATGCAGCGCTGCGCATGCTTCTGACGGATAAATAGGCCGGGTGTGTGTGTGTGTGTGTGTGTGTGCGCGCGCACGTGGTGGTTTGGTCAGTTGTCTTTATTTTAAGGGTCTAGCCAACTTCTCATGTCACGTTATCCTGATCTGACATTTCAGTTTCTTTAAAATCGACTTGTATTTTCCAGGTTTACTACTAGAGTAGCTGATAAAAATTAGGATTTTACCGCGGCGTTGTTTCTTATGTTTGTGACTAAAGTGTACAGAAAGGCAGGATCGCACCTCGTTAGACAGAATGGCAAAAGAAAAAGGAAACGACACGTTGAGGGAGAAGGGAGAACCGCTGGGGTTGATTTATTCCCTTTCTCCATTTTTTTTGCTCTCCATTATTTCTCGATTTCTTCTTGTTTGTATTTGTGGGCTCTACTTATCAGATCCCAGTTCCATTCAGGGCCTCCATCAGGGGAAGAAGCCCGGCGCCTCCATCTCTCTTTCATTCAATCTCTCCATCTTTCTCTCTCTCTCTCTTGTTTTTCTCATGCTCTCCCTCTCCTAACCTTTGAGAATAAGAGCCTTGAATTTGAATTTCAGAGTGAGCGAAAAGGAGAAGGGTTCGGAAGAAGCAGGAGGAGTAAGGGGGTGGGGGGGTAGGTGGGAAGGATGAAGGGGGAGGGGGCGTTTGTAGCCGCGGTCGTTGAGAAAGGGCCCGCTCTGCGCGTCCCCCGGCCTCCCCCCTTAGAGGGGCCCCGATCGATACAAACTCGGAGCAATAAAGCTTTCCCCCTGTCATCTCTGCAGAATACAAAGCAGAATAGAGAGAGGGAGCGAGAGAGAGGGAGAGAGAGAGAGAAAGAGAGAGAGGTGAAAAGCTGTTCCGCTAGCCAGACCAATTTCCGAACCCCCCCACCTCCCCTGTGTTTCCCCTGCTCACCATCCCCACCACCTCTATCACCTCCTTTGCTTACCTACTTCTTTTTATCTATCACTCTTTCACATTTTTTCCAAACTGTCCAGTATCAACCGCACGGCCCAGCGGACGTGTCTCCATAAGGAATAAAGCATAAATAAAACACGTCTAACCCAGACTCGCCTAATAACCGAGAGAAAGAGATGAGGCAGGAAAAAAAAATCCCCAAAATGGTGCTGTGATGGAAAGTAAATCAGCCCGGGGAGGATAAGAGTATACGTGAGTGCGGGAAGAGGTGGAGAGAAAAAGAGAGAGAGGGGAGAGGAGTTTTCACCCAGAAAAAAAGATGGATGAAGCAAAACAGGTAGAGAGGAGGTGGAGGAATGAGAGAGAGAGAGAGAGCGATCTCTAGAATTGAGAGCCAATTACTGTAATTGTAATTTGGATTCAAAGCATAGAGATGCTGCAGTGACAGGCTCACACAGAGAAGCTGCACACACACACACACACACACACACACACACACACACACACACACGTGCGGCAGAAAAGAGACTTGGCTGTGTGGCTAGAACGCTACATGTGTTCATGAAGGTTTTCAGGCACCGTGTGTGTGTGTTTATGTGTGTGTGTGGTCCATTCTTCTCTGGGAAGCCACAGTGCAGGATTCAGGCTGCCAATCAACTATTGTTCACTTGTCAATTTAATAATATTTCTGAGCGCTGACCTCCGCCGCTACAGCCATCATTCTCCGTATGCGTTCCTATATATTCTGTCTTTCCCTCTTTCACCTCGGTCCAACCCCCCCACCCCTCCATTCTCCTGTCTCTCATTCTCTCCTTTATTAGAAGAAGAGAGTGCGAATCCTTCATCTCTCCTCTGCTAATTCTCTCCGTTATTGTCCCGCTGCTCAGGCCTCTCTGTCTCCCTGCACTGCTTTACTCCTGTCCTCCCATTCTGACTGTCTGATGTGTTTGGGTTTTTTTTTTTCTCCTTTCTCGTTCGTTTGGCGCTTTGTCTCCCATTCTTTCTCTCATCCTATCAGCTCAGCTCCCTCCATCACCTTATCTCAGGTTCCTCGACTCCCGTCTTTTCCATCCATCAACTCTTCCAGTCTCTTTTACCTTCTTTGCTTTTTCATCATTGCATTAACGCTACATCCTTCCTTCCTTCCTTCCTTCCTTCTGTCCTTCCTTCCTTCCTTCTGTCCTTCCTTCCTTCCTTCCTCCCCGTTCATTCCCTGGGGAGGTCAGTAATAATGGTAGTGATGGAGTGAGAGAGGGAGGTGCGATTATTGTCTTGTCGGGAGTCAGAAGAATCGATCGGCCCAGAAATATGAGGCGCGAGAAAGAGCCGCTGTGTCAGATACAATAACCACCCGCTCCCGGGGGCTTAGACACACACACACACACACACACACCTACTTATATTTGACACAAACATACACATTTGGTTTAACGCGGACTCTGACATGTATACACATTGATACAATATTTCTTTTTCATTAACCCAACGTGCACGCACACCTCTTCTTCCGTGGCGGAGGAGAGTGGCGAGACAGGCCAATCATCCAGAAGCTTTGATCTGAGATAAAGCCCTGAAGTAGATCTTTTCTGATCATTCCTCATGCACAGATAAAGGGCAATGCGAGGAAAATAGCTCACACACCTTTCACTCACGTAGCTATAAACAGACATAAACACACATGGGCGTGAGTGCGCCACGTACACACACACACACACTCACACTGAGACCTTTCACTGCTGTTGCCTGGCAACGTGGCCGAGTGTCCAATCCGAGCGGAGATCAGTGGCCGGTGATGTCACGGCTGCTGCTGACCAGCGGGTCTGAGAGGGAAGGAGAGACAGAGGAGCACAGAGGAAAGTTTAAATTGCTGGGAAAAAAAGAACGGAAGGTTGTGGGAAAAAAATTGGTAATGATGACAAAAGGCCGTGCAAGAAAAGGATCAGGGTGGATGAAGGATGAGCGAAACAGTGCACAGAAATCCACAAGAGAGTCTAAAGTTTACAGATTGGGAGCGGAGCACTCGTTTTTGCTTCAGTCCATCCTCCGCTCATCGCTCCTTAGGGCTGCCTGCTCCTCCCGTTTGTCCTTCTTCTCCTGAGAGCAGACGGAGGAGAGGAGGAGGTGATCGGAGTGAAGATAAAGATCCGAGCTTCAACCTTGATAGCGGCATGGGAGAGTCGGTGTCTGCCTAGACAAGCCCCGCTCCCTACGGGAAGGCGAAATAATATGAAACATAAGAGAAGGATGGAGGAGGGAAAAAAAGGTGCGATTGAGAGGTGTTAGGACAAGAGAGGAATAGGTGCTGGAAAGGTGTAGGTGAAGAGTCTGTGTGTTAGATGGCACAAGTCCCATGGTAGCCAACAGCGCGAGTGTGTTTTAACCCCTGCTGCTTACAAAACCTCCACCTCTGTGGTCTCCACACACACTCGAGCTACTATTTAGAAGGGTGTGGGATCTGGTGGGGCCACACCAGCGCACCTACACACTGCATTGGTTCTGAAATCTCTCTCTTTCTGCAAAAGAGCCGTGCTGTTGGTGCGTCACTGAGCGTGTGCTTTGTCCCCTTTATAAGAAGAGGAATATGATGGATTATGGGAATTAGTGCTGGTGTGTGCTGCAGGCCCGGGGCTGTATATAGGAGCACTGAAGCTGGGGAAGCGTATTGAGCTGGATTGGAGACCTTGGAATTCTCCCCTCAATGAGCCATTATATGCACAGTCCCCTCCCGCCTGCCTCACCGTCAGCCAGCATCCTTTCTCTGGTCTTATTCCGATTTCTTTATTGCTCACCTGCATTCCTCCCATTCCTGCTCCTTCTTCTTTTTTTTTCATTTACGGTCTTAGTAGACCCCCCCCAGTCCTTCCTCCATGCCTCTCCTTCTCTGTCTCTGACAGTGAAGTGATTGATGGGACTCTAGAGGCCTCAGTCTCTTCCCATCCTCCTCCCTGGAGTCCAGTGCTCTCTCTCTCTCTCTCTCTCTCTCTCTCTCTCTCTCTCTCTCTCTCTCTCTCTCTCTCTCTCTCTGTCTCTGACACACAGACACACACACACACACAACATAGGTTACCAAAATGTTGCATTGTCAACATTATCACAGTTTTCCCGGCTTTATTCTTTCTGTTTCACATTCGCTGCCTTGTGCGTTAACGTGTTAGCATCGTTTGCTAATAGCCCAGAGTTCCTGAAAGTCTTTGACCTCTTACGATCGCCCATTGACATGAAATGTTCGCCACTGTGCTTCGTGCCTACTCAAAGGAGTATTCATGCATGGACACACGCGCACAAAGACACACACTGCGGTCGTTATGTGGTTAGATTGGCGTTTGAGCAAAGGTCACGGCCAAAGCCGGGCTGCCAAGACAACCTCTGACCCCGAGAAAACACCCCCCACCCAAACGGGCAGTCTGTCACTGTCGTCAGACAGGCCAGACACGCTCGCACACATCCACGGATGCGTGTTGTCAGCTGATTACGTGCAGGTAGGCAAACGTATAATTCCGTTCATGGTCAGATGGCGGCCAAGCGATTAAGCTTAGCTCCGAAAACAAAAAAAAAAAGAAAACAATTAAAAGGAGATTACTGTCTGACCTCAAGTTAATTGGATACCCAAACCTGTAGTTGTTGATATTCACTGATAATTCAATTCATGATTTATGGAACATTCACCAATGAATTCTTTATCGGTGAACGACAACAAAAGCTTTAGTTCTAAATAAAGCTGTTTACCTCAAATAAATCTCTGCACATGGCTTTGTGGAAAACATCTAATAATATAAATCCCTATGCAACGATTTCCTCCTTGACTCATTTCATGTGTGTTTAATGTTGGCCTGCTTCCTTGCTGAGACCTTCTCCCGCGCAGCGCTGTATCTTCCCAGCAGTAAGTTGCCGTAAATCTCCAAATAAAGAATTTAGAAGGGTAAACTTGGGAACTCTGTTGCTGTTAGTGTTTGAATTAGTGAACCTGGACCGGGGGAAAAGGAAAGGGAAGCAGGAATTATCCGTGGGTTGCATCCAGGTTAGAGAGCCTGCATGTTCATCACTCAGAAAATCAACAGCGCCGCCTTGTGGTCACACTAGCCTACTGCCACAGCAGCACACTTGCTCTTTCTGATTTAATAGTCTGTAAATGCAGAAGTATTTCTGCTATATGTGTTTTTGTTCAGGTTTCTTTCCACTTTCATACCACAGCTACAACTCCTGCAGACATGTGATGTGTCACTCTGTGATGCGGTCAGTGGTGCAGTGACAGCATCTTCCCCTCCGCTGGGGTTCCACTGTGGCTGGTAAACCTTGCTAAAGAGGACCTACGTCTCCACGATGACATCCCTCGAAAGACCACCACACGCCCACTCACTTGCACCGTCACACAGACGCGCGCGTGCGCGACCTGGAAGAAAAAAGCCGTGACTCACGGAAGATGCAGACGAGAGATGTGTGTTGAGATCCCTTTCCACTGACGATTTTAGGTCAAAGTTGTCGTAACTCTGTCATTTGCTCTTCATTGAGAATGTCGAGGTTGATGTTTTTCTGTATCATAACTAAACGTGTATGTGTGTGTGTGTGCTTGTGCACAAGTGAGCAGCTGTTTCCAGCCGCGCCATCACTTTCCGTCCACGCGCACCCAGCACCATCCCCCTCCTTTTCTCATCTCCTTGCTCACTGCCTCACTCTCCCACTCTCGCACATCTCACGTGTCCTCCTTTCTTTCTTTTCTCTCTCTCTTCTTCTTCGCTCCTCTGTGCCGAGTTCCTACTCTTTTGAGGCTTACTTCCTGTTCTCTCGCAGGATGTGGGGAGGAGGTGGGGCTTGGGGGTGCGGACTGTCATGTGCAAGAAAGAGAAAGAGAGGGTGGGAGAGAATGATTCTCTAAACCATATGATTTAATAGAGTCCTCCTTTTGGTTAGAGAGAGGGAAGGAGAGTTCTTCTTTAACATAGCGTGCGCGCTCTGGCAGACGCAGACATGACCAAGACGGCAGCGATAGCAGCGAAGGACTTCACCAGTATGTGGTTGCCAGGTGAGCGTCTGTCGGCGCAGTCCCATCTTTGGTCTAAATGTACTATTGCCAATTAAGGTGTGTGTGTGTGTGTGTGTGTGGGTGTGTGTGTGCGTGTGTGTGTGTGTGTGTGTGTGTGGTCATTAATGTCATTGGGTCTAATGGGTTCCACTTAATTAGACGGCATCAAAGAGCATGGATGGATGGATGGATGGATGATGGATGGATGGATGCATTACACACCGAAGGAAAGGTCAAACTGTATCATATGGCCCTGTGTGTGTGTGTGTGTGTGTGTGTGTGTGTGTGTGTGTGTGTGTGTGTGTGTGTGTGTGTGTGCACATGCCCATGCGAGCATATTTCAGTTTTTTGTTTTTTTTTTTTTTGTACAAAAATTTAAACTTGTGCCAATAATTCAACATTCATCTCAAACGAATCAAGCTGGAAGGTTCAGTGAAATATCTCAAACGCTGTGTGAGATGAAATTATCAATCTAAAATCAGGGCAGAAGAACAGTGGACTTTAATTATCACTTCAGCGGTCAGTTTGGGGGAGAAATGTGTCATCTTACTGGACCGCGAACGTGCGCGAAACAGCACAGCGAGGCTGACTCACCGAAATTAGTTTTTAAATGTCATTTTGCACGTTTGTGATATAATTATCTGATACTGGTAAGGATAAACATTTCGATAACCCTGCCTTTGTTACAAAGTGATTTCTGGCTCTCATCTCCAAACCTGCGGCGGTCACAGCTCTGACCTACTGGGACCGCCAGCATCAACAAGCAGCGTTCAAGAACGCAAATCAGACACGGGCCGCTTCTGATTTTGTTTTAATAGGATCAACGCAGGACCTTGTTTTCCTCAGCTGAAGCCTGTTGATTGAATTTATTTACCTACCCAAGTCAAGTTCTATAAAATCAGAGCTTAATTCAGGATTATAAGTTAATTAATTAGTGAAAATGACCCATACACTCAACTCTTGTTCATTTTAGCGCATTGACTGTCTGCTTAAGTACAACAGAAAGATTCTCTGTTTTTAAAATGTTGGCAAAATATAATACAATCCATAACGGCTTAATTGAGGATATCCACAGTGGCATCTGCAGCGTTTTCTGATATCCAGAAGATACCTATCACGCTCATTTGGCATGTAAATGTCTAGCGCACGTTGCGTAGATAATAGATTAATACACAGCGCTGATAATCCGCCACCTCCAGGCCTCCTCCTCACGTTTTCAAACTCTGCATCCAGAAAAGCCTCTCTCATAGTCAGGACCTGACCCACGTCTTATCCTGTTCTCTTTATTGAGTTATTATCGGGTGATCAGCACTAAAAAGTTTCATTCTCAAGACGTGGCGTGTGTGTGTGTGTGTGTGTGTGTGTCTGTGTGTGTGTGTGTCTGTGTGTGTCTGTAGGGGCAATACCCTAAGGACAATAACAGAAACAGTTGTTCCTTTTTTCATTGCATCATTTATTCATGACACCAGGATTGTTCAGTGTAAAACTGGGCTTGTTTTCGTTACTGTGAGTCCGTACGCAGACCCAGGGCTCAGCAGATGCTGTAAAAGTTTAATCACAGATGAAAGCCACTGCGGATAAATAGTAAATTAAGGTTTTATGCAAGGCCATGTTGAACAGAGGCAACATGATGTGTCTTGGTCAGGAATTTGGACGGATTCTGTAAAACTCTCCAAATGTCCATTTAAACATCTGTCTGCATGGAGTCAGATGGGCTGTGTGTGTGTGTGTGTGTGTGTGTGCACGTGCAGCAGCGCGTTGTAAAAGTTTCACTACAGTAATAGAGAGGGAGTGAGAGAGTGAGAGAACAGGCTAATATTAATAGCCGCACTGACAGTAAGTGTTGGGTTTAGCTCTCCGTGTTCAACCGAGTACAGGGGAAGTCAGGAGGGGAAGTGAGAAAAAGGCACAGCATCTTGATATACTGCCCCACCACTGTATTACTGACCACATTACCCTCCTCACTACTGTCTGCAGGCCATTTTTAACTATGAATCAACTCACACACCTTTCCTGGTTGTCCCGCTGGCGGTGCAGGAGGCAGCGTGTCCCGAACTGGGCATGACAGCAACTTTATGATCACCTTTGAATTCGGTTGATACTCGTATTGACAATGACCGTGCACCCGTTTTGAACATGAGCGTCATGGGGGGGGGGGCTGTTGGCGTGCAGATTTGACATTGAGCAAAAGTGGAAGTCCAAAGCCTTTCCATAAAACAGTCGCAGTGCCTCAAAGTTCAGGCCAAAAATAAATGAACCAGATGCTTGCACACACGCACACCAAATTAGGGTTTTTTTTTTTTTTTTTTGGCGGGAGGACAATCTTGTGGTCGCTACATGAAGTCAGATTGTCGTCGGGTTAACTTCTCTATCTGATCACCCTTCCCCTGTGGACACCATCTGTTCACACATCTGTATGCATAAAACACGTGATTAAATGTGGTTTTGGACAGGGCGTGGCTGTTTACTCCTCCTTGTTTTTGTAATGGCCGCACAGATCTGAAGAGTAGTTATTTCAAGTGTCATCATTTCATTCACGGTGAATTAATGAAAAAGTGCGTCTCTGCTGCCCCCTGATGGTAGGAGACGGGCCTGATGCGTGTCTGCCTGCTTTCAATAGAACTTAGATTCAGTGTTGTGTTATAATTATAAAAAGACAGTGATAGACTGAGGCAGGAGAGGGTTTGGCTGTGTGTCAGTGTTCCCTTGTGAGAAAATACTGAGCAAGAACTGATAGTAGGAGTGGAGAATGGCGGGACAGAGAGAAAAAAGGAGGGAGAGAGGGAGGAGAGTTTATTATGCAGGTGGCAGATATAATTAGTTGGTCGTTGGGCAGATTTGCATGTTTTCACAAAAGGGAAGTAGCTGTGCATGCATGCGTGTGTGTGCATGTATGTGCGTGTGTGTGTGTGTGTGTGTGTGTGTAATTAACTCTTACCCTACAATATAAAAAAAGTTTCAGACGAACACAACAAAAAATCTTATACAGTTTGTGGTTTCAGGTGGATACACAAACACAAACATAAACACACACACACACACACATACACACACACACAGATCACCACATATCCTGTAACAAAGCACGTTTACTATTTTTTCACCATCACAATGCACATAAACGTACACTCCCATATCCAGACTGAATTAATTCAGTTTTAAGATCTCTCTTTCTCTCTCTCTCACACACACACACACACACACACACACACACACACACACACACACACACTTTCTGCCAAGATGCTGAATTCCTGTAGTCTGAAGTGAAAGCTTTGAATTCTTGCATCAATTCCTACGCTGGCTGTGGGACTGTCCCAGTATCAGGAAGTGATGTCGTCTTTAAATGAACGACACAAACAGGAGACGTTTCAAAGCTGAATGACTCCCACGTAGCGCACAAGTTAAATTTAGAAGTCAATACCTTTGGTCAGCCTACTCTTATGTACACCCACAGATTGGAAAGAGTGAATGAACGTGCACGTTGGCCCAGTCAGTAACCTGAAAACACTCGTGCCCGATCAACACCCCAGCCACTCTTTTTCCCCGTTCGTCATCAAGATTATGATCAGTGCGAGTCTCTGCATTTTCTGCCTCTGTCTGCACCTTGCGTCTCATGGCGTTCAGAGCTGACTTGTTTTTGTGTCTTTCCTTCTGCAGATATCAGGATGTCTAAGTCAGCAGAGGTGGAGAAAGCAGGGGCGAACTCACCATTGGAGGGTGCAGGTGAGACGCGCTGTGCTGGGCTGCTTGTTTGAGAACTCATGGGCTGTATTATAATTTCTTTTTTTTTTTTTTAAATACTTGACACATAAGCTCATGGGCTGAATGGGCTCAGATCAGTTTCTCACTTTTTCCTCTTCCTCCTACACAGATTCAGAACGCAACGGACCTGAATCAAACCACCAGGTACGTGTGGCTCTCAGATCGCCACCCTCATCTTCCATCAGTTTTCAGATACATTTGCTGCTTCGCTCCTTTCTTTTTACACATTATGGTCAAAGGTATGAGGCCAAACGTATCCGGTTATGGTCAAAGTCACCTTTGTAGCATTTTGTCTTGATGATTTTAAGCAAGTTTTTATGTTAGAGGCGGTCCATTGTGTGTGTGTGTGTGTGTGTGTGTGTGTGTGTGTGTGTGTGTGGTTGTGGAAAACAAACGCATAAATTGTGTTTTTTTTTGGTTTGATCTTCGTAAACGTGTGCGTTTCTCCTCTGCCGTAGGTTCAGCCAATGAAAATCAGCCCCTTTCCTCTGTCACCGAACCTGAACAGCACCAACAAGGTGAACGTGATCATTGTGTGTGTGTGTGTGTGTGTGTGAGACTGAGCTGCCTGTGCATGTCTCTGCATATGTCTGGGCCTTTGTGTCGAAAACGTGACACAATAGGTTTATTGACAGTATAGTTGCCTCAGCTTTCAGTTCTGTTCATTCAGTGGCTCTTTTGTCGCGGAGAGTCATAATGTGCCGACTCTCCGCCCAGCCTTGACTGTAAACAGACCCGCTGGGAGCATGATGGCACTCTCACACCACGTGAGACCCCACAAAGCGTGCTCGGAGTTTAAATAAATCTATGATGCTGTAACTTGACCCCCCTCAAAACATAAACTCTTTTATTTGCATACCACACAAGATATGCAAATCAGGAAGGCAGTATAAACACGCCTGACCCTGGGAAAAAGATCATCCTTTTGAGCGAGAAAAAGCAGGTTTCCCCACACAGACGGGACAGCTTCGATGTGACTAATTAGAAACTGAAAATTACAATCACACTTGAATATCCAGCGCTGCCGATCATGATCTTAAATATCCAGGTAAGGCTCTGCAGTACTTTTCGACCTGTGCGTTTCTGGCCTATTCCCCTCCGTCTTGTCTTTCTTTATCGTTTCTCAAACTTACAGCCCTGGTTCTGTTTGGAGGGTTTGTCCTTTCTATACTTTTTTTTTTTTTTTTTCAACTTCCTCCTGTTTTCCACAGAATAAGATGGAGGAATGTGGCGAGATGTCCCCCTCTCTTCCTCTCTCTCACGGACCGACCCCTTCGCAGACAGCCCTGCAGCACACACAGCTCATGCTAACCAGCTCCCAGCTAGCAGGGGTAAGACAGACTCGCGCTGTGTGCAGCAGTCGCCCAGACTTGCTTGGCTTTTTACTCCGCTTGCAGCTCTTGCATTTCATGCTTTCTTTCTCTCCTTTGTCTATTTCCTTCGTGCCTCTTTTCCTCTGCTCTCTTTTCTGTCTTTGTTTCTTGTCAGTTGACGGCTTTGTTGCCGGCGCAGCAGCAGTTGTTGCTGCAGCAGGCTCAGGCGCAACTCCTGGCTGCGGCCGTGCAGCAGTCGAACGCAGCCCACGCCGCTCACGCTGCCCATGCAGCTGCCCAAGCCAATCAGCAAGCTCAGGCCGCTGCAGCAACAAACCACCAAGCCCAGCAGCATCAGCAGCATCAGCAGCAGCAGCAGCAGCAGCAGGGGGGCCAAACAGGCCAGCAGGCCCAGTCGCAGTCCCAAGGACAGGGACACAGCACGCAGGAACTCACGGCTCAAAGTGTCCCTGTCCCGGCTCCGCCGCCGCAGCTTACGCTCTCACAGCCGATTCAGCTCACTGCCCAGGTACTGAGAACCAACGGAACCCGTTTCCTGATGAGTAACTTCATTGAGAAAACAGCCACGCAATGGTTTTTTTTCTCGCACGTCGACAAATTTCGTGATTCAGAGTTTCCACCTTGCGCGAGTACAGTGTGAACGAGCGTTCCCTCCTACTTTCAAATCCGCTCGTCTCCTCGACGAAGCCCCGTGTCAGCGGTTGATACCTGCGTTCTTTGCTCTGCCCATTATCCTTGATTTGAACAGGACATTCAGCAGTTGTTGCAGCTCCAGCAGCTGGTGTTGGTGCCTGGACACCCGCTACCGTCTCCTGCCCAGTTCCTCCTCCCACAGGCTCAGCAGGGCCAGCAAGGTGGGACCACCCCACTGACATCAGCTCTTCTTCAATCTTGAACACATTGACTATTTTTTAACAAACCGTACATAACACGTTTGGTTGGTTTTTTTTTTTTCAGGACTCCTGTCGACACCAAATCTTATTCCGCTACCTCAGCAAAACCAAGGGAGCCTGCTGTCCGCTCCTGGCAGAATGGGACTCCAAACACAGGTACGAGGAAACTTTCATCATTCGCTTAGCGGAAAACCAGAGACTCTGCTGCTCTTTCATCTCCATTTTCCGCTGCATTCTTGCTTTCATTTCCGCCGCAGCGAGACAAGAGCGCGGAGGTGGGCAGCGGCGGAGGCATGACCACGGTGCCCACGGTGACTTCTCATCCGGAGGAACCCAGTGACCTGGAGGAGCTGGAACAGTTTGCCCGCACTTTCAAACAGAGACGCATCAAACTGGGCTTCACGCAGGTAGGCAGAGACACCTACTGCACGAATGCGCTTGTGGCATTTGCATTGGATGTTTCGCGCTCTGCCTTGGTTTTTTTCTAAATTTGTACTCCTCCACCAGGGAGACGTAGGCCTGGCTATGGGAAAGCTGTACGGCAACGATTTTAGTCAGACTACGATCTCCCGCTTTGAAGCCCTCAACCTGAGCTTTAAGAACATGTGCAAGTTAAAGCCGCTCCTGGAGAAGTGGCTCAACGACGCAGGTCAGCCCTCGCCGGCGCGACAGTTGTAGATTCACATTGGCGAATGAGCGCGCGCTTGGGTAATGATCAGCCTTGACCGCGTGGATGCTTTCCTCCACCAGAGACCATGTCGATAGACAGCACCCTGCCAAGCCCCAGCTCTCTGTCCTCGCCCACTCTAGGCTTTGATGGGATTCCCGGTCGCCGCAGGAAGAAGAGAACCAGCATTGAAACGAATGTACGTGTGGCCCTGGAACGCGCTTTCATGACGGTAAGACGATGACCTTCGCTTCGCGACCTTTCCGCCCAGCTTTGGGGGAAAAAGGTCTGACTTTGCGGCTTCTCTGGCAGAACCAGAAGCCTACCTCAGAGGAGATCATGCTGATCGCCGAGCAGCTCAACATGGAGAAGGAGGTGATCCGGGTCTGGTTCTGCAACCGCCGGCAGAAGGAGAAGCGCATCAATCCCAGCAGCGCCACCCCTCCCCTTCCCAGCCAGCCCCCGTCTGCCCCGGCAACGCACAAACCGCCCTGCTACAGCCCTCACATGGTAAAGCTAATCTCTGTATCAGGGGTGGGCAATTATTTAGCCTGAAGGGCCACGTTGGGTTTTAGATCTTGATGAAGGGGCCGGCCAGGTGGTGCAGGAAACTAACCCCCCAAATGAGGATCGGAGGTTAGCTAAAAATCCTGCTTGATGGACTGTTGACTGAGAAAATATTTTGAGCCTGTAAACTGGTCCAACTAGAGATTGATGATGAATCTCCAAATGATGTTTGGCCCCGCCTTCTTGAGAGGACACGTTAGCATGCTAGGTGAAGGGGGTTCTGAACCTTTTTCTAACCAATCAAGCTGACAACCCTCTTCATTTGGCTTTTGGATAAATTATTGTGAAGACTCTGCAGGCCGGATTAAATGGTTCATCGGGCCACATGTGGCCCCCGGGCCTTAGTTTGCCCACCTCTGCTTTACATGATGGTCATTGTTGACACAAGCGTGTGAAATAAAGCTGCGCCTCGGCGTTTATTTGCAAAAAACAGATTTAATGGCGACCACCTGCGTTTCGGTTTAACCGACAATAACCCCCCCATCTCTCTCTTCCAGATGTCCAGTCAGCTGTCGCAGGCTGTGACCAGTCTCAGCAGCACAACGCCGACCACCATGTCCTCCGTCTGCCCCCTGACCTCCAGCCTCACCTCCACCCACCCCTCCCTCAGCTCCGCCCCATCTCCGGTGACTCCTCCCCCTCCCCGCAGCACGGCCAGCCCGGCCACTCCCAGCCACAGCACGCTCAACCTCAACACAGGGTAAGAGATCACCCCGAGCGTCACCGTACTTCAGTAAAGTTGTTTTCCTCGTTATTAGCCACCGATGGCGAGGATGCGCACATGAAAACCGAATTTCTATACATTATATTAGTAACAAATGCTATTCTTTCATCTTTAACACGTTAGATTACAGTCGTTAGAGGTCATTACTGCTCAGATTAGAGTGATGCGTTGAGGCAAAGCTTTTTCGGCGCACGTATTTACGGAAGCTACGCTGCACAATGCTCGTTTCACCTGCAGTTTGGAGTAAACGGCTGATACGCACGCACGCATCGATCGCTTGTGCTCAGACACGCGCACACACACACTGACGTGCCAACATGCAAACGGGAACCACTGCTCCCACAGCGCAGCAGTGCTTTATAACCCTGTGTGTGTTTGTGTGTGTGGTTTTTGTGTCCACAGCTTATGGCGTATGGGTAAAAAGAACGGTGACGTGTCTAACTACATCACCGATTTTGCTGCAAACTTGAGGTGAATGCGACAGCGACACACCCGTTAATGCACAGGACACCACACACTGACTCTCCCCTCTGGATTTGAACACGCTGTAACTGTGTAATTAACGACGCCTGTGGTGTTTATGACACTCCCTCTCTTGTCTACACGTCTGCAGCCCAACTGCTCCTCTTGATGCTGTTTGAGAGCTGAATTTGTCCTCTGCTTGTCCTTACTGCTAAACCTGCTTTTCTTTTTTTTCTCACCTTTTCCCCTCCGCACGTCTGTGTTCCTATGTGTGCTTGCACATGTGTGGTGCGGCCTGCGTGTGTGTGTGTGTGTGTGTGTGTGTGTGTTACACAACAGGAACACTGTGATGGGAGTTAACACGGGGATGAGCCAAGCCCTCCTCGGTAACAATCCCCTGGCCACCATCCAAGGTGTGTGAGAAAAAGACACAGTGTAATCGCTTTATTTATTACAGGAGAGAGCAAAAACATAACACCGCGGATGAGCAGAGGGTAATTAAAGCCTACGCTTCGGGGTAGATTTGTGCTTTATTAAAACTTAAAATTTAACGATGATGGAGAAGATCTTTGCGCCCTCTGACTTATTCCGTATACACAGACACACACACTTCAGTTCTGCTCCTTTAAGGAAAAGAGTGACCCTCAAATGTCCGTCAGGGCTCGTTTTTAACCTCTGTGGGCTCGGAAGAATCGGAGAGGTGTGTCAGAAGCAGAAGTGTGACCCCGATGGTGATGAGTTATGCGCGGCAGGTGATTCAGATCTCACACTCCACTGCAGGCTGCAGATATAGATGAATAGGTGGTAGAGATTCTTTCTTTTGCTCACTCTAAGCGTGACGTGACCAGAGGCAGAAGAGCTTTTGAAAAAAACGGGAACGATAGGTTGCTTCTCATTTGGTACCATCTATTAATCCATCCCATTGAGTACGTGTGTGTGTGTGTGTGTGAGAGAGACTGGTCATGTGGAGGTGGCGATGGGGACGTTGTGTGTGTGTTGTCTCAGTCAAGTTCATCCTTTCATCTTTTTCCTTCAGTCATACTTCCAAAGCTCACTAAAGCGTCTTTGTGTTTCTTGTAGTTCATCTAACTCTTTCTGGGATCTGTGATTCATTTGTATGTGAACACATGCAGCAAAATACACATTGCTCGCACGCACACACACACACAGACACACACACGGCGCTAGTGAGACATCGATCTCCAAGGAGCCAGAAATAACTTCATCAAATGTAGCCCCGGCAAACCACATAATCCATTTCAGCCATGGGGTGTTTGGAGCTCTTAATGTTTTAGTTTTGGTTTGGTTTTTTTTTTTTTATTTCCAATGACAAAACATTTTCCAAGTGATCACAAATATTAAATCGCACTCTTACGTGGCCCCCAGGGGGCACAGAAGAAGCCCCACGTACAACACCAGCCAGGGCCGGTCATCAGCATGTTTCCATGACAACAGACCACTCGCGTTACCTGTTGCGGTGCCTTATGTGAGATTATGTTTAATTTATCACCATTTTTTGTTGTTTTCTCTGTTCACACATGACGTGAGCAGCCCTTTGGGTGTGTTCAGAGAACGATGGTGACAAACTCAGACCTGGTTATGGTTTGTTTTGATGTTTTTATTACTTTTGTTGATGATTAAAAGGACCATTGCTGCCATTTTACTGTTATATTTAAATATATTCAATCTTTTTTTTTTTTCTCTCTCAGCCCTAGCAGCCAGTGGTGGCCAGCTGCCTCTTTCCAGTCTTGAGGGTGGCAGCAAGGTCATGCTAGGGGCCTCCGGAGGCCAGGGAGGGGGCCTCCCTTCCTCCCTGTTCCTCAACCACCCGGCCCTCCTCCACATGGGCCAGAACCCCGGTGCCGGACTGATCAGCGCCGCCGTTGCCAAAGCCTCCCAGTCCTCACCTTTCCCCTTGGCCAGCAGCATCAGCCCCACTCCTTGCTCCCCGTCCCCCTGCTCAAGTCCCGCCTCTTCCTGCTCCTCCAGCGAAATGGCTCACAGCCCACCGTCCCTGGGCGGAGCTAAGATCGAGTGACCAACCCACCGGCCAATCACAGAGGAGGAGGAGGAGCAAACGGTCAACCTCACCTTTCACACCAAAGCTATCTCTTACTCTCTCCTGCGCTCTTCTTCTGTTTGTTAGTTGTTGTTTTTTTTCACAGAGGCTCTCTCGCTCCTTCTCTCCTGGTCTTTCGATGCCAAAAATACACAGAATGAAAGAGGAGAGAGGGAGGGAAAGATGTGAAAAAAAAGAGGAGAAGGCCGGAAAGAGGAAGACTGAAACCAAAAATCTTTATCTATCAGACAGGGAGGAGGCAGCGTGGAACTTTTTATGTCACGCGTGACGTCCCTCTGCAGTCTTTCACTCTGAAGCAAAACCCGTGACTCTTGAAAAGAAAGACGGAATAGGTGCACGTTGCAGCGCATAAACCAAAAATGATAAAAATATAATTTTAACGTTTGACAAAAGGAATGGCGGCAAAGACATGAAGGACTGAGGAGGACTGAGCTTTTTTTGGTTTTTTTTTATCCTTTATTCTTTTCTCGAAAAGCTGCGGGTCTGAAGGAAAAGAAGGAAGGAAGCGTTTAAACCAAAAATGTACCTGTGGACGAGGCAGAGGAGGAATACACAATGACAAAAAAATGACAACCATACCAAAATCCCAAATACCAAAAATACGGAGAGAAAAGCTTTATTCAAAGGACGTGTATATACGGAAGCTATCCAGGACCAGGACTCTCTCTCTCTATGTCTCTCTCTCTCTCTCTCTCTCACACACACACACAGACACACACACACCTTGCTATCCATTCATCCCGTTTTGCCATCTTGTCCTGTTCAAGTGTCTGGTGGTCGATGTTTGGGTTGATCATTTCTGTTGAAGAACTGAAGGTGTTGATGAACGACTGTCTTCTCTGCCGCGGCTCCTGCGTTAGGCTCTCTACCTACCTCTGCTCCTAAGAGTTTAGAAGAGCTTTTCCTCTTTCTGCTCTCTGACAGAGTTCTCGGCCGTCTTCGGAACCTGTCGCTTTTTAAATTTTTTTTTAAGGAAATTATTTATTCGTGTCCTTTTTTTTTTTGATCCACCTCTTATTTATTGTTACGGTCTCATCGGTCATCATCATTCATCATCGCCATCTCCGTCACGCGTTGCTGTCGGGGCATCTTTTGTGTGCGATTGTTGTGCGGCTTTTAGTGCAGGAACACAGACGATGTAGGTGGAATGATGAGCGTGTTCAGGCCTCACCAAGTGCCACAGATCGAACCTAGAGCGAACGTGAGGTTATTTAAGTGTAAATTCATTTATTGCCACCTAAAAATATCCTCACTTTTTTAGGAACTGGGGTTTGCGCGCAGAAAATGGTGCTTGGTACAAGCGGCGGCCATCTTCGGAGAGGTTGACAGAGAGCTCTGATTGGATTCTTAAGCTAATAACTGCTGGAACTGAAGGATAACGAAGTCAATAAAGCCAAATTTTAGTCACAGTTGGTGTCTGACGCCGCCGGACACTTCAGACACGTTTACTGATGTTCTCAGCTTCTGTCATCATTTTTCCATCATCATTTTCCACCTCAGACTGCCATTAAAATGTCAACTGGAAACCAAAGCGTTCAGACCGACTCCGGCTCGGGTTCAACAACACAATAAAGACGCAGGAGGAGACGCCAGAAGGAGGAGATTCAGTCACCGCAAGCCTCTGGGTGTGACTTCCTTCACCTGGCCCGTCCAAAACAAAAAAAAAGAGAAACAAACCCTCGGGGAAGCTTTATTTATGGAACCCATTCGTGATTCCACACCCCGAGGAAGGAGGGCGCACCAGGACGGGCAAGCGAGGGACGCAGACCCACTGCAGTGGTAACAGCAGGCGTCACGCTTCCGCTGAAAGGATACCAAAAATAAACCAAAACCAAAAAAACCCCACAAACATAAGGAATAACCAAACCAAAAAATCCCCCCCCCCCTCAAAACCAAATGTGGCTGGAGGGAGGAGGGGAGGAGGACACAACCTAGGAAAAGAAGGGAAGCTGTCGCATCTCTCCGTCTGTCTTTTAGCTTTAGGGCTGTAACATTGCCCCCCCAAACCCCCCACTCTGAAACTGTAGCATGGATGGAGGGATGGACAGACGAGTCCTCCCCTCCTCTAGTTCCCCAGCTCGGCGCTCTGGTCCTGGATGGAGCTAAACGCAAATGACCTCACTGAACTGAAATCTTCTACGACAAAAAAAAAAAAAAAAATCTGTTTTTATATTTCCGTTGGTTGGTTCTGATTGTTTTATCTCTGCTGTGTCTCTTGATGCCGTTTTCTGTACTGTACTTTAGTGCTTACTACTCATTTGGAATAACGTACTCGCTTACTTACTACAAGAGCTCCTTATTTTTTTCGTAGTCGTGCTAGAGATTTTTATCAGGTGGTTGGAAAAAAAAAATACTGTGAAAATTTAGCTTCCAGATTTTTATTATTAGAGGAGGAAACCGACTGTCCCGGCAGAGCAAAAGACACTCGAAAAAGCCAAAAAAGAAGAGGTGAAAAGGACCCCCACCCAAAAAAAAAAAAAACAACGCCAAACCAAATACTGAAGCTAACCAAACTGAGAGGAAGAGGAGGGGCCCTCTCTGCAGGAGGGCGGAGCTCCAAGTCAGCTCGTCCGAGGCCAAAGCGTGTGCGTTTTTGCGCGGTTTCTGACGGCCAAGGCAGAAGATCTTTCAAGGAAGAGCTCGCCGCTCCGTGACCGTAGTCACGCCGGTCGATGCCCCGGGGGCCGAGGGCCGACACATCCAAAGAATATTTGGTTTGATCCGCACCAGAAGAAGAAAACAGTCGAGAATCATTTCACCAACCGAGCGTTAGCTGTGGGGTTTGCACCGGAAGGTGAAACTTTAACTCCACACTGACTCTTAGACGGAATGTATCTATTAGTGCGTCTATAGATTTTGTAGATGAAAAAAAATCTATGTTCTACTGCTTACTTATCGCTAATGTATTAAAAAGAAAAAGAGAAAAAAACTTACAAAAAAGACTTTGAGGAAAAAAGAAAAAACAAACTGATGATAATAACTTGATTTTAGACCAAAAATTTTAACTATCTCTCTTTGGACTTTTTGTTTATTTCTCCTTATTAAGATGATTTAGACTTTTGATTGTACTATTTATTCAGGGTACGGTTGATTATCTGTTTTTTTGTTTGTTCGTTTGAATTTTCTCACTATTTATTGGGTAATTTATTTCTTGGGGTGCTGTTTTTCATATTCTGGGATGTATTTTTGATGTTTTTTTTTTTTTTTTTTTTTGCCTCTTGCTGACTTTAAACCAAATAGGAAATGCAAGCACCTGTCCCGTCAGGATCTAATAAGAGGAAATTGGTATTTTCTCTTCCTGACTGGGACAGCATGAGTGGCAGCGCTGCGTGGACAAACACCTCATCCCTTACAGGAGCTTTTGAGGTTTTTTGCAGCTCCAGACGCGCAAATGCGACGCGATGGTAGGTTTGCCTTTTCCAAGGGATTCCTGCATGAGGTGTTGTCTGGGACGCAGCGCTCCGTCCGTTTCTTTCCTCCGCAGGGGGAACACACTGAAAGCTTTACAGCTACACAACCAAAAAAAAAAAAAAACAAACTCCACAGATCGACTGACGCAAAAGGCTCCGGTTAACTAAAGGGGAAAGGACGAAAGCGGGGACGATTTTGGTTTCGAACCTGTGAATCACTCTCCGGCGGCCTACTGTCTCTTTTCAGTTTCACCTGTATCTCTTTCTTGTTTCGGTTTAGACTTTTTCCATCGTCCACTGAAGGATGTAAAAGAGAGATAGTTCATCATATACCTCATGTTCTTTGATGATAAACCAAATAGATGAAGACTTTAAATCTGGGGTTCGAGCGGGGGTCGGGGAACTGGGTCGGCGTGTGCGGACTGTGTGTTTGTGCGGCTCGGGGGCGGCCGTGGCAAAGCTAGTTGAAAGCTAATCAAGCTAATGGAGCTAAAGAAGAGATTGGGTTGGTGCAGCAGGGACTGAGAAGATTAAACTGGCCAAACTGGTTGATGCTCCAGTGCATGCACACACACACACCCTCACACATCCCTTCCCCCCCCATGAAAACACCCCCGCTCCCTGTGTTGAGCTTTAAATGCGGCCCTCTCTTCACATCTGCCCCTCACTGCTTCCTCCTTGTCAAGCGCGGACTGTGACTTTAAAGCTGCTCTTCGACACAGATCCACGCTTCGTGCCTCAGAGCAACTTTTATCACCAAGGTCACCAAGCCCTCCCTCTTTCTCTCGGCCTTCAATGTGTGATGAGGGGGCTTATTGGCTGGTTGATGTCCATGCATTGTTACCACGGAGCGCCGCGGGGCAGGTAGCTCTGGAGCGGCTGAGACCGAGGCTGCTAGATGACACACACAGACATCTGTCACCCCTCTTGTGTGTGTGTGTGGGTGTGTTTGGGTGTGTTAGGAGACGTTAGAAGATGGGGGCAGCGGCGTGCATGGCTGGTGTATGACTTGCATTTTCCTCTGATGTGGGAGCAGTCAGTCATCCAGCTTTGTTTCTGACGGGGTTCTTAGCCGTGAACCTCAGGGTCTGAAGGGGCTGTAACGCGTAGATCTCCATGCTGGGAAAACCCCCTTCGTGAATGATACCAAAGTCAAATCCTGCCATGGGATCAGGCAGCCCTTTAAAGGCTGAGGTTCACCTGAGTGTTCCTTCAGAAACGCCACTTTTTATTTCTGTCTCTCTGTGTTTCTCTGCACTTTACAGCACATATATAACTATAGATTAAAAAAAAACACCAACTACAATGTAAACTCTAAACTGATTATGGTTCAGGTAGTTTTTTTTTTTTTGTTATTTTTTTTTTTTAGAATTTCCTCCTCTAATTGGCGACTGTGGAAACAGACATTGTCAAGCCTTGAAGTTAATTAGATTTTATTTGTTAGTGTGCCAAGATAAGAATCTTTCCTTAATCAAAGCTCATGACAGCTTTAATAATAAAGAAGATAAATATACATATTTAAAAGTGAAGGGCTTGAGGATTGTGGTTTAGTTCTTGCAGTCTGGTGAGGATGCCACCAAACTTACTGCACCTCTACCATAAAGATGCAGGAGGTGTCACCTCCTTAATTTTTGATTAAGAAAAAAAGGACAAAAAAAGAAAAATGACAGAAAATGATTCTATTTAGCTCGCCGTAACACACCACTAGGGGGCGATAGAGAGGCCACCAGCCATCTTTATTTACATTCTGGTCACACTTATTACATTAAGAGGAGAGTGTTTTAATGTTCTCTAATTCTCAGCAACAGAAAGAAAAAAGCAATTTAAGCAAAGCTGAATTAGATGGAAAGGCTGGAGAAACACAGTGAGCAGAGCAAAGAAAACAACAGATGCACGAGCTGCTTCTTCCTCTTCCTCCTACTCTTGTTCCACCACGCACGCACGCACACAACACACGCACATGCTCTTTCTCTCCATCACCCCTTTTCTTCTCTCTCTGCAATACAGCTTTAGTCCAAAGGTTTCTCCAGCAACACAACAGCGCGAGTCAGACGTTAAAGACTAAAACCAAAGATCTCTAACATGACTTTTCTCTTCAACGCAAGGCCTTCATGACATCCTCTTCCTCTCTCTCTCTGTCTCTCTCTCCTTTCATCCTTCCCCATCTGCTCTCCCACAACCCCTCTGTCAAATAGCGAGCCGGTCGGTGAAGCATTAACCTCAGCTATCCAAAGGGGAATAATAATAATAATAATGGTGATAATTAAAAATGACGATGATAATGAAATGTATATTTTTAAGTATTTGTCATTGGAAAAAAAATCTTAAGCTTCTCATAATTATGATGCTGATGATGAAGACAGCGATGGTGACGATAATGATGATGATGATTCTCTTGGTATCTTTGTAGCTGTTCTGATCCTTCTTAAGTTCTTGTCCTTTCTGCTCGTGCTGCCAGAGTACTGCTTTACCCCCCTTTACCCCGCCCCACCCTTTCATTTGGTTACCTAATGTTTGGCCCTAATGTCTACCTGTCTGACCTTTAACCCCCCCGTGTGTGTGGGTGTGCGCGTGTTTGTCTAGACCTACGTGTGCATGAGTGTGTGACAGGACCTGGTTGCAGCCGCCAATTAGTAACAAGGGAAAAAAAACCTCCCTTGTTCTTGGTCCTGGCAGTGTTGAACAAAACTGTTTGCCAACTTCCTAATATACAAAGCTTTAATTCCTCCTGTTACAACAGTCAGCTTCTGTTCATAGGTTTGTGAGCGTGTGGGTGTGTGTTGGTGTGCAAATGTGTTTCTCCCACTGTATCTTCCTTCCAGTAAACACGTTCCCAACACCCCTACCTTTCCCAGGCCTCCATTTGCCTTTTTCTGTCACACTCTTCTTCTCCCTTGTGGTAGCAAGTTAGCCTTTTAGTGTACTTATCTTGAAAACCAAAAAACAAAGAAAAATAATTCTACTTGTTCATTGTACAGTGTTGTTCATTTTAAGTCATTTTTGTAACTGAAAGTGTTTCATTCATCCAAATAAAACAGGAAACAAAACTTTGCAATTTATTCTCCTTCTGTATCTTGTGCATTTATCCCCTACAGAGTCAATTCTTATATTTTTTTTCGTCTAAAAGCTCAAGAGCAGCTAACGCTGCTCAGTCTCTAACCGGCAATACTTCCTAACGTGTAATGTGGTGCGTCATAACGGTAGAGGGCGCTATTGTACCAAATATGTTTCCATATACGTCGGCTGTGTCCGCTGAACTCTAATGTATTATCAACACTTTTAACAAATGTAAAAAATAACAAAAGCTTTAAAAATGAAATTATTATTTTATTCAAATTTAACTTCCCATTATTTTTATATATTGCCAACCACTGTCAACATCAACCACTCTATGCATGGATGTAGTTATATTCAGTTCTACATTATCAGTTTTAATCTTTATACAAAAATCTTCATACGTGAGTTTTTTTATCAGTGTGTTTATTCAGCCCCAATTGTACAACTAGTATGCAAAACATTCACAGCTCCTAACCTGTCAAAATATTGAGCTTTTGTCTTTCAGTAGAGTGTATCATTTAGCATTTTTGACCAGATGTTTTGATTTCATAATTGGTGTCATTTGTTTTGTTTGTTTTTTTTTTTAAAATATTGCATCTGACATCTACTTTGCCTAAAGAAAGGATGTTAAAGAAATAATTAGTAAGAACATCTCACACACTATTACATAGTTTTATTGTAACAGTAAAATGAAGACCGCAGATTACAATTTTCACTGATTTCGGCAAGTTGCTCTAAGATAATTTGTTCAGGTATGAATAGTGAAAGTATGATATTTGATCTCCACACAACTGCAGGCCTCCAGAGGTGTGTGTGTGTGTGTGTGTGTGTATCCTGTGTTGTCACCCAGCAGACTTGGGGCAAAAAAAAAGGAAAGAAAAGATCATCTTCCTCGTTTTTTCTCCACTGAGTCATGAGACATCTGCTAAATAACAAGCAGTGCTGTAAAAACTCTGGCCTTTCGACCAAACGCGTGAGCGTCTCTGACTTGTTTGTCGTCTCTGTCCTTCTCCTCCTCCTCCTACTCCTCCTCCTTTCTCTTCCTCCTCTTCTTCAACCTCCGTCCCTTTTAACCACCTCTCTCTCAGCCTGTCTCCCTCTGTCTTGCTCCCCCCTGCTGGGTGGCCCAGTAGGTGGATGATTAGGTAGGATGCTGGAGAGTGTAAGTGTGACAGCTTTCAGACACCCACCTCTGAGCTGAGTCATGGATGGCGGTGGTGAGCATGTGATCTTATCACCACGGTGACTTGGGAAGATCTGGGTAGCCATGTTGCATCAGTACATTTGTTCTTTTTCAAAGTGGAGACATTTTGAAGATAAATATTAATATATTGTTGATATCAATTAAATGTAAACCATTCCTTCTACATTATTAGTTATTAGATTAGTGCCTACAAAAGCCTTGTCTTCTAGTTTAACATATTCTA
Organism: Pao palembangensis; assembly: GCA_015343265.1. NCBI lineage: Eukaryota > Metazoa > Chordata > Actinopteri > Tetraodontiformes > Tetraodontidae > Pao > Pao palembangensis. The sequence goes on along the minus strand of CM027088.1, from coordinate 2,283,174 downwards.
ATCACACATTAGTGACAACAACAATATAACGATGTTTCATCTCATAGTTTTGAGATACAATTATCCTTAATATGCACTGTGTGCTCAAAGGTGCTTGATTTCTTTTATAAGGTCCCCTCAGCCCGAGGTAACCTTAACAAAAAGAAAAAGTGACTCCTAAACAACTTAAATAGCCACGTTTACATTTCTCTTCCTCTCTTTGAGCACTAATAGTTTTTTTAAAATTCCAGAAATGTCGCCTCAAACACCTTTCGTAGATGAAGGGTTGTTGCTATGTAACAGCAGCAAATTCAAATGTTGTAATGCCTGTGCGATGTCGTTTTTTTTTTCAAGGAGGTACTAAATGATAACGCTCATGGGCATCGTAGCGTTCCGCATCGCATTCTTGGTGGATTAAATGTTCGTGTTCTATTGTGTGGATCCTGTAAAGTCGCTCTGTGTGACTGTAAAACCGCCAGCTAATGAGGCTCGTAACCGGAGGAGGAGATATCTGGTTAGATGAGGAGTCGGTTAACAGTGTAGTAGCTCTACTGACCTTGGAAGAACCCCAGCACAGGTACGCTGGCAAACCCACAGGAGTGTGTTTGTTGCACCTGGAAACAGAATGCCAGCTGTCAGATAAAGCAGACTGTGTGTGTGTGTGTGTGTGTGTGTGTGTGTGTGCGCGTGTTCTTGTACTTGCTTCATGCTGAGTACCAACTGAGGGTTAAGAGGTGGTTTTAAGGGTTATAGGTTAGGGTTAGGGGGTTAGTTGATGTTTAATGTTAGGCTAAGGGGCTGGGTAATATCTTACACTGATGAAAGTCCTGGTGTGTATGTGTTTGTGTGTGTGTGTGTGTTCCTGATTGTTGTATTCATGTTGAGTCTGATCCTTTCCACTGTTTTAGGGACTTGGTTTTAAGGTTGAGGCTTGGGTTTAGGTTTAGGTTAGGGTTAGGGAGACGGACTGGTTCCGCACCACTTCAAAGGTGTTTGAGGGTCAAGAGGTTAAGAAAACTCTTCATTAATCTGGACAATCCCTAAATGTATTTTAGTAACATTAAATATAGTAAACATTTAACATTCGTATTTTCATAAATGTATTTTCTTTAATTCTGGTTCTTAATGTAACAAAAACAGACCTTGATGCGAACAGTTTCATGGAGAAAATAGTTTCAAAATGACATTTCACAGCGCACAGCAGGTACAGCCTGTCCATCACATTCACTTGTCGTGTATTCTTAAACATACAGTTGCTTACATATGGAAAGAGCAAAAAGTTGCTTTTAAACAAATCTTTCATATAAAGCATTACTATGTACACGTTAACAAAATACGTACAAAGTACTGCAAACATCCCCAAACAAGCCTGTGGGTATAAGCATATTTGTGTTCATTCATCACTATAGTTTACTGAACATCACACACACACACACACACACACACACACACACACACACACACAGCAGGAGACCGCCTGCTTCCTGAATGACCGAGCACCAGAGCTCCCACTACCCAGGAGAGGCAGGATGTCACATAAATACCGGTAAGTGTCCAAAGGCAGTAAAATGCAAGCTGACACACGTTATCAGTGATTTACAATCAGTCAGAACTGGGAAATAAATGTTAATTAAGTTTCTCTGTCCCACTGTAACCAGTCCACCGAGTCTCTCTGTCCCACTGTAACCAGTCCACCGAATCTCTCTGTCCCACTCTAACCAGTCCACTGAGTCTCTCTGTCCCACTCTAACCAGTCCACCGAGTCTCTCTGTCCCACTGTAACCAGTCCACCGAGTCTCTCTGTCCCACTCTAACCAGTCCACCGAGTCTCTCTGTCCCACTCTAACCAGTCCACCAAGTCTCTCTGTCCCACTGTAACCAGTCCACTGAGTCTCTCTGTCCCACTGTAACCAGTCCACCGAGTCTCTCTGTCCCACTCTAACCAGTCTTTTTGAATTATTTTTCAAGCTTTTAGCATTATGTTTTTAGCATTTTGCTAATCCAATATAAACTGGACGTTACATTTGCTAATTAAGTCGTCCTGTAGCTGCTGTAGTGAACATGACATTAAGGTCAAATATTAAATATCTTGTTATATTCATTTAGCTTCTTTTGAAATGTACGTTTATCCTCTGACATGAACATAATCCGAACCCAGCAAATCCTATTAGAATGCAAAGATATTAGTTAGGACGTGTGTGATACACAAACAGTTGACACGGGTCAAAAAGATGAATCAATGCCACTTTTTAAATGCAGCACCCACACTATGAATGAGAGCCCACGGCGTGGCACCTCCACAATGGGACTCACAGTATAGCGATGCACACACACACACGCACACACACAGAGGCACGCACATGTGAGGAGAAATCCGACAAAGCAAAGGATGATGGTGATTATGACACATAGCTATGCCACCCACAGTGGTGCCTGTGCGAGGGCAGAGCACATCAAACTGAGCAAGTGTAACACATGCTCTGTGTCAGTCCTCCCCTGCACTGGCATGTAATGTATGACACATAGCTGAACCACCTACAGGCCTGCTGTCTCCAGGCCCAACTGATGATGAAGATAGGGGTACTGGAGGGGAGGGAGGGGTTAACAGAGGGTACAGACCAAGGAGATACTGGTTCGTCCTCTGAGGGAAAGGATGAGTCGTGTGAGCGCTCACAAGCTGTTCTGTATGTGTGAGCGAGAAGGTGTGAGGACTACTTGTTTTGATAAGAATGTCAGCTTCCAAATTTAAATATATCCCCAAATGTCAATTGGAGTAGAGCACATGAGCAGCGTCGCTGAAAGTCATCTGTTGTTGCATTCCGCCCCCGGTTAAACATGTGAAGTCATGGTTGCCACAACACACACACACACACACCCCCACCCGCCCCAGCCCGCCGTGTGGCGCGCGGCATCTGCCCAGGGCTGGGTGCTATTCCTCGTATGTGACGAGCGTGCGGTACTGGGCGGGTAGCGGGGGGGTTGGGAGGTTGAAAGGTTCGGTGGCTGGCAGCCAAGCACCTCTGTGTGATTTGATCTGATAGATCTTTTTGGGTGAGTGACCCAGACTTAGAGAGAGGGAGAGACAGAGAGAGGGGAAGCTGTTACCGGATCTATTCCACACACACACCGCATGACACACACACACATTTGTTTCTTCTCAGGTTAAAAGCTAAGGACCATGTAGAAACTTTTGGACATTTTAGGGGAAAAAAAAAAACTTTAAATCTCGGCTTCCCAGTTAATTTCAATTCAGTTTTTATTTATATAGCACCTTTTGCAAACAAAATTGTCTCTAGGTGCTTTACAGTAGCAGAAAGCCAGAGCCTGGACCCTCAGGAAAAACTCCCTTTTAACAGGAAGAAACCTTGAGCAGGACCAAGCTTACAAGGAAGAAGCATCTAGTGACCCTGTCACATGCAAGTTTAAGTCATATGTTCCATTTGTATTTTAAGAATATTTAGCAGAAATGCCTCCAATATTCATGTTGAAATCCCAGTTTGCGTCTAAACTCTCAACAGACCCAGACAGAGGGAGGAATGGAGACAGATGATTGACAGACTTAGAGGTAAGCTGAGAATGTATTTAATTCTGGAATAAGGTGGGTGTGGCTGCAGGGCCTGCGCCCGGGTCAGTGATGAGGACTGTAAGGGAAGCTGTGCACTGTGCCAGCAGGAAGAGCTTGTTCCTCAGGAGTCGCTGCCATCACACGCCGTCCCAGTATAGCTCCTGTCACACAGCCAGGCATACCTTTCACTTGCACCTACCCTCGCTCACATTCTTCTGTCTCCCACCCGCCATACCAACACTCGGCCTTTCCTTCCTCTCTCAGTCCACGTGTCCATCAATGTCACGTCCCCACTGAGCTCTCCCGCCTTTCCTATAGCGCCGTGTGTATATGGCAGGCTTGACACCTTTCCAGACACTGGTTTAACATAACAGACATTCTCTTTGCTTTTCACCCGCTCTCATGTTACCCTCTCCTTCCAGCTCCCATCACCTTCACTGTCATATGGGCATCGACTGCTTGTTCCGTACTTTATCTGCTGCAAAAGTTACGTTTTGTTCTTAAAAAGCCCTCCTCCATCGCCATGGCAATTTCACAGAAAGAAATGTTTTTTTTTTTCCTCCATCAAACAGCCTTGAACTCAGTGCAAATCCACACGAGCTCCACTCTCTGCGTTTGCCATCTCCAGGTGGCCTTTCACCCCCTCATCTTGATTCTCCATCTTCCTCTCTCCCACTAGTCCTCCAACATCACACACACCCCCAAACTCATCCTTTCTCCCTCCTCCCCTCTGACCACCACCTCGCCACTTGCTGTGGTAATCCCATTACTCATGTGCGAATACCAGCTGGGGAAGAGAGAGAGGGAGAGAGGGAGGGAGGGAGAATGTGGACAGAGGATAACTGTGTCAAGGCCTCTGATCTCAACCGTTGGACAGTCTATATGTCTTCTCTCAAAGTTGCCAACAGAAGAAAATACTGATTCTCAACAAACATTTCAACAGTGTGGAAGTTGAATAGTTTTGAGGAGCAGCTGACAGATAGCAAAAGGGAGGAAGAGAGACAGACAGAATGATGGCGGTGTCTCTGGGCAGTTAGATTGGCAAGCTTGAAAATAAACAAGTTCTCATGGTGACAAAGAGCCCATTGACTCTTCCGTCTTTCTAGTCTCTCTCTCTCCTACTCCTTATTCTCTACAGCTTCACTCTTTTTCTGTCCTCCCTTTTAGAAAGGGTGAGTTTGGGTGCTGTGTGTGTGTGTGTGCGTGTGTGTGTGTGTGTGTGGGTTGGGGGTGGCTAACCACTACCCTCTTGCACTTGCTGTCCCCTCAGCTGCCGGCTTTTTCCTTTCATCTGAAAAGCTCTCGCTCCTTGTGCTTTTCAGTCTAGTGACCCAGCTTCCTTTCTTTTTTTTTTTTTTTTTTCTGTGGCGCAAGTTAAAACTTCTTGTCTCGCTCAAGGCCGTCCACACGAAGCGCTGAATAAGAGTTTAACTTTGCCCGACTTTGAAAGTGTTTCATAATAACGCTCCGAGATGCTAATAGCACAAGATTGCTCGCTGGAAAATCAAAGTGAATATCACTCTTCAAAAAACGGGATGAATGAAAAACCAAAGCCAAAAGAAAAAGCCAAGGAGACAGAAGCGAGGGTTCGGCAGGGGCATGAATCATGACTTAGACTACGTATTACACCTCTGTCAGTTCTTTTACGCCCTGTCCAGGAATTAGAATCTTGCCTGCTGAGCTGAAATTCAGTTCTTCTTGTGCGTGCATTGTGTGTGTGTGTGTGTGTGTGTGTGTGCGTGGTGGCACAGTTAGTGGGTTGCCACACCCATTGTCCACGCTAATTACACTGACCTGAGCCATCTGTGTTGAAAACTCTCAGAGCAGATAAAAAAAAGAGAAAAACTTGTACTGATGAGCAGAATTTGCACCAGGAAGAACGATGGCGAGAATAATAGTGAAGAAATAAGCAGGATTTTAGACCTCCCACACTAACTTGCTTTCCACTTGCGATTGTTCAGTCCCGCCGCCATCTAACCTTGGATGCTACATCCTTTAACATGTGATAAAGACTAGAGAGGATAAAGGGGGGTGGGTGAAGGTCTCGACCTATAGGGGAGAAATCCGCACCCACACCCACCCAACTGCAGGCGTTCACACACAAATGACAAAATCTCCGCTCTCCCTTTCATTCTCTCCGTCTTTCTGTGCAGAGCGTCTGTCTGTCACTATGATTAGGAACGGACAGAGTCGCATAAAGCTCAGAGGGGATAAGAGAGGGCGGGACAGGAGATAACGAGGGTTACAGATGATGTGGAACCAATAGGACAAGGCCCGTCTGTGATACACTTTGTTTGTCAAATACATCACGTTTGCTCACTAGCAAAATACATTTGTCTGTTAAAACCACAAAAAAGAAGGACGAAATGCAGGCAATAGTGCAATTTTTTTGTAACATCTTGCTGCAAATATAAGATGTGTGTCTTTTTCCACCACACAGTTAGAGAGTGAGGGAGGCACTTGTATGTGATAAAACAAAAAGGAATATTGGTAACGCTTGAGATAATTGAGATATTAGATAATATTTACTAACGCTTCATTAGAAAACCTTTGCTGAGTGATCCAAGGCTTTCTTATGATGATTAAAAGCTCCAAAATGCCTTTTTTACATCTTCAATTGATCAGTCCAACAGGCTTGGGCTTCACTTCTGGGTTCAAAACTGCTGCATTAACTTCAACGTGAACAATAACGCAAACTTACAACGACTCATTCCGCATACGATCATTCTCAAAATATACTAGACTGGCAAAAAATTACTCAAAATGGAATTTAGTGAGTCAGACAGATGCACACAATGTTCACGCACGTCACTTAACATTAACATCTCTGAATGCATAATTTATCCCTCAACCACAAGTCTGCTCTCTTCACTAATAAAACAGCTGATGTCAGTAAAAGACGATATATACAATCATTTATCCTTTATTATTAAACAATTTCAAGGTCCCAGTATACTGATGCACAATCACCTTCAATGCACCGAGGCGCAAGAAAAGTGGATATCGTTATTATCTATCTATTCTTTTTCTGTAGATGGATCCATAAACAAAAACAAGAAGAACTTGAGCTTGTATTTCTAATAATGACCTCAGGGAGGTGTGAGGGAAGGAAAGAGATGTAGGCATGGAGAGGTGGCAGAGGATGGAGCAGTAGGAGGAACGAAAGAGGTGTGAGAGTGAGGGAGGACACATGGATGTATGGAAGGTGAGTGGTAAATGATGAACAGAACAGTACGGAAGGAAGAAAAGTACAGAGGGACTGAAGAAAAAAAAGGAAAGGGCAGGAGGAAAGAAGACAGTGGGCATGGAAGCCACGTTCACAAGTGCACTTAGTTCACATTAATTGTAAAATGTCATCTGCTGTGTTTGACTTAATGGACACACACACACACACACACACACACAGAGGGAAGAGAGGGAAAGGAAGACAGAGAGAGAGATTTATCCACTGTGTACTCTAAACTTGGCCTCTAATCTGTGATTTGAATTCTTTGTGAACACCCCTCTCTGTGAACACTTTTTTTCAAAGCTTCACCCCAACCAAGTTTGCAGATTTGAAAAGGGGGCAAAAATATAGACAGAACAGCGTGGAAAGCAGAAAGAGGGGAATGGATCAACTCGTCCCTGTGTGATTGCGCTGTTGTCAGTCTCTATGCGAGAACATGGCAGCTCTGTCAAATGGCTTTCCTGCTGTCAAGATGACATTATAACGGCTTCCTGAACATGCAGGTCCAGAGTCTAATTTAAAGGCTCATTTTCCTCTCTATGCTACACTTTCTTATCAGGCAGAACAGAGAGGGTTTCCTGAGCCTGTCAGAGAATGGGCCAAGAATCGAAGAGAAATCCTGTTTGTAAATCACACCACAGAGTCATTGCTGCTGTCAGGGGACGTTGTTTGCTTTGTTTTACAACTGCTGTCTTATCCTGTTGACAATGTGGGGTAGCGGTAACCACTGATGTAACACAGTCAGGAAATTCACATAAAACATCCATCCTGCATTGTGTACCATGTGCCGCTCTACAGAATGGTAAAAAAAAAGGAGATGCACTTCACGCCACAACAAATCTGCTACACTTATCAATAAAGTTGCATCTTCATGTCAGCTGCAGAGAGGGAAGTGTGTCATGCAGTGTGTGACAGGAAACTTGCCAGGGCATGACAATCAAATGCAACATCTGAAAAATTTGTTTGCAATTTATGTGTCATTTCAAACAAGAAACGTAATTTAGTAATAATTGGTTAGTTGACCGCGACCCGACCCCGGATAAGCGGTAGAAGATGGATGGATGGATGGTTAGTTGATGTAACGGGATACTTCTTCAAAGCAGTTTCCATATGGTTTAAACACAACTGGACAGTGTTTTGAATGTACTGAATATTGTGACAGGCTGAACAATGCAGCTTTTGGCTTTCCTTCATCATTGTCTTCAACTTTGCTGCTTGTGCATGTTAATTATAACAACACCCAGTCATGTAACTGACATACATTTGATCTAAAATCATACAGCAAAGTGAAACAACTGGAACTGGAGATGTTGGATGTTCACAGAAGTGATTGTTTCACTATTGGTTAGTCACTAGTTCTAATTGAATACACTGCGGATTTTATTCACCTGTCATTCTTTATAGTGACATTTATATTCTCACTATAGGTTTTAAAGGTATATTTCATCTTACCAAACAAACCCTACATTTGATAACTTATATTAAAACAGTGGACGAAATGATAAGGTATAATCGTGATTTCCGGTATTCCGTGTCAAAGACTAACTGACGTTTTTCATACTCGTGTAATTATCCTGTACGAAAGCACTTAATTTGATCAGTAACCCGTGATTGACGTAAATGGACTCGAAGAGTGCAGCCGCTCGAGCGCTCGAATCGTAGGACTCGGATGTGATGTCACCCCTGACAGAGCCGCGTCAGCGCGCGTTATGGCGGTCTCCCGGGCAAACGCCGCGTGCTCCAGTGACGCGAGCTCAGGCCCTGGCTCATGGTGTGTGGGCGTGACTCGCCACGTAACCCCCCCCTCCCGCCCCCTTCCACCGGCCTGTCGTCACTGTGGGCGGGCACCGCTTGGAACAGGAGCGAGCGAAACACAACACCCCGAGGACGGAGAGAGGCAAGGGGGAGGAGAGACAGAGCTGAATGGTGTGAGACTGAGTGGAAGACTTAAAAAAGTCCATTAAGGTAGTTGCCTCTTACATTTGTTTGTTTTTAAGACCCTACGAAACTTAGCCAGGGAGTGATGCCTAACACCGACGAAGATGCGGTTGAGAAGAGATGAACGGCTACCGGAGAGTTAGGGGGGAAACTTGCTAAAGCGAGAGGGCTTTTTTTCCGTTTGGTTCGTGTCGGGACAGTTAGCCGTTTTCCGCCGCAACTTCAATAGACTGCACCGCTGCCCGGTTACGGCACCAGACCTGAAGACCAATTGCGCCTTTGTGTCCCCCTTAGCTCGTCGGAAAACAAGCCGTTCTGTTGTTGGTGAGCCGGGGAAGCGCACCGAGCGAGCGCGGCAGCCGCTTCACAGAGAACCGCAGAGGAAGAAGAAGGAGCAGCTACGAAAAGTTTGCCGTGTTTCTTCCCCCAGTTTTCCAGCTCGGGAACTAGAGGGCGAGGAACAGGCCGGCAGACGGACTGTTCATTTCACCAAAAACTTGGTGAAATTCGTCCTCTGCTTCGCAACCTCAGCTGATTTTTTCTTCGTAGCTACACGGTGTGAAAATGAAAACTCCGGGAGATACTGGTAAGTTCGGATTTGTCGCCACCATTGTTTCTTGTTTACGAACGTTACATACAGTGACTGCTGTTGAATGAGCAGGCGGCTTGTTGTCGACATCCACTTTCGAGTTCCAAACCTGTTGATTGTAGCAGCTCCGGCGGTAGCCACAGGTTGGTTAGCTACAATTTTAAAATACGTGAAAGCTGTGGTAACGCCACTGTACTTCAACCTAGGAGGAATTGGTTAAACTACTGTACAGTTGTTACAGCGACATCCTCCGTGTCACCCTGACAACCCAATTTCACCATCTTTCACCTTTATACGTCAGAATCTAAATCTTAGAGCCATCCGGTGGTCTGTTCTTGCGATGACCGGATCTAGCGAGCTTTCTAACCCAGTAACCGAACATCCACTTGTCAGGTTGGCTTTTGTGTGTATAATGAAGCGAGAGTTGAGGGGATTTCCAACTCTCAGCTCTGTGTGTGTGTGTGTGTGTGTGTGTGTGTGTGTATGTGTGAGATTTTGTATAATTCCTGAAATGCTTGTATAAGTTTGCTCTTGCTCTCTTCAGCGGAAACCTATGCTTTAGATTGTTCCGTATCGAGGAGGAAGTGGAATTGCCAGCTTTCCTGTGTATTATTTCTGAGTGTCAGCAATAACCTCCTCATATGACTCTTTCCTTTTATGAAAAAATATCTTTTGCTTGTATTTTCGACACCTAGTGGATTTTTGCAAAGGTTACAAATCTATATTTTTGTACAATACACTTTAAACAGATGTGTCTTTATGTTTACGGTATGGGCATATAGATAGAGTCTATTCAGTGTTCTTAATAATAATAAAAAATATGGTTCTTAATAATTATAATAATATAATCATATAAAGTTGTGCTATTTTTGTTGTGTAATGTTGAATATTAAATACGTTGTTACTCTGATAGAAGATTCGCCAAAGCAGAAGATAGAGAGATATTTTGTAGATTAGTCATGGAAGTATTCACAGTTTTCTCTTTTATCAAACAGAGAAGGGTGCAGCGAGCTCATTTCAGCCAGCATGTGTTTATTTAACGTTGAAGATCCTGAAGGGAGCCTGATGCACATCTGGGCACATTGTGATATCACTGCAGGAATGCAGTGTTGCACGGCCCTGGTGTGGCACCCTTTTCCACTTGGGATTTTGCCCTCCCTTCCCCCACCTGTTTCTCTTTTGGTTCCTGCTGCACCCGGTCCCAGCCTCCTTCCCTCCTCATTCTCACATACAAGTACACTCATCTGCACAGAAGGCCCACGGAGGGTGACATGACATCAGAACATCCTTACACAAATGGATAGAATATAAGGTGTTATTACAGTGATTCTAATAGTTAAGGATTTCCATTTGGTACCTTGATTTGATCAGAAAATCGTTGATTGTATCGGACTAAAACAGAGCATATGTAATTAGGTGGCAGCCTTCAGCCCAGTACGTGGACATGATGGATGTAAATACGCTAGCGTATAATTACCAATCACAATATTCTGTGGTATTATCGCATATTTTATTACTAATATGGCATACCTTGCACCCTTTTGTCCAGAAAGATTTATTCTGAACAAGAGCACTTGTAACCCACTCGGGGTATCTTTTTAAACATTTTATAATCACCATAAAGTCACCGTGAAGTTTATTTAATCATTTATCCATATATGATAAGAAGCAAAGCATCACATGCATTATCTAAAAAGAATCTGATCTTATCTTAGAACAAGTTTATTTAAGTGGTTAATCCACGGTGCTTTCCCATTCTGTCTAATCTCTGTTTCTGCATTTGCATTAAGGACACAAGTTTCAACCCTTAAGCTGCTCAGTTTCAGCGGGTGTATGCCTTCAGTGCAGGCATATATAACACTGTCTGGATAAATGCTGGATAAAAATGTAATCATCCCATCCTAGGATGTTTGGTGATGAAGGATTACACCCCATGTGGAAAAGATACTGCATGAATGGTGCATACTTTCTTTCACTTCATCACTGTATTCTTGTGCTCCTGTTTATCACAGTCATTTCATTAGCCTGAAAAGATGATGGGATTTCTGCTGAGATAAACAGTTGATGTGATGAGGCAGGAAATGGCAGCACAGGGGTGTTAATCTGTTGATGCTGGCAGGCCTGCATTGTTTTGAAGTTGTTGGAAAGTGATTAAATTTAGTTTTTTATCTTATCACTGCTGTATACTGACCTTTGTTATTTTTTGATGTAGTTTCAGGAATTGCTCAAAGTGACATAATTTTGCTTTAAACAAACGTCACACTAATGAACGTGCCAATAATTTAGTTCCATTGATAAATGCATCTTTCTGTCGCTCCGACTCTCTCCAACGGTTTCATTTTTTTTTGTTATCTCTGTCATTCTTTCATCTCTGTGATGACATAAAGACCGGTGGGTGGCTTTGTGTGATGGAATTACATAGTGGGACCTGGGCTCTAGAGTGGCCATTGTGTGTGTGTATGTGGAGTGTGGGACAATGGTGGGAGTGGGGTAAGCCTTGGGGCTAATTGTGTATGGACTTGTGGGGCCAGGGACCTCCCATTGTAGTCATAATGGTGCAGAGCAGCTCATAGTTTGGTGGTGCTTTGACAAGTGAAGAGATGGCACTTCTCTCTCTCTCTTTATGTATGTGTGTGTGAGAGAGAGAGACAGAAAGAACTGAAAGAAAATTAAGTAAATGTCGGCATCTCTATCTAATTTTTCATCAGTCCTTCAACCATTTAGTGTGGCTTAATGAGGACTTTTTGTGCTGCTTTCTCAGGATTGTGTCTTATTTCCATTTTACCATGAATTCCAGACATATGCAGTCTGAGTGCCCTCCCATCCGTGTGTGTCAGGGCAGGAGACAAATTGGTGTGCCGGGAATTGAGAGGGAGCATTTCACCTTTTCCCTGTTTTATGTGTGCCATTACGAGCATGTGCTTTTCTCTCGTAACACAACCACTTTGATGATAAGAATGCTGATTAGCCTTATCTGTGAAAATTCCCTTATAGTGCTGACACAGTAAAACCACCACCACCTCCCTCAATCCCAGTAGGTTTACAGTCTGATTTATGAGGTGGTTTCCTGCTGTGATCATGTCCTGCTTCACCCACAAGCAGTATGTCTGGACCAGATGATGACAAACCCTGCTGATGCAAATGCAAAGAATACTAATATTTATATTGTGTCTGATTCTAATTTGAAAAATGACTTCTGGTTGAGGGGGTCTTCAGTTGTGGAAATGTCTGTATTTAGCCAGGAATGTGGCTAAAGGGAACAATGTGCTCAGCCAGATGACAATAATGAACCTCCCTAGTATTTGTCCTGTGCTGCCCTTGACCATAGAGACTGCAGCCAACAAGGCAGAATTACCCTTGGTAGCCTGGGTGCCCCTGACTGCTGTCCAGCTTTACCGCCAACCTGGTTGCTCACTTGCCTCAGGGTCTAACCCATTAGCATTGGGTACGGAGCCATAGAATGCTGGCCTATGCTTGGGCTGTTTAAGTCTATAAAGTTCCATTCACAATTCACCTTTTAGACCTGCAGCATAGCCCAGATGCATGTGCTCATGGTCTGAGCCTGTTGGAGCCACAGTATGAGCCTATATCCACTGTACTGGCCGTCAATTTGCTGCAGGAACGAGTTCGGTCTGCATGTCTGGCAGTGACGGACCGTTGATACCAGATAACTGTAAGTCTTTGAGGAACGTGCATGAATACATGCAAAACACTCGCACACTCTCACACACTGCTCCCTTTTATTGGAATTCTTGGACCTCCCACATTCCTGCCTGGAAGGTTAATAGTTACCGGCTGTGTTGCATTACACATGAGGGGAAAACACAACAGTTACTATTTCTGCCAGCCTTTCCTGAACGCACCAAGGTAGTTTCTTGCAAATGAACGCATGCATGCATGCATGTGCTCATATGCAGACATTTTTTTAAGAGGACAATAAAATCTAAGTAATCGCTTCAGGCGATGGAATGTCAACTTTTTATTAAATCCAGAAGTCTCCAAATGTACAGAATCGACCCTATTCTGTAGGCACGTGCATCAATAGTCACTAGCATGGTTTGAATTGGTTTGTCTGCATGAGCACTTTCATTGTTTGACTGATACAGAATAGTATGTTTAACACATTATTGAGTGCCTGTGTGGACTCTTTGACATCAAACATCATCGTTGCTTCATAGCTTTAACTGAGGCAATAAAAAAAGGCAGAACAGGCCAACTGTCATCATCCTGCTGTGTGATGGGCTCTGTAAATGATTTCATATTGAAATTGAACTGCTTCCTATCCTGAGGTTTTTCAGCGATGCCTTTCTATACATGTTGGTGGTGGTCAGACTGTTAAACTACTGTGCTACTAGTTTGTATGAAACATGTTTGGAGTGGTGTACTTCATACTCAATCAGCAGACACTCTGGTATGTGCTGTAGGCAGTTTGCTCTTTGCTTGTTGCTTCATAAGATCAAAAGTCGCACATCTGAAAGACAATTGTGCTTCCTTATATTATTGCCTCGTCAGCAGATTCAGCTTTCCGCTCTAATTAGATATTTTGACTTCTTACAGAAACGAACAGAGTTGTTTTTTAACGACACAGAATTCGTGGAAACTACTGTAATCACAAAAAACCAGGGAAATCACATGGTCCTGAGCTGGAGATGCCATTCTAAACGGTCCAGTATTACATTGTGAAATAACAAACGCAGCCACACCGTAGATTCCCATAATCCCCCCCGCTGGTGCAGTTGCCTCCAATGGTGCCTCTTTCCTCCCAGTGGTAGTGGTTATTCTGAGTGGTGTTGTAATGTGTAGTCCTAATCTCCTTAGGTTAACTCCAGTAATACTGGTCATGCTGAGGACATCTTTTTTCAGGATGTGTACAAACTAGCTACTAAATCTAGATCACCGGCAGGAGGAGAGGTCATGGTTGTTTTAAACAGTATACAATTATAAAGCACCACTCCATGTGCAGGTTAATGTGGGGATAATACATAGGTTTTGATTATGTTAATGCCAGTATTTTTACTCTTAGTGCCCACGTTGAGGACATGGCTTGAAGTTTGCGGCTGGGCCCATCCTCTCTGATTCAGGAAGGTGCTGAGTGGAGCTCCTAACCCCTCTAACCCCTCAAGTCAGCAGACACTCCCAGCAGAAAGGCAGCAGAGTTTGAATAGTTCCTCCGGCTATTTTTATCTGGGAATCTGCCTCTGTGTTGGGCGCGGGTTGTGGGGGTGGAGGACAAATATCTCCTCTAATTTTGGGTGATGGGAAGTCACTAAAAGTGCTTCTGTACCACTTGCAGGGTGTTGATTTTGTGTGAGCATCTGTGTAGCTGGCAGGATGGTATTGAAATGCTGCCTGGCGCCAAGCTAAACTTTGTCTCTTGTTGCCCTCCTCCTCTTTTCCCTTTATCCCTTCCCCCATTCCCCCCTCTTTTTTCTTTGCCTCGTTCGTTTCTCTGTCTCTCTCCCTCCCTGCACCCCATGTAAGGAATGCAAAATCACATTTGGAGTTTTCTTTTCAACCAGTTTTTCCTCTTCCTCCGCCTGCCTGTCTTCACTGCGCTGACTGTCTCTGTGTCTTTGTCTTTATCTCCTTGCTCTCCCTTCATGTTCAGACCTGTTCTTTTTGAACTTTGAGGTTAATAAGCACAGGATACCACCATTTAAGAAGGCTATCTACGATATAGAAGGCAGTGCTTTAGAAAGCCACAGTTTCAGCGTAAATACACATTTTAAGCATGCAAAGTTTAAAAAAAGATTTATGTCTTAACTCTCAAAATTCCAGGATTGTCTGAGCTTGGCAGATATAAAATTAAACCTGGTCTTTCTGCAGGGGTGAACATACAGTTTGCACATAATTGCTAACCAAATCGCTCTCGGTTCAGTTGGCACCGCCAGTGTGTTTGTGTGTGACAGAAAAATTGCTAAGCTGCTACCGAAACATTCTCTGCCTTTTCTAGGCTTGTTTTAGCCTTCCAGACAATTGCACGTAGATTTCCACTCATTTCTGCGCAGAATTGAAAAATACAAAACTGCGGAGATTCCAAGAGATTGCAAATCTGTTCAGGATGCCCTGGCCGGTCCCACTCTGCTGATCTCTAGCTAGACTTTGAAGCCAGATGTGTGTGCAGGATAGAGAGATAGTGTTTTCACTGGAAACAGGCTACTGTGTGTTTGTGCATCCACAGATGCATGTGTCCCTGTAGGAGAGTGAAACCTTTTTAAGCATCGATTGACCCTTTCAACCCACCATCCTCTCCCTCCTCACTATCAGCCCTGTGTCACCAATCCATGGGCTAATACCCCAGTGGCGGCTCCTCTTCCATTAGCCTTCTCCTTTTTCCTCCTCTCTCCCCCTTTCCCTCATCTCTTCTCTGCTTTACCTAGAAGCTGATTTTTCTAGAACTATCATCAGTCAGTGGGGAGACTCCATATATAAGCCACATGAGAATAACATAGGTAGTTGAAATTGAAATTAAACATGCAGTTGTGGTGAACTGGTTTTCCAGGTGTGTAGTATAGAGTGCTTTTGTATTTGTGTGTGTGCAGGCCTGAGAGACATTGAATAATACACTGAATCACTGGAAAGGTATATACAGTACAGTAAATCAAAGTGATAAAAGTTTAATGAAAAAGTCAGCCATCAGTCCAGTATAGATACTCTTACATGCACACATTCTTATCCATTATCCTCACTTCCATTATTGGGGGGATTGGCCAATCATGTCCTGTACCATTCCAATATTGTAATGCCTTTAACAAATATGTCCACACAACATTTTTGTTAAATTAAAGAATTTATTGGAGATAATTTTTCAAGGTATAATAAAGAAAAAAGGTTATAGTGGCCTGTGTGTACATGATGTTGCTGTTAAAGCACCACTGCCATACAGTCGTCTAACCTCGGTCATAATACTTTTATCCATGTCCATTTTTAGCATCAGATGTCGCCCAGTGAAATTATGTAACATCCAGGCAGTTGCGTGTGGTTGACCACACGCACGCATGTATACACACACACACACACACACACTTGCTGGCCTACTGTACACACTGTACAGTCAGTGGTTGTTGTTTTAGGAGATTATGGCTTTTAGATGAAAAGAGCAGTGAGAGATTCTAGGCCCAGTGTGAGAGAAAAAAGGAAAAGTGGAGAAGAATGGATCAAAGCAACAGGCAGACTTCCAAAGCATTAAGCAGAGAAAGTAAAACAATCTGGGACCAAAAAAAGTAATGGCTTCAAAAGAAAATGTTAAGTGGAAGCAGGAAGACTTCAATCATATGCAGTTGACCTAAAAATTAATGTGCCTGTTGATTAACAAGCAATCTTAAAGATGACGTTTGAGTTCATATTTGGCAGCATAATTATTCATCAAGGGTTTTTTTTGCCCTTATGAATTAAACAGCATGCTTCTAGAGTATGTTCCTAATTATCTAATGTTAATATATTGTATACAATTATTTACAATTGTGTTACTTGGAAACATTAAGTACACCATCTTTTACCTGCCAAGGGACGTAATCACACAAGTGCTAAACGTCTGCGAGCTACAGAAAAGAAGAATTGATTTTCAGGGAAGCATTTTAATGAATTAGTTAAGTCAGTTTAATCTATGTGATGAGTCTGTGTTGGCTTTTACACTCATATCCGGTGTCACACGTGCATACGGTGTCTTCTCTTCTTCTGGCCCCCAGCTAGAATCTTCATTATAATTGTGTGGGCGTTATTGTTTATGTCTGGCCAAAGTATTAGCTGATTTCTTTGCTTGGTTCCACTTTCTCCCTAAGGTTAGTGAGTGTGTGTGGGAACGTGTGTATGTGAGTGACTCATTGATGTCAGCAACGTGAATCCTTTACCGCGTTTCTCCGGAGGATCTAAGGTGTGGCAGTAAGGGACAGGTTTGGAGCCATAATGCCTGTCACCTGGAGGAATCCCTGCAAAATGGGCTCTGCTGATACTACATTAGCTGTATTTATCAGATTAGGATTGAAAAGGCAGGAATGTGCTCCATCTGAGCTTTCACGCTGCTGTTGCTGGTAGAAGTACGATTTTAACTGACACCCAATACCTTTTCAATTTTTTTTACATTTTAAGATTAAAATGTGAAAGTAATAGTTAATGTGGAACGTATATTATATCTGATTTTGTGGAAACAATCTGTCCAGACGACTGGATTTTGTGATATAACTCCATCATATATTTGTGGTGCAACTTTTGGATACTTGATAACAGTGTGTGCGTGCGCCTGTGTGTGTGTGTGTGTGTAAGTTAGCTGTCACTTTGAGGGGAAGCGCCTGTGCGATGATGGTTGAACCTTTTGTTCGTCATCTCGCAGGGCGAT
Source organism: Pao palembangensis (assembly GCA_015343265.1). Classification (NCBI taxonomy): domain Eukaryota; kingdom Metazoa; phylum Chordata; class Actinopteri; order Tetraodontiformes; family Tetraodontidae; genus Pao; species Pao palembangensis. Next base: position 2,265,542 of record CM027088.1, on the reverse strand, counting down.
AGTGTTGTCAGGGGCGTTGTGGGCATCATTGTGCGTGTGTAACTGAGAAGTATTCCTTGTATGTTGACGTGGACCCACAAGCTTACGTTTCTCCGTGCAAAGAAAATCGGTATATGTATGTTCACTTCTTACACAACACCATCCAAGCAGTGCATTGATGGAGGGGATACATACAGTGCTGTCTGTCTCTGTGAGTTTTATCCGTTTGAGCTGACTTCCTTCCCCATCGTGTATTCATCCGTGTCTTTTTGCTTACTTCCTTCTCTTTTTTGCTCTATCCGGACATCTGTTATTTTTGAATTGAGTGATTTGCCATAAACAAACATTAAATATTGTGTGTTGTGTTTTGCGTTTACAGAGGCAGGTCTGTGCGGTAACGTGTCGTACCTGATTTACCATCAAAAACGATCCCCATGATGAGATTTTGAGATCTCTGAGCAGCTCGTTGCTAAGCGAAGCTCCTCAGTATTATCTTGGAGCCATGTTTATGTTTTTGGTTTATGATTTGTATTTTATTTATTGGTTCCACGACAATTAAACTGTCAAACCAAGATTAAATCTGAAAAAAAGTTGCAATTTATCAGTGGGCATCAGCCACAAACTGCTTTAAAACCGTATCAGATCTTTTTTTTATTGACATTCGTACATTGTCTATGAAAGAAGCAACCTAAAAATGAAGGGTGATGATGTTGAAATTCAGTCTGCACAAATGTGTGTGTGTGTGTGAGGTGGAAGGAGCGGTCTGTGCCAGTGGTTGGTGTTTAGCGCTGAGCTCATTGCTCTGTTGTGTGGATGAGGACCATTGTTCTGATGGTGGCTGGCACAGTACAGCACAGCAGGATGTACAGTATGCAACAGGCTGAGATAGGCCCGGGCCAGTCTGTCCGCTCCGTCAAGGCCCGTCCTTTACGTTTCACCTTTTATAACACCCACTCATTCTTTTTTTTTTTTCCTCCCTTGACCTTCCTTTCTAGATTTTGCACTTCTCTCAAGTTACATCATCATCAGCCTTTTTCTCCCTCACTTTCTCGCTCTCTTGTCTCTTGCATAACGTCCAGCTTTATTCGCTCCAGCTGAGGAGTCTAATCTTTCCCATGAGGCAGAGCACAGAAGAGCAGAGCAAAGGAGCTTGTCCCGACCTTTTTAACCTGCCTATGTGCACTGCCTCATTAACTTAATCTGTCCACCAATTAATGCAGTCTAGAGCAGGACTTCAGCATCACCAGACACAGTGACGATTTATTTATATATGTATATTATATATATATTATATATATATAATTGAGTGATTTACCATAAACAAACAATTAAATATTGCGTGTTGTGTTTTGCGTTTACAGAGGTAGGACTGTGCGGTAACGTATCGTTTTATTTATATATATATATATATATATATATATATATATATGTTTTTTTTTTTTGCATTCGGTACATTATGTGTACATTATGAGTGTACCAATTTGTTTGTCCACCTTCTTGCTGCATTTCCCTTCTTCCATTCTAGTAGGAGCAACAGAACAAATTCTGTTACGGCTAAAGTATTGTGGGGATGCAGGCTTCGGTATCGGTTTGTGCATGTTGACAAATACATGCGGTCTCATTACAGTGTTCACTGAAGTGAAATTTCCTTCTGTGATTGCTCTCAGTCACTCACATGCACATACACAAAGATAATATGTCGCCTGACGGCAAAGTCGGTGCACTGCCACTGTTATGTAATGCCGATCAACACTGCTTAATCAGCTTTAGGAGACATGCTTAACAAGCTGGGGTGAGCGCTGTGGAGAAGGAGAGAGAGACGCCAGGGAGGCCAGTGGACTCGAGACAAGGTCAAAGAAATGAGCAGGGGCTGACTGATGGGAAGGAAGAGAAAGCGACAGGTGGTGACTCCGCATGTCTCATGTCCCTGTTTACGTTGCTTAAACATACACACAGGCATGAACGTGCAGCATTCTGCCCTCTGTGTCCCTCTCATAGCCTACGCTGATGCGCAGCAGTGACTGCCAGCTTCCCACGTCAGGTTTGTTCAGCTAAGTGAGTGAGGGAACACAGTATTAATGTATAAACTGCAACTGCATGCAGGATTTTTTCCTTAAGAAGCAGAAAATATAGTGGAAATAAAGTGCTATAAAGAAAACACTTTGTTTCCCTTTCATTTAAGTACGCTCTGCTCATCTTAACCGTTTTTGATAGTGGAACAAAAGCAGACTTTGTGATTTATGTTGCCACTCAACTTTTAATTGAACAAGCTTGAATAATGTCAAAAGTCCAGAAGATAATGAACCTAATCCAGTCTTTACTGCAAATAGACAATTTGTTGGCGCCAGGGAAAATGCATTTTTCCAGTGTATTTTATTCAATTCTGGTAAATATGGATTTATTTATTGCAATACATTACAGGCCTGATTTCATTACTCCAAGTATCTGCCTGTGACGCAAGTGCAACCTGAAACACATCCTAGCTGGTTCTTCGGGACTGAACTCTTCTACTTACATCACGTCTAAACTTTGCCATCAAAATATCTCAGCAATACTACAAATGTCTGGCACCACTTGAGTATGGTTTTATGCACTACGCTAAAGATGATCACGTTGACATACACTGGCAATAGGCTATGAAGTTAAAAATACCCCAAAACACGATAGAATCCTCCATTCATGAGCCCTACACCACTTTGTTGAGTCATCAGAGATAACCCAGAGAGCAGTACTAAGTTGTGATGGTTTGTCTGGCTGCTGCGATTATGTTTCAGAAATGATGACGCCTTTCTAAGCCTAATTACATATTATTTCCCCGTGTGTAAAAATAACCTCATTGTGTGTTTTTATATAACACAGTACCTGTTGCAGACCTATAGCCAGCGTGACGTGGATTAGGTGTGCTTGAAAGAGTGGAAGCAATCACAGCTTTATAGTTTATTTGCTGTCAGAATTGACGGCATAGCTTTAAAAGAAACAAATCTTTATGTGGTTTTATGCTTTGAATGATCTCTAGAGCTCAGTTCTGATCAATTATTTAATATCAATTGTAATTATACCGTTAAACTTCACATTTCACACTTCACACTCCTGTGTATAATTACCCGTCTATTAGCAGTCTGTCTCTTAGCTGTTGTACATGGTTACAAATGTTCTGTAAATGTTCTGTCCCCCAAGCAGCAGAAAGGTGTTAACAACAGCAGCAGCAGTCGGCGAGCTGATGGCGTCCCCTGTTCACTCATTACCCAGGGACGCTTCAAATACCTGTCCACCAGCCCTCTGTTACGCCCTCTCTCCCTGATTATTGGATGGCTTACAGCGGAGTTAGCCAGGAGTTGTGTTTCTGGCGTGTGAGCATGTTATCTTTGTTTTTGTCTCGTGCTGTTCTTCTGCATGTGATGCACGTGCATATTGCTATGTACTGTATGTGAGATGTTTATCTATTACTGTGTTTTCCTTTTTATAAAAGATGATTGGAGGTTACTGTGTATGACAGCACTGTAAATGCCTTCTAACTGGAAGCCATCATCAGTCCTGGAACTATCAGAGAAAAACACCATTCCCCAGAGCCGGTTTCACTCTCCCTCCAGTTTGAACAACAGTGCACAGCTCATAACAAACAGCACAAACAGGCTGGCAGTACATGCACAGGCTTCCTATTGGAGCTCTGTGAAACTGCATGAGGAGATTTTAGAAAGTATTTAATTATGTTTAATCAAGCAAATCTGGGAATATTTTGTGTGTTTTAGTGTTAGTGGCAGAGTAAGAAAGTATATGTATAACTTCTTTATGTGGTAAATGCTACTGAAAAGCTTTTATGATTACGGAAGGTCTTGTGGAATAAAAAGGAACTTGGGATAATCTCATATTGTACTGTGCTGTAGTTGGCCAGGTTCTGTCTAATTTTCACGCAACGTGAAGTTTCTGAGTGGCATGCGTCCTTGAAGGTTTTAATGGTTGCATGGCAATCCAATAAAAACAAAAAAAAAACATGCGGTTAGATGCAGCTCCAAGTGCTGAAGCCACCCTTAAATCCGGGTTTCTTCTGTGTGAAAGAGCGCTTGTGCAACAGTTCCATCTCAGAAGAAATGCCTCAAAACGCGCATTACATTTGATGACAGGGAACGGCTCTGTTCAGAACTTAGAATATGAACAAGAAGAGCTTTACTTGAGTTCAATTATGTGATGAAAGATCAGGTGTCTGGCTGCTTTGTCTCTCTGGCCATCACACACCTAGAATGTTGATCCGCTGTGGAATGCGTCAGCTTCATTAGACAGCCGGGCTCTCTGTATGTGCATCTTAATGCCTCCGTTGTGTCTTACTTTTTGTTTTTTTCCATAAGATTCTTTAGAGGTTTTCCTGACTGAAACTTTTCAGAAGTAGAGGAAAACATTGACAACAATAGGCTGTCACCAGCCAGAGAGAGAGAGGGGTGTGTGCCCTGTCTTCTTCCTTTCAAGCTCGACAAAAAAAAAAAAGATGTTGATGCAGTCTAAGGCAGCCTGCTGGCTGGTTTATATTGCAGACTTTTCTGCTTTGAGCAACTTTTAATTCTAAAGATGATGGAAATATTGGTGTTTGTGCTTAGCCAAGGTTAGTGGAAACACACACACACACACATGCAGACGTTTAATCATGCGGCCTACCTGTTGCTGGCGGATTCCAGCCTGCACCTTTTCATTATGTGTCTGCACCACTTCAGCCCCCTCTCCCCCTCCTCTTCCCTCTCTAATACCTATATGAGCCTCTGTTCTGGGCTGAAAGGATTAATTGCACATTTATGCTTTATTTTTTTTGCTCTGTTCATTTCTGGAGGAGTTATTTTTAGGCATTAAGTGTCTGGTTGCTAGGAGACTGTGTGCGTGTCCATGCTGGCACTCACATCCACACAAAGATAAACACAGTGTGTAGCTGTTATTATTATGGACGGCAGCCTGGCACCTTGTGTGTGTGTGTGTGTGTGTGTGTGTGTGTGTGTGGGTTTCTGTGCATGTTACATTTATGTTTGGAAATGATTACTGCTGTGCTATGGTGCCTCCTGTGCGTGCACACCTAAGAGGCTTGTCTTTTTGTGACTCTCTTTCCTTTTTCACCTTTTTTTTTTTTTTTTTTTGCAATGTAATGTTCCATGAGCGTTTGCCTTCAGCTTCACCCAGGATACAGATGTGCTTGCTGATTAGACGTGAACGTTCACTCAGAGAGGCGGGTTAAAGGTCTGTTGTGGTGGTGCATCATAGTGGCTAACATCCTGCTTAACGGCATATTTCAAGGAACAACCCAAAAGTACCACCTTCTCTTTAGACACACCTCAAGTGAGCTTTAATGATCCTGAGAATTCTATTTTTACTCAAGTACGACAACGCCTTCCTGTTATCTTACAAGCAGCAGTAGCTCTGATGAACCGTGCTGGGCTAATAATTGATATAGCCGACTTTCAGCAGGATTGTTCCTCCTTGTAATCTGGGTCCTGCTCAAGGTTTCTTCCTGTTAAAAGAGTTTTTCCTTGCCACTGTGCTTACCTGGGGGTCCAGGCTCTGGGTTTCTGCCTCTTTAACGCACCTAGAGACAATTTTATTGTCTCTAACCCTAACCCTAAGGCGCTATATAAACTGAACTGAACTGAATTGAAGGAACGAGTGTAAGAATATTCATATCCGTACTGATATGAACATTGATACACAGAGCACAGTTCATGCTGTATCACCAAATGTTGATATAACACAAAGGCTTTTTATTAGGTAAGTTTGTGGTTTGTCAGGAAGTAAATGATAAAGTCAAGAGGCCACATGCAAGACTACAGTGATCAAACAGGCTGGCTTGATGTCATTTCCTTCAGAAAGTGCTAATCAGTCATGTCGACCCTTAGCTGGCCCCCTCCGGGGAAATGGTCTCACACCAGCTATACTTTAAGCAGCAATTCACCAACCTGGAGCAAACTTACTGCTGTGAGAGATGCAAATCATACTGTACAAACCATAATTGTGTCGGAATGTCCGCAGCTTCAAATCCTCAAACCTGGAGGCTCTTGTTTCAATTTGAGCTTGACTTCTCAAACTTTTGAATCAAATTTGCAGCGTGGATCATATGCGGTACGTATTGAGATAATGCCCTATGCACTCCTACATTCAGAGGTGTAGCACCCTCGCAGGCCGTAGTGAGTGTAGGCAGTGTGTTGTTAAGCCAGAGGCGGAGTGTCAGCTGGCTCCTCTCTGCAAGGCCGTTGGATAGTGAACTACATTAACGCGAGCCTGTGAGCTGGAGCGACAGCACTGGAAGGACAGGCGCCTGCAAGCTTTCTGTACTGCGTCTTTACAAGTTACAGGAATTTTAGTTGTGTGTGTGTGTGTGTGTGTCTGTCACGTGCTAAAAGTAGCTGTTACATAAAAGCGTAGTGTTGCTTGCTTGTTGCTCTGTTCAGCTTCTGTAGGTATTGTGTATCAATCCCCTTGTGCGTTTGTCTAAGGAGAGAACCCAACGTCCTGGGAGCCGTGTGTCGCTTGGGTCGGGGTAAATATACCTAACAGCACCCTGAGAGTAAGGGACACTTCTCTCGCTGACACAATATTATTTTGCTGGTGTTAACACACTCTGGGGAATGTGCGCGCACACACACACACACAAACACATGGTCTCCCTCCAGGCTTGTTGTTTATGTGTGTAATTACACAGAATGTATTCCAGGTGTCAAGTCCACATTAGAAAACACCGGGTGCACTGATCTGGGCTTAGTGTGCTTGTGGACATCCTTCGGTGCAGTTTCTCAAGCAAGAATTGCCGGTTGCTGATAGGAATGTATACTTTATGTTTCCTAGTTGTTGTTGTCGTCATTGTTGTTGTTGTTCCTAAGTGAGAAGATCCTAAATCCTCATCTGTTCTGTAATCAAGCCTCTCAGTTGGTCAAATATTTGGAAAGCAGTATTTACATTTTCCCCCTGTTTGGTGTGGGTGAAGACACTGACACCCACAGATTTATGGGTGTTTGTTGCCTTTGACACAGAGCGCACGTCTTCAGACTGATTAGTGTGGTTCATTGGAAAAACTGCGTAGTCATCAAAACGGAATCTGGTGGTCTTAATAGAGAACATCCCAGTAGCGCATCCACCCCTAAGCACGCTCCTCCCCTTCAGTTTCCTGGAAAATACGTCCGTCTGTTCCCTGGAAGGACACAAATGCAGCAGCGAGCGTTGAGACGTCCAGAGACACGATCATTCATCTAATGTCCTGTCCTTTTTGCTCTCTGTCCCACTTGTTCACTCACTGCCACTGTGGATTCCCTCAGCTTTTCCTCTACGTTCTCTCTTCTGTCCATCCATGTTATGTGTTCTCAGTCTTTTGCTTTCCAGTTGAACAGTAACCCCTGTGTGTGTGCGCCTGTGTGTGTGTGTTCAAAGTGTATGCAGAGCTATTTTTGGACCCTCAAAGGCCACAAAGCACCCTGTTCTCTCTTGCTCTTTCTGTTTTCCTGAAGTTCAGCTTTATGGCACTGAGAAGGAGCTTATTGAAAAATAAATAAATAAATAAATACACAATGTGCTGACCTCGAGGAATAGCTGAAATCTTTGCAGAGCAATTGCAGTTGCATTGGCAACTTTGTAAGAGCCATCTAGCCATCAGGTGTATTTATCATGAGTAGTTTGAGTTTAATTTTCATTCCAACTTATTTATTATATTTACTTCTCCGATCAGCATGTCTCCTTCCTGTGTTCCGTCCTTGAGAAGGTTTTCCTTGGGTATTGACCTAATGAATTTTTAATAGACATGGTCCCTGGTAGGAACCGTTCAGATTCAGGGCTATGGGTTCTGATTACCCTCCTCATGTGACACTCACCCCCCAGTTTTCTGCTTTCTCTTACTTTCTCTGTCTCACCCTTAAAGTCTTTTATTCTTCCCCGCCACTCCCTCCTGACCTCGCTGCTTCAAACACTTTCACTTACTGAAGTGGCCGTGCCAAAGATTAGCCTGTGCATGTTTAGAAATTTAGGCAAATACTCCATATTTCTTATTTTTTCTGCTTTTCCAAACATGTGATAGTGACTTAACTAACCTGACCCACACACACTTGCACCCATTGTGCCCACTGCCATGCTCAAACTGGTTTAAAGCGCTGTGGTGTTTTCTAGCTGCTGCTAATGGTTGCCCAGAAGACCCTGGCACAGTATGAAAAATCCAGCGTCTGCAGCTCCAATGTTGGTTTGGCACAGACCTGTCAGTTGACTTGCTTCTGAGGAGGGTGAACAGGGCCGGGAAACTCTTCCTCTCATCTCTTTTCTCACTCTGCTACTTTGACTGAGAGCACGTCTCTCTCTGCTGCTTTCCCATCACAGTTCATCCGTTGCGGCGGAATCATTATTTCAGTGTTGGCGATTACTGGAATCTGTGCAGTTGTCTGTGAAACAAACAATTCCCTGAAAATTACTGAAGTGAGTCCGTGTTTCTTTTTTTCTAAGTATATCCTTGAGGCCTGGTATACAAGTAACTTCTCTCATTTTACATAAAATCCATATCATTTAACATCTTTAGTCATTTCTTTTCCTTACCACTGTTTCTTTTTCCCATTTCCTCCCTGGATTTGTTCAACTTTTTTGTCAGTAGATTTTCCAAAAATATAATGTACAATGTGATTTTTACCAGTGCAAATAAAAACAATTGCTTTTTTTATATATAATAAACAGCCCTGAACTTCTAAACTACTTGACACTGGCAGCTTAAACGGTCATACTTGTCATATTTTCTCACGTCAGCCCTTCCCGGTGCTCTGCTGCTATGTGTGAGTGGAGGTCATTGTTGGACTGTACATAGCTGGAATAGCAGCAGGGTTGGTAGCCTGCCACCAAAATCACCCAGGAAAAGAGGCATCCGCACTCCTGGAGCAAAGAGAGGGGGGAGAGGGAAGGAGATGGAGGAGGGGAAGGGGGAGCAATCTGATCTGGATGACAACAGACTACCAGACGAGCTATGATCTCATCCCTCTCTTCACCCTCTTTTTTTTCCCTTCCATCCCCCCCTCGATCCTCTCTCTTACACTTGTTATTGTCTCTCTTACTCCCTTCCCACTTTTGTTTCCCTTGACCCCCCCTGACTTTTTCTCCCCTTTCCTGCTTGTCCTGCCGCTCACTCCCTCATCTTGCCTGCTTCCCTTCCCAGACACACACACACACACACGCGCGTGCGTGTGCTCCATCCCTGTTGCATCACTTTTCACCACCTGCCTCTCGCTGCTCCCAACTTATAACCCAGAGTGGGATCACATCTCTTGAAGCACTTGCACTCTCTGGTGTCCCAGGGCAGAGATTAGGTGCACCTCATATCATCCACCTGCCATGCAAGTCACTGCATTATTGATGCCAGGTCCGTCTATCTGTGCATTTGTGTGTGTGTGTGTGAGAGAGACTGCATGCGTGCACGCTGTAATGGATATCTGGTGTCTCCCTTGGGAGGCAGGCATGTCAGAGTGGACCCGAGCGAAAGAGAGGCAGATTTGAGGTCAAGGGGGTTAAGTATGGCGGAGAGGCCGTGCTTTTATTCTTTGTCTTAACACAGAATCTCTCTTGTGCGCAGATTCCAAGCATTGACTACGGAAATGTTCCCATCAGGTGTTAAAGTTTTAAAGACGAAAGCAAAAGGTGTGTGTGTGTGTGTGCGTTTGTGACATCAGGCCTGCATATATAAATATACAGTATGTGTTGTAGCTGATTTAGTGGGTCTGGGACAGCCGTATGAGACGGTGAATGAACCATGGGCAACTGAATGAGCAGCAAATGGGAGCGCCTGTATCACGTGTCTGCAGCAGTCAGTGTGTGCATTCACACCGTGCTGTTACCCTATAATAACTCGTTATCCTCTGATTGGCAGCTTCCCCTGCCATTTCTGACCTCGCCTAGCGTCTCTAAAGCACCTGCAGTTCACATGAGGCTAGTTTTGCTTACTTTTGCTTTGGCAACTTATACTTGTTTTCTTCAAGTATGTCTGGAAAGAATGTGCTTTCCTCCAGTGTAGTGTGTGTGGGTGATTATGCATTATCAGTGGAGAAGCTTGCTCAGCTGAGTATGTTCACCATTGCCCCCGTTGGGTTCCTCTGCCATGGTAATTTATGTGGGGTGTGATACAAGTGGTGGAAGTGAGTGGGAGTGGGATGGGGTGGGAAGAGAAACGGAAAATAATAGTGACTACATGATAGATTCTACCTCCATATACAACTTTAGAGAGTTATAGAACAAAACGGTTTTAACGCCCATTATTTTTTTCACGCGTTTGTTACAAAAACATAAACTTTGAAAAGCGTTTGTTTCGATAGCAGCCTGGCAGTGGACTTTAGCCTCCCACTCTTTGCAGTAACTTTAATGTTCAACACTGGACTGTTAAGGCATCTTGTGTAATCGTATATTTGGATGTTGTGAAAGACGCTAAGTGATTTATTCCGCTGCCTTTCAAATATAGAGTTTTGGAGGAAAATCATAAAGCCTAAAGCTGATGTATCCGACGGAAGCGCTCGGACGTTCGTTATGACAGGCTTCTGCGAGAACAGTGGTTTCCAGCCTCACTGATGGCAGGTACAGTAGATGTGCTGAGAACATTGGGCTTTTACGTGACGTTCACTTGTGTGAAGAAAACGCAAGTCCTGCAGAGATTATCAGCGCTATCTGTCTCTGCCTCAGGCCACCATCCAGCAAATCCACTGACAGGCCTGCACATCCATAATCTGATGATTTGGGATGATGATTTGTTAATCTGCGACCCAGCCCGTCTCATTTCCTCTATTGCCATTTCCATGTGCTGCAGTTGAAGGCATTGCCAACATTCTTCCATTCATTCTGGAAAGAATGTCATAATAGGTTTTATGTTTTGCTTCTGCTATCTCATTGAATATGACATAAATAACATGTTGATTTTCCTCCAAAGAGACTTCACGTATTGCAGCAAAGCTTGAAATGGATATCCAGATATGCATCTGAGACCGTAACAGTAGAACCCGGGCTGGATCTGGCCGAGTGGTGCACCACAGTCGTTTATGTTGCTCTGTCGTGTCAAATTTTCTTGACCGTACTGGCAACAGAATGTTAGTAGGAGAGTTGCACAAACATTTTGAAAAGGCCCACTCTGGAGCATAAACGCTTTCAGACTTGAACATTTGGACACCCGTGCTGAAAAGAAGACTCATAAGTACACCCACAGTCTGGTTCTGTGTCTCTCACTGGTGCATTTCCTTCACGCAGAGGGTGGGGAGGGGTGGGGAGGGGTGGAGGGATAGACAGGAGAGATGACTAGCCATGTTTTCATAGGAAAGAGTGACTGCAGAAGAGGAAAGAGGTGGAGGAGCAAAGGGTTTTCACGTTCCAAACTGTTCCAAAAACAACATAGCCAACAACATTCCGAGTCACAGTTTCAGTCTGTGCTTCCTGTCATGAGCTGCGGTGATGTGGTTGGTGGCACTGCAGTCGTGGAGGAATGTGGCTGATTCAAGACTCTTACCACATGAAGTTGAATGATTTGTGTTCATATTAACCTTGAAAAGTCTACTAAATAAGTAGTGATCCAGCTTCAAGACGTCATTATTCAGTGTTATTCAAGCCAGCCCGCCTCTGTCTTTATCTCTCTCTTACAGGGTTTGCCTTTCCAGAGTGGGCTTACAAGCCCGAGTCCAGTCCTGGATCCAGGCAGATCCAGTTGTGGCACTTCATCTTAGAGTTGCTCAGGAAAGAAGAATACCATGATGTCATTGCCTGGCAGGGGGATTACGGCGAGTTCGTCATCAAGGACCCGGATGAAGTGGCCCGGTTATGGGGCGCCCGGAAGTGTAAACCCCAAATGAATTACGATAAGCTGAGCAGAGCGTTGAGGTATGACAGACACTTCAACCCGAATGTGTGTGCTTCATTGTGGATTACTCTTTGTCGCTACCTGAACTCTTTCCTTTCAAGCTAATACACATGAAACATGAAACTACTGTATGAAAACAAGACTGAACCAGATAACACATTCACACACATAACAATAGAGAATGATTATATACTTCCTGTTTTAATAGCATTTGAAAACCTTGAATAGTGACTAAAGGTACACTTTTCATAGCATTTTTCATAGTTAGTGTGCCTACAGTAGTATCATCTATTAGTAGCTACTGTATATCTTTTTATTAAAGCTTAATCCTAGCTCACATCTAGGATTAAGCTAGTGCTCATTGGAACATATATTATTATTATATATTATGGAGACCAGATTATGTCTGTAAACTCTGGGCAGCCTGATGCTCCGCCCAGCTGTTATGATCTATTATATGTTTAGTTTGGCTCAACTCTGAATGCAGATGGGATAGGTGCTTTACTGTACTGACATTTTCATTCCCACTTGTCAGTCTGTCTGTCTGTCTGTGTGTTTGTAACACAATAGTAGCTAAATAACTCAGAAAGTTCTTTTCAGTAACTGTTGACAGTGGGGTGACGGAGCAGCTTTTGGTGATGTTCTAGATTCCGGAGCGACTTTGACCTTTGATCTTCCCAGGAGTGCTTTTCTAGTTTAAACTTTCGTAACCCTCTCCTACTTTCGCCTCCTCCCTTTTCTTGGGTCACAATAGCAGCTGTCCTCTCTCTCCCTCTCTCTCCCTCTCTCTCTGTCCTCTGCAGCTTCACACCAACTTTCTGCCTGTCATCTTTCACCACAACCATAGCCCTCCTGTTTGCTCTTGTTTTCCACCTCCTGTCTGATGTTTATACCTACATATTCAAGGGACATGTTCAAAATGTAGGGAAAATCCCCCCACTGTTCTTTAAATAAACTAAAATTAAAAAAAAAAAACTAATCATGAGACTTTTGCATGAGGGAAATGCTACATTCTGTGTGGGACGTTTTGTGTATGCTCGGTTGTAATAGTGAGATTAAGATGAGGTCTGATAGATGGGATCATATGGGGACACTGAATAGTAACGTGGACTATTAATGTGCATGCTTGTTATATAAACCTGAATGGTAGGGGATAAAGATGGGGATGATTGTTGTAAGGCTATGTATTTATAGTATATCTATCCTCTTGAACATTAACAGATTTGGATCTTAGGCTGCGGTAAGTGCATATATATAACATAGTGCCCTCTGATGAACTGGCCTCCAAGTTAATTAGCAGTCCTGTTTTTCCCTGAACAGAGGTTTTCCTGCTGCCATGTTTGTATCTTTGACCTACCTGTAGACAGGCTATCCTCAACACTTTTGAATAAAGCAGATTTCAGAGTCTTGCAGCAACAGATTCACAATAGCACACTCACTCCCACCTCCGCGTTGTTATCTGATGGCCACCTGAGATACCATCAGTTCAACACAGCCACGTGCCCATAAAATCTGCGTCCCAAGGCTGATATGAGTTGCAGCGGAGTCACATGTTAATTATATTACATTAATGCCACTAAAGATTACCAAGGTTATGAAACACAGGTGCGCAAAGTAATGAGCCACACATGGAGAGAACAGCAGGAAAACAAGCCATCTCCTGCCCTTCATATGGGGAAAACCTAGTCTGCCATTAATGGGCGCCGCACTGGCAGTTAGCATTCACACACACTCACATGCTTGTGAAGGAATGTGTTTTGAAGTTTTTTTAGTAAATAGCCTTTGTGATTATTATTTTCACATCGGTGATCTTAGACTTTCCTGTCTGCCATGGAAATTCCCTTTTATCAGCACTGCTCCATTGTGTGTGTGTGTGTGTGTGTGCGCGTGTGTGTTGGCTTTCCTACGAAGTGACACAGACTCAGTTCATACGTCCCCCTGGTCTCCTGCTTCCACGGCTGCTGTGATATTCCTCTTCCCGTTGAGAGGATTACGCTCAGACTGTGTAATTGTGTTTAGATGTGGGTTTGTTTATGTTTACGAGGACATGGGTAGAGGGAATGAGCCTCTCGGTTTGCTTTCTTCCGTGGAATTACATAAAGGAAATTTGTGTTGGATCTTTTTTTAGATTATGACCTCCTTTTCCTTTGCCTTCATTGCCTTAAGTATTTATTAAATCTAACTTCAGACTTCCAATAACAAATGAGAGGACAGGCCGTCTTTAACCTACGGCTGCATTTCTATCACAAGAGATGATTTGTTCTGAGTACACACTTACCACATTTACTCCTCCTTGTGCTTCCATAGTTCCAAGACTTCTAGTGATCCGGAAAAGAGACTAGCACAACATGAAACCTGTTGCCCATCAGTTGGTGCAGACTGCTGTCTTAATGAGTGTAATCATGCTAAGAGGTCCCAGCTCCTGGAAACCCCCCCTCCGTTCCTGCAGTCAGACGCCCACATAGGCTCCATCACGCCGTGGTCAAAGGTCAGAAGGGCTGCCACGCACAGCTGGCAAAGATTAACAACACGGCACATGTGCACATTCACATACACAAACGTGCCATTGTACTGCCAGTCGTGCACACACATGCTTGCCTGCACACATGCTTGCAGCCCTTGCTTCATTACCAGCATTCATTCAACTGTGATGGTTGACCACAGCTGGAAAATTGCCCACAGTAAAGCAGATAAATAGAGCAAAGGTTTTTCACAGAAATGTGCGTAGTGGTGTCGATTCACAAAGTCTTATTTTAGGAAACGCTAAAGCAGACACCAGCCACTGTTCCCCGTGTTCTCGTTCTTCCCGAGGAGCTCTGCGAAAAGCATCAGCCTGTTTTAATCTCTAGCTCTGAAACATTTAGAAATGACCTCAGTAATCGCATCTACAAAAGCACACTACGGGAAATCCTGCTGCTGCACATGTGCACGGTGTTCCCTGCGGAGCCGACTGGCCCCGTTGGTAGCTCTGAAGGCCTCTCCAAACAGTAGCGACACCCAGGACCCAGCACGCGAGACAGGAACCGCATGATTGTCTTTTTGTTGTGTGTCAATTGTCAGTGTCTGCAACATGGACATGTTCAGCGCACATGGACATTGTGTGTCGTTACATTATTGTCTTTGTCTGAATGAAGCTTTTATTTTGCGTGCGACATGAATGCACAAGCTAGAGTGTGCTGGAGAACATATTCAGACGGTGTGAGCACGTGACAGTCAGACGCGACCTTTAACATAAAAACACACATACGCTCACAAACCCACACAAACCCACTGCACGTGGTGAACGTACAGAGCACGTGATACATTGCCTGATCACAGATTGTACTCAGCCCACACCCTGAATCAAACAGATTTCATTTCCTTTTTAAGACTGTAAACACTTGGCACATCTAGCCTCTACACAAAGCACTCGCATGTGTGCAATCGAACACACACATACACCTGAATGTGAATAACTACTCTGTGTGTGTGTGTGTGGGGTTGTGTAGAGAAGGATCTGGCCGGGATGTGTTTGTAACAGCCAGTGCTGACAAAAGAGGCAGAAAATAAACACGAGGCTCATGGGGAGTATTGTAATCCCGACTTCCTGTCACAGTCAGCGTCTATTTACAGCCCAACAATGGGCAGAGCGCAGCCGGTCCACACACACACACACACATACGCACACGCAGGGTTGGTTTATGCTTCATTTTAAGGTTGACATCTGTGTCTGTGTGTGTCGGGTCATACAGAACTTGGCTGGTTTAGGCCAGCATAATGGACATTGGGTTGTACCGCATCCTTAAAGGTGCTGCAGTATTAAAACTCGTAGAAAAAAAGGCCAAGTCACGTGATAATTGTCATCAGAACCGTTATGATTGACCCCCTGCTCGGCCTTAATGGATTCCTATGGATTCCTAACTTGGATGAGTGGACGTACGTTTTGTCATCATGATCAATTCTGTGACGACACACACAGGATCTTTACAGAGCAATTTAACAAACAAAAAAGGAAATTATTCTAAAGAACCTACTCTGTCACTATAATTGACATCTTTTGTTCAGATTCTCTCAGCTTTAAAGACATTGTTTTGGGTTTTCATAATAATCAGCCATTACAGAGTCAGGCTAAAGAGGTGATGGTGCGTTTAAGACGGGTGCAGCAGGCAGCTAAACACATGCGCTTAAAGAATCTCTTTCTTCTCTTTTGAAGTGAGTTCAAATGCTCTTCAAAGACTGTCAGCCGGTATGACGGCACAGGAGGAGGGGGAGCGTACATGGAATAGGTGACCAGGCGCTCTAAACACACCTTCAGTTGTCAGCGAGGATTCCAGAAATGAGGCTCGTCTCTTCGTCTCTTTGTACCGTGCATATTGCATTCTTTTGTTTTAACCTTAAGCACTTTCCCTGGTAACTGTCATGGAGGACTGAGAAACGCCATGGAGGAGGAAGCGGGGTGTCACGAGCGTATTGCTGCCTTATTTTGTTTTGTCTGCAACATGCAAAGTAAAAGAAATGGCTCAGATGGTTTTGTATTTATTCTGCCTTTGCCACTGGCCTACTCCACTTCTACACCAGCTACTCTGATCACACTCCTGCTACGCTTGCACTTCTGCTCAACTTCCTGCTGGTCTCTTTCCTTAGCTCGGTCCCAAGCGCTCCCTTCCCCTCCTTCCCTCCTCTCGTGAGTGTCTCCCCCAGAGCAGCAACGAGCGGACGCGCTGCTTTGTGCCTGGCGTAAACAGTCTTTTCAACAGTGCAGTCCTGTCCTGTCTCTTGCTGTCTCCCTCCTCCCTTATCCCCTGGAGAAGAGTGCAATGTGCACGGAGAGAGTTGGGATTAAAAAAAGAAAAAGAGGGGGGTTGATGAGAGATGGAGAGATGTTGGATAAAGAGAGCAGGACGGTTGAAGATTGAAAAGAAGAGCAACAGTCTGTTCCCAGAGCCAAATCAGCCCAGCCAGTCTGTGTAATAAGCATAATAAGAGGGGGGTATGGTACCTCTGCACGCGCACACACACACACACACACACACACACACACACACACACACACACACACACACACACACACACACACACACACAATGCTGTGTGGATAACAACCACTGGGTGTAATGATAGTCAATGGGCTCTGATTATCTTGGTATTACCTACAAACCCTGAAGCCCTCAGCATGCTTCCCTTTAGCAGCGTGCACGTTACAGCAGCGTGAGGTTCTGGTAAGTACGGACACAGACTTGATGAGGGAAATGCACAGTCATGGTCAAGTAGTATATAAGAGGCCAGTTGGTGGTGAAAGGACGACGAGCGTTGCACACGAACGTACGTTGTCCTTCATCTGACAGACACTTTGTTCCTCTTTTTCTGTCTGTTCATTTTCCTGAGGCTCGGCAGCAAGAGATCTAGAGGTTACATAAAGTGGTTGTGGATCTGGGTAAGATAGCAGAGAGGTGTTACATAAAGAGCTGTAGCTGGACAAAGGTTAATAAAAATGGAGCTTTGTACTGTAGGCAGGAGCCATGGGAGAGGGGAATGGCAGTTACATAAACAGATAAACATGGGGTAAATTATTGGAGTTTTGGTGTTACATAAAGAGATGTGTGTCCAGCCAAATTAATAACACCATGTTTTTATGTGTGACACTTGTCCAAAAATCTAAGCACCTGTAGTACAACACATAAAAAGAAGTATACACATGCAATCTGCCTCTTTCCTCACATTTTCCCCCACTTCCTGCCCTCCTCCCTTTACTGTGTCTGCTTTGTGTAAATGTCATACAACACTCTGTAATATCTGTCATTAGAAGGGAGCCACATAAAAGAGTCACACTCCTTTCCTTATTGAAAAGTGTGTTTGGTGTGCGGGCACATCTGTCATGGCTCCCGAACGTCAGAAAGGCAATTATATCTTAAAATGTTGTGTATACCTCAGATCAAATGCTTTTAAAAAAAAACGTTAACAGTTTTATTTAACCTGCGCACGTTTCCGTAAATTTGTTTTGGTAGACCGGCGTGTTTATGTCCTGTGTTCTGTGTTCATTGTAATCTTATCTGGAGGATTATTTCCTGTTATTTATTGTGTCTGGGTCACTGTGCTCTAACAGATACTACTACAACAAGAGGATCCTTCATAAGACCAAAGGCAAGAGGTTCACCTATAAATTCAACTTCAACAAGCTGGTTTTGGTCAACTACCCCTTCATTGACATGGGCTCCACTGGTAAGGCTGGACAGCGTGTGGTGTTTGTGTTTGCGTCTTCTGCTATCTTTAATCCCACAGCATGATTACAGAAGAGAACCTGACATTATTCCTCTCTTCCCTCCTAACCGTGGTGCCTCCAGGCAGCAGCGTTCCTCAGAGCGCCCCTCCCGTCCCCACTGGCGCAGGGACTCACTTCCGCTTTCCTCCGTCGACCCCCTCGGAAGTGCTCTCACCGAATGATGACCTGCGCAGCCCCAGCGGAGTGTTCAGCTCGGTGGCCCGCAGGATGGCACGGGGCTCTGTGAGCGACTGCAGCGACGGCACCTCTGTCAACTCGGAGATCGAGGAGGGCAACACGGCAGCCAACGAGGAGAGGGGAGAGAGGTGTGTGAGTGGAGGAGGGGGACCTGGTGGTGGAGGGGGAGCATACCGGAGTATCCTCCATCCGCGCCTGTCCCATGAATCCCTTTTCCGCATGTACGGAGGACCGGGGAACCCTGCAGGGCACCCAGGTTCCTGCGGCCCAGCAGGCCACCGGATCCACCCTGAGCCTCTGTCGCCTTTCCCAGTGTCCCCCCTACCTGGGGCAGGAGGGGCCGCCCTCCTGGCTCCACCGCTATCCCCAGCACTCTCCATGACCCCGACGTCTCATCTCCCCTACACTCCCTCACCCACCCTTTCCCCCATGATAGGCTCCCACTTCTCCTTCAATCCCGAGGACATGAAACGCTACCTGCAGGCCCACACTCAGTCTGTGTACAACTACGGCCTGAGTCCCAGAGCTTTCCTGCAGTACCCCAACATCGTCATCCCCCAGCCCCACCGGCCCGGAGCAGACAAGGCCAGCCTGAGCGGGGAGAGAGGCGACAGGGCAGAAAGAGCGGGGCCAGCGGTAGGAAGCGACCGAGGAGGAGCAGAGAGGCACCACCACCCATCTCTGGCTCATTCCGCCCACCACCACCCCCATCCTCCGCACTCTGCCCACCCACACCCCCATTCTCATCCCCTGCACCATCCACTCCACCTGGGTGAAGAGCCGCCGCACATGTCCCCATTTAAGTTCAAGTTGCAGCCGCCGCCACTGGGCAGGAAACAGAGGGAGGGCCAGAGCAAGGCCAGGCAGAGCTCCATGTCCTCAGGATCTGGCTCCATGTCGTCTACATCCGGCCTGGGCTCCTCGCTCTCGTTTGGGAGTGATCTGAGCTCAGCCAGCGGCTCGGGCCTCATATCTGCCTCCTCCTCAACACAATCTCTGAACAGTGCAGGACTGCCCAAGATTAAGGTAAGCAAAAATCAAATGATGATGAAGATGATGTGTTTGGTCTCTTAAAGGACGATGTTGCTATTTACTGGTTAATGAACGGCTTCATGTCTGTTCAGGTGGAGCCCATCTCAGACATAGAGTCAGAGGAAGAGGTGGAGGTGACTGACATTAGTGAGGAAGACCCAGATGAGAGAGACGAAGATTTTGAACACTTCCCCCCTCACCACGCCAAAGTGCCTGAGCACCCTCATCGGTTCGCTAACGGCACGGCTGCAGCCAATCCCGACGAGGACCTGGATGAGGACGTCTTCAAAGCCCCTGCTCCGCCTCCACCCAACCTGACGCCCTTCTACTCCTCCCAACAGGCCCATGCTGGCGCACACCGCGGCCCCCCCACCTTCAAGAGCGAGCCTGTGGAAGGGGACAGCACCACGCCGCCGCCGCCTCCTCACACAGGCTCTGCAGCAGCTCCCCAGACCAAGTGCATCCCCCTGAAGCTGCGCTTCAAGAGGCGCTGGAGCGAAGACCAGCGCATGGAGGCCTCCACGGAGGAGTCCGATGACAAAAAAGTCCGACCCGAGGAGGAGAGGGAGAGAGAGAGTCAGAGTAACGGACAGATGGACATTGAGGAGGAGGACGGCGCCGTGAGTGGAGACGGAGACAGTCCTCCCCTGCTGGCATACGAGGGTTCGCTGTCCGCACCGTTGAGGGTGAGTGCTGAGCTCCACCGCGCCACTGCACAGCTGTCTCTGGAGAACAAGGACTGCTGATGAGCGTCCACACGCCCGTGCAGCAGCAGCAGCGGCGGAGGGGCTTCAGGAACATGGAAATGGACCCTCCGCAAGCCTGCTCCCTCACTCATCAGCCCACAGTCCACCCTACACATACACCAAGCCAGCACCTCAAAGGCAGCCCGACTCTCGTCCCCTCAGATCCCTCATCAGTCCTCTGTCCGGATCCGGGCTCCTCTGGGAGAGTCAGCATTCCCAAACAGCAGTAACAGAGCTGGAATGATCCCTCCCACCTGACCAGGGAAGCACCAGCAGCCCTGCCCCAGTAGCACAGCGTCATCATTAGAAACAGCAGCTAGTCAGCACCTTCCTCAGGGGAAACGCACTCCCTTCCAGCCCAGCATCCCACCCCATCCCACCCCCCCACCACCACCTTACATTTCCTACAAACTGATGGGACTTTGACAAGTGCCTGTATCTGAAAACCCACAGCCCCTGGATGATAAGAGCGATAAGCAGGGAGGGGAGTGCTACAACAAATCAGTCTTTAACTCACGACACGCTTCTAAGTGCTCCGCTCAAGAGTGGGGCTGTGGGGTTGTTGTCTGACAGACTCTTGAACCTGGCCCAGTCCACTCAGGGAAGCCGTTCGCTGTAGGCTTAATCAAATCCTGCACACAAACACGCAACCGCCACAAAACCCCTCCTGTCTGTCTCTCATCCGCGCTCCTCTGGGCCCCGTGGGCCGCCCGTCGTGCTCAAGATCATGAACCCGCTCGCAGAAAAGAAAATTGTAACCCCAGACGGCAGAAAAATAAAAGGCGGGCCGCTGAAGGGACCATGCCGGGACGGTTAACTGCAGATAGATTCTTCTGCGTCTCAGCGGCACAGAGGCCTAGTTCACCAGCTGAAGCTCCACTAATCATTACTGAAGGTGTTAAACTAAACCAGCAGCCACACACACACACACACACACACACACACACACACACACAACACTGCCTTTAGCTCCTAGACATGACCCCCGCTTCTCCGTCTGAGCCGCCAGCTCCCCTCGTGCTGGCGTCATCCTGGGGTCCTGAGCGCACGTGAGACTGCCAGGCCTGTTGATTACATGTGTGTGTGAGAGGCTAGGAAACATTTCAACACACACACACACACACACACACACACAGCCTCTCTATGCCTTGTTTTTCTAGCATGTATAAAAGTGCAAACTGAGCTGTAATAACTCAAGCAGACTTTATCTTTGTATACTGCATATTGTTGAGAAAGTGAGATTTTAAAAGCATCGTGACGCTCTAATTATCCAATTAATTCCGGATATTTTTTTTCCCTAAGTGGATTATGTGGAGCAGATAGCAGAGTCCACAGCACAGTTGGAGACCCGGCTCTTCATTTGTTTCCCAGAGACCAGTCTGCAGACTAAAAAAAGCCAAACGGTGTTTCAGGCACGCGTCTCTGCCGCCGCTCACCTGATTGGCAGCCGCTTCCAGCACGCTGCCCTCGGCTCTTTCCTGTCTGGACAGTCTAGCTCTGCTCAGCGGGGTTCTCCCAGGCCTGAGATGTCCTGGCCCCAGGCCACCTCTCCAGGCTGTGTGTGTGTGTGTGTGTGTGCAGGGCTGGGCTGGCTGGCTGGCTGGCTGGGGAGGGTGAATGTTCAGAATTAGCCCACGGGTCATTAGTGCAGTAATCCTGTCTCTTCTGCTTGTTAGCGTAATGCTCAAAAGTTCACGGAAGCGCTGCATCAGGTCAGGAGGGTTAATCATCACTGTAAGGAGAAGAAAAAAAACAAAGGCCAGGAGCTGTGTCCTGAAAGGCCCTCTCCTCAACTATGCACCTCCACACACACACAGGCGCACACACAGTTTGTGATGATGTATTAACATCTGGATGCTTGTCGTCGATTGGCCAGCATGCCCCCCCCCCGCCTGGCCAGCGACAAACAGATCTATACCAGCGCCCCGTGACATAGATGGCCTCCGGGCGCTCTGCGGAGCCAAGCTGATTGAATTTCCTCATCAGACCCCTGTGGTCTGGTCTGGTCTGGTCTGGACTGGACTGGAGCACGTCACGACACGTCCGCGCACACACCTACACACCTACACACCTTCGCCAGACGGCCTGCGTGTGTGTCTGAGCTGACAGCTGCCTTACTGCTCTCACTGTCATACCCGAGGAAGCGGTGAGGCGTCGTTCTGAGCTCCGGCCCCGACCGCCGTGCTGTTTCAGACTCCACCACGCCGTCGAAGGGGTTGATAATTATTGATCGATCGGACTCTGTCTGTCTCTGATCCCGTTTCAGGCCTCACAGTAGATCAACAGCACAAAGCTTACAAGCGAAATGACGAGGTTTCCCGGTTTATTTGTATGATGTCAATATTGTTAATGATTCTTGTTGTTAATATTGTTCTCATCAGGATATTTACCTCCTTACCTGGCATTATTATTCCATGGATTTGTTAGCTGTTGCTTTTTATGTTGTAACCTTCCCCCCCAACCCTTTAAACTCCCAAACTGCAGACCGTGGGTCTTTTAGTTTTTATAAATGTAATATAACTATAATGTTTAATATTAATTTCTGATGCTGACAGAACAATAACATCTGGGATGTGGAGGGAAGGGCAGAGGCCTTTATTTTAGGGAGTGATTTTATCATTTTTGTCATGTAATTTTTATTTTATCATGTTAGTTTTTTTTTCTCTCTTGCTCTTGTATATTTTTGCCATTTTAATTTTAATTTTAATTTTTTTTTTTCTTTTTCGGAAATGGGGCTGTATCATTTTAAAAGCAGGAAAAAAGATGTGTATTGTTTGAGAGTGTAAAAGTTTATCTTCTCCCTCTTTCACTCACCTCTTTCTGTCTCATCTCCCCTGAGCAGTTACATAAGACTTGTGGAGAAAGGGGAGTTAATACCATGATGTAACATTGAATTTCTCCCCTTTTTTGTTGTTTTTTGTTTTGTTTTTTTTTCTCCAAACTTGTAATTAATCTGTAATCAGGGTTAATTAAAACCAGATAAAACTCAATATAAATATCTGCGGTGTTTGTTTATGTCTGGTCTTCATTAATGAGGCAGCTAATCAGACGGTGAAGTTTAATAAACCCAGATTAACCCCAGAGATGCTGTTTCTGGAGGCAACAGCCGTGCGCTTATGTGGAGCTCTCCTGTGCTCTGGACCTTCGCAGGCCGCTTATCCTGTCACCAACAGTTTAATGTTGGAACTAGTCTCCAAGTATCGCCGCAGAATTCGTTCCGGCTTCGTCCCGGATGTTTTTGACATCGCCGTCGCACCTTGTAATTGCATCGTTGTGGATGTGTCATGTCCCGGCCAGGCCTGGGTGGCTGGCTGGGTAACAGTAAATCAGCTCCAGGGGTCCACAGCTTCAATCACCTGGACAAGATCAGTCTTCAGGGTCACTGCTCGTTTGCGTGGATGAAAGGAAGTGATGCAGAGCTTTCATCTTGTGAGTGTGTGTGTGTGTGTGTGTGTGGGGTGGATGTTGCTGATTCACCCCATTATGCTCGCGCAAAACTCGCCCTTTAGCGTGACATCAGAGACCTTTGTCTAAATGCACTCTGAAGCACGTGTCGCAGACAAGAGGGTGCATTCGAGGGCGGCTCGTAGATTTCAGATGTACAGGACAAACAGGAAAAGCACAAAAAGGCTTATACACGAGAAATAAACAGCCACACTGTCTGACTTACTTAGCAGTCAAGCTCATTCATTAAATATCCACTGCGGTTTTTACCTACTTTCATGTCAATAGTGAGAATAGTTTTACGCTTTCCTATAAACACCAACGCAGCAGAGGTTTTTGGGATAGTGACTGCAGACGTCTTAGCCCAGCTTCCACTGCTGAAATGTATCAGAAATGTAAAGTAAAAACATATTGCGGCATATCATTTGGTTGACGTGTCTGCTTGGAATGACAAAGAGAAAAAGCCTCTGGAACGGAGCCTGAATATTTGCATGGAAGTGTTCGGAGCTGAAGTTGATTCATATGATGGCCTGCTCAGAACTTTTCGCCCCCAAAGACCAATTCACAGACAAATGCTCCGTTGTTTTGATATTCATTATATGGGAGGCAGATGTAAACTTGTAGTTTTGTCACTCTGACAAGGCTCAAGCACATTTGTAACTGTAGAATGTTCAGTTGTGGCCTTACTGTAACACGATGACATTCTTGGTTAGGAAGGATGAAAAATGAAACTAAATTAGGACCACAGCTGGTGTGTGTGTGTGTGTGTGTGTGAAAGAGAGACAGAGAAAGAGACCACAGGAAACACTGCTCTCTCACCTGCACCACTTCCCTCTCTCCTTGCTTCCGCTGAACGACGCCTGCTTTCACAGAAATGTGCAGAAATCCACATCTACCCTAAATGCATCATGCAATGCCTCTGCAAAAGCACACACACACACACACATACACACACAAAGAGAGCTTTTCCTGGAATGATTTAATGCTGAGTTCATTTTCAGTCAATTTATGCAGCTTTACATTAATATCGCCTATTAACTATTAATGCCTTTTTTTAAACGATCAAAGATTTTTATGCTGACATTTATCCTTCAGTCTTTAGTCTTTTGATCTGTTCCTGAACAGACACATGTCACAGGCACACACACACACACACACACACACACACACATTGTTAGGGTTAAAGTTCGGGATATACAGAGGCCTATTCTAACCACATCCTCCACCGTACGGAGAAATGACACTCTCACAATGAGTGTGTGTGTGTGTGTGTGTGTGTGTGTGTGTGTGTGTGTGTGTGTGCGTGTGCGTGTGTGCGTGTGTGTGTGTGTGTCTATGTATGATAAAGAAAGACAGTTTGATGTGGCTTGTTTGAAACTGCTTGCAAAAATCATGTTTATCTCTCCCTGACAAATCGTCTGTATTTAACAAAAAATCCGTCAAGCACACAGTTTTTACAGTTTTAATAGATGTTACACCATCAAAAAAAATTAGATTTTCCCGTTTATATTTCATATTGGGTGTCTCCCCCTGTTGTTGGAATTGTGCACTGCATTCGCAACGTTACACGTTCATTTTAACCGTATCTGTTTTTAATTTGTCTTTAAACGTCTTTTGCAGGTTTCTATTGGTTTAACGCGTTCCTGTTGTGTTAACTGCAATAATGAACACTAATTAAAGGACTAGTGATACTCAAATCTGATAAAAATAATAATTTAGTGTGTATATATATATATAGATAGATAGATATAAAGTACACACACACACAAATATATATAAATATATATATATATATATATATATATATATATAGATAGATATGGGTGACAAATGTATTTTTGAGGAACAGCAGCACATTGATGATCTTCTGTTAATGATTGTATAGGTTTATAATGCATATAATTAATGGTTAAAGTGACAGGAAGTCTGTATTTTGTCTCTAATCCATGCAAGGATGTGCATGCCCAAGGATGTCTGTCCTCCAGGGTTCTGCCTTCAGCCCCAACACATGATGCGGATCCCAGGGAACAGCTGAGTGGTGTAAAGTTTCCATGATGGAGAATGCAATGCACACGAGAGTTTTCCGTGAGGGTTAATGTTGTCGCCGTCCCTCTCTGGGCCTTTTCTTGCACTGCTTTGGAGCTGCTCACATCAGTTTAGAGCACATGCTCAGGCTTTCAGGCTGCTCTCCGTTTATACTCAAACCAGGTTTCAGGAAAGCGTCTGCAATGATCATCTGTAACCCTGAGTGACGTGGGTGCAACATTCATCAGACACTTCGACCTCCTGGCTCCTCCTGTAGGCTACAGCAGCCTGGCACGTCCTCTGATGATACCTGATACACAGAGAGTCCGTCCATTCCTCCAATAACAGACCATCCCTCTAAAGCTCATGGTACAAATAAATATTTAGTATAACAAGAACAGGACGAATCAATTAAAAGGCCCTCAAATCTGTTAAACATGGAAAAAAAAAGTAAAACCTCAGAGGGGCAAAAACAATATAACCATCATTTTCAAAGAAGCCAAAATATGAGCAGACAGTAAAGCAGAAAGCAGTGACTGTGACGCAGTATTTCTGCCTCTTGTTCCCTGTTTTCTCATAGTGCTTCATGAAGCAAAGCTGCATCTATATTGACAGTAGAACCAAGCTGAAGGAGCAGGAGGGGTTTATTTGACTGACAGACCAATGGTGAGCAACTAGCGTGAGATGCAGGGTCAGGGTCAGAGGTCAGCCTCCCAGGGTGAGGGTGAAAGCAATGGAGAAGGGGGATGTGCTAACAAGATGCTACCGTCTCTTTCATCCAGGACGGTGAAAAGTAACTGTTCACAGCATCGCTATCCAGATATCCAAGTATGAATTATTTTATTATAAAATTGCACAATGATGGTATTTTATTCTCACAACATAATACTTAATGACAAGTTCACAAAACATGGCATTATGTCTAATTAAATATTATATGAACATGAAAAACATAGTTTTATTATTACACACAATTACGCCAATTGGAAGTGTATTAAGTATTTAATATTTAGTTCTAGTGTCTTTTACTCAACCTTGTATTTAAAATTAAAAAAAAAAAACTTTTTTCCATAGACAAACAAAATGCAATGATAAAAAGCTGCCACTAGATGTCAGCATAGAACAATATTTAATGATGTAGTGAACCTCCACGTTTCCTAACCCAGCACTCCTTCTCTCTCTCTCTCTCTCTCTCTCTCTCTCTCTCTCTCTCACACACACACACACACACACACACACGGTCGACGTGTAGCTCCTTGCAGCCCATCACAGCCTTCTTTTGTGTTTAGACTTACACGTGAATCTTTAGCACACACCAAGAGGGGGCGCTGTTTCTATTGTCCTTACATGTTCTCTACAACGTATCTGCTCCTCTGCACTCAGGGAGGAGATTATGTAATGTGTTATAACACTGGCTCCTTTGAGACGTGGTGAGAATTTTCTGTTTACACAGAAAGGACAGTTCTTTTTACCATATATGTGTCATATGATCTACTGTCTACCGAACGTAATTGCATAACAAACATCCTTTCAAAGGGGGTTCTTGTCATTCGGTTCCTATTCAACCATGCCCGCAAGTTACAAACGCGGGGTTAGAGGAGTTTACGCCAATTCACGCCCTCTCCGTACAGCTGGTGGCAACACACTTCATGACATCACCGCTATGCGTACCCATTGGACCCGAGATGTAGCACACCTGCCCAATCGCCTGCCGGTGAAGTGACGTCAGCCAAGACTGTTCCCGTTCATTTTCGAGGAGTGGGCGGGGCGCACAGCGTATCCACGTCACGGACAGCGGGAGGCGACGCCGTGATTGGCTGCAAGAGCTGAGAGTGAACGTCTGTTGCTGAGAGAAAACGAAGAGGGGGAGAGAGGGGATTGTAGTGGCAACAATACGTCGGCTACACCACAGAAGAGTTGTTTTGCTCTTAAGAAAACGTTAAAATAGTGACTTTTCCTGTGCCAGCGCTATAGCTCTATTTATTTTAAAAAATATATGAAATACAATCCGTGCCAATTCGGCAGAAGAACATCAGAAACCCCACAAAAGTCTTGTTCATGCACCAGCCTTTTTGTACAGCAGCAGAGGGGTTCGTACTTTATCTTGGCCTGCTTGGGAATGGCACTTGTGCTGTCAATTAGGGTAAACGCACTCCTATACAGACAAGGAAGGGATACTTGTGCTTTTTGATTGGCTGTCTGGCTCTGTCCCCGCCCCTTGGCCCTCCCTCATACTGTTCCTATGGTTCCCCAAGATCTTATTGGATACTGTAAAGTTTGGGACACGAGACTGAGTTGTCTTTATATCTCCGTCTTCATTGGCTGAATTCCTACGTCCATCATCTAGAGTTTGACAACTCACCACGCCCCAGCTGTGTAAGGCCTGCACTGATTAGCTACTGTACCTGTCAGCGACCTCTGATTGGCTGACTCGTCCAGCTGTCAGGGGTTCATTCACCATTTTGTGACTGTAGTAGAAAAGGAGACCGATAGTTTTTTTTTTGTATTCCTGTTTGAGTTTCTGCGGGGGAAAGATATGTTTTGCGGAGGAAAAGTAGAGCGGAAGCCTGGACTGCGGAGTCGTCAAAGCCGACAGCTCTGGGATGTTACTGACGGTTGTGTGAGCCTCCTCATCGGCAGCATACGGCCATAAATCTTCTGGCGAGGGGAAAAGATCCGTTTAGGTGAGTTTATTCAAAGTTAGGTGGAGCTAATCACGCCAAACTGTCGCGATTTTACCATTTGAGAAGATGCGAATTCAAGTAAGACAGCGGTCAGGTTTGTTCTGATACCGTCCGAGGATACGGAGTGACACCGCTTGCGAGCCGAGAAAGAGGATGTGTGGGGGTGTAACAAACTACAAACTTTCTCAAATGTTTTACAACAAGCCTGTGGGTTGTTTTAGCTTTTCTTTTCTTGCGTGTTAATACCACATTGTTGTTAACGTGGACTACTTCATTTCGACATTTGTTGTTGACTTTGGCGTGTTGGCTGGCGTAGTAAACAGTCGACCTATTTGCAGCACTGCAGCCAAATGGTGTTTACTAATAACAACACACGCTCGGATAGCTGGAGACATAAAATGGACACAGCTTAAAATAAGTACAACCAGTTAGTGTGCGCTGTCGTCTTGCTCCCGGTACCTTATGTGGGTACTAGTCCGCTGTCGTTGCGTACTACGACTACTACAACCGCCACTACTACAAACATACCGAGCTGCTTACTAGAGCGAAACACCGACATAATAAGATTCTGGGTTTTCCCCTCCTAAATCCTTATTATTATCCTTTATATTTGTGCAGATTATCACATTGCTGGCTACCTTAAACAAGGTTTCCCTTCGGTTTCTGCGTGCATGCAACTCGGCACTGCGCTGGATTTTTTTTTTTTTTTTTTTTTTTTTTTTTTTTTTTACGCAAAACAGCTTTTCGTCCGAGGAAATTTTAGATCCGATAAGTCAGGGTAATTAATCGCAACTTAAAAAAAAAAAGCCTTGTTTGTGTTTGTTATCGACTCGCGGTGTCGAGCAATTACACTCGCCTGACATTGTGCGGTGTCACTCGTAGTACTCGAAATGATCAGCACAATGAAGTCGGGGCTGCATTCGCTGTTTGCTCGGCTTGTCTCCTGGTCCACACTTTGTGAAGGGTTGACATACCTGCCTGGACACTTTTCAGTTCGGGATTTCACTTTGGACATAGTTTTAATGACAAGATTTTTAGGATTGTTTTGTGACGTGGAGGAGATATGATATCCTCATTTTTACCCACGTGAAGAGGCATGGATTTCTCATGTGCTGCCTCATGCACTTTTTAAAATATAGCCTATAAACTGAGTGAAAATAAATCCATGAGTGTGTAGGGTTTTTTTTGTTGTTGTTGGTGTGTTGGTGTTTTGTTTTGCATGGAGAGCAGCCAGGGATTTAGGTGGCAATATTTGGTCCTACACAGGAACGGTCACCTCTGGTCTTTTGATCAATGAGCAGAATGCACAAATTCCATGCTGCAATGCTTCATTTAAATAACCACAGTGACATACCCCACCCCCTCAACAGGCAGAAAGGATTTCTAATATGTCATGAAGAATGTTTTTCCACAACATGCACAATTGTGTTCCTAAATATCACACTTGCCCTCCGCTATCATGGCGTGTGAACACTCAGATCCCGTGCACTCATGAGCACAAGCTAAACATGTGTGTAACCCGGACAGAGCATGTTCTTTTTTTGCTGTTTCATTTATGAATGTTTTCCCCTGGTGACCCACTTTAAGGGCGAAGCCGCCTTGTCTTTTTAGTTTGCACGAAGGCCATCGTACAGATTATCTCCCTGTGTAGTTCCATCACATTCTCACCGTCCCTGTCCCCATCCCTGCAGCCCTACACCCATACAGACACCCATAAAATGCTTTAAGGGGAAAGATGAACTGCAGCACACCTGGTAACTCAAGCTGACTTAAGAGCAAACACTGGTAAAACAAGGTTGGCGCCTTTGCAGCATAGCATGTATGGTCATATACATTCACACACACACACACACACCCGTGCTGTGTGCACCTGTGCTGTTTTGCAGAGGGGCATAATGCTTAACCTCTTTGATAGAATTAAGTGGCATTAAAGTAAAGGTTTATTAGGGTTGTGTCATAATCCAGTAATAAATGCAATACAATTTCTTTATGTATTGCTGACAGGAGGAAATAAACACGTACACATAGGTAGAGACTACTAAGTGTGTGAGCTCAAGCAAATGTGTGTTAACTAATGAGAGAAAGAGAGAGAGAGTGCGTGTGTGTGTGTGATTGAAACATGAACAGATCTGCTTGCTACAAATGTATATGACCGTACATGCTATGTTGCAAAGGTGCCAACCTTGTTTTACCGGTGTTTGCTCTTAAGTCAGCTTGAGTTACCAGGTGTGAGAGGTTTATTAGCGATATTAGCAGTGTATGGGTGACTGCATTGTAAATTCTGATGACAAGAATTTACAATGGAAAACCGTGGGTGCAAAGTTTAATGCTGCAATGCCGACAGGAGGTTAGGACGGCATGCTCCAGTATTTGGAATCAGAGGAACAGCATCTTTTCAGAAGGGGTTCGATC
Source organism: Pao palembangensis (assembly GCA_015343265.1). Taxonomy (NCBI): domain Eukaryota; kingdom Metazoa; phylum Chordata; class Actinopteri; order Tetraodontiformes; family Tetraodontidae; genus Pao; species Pao palembangensis. The sequence continues at coordinate 2,234,966 of CM027088.1, read as the reverse complement.
TGACACCACGGAGATGATAGCTGCCAATTTGCATATGCAGCATTATTAGCGGTTCAGGAGCAACGCACCAAACATAACCTGCTCAAAAATGTTTAAATATAAGCATGTTGAATAAAGATTATTTCTGTTTCATCAGAAGAGCTTGGAGAAATCTTTTTATTTTGGTCATGAAAATCACCTAAGAGAAGATATTGAATAGATTATTTGCTTTTGTCCATTATAGATGAGCAGCAAGTTTAAGAGCCACTGTTACCATATTTTCAGTTTAGAGCATGTATGGTAAACACACACTGCACATGCAATTCATTTGATATTCCAAAGAATGGGTTTGACTGTTAAATTCCTTTGTCATTCACGTGACATTATTAAAGTTATGCAATAGAATAAATAAACTAATTTCTCTGGCATTTAATGCAATATAAATGTGTCAGCTCTAGAGATAACCACAATAAGAGAGTGCTAATTGATGATACCCCTATTAGCATCTGCATCTTTCTACATTACACTGCAATTATACTTTGTTAGGTATTGTTTATTGGTGGTGCAGAAAAGGTCATTTTCAACATATTTTATCAGATAAGTTTCAATCAGACATACATTCAGACTTTAGACAGTTACAATTGCTTAGCACTCCAAATAACGTTTGGCCAATATTTAACTCCAAACCTCCCCTGTTATCTCTGAGTTATGCAGATATTGTGTTGTCTAGTCCACTGCTTCACACTTGCACAATGCCAATACACACACGCCTGCCTCTGGCTTATCAGCCAAATTATAGAGCCTTTTGCGAGGCCATGAGCACCACCGAACACATTTTGGAAAGCTGGGATCAGGTCTTCCTGAGTCATTCAGTCAACCAGTAAGTCAGCTGGACTGTTTGGCCTCTTGCTTTTTTTCCCAGTGGAAGACCAACTCTCCCAGTTTAGGCCTCAGAATCTATTCTAATTAAAGGATATAATCTCAAAGAGCCATGTGGTACATTCCCAGAGGTTTGTTTCTTTTACTTTAATTGGAATGTGAGTAAAATGTGAGTTGTTTATCTGCTTTAACTATTATTGAAGCAGGAAGTGATTTTTTTTTTTGTTTTTTTTTTTGCCAGACTGTTGAGTGGAAGAAGAGTGTCATTTTATTTGTTTGAACTTTTTCTGTGTATTCACATTTAATATAAGAAGAGAAGAGTAATAGAATTTTTCAGTGAATTTGCTATATGCCTTTGATAATGCATTGCTGCATTGTCATTTCTAAGGGTTGTCAAGCAGAGCACATATACCCACATCTGTGTGTGAGTGTGTAAATGTAAGTGTGTTTGTGTGTGACTTTGTCGGCCTGTAATCTTGCATCACTGATTGTCCCAAATCCCATGCTAGTCATTTAATTTGCCTAATTTTAGGCATATCTCCCACTAACAGATTATTCCAATTATATTTTATTGTGTGTGTGTGTGTGTGTGTGTGTGTGTAGCAAAGGCTGAGACATCGAATACACATTGACAGAGGTCCAACGAGCCCTAGAATGACTGTGGAAATTCCCACTGACTACAGCTGAACAGACAGCTGTGCTCTTCTCTCTCTTTCTGCGTTCCCCCACACTCTTATTTTAGTGTGATCTCACTCAGGCCAGCACAGTATTCCTCCCAGTAGAAGTCAAAATAAAGGTGTGTTCCGTTGTAGTTTAACATGTAAGGCTTGAATCTGTAGCACAAATTTGTGTGACAAAGCTATTGTTGCACGTCTGAGTAGCTGGAGAGAAAGGGAAACCTATGCTATAAGATGTGTGTGTGTGTGTGTGTGTCAGTGAGTGACTGAGTGAAAACGAGAGATGGTGTTGATAGATAAAAAAACAAAAATATTTTGGTTGATCATTTAAAATTAGAGAGCCTCTTTACATGTCTTTAATATGAAAATTATATTCCATTAGATTAGAACTTTTATTATTATGTTGAGTTATAAATTACATATATCTATTTAAAAGTTTTATCAAAACGTTTGTCCTTTTTTATAGTACTGTAATTTTTTAAAGTTGCTCTGTTTTTAAACTGTTTTTTATTGCACTTAAAAAAATAATGTTTTTAGGAAACAATCTTGAAATTATCAAGTAAAAATATGGAGGTCAGATGATTTCATTTGTACTGATTTGGGATATAATGTGATGGCCTTTTACCATCTTCTTTTCCAGACTACACTTCAAACAGCAAGAGGAGCACAGAATAAGAGAAAAACAAGAAAAAGAGTGCCTTATAAGTGGAAAAAAGAGGAGAGCGACAAATCTACAGCACTTTGTGAACACACAAGGGAAAGATGAGGCCATTAAAAAAACACAGAGGACGTTCTTCCCCGTTAACTAGACGCAGAGGGGGGAGAAGGAAAGGGAGCTTTCAGCCACTACGAGACAAAGACCCCAAAAGAGCAAAAAAGGAGACACACAACAAAACCATGCAGCACAAACTCAGCACCCAGTCTCCACGCAAACAGAACCAGCCCTCAGCCCCAAACTATAACCAAGAATCGCTCAAATACAGCAGTGCCCCCACCAAGGAGCTCCCTGAGCTCAGGAAACCTGTGGAGTCAATTGACACGGTTGGAAAAAAGGCAGAAGACAATGCACAAAATCAGAAGATAGTGGGAACAAATGGAAATGGTGACATTCCCACAGAAACTGTAGCACTTCCTCCTTCTACCACAGGACCACACTCCACAAGTACAGCTTCTCAAGCAACCAACCATAGCTCCAGTTTAACCTCTGTCTCCAGTAGAAAAACGGCCACATTTAAGGCTCGTGTACCCAAGAAAAAATATACATATGAGCACTTTGCTAGTACTATAAGTGCCCTGAATACCGTTTCTACCTCTAGCCCTGCACTAAGTGATACTGTAAATACAGTTTCTAATCATTTCATGAGCAGTAACAATGTTATAATTAGCATGAATAAAAACATTAACGTAAGCATTATTAGTAGTAACAATAGTAGTGGTGAGAACCATCGTACTTTAGTTAATACTGTCAGTAGTAAAAGTAATAATTTCTCAGGTAATATGCCGATTCTGGCAACTTTAGACTGTAAAGCTACAGAAGCAGGTCATTTTGTTTCCACTGATAATAGGACTAGGTCAATTGATTGCCATGAAAAAGAAAGTGGGGAAAATGAACCTGAGGGGGCACCTAGCTCAATGCGTTCTTCTTCCACCGATACAGCTAGCGAGCATTCAGCTGACCTGGATGTGACTGAAGCAACAGGATTAAACCAACATCAGAAAAACATCGACATCCCAGAACTCTCGCACAGCTCAAGTTCTGCAGAAGTCAGTCTGTCAGAGGCAGTAGTCGAAGCTTTGGCCAAAGGTATGAAAAACCAGAGAGTTCTAGCTCGGACTGTAGAGAGCGGAGTTGGAGTTGAAGGGGACAAAAGGGTTAAAACAGAGACTGACTCGTGTCCTCTATCACCTATATTCAGACCTGGGGTAGTTCGTAGGGTGAGTGGGGGTAATGTTGAGGTCCAGCTTCAAGGATATGAAACAACAGTTAAATACCCTTTCTGTGGTAACACTGTGATGATTTCACCGGATGCTAAGAGCACTGTGGAGTTTATTTTGGACACACCCCCTCCCGGGACAACACCTGTTGCAATTGGAACTCAAGTCTGTGTACCTTTTGGTGGTGAGGAGGGATGTCCTCTGTTATACAGAGAAGGGATTATCGTGAAGGTGGACCCCCATCCTGGTGTCTCGTTTCCTTACCAGGTGCTCTTGAAGGAGGACAGAAAGACTCTGGGTGATGAAGCTGTGGGGGATGAGAAACAACAAAAAAAAACTAATGCCCAAGCTGTTTGGGTGTCCCGACAAAGTCTGAGACTTCTTACTCCTCCTTGGGAGGTCTCACATTTGGAGGGTGGGAGGACTAAGGAGAGAGAGCGTGAGAGGGAAAGGGAAAGGGAAGAAAGGGAAAGGAGGGAGGAGATGGAAGTAGAGAGAGAAGTGTGCCAGTTAAGTATTGGAATGGGGGTACTGGGACGTGGAGCAAGATTGGCCCATGGCTTTTCGCTTGAGGGAGCTACAGGAGCGCACCCCTATGGAAACACAAATCCATCATGCCATTCTACTATGGCTGGTAGCACAGTTCATGGCTATGGAGTTAATTATACCCACAGAGAAAGACAGAAGAATCCAAACGGTCAAGACGAGGATGTAGAGTTATCGTGTTTTAACATGAGCCTCACTGTTGGTTCCAAGCCTAATGCTGTTACCTCTCAAAACAGAAACGTCCTCTCCAAATCCGGTGGCTTATCTCCTCCTTCCCCTCACCTTACTGTGGTGCGTGGTCTGGGACCCCATCATCTCTCCAGCATAGCTAGTTCGCCACCAACCTCTACCCCTGCCATACTTGTTTCCGAAATTAATAGCAGCACTCCAAACCTAACTATGTCGAAGAACACTCCCACTCAGATCCCTACTCCAATTCCTGGCGAGGGGTCCTCCACTACCCCCTCTCGCACCCGGACACCCTTTTCATTGGCTCAACAGAAATATAAAAAGGGCGATGTTGTGTGCACCCCTAATGGTATCCGGAAGAAGTTCAACGGTAAACAGTGGAGGAGGCTGTGCTCCAGGGAGGGGTGTATGAAAGAGTCACAGCGTCGAGGATACTGTTCCAGACACTTGTCAATGAGGACCAAAGAAATTGAGGCAGCAGGGGGAGAGAGGGTAGGAGGGGGCAGCAGCTCAGGAACAGTCACCCCATCTGACCTGCATGGGAGAGCAAGTAGTGAGTTTGAATGGGATGACACATCAAGAGAGAGCAGTGAAACCAGTAGTAGAGGAGACTCTAGACCACGCTTGGTCCTCCCCTCCCTCCTCCCACATGAACTGTCATCACGCTTTGACATTGATGAGTGTGAAGCTGCCACAATGCTTGTGTCCTTAGGAAGTTCCCGCTCTGGCACCCCCTCCTTTTCTCCCATCTCCAATCAGTCACCATTCTCTCCTGCCCCTTCTCCTTCACCATCGCCACTGTTCAGGCCAGCAAACTTTTCCCCCATTACCGCCTCCCCAGTGCTGCAACACCGCAGACACAGACAGCCCAGTGGGACAGGAGGAGGTGGGGCAGGGGGGAGTAAGGCAACAGCCCCAGCTGGAGGAAGTGAACGTGAAAGACACACTTCGGGCACCCAGTCCACCTTTCATAGTAATTTAATGTTTACGGTCCCCATGAGCCCCAGCAAAAGAAAGCCTGACGCACCTCCTCCACCCTCCCTTCCCTCACACCACCACGACTACACACCTAAAACAGAGGTGGAGCAGGGGGACCTTGGCAACTCTTTCAGGGTGCTGTCTCCACACACCCAAATTTCACATTCCAACACACACACACCAACCTTCTCACGTCCCAGAGGGGTGACTAGCACCTCCTCTAGTAGGCCACCATCCTCAACTGCTGTCTCTCCTCCTCCTCTGTTGGTGTCTCCATCTCCTTCTCCCCTCACTCCAGATGGAGCACCTCGTCGCGCGATCCCCATATCCCAGCAGACTTTGAGGGACTCGCCTGTCATTGTGAGGAATCCAGAAGTCCCGCTAGCAAAATTTACAGAATGTCCACATGGAAGAGGAGGAGTTGAGCATGAGCAAGGGATGGATAGCACTTCATCTAAAGACATATGCCTAACAACCCTCAGTCCTCATTCAAACTCTGCCCTCCAGGTTCCCATTCCCATTAATGCTGCTGCAACCTCAATACCCAGTAGCACCGTCCTTTTACGGAGCCCAGCCCAAACACTGGTGCTTGTATCCCCAACACCTTCTTCTTTGTCTACCACCGATGCCGCTTCCACCCCCCTGCAGGCCCTGTCAGTTACCGTTAGCACAACAGTCACAGTTCCCGTTCAGAAAACCACAGACAGCTCTGGGGGGCAAGAGGACAACAAGGGGGTGTTGAGAGGTGATGTCCAGCAGCCTGTCCCTTGTCACCCTTCTCCAACTGCTCTACTGCCCCTGATCCTTCCTGCAGAAAGCCTTCACCCTGTCCCACGAAAAGACATCATCATGGGACGTCCTGGTACAGGTGAGAATTGTTCCATATGCACAAATGTACATGTTAGGTGAGGTCACATACACGGAAGGAACAGAAACCGGCTGCAGTTAGACGAATTCTACAGTCTTTTTTAGCCCCTTTGCTAAAATTCACAGAACACTTCTTTTCATCAGTGTATAGGGGAAAGGTGTACAAAAAGAGTTCTACTGTGGCCATTGTATATGCTGATGGGTAATGTGTTACTGCTGCAACACTCTGTTGTTAATGAAAGGTTAGAGCTCTCTCTTTTATCCTGTTTTAATATTGTTTGTTAATATCAATACACATGTTGAGAATCAGTATGTAATTATTACTAATTAGATTCAGGCTATACTGAAATTAATTTTAGTATAGCCTGAATTCCTGGTAAAAATTCCCAATATAATATTATAATAACAAATTTGAAGGACTATGTTTATGTTGTCCCCTTTTCTTTGTCTTTGTTAAATTAATAACATTAATGAATTACCTATTGTTTTAAGTACACTAATGCATTTATATTTTCTTTAAAAATATATACTCTTTGAAAGAAAACTGCAACATTGGTGTAAAAAATATTTCTTTTTTTACATACTGTCTGATAGCAGATACCACTGTTGTCATATCCACAGTATGGCAGACTAGCTTGCTCTTGACACGTGTGTGTGTGTGTGTGTGTGTGTGTGTGTGTGTGTGTGTGTGTGTGTGTGTGTGTGTGTGTGCGCGCGTGTGTGTGAGTCTGTGTGTTTGGTTACTATAAGACACTTGCTCTGTTTCCCAGTATGTGTTTTTCCCACAATGCTTCTCTTAGTCATCTCTTTACCACTGTAATGTAAAGTATGAGTCAAGAAATGTTATGGTTGGTCATGTGACCCAAGTAGGGTCAGTAATACAAACCTTTGAAATTCCATATGTGGTCTTAGAGGCAAAACTGTACCTAAACTATTGTGAATATGCTACACAGATTAGAACGTTACCTTCCTATAAATCAAAGCTCAATCGGTTAGTTTCGGAACAGCGCTCTATGAATACTTGCATGTATTTTAGTTTGAATTTAAACAAACCTAGGAAAAGAGGATTACATTTTGATGTGGTTTCATGTGGACAAGTATTGGACTATGAGTGAATAAGAAAAATCCAGATTTAAAATGTGTGCATGAGTGTGTATGCTATGATGACTTTTTATTTTCATGCTTATTAGGAAGAACTTACTTTTTCAATATTTGACTGTCCCTTTTAAATTCATTGTGCTCTAAATTGTACACTAAATTGTTGAAACAATTCCAGACAAATTTAATTCAAGACAAATTAGATTACATAACAAGGAGATTAATAACAGGACAAATTACAGTGGGTTTCAGTGCATTTTATAGCAGAAATTATTTTGGGTTTGGGAACGATACCACGGGCCAAACACATTTAAAATGAGAGGAGTGTGTGTATGCATGCATGTGTGAGAGTATCAGTGTATTGCTCACCCCTAATGTGTGTGTCTGCTTGTGTGTTTCTGAGTGACTCATATGAAGCTGCAGTGAAACAAGTTGTAGAAAACATTCTGTCGGTAATGCTTTTGTGTTTGTAGGATATATATATATGTGTGTGTGTGTGTGTGTGAGACAGAGCATTATTTAACATTTGTTGTGAGAAAAAAAAAGCGGCTTGTCCTCGGTTCTCTTATATATGGACATATAGTATCTGTGTGCAGAAGGCCTTTTACCCCCAGTGTGTATGCACCTATCAATGTACAGACTGAGACAGGAAAGGGAGTCCTGTCATTTTGAGTCCACGCTCCCCCTTCAGGTCCCTTTTTCTTATAGCTGAGAGGACGCTGGGTGAGTGAAAGAATAGCAGGTCTTTGTCCGTGCGCATGCGGCTTGAATTTATTTTGAACGGACTTGGAGTAATAAGCACATGTGGGTGTTTTCCTGGTTCTGTCTGCTTTTGCATATGGTCAGAGCAGAGCGTGAAAAAACAAGTGAAAAACAGACCCAGCATGTGTGATACGAGGTACAGTATGTTAGTGATTTGCAAGTTTTGTATAGGGAGGTGTTATTTTCTTATCAGCTTGAAGATGGGTGAATTGTTTACTGTTATCTTTCACAAGTTTGGATCACAGTATGTTGTGATGTATTGAATCAAATTCTGGATCTCTGGAATCAAGACGAAAAGCAGCTCATTTGGAACCGTGAAACACCTGAAAAAAATAAAGTAAAATAAAAACATTTATTTTTAACATTGTAGTTAAGAGGATTCAGTGTGCTCAGTGAATATAAGCATGCCGACAAACATCAAATTTTATATGAGGGTGACAGTTGGCAGTTCGAATTACAGCCAATAAAGCATTTAACTGGTACAGAATTTACAAAATATGCAAAATGTTGTATTTAAAAAAATATACTGCTGCAGCAAGTAACATTTATTTTGCTGTAAATTAATTTATTCTGACTTATTTTTTCTAATTTAGTCTGAAATAGTTGACATTAAAGAAAAATTTTAGAAAAAGCAGTGAAGTCCATAGATGATATTTATGCTGCGTATGTTTTTATTATTTCACTCTGTAGCAAAGCAGCCTTCCGCAGCCCCGTCAAAGTTGTCCACTGACACACACTCTGAAGGCGATTTCTACATATTTTGTCCTGTGTTTTCTCATCTAACAGACACAAATGAAGGATGTAATGGATGTATTGTTTTCATCATCCTTGTGAACGTTGTTATAGAAACATGGGGAAAAAAAACAATGTGAAGAATGCGCGTGTATTTGTTCTGTCACGTGCGTGCTGAGTGTGCGTGTGTCGAGTAACTAGATGTCAATCATTGGCTACCGGATGTGATCTGTGAGGGCTGAACGTCTGTTGCCATGGCAACAAAAGCAAACATTGCACCGATGTAGCCTCTGCATAACACAGAATATTCACAACTAGAAATAGCTTTTGTAGGTTTGAGTCCGTGGCACTTTTTGTCAAGAGTGAAAAACATGAACACGCACACGTGTGTTTGCACGTTAAAACCTAACTGAAAGAGTCTTAGAGTCAACGTGCCCCTATACTGTAACTGAAAACACACAGGATCTGCGATAACTCTGGTTTTCCTCTAAATTATTTAAGATGTAACATATTGAAACACTCATCATTTCATCGGACATTTAATTTAAACTTTATAGCCATATTAAATTGTCAGAAATATTGTTTTCATATTTATTGAGACGGCAATGCAGCATGTTTCTTGAGCTGTTTCAGATATAGATGACCTTGTAATTGCAAAGGTCGTAACTGAGTGTTTTGTATTCTCAGGTCCCTCATCATTTCGCATAATGTGTTGCATAATTGTTTCTGCAAACACAACCATGAATCTGATTGTTTCTTAAGCAGCAAATACGTCTCTACTTCAGTGTGTCCAGTATGGGATTTCTCTCCATTTGATATGTTACTAGTCTCACTAATATTTTTAAGTAAAATCATTGCATCAGTATCGTCACGAGGTGGGCATACAGTCCGTGTCACTTACACGTGCGGTTTGTGTGACACCGTGCAAACTTGCCACGCTTCCTGAAATATTCTTTTGCAATGTTGTTTTACTCTTGAATGCAGCGGTTTTCGCTTCAGTGGCAAATTCCTACATCTCATGTTTTAATTCTTTTTAAAAATGCTAACATTTTTGTTTTAACCCTTTGCTCTATCGCATTGCAGGGGCTTTGCTTCCCCTCCTATCCACTTCTTTCTCTTCATCCTGGTCTACCCGGATACGGATACCCGGGAATAACATCCCCACTCCCTCCCGCCCCTGCTTTACGTAACGCTTAAAGCACTGCATATCCTCCCTGGCCATGGCAACAACCACATCTGGATAACACAGCCATCTACACTGGGACCATGGCATATGAGAAGCCCTTAGGACTCACCATAAGTCATGTGCAGTGATATCTGCGTATTCTTTCAAGCATAACACACTTTGAGAAGAATGTTTAATACTCGGTTGCAGTCACACTTGTTCGGTGGCTCCAAGACTTTGACTGCATACAGTCAAAACTGATATTTTGGAACACGTATAACAGCATCCTCTGGAAAGCTTTTTAAAACCAATTCAGTAATTGTGGGTGATCATACTTTCCAGTTGTTTGCCACACGACCTGGAAATTTGTTGAAAAGAGGTCTTCATTTTTAAGGATTCCCTACATGCCCTTCATCACTTAGCTCTCTATTTGCATCTTTACCTCTAAGACTTTGCACTGCCCTGCTGCCTCCGACAGTATGTCAGCCATACATCTGCAGGCCAGCAGGGACCCCTAATGGCCAAACCGACGTATTGCATGTTCCTGTAAATGAAGGGATAGATTCTCACGCGGGTTCATGTTCCATATATATTTTTCAAAGTTATCCAGGAGAAGGATGTGCCCGTGAATTAATATTTAATCCATACAAACAAGATGATTGGTTGAAAAAGTACAACCGGGTGTCAAGGTTTACTGACCATCCAAGGTCTCTTCTTGTTGCAGGTAGAAAACTGATATACTAGTTAACTTTATTTTGACGTTATGGTTGATAGTGGCTAACAGCAGACCATGTTTGACACGGGGACTTGTGCCTAAAATTACTGTTGCCATGGTAACCGAGTTTTGATGGAGCAAATGGTGGGTTGTGGGAGGCAGCACAGGGTTGCATGATGAATTAGGGAACGAGAGAGTGAGCAGAAGGCGGTGCTCTGTATACATGGCGTTAGCGAATAGGTATAAGAGGAGGAGCAAAAGTTTCATCTTATGTGACGTTTGACAGCTGTAACTGGGGGTATGTGTATGTACACCTAAAGGGAATGATGTCTGTAAGAAGGAGCAGCCAATGGAAGCTGCTGAACACCTACACAGATAGTGCATTGCAGCAGACAAAAATAGTTCAGCTCAGCTCAGGAGAATTTCTCCTCGTTTTTTTCTCCACACATTTACCGTCCTTAACTGATAATGCTGATCCTATTGTTTGAACTCCTACTATTTTTTTGTTTTCTTCATCCAGACATTCATGTTACCAGCAAGCAGAATATACTTTCTATTTTGCTGTCCTATACATTTGCTATTAAATAACACATTTAACATCTGTCTTAGTTTTACCTGTCACAATACTGTCAGGAAAATGTCATTCATTATGAGCAGCTACAAATATCACCTTGTGCTAGTCACCCTCTTTCCAAACGTCTCTACTCCCTGTGTGTAACGCTGTTCACTAACTTTTCCAACTCAGGTCAGGTGTTTAATCTTAATATTGACCTTGCATTGCTTAAAATATCCTTTAATAGAAAAACTGTCACCACCTTCCTTTCTTTGTGCATTGAGATAAATGTAATCTGGGCCTGAGGAGGTTTTTTTTTTTTTTTTTTTTTAAATGGTTCTGATAACCTCATTGGTTAGTTCCTAAACTCCCAATAAACTGAGTGGTCTGCAGCTGGAATTAATCCCTCCCAGTATTGTATTTGTCGTATTAGCACACATAACGTCATCTAAGCAATAATTCTTTACTCATTGAGGATGACAGGAAGCCACATGCAAGCAGACTTCCTGTTTAAGATGACTTATATCATTTCTGCCTTTCCATATGCCCTTTTGGTTTTACATGCTGTTTTCTTTCCACCCACCTAATCACCCTCCTCCACCATCCCTCACCCTCACTCCTGCTGAAAATGACTCTCAGTCTATTTTTACTCCACTGTTAACATGGCCCACCCATTTTCCCTCTCTTTTAGACCACCCATCTCTTGTTTCCAAATCTCTTATCATTTTCCCCCCACTCTGTCCTTGTTGTCAACCAGTACATTTACATGTGTACAGAGGATGTGCGTATGTGTGATGTGGGGATGGTGTAAAGTAACATTACTCGACTTTTAACACTTTTAACACCCTAAATCAAAATAAAGCATCACACTGAGACTCTCTGTTCATTGTCAAAAGAATGCACATGCCTACATTATTTATGTAGTGAGCCTATAATGTATATTATTGACCCACTGGGATTTATTGTCGATGAGCGTGCGCATTTTTATCCTAGTCTTCATAGCCCTCTACAAAATACTTACTGGAAAAGGGTCGGGGAAAGCAAGCACAAGTAAATTACTCAGCAACTCACTGCATTACAACGCTTTTCTTCTGGTATTAAATCTTTGGCAAAGCATCTGTAAGGAGGAAAACTCTTGTCTAACTTATGTTAAGCTATTGGTTGGCCTACATCTGAGTGTCGCCTTTTGATTCGCTCTTTGCTTTTATCAATCAAGGTTTACTACGGATTCTGGACCAATGACGTGAGACAGGGGGTGGGCTTAATGAAACAGCCAAAATAAGTACTAATTTGTAAGCATTACATGAACTCCAACTTGTGTTTTTGAATCAAAGTAATAGAATTAAGTGTTATTGTTTGTGTATATGCATTTTATTTCTATAATAAATCGACTGTCGTAGTAATAAGAGCGCTGGTTCTAAAGCCGGTTAAAAATTTGCATATGACTGGCATTCCAATGCACACGTCGACCAATTAGCGTTCGCGGCGGGTATTTGACAGGTGGCTGTGATGCCCAATAGTATCACAGGATTGTGCAAACGAGGCGGGACAGGTCTGGGCGAGGTTGACAGGACGAGAAGAGGAGGGGAACGGTTTCGAGAGGGGGGGGGGGGAAACAAGCAGCCTAGTTTAGAATAAGAGGAAGAGGGAGGGAAAGAGAAAGAAAGGGCCAAGGCTCGTAAGAGGGACGACGAGACGAAATATGAACATACACTCGGGGTGGGAACCGTGGACGCGCGGTACGAGGACTTTTCCGGGACAAAACAGCTCTCCTGAGGCGAAGTATTAACTGAAGCGGACGGTGTGCGCGATGGTGTCCGCGCGAAGTGGTTAGCTAACCTACAGCGAACCGACAGAGCTCGCCAACGATTTACCCCAACGTGTCTTGTAAAGCCCCCCCATCTTGTTACTGTCCAGTGTTCGGGCATCTTCACTCAGCAAACCAGCTCCTGCCTTGTGGAGAAGAAGGGAAAATACAATCGCTATCCGTCGTTTCTGCTTGTTGACCGGATCCCTTAACGTAGTGGCTTTAACCGATGTAGTAGACTCATCAGCCGCCACTGTGGCTAATCGCAGGTTTGGTGTCAGCTTTGATAAGCGGAATAAAGAAAGTGGGAAATTAAAGACCATGCTGAGATCTGCTCGGCTCCTTAATAGCCGAGATAGTGTTTGGTAGCTCTGTTGATAATCAAAACTGATGGATAGTCGGCTTGAGTGCACTGGTTGATGGATGAATGCACCAGATTTGGAGTGAGTGATGTCTGATTAGATGTAGTAAAAGGTGCTGAACTCAAGTTGGCTGCTCACGCTACCGTTTAATAAGTGATTTGGATCTTAGCAGGTGTTAGCTGTCATTTGAAGACAGGTGCGTAGCACAATCCTGGGGCAGGGAAAGAGAAAAGGAACTTCGTGTTTAGAGCAATAGACACTTATTGCTGGATTTCTTTGGGAGTCACTACACTTGAATACGCCTTTGTAATTAAGACATGAGAACAATTGCGTTTCTTTCTGTGTCTCTGCAACGGGTGCACGACCAGGGGCGTTCCCGTGAGGTTGATTACAGTCGGAGTGGTGCAGTTGAAGCTCTGGTTATTGCAATAAGCAGCTAAATTAGCGCATATCAGTCGTTTCATTAGATCATCAGGTATTACATGTATTTCTAAGCTAAAAGTTCACATTTGGACAATAGACTCCCACAGCACCTTTTTTAAATACTAAGTGTACGAGTCACCTTAGCTTTGAACGCCCCAGTTTTTTTTTCTTGTTGCAGCGTTGCTTAGCCTGATCGATACCATTCCATCTTAGAAACATTCAGCGGTTTACGGTTAGCTTTTTAGTGCTTCTTTAGATCCATCGAACTCTGTGATCCTCTGTATTTTTTTAAACAAGGAACGATTTTTGACGGTCGTTAAAGACTACGTCTGCGTCGCACAGATGTTGTAATCGAGGCCGTGGATCGACTCGAGGCCTTGTTAACCTCTTCCTGACCAAGCTGCTGTAGTCATGTAAACAAACACGGACAGAGGGCATCAGGGGTAATTAGACCAAAGGGAGGAGGATTTTTCCTTCGATCATGATCATTGTTTCAGTTGGTCGTCTGAGCAGTTGTGGTTTTTCGCAGATTTAAACTGAATTTTGCGTTTAATCTTCATCGTTTATTGTACATTTTGTTCACGACATTTGTCCTAGTTAATAGATGCGATGAGGAGAAATGCAGCCTATCTGAGAGACGTCTTTAATTATCACAGACATTGAAGGAAATTAAGGATTACCTTGTCTTCATCTTAAAATTCTCGTGGTGCAGCAAGATGACTGTAACCTGTGGGGGTGACAGCAGCACCCGTCAACTCTTGCTTGTGGTCTTCAGCAACATCGTCCCAGACTTTGAATTGAACATGTTTAATTCCGTCGACTTCTCTATGTTGTAGAGAAGGGTTTTTAAAAGGACTTGCAATTATTCTTTCTGAGGACAGAAAGTATATTATTCAACCATGTTCTCATCAGAGACTCCTCAGTATCTCCGCCAAGGATTAAGCATGTTTGGTTAGTCCAAGTTATTTACTTTCCTATTCATTTCCATTCTTTAATGTATTGCTGAATACTACTGTATATTCTCTTAAAAAAGGAATGTTAAAGAAACAAAGACAGCTTTTCTTAAACAGTTTTGAGACGTTACATATTACGTACACAGTTGTTCCTTTTTATCAGGTATAGAATCTACCAGTTTCTGCTCTAAACCCAGACATTTATTGACTCTTTATTAAGACTTATCCCTCTCAGCTAAGTGGTCATTGGCATGTTTTTATGGCCGGACTGATATTCTGTTTCACATAGTAGTTAATATTATGTTCTGTTAGCGAGCAAGGAGTGCTAGGTCATCACTTGCATTAGTCTCCTGTTGCAGATAATAGCCAGCTGTTACAGTAGATGGCTAAAATAAAGTCATAGTTCTGTGCTGATTATGTCAAAAGCAGCATCAGTATGTAGTCACCTAATTTTACTGTATTGCTTTGTTTCACATTTATTAAGTTAGACATGGACATTTGTGGCTGATCAGATCATTACTGAGCTGACTGAGGAAAGGGATCTGTGTTGTCTTATGGTACACATGTTGGCTACTTTTTCAAATGCATTATTTTAATGAAAAAAAAAATAGAAAAGTTATTTTCAATTTTTGGTCTAAAGTGCTGTTTGTGATTGATGCATTGTCTTCTGCAGTGTGGACCAATGTGGAGCCCAGATCAGTTCCAGTCTTCCCCTGGCATTCATTGGTCCCTTTTCTGGCACCCACCCAATCTGATGCTTCTTCTCAACTAGGAGAGGGACCACACCCAGTCAACCACCCTCAAGCAGCCAGTCTAAAGTCAGGTACCAGACGTGTTTGTGTATGGACGAGTTACTTTAACAGTTTTAAGTGACATGGGTTTAAATGTCGGTCTTGTCTAGAACAAGTCTTTCTTCGTTGTTTTCAGAGTGTCACGGGGTTGCAGCTCTGTCACAGGAACCTGCAGAGGCACCTCCTGCTGCAGAGAGAGGTCCCCTCTTACAGCCTCCCCCCTCATCTGAGGAAGCACCTTCAGAAAAGGAGAAAGGGGAGGCAGAGAGGGAGAGGCCTGACAGTGAGACGGAAAGTGATGTGGATGACCCGTAAGTGTAGGCTGACTATTGGCACACTTGTTTGTAAAGAATGATGCACTTGTAGTCCTATATAACACACACTTGTAATAGTTATGTATTTGGCTACGTGATTTTTCACAGGAGTTTTAAGTGTGCTTCTGTGTACCCACACATGCAGCAAAGAAGTGTGATATTTTCTGGATCCTTGTGCTAAGTTGGGCATCAAAGCTCTTTGCCAGAACAAAAGCGATTTGGAACAAAAGCACTCATACTCTGCGCTCATTGTAATGAAAGACATTTGCTACACCATTAATTTCTGGTATTTAATACAAATGTAAATGTCATAGCATCTGCAGTCTTCCATATTTCCTTATTGTTTTCTAAGGCTTGTGTACACCTTCAGCTCTACATCTATAAATAAACCGTTAAAATAATAGTAGCGCTCAATCACATGGTCCCTTAAGGAGATATCTAATAAAGACTACAAATGTGAAAACTGTGTTCTTTCAGCTTCCTCCCGGGAGTTGTACCAGAGCAGCCCCTCTCTACATCGCCAGTAAAAAGACGCACTCAGTCCCTCAGTGCACTGCCCAAAGATGGTGATAAAAACAGTCCTGGAAAGGTTGGTACCTCAGTGCTTTTCAGTAACATCAAACACCTTTGCTCAATTCAAATGTACTCTCACATTCTCAAATACTGTTTACACACTTTCAGAGGGAGAAGGACCACATCCGAAGGCCAATGAATGCGTTTATGATCTTCAGTAAGCGTCATCGAGCATTGGTACACCAGCGGCACCCGAACCAGGACAACAGGACAGTCAGCAAGATTCTGGGAGAATGGTGGTATGCCCTTGGCCCTAAGGAGAAGCAAAAGTACCATGATTTGGCATTCCAGGTACACAATTATGCACTTTGAACAAAAGAAATGTGGCATACATTTCCTGCTTTGTGCTGAGCTGTTTTGCATTTTAATGTTGTTAGGTAAAAGAAGCCCACTTTAAGGCCCACCCAGACTGGAAGTGGTGCAACAAAGAGAGGAAGAAGTCCAGCTCTGAAGGTCGTGGAGTGCCAGGAGGCAAAGACATCAGAGAGAGGAGCATGTCTGAGTCCACAGGTTGTGTTCATTCAGATGTCCCCAAGTACAACATAAACCTGCTTGTTTTTTTTTTTTTTCAAGATTACCAATTAATATTTCTATAAATTTTGCAGCACATTAATAATTTTTCCCTTTTTTTGCCCCTGATAGAACCACATTCTGTGGATCTGAAGGGGGTTGGGCCTAATCTGGTGGGAGTTTCTGAGAGGAATGCAGGAGAAGCCCGTCCACGAGCCCTGTCCCAGAGTGCCATGCATAGCTTTGAACGTGGTGACAGGGGTAACACACAGGCCCTGGCAGAGCTGGCACAGGTAAGATCATCAGCATGGAACCATGCTTCTCTTAAATTCCTAACATGC
Source organism: Pao palembangensis (assembly GCA_015343265.1). Taxonomy (NCBI): domain Eukaryota; kingdom Metazoa; phylum Chordata; class Actinopteri; order Tetraodontiformes; family Tetraodontidae; genus Pao; species Pao palembangensis. The sequence goes on along the minus strand of CM027088.1, from coordinate 2,217,817 downwards.
AAAATGTAACTAATAATGCTTAGTGTCTTCCAATTATTATTTTCCCATTATTATTGATAATTGGTTGTACAATGGGGGTGGGGGGTCCAACTATAAGATTATTTGCAGTAAGCCTCAATTATCTTATTATATATATATATATATATATATATATATATATATATATAACCGCGTAAAGAGTGTGGAAGACTTGATCGTATTGTTGACCACATCCAAGAGAACAGTCCTCAACTTTTCATGGTTTTTTTAAAGATGTGTGGAGATGGTGGCAACCAGTTTTCAAGCCACACCCCAACGCTGTCGCAGTCCCAACGGGGGGTCAGCGAGGACATGACCAGTGACGAGGAGCGTATGGTCATCTGTGAGGAGGAGGGAGATGATGATGTAATTGGTGAGAAGTTAAAGCTCATCTGCTCATGAAATGTATTGTAATGTGACATTTTGAAAACATTGCTCATTTGCGTTTGCGCTATTTAGCAGCATACAAGAAATAATGCAAAAAAAAAATCTTGCAGCAGTTATGGGGAAAGTATACAAAGATTATTACTATATGTATTTATCTGTCAAGTATTGTTTTCTTGCACAGAAGACCCTTACCCCAGCAGTTCCATAGACCTTAAATGTAAAGAGAGAGTGACTGACAGTGACAGTGAGAATGGATCTGCAGATGAAGGTGAACGGAAGGTAATGAAGTAGAACAACAATAACTTTCTTCTGTTATTAACGCTTAAAATGCACTGCAAACTCAGGTTTGTAGAAATATCAAAGAATACTTTTTTTTTTTTTTTTTTTTCCCTCAGGGGGTTTTTGCTCCAGTTATTTGTTCCTCTGCATTATCATCTTCTACACAACATATCTCGCATGGCAGGAGCATCTCACTGTCATCTTACCCAAACAGTAAGCGTTACGATGAGGGGAGACCAGGTGGGGGAGGGTTTTCCGATCATAGGAGGAAGGAAAGAGGAGACGTAGAGAGTAAAGGTGCATTTCTGGGGGAGGATGGAGGTGGGGTGCAAGCTACCTCTTTCTCCCTCTCCTCTGGTCAGTCACTCATTTCCACATCTCAGGTAGGGGTGACGCTCTCTTCATCAGTGAGTTCGTTGGGCGCAAACCCACTCCTGGGCATTGGAACTGTTAGGGTGGCCTCTACAGTTGTGACAAACGTCATGCGCCCTGTTATCAGCACGCCACTGCCCATCGCAAGCAAACCCAGAGATGGAGGCACATCATCCAGCCCACTTCCACCTGAGCGCAAGTCTTTGACTCCCCAGCAGCAGCCCCCCCAACTTCTGATTGGCACAGGAGGTGGGGCTGCAGCTAGCGGGGGTGGGTACTACTCTTCATCATCACCTAACCCGGTAGGCACGGGTCCAGGTAGTGTAGTGACTAATTTGGTGTTAGGAGGAGCTTTATCTGCCCCGCCTGCCGTACAGCTCCTCACCCCTGCCCCCCAGCCGCAGTCCTCCCAGCAGCAGACGCTCTCCTCCAATGCTGTTGCAGCATCACACCATCAGACCAATGGACCCATGCCCCTGCCTCTGCTTCAGCCCCAGTTTCTTCCTGCCTCGTCCTTGGCACCCCCTGTGGGTAAGGCCATCACTCAAGTTCAGTACATCCTGCCCACCCTCCCTGCTAACAGCCACCCTAAGAGTCCACCTAGACATCTCAGCCAGACAACCAGCATCTTCAGCCTTCCTCCGGCACCACCCACACATGCCTCCCTGGCCAATGGAAAACAGCAGGTTACCAGTTCAGTGACAGGATACACATCAAGCCAGGCAGTGGGAGTTGTCAGCCCAGGAGCTCGAGGTGCGGATTTAGTAGACATGACGAGATGCTTGTGAAAGTTACACATGATTAACTGTTTTTATGTTGTTTTTTTTTTTTTTTTAAATATTTACCTCAGTGCAAACACAGTCTCCAGTTCTACAGGGTAAAATGCTTGTTCCCATGGCAACAGTGCGGAGTGCACCGTCTCCGGCCCAGCAGTTTCCAATAGTGACCCCACCTCTTCCTGTCCAAAACGGGTCTCAGACTGGAAGTAAGGTCAGTAACCACTTCACTAGACCTCCCTCTGCTCCTTCTAAGGTTCTACATTTAATCCTTAACATCCATGAATCGTGGCTTTTACAGATCATCCAGATTGCTCCCATGCCTGTGGTCCAGTCACAGTTGCCACAGGGCGGGGCTGTCCACTCTCCCAATGCCTTCCCTGTAACCGTGGGCACAGCAGCTGTGGTAGCTCCAGGTTCAACCCCTTCTCAAACCGTCTTACTGCCGCCTGCGCCGACCAGGTAGGAGAACTCAGCAAGAAAACAAGCCGTCCAGCCTTTGGGGAGTTTTACCCTGTGCTGGAATTGTACTTGCTAAAATGTAATAATAATGGCCATTCATAGTGGCAATACTACATTTGGCAAAATCACCACACCAGCCGAGGTTTGTAGGTTAAAACCTGAAGTGGCTTGCCTTGAGAAGAATTTACATTCACGTTCATGTCAGCAACATCTAGTTGTTAGTATGTCGTTATGATGGTAGTTTTTATGCCTTAACAGCAAATGAAAGACGAAAAGCTAGTGTGTCATGAAGACAGAAGGGCTTTATCGCCTTCAAATGTAGCACAATTTCTTATGATGATCAGGGTGGATCACGTACGGTAATTTTCACTGAATCGGAATTGGGTGGAAAAGATTTGGATCATGGATCCAAAATGCAACATCACATTTGTCCAAGCGTCTATATTGTCAACACTACACACTTGTGGAGGTGAGAGTGGGTACACAGACACATTCAGATGATTGCGTGACGCTTCTAGTACTTTGTATTTCTTTGAGTGTTCGTACCATTCAGGCAACGTGCACGGCAGTGAGCTGAGTCGTGAGCTGCTCGCTGGGAGGCTAGGAAGGTGCATTGGAAAAGCTGCCGTTTAGAAACGTTTTAAAATGGAGCATGAAAGCAGTGCTGCTACAGCAGTATGATTTGTTACGGTGGACAAGACAAATGGGCCTACTGTGTTGTTTCAGTAGTTTCCTCTGTGCATATTGGACTGTGGCACAGTTATGTCTGCTATTTCAGTGACCAATCCAATAGTATGGAATTTTTACCAGTTCTGACTTATCTACAAAGTTTCACAACTTTTTTCCCCCAAGTGTACTAGGACATTAAAGCAGTAACTTCCTGTCACCAGTAGATGGTGCTATAAGTATGACACAAAAGTGACACATAGATCTGTTCATTGTTTCAATAATAATAATAATAAAAAAACCCTAAAGGGGCAACATGGATGTGTTATTTCATTTTTTTTACTGCATTGGCAAAGTAGCTGATCAGGACCAGTATCAGCAAGTGACTGGGACTGGGGGGGCAGGTATGATTGGGATATCTCTAATGGTTTCACTCCGATAAAACACAATGGTTCTGCAATAAAGAACTGGGACATTTAAAGCCAGGGATATGCTTCTGGAAAAGAATGTGGAAAACTCTTAACAGGGGTGCAACTGCAGCAGTGTTGCTCTATTCTGGATGTGTTAGTCATGCTGCTGGTGGCCCATGTTCCCGCTGCCTGCCACCCCCACACTACCTCTCAAATCTGAACAAACACACACAGAACAAGTCATCCACTGCTGCTTAATGCGATGTTTGCACACTCATACCACACCCATTGATCATTTCTTTGTCTTCCTCTATGCTTTCTATTATATATTTGTCCCTTCAGTGTTTTAGGCACATTTTACACAGGAAGCTTGTGTATCTTGCACTCACTCTATGATTTAAAATCATGTGCTGGTGTTGAATTTTGTTTTGTTCCTTCTTGGACCTCTGAACTAACTGTCCATTTTCTGTACCTGCCATCCAGGATCACCTATGTCCAGTCTACTCCAGGGGTCCCATCTACTCTGCCTCTTGTCTCCACAACAACAGGCTCTTCAACCACTCAGCAAGCACTTCCTGTGGCTGGATCTGCCTATGTTCCCTCCGCTCTCGCAACATTGGGGTTCACAGCCATATCGCCACCTGGACAGACCCTGGTTCAGCCCCTTATCACAGGTCAGAGTTGCCACATTCATATAAAAAAACCTGACAAGACCTGCAGATATATTTAAGTGTAAACCCTCCCATACTGTAAGAGAACATGACTCTCTTCATATCTGTGTTGCTGTGGTTTATTATGTTGATGGTTAAAAAGAAGCGACAGAAGTGACACAGAAAATAGAAGCAACATCTGATCACTTGTGTTTTATTTATCCAGGTCAGCCACCACTTCTGGCCCCTTCACAGTCTCCCTCGCCCTCCACCTCAGTCCCAGTTTCAGGGAGCCAGATAGTCACTGCTGTTTACCCTCGTTCGCCAAGCGTCACTATGGCAACAGGGGTGGTCTCCATGACAGCAGTACCCCCCAGTGTGGTGCACTCGGTCTCCGGCCCCTCTAATGCTCCCCCTCACATCTTGTCCAAACACACGGCCACCGCGGTCACACACGCACATCCACAGCTCCATGCGGACCGAGCAGCAGAAAGACAGACAGACAGACAGACTGAGAGGCAGGCAGACATGCTGATGCAATTAGAGCGCCAGTCGGAGAGGCAGGGGCAAATCTCCAGCAGCAGCAGCTCCAGCTGCTCAGTGGCTCCTCCCAGTGGCGCAACTGTGTCCATACGGCCCAACAGTCCTCCACTTCCAGTCCAAACATCTGGTACTTCAAGGAAACACTTTATCTGTAAGCTTACGGTTCACTTGATCAATTATTTATACATTTTATATTTTAAATTATTTTGCAGGCAGCGTACCCGGTACTCCAAAATTAAGCCAGCTCCCAGGCAGGACCTCTCAGAAGGTGAAAGCAACACTGGCAAATATCCCTGTGGGAAACTATGAAGGAGGAGGCCGAGGAAAAGAGAGAGAAAGAGAGAAGGACAGGGAGCGAGACAAAGAGCGAGACAAGGAGAAGGAGAGAGAAGCTGTAGGCAGTGGCCATTTCTCCTTTGATACTCAGTCCTCTCCATCAACACATCCATCTGAGGAGCCGCCGTCTGAGAGAGCCCCGGAGAGCTCCAGCACCCCAGATTCTTCTGAGTCACGAAGCCGCGATGGCACCACTACCAAGGAGGTAAGAGGAACATCAGACGCTTGCTCACCTGTGGTGATTTGGGGAAAAACAAACAAAGCAGCTTATATGAACGCTGTCCGCAGGCCGGATGGAAGGAATGCCTCCCTTCGTCTCCTCTCCTCCCTCCATCAACCACCACAGAACCCAACCTGCCACCGCCACATTCGGACAAAGAAGGTCCTACACCCAAGAAGCTCAAAGCCCGCCCTCCCCCACTGAAGAAGACCTTTGACTCCGTGGACAAGTGAGTTGAAACCCTCGGTACGTCCTGATGGGAGAAAGCATTGAAGAAGCGCGTGTATATACTCTGTTTGCGTGTCCCTGTTGGTCTGGCAGGGTACTGTCTGAGGTATACTTCGAGGAGCGCTTTGCGGAGCTGCCAGAGTTTCGACCTGAGGAGGTTTTGCCTTCTCCCACGTTGCAAAGCCTGGCCACTTCGCCCCGCGCCATCCTGGGGAGCTATCGGCGCAAGAGGAAGAACTCAACAGGTCCTATTAGAGCAGACGCCATTTGACTTACTCTGATTTAAAATGATTGTGCTGTTCTTAAGGTCGAGGCTTTACTCCAAGTTAAACTTGAGCTTTGACACAATTGAGGATTGTTCATTTTCTTTCAGTTTCGTGGCGCGTTGAAGGTTTTTCTTCCATCTGCACGTAGATTTGGACTCGGCAACTGACGAACAGGTTTCTCCCAAGAGGAAGAGTCGGCGGCGCTCAAGCTGCAGCTCGGAGCCCAACACGCCCAAGAGTGCCGCCAAATGTGAAGGCGAGATCTTCACCTTTGACAGACCAGGTAAGACGAGGAAGAGCTGGTGCCTCATACGAGTACGCAGCCTGCAAACGATCCTTTTGGTGCTGAATTGGATGACTTTCGGTTCGACCAGGTAAGCTTAAACGGCCATCTTTCTCACCTGGACACCGCTTCTCTTGGTTCCTCATTTAGGCACAGAAAGTGAAGACATCCTGACTGATCTGGAGTTTGACAAGGTGCCGTACTCCTCCCTGCGAAGAACGCTGGACCAGCGGCGAGCGCTGGTCATGCAGCTGTTTCAGGAGCAGGGCTTTTTTCCATCAGGCACGTTTGAAAACCACACTTCCTCTGCTCTTCCCTCTGCCTGCTCTGCTCTCTTCGTCCTGACCGATTTCCGTCTCTTCTGCTTTCTTTCTTACAGCTCAGGCTACCGCAGCCTTCCAGACCCGATACTCTGACATCTTTCCCACCAAGTTGTGTCTGCAGCTAAAGATCCGGGAGGTCCGGCAGAAGATCATGCAGACAGCCACTCCCTCCGATGCCTCAGGCTTAAGCGCCTCCGATTCATCAGGCTCCCTCCCTGGACCTTCTGGATCTCAGTCAGGAGAGGGATCTGGAAGAGGGGAGCTGCAGGACGACGAAGACGAGCAAGGGACAGCAGGGAGCCCAGAGGATCCTCGCGATTCCCAAGAATCTTCGAGATGAGGAAAACCCACGTGTTCGCTTGACCCCCTGACAAATGATGTCACGTACATATTTTATTCAAGCCTTTTTCTTGGAAAATCCATTTTTAATTCTCCCCTGGTCAGGTCCTCTTTAATTCCTAGTTTCTGCAGCTGACCTGTAGTAGATATTTATATGCAAGTTGATTTGTTATGTGGCTCTTGGACCAAAGGAAGAACACATGAGAAAAGTATCAGAGCATCCCCACAGTGCACATCAAGCCTGTTCACGTGCAGTTGCTGTTCAGCGTGTGGTGACTACTCTACGTAGCTCTCTGTATTAACTGGAGAAGAGAGGGCTCCCTGCCAGTGAAAGCATCCCTGTTTGCAACTGCACTTGTTGCCTTGAAGAGACAGGAAAGGGTTCTGAGTTTGGAGAAGAAGAAAGGTCAACAGTTTTAAGACTATCCTTGTGTTTTAATATATGTTTTTAGTATGATTACAAGAGTTAAAGCTGGCGATGCCTGCTCGACGGACGTGATCACGATCGTGAGCTTGTGTCTCCGTTTCTGGTGGCGTGGGGGCTGGGCCTTCACCAGCCGGAAACACTTTGATTTTAGGAGAACCCATCACCATGGACCTGGAAAGATCATCGTCTTCGTTTTGTTTCTCACGCGTCAGACCTCGGTTGGAGGTCTGATACAAGCGAATGAACAAATACTTTCAAGCAGACTTTGCTGTCATTCCTGCGGTTGCCTGTCTGGCCAAGTCCTCCCTGTTTGCGACTGACCCCGAGCACATGCAGAAAGGAAGGAGCCAAGCATTCCCGTGCCTCTCATTCGCTAGCCATGAAGGAAGAAAGTGGGTCAGAGTCAACAGGCACATCCCAGCTCTTAGTTGTAGAGGTCAGGCTGTTCAGGCCTTATCCTCTATTGCCAAGCGGTTTATTATCTTGTTTTTTTAAAAGCATTTTATTTGTATTTAACATTGTTATATTCTGTTTGATGTTGTACTATTCCTACGGTTATTACTCCTTATATCATTGCAGTGAATCCTGGTCCTTATGTTGCTCACAGTTCCCTCGACTTATTTCGATTTTGTACCAGTTTGGATATTTTGGAGGCAGTTGAGAGACGCTGCTTCACACCTGTAGTCTTCCCTCGACTGGCCTTCAAGGACCTGCAGCGCAGTCGTTTGAATCGCTCATTTCAAAGGGAACGCACCACACCGACCTTTCACTTCTTTAGACAGTATGTTTTGTATGACCTCGCCGAGTTTGGGTTCCAAACTAGCCCTCCGCTCTCGTATGTCTCGTTCCGCCTCTTTCCTTATCTCCTTCCTCCCTTTGTCACTTTATCGCTCTCAGAGGCAGAGCGAAAACCCGGGGAGTGAAGCGGGGGTGATGAATCAAAGAAAGCTGGTAGGATCTAACAAACGGTTGCGTCTTTGTGCAAGACTTGGTGGCGTTGTAAATAATTACTGTCGAGTCGATGGACTCGTTATATTGTTATGGAGAAAAAAAAAAAAGTCATTCAACCCAGGTTGAATTTTAAGGCATCATTACCAAAAGTAACCACATGAGATGAAAAATAAATACTGCTATTAATGTTTGTTATACTCCTCGTTTTGTTGTTCCAGTATACGAGATAGGAGTTTTTAATGAATAATTTAAGTTTGTGTCTGTATCTTTCAGTATGCAAATAAAACTAGGTGTTCAATTTCCTGGTTTTAATCACTAGACGTGTTAAAACAGCACATGGGTGTTTGTGAGCAGACGGCAAATGTAAACAGAATTTTATGTCTGACTTGAAAATGCATCATCTTGCAAAAACATTTATTGGTTTCATCTATTTTAACAACAGAAACAAAACAAAAGGCATTACACATAATAGGATTAAAAAAAAAAAAAAGTCATAGTAAACTTATTTGGTGGCAGCAGAGTTGATCTCCTCAGGGCAGATGCAGCCCGTCCACAGCGTGGCTGTTCTCCAAAGCCTTCTGGTAGATCTCCAGAGCCTGCTCCAGAGGCAGCTCCTCCCCTTCACTGGTTGAAATGATGGCGATGGCCTCCCCAAACTCGTTACACATGATTGTCGGAGTGCCCTGGGCCTACGATGGGGAGACGCAACAACACGGTCAGCTCACGGGTGAGAACGTACACGGCTCACGCCAAGTGTCGGAATGATGCTGGCTGGTTTTCATGTCTAATATTTACTAGTTTCCTAGTAGTTAACTGACAAATGATGTTTGTGAGTTGTAGAAATTCTGACCTGCTGCAGATCTGAAGCTTGGATCTGTTGGATCTGGATCAGCTGGGTCTGACCGTTGGTGAGCTCCACCGTTGAAGCGTCCAGCACCGTTACCGCTTGGTTGGCAGCCTCATCCAGCTTCTGGTGCCTGCTGTGGATCTTCTTATGGTTCCTCAGGTTGGAGAAGGTCCTGAAGGCTTTGCCGCACTGCGGACACACGTGTGGCCTCTCGCCGGTGTGCGTTCGGCGGTGTTCGGCCAGATGCATGCTCTGGATGAAACCTTTTCCGCACACTTCACAGCAGAAAGGCCGCTCGCCCGAGTGGGTGCGCAGGTGCTCTCGCAGGTGGGTGTTTTGTCGGAAGCGCTTACCGCATACTTGGCAAGGGAAGGGGCGCTCGCCGGTGTGAACTCGCTGGTGGAGCGCGACCCCAGAGGAAGACACAAACTGTTTGCCGCAGACGGGACACTGATGGGCTTTAGGCCGCTTCGCTGAGGTGCAGCGTGGCCTGCCAGGACCCAGGGCGCAGTGACTCAGTCTGTGAAGGCGCAGATTGGCAGGAGAATTGAGCTTCTTCCCACAAATGGTGCAGTCTTGACTTCCAAATTGGCGCAAATTGGCGATCGAATCCCAAGATTCTGACGCAACCGCGGATGAAGCAGAAGGTTCCGAGCTCAGATCTTTGTCCAACAGTGATTTGGTTTCCGCACCCGCCTGCGCCAGGGTGGAATGCTGCTCCAGACAGTGTCCGTCTCGCTCCGCCCTGGTCAAGAACCCGGCCTCACAGTGCTGACAGGGGAAGGGGGCTGGAGCCCCCGGATGTTTGACGTAACGGTGTGCCGCTAGCTTACTAGCCCAGCGAAAGGTGGCAGGGCAGTCCGGGCAGCACAGGGCTTCGGCCTTGGCGTGCAGCAGGGCGTGCTGACGCAGGTTGGACGCCTGAGAGAAGCAGCGGTGGCAGACGTCGCAACGATACGGTCTCACGCCGGAGTGGATGAGATTGTGCCGCATCAAATTGGCCAAAGACGAGAACGTCTTGCCGCAGTCCGAACACTGGAAGGGCCGCTCGCCCGTGTGCGTGCGGATGTGGTTGCGAACGTGGATGCGCTTCTTAAAGGACTTGCCGCAGAGACCGCACATGAACTTGCGCTCGGGGGCGTGCGACTTGTGCCGATGGTGGAGCAGCTGCAGCTGGGTAAGGAAGGTCTTACCGCATAAACTACAAGAAAACGCCCGCTGATCAGACTGGGCAGCTGCTGGAGCTCCTGCCCAATCTGCCCCCTGGGGCGAGTCCCCTGCGCCAGCGTGAGGCGGGGGGGAGGTTACGGCTAAACCAGGTTGGGCTGCGTTCTCCACCTGCTGGGGGTGACCTTCGTGTGGGACAGACGCCTCTTTGTTGCTGTGCTCTGGGTTTTCCTCCTCCTCTGCGTTAACCTTGTAGGGGGAGCTCTGCGTGGAGTCTTCTCCCATTTTTTCCATCTCTTCCTCGGTGAGGGGGGCCCACAGGCTGTTGTGCTGGTCGCCGGTGATCGACGCCTTCTTTTCTCTGGCTTTCTGGAGGATGGCGAGCGCGGAGAGGGAGGCTCTCGTTGGAGCTGTCACCTAAAGAAGAAGAAAAATGCGTCAAACTGAAACATCTGCCCCTTTTAAGTGAAAAGATCAATCTGGTACCATGGAGACGACAGTGGGCGTGCCGGCGGAGTCGCGGCTGAGGTGGCTTCTGCGGTGGTAGAGGTACTTGGTCATGTTGGTGAAGGTTTTGTTGCAGAACAGACACTTGTGAAAGGGATCTGGAGTGTGAGTCTTCCTGCAAGGGAACAGGAGAAAGAAGGAAACGGCACGTTAAGCCACCTCAGCTGTGACCACCTACGCTTTTCTCTTTTTTGTTGTTGTTGTTGTTTTTGCCCCACCTGTGCATGATAAGAGTCATCTCCGTGGTGAAGCCACTGCCGCAGTCGACGCACAGGTACCTGGCCACGCCCGAGTGGGTGCGCATGTGGGTTTGCAGCGACGTGGCCTTCTTGAACATTTTCCCACAGTCCGGGCACTCGTACGTGCCCTGCTCATGCACGCGCGTGTGAGCGGCCAGGCGGTTGATGGAGGTGAACGTGCGATGGCAGAGGTTGCACTGATGGGACTTGGCGCAGAACGCTACCTTCTTCTCTGCTACTTTGACCCGGATGGCGTCCATCCTGTCCGCACTTTCGTCCCTCCCTCGCGCCTCTTCAAAGCCACTCATGACGCCCGACTCGCCGCTCTCCTTGTCCTGACCCAGGAAGTGCTCCCCCTGATGCTGGAGGTAGTCTTCCGGGGTTTGGAATATCAGGGAGCACTCGGAGCACTCGTACGGGTGGACGACCACCAGGTCTGTCGGCTGCTGTTGGGCAGCGTCTTGGACACTGGGGACCAACCTCAACTCCAAGTTCTGCACGCCATTTTCCAGGACCCCGAGGTGTGCTTTGGAGCCCTGGTCCACAGGAGGCAATATGGAATTCAGCCTGGAGCGCTGCTGGCTGCAAGAGCCAGGGTTGTCGGCAAGAGCTTGTGCCGTGAGGATCTGAAGGTGCATGGTGGCAGAGCCGGGGGCGGCGATCACCGGAGGCAGCAGGGAGGAGCGCCTGGAAGGCGACCGGTATTTCCTCTGAAGTTGCTGCTGCTTCTGCTGGGCAAGTACCTGGAGTTAACAGGCAGTTATAGAAAAGAAATGAATACACCTGTGCAATTGTCATCTCTGTTTTGTTTTTTTTTGTAAAACCCCAAAATACCTGCGCCAAAATCTCTCCCGCCTGCTGCTCACTTAACACGTAGTTCTGCGTGTTGTTCAGGGGAGTGATGGTGCCATCAGCTTGTAGCACATACTCCTGTTGTACCATTAAAAAACACAAGCTGCTACCTTTTCATATTCTGCTGATGCAACGCTGGATTCTTTTAGCATTTTTTGCATCCCACGACAAAATCAGTGATATGGTTCCCCGTCTGGATCCTTACCATGGTCTCTGCATTACTGTGGGTGCTGCTCCTGCTGTGGCTACGCCGGTGTTCAAGCCAGGTTTCAGCCGAGTCAAACAGAGCCAGACAATCGAGGCATTGATACTGGGCGGATTCCAGCATTTGACCTTCCGATTCGGCCTCCTGCGCCTCCACGACCTCACACAGCTCTGAGGAACGTGCAGCTTTACATGACTCCCACGTCAAAAACCTGGCGTGTGTCACATGTGATCAGAAGGCCTCGTCGCCTCTCTTACCTTGCTGCTCCACCTCCATGCCGGCGTCTCGCATGTGCATCTCTTGGTGCTGCAGCAGCTCTTCTGAGTTCACCAAGAGGCTGCCGCACTCCAGACACTGGTAGTGCTGAGCCTGCTCAAACTCCGGGACGCCCTGGACCGTCACAGCCTCCACTTCTCCCTCTTGGCCGGTGTGGATCTGCTGATGAATCAGCACGTCCTCCAATGTGCCGAAAAGCTGATGGCACTCGCTGCACATGAAATGGTGCTCCATGTAGACTCCTCCTGCCTCCTGCTGCTCAGCCATGCTCCCAGCTCGATTCATGCGCTTGGCATGAAGGGATGGTCCACTTTACCGTTGTGACCAGTGGAGACTGCTTTGTTATCTATAAGGATGGTACACAAGCGCATCTATGATAAACAGTGACGTGCGTTTTAGTGCACAGACCAAGTGATCTCACAATAGCAGCCGTTAGATATTAAGTTCCAGTTCTATGTGTTTCCACAGAAAAGGCACAGAAATCTTAAATGGTGATTAAATCGAGTATACAGAAAGACAGTAACAGAGATTTAGCAGTTTTATACCAATGTTTGAAGAATAAAGGCCCTTTGGCAACTACAAAGAGCACAACACAAATCATTGTCTACATTTCCCCACAAATACGACTCATATAGGTGTTTACAGTGTGTGATGGCATATGGAGAGCTGTTGGAGGCGCTCCCTTCGGTAATGCAGACATGTTTCGAGGCACCGCCGTTTCCTGATAGCGTCTACCCGGTTAGTCGGCGGTCCGTCAGGCGGCGCTAGCCACTTTTCCCCGCAGCTCTCCGGCTGCGGCGGCGGGCCCTTCTTTTTCCTTACCTCTCAGTTACTCTCGTTGGACATTTCCTCGTGCAGTCGTCACACTTGCTCCGCACAAATGCGTGTCGCTTTTTTTCGAGACACCCGCAACAGGTCTACCACTTCAGAAACAAAATGAAGTTCGAGCCTATGAAATTAAATTTCAAAGTGTGTAATGAAGCGTTTGCCCCGCCGATCGCTTCCATTCTTGTGCTAGAAAGCCCCGCCCATTGCGGCAGCCTGAATTTTTTAGAATCTGTAATTGGACGACCTGGTTGTCACACACAGAGCACGGTTTCCTGCTGGGAATTGTAGTTTTTAAAGAAAAAAACCTCTCTTACTTTAGTGGTTACTGAGATTATTTCTTAAATTTTACACTGTATACTTTGTCAGGCAACTTCCCTCTACGGTCATTTAACTTAGAATACCTGAAAATGCGAAACTTGGCACATTATCATAATTTCCTGAAAATTTCATTAAAATATGTTTATAACTTTTCGAGTTATTTTGGAATAAGACAGACAGACGGATGCCACGTAACCTCTTCGGCTCAGGTAATATTTGTGATGAGCGTCAATATATTCTTAACATTTCGTTATTTTAGTCTATTTTGTATACAGTTTGTTTACGTCACAGTGGCACAGCAGCAGGCTCTGAAAGACTCTAATTCCCAGAATCCACCTGGAGCTTACGTTGTTTAGCGTCAACTCCCCAGTCCCCCCACCATCGCTGTTCTACAGAGGAAGAAAGGGGGAGACGGGCTACCTATACAGAACGCTGTAAGTGTATTCCTTCGAATATTAAAAAGACACGCAGATTTATATGTGTTAACACCGTGCCCACCTGGCTGTTACTAACGTTTAACCGTTTCCCGGGTTTAGTTCACACAAATATGAGCGGCAGCGGGCGGCCCAGGACTAGCTCATTCGCTGAGCCTCCCGGAGCTCCCGGATCCGCTGCAGCCGGTGCCGGATCAGCAGTAGCTGGCGGAAGCTCGACAGGAAAAACTGGGGCTTCGCAAGCCAGTGGAAGCAGCTCGACGAGCTTTGGAAATTTGAAACTTCCCAGTAAGGGTCTTTGATATTTCTTCAACAGTCACAACCTACACCCCTTTACAGAAACTCAGATTTTGCCTTATGCTGTGGCGAAAGGGTATATTAATGCCGTTAATTGTCGCTGAGCTAATCTCGGCTAGCAGGCTTTTAGCTGGTTAGCTAACCTGAGTCAGTTGTCCTGCTAACGCTAGCTTGTTTTTTCATTTAGGAACCACTGTGTTCAGGCTTTCATCGCATAGCCAACATTATCTTTAGCATGTGTGAGAAGCCTTGAACCAAGTCGTTTGTATCTGTACGGTAATTAAGGATATGTCATTTTAGGGCAACATTACCTAATCATTACTTTGCTTTGTAAACCAAGGTAACCCAAGAACAGACTTGGTGTCAACCTACACTCTAATATATTCGTCATTAATATCCAATGTGCAAGCTAGTTAGCTCGCTACTGTTAGTGGAAGCAGATTCAAATAACCTAAAATTAAAGACGTTCTCAAGCCTAATTTTGCAAAGAGCTTCTTGCTCCTCCAACCTGGATGCAGTGAGTTAACCTTGTGAACATTTATTTCGTGAAACTATAGAGGTCTGAGTTCTAGCTGCACATTAACCACTCTTGGTGACTTATACATGAAAACATTAGTGCATGTTGAAGTCCATTGAAAGACAGCTTGTATAAGGAAATTATTGCTCGGTGTGGTGGAATAAATTTGGTATACGCATATGTGCCACAGTGTCTGGGTAACTTAACACCTTTTGTGGGAAAATGTAATTGCTTTTGTGGTCACCCCAGCTGTTATTCTTATTTTAGTGTACATAAGATGCTGTTTTGTCAGCGGTAAAGCTGATGAAACCCCATTGGTTTGATTGGTGTTATGACAAGAACTTGCAGAATGCTGAGAGGTCATCTAAGTAGCAGTTCCCTCAGTTCAGAGTTGTGTAGTTAGAAGAAAATTACACTTCAATTACAATTTTGTATAAATGTGTTTTATGAAAAGGCACATTACTTAGGACTCAAACAATTTGATTAAGTGAAATGACACAGACAGTTAATGGTACAAGGTAATGCTCACCATCTTACCTACATCGTAATTAAACATCTGCAACACGTGTGATTTCAGACGGGGTTAATATTAAAACCCTCAACTAATGACCATGACAGGACTGCGTGTGTCACCCCTTTACCAAAATGCTATGGGTGCATTTCTGAAGCACTAAGGTCAGGCATGGTTTTGACATTGATCAGCTCTGTGTAGGTGGCAAAAGATAAAATTAGGCAGATAGGTTTACGCAGCATCATGTCTACACGTCATCCTTCCATAGTTGACAATAGGGAATATAGTATAATAAAACCCTTTCCCAGCAAGTAGTGCACTTTAAACCAGTTCTACTAATTACCCTCCCTCATAACTGACTTGTCATTTGCTTTTACACCGACTAGTGGCCATAGACCTGGTGGTTAAGCAGTGACGTCGGCACGGCGACAGTCCGGCGTCACCTACCATTTGCTAGTTTTCTGATCTGAGGAAAAATTAGCTGATTAGAGCCTCTGATGTGTCATTGGTCTTGTTTATAGACCCGATTTTACGTACCTAAGCTTTGGGTTTTTTGGATTTATGTTCAGCTCTGTCAGACACATTAATATCCTGTCATAAACGTTGTCGTTAGCGGTGAAACGGTTTGTACCGCGGTCGAGTTTTCTCTGCCTCGCCTAATCGTTTATTTAACTGAGACTCGAAGAGCGGTTTTCACATGGACTGCTTTTAATGTGGCACAACTTGCTTGTGTCACCGCACAAAATAAGGAAAACAGAGGAAGCGCACACGTTTGGTTGAAGGAGTGGGAGCGAGCTGGTTCTTCATTATTAAGTGAAATTACTGATATACTTTTATGTATTTATAATTGCTTAAAAATATGCTTTATGCAAAAAAAAAAAAAACTGAAGAAATTTTCAGTAAAATACCCGATTTATTGAAATATCTGATAGCTGCAGCCGTTTTTGGTTATTTTAAGTCATGGTTTCCAGTTGCTCTGGAAAATCATTGCCTGCCTTTGCACAATTTTTTGTTGCCAGCCAGCCAGCTGTTTAAACCTCCTAGTGAGCAGCAGAAGGTGTCCTGAAAACACGTATTTTCAGGTGCATTTGGCGTATTTGTTGCAGCACCTGCTGGAAAAGTGAGCCTAACACACATTTTCAGGTTAGAACAGAGCCCACCGTCGGTCCAGACCCCAGGCAGAGGGTGGAAACCAAGCAGAGTTCCTGTAAAAGCTTCCTGGTGACACTTCCAGGCCTGGAACAGCAGCAAGGGTGACTGCGCAGTTTTAGTAGCGTGTTGTCATTTTTGCTCGATAATTTAAAACAAAACAGCTTCTTGCAAAGCAAAAAAGAGTGTGGTAGAGAGAGCATCAAGGTTTTCTGATGACGGTTAATCTTTGGAACTTGTTTTCTTACAATTTGGAATCCTAGATTACCTTTACTGTATTTCTCTCAGGAAAAGGGCAGAAACAAAAATTCCATTCATCTATTTAAGCCACAGACCTCCTCCTGTTTAATTCTCATAGCTTCCTTATTTATTTTTATTTCTGTAAAATTAAACTGACTGGTTAAATAAAAATGTTTTACACGTGCGAGGAAGCCGCCAGCTAACCACCAAGGAGCGTGGGAGTATTAAAAGACACTCGCCTTCTCACTCTTACTCATCGCGCCTGTGTTAATGTGTCACAACCCGAAGCTGTTCAGTGACATCTGGGCAGAGGTTTTATTTTTTTCGCAATTATTCAAAGTGATTGAGCCACAGCTGCTTCATATTTAACGCGCTTCCTTCTGACGTGGATTATTAAAAAAAAAAAAAAAAAAAAGTGCTGCTAATGACACAAAAGCTCAGTGTATGCTGGGATGGGATGCTGGAACGTGGAGGAACCACACAATGGTTGAACTCAAAAGCTTTATATTGACTTTGACCTGAGGGCAGATCTCGGTCCATCACGTGGATTTTTCGCGGGCTGCTGTTTACCGCCTGAATATGTTTTTTTCCCCTCTCAAAATAAACAGATTTAGAAAGAAATGGAAGCTAAGGCCAAATCTGTAACTTGTGTTTTTTGTGGCTTTGTGGGACGTTGATGTTGGGTTATCTAACTCCATTTCAGCTCTGAACTTGAAGAGATCAGGAGGGGTCCGGTGGAGGCAGGCGAAGTGAGCAAACCCAGGAAATGGTAGCACTGCTTGTTGTGCTACTGTCCGCACAATTGCATCGCAGGCTCTGACAAGCCTTTTGGCTGCAGGACTCTTCTTTTTTATTTATTTATTTTTTTGCGTTCCTCGCCTTCCAGCATTGTTGCTTCTGGTTCCGATTTGTCAAATCGGCCTCAACACGTACACGCGCTGCACCCGACCGCGCCCTAACTGAGCGGTGGATGTCAGTTACGGTCTTGATCATCTTACTTTGCCTGATTCTCACAAGGTCAAATATCAACCTCAGAAATGATGCTTCAGCCCTGCAGCGATGGACTGCGTTCACTTTTTGATTCGGGGCTTGTCAACGCGCCTAACCTGCATTTCAACTCAGCCTCCACATGATTGACTCACTTCACATCACTCTAAACGCTTTACAATCTTTTTTCCATTCACAAAGCAACCCACGTCAGCTGTCACACACCCCTTTGCTCTGCCCGCTCCTTGTTTTACCTTTCCTGTCTGATTTCATTAGCAGACAGCAGAAACGTTAAAGGAGGAGGAAAATGGACTTTTCCAAACCCTGGAGCCCAGCTGGGCCACAGCTGGAGGCTCCGCGACACAACCTTAGCGGATTTAGAAGCTGTCGCCAAGGTCACAGTTCCACCGGCGTCGTACAGGAGTCTGCACACTAAACAGACAACAGACGTGCGTCCACACTAAAAAGGATCTGTTCTTCAGTGGTTTGGTGGGAGGCTGCATGTTGTGTCCCAGGCAGAGGGGCTCGCGCTCTCACATTGTGGAGGTTCGACTTGTGTGTCCACAGGAAGTGGCGATGTGGCCCCTCCTCCGTTCTCTATTCTAAAACGTTTCGTGTCTGTGCTGCTTTTTCTTGTTCTTCGACTTGCTTTGCCCGTTGCTGGACTTGTTGATTACATTCATCTTGTCTTCTTTTTTGTCTTAAAAAAGAAAAGTAAATATAGTTGTTGCTGGGTTGTTTTAATGTTTAACATTCCTGGTGGGATATACTGAGATTGTAATTTATCTATTTTTTTTTTAATAACAGGAGATAGTGGCAAAGTGACAACAGTGGTCGCCACCCCTGGCCAAGGCCCCGATCGTCCACAGGAAGTGTCCTACACAGACATAAAGGTTATAGGAAATGGCTCCTTTGGAGTGGTCTACCAGGCTCGCCTCATCGACAGCCAGGAGATGGTCGCAATCAAGAAAGTTCTCCAGGACAAGAGGTTTAAGGTATGTGTGAACAGCCCCGTTGGTCCAGGTAGGACCTTTATGCCTCTTCTTACCGACATTCTTCTGTGCTGTTTAATGTATTCTAGAATAGGGAGCTGCAGATTATGAGGAAACTGGACCACTGCAACATTGTGAGGTTACGTTACTTCTTCTATTCCAGTGGAGAGAAGGTGAGCATGGACTGACGCGAGCTTTCCTGTACTGACAGTTTTGTGTTGCATTTTATGCAGGAAAAGTGCTGTATAAATAAAGTCTGATTTGATTTGAGTTGACAGTAAAGTTCTGGGATGAAACCCAGCCTGATACAGCCTCCAGACCTCTGCTCTGCTGCATGTAGACATGTTTTAGAGGTCCTGCTTTGGTCCTGAGTGCAGCCCTCTGCCACAGAGCGCTTTTGCACCAAGCCAGGCACCTTTCCTAAAAATTCAGATCATTTTCTGCAAAAATAGCATTTATGATGAAGATTGACTTTACTGTGGGTTAGATTAGATACTTTTCAGTGTTTAATTCCGCTGTTTAAACGGATTAACTTTTTTTTCTTTCTTTGCAGAAAGATGAAGTGTATTTGAATCTGGTGCTGGATTTCGTCCCAGAAACAGTGTACAGGGTGGCTCGACACTTCAACAAGGCCAAGACCACCATCCCCATCATCTACGTTAAGGTGGGCGGACACACTGCGCGTAGCCTTGCAGACAGAGCGTCTGCACAAATGTCCACACAGGATTTTCAAGCACTACTTCCTCCTTGGCACAAGAAGTTTCAGATCATTACTTTTAAACACATTTTTCCGGTTTCAAAGGTTATTTCTGGCTAATGAGCAGGGACAGGTGCGTTTTCCTCATTAAAAGCCGCCTACTGTCAGGTCTGTCTGTGACTGAGCGTCTGTTTTCATGTCTTTCTGTGGAGGATGTTGGAAAAAAAATAATTGATCTTTTATTTAATGCATATTTTTGTAAGATTTTCTACACGGGCTTGTTGATTATAATCTCCTCACAGTTTCAGTGTTCAGAATCTGAACACTGAACGGGGACAACGGTCCTGGGGGATCCTGATTGCCCCACGCTTGGTTCAGCTGTCTGAGACGGGTTCCTTCTGAGCCTGTTTACTGCTTCTGCAGCAGCAGAGGACATATTAAAGCTGTCTCACGGCCCATTTCCCCTCCTCACTTTGCTGCTCCCCTGTGGCTTTGAGATGCTTACTGATCTCTCTCTCTGTCATGCCTTCATCCTGCAGCACCACTCTGATATCCCAGTGTGGGAGACTTTCTTTCCCCCCTTTCTGTCTCCTGGGTCTCATATTTCTGTCTCTTTCTCTTAACTGAATAATCTGGATCTTTTTATTATCATTCCTCACTTAAGGCGGCTGTAACACACAGCATATTCTTTAAACAAACCACTGCATCCTTAATAAGATGATGATGGTGATGATGACACTCGTTTGTTTTGTCCCTGCTATATTACTTATATGAGAGTGGCTGTGAAGACATTTTGGTTAAACAACCAGCATGTGATCATGTTGTTTTTCCATAAATTTAGGGTACCTGTCAGACCACTGATCATCTTTATCCCCCCCTCCCTTGCCCAGGTGTACATGTACCAGCTGTTTCGCAGTCTTGCTTATATCCATTCCCAGGGTGTTTGTCACAGAGACATTAAGCCTCAGAACCTCTTGGTGGACCCAGAGACGGCCATTCTCAAACTCTGTGACTTCGGCAGGTGAGTCAGCCCTTGCGTCTCGGCGCGCTCCTGTTCCTTTTCTTCATCTCTCTTCCTCATCCTTTTTTTCTTTCTTCTTAGCGCAAAGCAGTTAGTTCGCGGGGAGCCAAACGTGTCCTATATCTGCTCACGGTACTATCGTGCCCCTGAGCTCATCTTTGGTGCCACTGACTACACATCCAACATTGACATCTGGTCAGCCGGCTGTGTGCTGGCGGAGCTGCTGCTGGGTCAGCCCATTTTCCCCGGGGACAGCGGCGTGGACCAGCTCGTAGAGATCATTAAGGTACCGTAGGAGAGCTGCAGAAGGTGGCCCAAAGCCAGCCCACGTCGGGCTGCTGGACTGCCTCACACAGATCAGGATTTGGGATTGAAATCACCTGAAGAGTTCATGCAAGCAGAGTTTGTTTTTTACTGAAATGATCTGAGCTGTTGTTTCCGTCTTGTCCGTTAGGTTCTGGGGACGCCAACGAGGGAGCAGATTCGGGAGATGAACCCGAACTATACAGAGTTTAAGTTCCCACAGATCAAAGCACACCCTTGGACAAAGGTGTGTTCACGTCGCATGTTCAGACAGCATTAATGTGTCACAAATCTGGAGACTAGGGTTTTAGCTTTCTGAATCTTCTGTCATGAGATTTACAGATGTTGAAGCTTTTATGCAGCAACAAATCTCAGCGGTGGGGAGCAACAGCAGCTCCTGCTGCAGCTTCAGCTCTTCATTCTGCTGAGTTAAAGAATGAAGCTACTGGTAAAGACAGAACTGGTTTAGATGTGGCTATCTGCTGCTAAACCTGCTCAAATGATCCCTCTGTGTGAGGCACCTCTGTGTCTCCAAACTGCTCTTGTGTCATAAGTCTTTTTAGTTTTTTTGTTTTTTTTTTTTTGTTTTTGCATCCTCCGGAAGCAGAATATTACACGTCCAAAACGTTATAAATTTGCAGTTGATTTGTTTCCTGTTTCCGCCGGCGTTTCTGTTTTTACCAAAGTCACATGGCAAGTTTTCAAAATATACACTTGGTGAAAAAGCAGCGAACAAAGCTGCAACTGTTTCTCTTTGTTTGAGCAAGCGCTGCGTTGATGTCCCAGAAAGCACTGATTTAGCCTGTTTGTGCCCCGACCTGTCAGGTGTTTAAGCCTCGCACCCCAGCTGAGGCCATCGCCCTCTGCTCCCGACTGCTGGAATACACACCGGTGACGAGGCTGTCTCCACTGGAGGCATGCGCGCACGCTTTCTTCGACGAGCTGCGCCAGCCCAACACCCGCCTGCCCAGCGGCCGAGAACTGCCACTCCTCTTCAACTTCAGTCCCGTTGGTCAGTTGAGCTCCTTCCCTGCGTAGTAGCCATTGTCGGCTCATTGATGGTGACGTTCATTGGTCTCCTGCTCTCTTCCAGAGCTGTCTATTCAGCCTCAGCTGAACTCCACACTCATTCCTCCTCACGCTCGTGCGCAGACATCGCCTGCCTCACATGGTTGGTATCACCACATGGAGGTGATGGGTATGCTATCTTTGTGCTTTCTCTTGTGAATGTACAAACGAGTGTTTGTGCTTCTTCCACCACAGAGGGCAGTGTGCCAGACAGTTCCGCCCAGTCCAGCTCAGCACCTGGATCTATCAGCAACAGCGCTTGAGCACCCACCCCTCAGTCATCTTTTCTTTTTTTTTTTTCTTTTTTTTTTTTTTTTTTTTTGTCTTCCCCATTTTCATCCTTACCCCTCTCACTTCCTCCTGGCTCCAACCCTATAATAACAAACACTCAGAACACCCAAATTCAAACAATTCCTGCTAGCTTGAAGTTTCAAGGACATTGTGTTGGCACTGCCTGGAGCTAGAACAAGCTGCAGTTTGAGGCCCCCAGTGGCCTGTCACAGCGTAAGAGCCATTGGGTGGGATGTGCTACGTTTGGGAGACGAATCTGGGGGCTGGAGAGGTTGCACATGTGTTGTGGCTTGTCTGTATTATAGACTGCATTTGGCTTTTATCCCTTTTATGTTGGTTTTATTTGCTGTATCTGATTTTTCTGTGGCCATAGTGTCTAGAAATGAAGCGCTGACCAGTTTTTGGGGAGTTGGAAACAAAAGGAAAAGCTTGATAATCACCCAGAAAAGGTCACAATTGGCTGCTCGTCCCGTGCAGCTCATCGTGTAGACTTTGTGGCTGCCCCGAAATCCACTCTGGTGTCAGTTCTCCCTATCCAGTGGATGATGAAAGTGTTCAGTCTCCCCATTTATTCTCAGCCACAATGTTTTTGTTTTTACCATCATTTTAAATAGGCGATTTTAAATTTTAATCATTTTAATTCAAAGGTGGGCACTACAGCCTTTCTTTATACTTTGTTTTTCACTGCCCTTCATATGAAGCCCTCTTTAAGGGAGCTTTTTGGAGCAGAATGCACATCTTTAGTTTAAGTATAAGCTCGTGTTATCTTTGGGTAATCTGGAAAACCAATTAATTCATGTTAAAGCTCAAATGATCATTGCACATTTATGTACCAAGGAAGAAAAGGGGTTCAGTTGTGTGTAAAACAGTGGAGCTCCATATTTAAATAAAAGCACAAAGTGAACATAGCAAATGTAAAAACTGAGACTTTTACATTTTGATACCAGCTGTGTTGTTTTAAAAAAAAAAAAAAAAAAAAAAAAGGTAGGAGGTCATGACACACCAGCTGACTGATCAACATGCTGTTTTGAAATTCTGGAGAAAAGGCATTTTGAAATTCAAACTGGCCACTGCTGCATTTTTAATTTAAAATGGGTGAATGTTTGGAACTGCAGGCAGGCCAGTTTAGCACCCAGAGGTGTCTTTTTTTTTTTCTTTCCTTCAAAATTTGGTTTAACATTTTTTTGTTGAACAAGCAAGCAGTTCCCTGAAAAAGACATCACCTGCGTCATAACCTGAAGGTTCAGTTCAGCCTCGGTGTGCTACCCGGGTTAGTTACTCTGTTGTGTCACCTACGCTGATTCATCTCCCACCGCAGCGGACCCAGTTTCCATCGCAGCGTTTAAAAAAACGCCGCTGGCTTCAAATCTAAAAGCCTCAGTAGACATTTCCTACGACTTTGTGTGTTTTGAGTAGAAATGCGTGTGATTTGCTGTACCTCAGTCTGTTTCTGTTGACGTTTTGGGTAGCGTTCCAACACATTTGTGTGAGGAGGAGCCGTCAGTGTGGAGATCCATGAGCAGAAGCCTCAGTTTCTCATGTCATGAGCAATACTTGAATGGCACTGCCGCCTCATTAATAATGTCACTTTATGGTGTTAAGTTATATATGAGCTCGATGATGTTGAAGAACTGCTGTTGGAGAGGTGAGGAGTGAAGCGCTCTGTACCCTTTGACCTTCACATTACAGCTGTTTGCCATTTACGCGGACTCTGAACTTCTTTTCGCCTGATTTTGGGAGAGGGGCTCGTCACACCCCTCCTTTGCTCCTTTTCCAAACAGCTCGCAGGCCACGTTCATGTTCTCCCGAATTCCTCAAAGAATCACACAGCACCGACAGCCCGTAGTACGTGCACGTCCACACTGCATTACTGCCACTGATTTCAGCAGTCTGAGCAGAAACGATGCTTCAAATCAGCCCAATAGAATTTGGAGCCTCCCTTTCCATTCCTTTCTGTTGTCAGCCCTCTGCCTTCTGCTTCCCTTTATCCATTTCCTTTTTTTTCACTGCTAAACTGTAAATATCATGTACCTTTTATTTTGTTCTGTTATTACATTGTTGCTCTTGTTGTTTTTTTTTTTCTTTAGGAGACCAGTGCAGCAGCAGCTGGTCTGTTTATCCTCAGTCACAGTCTGTAAATACGAGTTCAACTCAGTCCCTTGTTCAGTAGGGAAAAGCAGAACAAATGTTTCATTTTGTTATCTCTCTCCCTCTCTGTCTCTCTCCGTGGTTTCCCCTTTTCCACCACAAATGTCGTCTTGGCTGTTTTATTTATTGTAATGTGTTTTTTTTTTTTTTTGTTGTTGTTGTTGTTGGTATTAGGGGAGGGCAATCTTTTCCACTGGGATGGTCCAAATTGCGGGATTTTATTTTGAAATTTTAATTTTGTAACGACGTAAGCAAAGTCATTTCACGTCCAAAATACTGTACTGACAGGGGCCTGTGCTTTTAAATAAGCAGCGTATGTTTGACATGCCAAACCATCAGGTCGAACTCCAGTTTTCCGTGAACTTCGGTGCGAAGGGAATGTTACAGGCCTCTGATCAGCGGGGCTGCTGTGGAAGCAGTGACCACTTTGTGTGTGTGTGTGTGTGCGCATGAGTGTGTCTGGGTGAAAGGGGAAATGTTTTTCCATAGCTATGTATCATCTCCTGTGTCCGACCGTCTCCTGGTGTCACGCGAGTGCAACAGGTCTGTCCTGTCGGTCCTGTGTCTGCTCCACACGTACTTCACCAGTTTCTTTGAGCACAGCTGCAGGGATCGTATGTGTGTCGGCAGACAACAGTCGTTCTCTGTACTCCTGACTGTCCTAAACGAGGAGCTGAATAAATGTGCTATTTCAATGTTTTTTTGTTTTTTTTCCCTTCATCTTCTGACCTGTCACATTCTTAAATGTGCTCAGACCTCCACCCCCCCCCCACTCTTATCACCGCCGCCTGACCGTTAAGTCACAGTGGGGAAGGGAACGCTTGGATAAAGGAGATGATTAAAAAAAGAGAGGGATGGAGGGAGAGAGACAGTTTTTGTTTGTTGGTTTAAATAATTAAACTCATTAATAAAGTGATGAAACCATTTTTGTCTTTTATCCCTGTTGAATCTTAGCCCAGTAATCGATTTAAATTTACACAAGCAGTGACAGAACAGCATGTTTATTGATTATTTTTTGCACAGTGGTGAGACGCAACTCAAGCTACGAGAGGCTAGTTTGTTAGATCTAAATGAACTGGTCAACAGTGCTGTTATATCAGTTATTATAGTTTTAATTGACAGGACAGGGTCCGAGGGAAGTTGATCCAACTTAAAACAGCAGCCCTGCTGCGACGTTAAAGCTTTGATTTACAAATTCTGTTAATTATATTTAATGATCAAAGTCTGAAGGTCTGAAAACTGTTTTCAGGTCATCTGTTAATATCGCTGATGGGATCAGAAACTCACGGTCCTGACTGTCTGCTGAGACCAGATCAAAGTTGAACACAAAAATACTATTATTTTATACATGTGGAGCAAAATAAATCAATTTTCCATATTACATATTTTCATATGCAATACTATCTGAGATGAGACATGAATAATGGATCATTTTATTGCTTGTAACTTGATTTATTTATTTGAAAAGGATCCCCATTAGCTAATGCTACAGAAAAAAATACATTCACACTGCAGTTACATCAATCCAGTGATCTCAATACAACGTTTAATATCCATTAAACATTCTATCAATGTTTAACTGATAGAAATATAGACTTAGTTATACAGAATGCAATACCTAAAGTTAAACCAGTATAACAGTCATCTGTACAGATGACTTCCAGGAAAAGCCTCTGCACATGTTTTTTAAAAGATCATTCTAGCCATGATTTCTAAATGAGTATTGAATTACAAACTAGCAAATTAAGTGTGAGTCATCACCATCAACTCAGTCCTTGGGAGAAAAAGAAAAGTCATTCAGAGAGAAATTAACCTCATGGCCTGACAACAATAAAAGCTACACTGTTGTTATAGCAACCGTTTGACCTTGACTGGTAAACTCAGCCATTGCTGATTGTGCTAAATTTGTTAACAGAGGTGGTGCTGGTCCTGATGCGATCCTCTTAAATTGTTGTTTTTTGTGGTTGAGGATCCTCATCAAACTTACAAAAACAAGTCTCGAGCATTTAATGACCAGTGGAGAGAAACTAGCGTAGTTTTTTTTTTGTTTTTCATTTTGCAGTTCTGCATAAAAACCTTGTTTAGTTGTCATTATATGCTACTGCGTGGTGGTATGATGCTTAAGAAAAAAAGGTGGTTATGAGGGAGCTGACATTTTGATTTTACAAAGATCAAAAGCCAAGTGGCTTTGATCATAAAACAGTTACATAATCTTGTCTCACTACCGCCTAGATATATACTATACTACTGGTACTGGTTAACTTGTAGTTATTAAGTTCAACAACCTCAATTAAAAGGAGAAAGGATGCATGGAACAACTGCCCCCCTAACATGAACACACACAGTATGTTGGGAAAAATGAGCTGCCTGGCGGAGGTCTGCGCGGTCTCTCCGAGTGAATTTTACTGTCGTAAGTATCCGCTTCTCAAGATTGTAATAACTAATATATTGTTATTATAATGAGTAATATTAACACTGCAGTTACTCGCTACCGGCGTAATTATTGGATTCGGCGCGCTTTTGGAATACAAACTTCCTTATTCTGATGTGTTGTCGAACACAATTGGTCAATGGATTGAATGAAACAGCCAATCACATGGTTCCTTTTAACACGGAGGGGAAAAAAAAAACTGAAGTTGTTGTCCTATTTCCTCAAGCGGAAATGTCAGAGGACGGTGAGTTTTGCCTAAATGCTTTAACTTATTTAATTTGAATACGACCATTATGGTAATATAATACACAGGAATATTGTATATGGAGGATTTCAAAGGGGGGAGACAGCTAATGGTTACTTTTAGTCCACCGCCGCCATTATACCACCGAAGAAGCACATCCCGCCCTCCTTCTTGGGTCTTTTCTTCTTCTTCTCCTCCTTGTACTAGAAAGTAAGCACGACTGGTCCAAGTGGTAAAGGGGGTTTAGTCGCCAGAAATGTCGCCTTCGATTCCAGTTTTATAAGGATCCGTTTAACAATCGGTTAATCTCCTTATTTAGCCATCAGCAACATGATTAGCAGCATGGCACACTCGCCATGTTGCGACAAAAATGGCTATGGCTACATGTTAGCAACGGCGGTAACGTTAAGATATGTGTTCTTTGCGATCTGGCCACTAAGCTTTAGCAAGCGTTAGCCTTTGAGTTATTGTGTGTGTTAGAAAGGGCAACAGTACATTTATTTAACAACCTTAAATAAGTGTTGGAGAATTAAGTGTTCTTATTTTGTAACGCGTTTTGTCTTGGCGTGAGACTGGTATTGGCAATAAAAATTAAGTCGTTGATGTGTTTATTTATCTGAGATTGTACCGCCTTTTCAATAATTAGGTGAACGATGATGAAGCTGATTTCATTTATTGCAGTCTTTGGACAGTGTGTTAGCATTCGAGAGCCGAGCTCTGTAGCCACCTGACGTCAAGGCTGCAGGCCTGTGGACTATAAACACCCAGCACCATTTATTTCTCTGGGGTCTACAGTTTTAAAGTTCATACAGACTGCTGAGCAACGTGGTTATCGTTTTTAAACGTGTTTCTGTGTAAACATTAAATCTGTAACTGGAGATACTGAATCCAGTTGTGCCCTGCTGTTTTAATAGGTTTATCTGTATGTTTGCATCTGTTGATATTCGGGAGGCAAACAAAATTGGCCAAAAAAAAAAAAAAAAAAAAAAAAAATAGGTAATCACTGACTTTATTGTTCTTGTCTTATAACTGAGCTTTTCTTTTAGAATGTTGCTTAAAAATAAGTTGTCTTCCCTCAGTTGCTTTGAGCCTTTTTTAGTTACACAATACTAAACTTTATTTCACCACCAACATGAGTGTCCTATTTCTTCCATTTATGAAAGCATTTTTAACAAGAAGAACCCCTCTAATAATACAATGTGCTGACTGGGGAAGTTACTTAATGCAGATTGGAAATCTGGTCTGACTCTTGGTTACACCGTGAAACTGCTGGAAGATTGCTGCGAACAGCTACATGTGTGAATGGGGCTTTTGTATTCTTAATCACAGAAGCCACAGCAGCTTGACTGCGCCCCCAGTGGGTCCAGGTTCAGAGCATATTTAATTGATATTGAGGCTGAATCTTGGCTCAGTTTATAGAATGTCAGACAGACAGAATGACTTGGCAACATCTGTACCTGGACAGCAACCTGCAGGGCCAAAATAACAATTAGCTCCGCCGCAGCCGTGGTGAGTCATCTTGGCATTACCAGAGTTAGAGGCTTGGCACGGCTGTCCAGGCTGCTGTCTTCATAATATATGCAGTCATGTCTTTTCATCAGGAGAGGGCAATGTTCTCAACCTATCTACACAGTTGGACTGGTGGGTAGGCTGTTGAAGTAGTTGCACCTACACAGAGTCTTGAAATGCTGTGTTTGGTTATGGTTAATCTCTGTCTATACCAGTTTTGCTTTATTGCCTTCTTAAGATGTTTTTTTTTTGTTTTAATTTAAATATATATATTCTGGTCTCCTGGCAGCCATGGAGGCTTCATCGGTGTACATGTGCTTCCCCTGCTACCGTGAGTTTAACACTCTGGAGGAGGTACTTCAGCATCAGTTGACTTGCACTGCAGAAGAGGAACAGCCAGACACATCTGGAACCGCACCCATCACCGTGCCAGTGCTGCAGACGCGGGTAAATCCTGAACAGGTCCGTCCGTTTTTCTCATCTACTTACATGGCTGTTGTGAGCTGGAAATAAAGCCTGATATAACTGTCGACCAAATAAAAACAAAACCTTTGAACCAAATTGTGAAAATAACATAAGTGGAACTACAGTTGATTTTATAAACAGATAATTCTCATATCAGGGTGAACCACTATATTGTTAGTTTAAGTCAGTACCGGTGTCATACATATTCATATATTTAACACCTCTTAAAAACAGTTTAAAAACATTTTTTTTAAATTTTGTTAAATGTCTAAATAAAGAGAATTTTTCCAAGAGCAACTGAATCGAAATGGGGGATCTTGATGCATAAAATGTCCTTTTGGCCCTCAATCTATATACTGGAAAGAAAAAAAAAAATCAAAACTCCTTCCTTGTGTATTCCTTCCTACAGTATTAATCAGCGAATCATCAGCGAATTTCCCGTGTCTGGGATAAATAAAAGTATTTCTATTCTATTCTATCCTACAGATAGGATCCATGTCTTGAAATGACATTAGACCCCTGTTTAAGTGTTTAAACATAACCAAGACAAATATTAATCCCAGTTTATCACACTCTTCAAATATTGTTTGGATTGTGTTGGATGTTACGACTAGATAGTCCCTCTGCAGGAAGCCATTAATATTTGGCACGGTTTACATTAAATGATGGCTGGAAGAAGAAGCGGTCACACGCTTTTACAATTTCCTGATGATGCTTTAAAAAAAAATGACACATGAGCAGTCATCAGTCGTTAGCGAGCAGGCTAACGACGAGCAGCTGTTGGATGTTTCGCTCAAACGTCTTTCCAAGTCTCCAACATGTGTCCATTAGGCACACTGACACCCTCGACAGACGTATTGCACCCTGAATCGCCAGCTGGATGAGGAGCATGAGGAATGCATCAGTTAGTGCCATCCTCTCTCCTGATGGATCGCTCATTGGCCTTCTATAGATGAAACAGCTGGAGAAACACTATAAACCCT
This sequence comes from Pao palembangensis, assembly GCA_015343265.1. Classification (NCBI taxonomy): domain Eukaryota; kingdom Metazoa; phylum Chordata; class Actinopteri; order Tetraodontiformes; family Tetraodontidae; genus Pao; species Pao palembangensis. Next base: position 2,188,355 of record CM027088.1, on the reverse strand, counting down.
GGGTACCTTATGGCTTTCTGGCTTGCACCCTATAATTGTGTTTATAGGCAGCATCTCTACTTCATTAGTTACATGGTTGTAATTTTATTGCATATTATCTGGCATTGCTGTAATGCGGCCACTGTTTATGCCTTGAATGAGCACAAAGATGTCTTTAACAACTATTCTGACACCTTCTTAAGATGAGTAATGGGAGATGAACCAGTGTCTATGTAGTTTTTAAACCACACTTTAGCTGATTGTAGAGCTTCCAAAAAAATATTACAGCCAATTTCCACAAAATACTTCAGTATTTTCAGAGGTTGCAGCCAAGTAAAACAATAGTGAAGGAGAGAACCTTCAAATATTAATAAAGATTCAAGATGCAAAGTGTTTATTTTCATAAGCACACATGTTTACTAGAAAAATTCACTGGAGAAATTGTAGCTTTTACATTAGTAGACAGTCGTATCTCACAGTAAAGCGTAACTGATGACTGTACCTGAGGTTTTTACTCCACTTCTGCTCGCACACTTGTGAAAATCCTTCAAGTTTCAGTGCGGCCATAAAACTGTGATTCCAATTATGGTGGTTAGTTATTGTAATTACACGTGTGCTGAACCGCCAGGTGCAGTTTTTACCAACCATGGATCAGTGGCGTTCTCTTAGACCCCTACGTTCGTTACACTTTGAATTACTTTCCATATGCAGGAGTAGTGCTATTCTGGATTTAAGGTCCTTGAGACTAATTTATGTTCACGTTCTGTTAGGTCGTTAAAAAATCATGACGGCATAGGAGATGAATTGACATCGTTGAGGTTAGTTTCAGGCCTCTTTTAAAAGATCTACTGCACTAACCAAGTCAACCTTCAGAAGCCTTTGACTCCCTTTAGCCAGGCTGAGAACTTAATCTGTCATAAATATTTTTCTTCTCTTTTAATCTACAGCAACAAATAATAAACGTGTCCAGGACTCTAGGAATCCCACAGATTCAAGTCCAAGCTGAACAAACGAGCCTGGAACCTATTATTGAGGTCAAGCAGGATGAAGATGGTGCAGCATTGTCATCGGACCAGCCCAGGATCCTTTACCAGTGCGGAGACTGTGAGGAACTCTTCAAGAGCCTGCAACTGTGGCAGCAGCACCGCAGAGAAGAGAAGTGTCAGCAGCCGGCCTCTGCGGCCATGCCCGTTCCCGAGTCACAGCCTGAGCAGCAGACCATTTTAATCCAGAGCTCCCAGTCGCTGTTAAATCCAGATCAATCTAGTCTCGTTAATGAATCCAACCAAGAGCCGCAGTCGGAACCGGCGGAGAAGAGTCTGCCAGAGAAGGAGAGGGAGAAAGTTGCGGAAACTCCTTTAGCTCAGAGCTCAGAACCGTTTTCAGAGGCGGCCGCTCCAGCTGCTAATGCAGAAGATTCGTCTCCGAGGAAAAGAGGAGCCGCCAAAAAACCCAAGCCTGAACCCGTTCTCCTGTGCGTGGACTGTGGCTCGTGCTTCGGGTTGGTGTCAGAACTGGTGGCTCACCGCAAGACCCAGCACGGCTTTGAGGAAGCTCTGCACCGCTGCACGGTGTGCGGCGAGTGCTTTCTAAACACCACGCTCTTCCTCTACCATCGCAAGCAGCACAAGCAGCTAGGCGAGGCAGCCGAGGGCTCTCCAGATGCTGCGGCGCTTTCTTCAGGCGTTTTGATGGAGCAGCGGGGCAGCAGCGCTGCCGCCATTGTCAGAGTCACCTCCAGTGTCATGGAGACGTCCTCGTTCTTTTGCACACACTGTGGGGAAAGCTTCCGCGATGAAGAAGAGTTTGCCGCCCACCGTAAGCAGAAACACAACCTGCTGGAGCCTCTTCACAGCTGCCATTGCGGGGAGAGCTTCATGAACACCACCCAGTACCTGTACCACCGGCGCGAGCACAGCATAGCGTCTGGGCTAGGGACGGCAGACGAGAACGTCACTGGGGAAGAAAAAGCCCCCAGTAAATCCGAAGATATCCCGCAAAGCTCAAAGCGGCTGCTTTCTCCATCTGCCTCCACCGGCGAAGCCTTTTCGCCCATCCCAAAGAGAGGCAGACCCTCTTTTAGGATTACTAACAGCGCTCTGAAAGGTATGTAAAACATGCTTATGAAAAGGAAGTAATGTCACCCGTTCTTGCCTTCAATCCAGCATTTGCCTGTTGTGTGTGTGTGTGTCAGGAAGTAAAGCTTCTGCTCCCAAAGATGACTCAGAGGGCAGCGCTGCAGCAGACTCTGACAACACCAACCACCCACCACCTGCCAAACTGCTGCAGGACTGGGCTCGCACGCCGCTGCCCCACGTTTGCCCCTACTGTGGTAAAACCTTCACCAGGCGCATCTTCCTCCGCACTCACGTCTACAGACACACCGGAGAGAAGCTGTTCACGTGCAAGGTGACTCAGAGTTTATTTAAAGTTTTGTTCCGTTTTTCCAGTCGGAAGGGTGATATTTATATGTAAATGTCAGATGGCTGACTTTGACAAGATTATGTAATGCTTTTAAAGTGGATTAGGTTTGAGGCAGACGCGTTTAACCTCCAGCTAAGATGGACTCGTCTAGTGCCTCTGCAGAATGAAAATTTGTTTTGGAAAATGGAAGAAAAATGATGTCTTGATTTTATTCCCTGCCGGAGCATTTTTGAAATCTTCTAAATATGAGTAACGGGCTTGTTAATTGTCTCGTGAAGGTGTGTGCAAAGTCGTTCACCAACTCCCAGAGTCTGCTCCGCCACAGCATGAGCCACACTGGCAACAAGCCCTACAGCTGCAATGTTTGCGACAAAAAATTCTCCCAGGCACCCACCTTGAAGAGACACCAGCGTATCCACACATCCGCAGTCGTCCCACGCAAGCGGGGACGCAAACCGGTAAAGTCACGTTTTCCGTAAGCTTTGGTTAAAATACCGCTTGAAGAAACGACTCCGCTCCTAAAGAGTGATTCCTCTTGTCTCGCTCTGTTGTGTCTCTCAACGCAGGTGTGCTCGATGGACAGTGAGGGGGCTGCTCATTTGTTCCCGTGTCCTCACTGCCCCTCGCGGTTCAACACGGAGGATCAGCTCAACCATCACAAGTAATCAATGGATCAATAACCGCTGAGTTGAATTGATTGGTCATTATTCTAAATACACGGGTGTGCATGGAGCTGATTACACTGAATATTCAACACTCCCACTGTAAACTGGGTTGCCATACCCAAACCAAAATCCACCTTTTTTATTGTAGAAATACTTTGAATTCTAGTTTGGGAGGATGGGATTTTGATAAGCGTTCACCCCTGAGCGACTGATGACAGAGCAGGACTTTTAAACTGTGTAGCAAACATGCTAACAGCCATGTCTGCGTGCCCTTGAGCCACAGCCGCGTTTGATTGACAGGCAGAGACCCAGTTGGGTGATAATGATAACCCAGTCAGAAACTGGATGAGAGAAATGTCTGCCCCCTTCTTACCTGGTGTGGGAGGAGGAAATAAGGATAGACTCTGTGCTCTACAGCCTTTAATAGTTATTATGTAAATGTCCGGCCCTGCGCAGCAACATGAATATAGACATCGAAATTAAATTATTGACGCTTCAGATAAGTTTTACGGTTTAAAAAAAAAACAAAAAAAAAACACACACACACACCCAGTCACTCCAGCAAGTATTTCACAATAAAATGCAAGCGAGCATCTGCTCAACCAGTTCAAATGAAACACCAGTAACTGATGTGGGGAAGTAATAAGTAATCACTATAATTTCTTGCAAATTGAGAAAAAGCAACATCTTAACCTTTAAACCTGAGGTGGAAATAATAACAAAAACGCTTTGACTGTAGTCAGGAAAGACGGCGTCTTCGCTTCTGCCTGCATGTCAGCAGCTCCGCTATGAAAGGAGGTGTCGTTGGGAGAAAAGGTGACCCTGACTGTAATCTTAATTTCCCCACCTGCCTCAGGGTTAGCTGTCCCTGAAATATTGATTGCTGTTGTTTAACAGGGAACAGAAACAGTCTGGTGTCTTTTTATATGGGCCTTCAGAGGTCCTTGTACCGCTCGCCGTCTGCTGTACTTGAAGTGATGCATATGCTGCATCTGCCTTCCGTATTTGCAGAGGTTTGTTTCCTGAACTCCGGCATCATGCGTCTTTTGTTCCGATTCTGCCGAGCTGCCCACAGAACCGTGATTTTATTTTTACTATGCCATTAAAGAAAGGCCTGTTGCACATTAGGTGAATACAACCTAGCACTTCTTTCCTCCCCTAAGGCTATATCCAGAGTAACGTTATGCAACGGATAAATATAGTCTTTCATTTGCGCACTCTGACTGCTCCTGGGTTTCTGCTGTTCTTTTATCTCCAGCTTTTATCCATTCAGCTAATACTCCTTTTTATCCTCGAGCACCGCTAAGCACGCGCATGCTACTAATCCTACAAGTCCCATATTGGATAACAGCTAAAAATAAAATACATCCCCTCTATTAGAGCATTTCCACTCACACACTCACACCATAATCATTATTATTTACTGTAACTTTTATTCTTTAATGAGGATAAAGAGAGCTTGGCACTCTGTCATTATAGTTAATGTGCTTTATTGCTTTTATCCGTTTGACAGACTGCTCCACACAAGCCACCCGTTCCATTGTTCTGACTGTGGCGAGGCCTTCAAGCGCAGGAAAGACCTGGATCTCCACTCTCTCACTCACCAAGGTGAGGCTTCCTGGATTTGTAATCACGTCTGAATTAAAATCAGCATCAAACTAAACTAAATAAGACACCCATCTAGCTTTGCACGTTTTCCACCCGGAAACCCCAAAGAAGGGAATGTTGAAGAACAGGAGAAAGGAAAACCCGCCCCATAGATGAGTTCATATCATCTGACTTCCCAAACGTTCCAGACTGATTAGCTGACTGATTAGATTTCCCAAAATCGGTGTGGGTGAGTTCCGGTTATTTATGGCTGCAAAGGTGCAGGGTCGAGGTGGCGATTATGAGGTCGCTGCTGAGGGGAGGCGAGCCATCGCTGTCGGTGCTGTGATAGCTGAAATCCCCAGGCGTAAAAGAAGCACCGCCGTCGAGAAGCCGACCAAGGTTGTTAACAATAATTAGAGAAACAAATGTTTTTTTTTCTGGATTGCTGAAAGCCCAGAAAGCAACGGTGTGGGAAGCACGGCTGAGCTTTATACAAGCCCCAGCCAGAAACGCTCTACCCCGTCTGCTGTGTGTTCCTGGCCCTGTGTGGCTCTGTGCAGCTTAGACATCCCACCACGTTCACGTTCCAACAGATGGTGCTTGCAGCAGGCGCCATCAGGCCCGTGGGTTCCTCATCAGGAACATCATCAGCTCGTGCGCCTACAGAAGAGCGAACCAAAGCAGCCTGATGTCGCTACGGTATAATTACTCCAACAATGTGTAATTGTTTGGATCCTCTTTAAACCTATTAGCCTAAATGGGACGATGGCAAAACAGCCCCAGGACGTGTACCGGAACCATTCGCAGGTGACGAAAGCATGCAGTCATCCGATTTTGATGAAGAGAAAAGAAAAAAGCCAAAACAAGGACACCCGTGTCAGTTTAGCCCGGCTTGTTTATTTAACATTTCTCAGTGTTCTATGTGCTTTGTTCCTTTGATGCATTAAGTCAATGACTTTCAATTGATCGGCTTCCTGCCTGGACGAGAGGAGGAAGGTGGAGGTAAATGAATTGGGGGCGTTTGAACGTCAACCTCATTAGTTAAGCTTGAAGAGTCAGCACGCAGTAAGGGTCAGCGTGCACGGCTCCTCCGAGAGAGATGATTGGAGAGATTGATCCATTGACTGGTCCAGGGCCATAGGCAGAGATTGTCCTTCTTAACAGTTTAATTAGAAGCTCCCAGCAGGGAGCAGAATGCGCTCTCCCAACTGGGGTAGACGATGCAGATGGTTAGCAGATTGCGAGATGTTGGCGCGGTGACCTGTGGACGCGGACCTGCTGACGAACCGTCGGCGTCAGCGATTCCTCGGCCAGGATTTGGAGAGCAACCCAGCCAGACGCCTGCTAGGTTTCACTTTGCCAAATTACAAATGAGGGACAAGCTCATTTAGGCTTTTAAGAGCTATTTGGGGGACTAATCTGTCGCATTTGAACAAATAATTAATACCTGAAATCAAGTTAATCAAGTAAAACGAAAAGTTGAAGGCATTTTTAGATACTATTTCCACTGCTTTTATCAGTGAAGTATGGGTTCTGACTGCACACTAGGACGTTTAGATGCTTTTATTAAGTCAAATTTGCAAAATCTCAGAAATTATTTTACGTTTTTCCCCAACGTATTTGCATATTTCGTAAATAATGGTTCCAACTAAATTGTCGTCGTTTGTTTTTCATGGTTTGGTGAAGGATTTCCACAGCTGCGGTGCAGTGATGAATGCAAACCCTCGTGCCTGGTGTTCGCAGACCTGATGTTAGCCAGGCGGCGCCTGTCAAGTCAAAAATGTCACGTTTGAATCACCGAAACGAGACTCGGCAAGTTTCAGCGCAACATGCGGCAAACTGGGGAGAGACGTTTGCGTTGAGCTGGCAGGAAGGATAAAGTCCGTCACTCCGCTCCTCTGAAAGAGTGGCACTCTTTAAATCGTCCTCTCTTTTTGTTCATTTACCGTCAGAGCTGGCGTGCGAGACTGTCAGCTTGTCAGGACCTTTTAGATGCTGTTCCCTCTAAACAAGCCTCCAGCGTTCAAGAAGAAATAAAAAAAAAGCCTGATATCATCATAGAACAGCTCGTGCAACATTTCAGACATGTGTCAAATGTAGTTTTGGACTGTATTTAATAATTTTACATTTTTTTCCCTCCTCCTGCAGAAATATTCAACTCGGTGCCAGAACAAGAGACTGGCTGTGGTCCCTTTCATTTTTAGTGGAATGGCTCCCAGACAGCAGGCTGAATTCAGCCGCCGCAGCAGCGTTGCTGCACGATCCCCATCAGCCTAAAAGCTGACTCTGTTCCATTCCAGATAAGGAGCCAGCAACGTGTCCTCACTGTTCAGCCCAGTTCGTCAATCAGTCTGTGCTGGAAATCCACTTGCAGCGATGCCCGACCACGGAGGAGGACAAGAATGCAGGACGAGGACGTGGGCAGGGCCGGGGACGCTCCACTGGACAGGTTGAGAGAGAGCTATTTAAATCACAAATGAGTTTGTTTGTTTGTTTGTATTTCGTATCTCTCCAACGAGGGTGGGATGAACCCTCGTAAACCAGCTATCGGTTCAACCGCTCTTTCTTTCTTTCTTTCTTCTGGCATTTTGCCTTTAAAGGCTAACGGTCCAGATGGAGAGATGATGTCAACGTGACAAAGGTCCACAGTCATAATCAAACCGTGACCTTGTTGTCACCACAGTGGAAACACTGACCTTCTCTCGTTCCAGTAATTGCCCCTCTTTGTCTCTGCTTCCTCTCATTATCTTCTTTTTTTTTTGTCCTCTATGCCTTTCTCCCGTGTCCTTTTGTCAGATTGAGTGTGACCTCTGTGGCCACCGTTGCATGACCCAGGAGGGCCTCGACCTCCACCGGATGTCCCACACGGGCCAGACGCCTCTCAAATGCCCAGTGAGGCCCTGCCGCCGCCGGTTTACCTCCAACGCCGCCCTGGAGCAGCACGTGTTGGCCCACATCCAGGGAACGCTGGGCAATTCCAAAAACCGGCCCCGCTACCGCTGTCAGATTTGCCACAAGGAGTTTGCTTATAATTCCACCTTCAGCGTCCACATGAGGATCCATACTGACGAGAGGCCTTTCGAGGTAAGAAGAGAGGGTTTCATTTCTGCCACCTTCTCAAACGTTCCTTTTTTTTTTCTTTTTTTTTTTTTATTACGGGGGCTTTTAAAGCCGTGTTCGCACGTTTCAAACATCTCACCTCCCACGGTCACACCCCCTCAAAGACGGTCCTGGACCACGGCCATGTCCTGCGGGTGTTTCCTCCCTCCCCGTGCACCTGTGATTAATGGCAGGGCTGAGTTAGGGCCTGTCAGCTCCCCTCGGTTCCTGTTACTATTCTGGGACTCTTCCTCTCTGTGGCTACTCTGGCGACAAGGCAGGACATCAACTACAGAACTACTGGATTGTGGAAATTGATTTAGCGATTGTGGCTTCGCTTGGCGTCGTAGCTCGACCATGTAAGGACTGAGCTTCAAGGATAATTGGCCCTCAGCGCGCATGCGGTCCTGGGTTTTTGAAACTTTCAAATTAAAGGGCCCGAGTGTTTTTGAAGGAGAAACGGTAAACAAAGAGCGACCCCAGCAGGAATGGGGATTTTTTTTTTTTTTTTCTATCGTACAGAGACAAAAAAACGGTTCTCAGCGAGACGTAAAAGCACAGCCCCGACTCTCTATTTGTAGACTCCGGTTGGAGTTCGTGTGTAGATGCTGGCAATGAGCAGAGAGCAAACGCTGGGAACACACTGATGTTGCCACGGAGATGTTTTTTTTTTTTTTTTTTATTAAAGACGGTCCACATCACAATAAATTAGAACATCAAAAAGTGGATTTACTCCAGTAGTTCAAGTCAAAAAGAGAAATCCACATATAGCCTAATTACACACATGCTGATATATTTCAAGTGTTTATTTCTTTGAATTTTAAAGATTGACATCGTCTCTGAATATTGGTCTCAGTCTGGTTCAGCAGGCAACACAGTCATGGGGCAGACGGTCGCTGACGCCCTGCAGGGGGAGGCGCTAAAGGTCTGCTGAAGAAGCTGGCAGTGCCGTGTCCAAGCACTTAACCTGCCAGGACCTGGTTTAAGAAAGACGGCGCCAGTGGGCTGGATTGACCAGCAAACCAGAGGAGATCTGTGCCAGACACCAGAGCCAACGATGCAGAAGCTGATAGATTCTTTCTAGGGCTGCAGCAGTCGGATTATTTCAGCAATCGAGTATTCTGTCGATTATTCTGGCGATTAATCGAGTAATCGGACAAGAAATATACTGCACACACTGCGACTTTTGTTTTTTACATCGCTCTAACTTTATTGAGCTGACTTTTACAATTTAACTGAAGTTCAGGCTTTAACAAACTCACTTTAGCACTTTATTTTCCGTGGATTATTATTATAATTGTCTCTGACCGAGTTGGGGGAACATGACAGCTAACAGAGTAGCCGCCGCATTGATTAAAGTTGTGAATCAGCCTTTCCACAGAGCTATAAACACATTGTGTCAGTTAGCAGACTTCTCTCAATCGTGGATCACACTAATTTCTCTTAATTGCTGCTAATTGTCGTTAGCCTTAGCTTGCTGTTTCCGGTCGGCTCTGCGGACTTTTAGCATAGACCGGATGTTTTCCTTTGCAGGTGCTCTGTAGCAGCATTGTGCTATTATGCTATGCTAACTGCATCTTACAGTAGACACATTGCTCTAGGTTTTCTTTTCTTTTCTTTTTAATGTTAAATTCTTTGCAAAGCCTCACATCGATCTTAGAGGACCGAATTTAAACGAAGCTTCGGCACAAATCATTTTTTGTCGAAGCTTTTTCGTAGCTCTCATTCTTTCCCTGTGCTTCCTCCACACCCAGTGCTCCACGTGCGGCAAGTGCTTCCGCCAGCTGCCCCACCTCCAGGACCACGAGCGCATCCACACCGGCCTGCGACCGTTCTGCTGCTGGATCTGCGGCAAGAGCTTCAGCGTCGCCGCCAGGCTCACCGAGCACGCGCGCACCCACAGCGGAGAGAAGCCGTACCCCTGCAGCCACTGTCCCGCCGCCTTCCGCTCGCGCTCCAACCTAGACAAACACCTGCGTCTGCACGGAGACCTGAGTCTGGAGGGCATGGAGGAGGCCGTGCAGGTCGTGGAGGCCGCCCAGGTCCAGAACATGCTAGAGGGGGCCAAGGTGCTGACCTCCGTGGCCACCTCGGAGGGAGTCGATTCTGGTTCGGTCCAGACCATCTACGTACTGCAGGGGGCCGAGGGCGCCGCAGAGACGGTCATGATCCCGTCGGATCAGTTCGCCGGCATGGAGGGAGCCTCGCAGGTTGTCATCTTACCCTCATCTGTGCTGGGAGGCCAGAGCATCGCCGTTCCCACCATCACCATGGATGGAAATGAAATCACCATGGTGGAGGCCAGCCAGTCGCCGCAGCACGCCATCGAGTTCATCGTGGAGGAAACCGTATGAAGAAATGAAAAAAAAAAAACACTTGAAATATCTCGGCAAGGGTGTTCCATTAAAGCCAGCTGTAGTTAAGACGTATAATTCGATAGGTTTAAAGCTACATCCTGCAAAGAATGAATCCTGTGTGCTAGTACTTTTGATTTCAGCAGAGCAGAGCAGTTGTAACATTTAGATCTGAAGCCTCGTTGATTTTGCAAACCCCTTCATTTCCTGCTGGTAACAGCAAACACTATAGAATTGTGGCGCAAGCCAAACCGAATGTCGCTCAAATGAAAACTGAGAAATAATTGGCTGGCTTTGTTGTTGTGAGACTCTATGATCTGACTGCGCCCTGTAGACGGCACGAGGCTTCTCCTTTCACGGCAGGCAGCGGAGCCAGTCGGCAGAGGGGCAGCCTGTCACCTGCAGCTTATCTCTAACCACCTTCCAGTTATAATCCTCCTGTCTGGGAGGACACAGGGCTGATCTTTTAGTTCAGGCGCACCGAATCTATATGTCTGCTTTCTGATTCATCATTTTCTTTCCATCAGTGTGAGTAGCTAACTGAAAGGCAGACTTACAGATGGGCTCCAAAGTTATTTATGTTCTTTACCAATGTTAACGATGTTAAAGCTACAATAAAGGTGGAAACCAGCTCGACTATGGACGTCTGAGGTGATTCTTTCAGGCTGATTGAAAATCGGGTCGTAAAAGTCAGCTGGATACAGAGGTGCCTTTTACAGCTCCCGTTTATTAGGGAGAAAAAGCAGCAGTGGCCCATGAAATGGCTGCTTTCTTTATAATAAAATGCTTGTTTTCGCACTTGCGAGTGTCCATCATTTCATACGGTGGACGACACGGAGGGCGCCGCCACATCTCATCAAGCAGGGCCGACTTAACAGGCCCTCTTGTAAAGTGCCACTGCTGTTTTTTTTGGGGTTTTTTTGACAAATTATGAGGTCAAAAATATCCACGGCGCCCCCCGTGTTGGAGAGTTGCTGGAATATGCAGAATATTTCATTCGTCTGCACTATCGATTTCTGGTAAATGAAACGCCACATAACAAATGAGATTTGTAAGGATTTGAGCCGGGATGAAGCATGATGCAGTGGCGAGAAGTGCTATGACATCCGGCGCTGCTTAAGTAGTTATCTGGAATAATGATCCTATTTGTGTCTGAATGGGAAGAGGTGTAATATATAAGTTTGGCTAGGGCAGGAGTAGCCCATTATAGGCTTCTAAAGTGCAGTTTGTGTCTGTCTCCCTCCCGGTGATTGCTGACAGGGGAGGTTTGGAAGCCCAAGCACGGAGGCACTCGGTCTTAGTTTGTTTTCCTTTCATTGGGGTGTGTGGGGGGGATGCTGACGATTGTGCAGGGAACTGAAATGTGGAAATGGCAGTATTTCTGCACAGTGAGCAAAAGCCTGTTGGGAAATGCAGAAAATGGAAAAAAAAAATGTTACCAAGAATTTCTCTATTTCAATAAATACATGATTTATTTATTTAAAGTTTATTTAAAGTAAGTAAAGTTCAAAGCTAATCTTTAGAGCTGATTGTCCATTCATCGCACACCTGAAGAGAGTTAATGACGTCACCTGTTGCACCTGAACCCTCATTAAAGGCTGTCAGACAAATTCTGAGCTTTTTGGTGATAAGATGGTGAAAATGGAGCTCGGGTGATACCTGCCAGCCTAGAGACCATTTGTATCATCAAGTGCGCGTCGCTGACAAAGCCTCCGTATGAATAGTAATCATGCATGTGCACAGCTGCCGAATATGAAATGCTGTATGCGTGTGCACGGACGGTGGTTGTGGCAATTATATTATTCATGGGGTTGACAGGCAGCCGAAGCAGGTGGCGCCTGCTCTGTCTTTCAATGCCGCCCGAGTAAAATGGACAATTGTGCAAAGCAGCGAGTCTAAAACAACAATTCATTAAACGTCCTTGTTAAAAACCAGAAGCGGGCCTCATCACTGACGTCACAGTGTCCCGGACAGGTGGAGGACGCCACGCCGTTCCACGTGAGAATCCAGCAGCGGGTAAGACTGTCCTAAGCATGCAGACCCGGCGCCGTGGGCGCGCATTGGAGGGCCGTGCCCGCCCTGGACTAAAAGCAAAGTTCTCTGTTAATTTTATTTGGGTTTTGTTTTTTCCGTCAGAGTAGCCATCTTCTATTAATCCCATCTATTCTGAGCTGTCAATCAATCCAACCATAAATAATGGTACAGGGAACGGATTACATTTTGGCGATGTTCAGGAGTACCTACTTGGGTGTAAGCTTCAGTCACTTTCAAAAATGTCAAATCAAAATGTTCTCAGAATTGTCCGTTCTTTCCTTTTTCAACTATTCTTTCATTTATCAAAATCAGAACAGCTGTGTTTCATTATTAACCACTGTGGTTTTGACTTACACTGTGAACCGTTAGGTCCCGTTGTCAGCCTGTTTGTGCTATGAGGTTTTGTCTGAAGAACACAGCAAATGTGGTAAAAATGGCCTTTATGTAACACAGTAAATCACTTGAATTCATGCCCATTCTAAAGCCATTAAGCACAACAGCCATATTAGTAGTTATGCACCATTTAGGGCAATTTTGTTGACATCTTATTGTTTTCAAGGACCATGATGGATGACTGTGCCTGCAGATGCACGACGGCACTGTAGTTAAAAGAAGGAAGAAATGAAAAGAAACCCACAACGTTGTTGTTCCCGCAAATGGGAACAGCAGCGTTACCGTGATATCAGAGGAGGTCCGAGGATAATGCCGTAATTCAACAGGAGTGAAAAACATAAATTACACTGACGCAGGGCTGCACATTATGTCACTGCGACTCATTTTACGCAGCTTTGTGTGCAGCCAGAAAGTCATATTGCATTCAGTTATTTACATAAGTGGATCCGGAGTGCTCAGCCAGTGTAATGCAGCGCTGCTCATATTTACCTGGGCCTCTCTTCCCTTCCGTGTGTATTTGAGAGGAAGCTACAGAAACACAGCGTGGGGCTTCAGTTCCTCGTATTGCCTGATTTCGGATCGGTTAAGGATGCTGCGATTACCCACGGCTGCTGCTGATTTAAAACATAAGTTTTGTTGTTGGATGTTTCCGTTGGTTGAAATGAGTCTGATCCACAGCAGTAGTTGATGCTAATTATCTGCTGCGCCTTGAACGGCTGAGTAAACACACCCGATACGCGGCCACGTTCAATGGCTGCCGTCGACTTCCCAGCATTCAACCGCGGCGTAGACGCTAATACACGCTTGACCTATTTAAATAACGGCATCCATACAGTGTCATTATGGATGCTTTGTGATTACACATTTATTATTGCTTGTACTTCCTCTCTACCTTCTGCCATCTTATTTTCTCCTGTTTTATCATCGCTCCCCTGGCTCTTTCCCTCTTTTCCTCCCTGCCCCCCTTTGCTGAGGTGGCTGTACCTGCTATGACTTTGACAAAGTAGTCTCCATGCTTGTATTGGTGTGTGTGTGTGTGTGTGTGTGCGCGCGCGCACGAGAGAGAGAGAGAGAGAGAACGCGAGGACACGCATGAGTGTTTTTGTGCTTTACTAGCTTCTTGTCTTTACATACAGAATACCAAAAACACTCATTCTACCAGCAAAGTGAGGACATTTTGGCTGGTCCTCACCACCTCCAAGGCCTGTTTGAGGGTTTCGACTTGGTCTTAAGGTTACCTTTAGGGCTAGTGGGGTGGTTAGGGTTAGGCTATGGTGCTGGGTAATATGTGAAAGTTCTCATAAGGATGGTGTGTGTGTGTGTGTGTGTGTATTCAGCACATGCAGTACAGCGTGTCTATGTTTAGCGCTTATGTCATATTACTCTTGTCCTCCATTACCCCTGACTTTTTCCACCCTCTGCTCACCTTGTTTCTCCTGTGTACTCCTCCCTCCTCCCTCCCTCCCATCCGCCATTCCAGCTCCCTCGGCATGTCTCCTCCCCTTCTTTCCCCTCCCTCGCGCTTCCTCCTTTCCCCTCTCTCATTGATAGCGAAGCACTTGTGACTAGAATACCGAAGAGCTAATCATTATGCCGTGAGCGCAGCGCGGCACTCTGGGAGAATGTCAATTCACCCGCCTCCCTCCATCTTCCTCCCTCCATCTTCCTCCCTCCTTTTGCATGCCCTCCAAGCAACAGTTAACACAGGAGCCAAATTTATGTTTGAAACACTCACAATCTACGCGATGTCTCTCAACACCTGCTGAAAAGTGTGTGTACGCTTGCGTAAGGTTGACACCAGTGCTGTAGATACCGTTTAAAGTGTGTGTGTTATGTAAAAGTGCTCCACATGATTCGTTGATAGGAAAGTGGTGTGGGATGAGGACGAGGGTGAGACAGTTGTTGAATACACACGGTGCTTGGAGAGGAGTCGAAAGCAGAGTGACACTGGTGCACGGCGGTGTGTTTCAGCTCTATCTGAACGCGTATCCGCATGATGGACTCTGAATACTGATGAATGCAACGACTGTATCCTACAGCAACACACACACACGCCCGCAGGGGCCCCCCCCCGCCGATTGGATTCACTTTCACACAGTCGAGAATCGAGAGAGAAGTAAATTAGACCGTAAGTAAATTAGTCAAAACACACACACACACACACACACACACACACAAGGGACTGCAGGGCGTGTGTCAGTCTGTGTGATGGAATGGGAGAGACAACACACGCAGAGTCCTGACTTCCTGAAAGCTGTGGGTAATGCTTGGTACACAACGCGCACATACACACACACACACACACTAAAAGGAATAAAAATTTGCAAGTTGGCCAACTACACGAGCAGTTTTTTTTCCATGTGTTTGCGCGCACACACACAAAATAGCATAGCCTTGGGTAAACTCTAGCGTGACATGGCTGAGGTCTTATCGGCTCAAGCATGAGTGAGTAATAGGTGTTCCAGCTCTGTCCACCCACTGGACAGAGACATCTTGAGATGCACATTATTTTCTGAGTGAATTGGTGACAGCATGATGAAGCATTTGGCGTGTTTCCGCTTGTGCGTGCGTGGGTGGGGGGGCACAGCATTGTCACATTCCATACTTGCCACCCTGCGTGATTAGGGCAACGTTTAACAGTTGAAAAAATACTGCAACAACAGCAGAGGACCCACAGAGGAACAGGCAGGGGGTCCTCAGCTGAATGGCGATAGAAATCTAAGGCTGGGCAGGAAAAGCAATCGATAACGCAAAATAATTCCTCCTGCGCGACCTCGTGACATCGAACACACGCATCTTAAAGCAGGCCTACGTTTATCACTTTGGGTCAGCGCGATGTAACAAGCAGTTAAAGGGGCAGCTCATGCAAAGTGACAGAAATCAATGTTCCAGCACAGCGTGGCACGGCCTTAGAACCTGGACGGTCACGCCTGGACCAGCGCCTCCGAGGTCTCCAAAAAAAGAAAAAAATCTATAGTACTGAGAGAGAGCGACAGGATCACCAGAGAGCAGCAAAGGCCAACATCCCAGTCTGGTTAATGGGGGTTTGGGGGGGTGAGACAGCGTAGCGTGACAGAATTTGGGCAGTGACGTCACATGGTGTGAGCTGCCTCTCTGGAGATGGCTGCTGTCTGCTCACAGTAACGCGCAGCTGCAGCTTATGTGAGCCAACGTTGGAAACGGTGGTGGGCGATGTCGCCTCCGTTCGGGGGGGTCCTGCGTGAAGCGTCTGCGTGCTCTGCTGAGGAGGTGGTTTGCAGCAAGTTTGCCCAATGGTGGAGGAACTAGTTATACCATTTACTTCTGGAGATGAACTCCTGCACCATAATGTGAGGTACATTAAATAAAAGTACTGCTAGCAGCAAAAACAAAAACCCAAAATAGAACTTCAGCATGTCTGAAATTCCAGATGTTTTGGAAGACGGTTCCGTGTTTTGTGTAAGAATTCACCTTGGATCGGTGGTCACGGACCGAAGGAGGCCTTCACAGGAAGGCGCCTTCCTGCCGGAGGTATGCAGTTGAGCTTGATTTGGGCGAGTTTGTCCTTCTGCGCACACTTGCATGTGTAAATTTGCACCACGGTGGGATTTACAGCATATGTTTAACCTCCTGCACATCAGCGCATCACTGAGATGGCGTCAACATGCTTCACAGCGTTTAGAGGCCTAAGTTTACCTCAGATTCTCTCTCTCCCTCTCTCTCTCTCTCTCTCTCTAAGCATATATATTTCCCCCCTAGTCCTATTAGGATCAGTGGTCATGTGATGACTTGATTGTGTTTGTCACCCCGAGCGTGCAGCCATGTCAAACTGTGTCAGGATAGTTTACCCTGGCGAGGGGATCCAACATATCCTTGTGATTACTATCCCCCTCCCTCCCTCCCTCCCTCGGTTTGCCCACGTGTGTGTGTGTGTGTGTGCGCGCTGTTATCCATATATTTTGCTTTTTCTTCACAGCAATTTCTTTTTTTAAATTTATTTCAAATACTTATTGCACAACCTGAGAGAGAGAGACGAAAGTTGATATTCATCTTTGGAGAAAAACACCTAAAAGAGAGAGAGAGAGAGAGGTGAGTGGAGCAGTGGGTGTTGGAAAGTGGGAGGGGGAGAATGGGAGGTGCAAAGAGAGAGAGAGAGCTGATTAGGTTGGAGGAAGCCAAGGAGGAACGGTACGCTGTTGAGCAAGGGGAGTGACGGAGCAGAGGGAGGCAAAAGGGGAGTGACGGTGGAGAAGTGGATGCAGTTTGCTGTCGCGTGTCGCCAGATCGCAGCAAAGCGCACCGGCAGACGCACGGATCGAGCCCGAATCAACAATTGGATAAGGAAAAACTGGACGCACATTAGCAGGAGGAGAGAGCGGAGGAGCAGAAGGGTCCGTGCTCGCATCCTGTCATCTCTGGATCAGACGGAGGAGCAGATGAGGCGCGAGCGGAGAGACGCAACCAGCTGATTTCTGCGTGGACGCCGAGCTGCGAGTGAATAGATGCTCAGTAAGTGCAAATACAGCCTGCAAATGTCAGTGTGTGACTGTGTGTGTTGATGTGTGCCTCTGGCTCGTGCACTGCCTCTGATGGGCTCTTTCTTTCTTTTTTTTTTCTATGAAAAAATAGAAAAGAAAAGCAGAAAAGGGGGAAATGCAGTTGTGCTGAAATGTATCCGAAAAAGCTTTCCCCTTCTTTCCACTTTAAACGAGTGGAGCCTTGACAATATATGCGCTCGTGGCTTCTCCTCCACAGTGCCGGTGTGTGTGTGTGTGTGCGCGTGTGTGTGAGCTGATAATAGCAGCTCAATTGGTATTCTGTGGATGGAGCTCCAGGATCTTGCTGCACCGTTCCCCGGGATGGGATCACAGAGCGGGGATTGTGCTCTCCTCAGGAGAGCCTGCTGAAATGGGTGAGTGTCCGCTGACCCCACACACACACACACACACACACACACACACACAATTTCCATACCACATCCCTTCGTTGTTTCTCACGTATCTCTCTCTCTCCTGCGTCTTCGGGGCCTTTTCTCTCTTCCCCCCACCGGCTGGTTTTCATTTCAGCACAGCACATCTCACCCACTCACCCTAGTCCGTCCCGCCACCACCCCCCCCCCCCACCTGTTCCCACCTCTGCCCATCTTCTCCATCTCCACCGGTGGAGACACTAGCAGGCCTGTCCAGTTTGAGGGATTTGGATGACTCCTTCCCCCCCCCCCCCATCGCATCCATCCCTCCCTTGGTCTCAGTCAGATGCACCGGTGACACGCGGCCCTGTTTCCTGGGCCCCGTGCGCGCGACCCGCCTTTTCTGAGGCCGCGTCAGTCACTCTGGCGGCGTTTGCATGTGCGCACATCTGTGATGAAGTGGGGGGGGGGCGTCGTCGTATGCAGTTGGGAGAACGCAGGCTAGGAAGGCTTCAACGTGCATACCCAAGGGCACGTGCACTCCTCGCCTTTCTCCCATACCTTCCACACACCAGTTGCAACCTGCCACTTTGAATACGCAAACACACTCCAAGAAGTAGCCTAACAAGTGAGATAACACACACTAACACACACAGTGTCGTCCTAAACAGTCTATAGGGATGCGGGTGTCCCGGGAGGGTCACATCGCTCTATAGAGCAGTATTGATTGGGACTGAAAGAGTAAATGACCTCCAGTGTTTCATCCTAAGTGAGCGATTCCTCACTAGAATGCGGGAAAAGAACCAGTTAGTAAACCTTCTTAATTATTTATTTTCCTCTGTCGCCGGAATCTCTTAAGATTCCGTAAAAGAAATGCATGGTTTTTTTTTTCCTGTGCGAGTGTAAATTCAGCCATCTGTCTTCGTTTAACTGTGGCTTCTTTTTGTTTTCTTGATGGGGATTTCAGAAAAGACCCTATTCAACAGATGCAAAACTGTTGCATGGTAACCGAGTCAGGAGAGTCTCTGCGTATTAAAGAATTAGAAGCCTGCTGCTATTCTTGGCCTAAGGTAATCTGTTTGACGAATAGGCACTTTATTGGGGGGCAGGGGGGGGGGGGGGGATAAAAAGGAGAAGCCTCAGCAGAATCTGCATCCAGGATCTCTGAGATCAGCGTCAGTTTGGCCGTTTCTCAGCAAGAGCCGCTTGTTTGAGAGTCGATCCTGAGACGATATTAAAGTCCACGAAGACGACTACATCCGTCAGGAATGTGAATAATTGAGAGCAAACGCAAGGAAATGGCAACGCTGTGACCTTTACTGGTCTTAAACGTCTGCCTCTTGGATCATATTAGAGTCATATTAAAATGCCCTCTGGTTACCACCGTGGCAAAAGGGCGTATTTATGGTGTATTTCATACATGGACCAGATATATGATCCCTTTTTCTTTGATATGAATTCAAGAGTATCTCTTTGAAAACAACCTGGAGCCTCACTATAAATGAAACAGTAAGGTAAAATGACTGCGTTATTCGGTTGTAACAGTGTAATAACCCGTCTGCAGCTGCGGAGCCGAGATTCTTCTTTCAGTTTGCTTTGGGTGTTGCTGCCTTGAACCAACAGGTCGAGCAGTGCACGAGGGAGGCTGTTCTGCTATGAGGAACGTAATCTGAGGTCTCTCTGTCCTTTAAATGACCCTTTCTTCTCCCCGGGAGTGATAGACAGGTGGCCGCGGATCGCGGAAGCGGGCAGGAGGAACGATCGGACGAAAGGGAGCGAGACGTGGCTGTAATGTTGGACGGAGGCAATGGAAGAGAGACGAGATGGGAGAGGATTGGAAGATGGAGGGAAAGGATCAAATCATACAGAGGAAGGAGAGTGGGAAGGAGCAAACAAGCAGCAAAGTCAGTGGGAGAGTGACAAGGGCAGAGTAGACAGCAGGACGACGGGCCGGGTGGAGTGTGACGAGCGCTAGACTGACGTGCCAGATAAGGCAGAGTGACACAAATGTCACCATGCTAACCTTTCATGCACTCGCCCTCTCTCTCTTTATCACCTCTTTTTCTTCTCTTCCTTCCAGATCTGAAGCCTCGCTCGCACCGACACAGAAATGGGCAGCGCCGACGCCGTCCCACAAACGCCAGCAGCCGCTTTTCCGAAGCTGACCAACACCGCCGCCACTGCAAGTGAGCAGGCCGAGGCGCCTCGGGGAGGCCCGAGCCTGCAGAGCTGAGTCCGGGGAGAGCGGCGGCGTCGAGGGAAGCTGATGCGACAAGCTTTTCGGGAGTTGACTCACGGCGAAGCGAACTCGTGCAGCGGCGAACCGCGAGGACAACGCATCCGAAATGAACTAAGGTTGCCGTGATGCTTCAGCGACAGCGTGGAGCTTTTGGACACGTCCGGGAATATCGTCCGGATAACGTATTGAGATTACGACGCTTTTGTGCCCGCCTCGGGGCCGGGTGCCTTCCCCGTATTGGCTTGTGGGCAAAAGTGAGTACTTGAACCCCCTTTGGAGGGTCCCTGTTTGGGTTTTATATTGGGGTTTTAAGGCCTTTTATGAACAATTTTCAAACCCTCCTCCCCCCCCCCGCGCGCCTTTTCGTTTATTACCATCGTTCATTGCAGGGAAATGCATTATGAAGCACCACCATTCTTCTTTGTCCTCCCTCGGATAAGAGGGGGAGAGAGAGAGAGGAGGGAAAGACTGTCCAGAATAGATAACAAGTAAAAAGAAGCAATAGGATGGCAGAAAAAGCTGCAGAGAGAAACAGGCAGTAACTCGAGTTAACTTGGATTTCTGCAAAAATCCTCTTAGATATTTGGAATTTCCAGTTTTTCTGTCCTGCGTTAGCAGCTAGCTACCAGCGTGTACAGGGGAGGAGACAGGACTAACACCAGGGGGGGCACTTGAGCAGCAGATTAGAGTTGTGCCCCTTCTGCACCTGTCTGCTGTCCACCTCAGTGACAGACAAGCCAGAACGACAGACAACCAGGCAGGAAGACTGGAATGCGGCCTACTCCGAGTGAGAGGTGGCGCAGAAGAAGACGTGCGGTTGTCATTGAGCGTCATTGTGAGGACGAGCCAGAGGGAAAGGATAGAAGGCGACGTAAGGTCGCGGCTTGGGGGGGGGGGGGTTACTAGAAAGGAAACAGGTTGGTAAAAGAAAGGGAGGAAGACAGGCAGGGAAAGAGAGAGCTACAGCAGGTGTCGGAAATCCTCCCCTTCATCTTCTGGTCATTTACTCCTTTATGTTCTCATCGCCTGGCGAGCTGATTGGTTTTCTGACGCTGGCCTTCCTCTGCTTCCAGGCCCCCCGCAACCCGAAGGAAAGCAAGTGGTGGGAGTACTGAACCAGACGGCGTAAAGGCAAATCGAGTCATTTTTCAGCCCTTCTTGCTCTTATTTGTCACGACGGCCTTTTGTTTGTCTCTGGCTACTATTTTCTATTTTTTTTTTTTTTCTCCGAGCAAGAGATAAGAAGACAAAGATCAGCCTGATTAATCCACACCCTCCTTTCCCACACAGATCGGAGCATCTCCTCCCCGTCCATTGTTGATTTTTCTTTTTGTCGCCTTGAATAGGATTATTTTCTCCATCTGAGTGTAAAGACTGGAATCCTCCAGAATTTCTTTTTCCCAGCGTGTCCTGATCCCCAATGACACAGTCTGACCCCCTCTCCCTCTGACTCCCCCTCGGCCTGCCCGCCTCGGCTGAAGTCCTAAACCCCTCCGTGGTCTCTGATCTCCACGTCGACTCACCACTACAGAATTAACATGTCACAGCACTTCTGAGAAAGCCTGACTCATTCTGTAAGTAAGACTTTCTAATTCTATGGGCTCCACGTGTGAAACGGGCTGACGCGTCGATGTGCACGAGCAAAGAAATGACAGTTTGTGTCTCTCTGCATTGCTGGTTATTACGGCGTCTTCACAGCAGATTTGCTTTTCAGTGCTTCCTCTCCTCGGGGGGGGCGAGAGAGAGAGAGAGAGAGTGTGTGAATCTTGGATCTTACAGCCAAGCTTACAACAGCATCAGCGTAGTGTCAGAAAGAGGCAAAGCTGTTGCCTTTTTCTCTCTCCATGAGTGTGTGTGTGCATGCGTCTGTGTGTATGTTACCTACATATTGGCCCCGAGGTTCATTTTAACTAATTAGTAGCAAGTATTTTGCTTCTTAGAGCAGTTCTTTAGTTCTCTGTCTGAGTATTTGCATTAATTAATTTGAGAAAAGTGTGTGTGTGTTCTTGTGCATGCTACAGAGCAGGCTCATGCTCATGCTCAGGGTCAGGGTTCAGTCTTTAGTTGTGATGGTTTGGGCGCGGGGCCTGGGTGTGTATTCTGGTCCTTACAAAGACAGCAGTGCAACCTTGAGTGTGTGAGAGTCTAAGGTGGACCATGTAATGAGAATGACACTAATTCCCTAACTAGTTTTTGGTCCAATCCAAGCTTTTCCAGCTATTAAGCTTGCATTACACCCATATCATTTCAATCCCCCTCTTTTTTTGTTTTATCTCTTGGCTTTGTTTCTGATTAAAAAGAAAAAACCCTATCTTGGAGGCCGGCTTCTGCAACATGCTGCATATTCCTGAGCTCATCTATCTCTGTGGACACATTCACATCTTAATGCACCCCCTCCCCAGTCACCAGAGCCTGTACTGGGAGACGCTCAATCAAGATAGTCCCTTCAAACAGACCAGTGAGCTGTGAATAACACCATTACACAAACTCCCAGTTCAGAACGATAGACGGAGAGAAGGAAATGTGGAAAAGCAGAGTCCAATGTGCAATAACAGGAGTGTCAGTCAGAGAATGAGACACATGCTGAAAAAGAGGGTGAGAAAGCAAGAGGAAAGATGAACGAGTGCTTGTCTGGGCAGGAAAAGACCCCTGCTCCTGGGAAGCGCCAGCGGATTTAGCAAGGCCTCGCTTTATTCGTGGTGTGGCTCAGCCTTTCAGAATTCAGATGACTGAATAATACGATTATCGCGGCTGCGCGGCAATAACGCCCCCCTGACCGCCGATCTGGGTTGTTACTGACAGGACCAAATAGAGAAAAGAGCAAGAGTGGCGTACGATGGCGCCCGCGCCATGACAGCGCAGGGCCAGCGAAATAACGACCACTTGCTTGCATCAGGATGTCGGGATTCTGGGGTTGCCGGGGCATTTTCGCGCTTGATCTGGTCTGTGTTGTCTGGCGTGAACACTCTAATGCCCCCTACTGGTGTGGACCAAAACAACAACGTTGGGGGCTTGGGGTCCAAAAAGCTAGCCTAGAATCGCATCGTTTCTGTGCACCACGGAAATGGATGGAAAAACAGGATGGAAAGGGTCATTTTTCAGTCAATTTTATACATTTATTTATAAAATAAAAAGATTTATTTTACAATAAAATTGTCTCTAGGTGCTTTACGGAGGTAGAAACCCAGAGTCTGGACCCCCAGGTAAGCACAGTGGCAAGGAAAAACTCCCTTTTAACAGGAAGAAACCTTGAGCAGGACCCAGTTTAGGAGGAACCATCCTGCTGAATGTTGGCTGGGTAAAGGAGGAAAAGAAGAGGGAGACAGGACAGAGAATAAAGAGAGAGAGAGAAACAGAAACACATAGAATCATAGAAATACAAAGCAATACAGCATAGCAGGTTGTTATAAAAAGAGGAACAGCATAGGCAGGTTTTCATTTAAAAAAAAAAAAAAAAAAAGGAACAGCCTAGGCAGGTGCTGACAGTGGACACTGGGTTTGTCGGAGAAGAGAAGACAGGGAGAGACACACAAAACAGCGAGGAAGACTGGACACACCGATAATCCCATAATTCATGTGCAAATAAAATAATAGATAAATCCAGGTGCTTCCAGTAGCTTGATGTTTAACAGCACACTTCTCTACAGGGGCTATCGGTTTCATTTTTCTCGCGGCTGACAGCTTTGACGCGGTTTCCTCCCCCGGTGACCTTGTCATTTCAAGTACAGTAATAGATGAATTCCCAGGTCGCGCTGCACATACATGTTCTTCTGGTTGCTGATGAGTTGTCTTCCGCCCGGTGGGGGGGCAGACAAGCACACGGCAACAACCGTCCAGGAGGTAAAGTGCAACCGCGAGAGATCGGTAAGCTAATGCTAGTCTGGGGTGGGCTCAAAGCCCCCCTTCCAGGAAATAAAGTGTCTCCAATCTCCTCTCGGCTGGAAGCTAAGAACCTGAGAGCAGGGATAAAGATCACCTCAGCAGAACACAGAAAGACTTAGCATGAATTGAAGAGCAAATATAGAAGAGTGGACTGAGTGTTCCTGCTGCCTGTTATAACCGACCGTTTGTTTACGCCGTTGAATCGCTCCGACTCTTCCCAGCTTAAGCATGCGTCAAATCATTGGTTACGTGTTCACTGGGTCCGTCCTTGTTGGTGCTTTTCACAGTGGCAGCACACCGGTTTGGTCTGCTAAATGACTTAGTTCCACTTGGTCTAAGCTGTGGCAGAAAGGCTCACGCTCCAACTGATAATCTTTCAAAATGCCTTTTACACCTTCGCCATCGTTCCAGTTTGACCAGCTTTGGGAAATTGTAACTTACGTCTAATTAGCCTAACCGCTGGTGTTCTTCTAGTTAGTTCCAACCATCGGTCCTGCTGTTGCTCCGGCAGAAACGCTTTTTTTCAGATTGTTTGCATCATTAATCATCATCACTTCACAGTTCTGTTCTTTTTCCTTCAAGGGCCATCCCGCAATCTCTCATTTTCTCGATGCAGTGCGGCGTACTTAGAAAACCCGACTTTAATCAGAGAGATCATATTCTTAGCAGGAACAATAGTGAGACTGACGTAATACTTGACCGTCTAATATCTTCCATTACGGCCCAGTGGGGCCGGCAGCCGCATGATCAGAAATCTAGTCTTATGCTATTGTACTTTTTTTTTCTTCATAGCCAACAACGAAAGACTAGAAAGCTAATCCAGACACCAAAAAGAGCTTAAAGGCGTTTATGAGGAGAAACAATCATAGTCGGTCGTATTACAACACGGCGTTAGCTTCACCGGCCATGATGGAAAACTGGCGGCCTAGCCTAGATCAGGGGTGTCCAAGAGCAGTCGACCGCGTTTTAAAAATAAAGCTGGGCCAAGCGAGAAACCACAAACTTACTTAGAGGATGAGGAGCAACGCCGTCCCCGAGAAAACACGCAACTCCTGCCGTGAAACGCTAACAGAGTTGTTTTGCGTGTGGGTACGATTTAAAGCGGTTTGCTCGCACACGCGGCTGCATTTTTCATGAAGCCATGGTGTTTGGAATTGCGTCGTAATTACGGAAGCAGTTTTTGATGTTAACAAATTTTGGCAACCTAATAGATCAACAGTGCGCCGGCCTTTTCATGTTTTTGAAGTTCACAAACAGCTGAAAAGCAACTGTACTCCCTCACTGCGCTTCCAATAATGAGATGGGGGCGGGGGCCACGATTAGAATGGCTCCACGCAAACAGGATATTAGCACTCAGCCTGCAGCTAATGTTTGTTTATACATTGTTTTCACCTTTTTCAATTGTGTCTGCAGAAATGTTGTTTCTGATGCTGTACAACCGCAATAATTGAGTGTTCCATACGTCGGCTCTATAATTTCTCTTATACAATTAATCAAGCAGGTTTGCTGAGCTCAAATGCTGTTATGTGTAATTCCGCTCACACATTATTGACCAGTGGCGGGCCACGCATTTCACTATGTGAGCTTAACAAGTTTGTCCAATAAACTGCGCATTGTCGCCGTTTACATCTAAGACACCAACGAGATGGTAACGACACAAACTATTCACTGAAAATAAAAGTAAACAGTTTATTTGCATTTGTTTTTGAGAATATGCAACAGCAAAACAATTGAACATCTTAAGTTGTGACTTAAGTGACTTCAGTCACAGCTATTGCATTATAAATTGCAGATGATCAGAAGTTTAGATTTTTTTAGTATTTTGTCCACTTATTTCATTACCACTGATTTAATACTAATGAAATAAAATGACAAAATATGTATTAAAAATAAAATGCTTGCACTCACCAATACGGATCTCCTCCACAGTGCCTGCTTATTTGAAAACAAAGCTAGCTAGCTAGCTAGCGTAGGGGTTGGCCGATCTCTTCTCACAAGATCCAGCTTTTTATGAAAGCTCCATCTTGACAATGGCGTGGCTAGTATATCCGCAGCCAAATCTATCTCTTCTCCTTCAGCCATCTTGGGATAAAAGAAATACAGCGATAGCTGTCGGTAGCTGGATCTTCAAGTTTAGCTCAGAGTTAGTTCCAAGTGCCTCTCGCGAGTGTGCTTATCCAATCACCGGACACATACATGTCCAGTTCTGCATAAGGCCTTCACGCGTTGGTGTCGCAGTCTTGAGATCTGATCGCAACTATGTCCGTTCACTTACAGCGTTCAAGAGCCTTCTCTGTTGATTCTGAAGGCCTTAGACATATGTCAATGAACCTGACAATGCTGAAATATGATTGGTTAAAAACTCTACCATAATATACAACACCGGAATCTGCACAAATGTGGATATAATATGACATAAACAGAACAGACTACGAAGGATATTACATATTTGTATGATTAGTCCAGCAAAGAAGGCCTTGTAGGCCCTAACGGCCCACCACTGTTATTGACACATCTGCGTAATCCCGCTGCCTTTGTAAGAGCCTCAAAACAAGGAGTGGTGTTTGTATTTGCTTTTGCCGGGCAGCTACTTTGCACATTGTTGTGCCCCAATCTGTGACACTTATGAGATGCCGCTGATGTTCTTCGCAACCTCGGGCTGTGACAGGCTTATTTTGGTTTGCTGGCTAAACCCCCCCCGAAGAGACTCAGACACCTCCTGCTACAAAGTGAGCAATGCTAATTTTAGACTCGCGATGTCTTTTAGCGGCGATGAGTATTTCACTTTCCGCTTCCTGCAATCTTATGCTGTTTGACCACCAGTGCAAGGCACTGCAGCTCGCGCTAAACCTTTGCCTAATGGAGCACAAAAATGGCCCTGTTTGCTTAGTCGTTTGTCCTCTCCTGCTTGCTTCGGGCTGGCTGGGAACGAGTGAGCAAGTGTATATATGTGTTTGTGCGGACGTTGGGACACACATGCCCTTTTCCATAATGTGCTCCCGGCTGGGCTGTTTGGCTGCCCATAAAGTGGATGCCGCTAATGGTCTTTCAGTTAATGGAAGTCATTAAGATCAGATTGCAGAACAAGATAAAAGCAACGTGGGTGAAGAAAGGGGGAACTTTGGATCTTTTGTATGCGTACCGTTACCGGAATCCCCGCACTGTTGTTGCTAAACTTTTCCGTACATTGATACCGAATGTAACAGTCTTAGCGCACGTTGAGGATCAGTTGACCTGGACAGGTGGAAACCGCTCGAGCTGTACGCCACCTTTGATGACGCAAACGACCGAAAAAAGGCCAATCACAGTCTTTTCTAGTTCATTCCAGGACCTGTCCCTCAGAGGACGTGGCAAAGCATTCTGGGTAGTGTCGCGTGTTGTTTTCATGCTGGTATGACTGCTCAAGTCCATGTCAATTTCTTGATTCTCACCAGAGGCTTTGCTTATGTCACTGTGCTCATCGTGTTTTAAGCCTCAGCTGAGATCGCTGCAGCGAGAAGCCGCCTGCATTGCACCGTGCGCGGAAGCCGTTTTCAAGGCAAACCGGCAGCCATTAAAGGAACAAAAATCATCTAAACAGAATTAGACTCTCTTTAATTAGCCACCGATCAGTAGTTTCACTGCCAGGCTTTGTATTTCTCACAACATTCGCGTTCTCCGTCAGCATCCTAATATTTTATACTCTGATGTGTCAGTCTTTTATAAATTGCCGAGATCAGGAGGTATTATTAAGAAGTGAGTTGAAACTCACTAATTGAAGTGGTTACTAAGCGACTGGGACTGTAGTTAGCGGGGAAAACAGGCTCAGCAGGGGGAGGTCACGCCACAATCACCAATCAAACCTGTCTGCTGACGCCTGTGGAGGCGCCAAGAGTTCACACCGCTAAAGGTAAAATGGTTTAATCCCACCATTATTCCACAGTCAGGTGGTACAGGGGGGAATAATCAGTCAGTGATGCGCGATAGGTTATAACGATAAAGAGAGGATTTGTTGCTAGTGCGAATAGGACAGACGGCAGGATGGCTGTTCTTTCCATCCTGGCCCAGTCCTGCGCGGCTGCTGGCGTCCTCCTCAGCCTGGAAAATCTTCTTTTACATCTTATGTTTGACTGGAGCTTCTGTTGAACTGTGTGACACTGTAATAATGGCAGCCGTCACCATGCCCGCTGGCAGGGTCTCATTAATATCCATGCCTGGCTCCCCATATGTGATTCTGGAGGAGCCTATTAATACGTTTATATGTACATATATATTATAAAAATCTGACTGGGTGAATTTGAATCCCCTCAAGAAGAAAGTGTGATCGAGTTTCCATCTCCAATGATCTAATTTTCCAAAGTGTTCATGTGTTTTGGTTTATTATTGATTTTACCGCACTGATATTTGACGAGTCAAACGCCTGCCATCAGTCCCACCAATCACGGGCATTGGTGTGAAAGTCTGCATCAGCAGAGCTGCCCAAATGCTCTGACAGCAGGTGATTACCAGCTCCTGATTAACTGATTAACTCACTAAATGAGATTCTCTAACACTGGGGTCAGGGCATTTATGACTTTTCCATCTAAAATATTTCTCCTCCACTCAGATGACTGACAGTAGCAGCCTTGCTTGAGATGTTGTCTGGCTTAAAGATGGTAAACAGTCCTCGAAGCAAGTAAATAAGTTCAGGATTAGAAATAGCATTGCGTGTTGGATGTCATTCATGACTATAAAACGCATCGTCGACAGCTGCCAGGCTCCTGCTGCAGGGATCAATAACGGTTGACCACCCCACACTCCGTTTTTCATCCCTTTAAGCCAGATAAAAAAAAAAATGGGCCACCCGTATGATTGATTGGCACCATTTGAAGGTCTAATTTAAGCTCCCATCAACAGAAGTGGCAACACTGGCATCAGTAACAAACTCAGGCCTCCGTCGCGCTCATTAGCACACAGCTAGCTTAACTCGGAAGGCTAGTTAGCTGGCTGCCTTGTGCCTGCCCGCATAATAATTGCGTAATGTAATAGCTAACTCCAGAGACCAGTTAACGTGAGCTGGCTCTGTCCGAAATACTGGAAACGCCAAGGTTAAGCCCAGCCCGGGAGCTGCGGCGGCGGCCCGCTGCACAGACCAGTGAGGGGAGTCTCTCCAGAGCCATATAATTGCAGTCCCACAGGCTTTGTCATCGCATCAAGACAATTTCTACTGAGGTAGATCTCACAGTACACACTAGGCGCCACATACAGTCTTTAGTTTTACACATTTATGAGGAGAAAGAACCTCTGAAGAGGTTCTGAAGACTTCTGAACCTCAGACGTTACATATTTAAATACTCACAAAATGAACCTAAATGTTGAGTTTAAGCCATTCAGCCGCCTAATGAATGTCATTTTCCACCTTCAGTTTCTTCTTTTACTTTACGTTTAGTTTCACGCTGAGTCCTCAGGGGAAATGTATATATATTGAATACCTTCGTACAGTATATTCAATAAGTCCCGCTACCTTTTGTTTGTGAAAGTACTCGGAGAATTTAATTGCCTTTTGCCATCTGCTGCATGGAGACTAATGACACTGAACAATAACAGTGAACGCAACCTTTAATATTGGCGCCATCAACTTTCAAAACACTTCAGATGAATCTGTACGGTACAAAAGGAGCTATGACGCCATAACCCGATTGCATCGCTGTAGCTTTGCATAGCACGCGGCTAATTGGAAACAACATGTAGTTTCTCCAGCAAAGATTAATTGTTTACTCAACTGAGTCGGACCTTTGCCCGCCGTTACAAATGAGGACAAAACGCACCGCCGTCACTTTCACTGCTTGATGACTCGCCGTAACCTTGGCTACCAGATATAATCATTTTCCAATTTCGCCATCTAGTCTCAGCGGGACGCGATCAATCGTTAGAGTTTGGCCTGCGGCACATGGCCCTGATGTCTCATCCACAATAATAACAACGGCGTCTCATGAGGGGATAACCTGCCTTATTGCACATTGGATTTACATGCGGCAGGTAATCACCAGGACCATGGGCTATTGGTGACTGATGGCGTGTGTCAGCCCTGTACATGCAGTCTTTGTTTTCATTTGGCAATCAAGCCCACTGAGTCACGCTGCTGCAGAGATCAGTGTACCATTTGGCTGTGTGGTGTGTGTGTGTGTGTGTGTTTGTGCATAATTCATCTAAACGCTTACCTGTGGGCCATCATTTTTAGAGCCTCCCTGTATCCATCTCACTCAATATTCCAGTGAACCGGAGCTGACGCTGAGCTCAGACCGGCTTATTACAAACCTGCTTTCCCGCTCTTCAGTGTGAAAACACTGTCTCCCTAATGAACAACCACACCCTCCGAGGCTTCTCTTGGGTTGGAGGTGATTGGAAGATTGGATTTAACAGAGGAGAGCAAAGTTCTCCAGCGATTACTGGCTAATCGGCGGTCTCAGCCTGGCAGGTTTCCTCCACGGCCTTCGGGAGGAAGAAGGATGCGCTGATGGGCTAAACACTTGAGCCAAACACACTAGATGAAACCCAACACATTGATTGGCCATCACCATACCAGCACCCCCCCCAGAGAATGAATGAAAATACATATTTTTTTTGTACGTATGAAAGCGTTACAGTCGATCAAACAGGATTCTTGGCAGGGAGATGGTACGCCTTGCTGCACCAGAAGGAAAAGCTCCTCTACCTCAGAGATAGAGGAAGAGCAACAGAGCCGCAGCAGTGGACATTCGTTTGAAGTAGCCCATTGGCATATCATAAATAAACATGAGCGTGGCTGGTGGAAGGCGTTGGCGCACTAGAATCCAAGAGGCTATGCTGAAAATTTACTACAGCCACGATCGTTTAATACACAAAAAAAACAAACAAAAAAAAACCACCTCGCACGCTCAACTGATGGTATTTATCTCTTTATCTCCCCCCCACAACCCAGTTTCCAATTAATGCATGCTCGGATGCTAAATATGAACAGCTGTAATTAAAGACAAAAATCCAATACTTAACTGTAACATTAAGGCAAGAAAATATCTAAGATCATTTACTTTGCTGCGCTATCTTTTAATTGCCCAGCACTTAAAAAAAAGCACCCACCAATTATACTGTCAGACTAAAAACTACAGTTTCTATTGGCACGTTTTGTTAAGGAAAGCATTATAATCATAATAATCCAGAGTTCTGTTGTAAAGCGTTTTCAGTAAGGGAAACAAACCCACGACGATGTCGCCCAACACTTAGACTGCTGATCATAATTCTTTCCAGGACGCGTAAAATATTGGTAGTGTACACCCCCCCAAGGCTGACAAAACGAACCCGCGTGTTATCAACCCTGTTGCCCGCCGCCCTGCTGTGATTAGAAACGCCGCTTGATGAATCGCTACACAAGTTCAGCCTCAAGTTGCTGATTATAAATAAGCCTCCACCTAACCAACTACTGCCATTATCTCCTAAAGTGAAATATTTATTAAAAAACTATTTTTTTTCTTTTCTTTTCAATAGCGAAGCGAATACCCGTTGTAGTGTGAGGTTTATCTAAAAGAATTAAAGGAATGGTAACCGCCTTTAAATCTCTCTGAGGCGGATCGGGGTGGAGATGAAACCCCATCGGTTAAAGGGACTGGGAAGAGAAACGGGGCTCACTCTTATAGGCATCTGACAGCTCCTCCGTTATAGTGAGCTAATCCTTTTTATACACTGAATTCCATTTGTACACATATTGGCAACATGCAGAATGCGGTTGAGCCTCATGCAAGTGCGTGCACACACACACACAGACACACACGCATCAATTTCACGTGCAGCAAAGGCATAAGACACAAGCATCTCGGCTCAGCTGATGAATGAATGCGCCTTTGATCTGTTAATCATTTCTTGAGATGCATTCATCATTTTAACATGTCATCCATCACTGTTGCTCATCCCGCCGCGGACGGATAGATATTGTCATCCCAGTGCACGCCGAGAGGACTCGGCCGTTTCTGGCTCGGACAGCGCGTGATTGAGCGTTGTGTGTTTGTGATCATTAAATTGTTCAGATGTCGGTGCATTTTATCACCGACATTGTAAGGAAAAAAAAAATCTATATCAGTCCCTGTTTGTTAGCGTTCCTGTTTGCTAACGCCACCAGATATTAGCGCTAACGTCAAATGCTGCAGTGCTCATGAGATGACGACAAATGAAGCGTGCTAAGACGTTACCGCATTTGACGAGCGATACTATAGGTATTATGATGACTTCCGACCTTAACCCTAGGGTTATCGTAACGGATGCATTACTAATGTGTTGCGAGTGGCGTCCATACTTGATGCGACAGCTCACACGGCGAACAGTGAAAGGAGAAGGGCGCCAGGACTGGACGTTGGTTTTATCAATCACTGCGCTTTCTTAACTTATGAATTGATGGTGGGCAGCCCATGCCTATGGTCGAATCCCATTCGTGAGGTCGGTGAGCCGGACTCAGTTTAGCCATCCCGGCTGCTTCGGCGTGGGAAGTTGGTTCGGTCCCTCCCGTCGTTATCTTCCCCATCGCGCCGTATGATTGCACAGGCCAATTAAGAAGAATTAGCCTCCCATCCAGTTCACCACCCCCCCCCCCCGCCACCAATTTGTGTCATTAATGGAGTGTCAGCTGCCCCAGCACACTGTTTTTTTGCTTCTGTCACACTCTCAGGGGCTGTCCAAACTAATAATTGTGCCTCTTGAGTCTGTTCCCTTCACCTCCGCATTGAAGTCATGATCTTGCAGCGGCTATCTGCCGCTGTATCTGAAGAACCGATGCTATCTGGCTCCCCTGGGAATTTTCCCACCCCTCTAGCCAAATGATACAAGCTCTCCTGTTGCTCTCTTTTTTCTCTCTCCTTTCAATATTTTGCTGTTCTGCATTTTGCTGCTTCTCTCTGCTGTCCTCCTCTCTCTGTGAGCTCTACGTTGTCTTCATTCCGTCTTACTGCCTGTCTGCTCCCTTCTCTTATCTGTCCACATGAATCCATCCCTTATGTCTTACTTCAGTCTAATTTGGTGTCCAGGAGAGACTGCTTCTTTTTTTTATGTGTCTCTGGCCGGAAAGCATCAGAGTGTAACCTGCTAAATTAGAACGTTAAGGTGAGGCAACATACACGCTTGAGAAACTCTTAAGTTAATGGACAATTTACCTCGCTTCATTGTTATAGCCTTTACATTCATTAAGCCTGCTTGACTCTTTATCTTTCCCCCTCGTTCCTTCTATCCCTTCCTCCTTTTCTCCCCTTCTCTCTCCCTGGTTGGCTGGCTTTGTCCTGAAGCTAGCGCTCTGTTCTTCATCCTACCCATGGCCCTGGCTTTTCACTCTTCATCCGCCCATCTGGCCTGAGCTGTCCAGCCTGGTTCTTCCAGCCTGTTGGAGAAAATAGTGAAATAAAAGCCAGCCATAAATCAGCCCCAATTGAAAAGATGACATTAGTGTCTCCCTCTTTTCCCCCCTCATTTGCTCTTTTCTATGCCCTTCACCGATCTTTCAGGGGTGCGTAAAGAAGCTAACAATGATGGTTATTGAGTGCTGGCAGTGAGCTGTCAGGAAGTGTGTGTGTGTGTGTGTGTGCGCGCAATGTTTCTCGAGCTTGTGTGAGAATGAGATTCGATCTTGACTCCGTTCCTGGCGTGTGGATACTATGCGCCCTGCGCTGACCCCAAGCTTAGAGAAGAAGACCGGTGCAGAAGGCAGAACATCCTTGTGTCAGCACATCCACGGCACTTTTTTGTTGTCTGGGTGAGTGTGCGTGCGTGCGTGTGTTTGTGATGTATTTCAGGCTTTAGGCAGGGAAGTGAAGTGCATTGTGCAAAATGGCAAAAAGAAAAGTGATGTTAGCGAGAGATCCCCTGAATGGGACAAAGAGGAGCTAAGTGAAGTGATGCATTAAGGGAGTTATAAAGACAGGTACGTATTGTTAAAGCATAAAATAGTCTCCTACTTCCTTTGAAATAAATAGATTCCACGCATCCGTGTTCAGATGTAACAGCTAATGGTGAGCACGGTTTGGTGCTGTGGAGATGGTTGCTATGGTAACCCCCCCCCCCCCAAAAAAAAAAAATGTCACCCTCACACAGTATGTTCAGTCTCAGTGAATTCTTTACTTTCACAGCGTCGCATGTTTTTCGTAAAAGGCGAGAGCCGAACCTCGGCTGAAAACGAGTCACCTGTAAACAGAAACGGTCAAGTTGCGTAGGAGTATGTTTGGGTTTAAAAATAGGTAACAGAAAGAAAGATCAATACGCGTGCACGCCAAAATGGCAGCCAGAGTGGGCAGAGAGAGCAGCATCTCTCCATCCTTGTCGTTCCAGGGGACGGTCTCACGCCTTTGTTTGAGAGTGAAGAGGCTAGATTGGCCACAGACAGAGGTCACCAGAGCGTTACAACGTGATGCTCGCCTGCTGTGGTCGATCTCATACCGATGAGGTATTACATCTTCACACCCAGTCGTGAGGTGCCGGCTCTCATGCACCTCAAAACCGCCCAGGACCACTTTAGCATCCGGGCTCCTCGCGGGTCATGCTTGTTACATAAGATCCAGAGATTCCAGCTGTTTCTGAGGAAAAGCGGAGATCGCTGACATGCCTAAACTTTCGAATTTAAGGCTACGTCTGAATTCTTCTCGAATGGGATCTTTCCAGGCAGAATGTCTGCCCTGTTCAGTGCAGCTAAATTTGCTCAGGAGACGTTTAGGTGATCATCTCACAGCTGGACATAAAAAAAAACAAACATGTCCTGTCTTGCGGTTTTTCTGTGCCACAGGA
This sequence comes from Pao palembangensis, assembly GCA_015343265.1. Classification (NCBI taxonomy): domain Eukaryota; kingdom Metazoa; phylum Chordata; class Actinopteri; order Tetraodontiformes; family Tetraodontidae; genus Pao; species Pao palembangensis. Next base: position 2,154,056 of record CM027088.1, on the reverse strand, counting down.
GATGTAGTAGATTTCAGAGGATTTTTTTTTTTTTGAAGATGTGATATATTCGTCTTCACCGACATCAGCACCACCGATACAGTATCAACTTTTGTTCTTCTGTGGAGAACAGAAAAAAGAACATCAAACCCCAGTTGAAATCCAATAGGAGTCTTATGTGGCAGTGATAACAAGTAAGACAAACAAACATTCACGCTCACGGTTGCACCTAAGGTCAATTCAGAGTCGCCAATTCACCACTAGCCCAAATGCATTTGTGTCTTTGGACTGTGGGAAGAAGCCTGGGTACCGGTAGAGAAGCCAGACTCCGCACAAAAAAAGCTTCAGCCCCATCGATTCGAATCCAGGACTCTGCTACTCTCTACTGCTAACCACCTTTGACCTTGGATATTTACACATGCATTATTTTGCACTTCTTTATTCAGTTGGAGTTAGTCTGGGCGCTTTGATTGGCAGGTTCTGGAAGCCTTCATTTTCTCGGTGTAGGAGAATCTGTGTGTAAATACACCTTTTCTTGTTCTTCTGTATGCTTCTCCTGCTGCGTTCAAACACGGTTTTCTGCAGGAAAATCAAAAACACAGTAATTTTTATTTGACTACCTCTCAGCTCGCTCGCTTCCTGTGTACTCAGGAAATGCCAGTAACATTCTCCTCATGCTGGTCGTGATGGAATCCCAGCGATCTATACAATACATACTCCAAGAGCTATTGTTCCGTCAGTTAGCTCCATTCACGCATGCTCTCCATGTTTAGACAAAGGAGCTCGTCTAAAACTACGGGTCCGACATGTCGTACACTATGGGACTTTATCATATAGTCAGCCAATAACTGCCAGGTTTTACACCAGTAACCACTGTACTTTTTTTAAGCCCAACCTCCGATGAGCATCATCATTTTGCGATTAACGGAAGATCTAATGAAGTGTCAGGACAGAATAAGACACCGCCCGTGGTATTTCAAATAGTGTCACCAACATGCTTCCCCGAGTATTGTCTGTAGGCTTCAAATTAAGGTCAGCAGTGTTTAATCAAAGCGCTGACACTTGGCTGATTTGGCTCATTAAGAATCTAATGGTGTCTGAATTGTGTAACCTAATGAAGGTCTAGTCATATCATGCTGGTGTTGCTTTGAAAACTCTTCCCGTCAGTTGTAAGTTTTAATGAACATCATCTTCAGAAGGCACCAACATCTCTTTTTCGAGGTCTTACTCATCCATCTGTGAAAAGACCGCACAATTTTTATATGTATTTACACATGTAGATGTTGAAACGTGTGTATATATCTGGGAATAACAGTCAACTCAATGTTCCCATTGTGGAGTTAATTAGGGATTGCTGCCTTTTCTTCTTATAAAAAGGAAAACAGGATATGATCCTGTATCTCTGCTTGTTTACAATTCCGGTCACGATGGCTGGTACATCAGTTAGCACAGCTGCTGCTGTAGCCTCGTGAGATTTAGGACGGACGAGTCATCTCGGTGTTCTCAACCTCTGAAAACCAACTAGTGGCAAAGGATTTGGTCCACGTCACACCTCCGTCCATCCATCATTCATGCGTCCATCGTGTGTAAAGTCACATCTCGCTGTCAGACAATCGATGGTCTTTAGCCGGAACAAAATGGATTTGTCCCACAGCGTTTCCCCTTCAGCGGCTTGTTGTATTGCATGTATGAAGAGCTGAATTTCAGTTTTTTGGGTAAAGTAAAGGATTAGCTTTTAAGTCTGTTTGTCCAGTTTAGGCAACTGTTTAAACATGACGCCGCAACGTTCACTGAGGCAGCAGAAGTGAGATCTAATTATTTATTAGTATGCTAAAGTTATTATTTGATTCTGTTTAAAAGAGTAAACCACGAATAAAGAGAACTTTTCTAAATTGTGGGAAAGAACCTTTAATACAACCACACTATTTTATTATTTTATCTTTAATACTGGATAAACTTCACATTATACACCTTTTTGAACAACTGAGTAAACGCTTTTCTTACGTAAAAAATGGCAAGCAGATTCGGTGGAAATGAGAGTGTAGACAAATGAGGGAGGGAGGGAAAGGATGAAGCTGCTCTGGAAGGAGGAAGAGGATGAAGTGGGGGAGTGTTGATAGGCTGAAGATATGCAGGCTCTTTGTGTGTGTGTGTGTGTGTGTGGATGTGCGTGTGTGGAAAAGGCGGGAAAGGATAGCTGGAGGAGTTGTTTGTAAGGGGGGGAGGGTGGGAGTTCATCCTCCATCCGGCAGCAGTGTGGCCTTCGCTGGCCCCACGGCACTGTCTTCTAAGTCTCCATCCCTTAATCACGAACAGAACACAGATATGACTGCTATTAAAAACCATCAGAGTAGGGAGAGAGAGACAGAAAGAAGGAAATAACAGCAGGAAATGTAGGTAATATAGGCTACCACCGTATATAAATATGTATGTACACACTCGCATTGAGCGAAACGGTGCTGATTCGGAGCGTCTGTGCTCACCATGCGTCCAAATCCAGTTTCTATTAGCGCCATCGGATCCTCATCTTCCCCTTCCTTTCCTGTGCCTCTGCTTTGTGACGGCCTCTTTCGCTCCATCTTATCAGCCTAATTGTCATTCCTTGTCGCTCACCTGTTCCTCATTTCTTTCCCTCTCACTCTTACCCAACCCGTCTCCGACGGAGCCTTTGTTTTGCTTGATGTCAAGCCGGCGTTTGCCTCTCCATCCCACACTCTCTCTCTCTCTCTCTCTCTCTCTCTCTCTCTCTCTGTTTGTTCCTCTGAGCTTCGAAAAATGATAATGGCGAGCGAGCCTCTTGATGGTTTACGGTGCATTTGTGTGTGTCAGAGAGGGAAGGGAAATGATGGTATGTTCAGACAGGTGAAAGGTGAGCTACAGAGTGGCGTCAGTGAGTCATCTATTATCAGAAAATTAGCCAGCAGACGATGCCCAGCCCTCGCTGTCGTCTGTGGCGGGGTATGGAGCATAAGCCACACGAGCCACCAAAAGGTAATTACAGGAGCTCAAAACATGTAACGCGGTTGCAGCGCTGCCTGCGATTGGTTTTCAAGGTGTGGGTAGTGTCTGCCATACAAAGGTTGTTTGATTTAAAGTGTTTTTGCCGCACGTGGGTCTGCTTTTGCCGCTATGTGCTTTCTAGTTATTATTGTATGTTTTAGCATCGGAGCAGCGTGACAGAAATGTTGCCTCCTCTTCCTCCTCAGGGGTGCAGGTCGACGGTGGGATCGGCTCCGCTCAGAGGAGATCCTAACTTTTATTGGGTCTGTCACCGCAGGGGGACGCGGGATTAAATATTCCCCTTAATAACAATATTTCCACCGCAACACACAAAGGAATGAAGGCGTTGCTCGCGCGTTGCATCACTATTTTGTTACGGTGCATTATTGGCCCACAATTTCTGACTTTCTGAAAATTCTGAATCGAAGCTATTCGCTGCAGCTCTAATATTTACCCGCATTTGATCAGGCGTGTAACTTTACAATTGCTTTCAGGGAGGCCACAAAGCTTCTGAGCTAAGACAATAAATAATGCGGGTGGGTTTTAAACATGACTTGAGGGTACCAGGAGGTAAATACCCATCCTTCGTCTCCAAGTGTTGAGTTTAAATAAAGAACACTGAACATTTGCCTGCCAGCTAATATCCAAATAATGCCCCGATTACCTGCATAATCATCCCTTCTTCCTTACTCAGAGCAGTTTTATTTAGTCTCTATTTGTTCATAACATCGTCATGGGTTTTTATTGGGCTCCGCTGGAATGAGTGTGCAAGGGTGACAAAGTCTTTTAACAAATCTCTCCCTCCATGGAGATCAAAATAAACCCTGAAATGATTGCGTATCGATACTCGAAGCATTCGCACACAAGTGCAAATAAACACCCATGTACCAGAAAGAATTTATTCTAAAGTAGTGTGTAAACAGGAAACGTATTTTTTTCTCCTCGCTGACAAATTGAACTCTCGCGGAACAAGAAATAAGGAACTTCCCCGCGTTGCTGCAGTCGTCTGTACAGGCCCAGGTGCAGAACATGATGGGTTTTCTAATAGGTGCGTCGGGACCATCTGGACGTGTGCATGTGCTCATGCATCATGGCATGTTTGACCGCCGTGTGTGCATGTAGCCGCATTTGCCCTTGATTGTTGTGGAAGCTGCTCCGGGGTTAGCCGCTGCTCATTAACAAGCGAAAGATCCGTAGAATCCGACGCGAGCTCATTAAGGAGGCCAACAAAGAATGTGTGTGCGTATCGTATGCAACCAGTGGGCCAAAATGAAGCTTGTACAAAGACGCACAACTTGAACCAAGCCTTGGAGGTGCAGCAGAAGTTCATTTAATACGTTTTTGATAAGGAAAAGAAAGCAAAAATAATTACAGGTGGTTACACTCAGATTAAAGCTTTGCATTCAACACTTTAATGTGGCAATTAAATATTAAATCTAAAATGAATCCATTTTTTTTTTTTTTTTTTTTTGCAAACATTAAACAGCCCTGTTGTGGCAGTAGCGTCACGGTCCATCGCACCAGCTGCTGGATTGAGGATTAAATAAGAAAAGACTACCGGTGTGAATAGGGGCCATCAAAGCCATTAAAACCGCACAAAATATTTGCATAAGATAAAATTTTATGGTTGTGTTCACTGTGAAAAGGGGTGAACCGGATTTCATGAATCCTAATTTTTGTAAGTGTATCCGCGGCGCACTTAGCGCGAGGCTGACCGATCAATTTACTGTCGAATCCATCAGCAAAATTCTTCACCTCGACTCCCAAATTAAGCTGAAATACGCTAACTCTATCCTAATAGCTGTTTGCAGTGTTAATTGCCGGCGATATTTAAAGTCACTCTTCCATTAAAGGGATGTTAAGGTTTAATTTGAAATTGTTTTCCCAAATGGCTGCACTCATCCACAGCATTTACCGCTCGCTGCGTACTGCCTCTGCAGCAACATTTCAAATGTACCATCAGCGCGTGGCCTTTTGTTATCTGCTGGCAGTTAGCGCTTTAATTCCACCGCGTCTCTCCCTCGCGCTCTCTCTGATTCCAGCATTAGCTTTCTGGCTTTCACGGTGTTGATGTGTCCTCCTTACATACGTGATAATTAGAGAGAGAAAGCAGAATTCAGTCAAAGCAGGCCAGACGCGCGTGGGCGACAGTGTTGTCACACTTACCTTTTGATGGGGCTTAATGAAATTATTTAATCTACTAAATACATGTAAGCCTGGATTATTGCACAATACAAGATCACTCTTTTGCTCGCTTTCTCACTCTTTTTTTCTGTCTCTCTCAAACACACATGGATATCCTTGTTCTTCTACCTCTGTGAGGACTTTCATAGGCATAATGTATTACCCAGCCCCCAACCCTAACCATCCCAGCTAACGCCTGACCCTAAGCCTTACACTAACCTTGACCTTAAAACCAAGTCTTAACCCTCAAACAGGCCTTTGAATTTGTGAGGACCAGCCAAAATGTCCTCATTTTTAAAAAATGTCCGCACCTTGTTAGTAGAATGAATATTTTTGTTAGCATAAGGCAAGTACAAGAACACACACACACACACACAGATCTTGGCTTTGGAAGCCTCTCACTGATGAGTGCGATGATGAAGCAGTGCTGAGATTCCTGGGGTTTGGTGATGTTCCATCACCACGTTCGCTCTCTCCAAGCTGGCACCTCACCACAGGGTTGGTCACGCTAATAAAGACCCTTTGAACTGAACCGAATCGACTCGAGACATGTCGAGAAAATGGGAGGAGAAGGGAAAAACAGGAAGAGAAATGGAATTAAGAACAAAGAGGAAAAGAGAGCGAGATAATGGAAGGTTTTATCCTCGGGTAAGAGCCTGCTGCATGTCCCTCTGCCCCCCAATCCCGACGTTCTTCCCGCGCTAACGTTAATAATTAAAGGCAGGACAGGCTGGATGAGGTCTGGAGATAAGGGCAGGCGATGTCCTGAGATGCTGCTGGTTTCACCCTTCATTTTGAATTTGAAGGTCTAACTCGAGGGCCAGTTGACATTTGGACATCTGACATTTCCAGAGCGGGCCGTGGATGTCCCATTACCATTGTATGATGTTTTTGCGGACAGCGCTTAGAAGCTAAATGTGAAAGGAGGCAGCTGTGACGCAAGCTCTCACGTCAAAGCGGGAACATTGTCACGGGTGTGTGTTTCTCTGTTGTGGATCCACTGAAAACAGAGTATACCTGGTTAACTGCTTGAGTTGCACGTATGGATCATCCATGGCGCTCAGTGCTGGGGGAGGCCATTTCCAGCAGGAAGTGATGAAGCACATGCAGCTGAGTGGCTGCTAGATTTTAACTTTCTTCCACTTCAGGGCCATAGATCTGATACCAGTACTCAATACATTGATCATATATAAACTTATTTGGGCTGGCTGACTTGGGAGGATATTTCTTTAGGCCATTTTAAGCCTTTTTTTTTTTTTTTTTCTTTGCAAAATGCCAGCTTTGACAGGGAGGATATGAAGGCGTTGAGGTGTGAGACAGCGTTTGTTGAGTAAAAATAATTAAAAAAAATAAATCAGTTCACCAGCAGTTGGTGACAAGGATATTAATATGGCCAAGCAGTCATATGGAACATGCGGCAAAAACAATAAACCCAACAAAAGGAAACTTTAGGTTCTTAATGCCAAGAACTCACTTTTCACTCTTTCACCTATTTTTTTTTTTAGGTTTCTCAAAAAGGGAAATACTTTTGGCAGTCTTCTTTATAATAAATTTCCCTCCTCTTATTAGTTATTATAATAACTAATAAATATCCAAATGTAAGAAAATAGTCTGCTTGAACATGAGTTATAGATTGCCAGTTGCAAATAGATGTTTAAATGCGTGCTACAGCAGATGCTATATCTCAGTCTGCGTGGACAAATTCACAAAGCATAAATAACTTCCATGCCTAAGGGATTATAATGGCCTGCAGAGCAATTCTGCAATTGAAGAAAGTCGCTAGTTTGTGTTTCCAGGAAACAGTTGGAGTGTAACACAGAACGGAAAACGTCTTCTAACAAATTCAATTACTCGCAATTACTTTTTTTGGTGATTAATGACTTTAATTTGGATCAATTATTCAGTCAGTCAATCGGGTGTTTTTGGTTTTTGTCCTTTTTACTTGCTATACAGTCTTATTAGAAGTCTATTGGACGTCATGCGATTGGCACCACCAATTTTATTGTCCTTATGGCAGACCAGAAGACAAGAAAACACCATGAGAGTAAAGCAAACATAAAATAAAACAGATTTTTTTTGACCATTTCATCCAGCACTGCTGTTCATTTTATGAAGCAGCTGAGTCAAATTTGGCTAAAAAAAGCATGCTAAGATACAGACCGAATGTCAAACTAAGGCTCCATTATGCCCCTGCAAGATCTCCACGGGCAGGATGGGACCTACGGGCATGTGTGCATTAGCGACTGTACCACTGATGAAGCAAAATGACATCTTATGTGTGGGCCCAAGGCAGCTCTGGGCCCACAGAGGCCGTCTAGTGCGACTAATGAGGTTGGAGAGAGAGGTCAGAGATGATAGCCAATCTAAATAAGGACCTTGATGTGACTTTAACACTGTGTCATGGTGTGACACAGTGTTTGCATGTGTCCTGTGTGTGTGTGTGAGGTGTCCTCCCACCTTCCTGCTGTTATGTTATGACTGGCATCCTCGCTCCAAGTCCACTGTCAACAGGAGGCGTCATCCACGCTGTGCAGCCATCAGCGCACTGCTGGCTGTATTCTTCGCGCTGACAGAAGTCGCTGCGCCTTCACAAAGACTCAAACGCTCTCCGAAATGGAGAACTTTGCATGCGCGGTTAATGCCATCTCATTTACTAGCCGTTCTACCCGCGCGGACAAATGCTCGTTGGTGCTCTGTGACGTCTCCCTGCATCATCTGGGCGTTGACGAGCGTCCGTGCTGGCCAAACAAAACCGAGAGCTCACCCGAACGAGGCAGAAGGTCGTCCTCCTCTCCCTTCGATACCCTCACCTTTCCTCTCGAACCCACCGTCGCATCACCGCGCCCTCTCACAGGTTTCACTTGGACTGGAGCTGGCATGAGTTCTTATTAGCGGAATAACAGTAGGTTTGTGAACGCTTCTTTCTTCTGGAAGGAATTTGCTCCCACTCATTTGTAAAGATTTCTCCCCCGTCTGACGCAGCAAGCAGTAAACTCTCCTGGCATGCTATCTATGTTTTTATACGAGGCTTAACAGCCACAGCGGAGTTGTTAAGCGGTATTGTAGCAGAATGTTAACCAAAGCCGGGATGCCAACAGGCCTCATTGAGAGTGTAGCTGTCAGAAAGAACAGGAACTAAGCTCCGCACTGGGGCCTGTTTCAGAAGGCGCACCAGACGAGTGGCCGATGAAAAAGCAGCGCCTAACAGAAGACTGGAAGTGACATTTAAACGCTTGAATCATTCACAGAGCTGTTGTTGGAAATAGCTCCGGGAAAGATTCAGAAATCTTCCCTTATGAATACATCCTGATGAAAACTGACGCACAAAGCTTTCAGAGAGGTGCTCTGCACCACATCCTGTGGTTCATCAGCGGCTGTGTGGGCTGACACATTGTTTGTGGTTTTCATTTTTACCGCTAAATGCACTTGACTCTGGATCTTAATAATAAAGCAGCTTAAATGTCCATGAATATCAATGGACCCTTCTGTCATTAGTTCAGTATGCGTCTCTCTCCATGTTAAATGTTGTGCTAACGCTCAAATGAATAATACTAATAATTATATCTGAAAATCTGGACCCTTTTATACCTGAGACATTGTGACATGTTGCTTGTATTAAAAAGCGCTGGGGTTTGCTTTGCGACCGGGTCGTTAGTGCTCGTGATGAGGGAAAAGTCCCCCTGTGGTTCACACGTTAGCATCTTTGAGAATGGCTGCATTTTCTGCATTTCAGCATGGATGGAGATGAAATTGGGAACGTTAACATGCTTGTGGAAATACAAAAAAGGCATTTTACCCATATTTCTGCATTGTTTTTTTTTTTTCCCCCAGAGCTTATAAATACATAACAAAGGCTGTATGTGGACATTGTGGAGGCCGTGTTGGGGAGCTCCTGTATCGATGAGGTTTAAAACTCGCTGATTGGGCTGCTAACACATTTCGGTGGAAGCATTACTTAACGTCACCTGCAGCGTAAAGTATTCAGAGAACTATGTGGGCCGTCAGCGTTAAATGGCTTCAAATGTATATGGCTCTTTTCATACATTAACGGAGCGCAAATGACCCCTTAAGATGAGTTAGTTCAAGACAAATGCTCTTTGTCACTTTCAGAGGCTCTCCTGGCAGCTTTTAAAGACATGTTTTATTTGAATTTATACAGAGATAGTTTTCAAAGTTGCGAAATGTTACGGGACAGAAACGGTAGTAGACGGCGCGAGAGCCACCTTACGCCAAAGCGGGCGCTCTGATGTAATGGAGAAATTCAGCTGAGAATGGAAATTCCTCCCCCGCGTGCGGACGTGGCGCTCACCGGCCAATCGCAGCGGCACAAATGAAACATGGCAGACGGATCCGGAGTTGTTCTTTACCGTTGGCAACGCTTTTTCTACAGCCGCGATAACGCTTTTGTTTGTCAGTATTTTTTCTGTCCCCACGTTCTCAAGTCGATAAATCGCCAAGAAAGGCACCGTGGACAAAAGAAGCTAATTAGGCGTTGGGATATTTCAAAAGGGGAAACAGTGTTTACAACACTGATGTGCTGGCGCTTTTATCTCGGAGCGCAGCTTTCATTTCCAAAGCTAGAGAGACATAAACAGCAACAAACCAGGGGCTGATTCAACGAACGCCTTTTCGTTTTTGTTTTTGTTTTTTAATCCTTACATGTACGTCCCTGATCGATGGCTACGCGTGCAGATGCTGCTGATGGAGGCTGTTGACCCGACTGCCCGCCGCATGGTGGGTGTCTCCGGTCCATTATAGCGTAGCCTGGAGTGAAACCTGAGGGTAGCCTTCGTAGATTGATGAGCGTTCACTCGGCTTGGCGGAGGCACGATGCGGAGCGCACTGGCGCAGTCGGTGAAGCGCAGCCGTGTTGATGCAGACGCACAACGGGAGCAGGTACATATTCACAACCCGCTCAGGCATCACCGATTCCGGAAGCATCCCTCGACGCTGCTTTTCCAGTCGGGGTCGTCATGTCAGTTAGCTCATTGTGAGAGAAGGGGGGAAATTAGGGAGATCAGCGTGAGTAAATGTGGGGTGTGCGAGAGTATAAGCGAGCCGCGGGGCTTCGTTTGTGTATTAGGCCCAAGTCCTGCATCACTCATCCCAGCACGACACATCAAAGAGACAGGAGACGCCGCCGCCCGCTGTCTGTGTGTGCTGCTTCCTGCATCATCCACGCTTTGGTGGGGAGAAAGTAGGCCAGAGCTGGGCGCCGTTGACCATACTTGGCCGGGTGTTGTGTCCCCTGCAGCCATCTTGCCTGCCTCCACTGCTTGCTGCCAGGGCACTGTTGCTCCGCTCCCCCCCTTCTTGTCGTTTATCCCTCTTCTCGACAATCTCTCCGCCTCTCCTTCTTTTCCCTCTCCTCCATCATCTGAAGAGGACACTTTTGAACCCTCTCCTGCTCTCTACGCTCGTAGCACCCTGTTCCCCCCTCCGTCATCTCCCCCGTTCTTCCTGTTACTGTTTTTGTCTTTTCTCTCCAAACCCGCTTCTTCAGCTCATCCTCTTTCTCCCTGCTTTCCTCCTTCCTTTGTACTTTCCCTGGTTATGACTTCCTGTGTTTCCCCCCTTTCTCCCTTATCCTTCAGCAGCAGGAAGCTTGCACATCTAGGGTTACTTCGGTGCGCCGGGTCCACCGGTCGCTTTGCCTTCACCTCGTTCTTAATCATCTGTTCCCGCCTGGCGCGTGCGCTCGCAAATTCATTAACATGCACAGGCGTGTGCACGCTGACACTTTTATGTGTTAGACTGTGAAAGTGTTAATCCTAAATCTGGGCGCCCTCGCCAGTGTTTGTTAAAGCATGTGCACTTTCATTCACACTCAATTTGGGTGAGTTAATAGCCTTGCTCTCACACACACACACACACACACACACTCCACCTCCTGGCAGCAGGTTTGATCGCCTGGAAAATGAATACTAAATGCAGGGCAAAATGGATGGCAGGGATCACCTTGGCTTGCAGCTCGCTGCCTGCTCTATACAGGCATGAAACTGGAACACCTCGATACCTATATCCCTGCTCTGATATTCTTCGGCGAGGTCAGGGCGACTGTGTTCACTGATATGGTGTTAAAGTCAAAGATAACAGTCCCCCCCTTCCCCCACCCTGCCATCTTTTTCCACAAAAACACACAGCCTCCTGTTGGTGCTCGCCCATGCAAACAGAAGCTTGCAATAAAAGGCTCGTGTTGACAAGCATGTGTAAACACCGCTCCACTTCTGCATTGGTTGCGAGTTGAAACAGATGGAACAGACAGCTAGAGAGAGCAAGGCACCGGGAAGCACAAGCATACACGCTTTTGCATCCTCCGGTGGATGCGCGTGCGAGAGGAGGAAATCGGTGAATTTACTGTTAACCACCGCTTATTCTATTTGTTAATAAGGCTGAAATACACCCCGCACAGGACCGTGGAACCAGGTACCATAGTTTTCGGACTATAAGTTGCTCCAGAGTATAAGTCACATCAGTCAAAAACTGCGTCACAAAGGAGAAAAAAAACGTATATAAGTTGCTTTTTTTTTTTTTTTTGGAAATGTATTTTACAAAATCTGAAACCAAGAACAGACATTTTATCTTGGAAGGCAAGTAAATAGTAGCAATAGAACAGAAAACAGCAGGTGTACGGTATGCTAACGTAACACATTGTTGGTTATTCCACATGAAGCACCGACAACGAACTGAATACGTGTCTGGTATGTTAACATATTAACAGTTATTCAGACAACTATAGCATAAAGAACATGCTTCCAAACTCTTGATCTCACTTAAAAAGCGCTGCTTCCTCTTTTTTTTCCGTTTTCGGCTGCATCTTTCGCTACTTGCAGCTTGTACTGTAGATTGTTTTTTCTGTTTTGGGGCATTTTTGTTCAGTCTTTCTCAGATGTCTTCAGGTTCTCGGTAATAAAGCAGAGAGCGCCCTTACGCGGTTGTCAGTGTGAAAATAACAAACGTGAAATTACCATATATATTTTAATAATTTCACATAAGTCGCACCTGAGCATAAGGTGCACCTCGGCCAAACTGTGGAAACAAAAGTGCGACTTTTAGTCCAGAAAATACAGTAACCCAAAATATATAATGACTTGTGGGGGATATACTGTATGATGCCATTGGGACTGAAAGGATATCGGGCCTCTTCCCTGCCTTACCCACAAGTAACAGGGATTTTGGCGCTGAGTGTTTGGCAGTGGAGTGTCTTTAATTTTCCGTTATTGAAAATCTTTTTTTTCCCACACGCGTGAGATGAGTTGGAGGCGCGGCAGGAGTGTGTTTGCGCCCAAGCGTTTGTGTTTGTCGCTGGCTGTTCTGTTTGCTTCCGTTATCAATCGGTGCCAGATGACAGAAGCTCTTTAGTGGAGAGTTAGTCCAGTTCAGCGTGAAGATGAGTTTTTGCCAGCCCCGCGCACAGCGGGGTTGCGTGTGGCGTCCGCCAGTTCCGCGTGCTAAATTGCGCCTGTTGTTTGATGTCAGCTGGTGGCTGTGACTGTTTGCGAATGTGAGCATTAGGTAATCACAAAACACAATCACTCTGATCTATTCCTGAACCTGTCATTATATATAGCGTTCTCCTCGTCCGCCCACAGCCTCTCCACATCTCTCTCTCTCTCTTCCACATATGCACTGTTTTAGCTCTTTCCCTTTATTTTCCATCTCTCCTCTACCTTTGCCGCTCCTCATCCCTGTCCTCCATCTCCCACTCCCACACTCACTCCGGCTCTGGGGGTTATTATACTGTATGTTACTGCTTCCTTTGGCTTGTCTCTGGTCGCTGGGCGTTTTTTTTGTCAGCTCCCCCCCCTCCAACCCTCTGCCCCCGAGCCTGACACTCGTCGACATTTCCCTCCTCCCAAGCTGTTCTGCGCCTCTTCTGGCTTCAACATGTTCATCCTTGCTCTCCTCCTCCTCCTCCTCCCCTGCTTTTTCTGCCCTCAATCACATGCGTGCATGCTGTCAGAGGGGGAGTATTGATTCCACGCTTGGCTGACAGGCACAGTAATGGACGACTCGGTGTGTGTGTGTGTTGGTCGGGTGTTTAAGGAACAGTCGTGGCAATAACTCACCTGCCCTAGCGGATGGCTGCTGGGCAGGCAGGTGCGTGGGCAGGTGGACTGAGCGGTTCCGTACTGTAGCCCAACCTGACAGCCAACCTCGTCAAATATAGGGACGCTTCCGAATAACGATCTGTCTTTCCTCAGGGGAGAAACGTCCAGACGCAGCGTGTGTAAATGCCATAATTATATAGCCAGCGGACTTCAGGAATGGCCTGTGGTGTTGCTGTTGTATTGTTCCTCATTTATCTCAAGCGTGCAGGGTACCAAAGCGGTGGTGTTGAAAGCCGCGGCCTGTTATCGCCGCGTTCCGAGACCTGTTTCCCAACAGTGACCGCGGCTGCACCGTATGGCACGCGCTGCTGTCAAAATGCTAATACAGGTGATTCAGCTAAGACGGTTTCTCTTTCCATCAACCGTAACACACTTTGTGCCCACCTTTTTATTACAGAAGCTATGGCTTTGGGTTTTTTTTTTTTTTTTGTCTTTGTTTTTTTCAGTTTTTGGTCATGATTGTGGAACGTAATGCAGCAGCTCACTTGACAGTGGAAATGCATTAAATGCATGAGGCTGATGCACCATAAAGGGAGAGCGTGTGACATTTGGGTTCGGAATAAAATTTGTATATGTATGAATCTATTACGTATGGCACATGCGTGGCAACTGCCTCGCTATTTGGATAAAACAACAAAAACGTGCATATATAAATATATCATTGACATACTAACCTACATTAACATTATAGCACATGTTGCATGTTTTTATCCTTCAGCCGTGCATCTTGAGACACCCCCCCAATCATCTTTATTCAAATGCTAGATGTTCTACAAGGAGCACTCACAGGGAACACTAACCAGAGCAACTCAGATAAATAAGCAGTTCAATAGAAATAAAATTCAAATGCATAATTAAGTCAAACTTGCCCTAGATCGAGGAACTTAAATGAATGAATCCAAATATAGATGCAAGTTGCGAGTCATATAAAATATGGATGTGGACAATTCTGTAGTAAATCATGGAAATTTCCGGCTAATGCACCATGGGATATCTAAATGTATTATGAATAAATTCACTAGTGCCTGTTACTGATTTACAGAACAGTGGAACAAACAAATGCTAATCTTGTATTAAATACGGTGCCATTGCATAAATATTCCCAGACATTGTTTTTAGCACAGTATTAGCGTAGCGCAGAGGGATAACCCACAATTTAGCATTAGAAAGCTGAACCAAATGTTCAGATCACTGAATCACTTAATTAGTCTTGTCAGGGTCAGATTGCGGTCATGGAGGTGCATGCATTTACAAACATATGTACCCACATGCACAGGCGCACACACACACACAGGCAGTGAGTGCTGTTTCTGCTGAAAATGAAAGCGGCATAGAAATTTGGATTTTTTATTTTATTTTTTTTTTATTTGGACGGCTCTTTTGCTTCTCGCGTTCAGCTGAATCATGTGTTGTAGCTGTTGTTGGCTGTGTTGTGGATGCAAATACAGCTCAAAGACTGAACGAGCATAGTCAGAAATAAATGCTTTGGTAAATATCCAACAGCAAACTCAGATTTCATGGCACTGTTTCCATTTGAGTCCTGAAACATGAATGAATGAAATGTTCTTTTTCAAAGATGAACCTGTTATGAGGAGTCTGGACCCACAAGCAGAGGCAGAAGTCCCGACAGTTGCAGAAAAAGTCTTTATTGTCCAAAAGGAACAGGCAAACGAACTAAAAGCGCTAGATCAACTAGGTTAAATTTCTTCAGAAAATAAATAAAAACCGCAAAAATCCACAGGGGAAACTCACTGGGAAGCACAGAGCAAACAGCTGGAAACAAACGTCCTGGCAACAGGAGCCTGAGGAATCCGGCCTTCAATAAGACACTAATTAGATTAGCCTCAGGTGCGCACCAATTAGTCCGCGAGACAACAGGTAAAAGCAGCAGCAACACAGGAAACCGAACCAAAAACGCACGAAAATAAAAGCACAAGCCTGGACATGTTACATAACCTTTTTTTGTCTTGAGCTGGGGGCCAGAGAGAAGTGAAGCGTCTTGCTCGGGGCGTCTAAAAGCAATTTAACAATAATTCCAAAAACAAAATTGGCCCAGATGGATACACAAAAAGGAGGATTTGTTTTTCACTCAAGACTTAAAAAAACCCAACATATTTCTGTGTTTTCGGACTCTTCTGGCTGCTCCTTCTCCCCTCTCGAGTCTTTTCTTAACAAGGCCAATCGTCTCGTGTTGAGCTGAGACGAGCGTTTTGGGAGTCGCCCACGGGTGAGCAAATCACGCAATCGTGGAGAGACGTGATGTATATTCCAGTAGCAAAATGGTTTTCACCGGATTTATTTTAATGACACAGTAACTATCAGCCATTAGCGTCGGGACCGTAGATCTGAAGTGTAATCACCTCCTCGGTTTGGGCTGATGATTATGGGATCCACGTGGCTTAGCAGGGCCAGCAATTCTCAGTTATCAAGCAATTTGTGTAACATACTGTACATGCTTCTGAAACATACATGAAATCCTGATTTGTGGCTGAGTCAAAGCGCCATTTTCAGACGATGAGTCTGAAAATGAGACGATGAACACATATCAAAATGGAGGAAACGGTACCAGGTGCTGTGACCACTTAAAGGAATGGTTATTTACAGCCGTCACTGTTGAGGCCAGGAGTTAGAACACTCCAGACTGAGACCAACGTGCAGATGACGTCATTGCTGTTGTCATGGTGATGAACACGTTCTTCCAGGTGCTTCAAGGGTACGTGTGTTCCTTACAGAATCTATTAAATGAACCGTCCTCTGGGGGTGCACACGTGACAAAACGGCTCCCTGGGTCATCTGTGCACGCAAACCACTGAATAAGGCCATTGCTCCGTGCCGCAAAAATGGAGGAAACCGGCGAAAATGTTCGTTTTAAAACCGCGAAAATAAAACCCCTCCGCTACCCGAGGTGCGACTCTGGCGCGGCTTGTGCTGGTGGCTAGTAAACTTCCTGAAATAGCTTGATTTATAGTATATTTCACAGCTTGACACCAGTGTTTGCCGCCTCCTCCAGCAACGTGCCAGTCTGGGCCGTACGAGCTGCTCCTTCAGACGGCCGTGGACATTATTCCAGATTGTTCTTCTGGCATTCGCAGCGCGCTGGATAGCGTCGAGCGCCGACTGAAACGACAAGAGGCAATGACACGGATCAAGGTCGCGGGCTATATTCATACCCATGTTGTTTTTAACATGAAATAAAATCCCCTCAGGGCAGCTCCGATGTCTTATTGCCTTTGTGACCTTTTAAAAATGCATCAGGTAGCTTTTTCCTACTCATAAATAATTCTGATCAGTTACGTAATCCAGCCCCACCAGCAGCGCCCGTGTAGGGGTAAGACACTACTGTACTTTGTAGCACTTTGCATTATTTAGCTCTTCAAACACATAAATTATATTCAAAATGCGTTTCTGGCTGCAGATGTTCTTTCGCGGTATCGCGAGGGACAAACTCCAATTTGCTGCTTCATTACTGCTGACTGTTCCTGTCATATCTGCGCCATCTGGGAGCCTCTTTAAAATTACCGTCTGAAGGAGGTTTTTTTTTTTGTGTGTGTGCTTTTTATCCAAAAACAAGGGTTCTTTCCACATCCCTGATCTGCTGTGTCCAGATGTGTGGTTTTGTGGCGGGGGGGGAGGGTTTCATCTGTCACCTCTCATTTGTGGGACACCAGCACGGGTTAGTCACGTGTCGTTTCTCATTAACCCACATCTAATTTGGGTAGAAGCTGTCAGATCCTTAACGGACAGACGGGAGCACCCTTTGTGTCCGCGTCTTACTGGATCCAGAAAAGCAGGAATCAAGTGGTTCGTTTATCCTGGTTCGTTTATCCATCTTTAGCTCTTCTCTATTTACAGAAATATGCTGCAACATCCGTATAGGATGAGGGCATTTGTGGGGGAAGTGTGCGCATGTGTGTGCACACCTTTACGTCTTGTTTGAGCAAGTATTTTCTGGCATCTGGCTTGTTGTCGTTTGTGTTTCGACGTCTTACTTTAAAGCGCTTCAGCCCAGTGGTTCAGGTCCAATTCCAGTCCGACGGCACCCTTGAACCCGCAGCGTTCTCGCTCTCCAAAAGACCCGAAAGTTGAAACAAACTTCACCGACGCGCTTCAGCGTTTTCTTATTTGTTCGGATGCTCGTGTTCTCACCCTTCTTTGCTCTTGGGCTGCGACTCTTCTTTGGTGTGTTAGTTTCCCCTACTGTAGCCCGTCCCGTCTGGGTTTGGGTCAGATCGATCTGTGTACTAGCGGACAACCAGCTCACTCCACGGCCCCTGTCTTTTACAGATGTTTAAACAGTGTTTTTGACCTACATCGTTCCTCTGCGTAGTTTGCAAGTGGATCAGGTTCACGTGTTGCGCCGAGCCTGAGAAGTGCAGTCACAGGGAATTTGTGTCTCGCTCGGGGGCGGCGGCAAACAAACCAAAGCTGAGCATTCAGCTTTCTGCTGAGCAAATTAATAAAGATGAAACCACTGAAAGCCACAGTGTTAACTTGAGCTCACAAGAGCACTTGCGTAGAACTCATTTGACGGATGGTGTTTGGAGTGCGTGTGTGTGTGTGTGTGTATTTTTCGACTTCTCCCAGTCATTCTCTCCTCAAATGTGTTGGTCTATTCTTATTTTAAATTGCCAATTTTAAATCCAGCTGTTCTAATAATGAGCGTCCAAACACACCGCGGACCAGTACGAGGAGGACTGAGGAGGTCACCCATTTGCTTTACTCTATTTGCTTATACAGCATGAAAAAAATGATCTTTTCGGCCGAGAGAGCAAAAGAAATGACTTCCTGTATGGCTGTCCCACAAAGGTCTCCATCATGACACCAGTTGCTTCCAAATACCCAAAATATCGGGGTTTTTTTCACCTGTTCCATTAGTGGGTCCTTCTCTTTTCCTCTCACTCTCTTCTCATCTTTCTAAATGCATCCTCGTCTCCTTGTTGACTCTGTTGCCATGGCAGCAAAACCTGAACATGTGACAGAGCGAAAGACAGTGAGAGAGAGAGAGAGAGACGGCCCGTCATTGTAGGTCGATGTACGTGAGCGCAGAGTAGCAGACATGCTGAACGTTTCTGTCTGTTTGTGTCCATTTTGGTGGTGTGGGTTGGTGTGGGTGTGTACGTGGGAGAGCTGTGGAGTCAGATCATTGATTCATCACGGAGTCACAGTTGCAACAGCAAACTCTTCCTCTGCCGGCCATCGGAAAACGGTGCTCCTCTTTCTCCTATAGAATGTTTACCTGAGTAACAAATATCTGTCTGTTGTGAGGTGTCCGTAATAATTACGTGTTCTGGTAATCAAATCAGATTTTTGTCTAAATGTCGGATGTCTTTCGTTGGTGCTCAGAAGCCAAGTTAGATCCCAGACGGAAACCGCTCTGCTCCAGTGGGGGGGGGCGGGGGGGATGGTCGCAATAATCATACTCAAAATCCAACTAGGCATGCTCTGCTACTGGTACGGCCCATGAATGAACCGCTAGCACGTGGATTCTGACCTCCACCTGCTAGCAAGCGCACATTGGAATTGACAGCGTTCCATTTGGATAACATGCCTTTTGCCGTTTGCGGCGCGGTGTGCGGTGATATCACCGCTGCGTTTCTGAAGGCGTCATTGCGAATGCAAATGTAAGCTGTTCAGACAAGCCTGGGGGTGTGGGGGGGTGAGTTCAAGGAGAGCTTCCTAATTGTGATTAAACTGCTGCGCTTACATAAGCCACAGCTGTAACAACTGGGTGAGTGACACTTGACACTTAGCTGGTCGTTTCTGAATTTATTCCATTCACTTCATCACACGGTTGCAAACACTAAAAGATACAGAAGCAATTCACATATAATAAGTAACACTTTTATCGCACAATAAAGATGAGAAATATAGGTGTTAGGCATTTAGTCCTCATGGAGTCGTCACATTTTAACAGTGGTGCAAAAAAATAAATGTTAGGAGTGCTGGCTCTGAAGGGCTAATCTACAAAGAACAGCCGACAGATGCAATGAGCTCAATCAGCTGGTCACTGGGTGAACTGGGGAATGGGGGTGGGAGGGGGGGAATGATTTGACAGTGAAACGACAGCTGACAGTAGCAGAGGGACAGATTTTCATTCTGACAGCACTGATATGGATGGCTGATTAAAACCATTGATCTGGGCCGCCCAAGAATAACAGCCCAGAGAGAGAGAGAGAGAGAACTGGTATGAATGAACATAGATTGTCGTCCCAATTGAACTCCACTTTGTGATTTATATTCAGTGAAAATGATTGTGAAAGCACCTTTTACAGCTTTGCCACATTTCTTACAAATTACAGTATTGCAGGAATAGAAGCCGGAAGCTTTTAAACTCCACGGCTACATTAAACACTGATACTTCATACATGGTTCTTTCATGCAGACATGCCATCCTTTCAGTTACATTTGGTGGACCATAAATATCCAGGATTCTTCATTAGGAAATGTTAATTTAATATCTTTATTTTCTTTCGGGGTGCCTGTTTCATGCTCATTTCCAATAGAAGGAGCGGCTGTGAAGGACAGCGGTCTCCCCTCACACTCGTCTGAACAGCAGGTGGTGCACATGCAAGCAGCAACATTAAAATGCAAAGTAACTGCCGGCACACAACACGCTGGGCTGCAACGCTGTTTTTTATAAACAAGCACACACAGTGTGTTCCTTGATACCTCCCTGAGATCTGTTTTATTTTAATCTGTGTGTGTGTGTGTGTGTGTGTGTGTGTGTGTTTGTGTGTGTGTGCGCAGCTGCTGGACGATTGTGTGTTTTGTTTGTGACGTTGTCAGATGTGACAATGTCAGAAGGAGCCCGGTGATTCCCCAAGCAGTCGGTGTCACTGACTGAGCGCCTCTCTGTCAAGGAGAACAGTTGGATGAATTTACCCATGACCGGTGGGTGGCTGGGTGGGTGGGAGGGGGCAGGGGGAGGTTAACAAAGTGCACTGTGGAGACTGAAGACACCAGTGAGCGCTGAGATAGCGAGAGAATGGCGAGAGGTCAGCAGGGAGACTGCGAAAGAAAGAGAGACCACATAGATGGAGGCCGAGACGTCGCCCAGAGGAGAGATGAGCTGCCTGACAGACTTAAAAAATAAATAAAAATACTTGAATACTGAACTCCTACTGGGAGGGGTGTGGTTGACCTCCATAGGAGCGCCGCACACGTTACAGCTCTGGGTGTGGTGGCGTTATTAATTACATTATGGTGTACGGTTCAGTAAGTTAGTATGGAACACGTTCCCTCGGCCCAAATATACAAGAATTAGAGCCAGCGCTGTTAATCATCTGAGCACCTGATTTCAAACTGGAACAAACCGTTTCAGAATCTGGACCCAACCTGTTTCTCTTGTTTGACTGCTTGTCTGTGGCGTGGACGTCTTCCGTCTAGCTAGCCGCACTACCGTCGCATAATTTAGTGAGTTTATGGGCTTATATTGACACTTTGCATCGTTACTGTGCACCAGTCACAGATGCTACAGCGTTTTCCTTTGCTTGGTACAAAAGGAGCAGTCAGTCCCATTTCCCATTAAGAATTTATGAGCATCATCTGTAAACCTGTTTATACTCTGTCACGTAAACTGAATATGCCTTTGATTTGGTAGACTGTGTGTAAAAGACACAAGCAGCGTATTTTTGTATATTTAGTCCATTTATAAACCTTATTGTCAGTTTTTGCTCATTTATAAACTTTATTGTCAATTTTTGCCCAAACACCCTCCATGATTTGTGACCATCATCTTGTCTGCAACAAAAGTGCGGAAGCGTTTCAAACATTTATGAAGTAAAGATCTTTCCGGGCTCTATTTTATCTTGATTTCATCCGTGCTGGAGATGAAGAGTTAATTTTTGCACGTCGGTGCAGAACGATGACATTCATTTCCAACAATTACCTGGATCCGTTCCACATCTGGATGCGACGGTTCCTTGCTGTTTTAACCTTGCTTCAAAAATACATGAAAGAAAATCCTCTACTTCCATCTGTGCTCATGGCCTCTTTTAGCAATAATGTGATTTCTGGTACATAAAAAAAGACATGGACTTGCTAAAAAGGACAAAAGTGTGATTTTCA
Organism: Pao palembangensis; assembly: GCA_015343265.1. Classification (NCBI taxonomy): domain Eukaryota; kingdom Metazoa; phylum Chordata; class Actinopteri; order Tetraodontiformes; family Tetraodontidae; genus Pao; species Pao palembangensis. The sequence goes on along the minus strand of CM027088.1, from coordinate 2,132,715 downwards.
CGAGTGTTTTCCAAGCATCATGGCCGTAATGAAAGAGATGTTAAAAAGGTAGAAGAGGTTGCTTGTGTGAGGCTAATCACCATTAAAGTAATGCTGTAGACCACAGAGCATCCCTTCTGCACCACCAGCAGAACTATTTCAGGGCCGGAGAGGTTCCTCTGGCCTCTTAATCTTTCGAGCGAGTCAAATTCTGAACCTCCAACATTCCCCGTTAAACCGCGGCTGCAGATGAAGCGTTAATCCACTGAGACACCAGTGACTAATGAACAAACGAGGAGCGCCGAGGTGTCGAGAGGAGGGCAGAGACGGAGGTGGAGGAGATGGCGCGATTATGGATGCGAGTAAGACCGGGAGGCGGGGGCGGGAATGCAGAGAGTTTGAACGGGAAGCGCTGAGTCAGTGTGCCGCCATCGTTACGTTGGATGCAGATATAAAGTACTCGATGCTTAATCCTACCAACTGCCGTGTTTTTCTTCCTCCCGCTCCCAGCGACGCCGCGTTGACACAAACAGGCTCTCGCCAGACTGACCTCGCTGTCTGGAGGCTGGCAAATCCTCTGAAATGGCCCGACTGTGTTCATTCGGGGGCAGGATCCCAGCTGTTTTGCGGATGGGCCTCCTGAGTCAACGATCACTATTAATAGAGCCGCGAATGAGAAAAATCACAGTCTGGCCTCGTAATGGCCGCCACTCCAGTCTTAAATCCACTGAAGCTGTTCCGCTGGCAAATTCAGGCCTGGGAAGGAGTTATTCTTCTGTTAAGTCAGACTTTCTGCTAGTACACAATAAGGCCAAAAACAAAAAAAAAAAAACCCACCAAAACAAACACACAGACACACACACCTCCCCCAACCCCTGAGCTACGTTTCTCCATCCCGATCTTGTTTTTTGTCATTCACAGCATCTCTCTGTTCCTCCTCTCCTCCTCTCTAGCAATCCCTCATCCTGTTTCCTTCGCCTTAAGTCTCTGCTCATCCTCCTTGTTTTGTTTTCACTCCCGGTCCCCCCTCCATCTCTCCCGCTCCCTCCTCCCCCTCTTCCTCCGCCTCCTCCCCACCTTCCCCACTTTCTCCAGATAATTAAGATCTCGTATTTTACGGTTTTCTCTTTCATAACAGGCGCTGCAGACACTATAAGCAAGCTGCCAAGTCTTTCCCTCTCTCTCCCTCTCTCTCCCTCTTGCACACACTCACACACACTAAGATGAATGCAGCCACCACAAACGGCTAAATCTCCTAATGAAATGACTGTCGCCCCTCTCTCTTTTATATTCTGTATTGCACTCTCACACACACACACACACACACACTCTGAGCGCGTCAGGATATTTATGTGTCTCTGCTTTTGTATTTTTCTCGGCGGTGCCAGCATGCGGGGTGACTTACAGCGGGGCGCGTAAAGAACGCGAGCGAGGGAAGGGCTGCGAGCGGGCCTCTCCGCTCGGCTCAGACTACGCCGGCTCCCCGCTGACTGACACCCGACTGCTACAAGGACTCAGCCATGTATTACGACAGCAACAGTGCGCACGCAGGAGCCAGACGGTCCTCGCAGATTAAGCACGGTTTTGCCGTTTTCTCTCTTTTGTCTGTGACATTTTTCCATGATCCTCACTTCCCCACCCTGGGACTTTGATTTGAGATTAAACCACATTTACCAAGACATAAAACGTTAACATATGTTTAAAAAGGCCGTACAACAGCATTAACTGCACAGATTCCAGTACCGCCTTCACTGGTACTGGTGGTTTTAGGTGATTAACGTCACCTAAAATGATGGCTGTGCTTTCAATACATAAAAAAGTGCAATAATCTTAAAAATTAGAAAAGATTGGGCTATATTTATCATGCTTTTCATCTAATCTGATCTTCCTGCTTCCAGCAGCAGTGCAATAACTGCAGATTCTAGATTCTTTATGCAGCGTTTCAGTAACTGTATCTTGTGGTTTCTGTTGCTGTTATTCTTTCACTCTCTTCTCTCTCTCTCTTTCTCTGGGCCGTGTCTCTCTGTAGAAGCACTTTCCAATCTCTTCTCTCTGTATTCAATTTTGCTCTTTTATTCCCCCGTCCCCAGCCCGTTTCTCTCCGCTTCTTTTTTTTATTTTTCTACTTCTACCACAGCCGTGCACCTTCCTGCCCCCTCCTCGTGGAGGGTACGTAGATGCCGCAGTCTCCCAGGTCTAACGCTGTCAATAGCTCTCAATAACACTGAAAGAGCCCCGGTTCATCCCACCGGCGATGGAGGCTTCGCTTCAGTTTCGGATCGTGTTTGGCATCACGACAGCGCTGCTTCTTGGTAATAGCCAATCAGAAGGCTCCTGTGGAACGCAGTGGCTCCGCGATACCCGCTGTACTATTTTGATGGATTGCGCGTAAGGGCCTGTCGCTTCAGCCGGGCCTGATCGATGCGCCGCTCCGTTCACGCTGGGGGTTAGCGCTGTGACCATGCGCCTCCTGACAACGCACGTGCGGAGATCCCAAACGTCGGTGACGACTAAATTAATAATTGGAGGGATGGTGGCACTGTGGGGAGCGCTGTAACGATTCCACAGCTCCGCAGCCGCCGCTCAGGACAACGTGCACAGACCTGGCGGGAGCGTCCGGCTTTTTGATGCAGCCCTCGTTTATTGGCACCTTTTGTGCAACACAGTGTTTTAAAATTGAAGCTCGTTTGTTGAAACAACGATCGGGTTCGCAGGGACTCCCGCCGTGTGCCTGGTATTCTGTGTCGTGTCACTACGCGCAGATGGCCCGAGCAAACCCCATCTTGTTGAGCCGCGGTAGCCATAATGAGAAAAACACCACCATCTGCACAGCAGGGTACATGCATTTGGCACCGCAGCCCTGGCAACGTGCACGGGCACGTACTTCTTCAAAGGGAAAAATAAGATGGGCGACATGAAGAGACAGAATACGTGAAAACCCGCGATTCAGTCGCATCGCAGGGCAACCAGAAGCAATGTTGAATTATGGGATGCAGGATTCAAAGGCTTGCAGGGGTTTTTGAAGTTCTTCAGACGTGGGAGGAGAATTAATGCCGTAAAGGTGAGCAGGGGAGGAAAACAAATATCATCAAATAGAGTCCTCAAAATGGAAAGGCTGTAGAACAGAGGGAAGAGGGACAGCAGTGGGAGGAGTTTTCTTCCAGAACAAATCCATATACACCTGCCAGGGTCAAAGGTCAGCCTCCTCCACTTATTTACAGCTGCGCAAGTCAATTAAAAGGCCCGAACTTTGCCTCCTAGCCGTCAGTCAGGCTCGGACGGGTGAGCCTTGGGAACGCTGGGGGGGTCGGTGGCCTCCGCCACCACCGCCGCCATCGCCCCCCCCACACCCCCCCGCCGTGTCATAGCACCTGTCATTTACACAGCTCCTCACTTCTGTTTGCATCCATCCTTTTGCTGCTCGCTGCATTTGCGCTTCGCCTGTCAGCTTGCCGATCAAAGCTTTGCCACACAGAGATGCTGGATGTCAGAACTCAGCCGATCCGCCGATGCTTTTGTTGCCTGGGTTCACGGTGATAACCGGTGCTGCTATGGGACGGAATGGAATCCTCCGCAGATGTGTTTGTGGGTCTTTCAGTGAACGGTTGCAACGCAGACAAGGCAGCTTTTGTCTTTCTGACCTTGTATCAGGCTGCTGTGCCAGCACCGTTACATTTTTCCGTTCTTTGGTTGGAAGAGGAGAGCGTTGCCACTGACACGTGGCAGCAGACGCTCTTCCCACCGAAGCAAAATATGAAAGCATCCTTGTCGACGCTGTCAAGTCGCAGACGCCCCAGGTGGCAACTTTAGCCGAGGTGTCTGCCTTGGTATTCACGTGCGTTGTGTTTTCTGCTCCTGCAGGTGGTGGTACTGGCAGCCAGCAGACCATTCTCCATGAGGAGCAGTAGAAGATGCCGGCTCTGCCAGCACTGCTGCTGTCACTACGCTTTCTGTCTTTCCTGCTAGTCACCATGCCGCCGCGCTCCCTCAGTCAGGCACCTTTACTCTCCTCCGTCCGCATGGGTAAGTGGCCTGCTGACCTTCATCCGCAACTACGTCTTAATCGAACAAGCTTCTGCTTTTTGTTGGTCCGTCGATCCTGTAAACGCAGGCTTATTCAAATAAACCCAAATTCATCCTTTTGCCGTTACGATCTGGACGTCTCTCTTGCCACCATTTTATTACCTTTGAGCTGAGAGGGCGTGAGAGCGGATGTAGACAGAGGGCAAACAAATGATCGTCCAACACGGAAACAACGGTCAAACTGGTCCCACCTCTGGTCTGAGGACAGCAGCGTAAATGTTGTCACCAGGGGCCGTCTTTGTCGGATTAGAACGAGCGTCTTGAAACAGCGAGGAGGCCCGGGGGGCACGCCAGCCTAACAGCTCACCTGATGGGCACCCCCGCCATGGGGATTCCGTGGGCCTTTGTGTAGCCGCTCTCTCACATTCTTTTGCATCCTGCATCACACTGTGCTGCGGCGCAGCTGAGGCTAAAAGGTTAGCGGACGTAGTCGATGCTTTGTGGAAAGTTGGCTTTGTTGCTGGCGTGCTCGGTTCCTTTTCCCGTTCAGATCAGTACTCCTTTAGCTCATCTTTCTAAAGGCACACAGCGAACGTTTAAACTTTTAAATGAACTGCCACTGCGCTGTTAATATTTTAAGAGACAAGATAAATCGTGTAGTTAGCGTGCAGTAGAAAGCAGGTGTGACTGTACTCTTCCCTCACTCTTCTTGTGTGTTTTTAACTTCTCTTTGGACTCTGTTCTTCTTTCCGCTGTTTCACCTGCCTGTTCTTCCGTATTTAGCCGCAATCCTAGATGACCAGTCCGTGTGTGGGCGTGGTGAGAGGCTGGCGCTGGCCCTGGCCAGGGAGAACATCAACAGCGTGATGGAGGGTCCAGCTAGGGCCAGAGTGGAGGTGGACATATATGAGCTGCAAAAAGACTCCCAGTACGATACTACTGACACCAGTAAGTGTTGCTGAGACCAGAGGAACGCATTATTTCACCTATCAGCGAGTGATAAAGTCACTGTCTAATTAACCACACCGCTGTACATGACCTCAAAGTGTTGATATTAAAGGAAAGAAAAAGACGAATGCATTCACTAAAAAGGCTTTTCGATGACGACAATCATAAAAATAAAAAACCTCCACCACTTCCATGCAATTAGGAAGCAGGAAGGACGCTTGTGATTAGTTTACATGTCAGTGGAGGGGAGTAATGGGCCAGTAAGCCTGTCTCATTAAAATTAGTGGTCCAGTGCGTGCGGCAGCGGGCCGCCCTGCCGACTCTGCAGACTCTGACATAAACAAATCACCAACTACCCCGTGAATACAGACGAGCAGAAAAACAGCATCACACCACAGAGGCGACCTCTCGATGATGTGTATTGATGGTGTGGAGTGAAGTCGGAATGTGTAAAGGCAGACGAACGGCTGAGTTCTGACAGAGACTGGCCGCTCCTGCTCTGAGAGGTCAACGAGCCTGCCACAGGCTACCGGCCAAACGTCTACTGTACGGACGCCCGCGAAGGGCTGCGTGCATATGGGTACACTTCTGTTTCAGGCACTGTGTGTGTGTGTGTGTGTGTGTGTGTCCTTGACCAATGGGCAGGAGACTCTGACAGGCTTGTTTGGCTCAAAGTGTTTTGGTTTTTAGTTATTTATTTATTTTTTTGGTCACTGGATTAGGGAGCTCATCATCTTACGGCTACAGCTAACTGACACACACACACACACACACACACACACACACACACACGCACACGCAGCCATTCAGTCATGTGCAGAAATCCCCTTCACAAGGATGAGTGCACTGAATGAAGCACAAAAGGAAGTGAAGTTAGCTGCATTTTTATCAAACATAAGATGGATTTAAATGAGAAATGTAGAGAGAAGATATACAAAAACAGACCTTTTCTGGGGGGGTATCTTTTAAATAGAGGGTGAGGCATGGTGACAGGAAACTCAGTGAGTAAACACGTAGACGACCAGCGGAAAATCAACAGATATACACTCGTGTCAAATACATTTGTCCCAATTTCCTGTTTGCACACATGCTGAACTGTTTGGACACTGTGCAAACATTGGCTGCCATGGCAGCGAGGTGGTGCGCCACGCTCGCCTCTTCGCAAGAAGGTGTTGGGTGCGATTCCAGGCCTTTCTCTGTGGATTTTACAGGTTGTGCCTGTGTCTGTGTGGGTTTTCCTTCCACAGTCCACAAACATTCACATCACTTTCCACTGGCAACTCTTGACCCTGCGACAAGTGTGTGAATAACTGCTGTGTGTGTCCCGTGAGGATGACCTGTCCTCGATTCTGTGACGCGGAACAGAAAACTACCTCGATCGATGACATAACGGTGTTTCCTGTCTGCTTTTATATGAACAGATGAAAATGAAAAACAAATAATTGGTTTCCAGGTAAGCCTCCATATATATTTGTGCAAGTCTTACATGTAACTGCTGCGGTTTTATATGTTAAATAACTCCATTTAAGTTGGGTGTTTTGTTTCAGTTGACTTGTCTTTACTCTTGCTCGGGCAGTGTCCAAGTGTGCATCTCTACCCACTGATGTGGGTTTTTTTTTTTTTTCTTTCTTTCTTTCTTCTTTCAGTGTGTCAGATTTTACCCAAAGGCGTCGTCTCGGTGATAGGTCCTGCCTCCAGCCCCGCCTCTGGCTCAACTGTCAGTCACATATGTGGAGAGAAAGAGGTGTGTTGGAAAGATAAAACGGCGCATAACTGCGATAACGTGTGCACGCGGGCATCCGTATCATCCCCGTGATGAAGGAATGCAGGGATTTGCTTTTTTTTCATGCCCGTTAAATGAACTTGTATCCATTTCCTCACTTTTCTCCCCTCTCTTCCAGTGTTTGTGTCATTAGTTCTGTTTTCTTCTCCTGTCATCTTTCTTATCGCTCCGCTCAGCCTGCAGTAGATCTTTCTTATTCACTTATTTTCCCTGTGAATTCCCGAGGTGGAAATGAATCCTAGCGCAGTTTTTCTTTTTGCTGTTAAATATCTGTTGTCTCTTCTGCCAGATCCCTCATATAAAGATCGGTGCTGAGGAGACGCCCCGTTTGCCGTACCTGCGCTTCGCCTCGGTCACCCTGTACCCTAGCAACGAAGACCTGAGCCTGGCCATAGGAGCCATTTTGCGCTCCTTCAGCTACCCGTCAGCCAGCCTGGTCTGTGCCAAGGCTGAGTGTGAGTACACACAGTGTTTTGCGCGACTGCGTTTGTGCATGCTGTCAGTTCAGCGGCTGGTTCACGTGGAGCACACTCCGCTGGATACTCCGCTGACTCTGTGGCTATAAATTTCTCCCTGCTGTCAGGGCTTCAGAAGCTGACTTGTGCCATCACATTCTCCTTAATTACTCACGCTCTCATACACCGTCTCAACCAGTCTCCAAATGTCTTCCAATACCGCGGGACCCAAGGGGGACGTGCGACTGAGCTGTGCAGGCACTGCGATAGGTTCATCATTACACGGCGATGCGGGGATTAGCCGCTAGCCCACCTTATCTTCATTTCTGTTGTTGATTTTTGATGCTCCCTCCCGTTGTGAGCTGCAGGTATTACAACAGTTTGGTCAGATGTCGCCCGCAGCTTTAGCGAACAACAGAGCAGAAGGGTGAGGTGTGTTTGTCACATCTTAATGACTGGCTCAATGATTGATGACGACTTCTGACGCCACCTTACTGGCAGGGGTGACACTTGGATTCTTTGAAGATTCAAAGCAGAATCGGGTGGTTTTCTGACAAACAAGAAATGTTGCCAGATCATAAAAAAATCGATAGCGTCTCAAAGATGCTTTTCATGATCACCGCAGTGAAACAACGTTGTCCCTGAGGATTGCTGATAAAAACGCTGAATTCCATGTGGATTTTGCTGAGCTAAAAGAGCTTTGAAATGGCATCAGATATCTCCTTTTTTTTTCCTTCCGCTGTTTTGATCATTACTTGAATGGGCGGTGAAGAGCCTTGTTGAAATTACAGGAAAAGGCACGTCTTTGTGCTCAGACCAAACAGCGCTTCTGGGCAAGTCTATCACGCATATGCAGCCGTGCACACATGTAATATACTTGCTTGAAGTTGATCTATACAAGGTTATCACATTCGCAGTCTCTGACCCACTTGGCTGCGCTATCTCTTGCTGTGGAGCTGGTTGCCATGGCTGCAGAATAGGTGCTAACTGCCACTCAACAGGCTTGTTCCACACTCTGAATGACTGCGTGGGTGTGTGATGCGTGTGTGTGTGTGTGTGTTTGACAACCTTTTTCTCTGTGCTCACTTCACATTATATGTGAATGTTTATACACTTAGGTGTGTGTGTGTGTGTGTGTGTGTGTGAGAGTACTGCTGCCACCGAGTGCACAGTGAGTGGGCACTTGCTTTATTCTGTGTGCTGCAGAGGTTCGACGTCAGATATTTACCATTGCAGCGTTTGTTTTATTCATCTTGTTTGCCCTAGTGTGGAGGGTGCTGTGTCCAGATAACGCAGATCTCTCTGTTTCAGTAACAGCAAGGCGAGCAATGTGTGAAGTCAGGCGTGTTTTATTGACACCCCCGGTGCACACCTTTGCTAAGTAGCATGCGGCACGTGGAGAGCGGTCATTCTTGAGGATATCTCTGCAGCTGCGCTCACTGTGATTGTTTGTTAAAGGAGAATCCGACATTTCTGAGTCCTTTCCAGCAACATGTCTGTTCTCTTGCTTGCTTTCCTGGGTCACAGCACAGCACGCTATCTGAGCCGGATTCCATTATGCAGTCTCCCTAAGATGGATGAGGCTAAGGGAGGCGAGAGGGAGAGACAGATCGCAGGCAGGCAGGCAGGCAGGGGCACGGTGGCAGCATGAGAGGGAGAGGGAGAAAAACACAGCCAGGTAACTGGGCCACAGGTCTAAGAAGAGACACAGAGGTTCGAGCTTATAGGCGAGAAAGAGGGAATCCGTGAAGGAAGCAGACTGAGGAAGAAGAGGAAGCTGTAAAGTGCATTGATTTCCTACCCCCCTCCCCCTCTTTCCTCAAACTAATTAAAGTTTTGGCCTGCTTCAGTGATTACCCCACTGCTTACGGAGGCTTTCTGCTGCTGAAGGGCTCTATGCACTACCTCCTCCTCCTCTCTTTCTATCTCTCTTCCCCCCTTCCTTTCCGGCCCCCAGATGCTTGCCCCACCATTTATGTACATAGCTGGGGGCGCCTTAGCATGGAATTACAATAAGGAAGCAGCAGGGTAAACTTTCTAGGAAAAGCTCATTCCATGTGCCATGTCAAGTGAGGACTGACGGCCATTGCCTGTATTCATTTTGAGAAGAATTTTCTGGAGGTGTGAAATTTTGCCCCCATTTTCTCCTAATTTCATCCCAGCACAAGTAAGAAGGCAGCTGAGCCTGTGCTGCCATGTGCCAACTATATCGATCTGCTCACATCTTTTCTGTCTTTAATATGTAGAACTCAAAAATAAAAATAACTGGATGTTAACGCGGGACCTAAGACGTTCAGACGAGCTCAGTATCTTCTGCACCTGTCTGCCTTTGTCAGTGTTTGTGCAGGTGGGAAGGAAAAATAGAAAAAGATCAATGGAGTACAGCAAGAATATGAGGTATTCAGGAAGAATTCTGCTCTGTTTTGCTGTAACAGCAACAGTGTCCGGACCAGGTTGCACTGCCGACGTGGTGAGGAGCCGATGCTCGGTATGCACGGAGCATCCCGTGCACCTCTTGGAATAGCCTCTGAGCACTGGGTTCAAACTTAGTTATTTTCCACTTTGATCAAGACTTTTAAGTGAATAGCTGAGAGGTGATTCATGGAAACGTCAGTGACCCCTGCTGACCCACCAAAACAGTCTTAATCGGTACACAAAAATTTAAAAAAGGGCCCCATATATTTCTCTGAGCTAAATAGACACATCCTGTGTATGTAAAGTGGTGCGATCTATAGCACCGTTGTCTCACAAAGTTTCATAAATTTACAAGATGGAAGTGAGGACAAGCTGACATACATTGGCATGGATAGGAAGTGATACATCCACCAAAACTAGTTAGGGACTAAATAAACCAACCCCATCCGGTCTTTACTCAGCAGTCCGCTTCAGCGAGGATATATCTTCTCCAGCTTTTCAACAGGGACAAATGACAGGGGAGTCCTTCATTTATATTTTTTTCTATTTAGAATCGCTGAGAGGTAAAGAGTTTTCACTAAGAAAAAGAAAATGTATATTCTGCAGATAAACCCATGTGCCCCTGGTGGACGGAATTGGAATCGAGTCTATAATTAACACAAGTGTTTGTTTTATTTTTTTTTAATATTTGATTATGAGATGTATAACATTGTTCAATTACAATTTATGCACGCTAGATAGGTCGATGTGTCTGGAACAACGGCGTTTAAAACCATGACAGGAACTTCAGAGGCACTAGAATCGCTCGTTGACACGACGCATGAGCAAAGACTCCTTATGAAATGATTTTTCCTATCAGATTTGGACAAACCATTGCTTCATTTTGGGCAAAATGACTCCAAATATATTACCATTCAAGGAAAAATCAAGATATTTGACAGTTCCTTCAGCTTCGTTTCAAAGACTATGAGCTGTGTCCTCTGATGCAGACATTGATATGCGGCTCCGCTCTGACTCTGCCTCAGGCCTGCTGAGATTGGAGGAACTGGTCCGCCGCTTTCTCATCTCCCGGGAGACGCTGTCAGTCAGAATGCTGGATGACAACCTGGACCCGACACCGCTGCTAAAGGAGATCCGCGATGACAAAGTGGCGACCATCATCATCGACGCCAATGCTTCTGTCTCCTATCTCATCCTGAAGAAGGTCAGCTCTCAAACATCCATGCACGCACACACACACACACACACACACGTTCAGGCTTTTGTGTTGCAGACGCAGAAACACTTTGGGATTTGCACTTTTCGCTTTCATGTGGCCGTTTGGGAAATCCGGATTGTAGTCATGAAGGGCGCAGGGAGCCGAACATCTGTAAAATAATCAAACAACTCCCCCAGAGTCCCAGCGGCTGCCCGTTTGTTGTTGTAACACAATTGTGCTTTTTTTAACCTCCTCTGCCCTTGAGAAGCTTTCAGAGGGGGGGATATTTCACCGCTGCCAGCAACAATCACTGAAACTCTACAAAAGTGACAAAAAGGTTTCTTGGATTTTGGGGGATGCAGATGTTGTTCATCTTGTTGAGGGTTTTTTTTCTGATTCGTGCGGCCGGCGGTGCCCACAGCTAGTGCAGTAACTCAAGTGCGAGTGCATATCGGAAGGTTTGTGTGAGCGCGCCGGAGCGCCTTTTTTTTTGCCTTTAGCTAAATGTCTTAGCTTTTGCCCGATAATCTAAACTGTGATTAACATATGCTCCCTCTTGCTCCTGCTCTTCCACGCTCTCTTCTATCCCGGCCTCCAACTGTCTCTGCCAACACTCCTCGTTTGCCCTTTCTTTCTCTCCGTCTATTCATTTCTCACTTTTCCCTTCTTCTCTGTTCATCCCGTCTCCGTTCTCTTTGTCCTATAGGCATCCGAGTTGGGGATGACATCAGCGTTTTACAAGTACATCCTCACCACCATGGTAAGAGCTACTCCTTCCCCTCTCCCATCCCATTTTCACGTGCTCTTTTTTACCGTTGGATGTGCAGAAAGCGGGAGAGGAAAAGAGTGGTAAGAATAAGGAGGAAGGGGATGATGGATAAGAGGAGGAAAGAGGAAAAAAAACCCAGCAAGATGAAGTACTATACGGTTTGAAGGAAGAAAAACAACAGATGATGATGAAAATGGAGTCCAAGGTGAAGGTGCTGACGGATGGCATGCCCTCGTCTTCATCAGTCAGCTGACCTCTGCAGTGTCGCAGACCTCACTTTCTCCTCTTCCTTTAAATTAATGTGTCAATTTATGCTCTGAACCTGATCTTTCTCTTCTTTTTCAACCTCTATTCCAGATGCTCTCCTGTACTTGAGATGCATCTTCTTACATATTTCCTTTAAAAGCCTTGTTGGAGTCTTTCCTCCGCTGCTTCGCCAATGTAGTTGATCCCTTTTTGTTGAGACTTCCAGTTTAAAAATTGTCGGTAATTTCCTGGTTAAAGTATATTATTAAGAACGTGTCATTAGAAACCCCCATGCTGATGGGAATATTAACTGGACGGCACACAGAGTGAATATTTGTCAAGCAACATGGCACTTTTGCTCCGTTGAACTAGCACCTTCAAAGACTGTACACCTTCATTCAGAGTGTAATTATATAACTTTTGCCAGTCATTTTTTTTAATGGACCCTTAAAGCCTCGTCACGTCCATCAGAGCCTCCAAATCGCGGCACCTCTTCACGGCAGACGTCGCTCGTCTTAATTTCCCGTCCCAACTTCCTGTTTAGGATTTCCCCCTGCTGAGACTGGAGGATATCGTGGACGAGCAGTCCAACATCGTTGGCTTTTCTATGTTTAACACCACCCATCCTTTCTACCTGGAGTTCATCCGGAGCCTGAACCTTTCCTGGAGGGAGGGCTGTGATCTCACGTACCCTGGCCCAGCGGTCAGTCTCTCAGACTCTCCAATGCTCATGTTTTTTTTGTTTTTTTTTTTTGTTTTATGGAACTTTGTTTTGTTCCCCGCCTGGATTAATGGACCCGTTAATGTTATTCAGCCAGTCTTTTTCTTATATTTAATTGCTATTGATTTGTACATCTGGGCCCTCCCTCCTCCCCTCCCCCAAACTGCTTTATCTGCCCCTCAAAATCTATTCTCTTCCTCTTCTCTTATGTTTCCTCTTTCTCCATCCCTGTTAACCAATCAATCTCCTTACGGTCTTGTTTTCCCGTGAGTCGCTGCGTTCCCCCCACTTACCTCCGTCTCTCCCCGCTCCTTATCTCTCCCGGGCCCAACGCAGCTGTCGTCGGCGCTGATGTTTGATGCGGTGCACGTGGTGGTGGGGGCAGTGCGGGAACTGAACCGCAGTCAGGAAATTGGAGTGAAGCCGCTCAGCTGCACCTCGCCTCAGATCTGGCAGCACGGGACGAGTCTCATGAACTACCTGCGCATGGTAAAGCCTCCGCCGCCAGTGTGCTCGCACATCTCCCGTCACACGTTAAGAAACATTCACACTGTCGGATTTATTCCTAAATATTAAAATATATCCTCTAAAAATATTTAAATAATAAATTAGTTATTAAAATGACGGATTATTAGAATAGTATGTAAAAACTGGGTTGTGCGTTTATGTTTTCCTAAGCCAAACAAAAAGCTTAATAATTCGACTCCATTCAATTCAACTTTATTTAACAGGCTTCAGGTACAATCAAGATGGCTGTTCCATCCCTTTTAGCATGGGAAAGGAGCAGGCTCACATGCGTGGGGGGGGGGCTCCTGCTGATGGCTGATGGCTGACTGGGTAAAGGAGGAGGAGGAGGACAGGGGGACACGGGCCAGAGGAGACGACAGGGGAGGAGTGCAGTCGTACAGTCAAACTGGAGGCCGGAGATACGCCATCCAGAGTAATGATGCGATTAGATCATCGATTCTTGAGGAGTTTAGGAACAAATGATGACCTCGTTTTTTCTGAATTAAGGAGAAGAAAGTTTGAGTTTCGCTTTGTTGGTATTTATCTGGTGAAAGATAAATACAGCTGACTGTCTTCACCATCTAAGTGACATTTTCCAAGGGAAGCTTGTTCGAGGATTGGCCCAAGTACACACCCTTGAGGAGCCCCATGACTGGCACTAGTTAATGGGGGATGAACAAATTGGCCTCTATCTGATAAATATGATTTGGATCAGCCTGGAACTGTTCCTTGAATCCCAATCACATGCTCCAGTCCAGTCTTTCTAGCAGCTACACCCACAGCAGCACTGAGGTCCAGCAGATCAGTAGAGACGATTCATATTTATCTACTAGTATTACTAGCATGATGATCAATTTGGCTCAGAAAAGCAGTTCTGCATTACTGTACCCGTCTTTCAGATAATACAATAGATGGCATTCCAGACGTTATTTATCTTATTTGTCTCTGATCTGAAAAGATTTACAAAAGGGAAATCAAAATAATCGGTATTTAAAAAAGCACGTTTTTATTGAAATTCTTAGCAACTGCAGTACACCCTCATCTCACCTCCCATGTAACATTGATTTCTTGTCATGTCCCATCTCTGCTCATCTGTAACGTGTCTCGACCTGTTGACGAGTCAGCTCCAGTCCCATCCCTCATTGCCATCGTCCCACCAGCCCGACATCCGCCTTTGTTAACCAACATCACGGTGCGCTCCATCTTCTGCCCCGTGCCATTCATCATACATTTCTGAGCCAGCACCTGGGTTCTGGAGGAGAGCTGAGCGACGAGGTGCATTTCCGAATCTCCTCAGCGAGTGCCTGAGCCACCTTCGAGAAGACTGGCTGTATTTATTTCCTCATCGCTGTTTTTTCCCCTCAAACCTTCCAGGTGGAGTACGACGGCCTGACGGGGCGAGTCGAGTTTAACAGCAAAGGTCAGAGGACCAACTACACCCTGCGGATCCTGGAGAAACACAGAGGAGGCCACAAAGAGGTCAGAGGTCACTGGCTATGATATAGTAGCACAACTGTCCACTCTGGCCAGCCATTTGAGTTGAAACAATTGTTACTTTAATACGCCATGCACTCTCGCCACTGAGTGTTTGTAGCCTTATTTGTTCTTCATGGAATGTTTGCGTCAAGATTTCAGTTTTATTAATGCTCATCAGTGGTTGATTTCATATCCACATCTACCAAAAAGACGTTTGTTTGCTGGAGTCAGTGTCTGAATCGAGCCTCATGAAATTTATAGAAGATCATTTATGGATCACTGCTGATGCAAATACTCAAAAGTGCATTTTGTGATCGGCTGAATGACCTTGATGTAACCAGTTGTGAGGTTTCCTGGTCTGAACGATTGTTGTTTCTTCTTCAGTGAGCTTTTGTTCAAACTACCACCACTACTATTACAGTCAAAGAGAAGATGCCTTAAGTAGTTTAGCTGGACTGGGCAACTCTGAAATGTCTTAATTAATGTTCTAATTACTCAGTAAAGTCCAGTCAGTTTCATGTTATCACAATGGTCCAATTTTTAAATTAAGAAGCAATGTATTTAAACTTGTTTTTAAATGGACCGAGGAGTATTTTTCTTCATTTCCACCTTTAAATATTTCACTTTCTTGACATTTTCTCTACCTCCTTGATCGCTTTTTTCCATGATCTCTCCATATGGCAGAGCTTCTTTTTCTTGGCTGTTCTCTATATGCTGTGTGTGACGTTGGATGAAAGAAGATTTTCACATAAACAGGGAGTCAAACTAAATGTAGTAACACCCGTCACAGTGGAAGGAATGGAATTACGCGGCGGCTGACTGACGGGAGAGCCGTTTTCTCCCCCGCCTTCCTTCACTGTGACATTCCTTGAAAGCCAAAAGCCGCCCTGACGTACTTAAATCTGGCTGTAAACCCCACAGACGGGCTTTTGAAACCTTTGACAATATTTGTGCAGCCGACACAAAGAAAAGGCCCCTCGTAACTCACAAACGTCACGTCTGAGGGGGGGAGAAAAAAAGAAAAAAACAGGAAAAATACGGACTCCATCTGAGGAGCCATTACCTCTTCTTTGACCTATTGAAAGATGCACAGCAATAGAAGAAAGGCCTGGCGAGCTGTGCCAGCACGCTGCTTAGGTCATAGTCGCACACTTAAGTGCTTAAGCAACATTGTCTCCATAAAATGGAAATTAGAGGCGCAAGCTCTTTCTTTATGCACTTATAGAAAATATGTTAGCAAAGGAAACTAGATCTGGCCATGAAACTCTGATTGGACTAGGATTACTTCCTTGTCTTGTCCTGGCTCTTCACGCTTTTACACAGCATTTTATGTTTGCACTATACCAAAAGTCTGGCAATTAAAAATCGCGCTTATACAAGTACTGTGCGGAAGAATGTGGACACCGAAGCAAACCTGCAAATGGCGCTCCGTAAAATACACCAACAGTGTTGATGCGCGAGCATAAATACTCGTGTACACAGGCTGTGTATCCTGCCGCTGCAGTAAAGAAAAATCAATACACTGTTTATCCGACTGTAGCTCATGACATCCGCCTGTGTTGTTTTTCCTGTTAGATTGGGATCTGGTACTCCAACAACACCTTGGCGATGAACGCCACCAGTCTGGACATTAACGTCTCGGAGACGCTGGCAAACAAAACGCTCATCGTCACCACTATCCTGGTAAGCTCGTGCATTTCCGAGCCGCAGAGGGCAGAGTTCTGGGTCGCGAGGGACGCAGCTCAGGCCGTGTTGTGATCTGTTTCTGCCAATTCTGCTGTGACTGTAGCTGTCATGGCAACTGACAGAACACCGAAACGAGCGTGATTGGATTCTGGCTGGCGAAAATTCTCTTCAAATGCGAGCGCCTGCAAACCATCCAATACAAACGATGAATTACGCTTTTCATTCCACAGTACCTGAGGCAGGTCATCGGAATAATAAACAATATTTTCATCTGTCCCGGTGAAGACATGCTGGTGTTGTAATTCTTCAGCTTCATCCTTCCCTCTCATACCCACCAATCTCACGACACACTCCTGCTCTCCTGCTCTGCACTCTGCATTGGATGCCCCCCACCCCCCCACCCCCTTTTCACACCGATAGTTTGCAAGGCAGCAGGATTAAATCTAGGCTAAAGATGTGTTCTCCCATGTGACCAGTCTGGATGAACTTTGGATAAAATCAGGGGTGCAAGTGCAATTTGTTTAATTCCCCCAAATCTATTATTTTTCCAATTGTGGGATGTACACGAATTGCAGATGTGCACTGTTTGCGGACTCTCACTCGCTTGTTTAAACTGCAGGCTTTTAGAAGTCAATGCACCAAATTACAGGCTTTGTAACTGCAGTCAAACCGCTTTGAGAGGAATGCACTCTGCATACAAATAAACTGTGTTTCATGTGTAAATCTGGTGGATTTCTTCAAAGCTTTCGCGTTTATCTTGAATCGGATGCATTTTACAAATACTGGCGTAGCAGCTCTTTTAAGAGTGATATTTGGAAGTACATTTACAGTGTTTGCTCGCACGCCTGCACTGTAGATACGACGGTGGCGTTAGCTTTCTGTGGGGTTTGGATCGTCGCCTGACATCGTCAATCCCTCCCGTGTGCAGGAAAACCCATATGTGATGCGCAAAGACAACTACCAGGATTTCCAGGGCAACGACCAGTACGAGGGCTTCTGCGTCGACATGCTGAGAGAGGTGGCAGACATCTTGAAATTCTCCTTTAAGATCAAGCTGGTGGATGACGGGCTGTACGGGGCTCCGGAACCAAACGGATCTTGGACTGGCATGGTTGGAGAGCTAATCAACAGGGTGAGCACACTCCCTCAGCCTCTTTCTGTCTCACAGCAGACCCTTAAAAAAAACAAAAAAATGGTCTGCACAGAGAGAAAGACACTCATAAAAACACACACACTTGTGCAGCCCCAAACCACGAGTCTGTTGTAACCGCCCATGTCTCAAATTGCCTTCAGAGGGGAGTAAAACTCTTATCTAGGACAAAAGCTGACTTTGTAATTCCCCAAAAGAGTGTGGTGGCGTTGCCTAAAGTGTTCAGGCTTTTCTCGCAGTAACCCTTCTCCTTCCCTACTCTCTCACACCCCACTGCCCCACGCTCCCTGTCCAGACATCGCGCTGCTCCGACAGACACTTTGGTTGAGGCAGGCTAATGAGAGCCCCTTTTAGCTTAATTACCATACGGTATACTTCAATTACCAGAACGTGGTCCCTGTGTGGGGCCTGCCACGCTGTTGCTCCCCTAGCTCTCCACGCTCCCGCTCCCTCCTTACCCTCCACATTGCCTGATCACTCAGCTCTAATTAGCAGCCCATGTTCATCAATTAGGTTTTAATGGAAGAGATGGAGGGGAGGCAGAGCGACCGGAGACCTGACAGCCTTTACACAGGTGGAAAAACCAGCCACCCAGCGCTTACTTGTAATTAGCCTCATTTGGATAGTGGCTAAAGTGTGAAAGAAAATGGGGCCGAGTGCACGTGTGTAGGTTTTTGCACATGTTGCGCCTCGTTCCAACATTTCATTTTTCATTTAGAGTCTGGATTTTATGCAAAGACCACTCTCATCTTCCTGCGGCGGCATCAAGTGTCCCCGTTTTAGCACAGTATCTTGACCACGTGACAACTGCTTTTCACCTCTGCAACTGTTTCCATGCCTGTCCTTTCAATCCTGCAGAAAGCAGACCTGGCCGTAGCAGCCTTCACCATCACTTCGGAGAGAGAGAAGGTTATCGACTTCTCTAAGCCGTTCATGACCCTGGGGATCAGCATCTTATACCGAGTTCAACTGGTGAGGGTCTTAAATGGGCTTGTGGGCCGCCCTCAGCTTGTGTCTGATTTCAGTCCTTGTCTTTGCACGGCCGTTAATGTCGGCAGGCCGCGTTTTGTTTTCAAGATGCAAGAGTTTTATTTGTCACGTGTAACATTAGCACTTGTAGCCTTGAGCCGCTCTATGACTGAATGTTACGCAGGTCTGTTACCCGAATCTTGAAGAATCACACGTAAAGTTATCAGATATCTCGGGAGTGGGGTGCTGGTTGTGTAGCTGCAGGATGCTGTAACCACGGTGAAATGTACAGGTGCAGTTTATACTGCTCGATAAGCCAGGGGTGTGTAGATGGCTAAGAGTTAATGTGATAATTAGGCTTTGACCCTCTGCCAGGTATGATTCAGCGATAGCCATTGTGAAACAGGCCTTTTATGGATCGTGGAATAATGCATTAGAGACCCAAAGCTGTGCGGAGCCAGACTAGCGTGAGGAACACTGCCCTCCTGTGGTGCAAAGCGGGCATACCCTTTCTGCCGAGATGTGACACCTTGTTCTCTAACACCCCCTCCTGTCTGTCTGTCTGTCTGTCCGTCCGTCCGTCTGTTTCTGTCCATCTGCCGCGTTGCTCCATGTGTGCACCAGGGCCGGAAGCCGGGCTACTTCTCCTTCCTCGATCCCTTCTCTCCAGCTGTCTGGCTCTTCATGCTGCTCGCCTACCTGGCTGTCAGCTGTGTTCTCTTCCTGGCTGCAAGGTCCATACATTACATCACACACGCTAGCAATAGTCCACAGCTCGCATCCATGTTCGGTCGCCATTTATCTTGTCGAGCCCGCGTCACCTGTCACATGACTTACACAAGCTGCTGCCGCCAGTTTGACACGGGCCCAGTGACGGATCTGTGCTGACTTGAATAATATGACACAAGTAAGTGACGGCGCAGCGGTTTGACCTCAAAGTCAAATCATTGTTGTCTCCCTGCCAGGCTGAGCCCGTATGAGTGGTATAACCCTCACCCATGTCTGCGAGAGAACAGGGACATGCTGGAAAACCAGTACACCCTGGGAAACAGCCTCTGGTTCCCTGTGGGCGGCTTCATGCAGCAGGGGTCAGAGATAATGCCCAGAGCCTTGTCCACCAGATGTGTCAGCGGGGTGTGGTAAGCTGTGAATGTGTGTGTGTGCCGTCGACGTCTTCAAAAAAAGAACCCAAACTACACCTGCAGTATTCCTCATGTTGTATTTTAAATGCATGATACCAGATTTGCTCTTTTTGTAGACATGTGTTTCAATTCACAGGCTAATTTTCTGCCTGGGAAAATAGTTTTTTTTCTTTTTCAGACAGTGACATTTCCGCCACCGTTTCTGCCCCTGAGCGCAGGCATTTTGAGACAACAATAAAGAAATGCTAAAGTTCCAGCGTAGACTACAATAGTCTGGTGATATTGTCGGCCACAGACATGGGTGTGCAGACGTCCCCCCATCGCTGGGAGATAAAGGGTAGCGGAAGGCAGGAGGAGAAAATGACATGAGGTTCAGCAGTTAAGGGGATGGGGGACGGTATGAAGTGTAATGGGTGAATGATGTCCCTCTTAAAGAAAGTTTTTAGATAGGAGAGGTCGCTGGTAGCCCCATCACTGGGGTTACGGGTACGGAATATTACCTGGGGAAGCATTTTCGGATTTCTGGGTGATGTAGTAAAGTCCTTGAAAACACATGAACTGAAAAATGAACGCGTTTATAAATGTATCTATACATTTTATAAATCTGCTGCCCCCCCCCCCCCCCCCCCTTTACCCCCCTGGCCCTTTCATTTGCTTTCTTCCTCCCAGGTGGGCCTTCACCTTGATCATCATCTCCTCCTACACGGCCAACCTGGCAGCTTTCCTGACCGTTCAGAGGATGGAGGTCCCCATCGAGTCTCCGGACGACCTCGCCGACCAGACCAACATCGAGTACGGCACCATCCACGGGGGGAGCACCATGACGTTCTTCATGGTACGACCCCGGCGCCGCATGCTCAGCCTCCGTCCTGCCTGCATGATCCAGTGCCTTGTTTTTACGGGAGGTTTTTTTGTTTTGTTTTTTCGGCGCCCTGGGTGAGCGGTTGTCCTCGTACTCGCCACCGTGTCTCAGAGATCCTCTGTCACTTCCTTTATGGCTGTTTGTGTTTGCGTTAAGTGGCTGACTGCCTGTGTTTGCTTATCAGACAGCTTCCAGCATCTGTGTTTGTCATAGAGCACGTGTGTGTGTGCTTCTGTGTGTGTGTGTGCTTCTGTGTGTGTGTGTGCTTCTGTGTGTGTGTGCTTCTGTGTGACGGTGTGTTTGCGTGTCGCGCTGTGCTCGTTGGCGAGCGTGTACTAGCCATGAATTTGTTTGCTCGCGTGCACGTCGGGGAAATGGTTGTAAGTGCTTTAGTTTGTGTCTAAAAGAAAATATAATGAAGAGGAATTTGTTTGTCTTCGAAAACTTGTTTTTAACCAGTAAATTACTTAATTCAGGGTGTAATTTGCACACACACACACAGATGATGCTCTCACGCTTGTTTTAACACCACGCACGCACGCACACACACACACATGCATTCTTCATGTAATTGGACACAGTAAACGTCTCATCTCCTATATGTGATTTACTGCCTACATGAAAGAAGATGCATCAGCTTCACTTTAGGCAGATGATCCGCTGCCTCGATTCACGCTGCTTTTCTTCGCCTTCCCCTTTTTCTCTCCACTTATGTATTTGCCATTGATGTTTCACTCTGCTTGTAATTATTCACGTGGGATTTTTCAGCTTCGCTTCCCTCCAATGTTTATCGAAGCTGCTTCTCTCCTCCGCGTTTCTGTCTTCCTCCCCTCCTGAGTTTTTAACAAGCCATTTGATTTGCGCTTCAAAGGCAGATGCTGAACATCTGCAGTCAGTGTTTCATCCCCACCGTTCTGTCTACTCCTCTGCAGAACTCGCGCTATCAGACCTACCAGCGGATGTGGAACTACATGAAATCCAAGCAGCCCGGCGTGTTTGTGAAAAGCACAGAGGAGGGCATCGCCCGGGTGGTTAACTCCAAGTACGCCTTCCTGATGGAGAGCACCATGAACGAGTACCACCGCAGGCTCAACTGTAACCTCACGCAGATCGGAGGCCTGCTGGACACCAAGGGCTACGGCATCGGCATGCCTCTGGGTAATCAGTTTTTATTCCTTTTTTACTTATTGATGGTGCGTCGTTTACCCAGTCAAGCAACGTTTAAGGCACTGTCACTAATATGCAAGCTACAATCGGCCTCCGCGGGGGGGTGAAAGGTCATTAAACATCCCATGTATCTATGACACGCCTGCGAATTACCAGCGAAGGCCTTAGATAGGGAGACAGTTGGATAGAGAATCCACAGGGATGGAAAAACACTTCCCGTCTGCATTCAGCAAGAGATTAAGACCAAACAGAAGGGTGTTTTCATCGTCACGGCAACAGCGTACTAAATCATATTGTAAGTTCTTCTTAAAATGGGTTTGTAATGTCTAAACTGCAAAGTCTTTCACAGGACAAAACAAAAAGAAAATGTCATCTGGACTAAAGTGTTTTTTTTACACTTGAAAGGCGTCATTTCCTTTCTTCCCCAAAGCTAACTCAGATACAGGAACACCTGCGTGCGATCATTTATGCTAAACAGAGTCATGTAGTACTTCCAGTGGAGAGATTAGATCTTAAAAACATCTTGTACGACTGACTTATTTTGATCTGAGGGATTAGTATTTTAACGGGAAGCTGAGAGCATGCAGCTAATTGCTTTTCCTCAGATGTCCCTGCTCTGCTAAAGCGCCTTTTCCAGCCCGCGCTGGCCGCCGTGTCGGCGCGTCGCCGCGATTTCTTCAGACAGAGCAGAGAGAGGGCATGGCTGGAGCGAGGAAAACCGAGCAAAGGAGAAGAGGTCTGGAGGAAGATGAAGCAGGAGGAGATCCGCACACACACACACACACACACACTTGTGACAGATCCACAAAGACTGACTTTCTCTGTGGCTGATGCAACATCCAGATTTACTCGTCTGAATGCAGAGATCATCGGCTGGTCTGATCCTGCCTGGCAGAGCTCGTGACGCCAGTAAAGCCATGTTTGTTTTAGTCAGATATAATGAAATAAAGTTAGTGATCTAACTGAAGTGGTTGAATTTGTGGCCCTTTAAGCCTTTGCAGCTGTATTCAATTTCTAACAATCCTTGAACGTTCAGACATCCCACCAGCTCTGTCTGGGCTTAATCTCGCTCTTTATCTCCCACTAATCCTCTCTTTATTCTGACAGTAAAATCTCCCGTAGCCATCTCTCGACTACAATGCCTATTTTCTTCATTTCATGTATCTCCTTCTCTTGTCCTTTTCTCCAATCAGAGCGTCAGATCTTGTCCCGGGCTCTGTTTGCCGCACCTGTCTCTGTCCTCTACCCGCTGACTTTATCCCGCCCTCCTTGTCATTTGCCAGGGTCTCCGTTCAGAGATGAGATCACGCTGGCCATCCTCCAGCTGCAGGAGAATAACAGACTGGAAATATTGAAGAGGAGGTGGTGGGAGGGAGGCCAGTGTCCCAAAGAGGAGGACCACCGTGCCAAAGGTCAGTCGACTGCAGCAGTCTCTCTCCTCTCGCTCCTTCTCTTTAATGTCCCCAGTAATAGTCTCCTCACTCTCTGTTACACTCCAGCTGATGCCTAATGCCCACCCTAATGTCCTTGTGAAGGGTGCTAAGCACAATCCACTTCCCCAAATGTCATTCTGTTTGTCTCAGGTGGTCAGTAATGGGACTTTTATTAGCGTGAGTGGGCTTGTTCATGAGTCTGTATAAAACAGGTCCCTGTTTGTAGATGTCCTGTCAGTTTGTCCCGCTTCAAAATCAAAGATTTCACGCCTCTCTTTTTTGAATTCTCTGTGCTCATACACTGGCCCCTTTCTGGGATCAATAATTCTGGGATTAGCTCAGCCATTTCATCACCATTGATTTTTCTTGCCTTTTATTCAGCTGAGAGTGAACAGTGACAGGCTGTCTTTGTAAGGAAAGAAAAGAATGGTCAGAAGTGTTGTGGAGGTAGAGAAAACCTGGGATTTTTAGTCATATAAAAGCTGCTCGACGCATAAAAAACGTGTGCGCTCCAAAGAGTATTAAAAAAAATTGTGAGAAGAAACAGGTAATTGCTTTCATCCTGACAAACCAAGGATGTCACCACCCGAAGATTTAAACTAGGGACCGTATCATATGTTATTTTCTTGGCCCGTTAACACTCTGCGTTGTGTTGTCCACTTTGCGTTGTTCCCGTTTAGCCAGTACTCCACCTGGAAGCCATGGCATCACTGTCCATGTCCAGTCCCGTCTCGCCCCGAGCTCATTAACCAAACAATCCCACTTCCCAAACTGTTAAAGGAGCGATTCTCCAGCGTTCCTCCAACGGTGGACAGGCATCATGAGTGTGTGCTGCACAAACGGATGCTGGCGTGGTAGCGTATTTGTTCCCTTTGCACTTTTTCAGGTCTGGGCATGGAGA
This sequence comes from Pao palembangensis, assembly GCA_015343265.1. Lineage (NCBI taxonomy): Eukaryota > Metazoa > Chordata > Actinopteri > Tetraodontiformes > Tetraodontidae > Pao > Pao palembangensis. The sequence continues at coordinate 2,108,885 of CM027088.1, read as the reverse complement.
ACATCGGAGGCATCTTTGTGGTCCTCATCTGTGGCCTCATTATTGCCGTGTTTGTGGCCATCATGGAGTTCGTGTGGTCCACACGCCGCTCGGCAGAGACCGATGAGGTATGCCCTCATACCTGCCCTCGCCGAACCCACCGACACACCCCAGTAGGTTCCCGTGGCCTCCCGCCAACCGTTTTGCTGATGTTGTTCTGTGTGCATGTGTGTGCGTGTGCGTGTGGGGGTGAAGTGGTAGATTATGTTCAGCTTGTGCCTTCGTTTTTATGTGCAGGAGCAGTTTTACGCGCATGCACGATGAGAGGAATGTTTACAAACTGCGGCACTGAGCTGATGTGCCGTCCAAATGAGAACCAATCGCAGGGTTTTGAGTTCACTCTGCATGTTTTGCCTGTTTTATTGGTGGTTTTTTTGACATCACTGTGCCCCCTTTTTATTGTTTGGTGTTTAACAGAATTGCATTGAGTGTTTGTGAGCTAAACCTGATGGTACAGAGAAGCAATATTTGCTTGCATTAAACAAAAAAAAAAAAGAAAAAATAAGCGTGATCTTATTCCCTGGCATTAAATGTCACGATATATCTTCTTTTACATGCCTCACATGTACGCTGGTATTCTTCGTTTCCATTCTCGCATCTCTTCCTCACCTGTCGTGCCGTGTGCCTCCTCTCTCTCTCTCTCTCTCTCTCTCTCTCTCTCTCTGTCAAACACTCACGCATCCTCTCATCAGTGTCTGCTCTCCGAGAACGAGTACTGTTTCTGTTTGTGTGAGCACTTGACTTTTGATTACGATTCCACCGACTGTTGTTTCCGTCTGACCATCTTGCATTTCCTCGCTCACCCTGCGTGCAAATTGTGGTGGCCATGCAAATGGAATGGTGTCATTTTGTGGAAGCGGGTGCGTGGCTGCGCTGCGCTGCGCTGGCGTGCAGATGTGCACAGCTGCTGTGCACGTGTGTGGGTGCGCTGCTGTGTCTGTGCAGGGCTGCTCATCTGTGCATATTGAGGTGCCCATGAACTAAACAACCTGTTGGTGTTTCGTGTGTTGGGATTGTAATAACTCTCTTTGCTCCTTGGTTATTCTCCCGTGTCTCCTCATCTCCTCATCCGTCTCCTCATCCTCTCCCATCACCTTGTGCCCTCCCCATTCCTTGCATATTCCACGCATCTCTGTGCTTTTCCCTAATTGTCCTCTTTTGTTGCTTTTTTCTGTCCCCCCCCTCCCCACCCCCACTCCCACCCCCCCACCCTGCTCACCTGTTTATGTACCGCCTGACCACTGTCTTGTTTTGCTGCCTGCCTCCTTTGGGTCTGTCTCCTTCCCTTCTGTCCTCCCTCTTTCCTCCCTCCTCCCTTCTGGCCTTTAGGCATCTGTCTGTCAGGAAATGATCACCGAGTTCCGAAACGCCGTCTCCTGTAAGAAGAGCTCCCGTATACGTCGACGCCGGCCCCTCAGCAGCTCCGCAGCCCTGCGCCACCCCGCGCGCTTAGCTCTGGGGGCCCCGCGGCCGCTGCGTCTCGTGCGGGAGATGCGCCTCAGCAACGGAAAGCTCTACAGCGGATCTGGCCCTCTGACGTGCGGAGTTGGAGGAACAGGTGGTCCAGATCTGGGTCCTGGGCCACAGCGGATCCTAGATGATCCCCTGGGGGCCAACACCACCCCTCCTCCACCAGCTCCCACCCCTGTGATGTTGCCCACGCGCGGCTGCACCCACGTGAGGATCTGCCAGGAGTGTCGGAGGATCCAGAACCTGAAAACAGCCAGCAGCATGGGATCAACCACAAGCAGAGTCCCGCCGTCCTCAGCCCCCCTGCCCAGGCTGCCCCCACCTCCACCACCATCTTCATCCAACACAGACAGTGAGGGCGGAGGGGGGCCCAGCCCGAGGCGGATGCGGCACAGCCCTCCACCTCACACCTCTCGATCCGTCCCACCCCCACAGAGCAGCAACGCCACAGACCTGCTGGGCGGCCAGGACTAATACAGAGGCTGGGGGCGGGGGGGGGGACGACAAACTTGTTTAAACCTGTGACGTTCTTCAAATAAAAAAGAGAGAGAGAACCTTTCCCGCTGGAATGGTCAGAACTCGGGTCGTGTTTCCCAGCTGCAGCCTAGAGAACTGGGGAGGAGCGCCCGCGAGACGCTTCAGTCTCTGAGGAGCTCAGCGCAGACGGTTCAGAGCGGACAAACCTGAGCAGACCCGGGACGGCTCGCTGCGCCCAGTGTCTCGCTGTCCCCAGAAGCAAACTGCTGCACCCTTCCCCAGTGTTGGAGGACAAAGCGTACGTGTTTTAAAAATAAGCAACTTCAAGACTTTCAAAGAATTATTTCCTGTTGGTTCTTTATTTCTTTTATCGTCTTCCTTGTTTTGTCATCATTGATCATAGTGGCTATTATGAAATACAGACTACACGTGACGTTACGGTGGATTATAACATACTAAGAACCTTGACTATGGCTGTAAAGTTTGTGCTAAGAGTTTTGTGTCCCTTCCTGCACACGACAGCTGATATTGGGGGGTGGAATCAGGGAAAGACCTCAGTACAAGATCATGCAAAAGGTAGCAGGAAGTTGTTAGTCTGCCTTTGATTTAATTTATTTTTTTAATATATGCTTCATTAGGTGTGTGTCTGTATGTGTGTGTGGGTAGAGCGAGAGAGAGAGAGACTGTGTCCTGTCCAAAAGCAGATCCACCTCCCCAACAACAGCAGCCTTTTTTTTTTCCCCCAAACATTTAATAACCACAAAGCCACAAGATGAGTGAAAGAAAAGGCTTTGAAATGTGAAATGACGGCTCCTTGTTATCCAGGGTAAAGCTTGCCGAGCTTCTTACTTCCATCTCACCTCTGTTCACACGGCTGGAAGAGACAGAGTGAACCGATGAGGCAGGGCGGGAGGATGGAAATGAGCGGAAGAGACAGATCTGGGATGAGAGCGAAAATGACACTGCTGAATTTGAATGAGAAATCTCTCACCGAACCAGTTCCATTATTAGATCTGCCCTGATCTGTTAATTCCAGGCATCTTTTAAGGGGCTTGTTAATGCGCCAGCAGGCTGTGGCCGCGGCTTCCTCCCGTCTTCCTGAGGACCAGACTTGGCTGAGTGCAGCAGAGGCGCCTGCCAGAGTGATAGACTCAGCACAGCCTCGTCAATACCGTCTCAAGCTTTTGATGGCCTAATTACTACCCTTGTGGTTGGGGACTCGCTGGGGGAAGTGTTGAACCTGTGAAAACTATGCTGATAAATAGGTTGAAATAAGACGCCTGTGTTTGCTCTCTGCCAGTTACAGCCGCGCCGCCAGCAGTGCAGCCGCATCCTCGTTCGACCACATTTAATCTGAGAAAAATCAAACATCTCCCTGCGTTTTCCTCACCCAGCACAGCAGCTTGATATTTTTACGGGATGGAATCCAAGAAACGATCATCTGCACTCGGGCTGCAGAATTGGCTTTAAATTGCAGCAACTTCACTCAGTATTGCTACCAAATCTTATATAACGTAATTCTTTGAGAGTCAAGGATGTGGCTGCTCACAGTTTCTTTCTTATTATTTTTGTTCCTGTCATTAACTGTTTCAGTTAAACTCCCTGTAGCATGTTTTGAGCGCTCTGCTCGCGTTTTAGCCTCATTATATACATTTTAGCATCTGGTCAGTTTAGTTACACAAATGGCTGCAGCCTGTGTGTTTACAAGAATGCTAAATAGCAGCTTTGTATCACTTCTGGCCTCAAATGAATGACTTGTGTTTACTTATCTCTTATATTAAGCGAGACTAGTGATGCAGAATAAGCGCTGCAGCCATACATCCCAGAGAGCGCCCCTCCCTCCAAGGCAGCTGTACATGACTTCCTCACAGTCGACCATATGGAAAACAATGTTTAGCGGTGCATTCCGAATTCTCATAAAACCACTGTTGAGCAGTGCATTGTACCAAGTTAGGGAACCCAGGTAGTTGTTCCTCTCAGGCTGATTTACGTCACGATTGCAGACTGCAACCAACAAATGTGAAAGCAGTTCTCCATTTTGCACACAGCTGCTTCCACAAGTCAGCACAAGCTGTCAGCTCTGCAGAAAATGACCCAGACATCTGGTTTTGGTCCGTCTGCACCCATTTCTGCTTTTTTTTTTTTTTTTTTTTTTTTTTTTTTGAGCACACACTCAGTTTTTAGGGCCGTTTAGGAGGATGAACACTGAGACTGGTAATTAATAAAGCTTAGATGCTACCTCAGAGTAAGAGCTAGATTACTTCCTGAAAAACAAGCCACATCTGCTCACCAAGAAAGCTTCTCTCTTTTGTTGAAAATGGCTCATTTCAAGATGCCAGGTCCCTGATTTACAGACAAACCGTCTGCATGCAACAGTCAGAATTGTTTTACGTCCGTTTCTTCACATCGTCACGTCTGAGCTTCGTGTAAGCAAACAAATATCACCCATCACCTCTTTACATTCAGCAGTGTCAGAAAAATTGTGTGTGTGTGTGTGTGGGGTGGGAGGGGCGGTGAAACAAAATGATCCGATCATACTCACAGTAGACAAATGGAAACTACCAGTATTGTCTTGTCTAATATTGTATCGCGGCATAAATGTTGATTTAATTCAGTGAAATTGATTTTGTCCACACTCCTGCGCTCCGGATAACGAATGTAATGTTATGTAACGACGTAATGTTGTGGACGCTTTTATTTCCTGAACAAATGCTCTCGACAGAAGCCGGTGGAGATTTCCGTGTCTTTTTCTTACTGTTTACGCTTGTGCGACGTGTCGCGACGCAGAGACAGAAGTGTGCGCGGTGTCTTCATCCAAGGATTTGTTTTAAAATCTGAGTCTCTTCAGAGTCTGGTGTGTGTGTGTGTGTGTGTGTGTGTGTGTGTTTGTGTGTGTGTGTAACCAACGTACCAAACTTGATCTGTGACAGCGACGCACAGCCAATGGTGGCAACGGCTTTAAAAACCAGCTGAAAGCATTTACTAGCTGCGAAAATAAGTTGGAGGTGGATACACACACACACACACACACACACACACACCTTTTAACGCCAAAATACTGTCAGTGTGAACAGGGAGGAGAAGGGAGGGTCACAAAACAAAGCCCAAGTGGGGTGCCTGGACGGCCGCTCCACAAAACAACCCTTTATGTTAAGGTTTATTTCTTTGTTCTTTTTTTCATATTTCTATACTAGTGCTCAATGGATTATTGAAACCGATGAATATTATGATTAAAATTGTTATGATTCCTATTGAGGAGCGGAATGTTCTGTAGCGTGTTTGAGGGTGAAGGATGGGAGGTGATGGTGCTCTTCACAGATTGCCCTGTTGTTCAAACTTATAGACGGAAAAAAAAACAAAAAAAAATACTTTTGTAATAAAAAAAATATCCAAACTGTATTGCAATAACATTGGTCTTTGCTTTGTCGGTGAAAGATCCGCTTTCTTTTAGCAGGAAATGCACATGCAGCTGTCCGACCATGTGGGGATTTAATTTTCATTAAAGTATAGATTTGTAGCTGATGTGACTGGAAAATGCATGAAAACTTTCCTCCGGTTCACTGGTTCTCATTAGACTCGGTAAAGTGAGCCTTAAGAGTCCAGACGGATGAACTGATGGATGAACGAGACGGAAACGCGCTTGTGCTGACAGGCTTCTTCTTCTTCTGTGATTTCTCTATAAAGAAAGTAGAAGAATTAAAAACTAATGTGATGTTCAGGAGTGCTCCAGCCATTGTTGAAGTTCATGTTTCTGACTGATTTAAGTAGCAGTCTCTGCTGCAACCAAACGTCGCATGTGTGACAGTAAATGACGAGAGGATGGTGGAGCCAGATTTGGGAATATTTAAAAAAAAAAACTGCTGCAAGGAGCTGATATATAAAGAATCCTTCAAACAATTGGATCCATACCAGCCATCAAAATGCCTCAAGACATCTGAAGTTTGTCTTAAGACACCTTTGTTGAGATGTCTTGGCAGCCAAGACATGTCTATAAGCCGCGTCTATAGACATGTCTCTTAAGATGCCTTTAGTTGTCTTGAGATGACTTACGATGTCTTGGAAATATGAAGACGTCTCAAGATGTCTCAAGATGTCTTAGAAATATATTTCTGTCTCAAGATGTCTTAAGGTGTCACTTTTTGCTTTTCCTTTATTATATGTTTAAATTAATATTTTATCATTTTTTTAATCAACCGTTCATTACTAATATCAAAAAATAATGACAAACCATATGAAATACTCAGCATTTAATATGGATGTACAAAATGACTATTCACAAAATGATTACATGTATACAGGTACCCTTCCCCTTAAGTCCATCCCCTATATCTTAAAACCACGTTGTGCACATAAAAGGGCAGCAAAATGACGAGACGCTGGTGCGACTGGGGCTCGCAAATGCAACAAACTATTGTTTTTTGTTCTCGGTTAGCTGCTAACGGTTACTTGTCTTAAGACGTCCTAATATTACTCAGAAGCTGCCGGCCTCAAAACCAACTAAGATAAACACAACTTACCTTCTACATCTTCTCTGACTCTTGGGGGATGAGGGTTGTCGTTATCGGGGCGAATTTGCAACATTTATGCAACCAACATAGACACTGTCGGTAACAGCCGACAATCTGTCAAACTGCGCGTGTGACTGTCGCAGGCTGAGTTGGCACGCGCCGTCGGTTACAAAACTGTTGCGTGCGGACTAAGTTGGTGAATGAATGTCTGGATCAACAAATACTAACAAAGATGATCGACAAATACTAACAAAGATGGTCTTAACGTGGCTTGGGGCCTTCTGGAAGGCTAACAGAGATCAACAATGACCTGGATGCATGAGAACCTACACTGTCTATATCACTGTTTATTTATTACATATTGTTGTATAGCTCATTATAATTTTATTGTTATTCTATATTTAAAAATGATTTTAGTTTTTTCTATTCATTTATTCAACAATTTATTCGTGAAACCTTTTTCTAAACTTAATTTCACTTTCTGTTTATGTTCAACTTATGTTGAAAACTTTTCTAAAAAAATAAAAATCACATTACATTGCCATATCCTTCTTAATCTGAAGCAATATTTTCATTTTTAATTTGTTCATTTCATTATTGTTTGTTTTTAATCTTATTAATCCCATTAGGCAGGGCTCTGAAACAAATTAAAAATAATTAATAATAAAGTTAAATATTGAAAAAATAAATAATTACCATTTAACACTCCAATAACCTTATACAAGTTTACAGTAAAATATAAACACCATTATTGTAACATTATCATCATAATACTCCAGCTGAAACAAAATAGCTTGGCCATGTCTTTGAGACACATACACCATGTCTGAAGCCATGTGAAGATGTGAATGTCTTCAGACACTCAAAGTCTTCAAGGCACAAAAACCTGTGAGCCTCATTCCATCTTCTGCTCTGGCGTCTTCAAATGTTTGCCTTAAGATGTCCTAAGATGTCTTGATTTCCAAAAATGTCTTGAGACGTCTTGATTTCAGCTAAGACATCTTTAGATGTCTTGAGACACTGATGGCTGGGTACAGTATGTGTGGGCAGTAGTGATACAATACAAACATAGGTTGCTTTATGATTAAAACGTTATCAACATTTTCTAATAATTTCATGAAAATTCAGTCATAACTTTGAGTTATAACAGTCAGACGGACCGCTATCTTATAACCTCCTTGGCAGAGGTAATGATGCGATAAAATGATAAAGACAAAAACATGAAGCCTACAAATGACGTGGTGGGATTGGTTTGATCACACTTTTGTTTAGTTCCATTTTGCTGAATTAGCGGAGACACACCCTTAAACAGCAGTTATCTTCATCTCCAGCGTTTCCTGTCACCACAGAGTTCATGTGAATGCGAAACCACACGTCTTTTATTTTGACAGCATTTTATGTTTCAACTTCTTTGGTTGACTTTAATAAACAAGCCACAGGAAGGAAACGGCTCATAAGCATTCCAGAGATCGCAATCCAGACTGACCTGAAGTTTAAACCAAACAATCCACGGCGAGCTAGAAACGAGACTGGACCCGACTGTCTGTATGAAAGCGCTGCTCCTTTGAGACGTCGCGCTTTGCGTTCAAACCGCATCTCTGCGAAAGCCGGGCTGTTTTTGGCGGAGGTCTCCTGCTCTCCCCGTGGTAGCGCGAGGCCCTGCTTTCACAGAAAATCAAGATCAAGTGAGCTTTTTTGCGCCTCTGCTGCTCTGGAGGTTTCTGGCCTCCCTGAGCTGGCCTGAGGTCAGCAAGCAGCATCACCGCTTGACAGGTGTACCGCCGCACTTAAACTCCTCACCCGTCACTGTGGTTAGCGCCGTCGCCTCAGAAGGCTCTGTGTTCTATATGTGGAATTTGTATGTAGCCTTAAATGGATGGATGGATGGATGGATTTGTATGAAAAACCGGCTAATTCGTCCGCTAAATAACAATCAATCACAGGTGGTTGTGGTTCCTATTCAGCATTTACGTCATCAGTAAAGTCCAAGGATGCTGCTGTCATACAGATTCGCTGTATTTAAAACCGATCCAGCAGCCTGTACCTTCAGTGAGCGTCTGTGCCGCTGTCTCCTTGTGTCTTCCGGAAACATTCCCGAGCTCGAGCGAGCGCGTTTGCATGATAAAAAGCGTGGAATCGTATCAGCACAGCACACCTTCTCTTCCTTCTTCCAGCGATGGCGGTGCGATAACGTTCACGTCGCTTTTCCTGTATTCTTTTGTGTGACTTTGACACCGCGGAAGCTCTGAGGTACAAAATAAACCTCTGACACTTATTAGCAGTTATTTTCCCACTGATGCAAAATGCACAATTACTTCACCCAGAGGCTAACATGTTACCCCCACCCCATTTCCCACACACACACATACACACCTTAATCGCTTATTAGTGATAATAATAGAGGTTATATAAAGAAGATTTGCTTTGAAACATGAAACTGCAGCTTCATTTCCCAGGTGGTGTGTACTGATATGAGTCCCATGTATGCTGTGTGGTGCACATGATGCACACGCCTCCCCCAGCTTGTTGGGACACAAAGAGCACGCACCAGTCCGTAAGTCACGGTTTGGATTTGGAATACAAAACCTCGGAGTACGTGACATCATCAGTACGTGCCGTCTCTGCGCATCTGTCGCCGGACGAAGATGTGGCATCTGCAGCCCGTTTGATCCAGATGTCAGAATAAACCACGCCCTGAGGACCAACATCAGGTAAAACAAACGTCTTATAACAAACATCCAGCACCGTTTGTGGAAGGGTGGGCGGCTCACCTCGTCTTTCATGGCCGGTCCACGTGGGTCTGAAAACACAGATTCGCTTCAGGTCAGGCGGTCGAAACAAACAACAAAATAGCAACATCTTCAAATCTTAAAGACCGAAAGGCGAGGAAACGTCGTTCTCCTCACCGTCACCAACGCGGCCCCTTACCGACGGATCAGGCCTGAGGAGAGGGAAGAACAGTTTTGGACTGATGATCGATATAAACATCTGTTTTCTGGAGCAGACATTCAGTGATGAATAAATTACATTGAGGTTTCTTATTCATCTTATTTACTAAACATCTCATGCATATTTATATATAATGACGCGGCATCTACGGGCTCCTGTGTTTAAATAACTGTTGGCTTGAGTTATTACAAATGTTCATATGAGTCACACACACCTCCTGATCAACATGACGTACACAGCTGCAGTGAGCACCAGCAGTGACAGGACGGCAGTCACAATAGCGGCCACCTCGCCCGATGATAACGGCGCCTGCTCTGGTTGGAGAAACGTGACACGAGCGCGTCGTGATTTGCACAGTGCCCCCGTGATCATGCGTCACAGCTGAGAGGTCTGCAGGTGACGTTTACCTTGAACCACGAGCCGGATGGATGCTGCAAAAGAACCGCTGGGAAAGGCGGAGATCGTGCAGGTGTACAAGCCGGCGTCTCTCGCTGCGAGATCTCTGATGATCAGAGATTGCTCTCGAATTTCCACTTTGTCCTTCAGGAACGTGTTGTGAACGTTCACTCCCAACTGGTAATGGGAAACGAGGATGACCGTTTCATTCTGCTCTGTCTCTTTGAATCCCCACTGAACCTGTGTCACGGTGTCGTTCCTCCATCCTGGGATGAATTTGCACGGCAAGAAGGCGTCGTGCCGGAGGTATCCAGTCACATATGTGAGTCTCTGTGCCTGGAAAACTGCCCCAAAAAACAGGCATCAAAATCATTCTCAGCCCTTCTGCTGCAAAGTGTTGACACTAATTTAGCCCATAGTTTCTAGTGACAGTAGACCTTACAGACTTAACCTTTAAAAAAAAACAAATGTAATTAATTTAGGAAGGAGATGGTGCTCGAAGCTGCAGGTTTGGACACCATCAGTTTAAGCATCAGGAAAAAAAGGGAAAATCATCTTTGTCTTACCTGGGAGCAAAGTTATGTACATCAGGTTCAGCACCATCAGAGGCGGTTTCCTGCGTGTTTTCATCACACAAAACTGGAGTCGGAACAAAAAGGGAACAGAAACAAAAAATAAAACTGTTTACTAACATCAGCATGTTTAACAGCTGAAAAAGGCAGAACCAAATCAGGAAATACGACGATTTTAGCAACAGGAGACATCAGGAGAGGTAGTTACATGAGTGTGGCTGTATTTAGAAGATGTATCCATCTGACTGCCCGTCATTTTAATAAATTAGTCATTCTTTGAGTTTTGGTAAAATAGTTCTTGATATAATCAGGAGATCATGATGACAACAATAACTTCACTTTATCCAGTCAGTAATAGTAACATTTATTAAAGGGAAAGGTATTTTCCTCATTCCCTTTAGTATTTCTGAAGTTGTTTTGTTTAAATGTTTTACATTTTATATAAATTGTTGAATTCCAAATGCGTATTACAATTGCTTTAAGTTTTCCCCCAACAGATTTCTAGATAAAACAGAAAAGTAATTTAAGACTTTTTAAGCAGACCACGATCACGGTAGTAAACATTTTCCAGAAAGTTTGTACATCTATCCACACTGTAGACCATCTCACCGAAGCACAGAGCTGAACTCACCAGAGAAAGGCGAGATGATGGCAGAAGCATGATTCCAAGCATAAAATTCCAGCTTCACCAAAGAGCAGACGCTCGCTGTGCTTTAGGCCCGTGTGTCAGACTCCAGAATGAGGTTCTCTGCATGATTTGATCTTCCTTCTTCCAGTCTGAGGCCTGTTGCACCAACACTACAGCGACCCCTGGTGGTTTCACTGAAAATGACGGAACTACTCAGTAAAAACCATACACATATCCATCCATCCATCCATCCGTTCATCAGTTTTTTACTGTTTTTTTTTTTTATAGCGGGGCCCTCTGGAGCCTATCCCAGCTGCCCCTGGGGCGATGCCCTGGATCATCACCAGATGACGGCAGAGCCAGCATACTAAAACAACCATTCACCATGTCTCAAAAGAGTGACAACAGACCCGAGCACATGTAAATAAACACGAATTCATGTGCAACAGGGGCACTTTGCAGAGGATAAAGAAAACACGGAGGAATTTGAGGTTTGTGGACTTACGATGAACTAAAAGTGCTGGAGGCAACAGATGCAACTTTCTGAACTTTCTTGATCTTGTGTTTTTAGTCTGACAGTCAGCGCTGGAGCGTGTCTAACCTGACTGTTCCACATGAGATGCTGGTGACGCCAATGAGACTCCACAGACGTGCACGAAGGGGAACAGCTGCATTAGTCGGCACACCGGGGGCCATGAGTCAAGTCCCCCAGTGCGGAAGGTGCATCTACAAAAAGGTGAGACCTAATTGTCATCCCCAGGTGTTAGACAGATTGTTGTCTGCATGTGAATCACTGGAGTAACGGCTGCATGCACGGTTGCTCGCCTCAACATGAAAGCTGTTAAGGCGAACGTTCTCAAAAGCAAATGTCACCAAGCACAAGTACTTTCCTGGTTTATTAATAATGTTGTGTAAGAATAGAACAGAGAATAGCATAGCACAAATGAAATTAGCCTTTCAAAGAGATGAAAAAGTTTCATGTCACAGTTTCAGCTCACAGCCTTATTTAAGGTGGTAGAAGTGAAAATGACCGGTGCTACAGTGGTTCTGTAAACTTTTAGATGTTTGAATTTTTGCTTTTAAAAAAGCATTTGAACATGACAGATCATATACTGAATGTAAATTTCAAGATTGACACACGTGAACACACACACACACACACACACACACACACACACACACACACACACACACACACAACAATAACATTTTAATAAAATGACCATGAACATCACAACAGCTTTATTTTCCTCATGATTTTCAGTGGAGTGTGAGTTAAAACATACAAGGAATACAAGCAAATTTGATTAATTCTGATTTTCTCCTAAATTACAAAATAAAAGGATACATGAAAACATCTCACAATTCCAATTTACACTTTGGGAATGCTGTATACTGCACAGTTCTCTATTTCTAATACAGTCTTCTAATCAAGCAAACACATTTTTACTCCTCTATATGCTGTTTAAAAATCTTTAGCAGTTTAGTGCTAACATCCCTGTGATACTCGGTTCCAAAAAGCTTTTGACTGTCCAACAGCAACATGGTTTCCAGCTGATGCCAGAGTTGTGCTTGATAAGGAAAACAACAATGGTAAAAAAGAAAATTCAGGCACAACATGAAAAATAAACAGGGATGTAAAATAATGGTCTCACCCGGCTACATGACCCCTCGGAGAATCAGCGTGCTGATCAGTAGAGCTACACCTGAGCAGCTGAGGGAAGAGCAGGATGCTTCAATAGAATAATAATAATTAAAAAAAAACAGCATTAGTTATCTTAAAACAATCAATGAAACAACACAAAAGTGGTCTTTGTCACCTCTTAAATCAAAAACTGTAGAGTTTTCCTTCATGGTCACCGTATTTCTGGCAGTGCAGGTGTAGTTTCCAAAGTTCTCCATCTCCATCCTCTCGATGACGTAGATGGACGCACTGACGTGCGTCTCGTTGTTGTTGAACGTCCAGCTGAAGTTTGCTGCTGGGACAGAGTCCACTTTGCACTCCAGCGCCACCCGCTGGCCTGGTGCCGCTGCCCACGGGCCCAAAATGGTCACGTTATGTGGGCCGTCTGCTCACAGGAAATACGAACAATAAACGTGTACACGGAGTGAGACACTGTCCTCCAAAGAGTTCAGTCAGCTGTACTCACAGTTGACGGTCAGATTGTAGACCGCTGTCATGGTGCTGACCGGGTTGCTGACTCGGCACTGGTAGGTGCCATGGTTGGAGCTGTCAACAGGTTGTATGAATACAGTTTCATTGCCTGCAGAGAAGGTCGTTCTGTTATCTGTTTGGAGGAGATGCCCGCCCTTCAGCCATTCTCGTGTGACGACGGAGCCTGAGGCCACACAGTGGAGGTTAGTGGAGCTCAGGTCTTCGATCAGGACGGCCGCAGGGCCCTGGATGACCGCTCCAGCGATTGATGCTGGTGGGACAAAAACACAAGAGTTTCACTAAAACAAATGCACTCTGAGACAAAAACAGGGAAGTGTGAGGCTATTTTTATTGAACTTGGCGGGAACATAGAGGAAGATAAAGTATTTGACTTTAATACCTGAGAAAACTGAAAGCAATGGTCACGTAGTTAGAACATACATAATATGTCATCTAAATATATCTGTTTTTTTTTTTCATCCTGATCTCAAACAATGACTACACACACAAACGTACATTAGTCTGACAGTTTTAACCCCCCCCAAAAAAAAAAAAAAAAAATATATATATATATACTGGAACTGGAAATTGACAATTTTTTTCAGTTCAATTCAATTTTATTTGTATAGCGCCTTTTACAATCGGAATTGTCTCCAGGTGTTTTACAGAGGCAGAAACCCAGAACCTGAACCCCCAGGTGGCAAGGAAAAACAATTCAATATTTAATAAGTGGCTAGCAGCATGAAAATACATTAAAAACCATAAATCCACAGAATATACATGGTTTTGTAGTGACTGACATACCGTACACATCCAGCGTGATCGTCCCCTGTTTCTGCAGATCCCCATCTGGTATGATTGTGATGGAGTAGTCGCCGCTGTCGGCCAGCACCAGGTTCCTGAGCTCCAGAGACCCCGTGGCTCTGTCTAATGTGATTCTGCTGGTATATGAGGGATTGACGACGTTGACGCTGGTGGAGGTGATGATGTTGGTGCTCTTAAAGCTCCAGCTGACTGACAGGAAGGAGATTTGGGTTGGAGCGAGGCTGGTGGTGAACTTCACTGTGCCTCCCACGGCTCCGCTCAGAGGCCCCGTGGGCAGGATGCCCTCACCCACACACAAACCTTATCACAAAGGAAATTAAGAAGCAACCCTTCTGTGAGTAATACAGCCTTAATGATGAGCAAAACAACAACAAAGAAAGCTTTATAGAGAGAAATATACCTGACAAGGCCAGAATCAAGGCGGCGGCAGTCCCGGGCATGGTTTGAACTGGGAGTGAGGACTTTTGTGACTTTGTCTTGCTAAAACAGAGAGAAACGGGAGCTCCAGCTCTTTTATTGTCACCCTCATGCGTAAAGCTCCAGCCCCCACATGAGCAAAAAAAAAAAAACCAAGCGCAGTGATATTTGCGTTGCCACTGTGCAAATACCTGAAGAATGCCTGTGTGGATGTGTTCAACATGGGCTTTGTTGGCCTGTGGGATTGGATGGTTTGATGTAAAAATATTTAAACATAACACAGATATAGTCAGTCGTTGGGGAAAAAAGAACCTTTACAGCACAGTTCAATATCCACTGGTGGATTAACGTATTCAAGGATGCATATTTGTGTCAGTTTTTATAGGCTCCTTCTCTTCTGGAGTGGTTTAGGATGGTGTTTGAGGAGCAGCAGCGAGTCGTAACACTCCCCGAGGAGGATCAAAGGCCTCAAGGAAACACTTAACCTCCAACCAAACCGGATTTACGGTAAAAGGAAACTGCTGAAGAAACTGCAGTTGCGGAGGCTTGATCTCTGTCGTTTCGTAAAAAGTCTGTGTCTACTTTTGGACCTCTTTGTAGAACAAACACACCGTATGTCCAAGTACTGTGACTCAGAAATCAAAGCGGCTCACTCCAGACATAGGAGGCTTTATGCCCAATCTTATCAAAAAACATCATGTGATCAGCGTGTGTGTGTGTGTGTGTGTGTGTGTGTGTGTGTGTGTGTGTGTGTGTCTTGATGCACGTACGCACACCAGTGCAAACAAGCTCTTACAAAACCTCATGTCACAACTATGTGGAGTTTAATTGAGAAACCAACGTTTATGTGATAGAAAATGCATTCTTAAGTTACTGCGTCAAGCATCCACGTCACTTTCTGTGGGCTCTGACTGGACCATGTTGGTATCTACCAACTAACAGTGGTTAACAGTGGTTAGCAGTGGTTAACAGTGGTTAACGTTCAAAGCCGAACCCTCTTGTTCAATATAAAGTAGAGCATCTGAAACCCAAACACACAGTCGAAAGGACATAGACAAGACATAGCTGAACTTAGACAAGTTATGAGCCATCTCCACCCATCTCCACCCAAATTAGCTCCCTCGACTAAAACAAACGGACCCACACTAAAAGACTGCACCAGGAAGAGCTGTTTTTCTTTCTTTCTTTTTTGCAGAGGTTGCAGAGGTCCAGAATAGAGTTTGTGTTTATGTCATGACAGCTGGGATGGAAGGCCCTGTTCAGGCTGCCGCAACCTTATCGGCTGCGTTTAGCGTTTTCACATTTTTCTTTTTTTATTTTCCAGAATCATCGATATTTTTTAAATTCAGCCATGCATTTTAGTTTTCTTTTTTGCATACTGTTTCAGTGCAATAAATCTTTTTGCCTAAAATAAATTTCAAATATTGTATTCTCTTCAGTGTAAAGCTCGTAGTTATGTCTGCCTGAAATTTAGGGAACAGTCATTGATTTATGCATGTAAATATTTAAGATAATATAGTTAATGTGGTTGCATTGCATGCTACTGTTATCATCCACATTTATCATCTAAACAAACTTGAGGACGCAGATAAACGCTTCTAATTGCGTATTTGATTTAAGACAAAACGGAGCATTTCAGTGATGGCCAACGATTTTAGTTTATGACTGCCTTCACTTGATTAGAGCACCAACTTATAGTCATAAACAAGGTATAAACACAAAGGTTAGTTCTCTAGTTCTGCAGTAACAATACAGGCTAAATAAAGTCTCAGAGATGTCATCTGCTGTTGAGTATGGTGCATTTAGTGCTCTACAGGCTTTTGACTATCAAATATACCAACGTTGGAACACATAAATGAATGAACCATGCTTGTGTTTGACATAATATTCATTTGGAAGATAACATTTTCCACATTTGCTGAAGAAAAAGAATCATTTATTAATCCCAAGAGAGGAGAAATGAATGTTCTACACTGTTTAGAGCAGATCATTGTCCAACACACATGTGCAGTCATTGAGGGAGAGGTTTCAAAGTGATATTTTTCATTAAAACAAATCTTTATATTCCTTTCATTTCTTTGATGTAATGAGTAAATAACTGTCTTTAGCTTTACTTGTTTCTATCACCATCAATTTATTTTGGCCCCTTTATTCCACTAGAGCAATAACTGAAGTTCTTTTGATATGATTTATTATGAGGTTGGTTATGACTTTTACTCATGGGCGACTTTCACTTTAGTAAAGTCATTTCTCACACGGCTGCTTTTTAAATACACTTTTCTTTGCTCTCTGAGTAAATGGCTACAGCCCAGTGGGCTGCGCTTCTAAAAACCTTCAGCTCGGGGAGAAGCACAGACCTGAGGATGACATCCATCTCCAGCATTTTAACGCATTTATTGCCTTCAGGTCTTGTTACTTTATACACGATTGTCATTGTGAGTCAGGAGAGCTCAGATAATCTAGTCTTGGACTTGAAGGATTTCCACAATAATGTTAACGTCATTAATATTAAATAGGATGCGATAGTTGCCTCTACATTGTTTTTATGCTGTTTTATGCAGGCTTTCTATGTTCTCCTTTGTGTTGCATTATTAGTGCTTGGATTGCCGGTTGGCCCGGTCAGACTGCTTTGTGGAACAAACCTTGCTGAATAAAACTTTAAACCTTCTGACTGTCTGTCTGTTCTGACTGTCTGACTGTCTGACTGTGTCTAAATATGACACATTCATTAATAATTTGAATTAAAAGTATTAAGTATTTAGCCCAGTATGAGTCCCGGCAAGGTCAGGACAGTGCAAACCAACATGGACACAGAACCACTGATGGACGCAGAAGAGTTTGGATCAGAAGGGGGAAAAAATGTTCTTTCCAATCACAAGCTAGGGACATAGAAAGAGAGCTCATCTACCGCGCAGCCTGTGGGACGTGAAGGCTTCCTGGACGGTGACGGTGTTTCTGGCGGTGCAGGTGTACTTCCAGGTGCTCCTCTTCCAGCTCTTCAGTGTAGTAGATGTTACTGTGGGTCGTTGTGGACCTGAAGGTCTAGGAGAAGCTTATTGCTGCAGCAACCCTAACCCTAACCCTTTACCCTAACCCTAACCCTAACCCCTTAACCTAACCCCTTACCCTAACCCTAACCCCTTACCCTAACCCTAACCCTAACCCCTTAACCTAACCCCTTACCCTAACCCTAACCCCTTAACCTAACCCCTTACCCTAACCCTAACCCCTTACCCTAACCCTAACCCCTTAACCTAACGCCTTACCCTAACCCCTTACCCTAACCCTAACCCCTTACCCTAACCCTAACCCTTACCCTAACCCTAACCCTAACCCTAGACTTGGAGGCTGTATTTGGCTGAATCAGAGCTTAAATCGTTGCTGACCTTGCAGGTGAACTCTCGTGAGTCTGTGCGGTCCAGGGGGCTGATGGACAATGTTCTGTTGCCGTCGTGGAGGCTACACCTGTCTCCGGACACCACGGGTTGCCCAGCTTTTATCCACACTCTGGACACAAAGCTGTCGGCATCGCACACGAGCTTTACAGACTGACCTTCTATCAGGACAGGATTGGGGCAGGACAAACTGGACACTAAAGCTGGACGAAGAACATAAAAATATCCCATTTTAAAAAAACAAACAAAAAAAAGTCTGACATCACACTCAGGCAGCATGAATTCATACTCAAGTAAGCATATTAGTATGAAGCTTATTTTTAGGTCTTAGTCAAGTGTGCCTGTTCCTTGGAGCTGCTGTCCTCCATATGGGATGGTTATTAATTCATATTCTCCGCTGTCTTCTTCCGTCAGGTTACTGAGAACCAGTGACCCGGTGTGTTTGTCCAGGGTGATCCTATTCTCATAGCCCTTTCCCACCACATCAGTGCTAGTGGAGGTTTCGACGTTGGTGGTGATGTTGAACCTCTATATCAGGGCCAGCAATGATTCAGGGCCGGGTTCTAGAGACGTTGCCAAGGTAACAGACTCCCCTTTTATTCCCTGAACATAGTCAGCGGGGGCTATACCAGCTGCACTGCACAAACCTGTGGAAATATGCATATGATTAATGGGGAGAAAAGAAGTAAGGTAATCTGTTTTGTTTGTTTTTTTTAACTCATCAGGGTGTCTTCAATCATCCTGCATTTGGTTTGTTGTTTATATGAACAACAGAAGGTTTTTGTGTTTGCCTGGCATGTGACTGTCATAACTACCACAGTGACACCTCCGCAAAGGTGGTGCAAGTCCAAAAAAAAGAAATGCCTTCATGTGATGTGAACTAAAATCAGTGAAATTGTTGAATTAGTCTATTAGTGCCACTGAAGAATGTCTATTGGATGGAATTACCCTTATATCAAGCATAACATTCCAAAACAGTACTTTTAGAAATAAAGTGGTGAAACTGCTTAAACATTTATTACTGGGTGTAAATAAAGTCATGGTCCAATTCTGTTCAATAACGGTTGAATCAATGCAGTACAGAAAATGGCCATCGGGTGGCAGCAGAGTACAACATGTTGGGCCTCCCGCTCCCCGATTTATGCTGTTATCACATATGATAACAGCATTTTGCGGTACTTTTGCATAATGAACTTACATAAAACAAATTCTAACCTGTAGGCCTGTAGTAAATTTTAAATAGCGTACAGATCTGTACGCAATTTAAATAAACTACAGGCCTAGTATGTTATAATATCTTCCATATGCCAACCAGGCAAAATAAATACCTGGTAGAAGGCTGATGCAGTATGTACTGAGGAAAATGACTAAGTATGACATTTGGAATGCAAACTTTCGATCTTCGCGTTTACCACAGACTGAATGCGGCTCCAGCTGTTTTCCTTGTTTGTACATCAGCAGGTAATCAGTAACTGAGACTGTGTCTGATGATTCACAGTCTAGTGAGGCGTGGAGTTGAGAATGTTGCTCTCATGTGAGCTCTGTTATAACGGCACCGTTGTCCTCTCTGCTGATTACTCTTTTTTTTAAGTAAGAAATCAATGGAGATAACTTTACTTTGTATCATCTGTGTGGCTTTAACAGGTATGTGTCTTAATTAGATTTCCTTAAATTGAGGCATTATCTAATTCTCAACCAGACTTTAGTTTTGGGCTGGCTGAGCTTCAACGTACCAGGATTTTCACAGTGATTTACAATTTAGGACATGATTAAACTGTGGCTATGTCTCATTATGTTTTTCAGGTGTAATTAAAGGAGAAGGTGTGTTGCCAAATGATTCTCTGAATGCATCGTTGGGAGCGTCAGTAACGTTTTCTACAAGTTTACTTCCCCAACAAGGGCCATTCACTCTAATAGACTGGAAATTTAATGACAAAACAATCATCTTTTTTAATGACATAACGGTGATTACTCCAGGGTATGAAGACAAGGCCAATATCTCCTTGTCTACTGGATCTCTGGAGCTCAGGAACCTGGCTGTTAATGACACTGGACGGTACAGGGTTATTATTACACCCAGACAACAACCTGCTCGGGAAGGAGCCGCCACACTGAACGTTTATGGTGGGTAAACGCCGCACATGCTGTGTCTCCTGTAATAACTTTTATTATTTTCTGCAAGGCTACTTCAAGCCTTGATAACAGATTGAATGAGTGTGGAGTTTCTCTAAAGGTGCTGCATCATTCTGCTTAATCATATTTCTGTCCAAATATGAAAACTCAAACCAAAAACATTCTCGTTATTATTATTGTTGTTATTGAAATTTAAAATGACCAATTGCCTAGAATTATGAATCATTTACATCCATGTTTGACTGAAATCTCTCCAGTTCGTTTTTAATTGTGAAATCTTCCTTCTTACCAAGGTGGCCGTTGCTGTAAAGCTTTTAGTTGTTTTGTGTATTTTTAATCCCAAATATGATGCTTCCCCACCGCCAACCCACAGTTCCAGTCTCAGGAATCGCGGTGTCTCGACCAGATGGAGACCTGGTGGAGTCCAGCAGCTCGGTCCGTCTGTCCTGCTCCTCCTCGGGTTCCTCCCTCTCCTTCCTCTGGCTGAACAGCAGCTCCGAGGTCGCCGTCAGCGACAGAGTCCAGGTCACCGACGGAGGATCCGCCCTGGTCATCGTCAACGTGACCCGCTACGACCAGGGACCGTTCAGGTGTCACGTGTTCAACCCCGTCAGTAACGGCACCAGCGATCCCGTCAGCCTCACTATCAACTGTGAGTTAGTAACGTGCATCTTTACGATCTCTATGTTGCAACACAAAAGAAAGTTTCCTTTTGACATCTACATCCAGATGGTCCAGAAAATACCGTTGTGCAGCCTGCAAGCCAATATTACGAAAGTGGCTCCAACGTTACCCTGTCCTGCTCGGCCGTCTCCATGCCCCCTGCACTTTTGAGCTGGTTTAGGAGTGGAGAGCAGCTGCCTGAGACTGGACCGCAACTCAGGCTCTATAACCTCCAGGAGAATCAGAGTGGAAACTACAGCTGCCAGGCCTTTAATCAGAAGACTCTCAGATATGACACTTCCCAGATGCTGGCTGTGATCATCCTGGGTAAGGTTGAGCAATAAACGAAGAACTGATAACATTATGCATGCGATAATCGCAGCTGCAGGAGCGTGCACATGTAACAACCGAAAGCATGCCCTTTTGTCAGACAGAGAGAATCTCCAACGTTTCTCTTGTACCATCATCGACCACGCCGATGGAGGAGAGGCCGCTGAACTTGACCTGCAGTGCTGGCGGCTCTGTATTCACCCGACTGTGGTGGAAGGACGGCGTTAGCCTGAACCTCACCGACAACGTGACACTCGCCGACAGCGGCAGGGTGCTGTCCTTCACCAGCCTGAGGAAACGAGACAACGGGGAATATCTGTGTGAAACTGGCAACCCCATCAGCTCCAGTGGAGCCACCTACACCCTGGATGTTTCATGTATGTCGCCGACGGTCTACATGTCCCTCCACAATGATACCTGAAGTCTTTTTAACCCATCTGATGCGTATCCCTGTCCTGTAGACGGTCCAGAGAAGATTCAAATCGCAGGTCCGGCCCAGATCCAGGTCGGACAGAGCTTGACGTTAAACTGCTCGGCTGAGTCCAAACCAGCGGCGAGGTACAGGTGGACCCTGGAAGAGACTGAGCTCAGCCGCTCAGCTGAGCTCTCCTTTGTGGTCCAGAATTCCTCTGACAGTGGCAACTACACTTGTCACGCCGCGAATTCTGTGACTGGAAGAACATTGTCAGCTGTTCATGCGGTGTCGGCAACAGAAAAGAGTAAGTCGTTGTCATAGTAACAGGGGATATTTACATCGAGTTGACAAAAGACTCGAGCTGAGGTCGTCATCTGTTGCGGAACTTCACACATGGATGTGTTTTTCTCCTTTTCCTCTTCGTAGAGATGGCTCCTCCGGCCTGTTCTGGCGGCTGCATCGCAGGAATAACCGTGAGCTGTGTCGTCGTCGTCGTCGTGGTAGCGGCCATCGGCGGGTACATTTATTACACAAGGTAAGTGTGCAATAAAGCAGTCACATTTATGACGGGTCCAGTTTCAACACAACAGGAAGCAACAAATGCTGGTGAAGCGGTTGAGCTCCTTCTGCATACAGTCAATCAGCAGAGTTAAGTTAGGTGATGGGATGTTTACTAGATGTCAGAAAACATGCAAGATAAATCCGATGAAAATATATCCGCTAACGGTGCAGATCTGAAATCCCCTTTATGGATTATGGACTTTGAGTAAATAAATGTCTGCCTACAACAGTGGAAAAATCACGATTATGAGTAACAAACCTATGACCAAACATTTATTGTGTGTGTCAAAATGTCCAGTTTACCGGCTGTGGATTTGTTATTTCCTTGACAGAAAAGTCCAGAAAAAAAGGGAGAGCAGTGCAGCTGCAGACGCAGGTAAAACAAGCGGGTTCAGTCCCCCACAGGTCGGTCGGACAGAACTGATTATGGATCAGTTTATTCTTGACTTTGTCCTCTATTGTGTGTTAAAGGACGTGACGGTCAGGACAACGCAGCGTACTCGGGAAGTCAGGTAAAACTGCTGTCAGGTGTTGAGAATGGCAGGTTAAATTAAGTTTAACAGCGCGTATAAAGCCTAGGTTTATGTTTTTGGATTATAAGGAAAAGCTATTTGAATGTGTTGCTTTTATGGGCACAGTAAAAGTACGTAGTCGGGCTCAATATCAGACTTTGGACCAGGGAGGAGGAAGTTTTGATTTGATAAAATGCAACACTTCAAATCCAGCGCGACTCTTCCCTTTCTTTCCCTCTAGGAGTTGAAGTACGCAAGTATCAATTTCTCACACAACAAAGATGGCGTGACCGCCCCGCGGCAGTTCCAGAGAACCACGGAGTACGCTCAGATCGGAGTCAAAAAACACCTCTCTCGTCCGTCCTCGCCTCCACCCTACGACGTCGTCATGCAGCAGATGCAAAGGAAGTGACCCAATTTATCCAAAGCACAATTATCAGATTAGGCTTGCAAAACATTAGCTGAGCAAGTCCGGATTTGAGAGCGTAAAGCAGAAGTGCTGCTGCCACACCTGTAGGAAAAAAAAAAAACAGTTTTGTGTGTGTGTGTGTGTGTGTGTGTTTACAGAGGACAAACACGGGCTTGAGTTGATTTAGCGAAAGCACTGTAGCAGAGGTCAATTATAAACCTGCTCTGAGGCTCATGACAATGAACGTCAAAAGGTCATGTTAGTCCTTTGGTTTAGACATTGGATTATTCTGCTGATCTCTCTGCTAAAGAGATCCAAGATTCTTCTGCTGAAGGCATTCAGTTGTTTGCCTGAACCACAATGTTTAACACTGGAGCTGTGCACATTTACTATGCAAAAGAGAGAAATATGGTTGCCGAACGGACTCACACAGTTCCTTTGATAGTACATAGAATAGTATCGCTATAAGCATTTTAGCTTTGCATTGCATGTAAATGATGCGTCCATATGAATGACATCATCATCAGTGTTGCATTAATGCAGCACGAATGTTAGCTGACCTCAGTCATGCTCTTTTCCCTCTACGCCACAGAGGGGTGGTGTCTGACGCATGTTTCCTGGCATATGTATCGTTCTATTATCAGTGGTTTGGCCTAAAAAAATTAATTATAATTACTTTTTGCAAGATGTCGCAGAAGTGCGTCTTTTTTTTCTCCCCACCTATCAATTCCCCCCCCATGTCCCTACGGGGGCTCCGTAGTTACGTATGAATGTACAGGTGCAGATTTGATCACTTTTTTCCCCTTTTTCCTGTCAGTGTAAGATATAAACGTTAACGATGAGAGGTTTGTTCATGACTGATGCAAAGACTATCCCCTATTAAGTACCATTTTTCGGATTTGTACTAAAAATTAACTGAAAATACTTTTCAACAAATGACGACTGTGGATTGTTATGATCACTATAAATAAAGTCAAACATTTTATATTGCCTTCACTGTCTTACACAGACACACAAACACTCATTGCAACAATTACTTTTTAATTAAACAGTTGGTGTTTGTAAATATTACTAACAAGTATGTTATTCTATGTATGCTGTGTGGGTGGCAGCACAGATACAGGCTAATGTATCAAACATTTAATCCTAGAATTCATGTGCAATTCTTCATCCCGCTGGGATTAATTAGCGTAAACTCCAGAAATAAACCAGAACAAGTCGACAGTCAGAAGATGCTGACAAGTGAATGATCTATCAAATGTAACAGTTAAAGATGGATTCATACTTTTCTTGCTTCCCTGACATCATTTTCGGTTCGCCGTTCTCTTTGATGAAGGCCTGGGAAATCAGGACAGGATTCTGGATCATCGCCGCTCTTTTATTTAGTGCAATCAAGCAGCTTTATGATTACACATATGAACCATTTGCTATATTTGATAAATTAGCAGTGATTTAGGAGACAAACCTCCATTTCTTCTAAGGTGGCAGACCCCTCATCGACTTTCTGTCCAATGTCACGACTGAAGCTTGAGTATCGTTCCTGTTTAAATCAGGGAATGTTGAGAAATGAATGGAGAGAAGCATGAAAAAAACGGATTTTTTTTTTCTTCAAGTTTCAACAAGTTATTTAAAATTAAAATATGTAATTTTTTGTCTCATTTCTTTTTTTTTTTGAAAATTATAAATATTTAAAAATAAAAAACAAGAATAACTGTATGAAGAGCAATCTGATGCGCTCTGCCTCCAGCTGAGATGGTGTTTCTGACGGCTGCATGCATACCTTCACCATGCCAGCCATGATTCCGTCCTCAACGATGCGGACGGCATTCCTCAGACCCCTGGCAAAGGCGTCCATGGCTGCGATGTGAGCGATGAACAGGTCCTCCACGTCCGTCGACTCCCTGCGTACCTTAGCGTCAAAGTTCAAACCCCCTGGCTGCAGGCCGCCTTGCTCGATGACGGTCTGTTGCAGATGAGACAGGGTCACACTGTCCTCAGCTCAGAGACGTAGCCACAGTTTTGGCAGAGGTGGGCAAACTAAGGCCCGGGGGCCACATGTGGCCCAAAGAACTATTTGATCCGGCCTGCAGAGCCTTCACAATAATTTCTCCAAAAGCCAAATGAAGAGGATTGTCAGCTTGATTGGTTAGAAAAAGGTTCAGACCCCCCCACCTTCACCTAGCATGCAAGAAGGTGGGGCCAAACATCATTTGGAGCTTCATCATCCATCTCTAGTTGGACCGCTATCCTGGCTCTGCAAAATATTTTCTCAGTCAATAGTCCATCAAGCAGGATTTTTAGCTAACCTCCGATCCTCATTTGGTGGGGTTAGTTTCCCGCAGCACCTGGCCGGCCCCTTCATCAAGATCTAAAACCCAATGTGGCCCTTCAGGCTAAATAACTGCCCATCCCTGGTTTTTGGTGTCAGCTTACCTTCATGACTAAGGTGGTGTTCCTGATGTCCATGGGGAACTGATCCGTGTCCCAGCCCAGGTCAGGGGACCCCGTGTTTGCATCAACTGAACCCAACATGCCAAATCTGTCAAGAGGTGGGAAAAGTTGCTCTGGATGTTGCGGCGAGGCTAACGGACATCTGGTGATGGCGCAGGAGACTCACGCGGAGGCCATGACGACGTCGTGTTCGTAGGAGTGTCCTGCCAGGGTGGTGTGGTTGGGCTCAATGTTTAACTTGAAGTCACCTTCCAGACCGTAATGCTTGAGAAACGCAATCACGCTCATGGCGTCTAAAAAAGAGCGACATCATCGGGATGGCAGAATTAAAATGCTAACGTCAACATCGGTGTAGCCGTACCATAGTCGTACTGGTGTTTGCAGGGCTCCTTCGGCTTCGGTTCAATAAGAAACTGACACTTCAGCCCGATCTTCTCTTTATACTCTGTTGACGTGAAACCACACATGAAGCACCACAGCTGACTTGAGGCGAGTTCCCGCGTTTCTGCCACTTACTGACGGCCATTTTGAAGAAGCTGGCCATGTGCTTCAGCTCCGCAGCGACGTCGGTGTTGTGGACGGAGTGGAAACCTTCCCTTCCTCCCCAGAACACTGCAGGGACACAGACACACATGGCGGAAACATGCTGACGTTTTTAACGAAGGTGGGGTCTTACCGAAGTTCTCCGCGCCCAGCTTTTGGGCCACGTCCAGCCCCTTCTTAACCTGAGCGCCGGCGAAGGCCAAGACGTGACAGTCGGGGTTGGTGGCTGCACCGTTCATGTACCTGCAGAACGGTTTGTTTCCGTTTTACTAAACAGCACAGTTAATATTGTGATTCAAACAGGAACTTGTCTCTTCATTTCGGCCGTGTTCAGACAGAGATAACCTTCGGTGGGCGAACAGGTTGCAGGTGACCCACAGAACCTTGACTCCAGTCTGAGTCTGCAGCTGGAGAGCCAGATCTGTTATCTCATCCAGGTTCCTGTTGGACTCCTCCAGGGTGGAGCCTTCAGGAGCCACATCTCTGGAAAAAAATAAAGATTCATTCATAATATAACAACACAGATTTATTATAGTGTGTGTTCTTAGACCGTTTGGTTGCTCACCTGTCGTGGAATGTGTAATATTTCACCTGTGGAAGCACAGTAAATGCTAGTTAAAATGTACCGTAAATATAAGATACTTTGTTTATTTTCCCAGTATAATAAAGGCGATTCCTCTCACTCCCAGTTTGGTGAAGAACTCAAACGCAGCTCTCAGCCGCCTCTTGGCTGCTTCCATGGGAGCTCCTTCATTCCAGGACCGGCAGAGCGTCGGGAACCCAAAAGGATCTCCACCTTAAAAACACAGAATTACACACCCGGTAAGAAAAATGTGGGGGTCACCACAAAAGCTGGACGGCAGTACCGGTTCCACAGAAGGAGTGCCAGTAGCAGACTGAGAACCTGAGCCAGTCCTCCATTTTCCTGCCCTTCAGCACCTGCAGCAAGATTCCAGAACTTCACAAACTGGAGAAGGTGGATCTCACAGATGATGTGTAGTCCGGTGCTTTAACCGTTTATGGCTCTTGCACTTGACCTCCTGAGCGTCATCAGAGTATATTATCATGCGGTCGTGTTTCTTTGAAAACTTTCGGTTGGCACACCTACCTCTTCTGCATGGTAGTGTTTGAAGCACATCACATTTCCCGGATCTGCGTCGGGTAAATACGGGATCTTCTGGATGCCTGTGCAACGCAATCAATGAAAGGACTTGTGCGTTAACGTTTCTGAACGTTTGTCGACTGCAAATCAAGACAAAAATCAAATAAGTAACACTAGACAGCTGAAGCAAAACTGGAAATTAAAAATCGATCTCACGGCTGCAAAACCGAAACGCGGCCTTCCTTCCTTCCTTCCTCTCTTCTGACCTATTTAAGTTGTTTTTCTTCGGTGCAGAGAATCACACGCGATGTTGTCGAGACCGGCCACGTCGGCATCGAATTTAAGCACAAACATTGTGTGACTTACTCGGGAAAAACTCCTCCGGTTCTGTCATTTCTCCTGCCAGGAGAACTCACGGTTCCGATCGGGGAAACTTGAGGTCTCGTTCGGCCTGGTGCAATTCACAGTGTGGCCACAAGGTGTCACCAATTTCCTTTTAAACCGAGAATTTCGACATTTCAAATGTAAATAACTACTTTTCCTTTAATTTCCACACCACTTGTGACAGAAATCGCAATATAATCATAGTCTCTAGCACAATGAACCATAAACTTTGAGTAAAAATGTTTACATTGGCCAACAACCTTTTACACTTACTTTTAAAGTGACACTTTTACCACACTACAACCGAAAAGATAATAGTTCTATCTGATGCAAATTTATTTCAATCACAATGGCATTTTTAGAAAATGTGATGCAGAAACGTCAAAAAAAAAAAAAAAGCAGAAATGACTACATGTGCTACCGTACGCACAAAACTCAAATACACTTTAGAAAAGTACGCGTTATCCCTAAAGCGTTTGGTCTAGAACAAATGTCAGGCGGAAGCAACAAATATCTGCAGAATAAGAGTTGGCAGTGCACCGATGAAGTAATACTTACACACGGCTGCTCACCTTCTCCCACTGTGAAAAGATGCTTTACATTTGCGGGAAAGACTGTAATTCTGTCAGCTGTCCTTTCTCAGAATGCTAAAAACCTCTTTGCATAAGACAAAATGGAAGGCAAAAGAAATACGACCAAGCACCAGGCACTGTAGAGAGGCACTTGAGCACCTAACACCTCTGGTTTGGCATCATGATATTTGGCACATGAAGGTGGCGTTGCATTTGTGTGTGTTGGGATGTTATAAAAAAAAGCCCTCGAGGAAAGCCCTCACTCCCGCGGCCTACTCCGGCTAGGCCGCGGTGCATCAGAACAAGGCATTCCAGACACGCTGATGTCGTTCACATTCACGCTCCCTCTGCAGCTCCACCACTAAAGTCCACTTGTCGAGCTCAGAGAATCAGTTTGTCAATAAACAGTCTCCATAGTCTCTTTTTTTTTGTCATTTTTACCCCCCTCTCGATTCTTGTGGCTTCCTTGGGCTGGTGAGGTAAGCGATGTCTTCCCACGCTGAGCCGCTAAGATGTGGAGGAGTCTGGCCGGCTCAGGTCCTTCTTCCTCTTCTTCTTCTTCTTCTTTTGGGCCCCGCAGGGTTTGCAGATGCAGCACAGTATGCAGGGGGAGGCCAAGAGGAGGAGCGGAGAAGTCACCAGCACCACGATACTGACCCCCACCAGGATACCCACCACCTGATAGATGGATAAAAACCGACATGTAATTATTTGTTTTTTATACTTGTTGGCTGAGCTAATGCTATAAGCTAAAGGCAGTGTTTCCATCTTAATTTTAGCTCCCCTGTTGACCCGTAGATGCCATCCAAGGCCAGAAGACCTTGACCCACTCGACCTCACACTCACCCAACACCTGCAGCATAGACTCAAACTCCACACGACCGTGTGACCCAACATCTGTGTCTGAACGCAGCTGATGGTGCAGCAGGACGGGCTACACTTCAGTGTCGGGTTCAGAGGTCATTCTGGACCACATCGTATTGAAATCCAGGAGTAAACATGGTCTGTTGTCAATGTCACGAGGGTTTGAGGGTGTGAAAAAGTGGCTGGCAGAGGAATTTCTGGCAGGCGTGTTGTAAAACCTACAGAACCTGTCAGGTGACGGCGTAACCAGGCTCCTCATGAGTTCTTTTCTTCTGAACAACTGAGGTGTTGTGCTTCAACTCGCCAGTCTAAGCAACTTGGGCGCACCGGGGCATTATCTGCAAACTTGATACAAGTCATGTGATTACCGCATCAGAACAACAGCGGCAGGAGGGGAAGTTTTCTTTCTTCAACCATTTGTTTTGTGAAAGGAATGACGTGGTTGGGTGCAGGAATTTCAGATTAGCGCTGGGATTTGTTCAGCTTACTGTCTGATAAAAACCTGTTTGGCCACACTGGGGAACAAAAACAACCCAGAGGAGAAAAAAGGCAGAAATGCAGCAGCTGATAACAGAATCAGGTACTGGTATCAAAGACCGTTTAGAGTTGGAGTCTGTCAAACAGGCCCCACGCTGTGAGGACTCACCTGTGTTCTGTTCCACATGACTGAAGCCCTGGAATGGCCCAACTTGTTTCTGCAAGGCCCTTTATCATAATGCCTCAGGAAAATATCACCCTGCAATCACAAAAAATGTGACAAATCAATCAAGGAGGAGCCAACAATGAAAGTAGTCTACAGAAGTCCAGAAACGGGGACCGGGAGGCTCGGGGAGACTCACGTCCAGGTTCTGCAGACAGTACCAGCAGAAGGTGTGTTTGCAGCTCTTGCACAGCATCTGTGCGCAGCCCTGGTTCCTCTCGATGTAGATGCCGCACATGGGACACTGCTTGATGGGCGGGCTGGAGTCGCTGTCAGAGCGGGTCCTGCTGAACGGGCAGAGTTAACGGACGCATTCAGGCTTCGCCAGCTCAACGTCTTTATTTAGCGGCAGAGTCAGAGGCCACTTTGAACTGGCTCGGAGGAGCCTAAACCATCAGACTTAAGTGGTTCTCCGCAGCAGACTGCAGGGACCGCCGCAGAGCTCAGGCTCTCTAACAGAATGACTGCCCCCCTCCTCCTCCCGCCCCTCTGGAACATACAAAATGGAATTCCACTAGTGTGTGTCAGTGATATCAGTCTGGCCGAGACAGAGATGGACCTGTTCTGCTGAGGAATGTTAAGCTAGTAATCCAGCAATAATGCTCGTTTTGAACCCAGCCTCTCTGACCGTCCGCTCTTTTTAACTCGGCTCAAACGTGGAACTGAATGGGGACCGTCAGACCCACCCGTGTGAGGGCGAGGGTGACATCATGGGCTGCTGTTCTGAGCAGGCATGGCCGTCTCGCCAGGCTTCTCTGCAAGCCGAGCAGAAGACGGCGCGGCAGGTGGTGCACGGCACGGCGCCGGGCCGGCCCTGGGCGCCGGGCTGCAGGCTGCACACCGCCTGACACTCGAGCACCGGGCACCAGGCTTTGCTGGGATCCAGTTTCACTCCTGCAGACAGAGAAGACAGGGATGATCAGACGGCTCTGAGCCAGGCGTTAAGCGACTCGCGTGCTGAGGGCTGAGCTGAAGCCACGAGGCAAACAAACCTCACCCGGCACCTTTAATCGCCGGACTTTAATCTCGGTTTAAATCTCGATGCGCTCTTGGTTCCTCTGAGGCCTTTAGGCGCCAGAGCTGCGCTTCAGCCCTCTGACAGGGGAAATAAGACCTACCCCGCTCAAAGCTCAGGCGCCGGTACAACTCCAGCTGACCTTCTGAAGCCAAAGTGGCGATCTGCAAACACACAGAGGCGAGAAATAAACACAAATAAATACATTTCTTATATTTAATTTGATTTTCAAAACATTACACCCTACAATATTTGTGGTGCCATGTGACAGTAAGACAACAAAGTTCTCCTCCAAACAGTTAAAACTATTGTAATCTTTTCCATGCAGACACAACCGCTGCACGTCCACAATAAAAACACCAGTTTACAAACAACCGTTTCAATTTCAGTCAGAATCAATGCATCATCCTGAAAAGTTCCCTCAAATGTGTAATTAAGGCAACGCCGCCCCCCCCCACGCGTCTCAGATTTCCAGCAGGTTTCTTTAGAAGCTCGCTTGTCCCGTACTGCTGTTTTCTGCTGTCTCCTGGCCTACGCATGATCTTGAAGAGGGCATACCTCAGAGTCCAGCAGCACTCCGCTCCTTCGACAGGCCATATCTGGGCAGGTGATGGGAGCCCCCCCGCCCTCCACGATGGCCAGCTGGACATACTGCTGCAGACACTTCAGAGGGGGAGACACTCAGGTTATTTAGGGAGACCTGTCCCAGCTCGATAAACAGGACTCGCTGTTGCGTTCAAGTCCTCGGCAATAACAAACATACGGGCAGGAGGAAGCGTGTCGGAATTGCACAATGACAGAAAGTTTAGAGGAACAGAAGTTACTCTTCTGCAGAAAAAAAAAAAAAAAGACTGTGGAATTGATTACTGGGCTCGTTAGTTTCTATTAAAAGTCAAATTTACAAGAACCCGTGCGTGCAGAGGATGATTCAGGGATTACTGACTCTCGACAGCGACAGTCTGCCGCTGACACAGCACGTCTGTTTTGTCTGCGCGACCTGGTGCGCGCCGCACCGAAGATTAAAACCCGCCGCCATCAAAGAACAGCCGTGTGCCAGGCGAGGGGAACTCTGACGCAGCTCGCAGCGAAAACACTGCGCTTCCAGTGACAGCAGTCCAAACTTTTTCACTACTTTTTCACTAGTGAGGAATCACCAAACTTGCTCAGGATGAAGAAAGCGGGTCAAAACCACGTGTCACTCTAGCTGCAACATGCTAGATTCAAAGTCCTTCAAGATCCTGAAAGGGGAAGCTGTGCTGTAATAAAGATCCCGGACCAAGTGATCTAAACTCTGGAGATTTGCCTAAATTGCCGACAGGAAAATTCACTCTTGGCTCACTGGATTACATCTTCATCGCTGGCAGTGAAAGGTGAAGCTTAGCACATGCGGCCGTTTTGGAAAGTCCTCCCGCATCAGATGACATCTTTGTGACCTCAAGTTGAATGTATTAAAAACTTCACTAGCTGCGCGTCTAGTCTTCTTGTGGTTGGCCTTCGGGGATTAGTTGTGATGCAGTTTTCTAGATTCTCTTACCGCTGCACAGAAAACACAGCTGCAGCTCTGCAGCTCCCGGGTCGCTGTGGTCGGCTGCTCGCAGAGGCACAGTTTGCAGAACGCTTTTGAGCCGACCTCAGGCATCGCTGCCGCAGAATCACCACCCTCCTGGCTTTGGGTGGGACTCCTCTTGGCCATGGTGGGCGGACGAGGCGGAGACGGAGGTGTCAGACTGCAGCCAACTCTTCTGAAGAGCCCGGCGAGGAGCTACAGTCTCCCTCCATCTTCCTGCAAGCAGAAACACTGCCATTACTTCCCGAGTGCATCTTGTTCTTCCTCTTTGTGAGCGCTGCCTCTGCATTTCGGCGAACCTGTCATTGCTTGCAGCAACTGTTATTATCCTGTTACCTGGAGGCAAAATTAGTCAGTTTGAGGCCTCACAAAGCATTATCTGGAATATAATTATGTTTAACTACAGTAGAATTTAAGGTTTATCACCACGTCTGCCGTGTCTGAAGGCCGTCATCTTCAAGGACAAAGAAGGTCTTTAGTAAGAGAGCTGAGGTAATTGATATTTAATTTTAAGACAGGGAAAAATACAAGCTTGAGGCTAGTGTCAATCCTGAGAAAATCTTACTTATGACAGGAAGATGAAAGCAGATTTTCGAGTCAACTCCCTGATCTTGCTTTGGTGATTCATCAGACACAGAACAGGTCCAAACAGGAAAGAGCGGCGCTCAGATGGAACAATGCTGCACAGTTTTCTATTTCAGCTGCTGGCAGGGAGCCGCTGGCACCAGTGTTCCTAATTTTTCAGTGGGCTTTTATTATGTGCTATTGATCTGTGGCGGCTTACAAGCACAACACAGACAGCGCCCGTATTTCTGCACTGTCACTGTGCATCCCATCATTGGCCCATCCTACCCTGCTACGGCAGGCCGCGGGTGAACGCAGAAAAACAGCAGGTCTCGGCCCTCCCAGCCTCCTCGTGCAAAACACTTTAGCTTGGAGACGCAGTTAAGGGAGTTTCAGTCATGCCATTTTCACAACTAACAGATCATCTCTGCACATTGTTTAATTCTGATTAAGTTTACATGAACAGGTTCAAGTTAGCAGGAATGGGTTTGGGATTTTCTGGTGTTTCTCAAATGTAAAATTCTCCCACCAGGACGCAGTCACAAACAGGTGATGTGAATGGCTCCAGTTAGAGCCGTGAACCCAAACACCAGTCGGTGCTGAAGGTTCCATTCAGGTGTGGAGCTGCAGCTTTCTGTTGGCGGCTGGACTCAAAGCATCACTGCAGACCAGAAAACCAGATC
This sequence comes from Pao palembangensis, assembly GCA_015343265.1. Taxonomy (NCBI): domain Eukaryota; kingdom Metazoa; phylum Chordata; class Actinopteri; order Tetraodontiformes; family Tetraodontidae; genus Pao; species Pao palembangensis. The sequence continues at coordinate 2,075,586 of CM027088.1, read as the reverse complement.
TGCTCCAGGAAAACTGCTGCTGCGGCTGCTGGTTCACACAGACCCCCTCTGTGCTGGGGAGGAGGCAGCTGTGTACTCAGGGAGTGTGTGGCAGCGTTAATACAGCTGTGATCACCGTCCTCGTTCAAAAACAACATTCATTTAAATGCTGGCGAACTGGAACTGATCTCTGTCGTCCTGCCGTGATACCTGCAATTTTCTAACAAAGGTCTGATCACGCTTTTCATTTTCTGCGCCAAACTCAAGGTTGCATTTTTTTTTTTTTTTTTTAAAATCAGAGCCAAAATTTGATAATGATGCACAGACGCCATTTGAGCAGCTATAAAAGCCCGGAGGGATCTACCTTGTGTGTGGGTCCCAGGGTGCAGGAGTGCAGGTCCACCGCCGCAGTGCTCTCCCTCCGACACATGCGTTGATGATTCCTCTGCTCGGCTGTTCACGCCGGAGATCCGCCGCCGCCTGTCTCGCACAAACACGGGCTCTTGACGGCAAATCAAGAGGTTAAAACTACTGCCTCATGCCTTGTCTGGCCTGCGTGCGAGCGCGCTATTGTGCGCCACCTCCGCTCTTGTCTGGTTCTTTCCATCCAGGAAGCTCTGATCTCTGCTTTTGCCGGTTACCTCAACACACCACGGTGCATTTAAATGCAGTCGGAAAACGAAATAACACCCGAAGCCGTGAATAGCGAGAGCGGCTGGTTGGTGTCACATGAATTTTGGAAAATTCTCTTTCGGCTATGTGACTGATAATTATATTTTTAAACAATATTTTGTCTCCTTTAGGCGTGATATGCTATGCCAAATCCAAAATAAGAAGCATTATGACATTGCACTCTATAAATGTTTTAAAATATTTTTTAAATTACATTTTGCATTTGTCCTTATTTATTATCAATACATATTAAAATAAAACTGTTATCAAATTGTCATTATATTATATATAACATTAAATAATGTAGTAAATAGTTCCGTGCAAAAAAAATCTCCTCGCCATCGAGTTAACAGCGGCGCAAAACACACGTCGTCTCCTAACCTTCGGTAAGTTTCCGAGGTACAGTGAACGCATCTCGACAGTCTGTAAGTATGAAATGACCGTAATATATTTCATATTTTAACGCAAACGCAGCATTGCTTGATATTGCGGGAATAGTCATTTTTCACTATGCGTTTGGCGTTTATTTCAACAACAAGTAGAGATTCCCGATAAACTAATGTTGAATGAATCTAAGACCTAGATTCTGGGAAACTCCGAGTGCAATGTGCGCATGTGCAGAGCCGGGACGCAGCAGCGCTAACAGTATATAGATCGCTGTGCGCGTTCGCCGATTTAAAAACTACTGATTAAAAGACGCAAAACCAAGGCCCTCTTCATTGAGATCTTCATATTACAACACGAACAAAAAAGATCGACTTTTCGCCAGGTGGGTGTTTTCTCCCATGTTTTAAAGTTAAGCTTATTGATATTTAATTACTGCCATCTTAAGGACTGTCAACCTTTTAGACACACACGCAGATTTAAGCCATTTACCTGTAAAGCAGCATTTATCACTTTAGTCTGTATACACCTCCGTATTTCTGTAGTTTATTGTGACCGAGTACGTAAATTCTAAGTACTATTAATCGACCTCTGAATGCCTGGGGGATTTCCTGTATTCACCTAGACGTCATCCAAATCATATGGTTATTTTCTTTTAGATAAATGTTACATATTTTTATCTTGATGGGCATTTTAAATCCTGCTATAATCAGGATTGTTTAATTTTTTAGCCGTATGAAGTTTTATACTAGGAAATATAACACCAAAATCGGCCCAGTAATGAGGAAACAGTGAAATCTTTTCAAACTTTGAGTACATTAATTCAAAATTGAATTTTGTAAGAATTTCCGAGACGGAAACTGAAAATGTTTCCTTTCACACGTGGTAGCTGGTAAAGGATTCAGTGGATCACCCAGATGATGCACCAGGTGGCAGAGAAGTGCTGGAGGTGCGCCTCCCAGCTCTTCTGCTGCCCTCTAGGAGCTTCAGCTGAGGAAAGGATCCCAACGCATCAAGGTACAGCAAAAGATGCTTGATATGATCTGCACTCAGAGGGAGGGAGCGTGCATGTCTCGAGGAGAAATCTGATCTTCTCTCCACTTTACAGCTCAAAACCAGCTAACTGCAGAGGACAGGAATGCACAAGGTGAGCTTTTGTTTGAACACGTGAAGGATTTATTCTTTTTGCTTAAATCTTTAGGTAATTTTCTGACATTTAACAGTCTAAGCTTGTTTTCTACATCAGGAGTTTAACACCTTGGAATTACACCTTCCTCTTCTCAGTCCCCATTCTCTTCTTCCTGTTTTCTCTCAGTTGTGCAGAGAATGCCTCCGACATTTCTGATCCTGAACATCAGCAACTCCAACTTGATCAACTGCATCATAGGAAATAACTCCCACCTCACCACAGAGGCCGAATGTCGGGCTTTAATGCAGACGCCTGAGCCAGAAATGCCTGGTAAATTCAGAATTAAAGACAATGAAATCTAAATCTGGGCATTCGCATCTTTAATTGATTCTCTCATTCTCCTACATTCATCCTCCAAACAGGAGTTATTAAACATTTGTCTCCATGTTCCAGGTGAGGAAAAGAGCAGCTGTGACCAGCAGGGGGCAGCACCCACCTCTCCTCCTGCTCCTTCTCCCCCTCCTCCTCGTCCTTCTCCCCCTCCTCTCCCATTGGTCGATTCTGGCACCATCAGCATCCACCGCTCATGCTGTGTGATCATAGGTGACCACAACAGCATGCACGCTGAAACCTGTGACTGTCACATGTAAAGCTGAGGCGCAACACTACACACTAAAATAGCCATCAAATCACCATTTCAGCCTCAAACCAGCATTATTTATTAAGACCAGGTAGAGAAAAGAATAGGCTAGAATTCTGTTGTGTTGTATTTTTAATTTTTTTCTAATTGTCTTTAAAAAAAAAGCCTCCACGCTGGAGCCCTTCCAGTGTGCATTTGATGAGCAGTACATACATTGATGGGATCCGTATGTGATAAAGGCCTTGCCTTTAGTTTAAATGTATGGCCTATGGTCAGTAACGCTAGACATTTAACTTATTGTTTACATTTTTAAAATCTTTCTGAATAAATGATGAAAAAAATCAGAACTCTGAATCACTGCTAAACTCCTTTTATATTTGTTACTTTATGCTTCTACAAAGAATGTTAAGATTTTCCAAAATGATGAAAACAGAAGGTTTTTTCACTTCTTCCCTTGCTTCTTCTTTTTGCCTTTTTTGGGTTCCTCTTTTTTCCCGTACTTGCCGAGGCCACGGCGGACCATGCAGCCTCTCCACCAGGCCTGCACCTGCAAGGTCAGGTTCCTAGTTGTTAATGTCGTCTGATTATCTTACTAGGACTTTTACGAGGCCATCAGGCAGAACTTCCAGACATCCTGAATCCGCACATTCCTCTTTAGAGGGTCCTGAGTGCTTCTTACCTTGACTGCGATTCTGCCCAGCTCCTCCAGCTGCTGCAGCATCTCCTCCTCCTCCCTGTCCTCGATCACCACCTTCTGCATCTCCACGATCTGATCCAAATTCATCTGCTTATTAAACGTGTGCATCCTAAAGAGCATCAGCTGCTGGCTCAGCACCGCCGGCACCAGGATCTGAACTCACCGCCCTGCTCAGCTCCGACAGCTTGTCGAAGTTCAGGGTTTTTCTGCAGCCCACGTTGTTGAACTCCCGCTCCTTCTCCTGCAGCAGCTGCTTCGCGTCCTGCTCCCACTGCTCCTGCCGCTGCTGCGCCTCCTGACATAGGAGGAGGCGGTGCGGGCCCCAGAGAGCCTTCATCAGCTTCATCTGAGAGAATGACTGCGATAACGAGCGATGTTGCTTCGCTGACCCTGTACAGATTCTTCTGGTAGTTTAGAGCCTCCTCCTGAGCTCTCGTCTCCTTAAGCTGTTTCCTCAGCAGCTGTAATTACATCCGTTTGTTTCAGTCATGGGGACAGATGTGACACTCTTTGCGGTTCAGTGAGAGGATGGGCTGGATGTACCTCCAGCTCGTCCCTCTGGAGCTCCTTGGTCTCCCTCCTGTCCTTTCTTGCCAGCGCCAGACTCTTCCTCTTGTTGTTGATATTCTCCGACAGCTCGTCCAGCTGATGCCACAGTTCTGCGATGGTTTTGTCCATTTCCTGACAGAGAGACAGAACTCTGAAATATCAGTTCTGATTCTGGGTGACGCTTAAGTCTTTAGTTTTTTTATGGGTCTCCTAACCTGCAGTTCCTGCATTTTCTCTTTTAATATCTCTTTTTGCTCCTCCTCCAGTTCTGTGGTTTCCTCGCTGTGGTGAGATAAAACAGGCCTTTTCTCATTTCATTCGCCTTTTTTTGTTTTCTGAAATTATGATAACAGTTTTTCTACACCACCCAAAACTGGATGTTACTTAAACGAAAGGTTTCAACATTGTGCGCGGAATCTGCGCTGAGGGACTGACTCTGGATCTAGACTGAGATTAAAATCTGGCCAAGGACAGGTCCAGTTGCACAAGTATGTTCTTGTCTACTGACCTAGCTTTGTTGTCGGTGCCCTGCTCCTCCAGGTCATCTTCTTGCTGCATGAAATGGAAACCCCGATTCTCCTCCAACTCTGAGAGCAACTGGGAAATCTGCTGCGACAGGTGCTGACTGCAGAGAGCGCAAATCGCACGCTCACTTCATGAAACTGCAGCGGTGTCTGTTCGTCGGTCTGCTCTACCCACCAGTTATCCCTCACTTCGATCAGCCTGGACTTTTCCTGGACACACGCACAAAAGACCACAAACCGAGCGCACGTTCATTGAGATAATGCCCAAGAAGCGCACGAGACCACAAGTCTGACCCACCTCTGCGGCTGCAGGACCTTGAAGCCTGCTGATCTGCACTGAGAGACTGAGTCCCACTAGGTCAAGATCGTCCCTGCAGTCTTCATGTGCAGCCGTCAGTCTGAGTCTCTGCGTTCGGGACAGCGGCGTGCTGGACAGATGATAGAAACGATGTCATGCACATTTTAATGTGGATCATCCTTCAGGCATGGTTAGTGCAGTTTGGGTCCGGATGCTGCGTCAGCATTCCAGACTCTAGCATACTCTTAATTATTCTCAGTGTATAGTTTATATATTGTATCTACCGCGCATTCTTATTTAAAAATAAAGAAAAGGATCGAATGCGTTCAACGTCTGGAGGCAACTCGGTACCTTCTCTCATCCAGGTTAGCTCCTGGTTGCCCAGGACGCCAAACTGATGACCGTTCACGACAGGTGGGCTGGGCTGGCGAGGGAGTGTGGCTGGCGACCTTCGGCTTCTGGTCACTTCCGGCGCGAGCTCCACTGTCAGGCTGCGGCAGAAAAAACAAAAAACAAACCAGTAAACTCAGGAGTTACCCACCTTTCTCTCCCATCTTTGCGTGTGTGCGTGTCCAAGTTAGGGCCGCCGAGCCAAGCAGGACTTTTGCTGTCAATATCTTACCTCGTCACATTCTTCGTTAGTTTCCATAGTTACTGTCTGCGGTTGAAGTTAATGGATACCAGTAAAATTGTTGGCAGTTACTGAACACAGCTGTGATATAATTTGTTTCAAATCAAGGCTCCTTTGAAAATTGAAAGATCAAAGGTCAAAGGGGGAAGGGGCGTAACAAGATAACAAATTGTGTGACCTCGTCGAGGCCTTTCCGATTCCATACTATGGGCCCAAAACAAAATACGATTTCTCGTCGCTGAAACGTTCAAAACTCGTAACACACCCTGAAAATTGAAATATTAAATATCCGATTTCTGAGTAGTGTTAAATTAATAACATACTTGACCAGTGGAATCAGCTATAACCGCCGGACACAGCGCTATCGTTGAGGAAAACGGAAGTTTATGTCACCATAGTAACAGCGCTGGCGGAAACAATTATGAAGAGGAATGAAAAACAGAATTTTTTTTCGTATTATACATTCTATTGAATAAAATAAAACATATAAAGGGACATTTAAGAAAATATTCCATAATAGTTTAAATGAATATTAACATTTAAAGAATGCGATTTGCGCTTAAAAAAATTTATTCTGTTATTTTGGTGTTGTTTTTTTAAGCATTTGTCAGTTAATATTTTCTACTAGAACATTTAAAATAGCTGTAATAATGTATTTCTATGTAGATAATTGCAGAAGAAGGCGCTCAAATAAAAAGTCTGCTGTGTTGTCATGAGCATGTGCTGGACAAATCCTTTAACTATCTAATGATATTTTAGGTTTTTTTTATGATTTACAAAAGCAATTATTGTATCCCTAAAAATAGTTTTTTCAGTTAAATAGTAATTCACTAATTTCTGGCTGCTTGAATTCAATCAAATTTAAATTAATTACATCCTTATTGAAAGGCAAACAATATTTAAATCCTCCAGCAGATGGCAGCTTTTACATTTTTTAAGTGAATCTTTCACCTCTTAAGCTCATCCGCAGTATAGTAAATTAATAATCACAACAGAGATTCAATTGAACATTAAAAAAGCTCACACATTCTAATTTTAAAAATATTACATTAAACAATCTTATTGGTTGCATACACAATTGTTTTTAAGCGTACTACAGATACTATGGTCAGGTAATGTCTTAGGGTTTATTCTTGTACTCATGATTTGTTGCACTCTGCAGTTACAGCGTTTAACGTCCACAGGCTAAAAGGTACAGGCTACACTGTAGTACATGCATGATGCTGTCACACTGTGAGATCTCTGGTGTGGTCCATTGTTCCCCTGACCTGTACTCTCCAGCGCAGGTCATCCCCCAGACACAGAGATCTACAGCAGAGCACAGAGGCAACACCGATCAGGCAGCTGATCGACCAACAAATCAGCAGAAAACAACGCTGCAGTAGACGGCTGTTCAACGTACCATCACAACACTTCTTAAGGCAGACACATCTTAGATAGGAGGATGAGGAATAAAGCAACAATGAGGCTCAATGTTGGAGCGTTACAATAAAGGCGTTTAACACAAGAAATGTTTTAAATGACAAGGTAGTATGTTGTTCTTTCCTGCCTGTACAGCAAACACATGAATGCTTATCTTCTACAAAAGCAAAACATTACAGTATGATTAATCATTTCAGAGCAAATCTTAAGTTGCTGTAAAGAAAAATACATTTTTTTATGTAAAATGCAAAAAATATGCAGATCTTCTGTAAATTATTACAAAAAAAACCCCCTACACACTGTACTGTAATAACTATGAGTTTATTCTTTCATTCTCACCTTTAAAGGGCATCATGGGAGATGACGTCACATGATCACATCAGCCCGGCTATACAGAATCAGCCCGAGTTAATCAAATCTGCTCAAATCACACCCACACCTCTACAATAAAATACTGCTAAATGAATTGCTCACTTAACTGTTACAGTAATTTTAGATTATCATAATGAACTGATCTCTTTTGTCAAAATAGAGATTAAAATTCATTTTGTTTGGCACAACATCAGGGGGAAAAGGAACAGATCGCAGGTCTTCTAATGTAAAAATCACAGACATGGCTGCATGTGAAGACTTTCCTTCTGTTCAAGATAAACAGAAGAAAGATCTGCAGCAGACCTCACCGACAGTCGTCAGAAAATAAACCTGCACATTAAACGTCATTGAACAATCATTTACTGCATATGTGTAAAAAAAAAAAAAAAAAAAAAAAACAGCAGCCGTAAAAACTGCACCGCTTAATTTCCCACCTTTTTTTGTAAATCTCGACAGCCCCCGCGGCTCCTGTGCCAGAGTCTGAGGGGGCCGAAGACACATTTTTGTGCTTGTTGCCTCAAGTGCGAGTTGATCTGGAGCAAAGTTTTGTGCCGTCAGAGAGGAGGGAGGTGGTCCCTCCGTCTCATTACTCAGACCATTGTGAATATTATCTAAAAATGGATGGTGAGAGTCCCAAAAGTGAGGCTGAAGGAGGAAGCAGCACCTACTCTCACTTGGTGGAGGACTTGAGCCAAACTGACCCCAAATTTGCATCAGATTCACCCCAGATAATCCACCACAGCCTCAGCTCCATGGATTGTTTACTTTTCTTTCATCTGCACCTCCACAAATATGTGTGTGTATAATTACATAGTGTCTTACATTTTGCACATTTTATTGGTTGTAAAAATATAAACATGGTGTTGTATTTCTGATAATAACGGACCAGATTTGTACAGGAAGTTCCTGTTTGGCATGACCTGCTCAGTGCCAGTGCAGACTGATGTGACGATCATCCCTAACGAGCATCTCTGATGGCGAATACGTTGTCAACATGGTTGCTGTCATATTCAGTCCATTATTTTTCTTATTCAAAGGTTCTGATAAATGTGGCCGTTTGCTTCCATAAACCTGACTGACACACTCATCACCGGCACAGCATGGCAGCACGCACACATCAGGGTTCAGCGGCTTCGCTTTGGTAGCACGGGAGTGAGAGGCACGTCGTCCGTCTTCACGTGGCCACAGATGAACGATTTTCGACGATATGAGTATAAACAGGCAGATCTTCACCTTCGGCAGGTGAGGGCCACTCGTACAGCGAGTCTCACTGTTTGTGCCGTTTGAGCTGGAAGCAGCAGGAGGAAGGTCGTCAGCTCTAGATCTCCTTGATCGTCCGTTCAGAGGGCCGGTACTCCTCCCTCCCTTTAGAGGAAGACAGGTAGAAGGACTGGGTCTTGCGTTTTAGGCGAGCGCGTTTGTTGGCCAGCGACAGGCTGTGCTTGCTGGAGGCGATGATATCAGTGATAAACTTCTTGCAGTCCACACACACCTCCATGCTGGCCCAGTCTTCCGTCAGCTCGGGAGGAAGCTCCAGTTCATCGTGAGATTTGAGGGAGCCATGTTTTGATAATCTACAGGGAACAAAGGAGATTATAACGTGTCTTTCTGCATTCTGCGCAGCATTAAAAGAGCACCAGCACTGGACACGCTTTGCTCAGCTGCTCCACAAAACACACCTGGCAAGTCTGCATGACAGCTAGTAAAGCTTTACTGTAATAATATTGTATTTTGACAGAATTAGCCGCTGTGGTTGCTGCTCTTACTTGGACATGGTCTTCTGAAGGCCACGGCGCTGTTGGCTCGTGGAGGATTTCTCAGACTTAGCAGCACCTGCAGATCCAGAGGCTTTTCCGGTTGCTTTAGGTGCTCCTGTTTTCGCTCCTTTCAAAGCGCTCGGCTCAGCGGGACCTACGATTCCCGACAGCCCTGAGCCTCCAGCCGAAGAGAGCGCCTGCCCGACGGCAGCCATGGTGCTGAGCCTGTCCCTGGGCAGAGTGTTGGTCGAGCCAATGGAGTAGATAGGCAAGCTGGAATAAGGTTTAGACGGCAGCCGCATCTGGGAGACAGGACAGAAGAACCAGAATGTTGAAAGAGGAAAAGAATTAAGAAGAGGATCACCACTGGACACATAACCTAGCTGGAACAAGATCTGGAAAAAAAGACTAACTAACACACCTTTTTGCAGCACTGTGAACACACAGGCCTGTACGGGAAAAGGGAGGGACAACAGGAAGTGGAGTGAGACTGTTTCCATAATTGTTTGCATCTTTAAAGGTTGACAATGAGATGTTTTACTTTTTGCAGAACTGGCAGATATAGGACCAGGTGAACAGGGAAAAGCGTTTGGTTCGGCAACAGAAGCAAAGCTGCAGTAAAAACAAAAAAAAAAAAGCATAAATTTCAGGTTAAAGAAAACAGTTTAAATGCTGCTGCAAACCCACGTGGCATCAAAATTACCTTTCCCTTCTTCATAGCGTTATAGACGTCTTTGTACTGCTGAAACTTCTCCAGCTCCGCCTTCACCAGCACCTGCCTGATGTGCATCACCTCCTCCACAGTCAGGGACAGACACTCCACCGGGAAACAGAACTCCTCCTGCACCAACACACAGGTTCATCTGACACCGCTCTCCTTTTATCTGGCGAGGACACGCAGCTGCTGGAGGCCTGTCCCGCTCACCAGTGACTTCGAGCTCTGTCTGGTGGGCGGCTGGAACTGGCGGACGTTGGTCGGGGTTTCTTTCTCGATGGAGTGCCTCCTCTGAGGGGTCTGACGCCGCTCTGGCTGGGGCGTCGAGGAAATGGGCAAGAACATGGGAGGAGCTGGTGTTCGGGACAAAGAATAAGAACTTCATTAGAAGGACCTTTCGTGGCAATAAATGTTTAGAATTAAAACATTGTTTTATCGATATAGTCTCCAGTATAAGATAAATGCTTATCGTTCAGGCTCATTTTTAAGGCGTTTTCTTTCTTGTAGCTTTAAATTAATTCTATAATTGTCCCACATTGCAGTGGAACTGTATATACACACTTTTCTTCCCCACTGCAGACTCTGGGGATGTATCATCCATCAACGATGTCGCCACGCTGGAGCTGCTGGCTGATGTGCGTCCAACAATCTCATCCTGGATTACAAGCACAAACACTTTGACCACTCAGTTTGGGTAATAAGTTAAAAAAAAAACCCTTCCCAAACGCTCAAACTTGGACTGACGTCAGAGTCGGAGCTGTCCAGCTCGGCCAGGCTGGGAGCTTTCAGGAGCTTCTTCCTCTGAGGGACGGACTGAGATCCGGACGGTTCCACCAGCGACGCCACGTTAGCCAGAGAAAGAGTGCTGGACGTCCTCCTGCCCATGTAGGGACTGAAGTCATCTGCACAGACCCACATAACAAAGAACATCAGTCAGGCAACGGAGGAGAAAAACTCAAGATGGATCTCAACTATCTCCTCATATGACCTGTTGCATTCATCTGTTTCTCTCAAGTATTGTTTTTTTAAGTCCTCAAAAAGAGGAAGCAACTTTCCAAACCCAATTTGATGTGATTTCAAAGATTGTGTGCATATAAAGAGAATTGAGATCCACCTTTATGTTGCAGAAGGATGAGGTGGGGTGAGTTAAGCTGGTCTGAGGGGAGGCAGCCTGGTGTTACACAGAGCATGGACGCCTGATGAAACTTTCCACAATAGAACTCTTGGAAATTACATTTTCTCTGCATACACCTTATGTGATACCACTTTAGCCGGTCTGACTTTCTAAAAGCTCAAATTCCAACTGAGTGAAGCTGGTGCACTAGAGTTTGTGAAGAGGGTTTAGAGAGGGGGTGGGGAAAGTGCTGGAAGTGACAGATAACAGCAGAGTTTCCCTTCTTCTTTCCTGGTCTGAATTCAGTATGCAAATATTCCAAAACAGGATATATTAGTCCACAGCCAGGAAGCAGACAAGCAGGACTGTGAAGTTATGGGTCACCAAGGCCCTCCAAGGCAGGGCAGCTCATACTTTACCTGCTCCGGTGCGGAACAAATCTTGCGGCATACTGCGAGTAAAACCAAAACCTGGAAGGGGACACCTCCTTTATTAGGGTCACAGGAGTCCATCATTTATCTGGTTATCCCCCTCCCCACTTTTTAGATAAGCTGACATCATAAAAACCCACGTAAAGATTTCATTCTTCATATTTCTGATTAAAACTGTTGCTTAATGTGCAAGTATGTCTACTGTGGACCTTCATGTCTGCACACATACGAACCCACAGACTTCCTGAAGCATGAATGGATGAGTGTGAGGCAGTTAATGAGGTGAACAGACACGAGCTTCTGCAGGAGGAACCGGAGATTGATTGTCCGCTCAGCAGAATTCACTTTTATCGAAAGTGTAATTTGGCTCTTCAGTGTATCTGAAGCAGATCAGCCTCCGCTCTGATCCATCTGCACACTGATTCAGTTCTGCAAAGTCACTGAGGTGACTGAAAGACTCTTTTGTTGGAGGCTGAGGATTCTTGAAGGCAGAGGAGGCAAAAACTCTGAGTTTCTACTCGTGGTGGAATTGCTGATTGCACCCAGTTATCACTGCCAGTAAGAAAACAGCACAATTTGATACTTCCTCAGTTCTCCTGAGTAGCCTGCGGGTTGAGGGAAATAGCAATAAAATGAATGTCGCGCGTAACCCTCCGTGTTCTGACGTTTTTTTTCCATTTACTCTTTTTTGTTTCTGTATATTTATGGCCTGCTATGATTTCCACTGACTTCCCAGTAGGTCAGTCAACCTTTAACGGTCTCCTCCAACTAGACCGGTGTGTCACATCACGCCGACCAGCAACCACGAAAGCAGAGCGTTTGAATGAATGATCAATGGATGGGTGGCGAGCGGACGACAACGAGGAGGAGCGCGTTAAAAAATAAGGTAAGAGAAGTCAGGAAAGCAGCGGGGGTGCACTTTACCTGACGCGTCAAAACTGAAAGACATGCTAAGTGGGCGGAATACTGCAACGAGAAACAGCCATGACGGTTATCGACTGACATTCAGAGGTTAATCAGACGTTTTTTTTTCAGACAGTAAATGTGCTGCTTGTACTGGGCAGCTCATGCAGGCGTGTGGCATACACATTACAGCGGTTTCAAACATTGTAGCGTTTAAAAATAAGCTTTCTAATCATCCACAGCAAGAGGTGAGATATAAGCGTCACTTGGTAGCATCACGTCTGGTAGTATCACCACAACTGGGAGCATTTTTGATTCATGTCCATCTGCCACTCTGAGCTTTTAAATTATAATGTTGCAAAGTGCAAATGTGGAATTTAAAGTGTGGCTTTAACAAGTGCATGTGCGTGCGGGTCTGTGTGTGTGTGTGTGGGTGTGTGTGTGTTCGTACCCAGCTTTGCCCTGCGCACCTCGCCCGGCGACACGGGCCTCAGCTTCCTCTCAGCTTTGATTTCCTCCAGGATGCGTTCGTGCAGCGTGGGAGGAGGCTGCGTCTGCGGCTTCAGTTTACGAGCAGACACCTGCGGCGGGCCGGCCGTGGGTCACGTGCAGAGCGCAGCAGAATAAGCAGAGCGCAGGTCAATTAGTGACACGAGCAACGAGCAGCAGATGGACGGGACGGCACCTGTGGCGCCTGTTGTCAGATTTATATCCACAGACGAGGTAAAACGTTTTGCCCGACAGTTTCTTCTCTAAAAAGGGAACCTTACAGGGTTGAGTGGTGGTCTTGACCGGATGAAGTCCAGGATAACTTCGTGGGCACTCTTCTTCAGCCTGGGTGGGATGTCTCCATTCACCTGAACAACATTTTAATGACTTAATTACTGACATAACTCTATGTTACATCATTCGGACTAGACTGGATACATTCAATACATCATTTCTATGTATCAATTCAACAATAAAAGATGGAATTTCTACAGTTGCCGTCATTAGAAAATGGAAAAAAAATGCCAAAACAGTCTTTGATGTTGAAAAGTTAAAAATAGACGGGTTAGATCAAAGTCAGACATAAAAGACACAATATGAAAGACTGAAACTCTAGTCCCATCATCCTAAGATGAATAAATCCTCAGAAATATACTCATCTACTTTGACTATTTTGATTTTGTCAATCAGGCAGTCGTCAACAAAAGACACTGAGAAGAAAACAGTGAAGAAAAAAACAGAGGACATGGACAACATAGAAGAGAAAATGGTACGAGAGAAGCCATTTGATGAACAGTTTATTAAGAGGGAGATGAAGACCATACAGGAGGAGAAGAAAGAGCTGCTGAGGTCAGTGACCGAGCTTCAACATGAAGTCAGTCAGCTGAAAGGACGGCTGGCTGAAAAAGAAGAGCTGATGAGCAGGACGGTGAAAAGACGCCGGATGAGGACAGTGGCTCATGTGGAAACCTTGGCCCTGCTGAGCAGCACCAAGGCTGACCTCAAAGAGAGCTACCAGAGGTGCGCTGCTCTGGAGGAGAAGCTGGTGGGAGAAACCGAGGACAGCCACCAGAGTCTGGAGTGTGGAGACCACTTCAGAGGACGACAGTCAGAACAGGAAGTGGAGACATTTAACAAAGAGAAGTCCAAAAAAGAAGACGCTCTGAAACTGCAGCTCTTGGAAAAAGAGCAGCAGATGGAAGAGCAGATGAGGCAGAGGCTCATTACCATGAAGGAAGACTTCCAGGAGAAGCTCTTGGAGGAGAGGGAAAGGAACAAACAAGAGCAGAGCGAGAGAGAGGAGAGGCTGAGACGGCAGCTTGAAGAAAAAGACGACACTTTTAAGAAGCAGCTGTCCATGCTCTGTGAGCACTGGGAGACCAGGGTTCAGCACTGGAACAAACACCAGTCAGAGCTGCAGGAGAAACTCCAGGAACAAGAGAACCTCCGAAAACAGCAAGAGGAGGAGAGCAAGCAGGAATCTGAGCACCTCCGAGAGGAAATCCAGCAGCTTCAGGTGAGCAGCCGCAGACGTGTTTGCGCTCTTCTGTTTCCTTTGGTCCTTTAGTCAGAAGACGTTAAATGTCCAGATGTGAAAACTAAAACTATTTTCTCTTTCCAGCAGTTTTTCAATGATGAAAAGAAGGAGAAGAACAAAGGCTTCTGGAGGTGGATCCAAAAATTGTGGAAAAAGTGAAGTCTGTCCTCCAAGCATCTACTTGCTTCCTCTTCCATCTGACTTCCTCCACTCCAGCCCTGTTATATTTTAACATTTCATTGTTAAATATGTATTTATATTAAAAAAAAAAGCCCCATTTGTCGTTGCCCTTCAGTCCAGTGATGTAACTGTGATCACCAATAAAGTTTTTATTATGTGAACCGCTGTAACGTTACCCTGCCTGTCTCAAACTTCCAGTTTGACATATTAATTCCATCAAATTTGATATCACAAAAAAGTCACTGACCATGACTTTTCGCAGTTTGTAGCGTTTGGATCTGATGTCGTCCATCAGCATCTCGTAGGGGGTGAGCTGGTACTCGATTGGCAGAGGATTGTACTGACGCTCCTGCACCTTCTTCAGCTTGACTCCTTCCCGCAGGTCCCTCATCACCTGAACCCAGCACCGAGCCTGATGGTGGGGGGGGGGGGGGGCAAAGTGCATGAGGAATCTGTGCACACTGCGATCTAAATGGTATGACTCCACGGTGGTCTAGAGACCTACCCAGTCAGCATTCTGCAGCTCATTCAGGTCTCGGCCAGGCTCCTCTGACGACTCTTCCTCCATCTTACGGAGGTTCTGGTGAGGGAGGGAGAGATGGGCCTTCGATATTATGGTCAGAAAGACAGTAGCAGGAAGTGAAGGAGCTAAAGAGTGAAGGATGAAGAGTTTTAACAAGATTATATCTACTTCAAAGTGTTCTAGCCTGTTTCTCCAGCAGGAGCAGCATCTGTTCGACATGCATCCAACACTGGAGAAAGGATAGAAGAAGATCACTTCCTGTGTTTGATTTGAAGGGTCGCTAACGGCAACAGCTGAGCATAAAACCCTTTTTTGTCTGAAGTGAGTGTTTTGTTAAGATCCCATTATATATGTAACAAGTAATAAAGAGCGAAGCCTCAAGTCTACGGCGGTGAGCGGTCGGCGTCCATCCTGGCCTCCGCGTGAACCTGAACCTGCACAGCATGAGGTCGTTAGCGTGTTGCAAAACACTGACAGTCTGACTGACGGCTTCTCGGGGGGGAAAGGAGGGTGCAAATGTGTTCCACGCAGCTCCTCTCAACAACGTCAGAGTGGGATTATACTGTCAGATTTATTTTACTTCTCACTGTGTTCTTTTAATTCCAGAATACCCTTAAAAGAACAATTGAATCAAAAGAACGGCATTAAAACACGCATGACGGAGCCAAAGACAGACGAGCCAGTTGTGATGTTTAAACACACTCTGAACAAGAGCATCGTTCCTTTAAAGCTATAAAAGAACTGATAATGCATAGACGATTGTACGTTATCTGTCATTCATTTGGCTCAATTTGAGCTTGGATGCAGGTTTAAATTGCAACTGAAACTGTAACTGCAATAGTAACCTTGGCTTTGGAAAGAGTCATGTCTTTGTTTTTCAGGTTAAAAGTGTTGTCGTCCATCACATGTCCTCTTTTTTAGCCTTTTCTGCCCTGCAGTGAGTCCTCTCTGCTAACAGAGAGTTACGCAACATCTCTATTCATTCAGACACATTACACACACTGAAAGGGCATCAGCAGCATCAGTGCATACCAGGAAGGAACCCTGTGGTCTCTCTCTCACACACACACACACACACACACACACTCTCTCTCTCTCCTCGTGGAAATATTCCAAGTCACAGCTGAGCTTCAGAATTTTGCCTAAAAACACCAAAACATTCCCGCTTTTTCAAGCTCACAGCTCCGACAGTGACTGATCATGTTTAAGCTATTGAGTGTGAATTTCATTTTTTTTTTTTTTTTTAATTCTTAACGTACTTTTACCTGATTGAAAATTTGCATTTTTACGCTTCTGAACACACACAAAATTAGTTTTCTCATGAGAAGTGCAGCAGTTACTGCAGCCTCCTGCTCAACGCCGCCCACATGACCAGCACCAGTAGGGCAGAATTAATCCTTTGTGGTATGTAGACAAGTCGAAAACACAAGACGACCTCACAACAAGGAGACCCCGGAGGGCTTGCGTATCGTGTCATGAGTATCAGCTGTGAGAGCCTGGAAGTCAGAGCTCTTGGCAGCGTCTGGACTACAGCCGGGACCAAGTGTGACCTCATTAAATATGGAATATTCAGCAGGTAAATAGCCGGTACGCGACTGGGGTCGGTTTAATCATGAACACAGTTTGAGGGGTTGTGTCCACTGACGATTATATTCACGGTGGAGACGAGGAACCCACCTCTTTAGCACTCTTGATCTTCTCCAGGAAGGTGTGCAGCTCCCTGGTTTCGGTGTACAGAGCCCGACACACGGCCTGGTAGTGACTGGAGGCGTCCGACAGTGCAGGCAGATGAGCCGTGCACAGCTGCAAGACAGCACAGACACTTTGAATACACACCCTGTACGGATAACACAGATGAGATTTTCACTAACGGCCTTTACAATTTGGGTTTTTACATTCATATTTGACCATTATTTTATCTCATTCACGCTCTGAAGGTGCTGAAATGTGTGTATCCAGTGGAAATGAATGCTTTCTAGCTTTGTTAAGTACACAAATGTGCGTTATCGGCGCATCCGTGTGACCTCAGTCAGCCTACAGTAGCGTAAAAGGTAAAGTAAAGGAACAGTGGTGAACAACATCCTTGGATGAGAATGGTGGCTGACAGCTAGCTTCCACTCTGAGTGTGTGTGTGTATGTGTGTGTGTTATGTAAATGATGTGATTCCACATGAGGGCTGACAGTCCGATGCACTAGACAACATTGATACCAGAAAAGATGCAGAACGCAGCCTTGTACTTGCTCAGGAAAACACAGAAGTGTAGTTATTTTAAAATCACGTAACAGCATCTTTGCGTACTTCTCGAGATTAGCAGCTTGGTTGGGAGTGAGGCCGAAATATCGGTGCTTTCGGCTTCCAGCACGTTCATGCGCTGACTGCAAGACTAACGCGTCAGGGCTTGTTCCCTTAAAAAATCTTAGCTTGCTTCAGTGTGGCTACTAAAAAAGAACAGAGAGCCACGGTGAGGTACCTGCAGGATGTCTCTGTAGCCGCTGGCGATGCTGTCAGAGTCCTCCTCCATCTCCTCCTCCTCCTCTGTGGCCTCGTAGCCTTCATCGGGGCAGGCGTCCTTCTCAGCCTCGACCATGTTGGTCATGAAGGCGATGAGCTCCTCCAGAGGTGCGCTGAGCTCCCGCTCCTCGTTCTCCTTCAGCCCGTAATCCAGAGCCTTGTAGATCATGATCCCCAGAGACTCGATCACCTGGATGAGCACCGAGACGTTTCCTCAGCTCTAAAAAGTCTTCATCTTCTCCGTTTGTTGCCTGAAAACCAGTATGGTTTTGTGTCTTTGTTATGTAAAGTGATCCTCTTTGTTGAACAGATGTAATGTGCCTGACCTCCCGGCTCGACCTCAAAGGGAAGAACTCCCTCCATCGCTCGCAAACATGCTGACTGAGAGGCTTTGACAGATTACCGATCTTGTGATTAACTGACACAGAGGAAAACGGCCTCATTGCTGTACTCCTCACACGGCTTCCTGCGGGCCTTTTAAAGGAGCCACCTTAGAGTTCAGCTGCGTTCTGACCACCGATGTGAAACAAAGATGGAGGGGGCGTTAAGACATCTTCCTACTGCACAAATCTAGTCAGGGGACCTCTGGGTGTGGCCAGAGTCACCGCCTTGGAAATACTATATATGATGTTCCAGATTTTTCAGAGCCGTAATTTACTACACCATTAATTAGAGCGCAACAGGATTTCACTTTATAACTGCGTCCGCTTCATACACTTGAGGATGCAGCTGGGAAACAGATCCATTTTATTCACCCTCATTGGCTGGAGGCACTCTGGATCATGAAAGGAAGTCCTACGCACGGCACCATTAACAGATTCACCGTGCTATAAAAATAAACAAATTTAAGACATTTTCGTATCGGCTGAAAATGTACCACTGATGAAAATATAAATATATAAACCCCCATCGTATCATTTTGGCTTTGTTGTTTGCTAGATGCGGCGCTGCCAAAGCTAAAACAAAAAACAAGTGGGGGAGCGAGAAGTCACACTGGGATTATTCTGCAGCCCTGAACACTGAGACAGGAGTGATGGGACTGTTCCAGGAGCGGAAGCCAGACAGCACAGAAACCACCGAGTGGGGGTGGGGGTGGGGGTGGGGGGCTGAAACCCCGCAGAAAATCACTGATCAAAGCGCGGAAAAAGAGGCGGTGAACAATACCGCTGTGGTCGCTGAACACGTCCGAGAGGTCGAGGAGGGAGGAGACAGGTGAGACGGGAAATGGAGATCGAGAGTGGGAGGGGTCATATGAGAGATCCACCCACCCACCCTCCCCCATAACAACATAAGAGCCGAGGTTCCTGCGGTGGGGAATGGCTGAATGCCACCTCTTTGTCTGAACCACAGTAACTCTGCAGTGGATACACGACACCGTGCAGACAGACAGGCAGACAGGCAGGCAGACAGGCAGGTTCATGAATTGGTGGCTGACTTTAGCAGACTGCATGCTAACATCCTCCACTTTACCTCACTGATGACTGGTTTTCTACTCTGACCTCAGAGCTCAGATGGAGGGGCCAAGCATGCACTTGGACAGAGGGATCAGACCTAACCCAGATCATTTCTGAGGCTGCTCGGGAGCCTTTCGTTCACGTGTAGACTGAAAACAGGAGAATTAACACTGCCGTACCTACAGAGAGCCGCCGAGTAAGACCGACTTCTACAACCGCGTCAGTCGCTGGAGTTGTGATGCACAGATAATGTGTGCCAGCGCTCACTATCCGTGCTTTCCTGCTCATCTAGCTTTAAGCGAATTCCTACTGTACACGAGCAGAATGCCTCTGCAGGATTTAACGCTGTCAAGCATCAAAAAGCCGCAACAACTTACCAGTTTTTGACAGTGGGTTTGTATTGTGAGAACTCATTTCTAGTGCAAAGCTGCTTAGCGTGGATTTGTCTATAGAGTTTCACGTTCTGTGCCTCCACTGCGTTCAGTCCATCTGTTATCACAGCCATGGCACACAGCAGTGCAGTTCCAGAACCCTCTGAGGCAAGCACTGCCTGCAAACAGTGCAGAACTACATGAAATGTTAATATCATTGGTGTAATTATCACTGTTGCAGACACATGTGCCTGCAAGGATCAACCACAGAGTATTACTCTAGCACCAAAACAGAAGAGCTCGTCCTTCCTCATCTCATTCCCACATCAATTATTCCATCAAGTCACAGCTGATGCCAGCTTAGCAACCATTTGTGAGTTTGGAGGACTCGACGCTGTGATGAAGGCAAGCTTTCCAACCACTCAGGGGAGGCAGCTGACAGAGGATGGCTGAAGACGGGGGGGAGATGCACAGTGGGAAATGGCAGGTGGGTGGGATGCAGGCTTTACATTCAAAAGACATCCGGAGCCATTTTAATCAAACTAAAAAGCAAAGATGGGTTCCAAGCTGGGAATCTGAGGGGAAATGTGCTAATTATCAAGGTAGTTAGAAGATTCTAGACCGACAAAAAAAGACGGTGAGTGCTGGTTTGTTTAGAGGAGAGCCAAGATTTGCTGCTGTTTTGTTCCTGCGGCTTGGATTCCGTACAAAGGTAAATGCAGTACGTCCGCAGAGTACAAATCTCTCCAAGCATGTGATTAGGAAACATACAAAGTAAAGCAGATTTACAGTGTGGATACTCACCTCTGTTGTTGTGCAAGGGCTGTATTTACCTGCAGGGAAACAGGAAAGCACCAGTGAGATACACAGCAGACGTGAGCACCAAGCAGCTTCTACATCTACACCGTCCTCGGTCCTCGGCTCAATCACTTTTCACTGCGATCTTCAGGGCGAAAACTGTGTCGAGTATCCAAAATGTCACCCTAAATGTCACACTGCAACAGTCATGTACAACCAGCCCGTAAGGAAATTTAAAATAGAGCTAATGAAAGGCTGCAGGCTTACATTAGCACAGAAAAAGTCAGAGGTGATAAAGTGGTAAAGTATAGATCCCTTCAAATTTGTGAGGACTCACAAAAACATCTCCGAGTCTAAGGAGTTTATGGACTGGCTGCACGTTAGATTGACATCTTGGTTTTTACCGTCAAACCCAGCTAAGAAACTGGGCCAGTCTTAAGAAAAGTGCTGTTTCATTTCCTGCCGCTGTAGTACGCTCAGAACCATGTGACCAATGATGACAAAACCCCGTGATTGTGTTCCCTTGAGAAAAGATCCCCCAGCTTTTCCCTCATCAAGAAACATCCTGTAAACAGACAAACAGCCCTTTTTTTGTACTGTAACTCGCAGTGACGCAGCGCCGGGACAGCTGTGACATCATGAACGCGTCAGAAGACTTCTGCAACTTCACCTTTGACAAGAATTGAAACTGGAGCCATCCAGAGGAAAACATGCGCTGTGCGTCATCGTGGCTGGAACTTTCCCTGAGGGATAATAGTTTCTCGACGTTTTAAAACAAAACAAACATGCACAATGTTGACGTCTTTCTCTTCTGGATTCTCAAAAATGGAGCCCATGCCTTGTTGAACCCGTCTGTTAGACCAAATACGTGCCAATAATGGGCACTCGGCGTTGCTCCAACCGCTGACGTGAGATGTGTGTTAAACTTGCATCAGGATAGATTCGCAAAATATTTTACAGTCCTGCTGGTTTGACACCTTTGATGAATAAATATTACAGCAGCGTTTGAAAGTAAATGGTGGCGTTTCCATTGTGCAACATCTTATTTCTTTGCTTTGAGACGCTTCAGAAGTTGCCTTCACAGCTTCTCGTGTTTGCCATCATCACTGTTGAGGGACTTTTCATCCACCTGCTTCCTTCAAGGGTCACATGACCAGGAATACGCCTGAGGGGACTTTGTCTATCAACTCTGTGTTAATTCATGTTCTTTAATTTATCGGACATCCTTCAGCATCTGTGAAAAACTTCAAATTAAACACAAATAAATAAACATATGCAAAGACAAAGCAAAGACGTCCCTCCCTGCAGTTGCTTCCATGCTCCTAAAAATATCCCTCATACTCAGCATAATAGACCTACAGGCCACAGCATCATCATCATCTTCATCCCCATCATCGCAGCTGTGTCTCTCAGAATTGCTCAGGAAACTTGATTACGGTGAAGGTATTAAATCAAAATCCATAACACTGACTCAGCACGGTCCTGGGCTGCGTGTCCAGCGCGTCCCTGGGGCCTCATCCTCTCTTCCATTACAGGCGAGGATGGAGGGGCTGAGAACGTCTGCGTTAAGCGTGTTTTGAGTGTGTTTTCACACTCATACTCACACTCACAAGTGTGAATGCACACGGCCAGCAGAAACTCGTCCTGATCTACATCTGTAATCATGCCTCCATCAGACCGCTGATCTGATAAGGTCAACATGATGTGCGCACGTGCCCTCAGGGAACGTATAATCAGTCCATCTGGAGAACCATGAGACTGGGAGCAGTGGGGTGGGGGTGGGGGGGTCATCACTGGTATTCTATTCTTTACTGGTGGGGTCAAGTATGATGAAGCTATGTCACTATGTTACAACCTGGTGCAAATGAAGCTCGTGGCCATTAGGTTTAAATAAATACTCTTAAAATAAGGCCTCGTAGTCTCTTTGGAATCTGTCTTTAACCGCGCCTGAAGACCATAACAACACCTCAGCTCCGTTCCTGCAAATGGCCTCGATTCCTGCATGGCTTAAGACGCACTCCTTCATCAATAATGTTTTACCTTCACGGTCCTGGTGTTCCAACCTCACAGAGCCGTCTTTCTGTATCCAGACATCCCCCGGCCCGGAGATCCTCCTGGGAAGCGCCGCCGAGGACGCGCCGGTGGTGGCCGGGGAGGAGCTCCTCCTGCCCCGCTGTTCCTTCGCCAGCGTCCGGCAGCACTGGTAACACACCGCCCAAGCCTGCTCCTCGTTGATGGGCTGACTGTAAAGCCTCAGGATGTCCTCCAACGAGAGGCAGTCCTCGGTGGCATCGCTCGGTGGATTCATCGTAATGTGGCGCCGCTGCTCATCCCGGTGAGCGGCCGCAGCCGCATCAGTCAGCGCCGCTTGGTCCCCGCGGCGGCTCTCGGCCATCCTTTCATTATCTCAGCGCAGGAGGCCCGATGAAGAGAACAGGTCCAAGGCCGGAGAACCTGGAGGCATGGGTGCTTCTCTCTGCTCCGACAGGGGCGGCGGCAGCGGGGCCGATTCCCCGCAAGATTCACGGTTCGACGGCGGTCATGAGACGGCGCTGCTGATTACTGCCTTCTTTTCCGTGCGTGAGCGTGTGTGGGTCTCACATCAGCACCGAGCAATCCACACTCGCTCCTTTATCACATGACTCATGACACACACACACACACACACACACACACACACACACACAATAACGAACAGTTCATGTCAATTGCATATTTCAGATGTCACACTGCTATAACGCATACGTAATATACATCATATAAAACTAGATAGATAGATAGATAGATAGATAGATAGATATTTCCCTGAAATGGTCCGTGGGCTCTCCACGTGATATTTATCATCACAAAGTTTCATGCTGGGGAAGCTGGATTCCGTCTTTAGGCTGCCTGAATGTCTCCTCTTAATTTCCTCATTCATCTGTGCCAACCTGTTATTTACCATTTTAACAAAATATAAAAGACAAAGATGTATTTATACATTATTTGTCCATCAATCATATTTACTGAATCAATGGATTACACAATACTTAGATCTTGTTTGACAGCAAATATACACAACATGAGACCACACGCTCATATAAAACAAGTCACAGAAGATGCAGTAGTGGATACACACCAGAACTTATGGAATGACACAGTGAATGTACAAGTCTCTGGCATGATTCATTTATCCGTAGCCGTCTGTTGCTCCTAAAGGAAACAATTACAATAAATCTGTAAACAAGGGCGATCATTTGTACTGCCTTAGTTGTAAAAGTGGTATACAGTAAGCAGTAAGTGGTACACAGCAAGCATTTTCACCACGAGCAATGAACATGCAGCGCTGCTGGAAAGCAACAGAGAAAGAAAGTGACAAGAGGACGCTTGTACCAGGAAAACTCCACTGATTCAACACGCAGGTAAAACACAGAATAAATTAAACTTTCAAGTCCAACAAGTTGCATTCGATCTTGTAGTAGACATAGGGGTAATATTCCTGCTGGTTCAGGTTCAGGCCTGGGATGTCCATTGCAGACTGTAAAAGAAAAAACATCTTCTGTTCAGTAACTGTAGACTCTCTTCTTGAGACTAATGTCACACATTTAATGCACTGTGAAGACCCTAAAACATTATTTGTTCTTAGGTCTCAGACAAACTGTAAGCTATGAGCTAGTATTTCCAAATAAACCACAATAAAATTAAAGCAATAAACTTAGCGTTTGTGTAGCTGCTGCTATAAACACAAGAGGGAGTCAAAAGATTGGAAAACATACTTAGAACAACCATGAAAACAAAAATTGGTATAACATACTGATATTAAATAAAAGAAGAATCGTCTGCTGTAAAATGTTTAGTCAATACTCCAGAAAATGATGAGAGTACTTACATCAATAATGGCTGCTGCGCTGCTGTCCAGGTGTTTGTACAGGTCGTTCAGCACCTCCCTCAGCCTCTTCATGGTCTTCTTGTTTGGTTGCAGGAGCATGGCCTGGAAGTTCACTGGCAGCCCATATCTGAATGAGAACAAATAACAGTCTTTCAAAAAGCTGCAAGGGAGTGAGCTTATGGATGGTTACAGGAAACAGCTGAGTGATCTGGAGACTGCACCTTAAAACAGATTCCACAAAAACCCGCAGGGCTTTGATATGGATCCAGGCGATGAAGGCTTCACTGAAGTTCACTTTGAGCCATCGAACAAGTGGACCCTGCAAAAATAAGTACAATGACATTAAATTATCTTGAGTTAGCTTTCAAGGACGCAACACAAAAAAAGCTGGACTAAATGTGCTAAAAACTAAATGTGATCAAATCAGTTGCTGTGCAGTTCTGAGCTTTGGCCACAGGAGGGCAACAAACAGTCACTTTTGTAAATCAGAACACGTGCCTCTGCTATGCAACTGATTTGTTCCTTGTCTATGCAGCACCCTTGTTGGCATTCATCATGTTTGTTTGTCATTCAGCCTCCTTTAAGCTTCTCCTGGCACAGGTCTGTCACCTAAATACTTACAAACTGTTTCTTTTTGTCCGTAGAGAGCCGCATCATCTCCTCTTTGTCGGCCTTCATCTCCTCTTCATTATACTGGAAGTCTCTCACTGTAAACCTTTTTTTTTAAACCAGAAAGACAGAAATCAAACTTCTGATGCATACAGATGCACTATCTGGTTTATATATTTAGCTGGACTTTTTTTTTTTTTTTACCTAGCATGTGATAGTGGAACTTTTCTTACTTGTTCTCTCTGGCTTTATGTTTGAAGTCATCAACAGCTTTCATGAACAGAGTGACACTGTAAAGTCCGCTGTCACTGTCCTCGAAAAGCAGACTGCAAGAGATAAGTCCAACTCTAGAGATAAAGGTGTAATGTTTCATCAACGTTTCAATGAGGACATCACTTACTCTGAGGATCGAGGCACCACCATCTCAGCCAGCGTCTCGTACGTCTTCCGCCACTCAGCGTACGCTGTTCTGCACAAACAGACGATGAAATCAGGAACTACCTGAGTTAAAGCCTCTAAGTGTTGTAATGGAAAGTTCTGGCAACATTAAGAAAAGGGTAAAAAAAAAATTAAAATATGCATAAATTATATGCTAATAATCTTTACTTAGCTGGCAAGCTAAAGTAAATGGGACTAAAATCATCTCATGATAATAATAATACTACTCACTTTGGTACAACCACTAGCAGAGTTACAAGGTACTCCGAGTTAAGCACAAAGTGTTCTTTTTTGACTATGTCGGCCAGGCTCCTGGTCAACAAGCTCCCCCTAGTGGCAAAAAAAAACAGTACTTCAGTAACTGAACGGCAGGGTGAGGCTCTTCTGATTAAATGGACTTCTCCTATTTTTTCTTTTCTTTTGACCATCAAATACCTCACTTTAGGAACACAGTATTATCACACATAAGCTGATGCGGAGACATTTTTGAAGAGGCTGTTTTGTAAAAAGATTTCTAATAAATCATGAGTCACAAATTTACTTACGCATTCTTCCTTTCCAAGTTTTGTAGGTTTCCCTTCAGGTTGTTATAAGCTGATGCTCTAGTCTTTAAGTCATTGTCAATCTGGGTAACTTGCTGTAAAAGATGGGAAAACCTACACCATCACAATTCTATGTACATAAAGATATGGAAGACTTTGAATAAAGGCTTTATTATTATTTTTGTCAGTACCTTTGAAATGATTTCTGAGATGTTCTTCAGGGACTGTTTAATGGGATATTTTGCCATGTCCCACTGAAATCTTGTGATGTAGGTTACAAGATCGACTGGAAAAATAGAAACACAACATATTTGGATATCAAATGATACCATAATAACCTTATTATTCTGTCACCATGTAACTACAAATAAATATTCTGAGGTATGTGTCTACCTTGAGTTATTTGTCTTTGGATTTTTGAGTGCACAACAGTATCAAATATTTTGATAAAGTTTATGATAAATAGGGTAGTTGCAGCTGATAGTATTGATATTAAAACACTATATATTTTTATGGTAGTAAATTTGGACTAGGGACATCACTCTACCTCCACTGGCCAGAAGGTTCTCCTGTACTTTATCTCGACTGTCCTCCAGCACGTCAGCCATGTACTGGGCAACCTTTTTCACCACACTGAACAGCCAGAAGACATCAAACACATCATGCTGAGCAGTAAACTTCAAACGCTTTCTCAAATACTTGTAAAAGTCATTTCTAACATGGCAACGCTCAGGAGGAATAATAAAACCAGAGATAGATTCTATTTTTAAAAACCATATTAAATTATTGTCCCTATAATGACAAGCAAATGATCTACACTAATTGTGTTTACATTTTTATATGCTATAACTGCATGGACAAATCTAAAGAAGGAACTAGACAAATTATCACAAACAAATGAAATTATGTTGCAAGTCTGACGTCTCACAGTCTCACTCTATCTACAGAGGAAGCAAAGCAGAGGAGTTTGTAATGGGTGGGTGTGAGTTTTAAATGTCAATATTACCAAAAGACTAAATGGCAAACGTGGGCTGTGCATAAGTTATGAAGTATTAATAGGATTAAGAAATAAGACAACACTGTGTCATCCAACTGTCACGGCTGGAGTGTGAGGCCTGCTAGACTCAAGCTCATGTGAAATTCCTCACTGTTATAAAGTAAGAGATAGAGCTTTGGGACAGCTAAACGGACCACATCAGTGAGCCAGAAATATTTTTATAGTCTATAATCAGCAGGTACAGTAGCATACCTTTCAACAAAGGAGTCTAATTTTGCCAGTTCATCTGACAGCCCCACCAAGACGTCCAGCGTCCCAACCTGCGTCAGAAAGAAAAGAGTAAAACGTCAGCGTTATGCGTTGTTTGATTTGCTGGCTCAGAGATCTGGGTGTTTTTCGGTTGTGTCAGCAGGATTGTGTTTGAACAGTGATGTCTGGGGTTCAGTCTGCCTACAGTGACATGCAGAGCGCCCTATGTGCTTAGGATGGCGCCTCTTTGTCCAAAGGCATTCATGCAATGCTAACAGTTCCAGGAGAGCATTACAGCCCCATGGGGACAAGGTCAGTGGGGTTACTTCACCTTCAGCACCAAGAGAAGCTAAACTGCTTCTGTCGAAAACTTCACAATACCGATACTTTAACATGCAAGCAATGGATTCATGTACAGGCTCTGCCCCATATCCACAATCCGCTAACTCTTGACAGTGGTTATATTAGGTAAGTGCTTTTCATAAGCTTACTTTGCATGTATAATTTTCATACAAGTTTAATTTAAATTTTGCAAGAGAAGAATTTACATTAAATATATTGTGCTTGTTGATAAAAAACAGAGCACAGCTTCTCATGTGGGAATGACGTGAAAATCTACCAGAGCCAGGCAGTTAAGGTAATTTAACCCCGCTAACCTTAAGGTCTGGGATGTTGAACTTATGGTTGGTTGAGAGGTTGTTTGTTCGTGTGGTGGCTGTCGTCATCTTGTCCCATGTCTGCTGGCATGTCTTTTCTCCCGGTGCGGAGATCAACCAAAACTCAGTCATGGTTACACCGGTGCTGCTAAAGGACCCTGAAAAGAGACTTGCTTTAAAATACAGTGAGGGGGAGGCACGTTTCTTCACACGGATTACATTATAAGGAGGAACTCACGATTTAGTAAAAGTTTAGACTTCTTGGCTGAAAACGACCAATTTCTTATGTTGAAGAAACGTCGCCACAGTTAGCGAAATAAGAAAATCATACAGGGACACGTTCAGTGCTCTAGTCCACTCCATACGATGCTAACATTTTTCCCCCTAAAACACCGAGTTCTTCAGTGCTACATACTGAATATTTATAACAATGACAATAAATTAGAATAGCACAGATACAAGCAGACGAAACAGTATGAGGTCAGGGGAAAATGGCTAGAGCGGATTAGCTAGCAGTCTATGTTAGCTACTTAGCCTTGCTAACAACAACAACGCCATCAACATTAACACAAGGGCAATTTGTTTGGTATTGTACCTTCACTCACCTCTGAATACCAAAATGCTACGTTGTCCGTAAAAAGAACGTAGCGCTGTCCTTTCTAAGGCTTGTTATTTTTCATAGTCGCTAATCAATACTGTAAATGAGGAATCATGACGGCAGCATCAGTCAGCTGACCTGCAGTAAGAACCGGAAGGCCTCCCACACACTTTACTGTTGAAACAACAGCGACTACATTTGGCGAACAGCGGTACTGCAGAGAGCAATACTCCGTGAAGTGATGTGACCCTGAATCCAAAAATTAATAATTATGCTCAAGCACCGGTTGGAATGATCTTTGCAAAAGTAAGGTCTCATGACCACATTCTAAATTAAACATTTATATCAAGATGGTGTTATTGTTAAAATTTGCCTAACATATTTTTGTTTCAACAGTTAATAATTTCACCTCACTTGAGTGTCAGTGGAAATAGGAATTCAAGTGCATGTTTCCCTAATGAGGAAACGATCTTAGATGCTAATTCAGAAACATTTAAGGCTTCAGAGTAACTAAATTTAAAAATGACAGCGTCAGATTTCCTGACATTGAGTGTCTCCTGGACAGAATCTTTGGAAAACGCCCCCAAAGGGACATGTTTATAGTTTGGTGGGTCTGGGGTTCATTGTTTGGGACACAATGCTCGGTCTGCCTGGAGCCAACCCTCGACATCAAATAGCAGGGTGAGCTTGCCCATGGCTTGGCCAAAGGCCAATCTGCTGGGAAATTATCAGGACACGCACACAGAACAGAATCAGTCAGTCTACAGAACACAGACAATTGCAGAGTGTGGTTCACTCTATGTTCACTGAAAGAATTAATAAAGAACACTGAATAGATATTGCGAGCTTAATGTCCCACTAACCTGGCGCTTACCTGGCACAGGTTTGTTGCTGGTTCACCAGTGCTTTACACTAGTGTCATTGTCTTTAAGCTACTTTAGATTTTTAGGAGACCAAATTGCTACAATTCACGATAAATTCCCATCCTTTATCCATTTTTAATTGTTGATAGAAAACTGCAGGTAGTCAAAAATCATTAGTTGCATGTTTGCCATCAAACCCATCGAGGCATCATTAAAGTTGTCATTTTCAGTTGCTTATCTGAGACCAGTTTATAGTTACAAACTGGACGCAAAAGTGTCCAACATTTATCCCAGAATAGTTCCCTGCTTGATAAAACACGTATCACACCGCAGACATGATTCACCCACAAATGATCACTCCTCAGTGACGACCAACAGAGTTATGGTTTTGCTGATTTGACTTCTTTTGTCATTTATCTCGGGTGAAAGGAAACAATATTGTTCTTGCTTGACCAGTACAAGATTTCTTGCTGTACCTCTTCACCACTTTGAGAGCTGGCTATTGTTAGCAACGACATGTGGGGCCCCTGCGGTGATAAAGTGGTCTCCTTTAAAAAATACAGACGCTCTACAATTAATGACGGGCGTGTTTTTAAGATGATAGCGGCAAATTTGTCAAATATCTCGGATAACTTTGACAACTACATCAGGAGCATTTGCTGACATTAAAATCATCATTTGGTCCTATGCTCTCTCTTCTATTTCTGTTTAACTGGAGATTTTGGGGGCATTTGGGGTTAATCGTGTGGAGACTTTCTAAACCTGTGTTGATGTAATCTATTTGCAATGTTTGCAAATTAGAATTCCTGCTGCACAATGCACCCGCTGGTGTATTTGCCGTCGCAGTGGGTGGTACGCATGTCTCGCTGTCGCATACCGAGTGGCCACGGTGGCTATTCTGATCCAAACAATGGAAATCAAACATTGAGCTTTACTGGAAGCCACTTTAGATGCTATGTGTGATTAGACTAACCTATACATAGTCATAGTCTCATGTCGTTGGAGAAAACAGACACAAAACACGGAACAGCTTTTGTGTTGCAGCACAAGGAAAAGCCGTTGCCTCTGCTGCTTTCACAATGGACTAAAAGCAATTGTTTTATTAGCACAACAAGCATTTAAAATGTTTATTTTTTTCCTAATGGGTCCTCAAAGTTCACCTCACACTCAGAAATGGGCATGTTACCGTTTTACGAGGGGCCTGTAAGTTTTTTGACTGTTTTAAAGATTGTATTTACGGTGAATACATTCAAGCCACTCACCTCAACCATAGACTTATTGCTGGAAACACATACAGCATTTACATGAAAATGTGATTTATTATATGTGATTTATTTATTATATGTGATTTATATATATCACTTCACCTCATATTTTGACCATAATGTTTACATTAAAACATTTCTTGGTTGTACTTTTTAAATAGCCACTAAAATTTTAACCCCCATATGAAATTTGTATTTGAATTAGAAAATTTATACCCAGATTTGTGATTATTGAGGCCAATCTGACATCATCATTTAGCAATGTCTGCCCAGAGAAAACAGCCCTTCTATACAGTAGCAGAGATTTTCTTTGGCACCCTCCGATTTCACTCTTAAGGAGGGAGACATGCAAATTTATTTCCTTTTGGAGAGAGAGAGAGAGAAAAAAAAAGCACATGGCTGGAGAGTCAATTTCCAGAGAGGTGCATGACTTCTCAGACCCACATCAACAAACAACTAAGGAACAGAAAGAAATATCTACTGTAGCTTTTAGGTTGATTTGGGCGACTGAGTCAACGGGAAACTCTGCAAGGAGAACTGGGCAACCCTGTGTGCTTATTGCTGAGCAGCAATAAGCACTATGGAGACGTAACACCGGTATTTCTTATCAAATTTGCCTATTATGATGATATTACACGCAACATAGTTATCTTCTTTTTCTTTTTTGTTATTAATAATATTATTGTTGTAACCATGCTGGTGTTAAATATATTCTTAAAGTAAACCTTTAAATATGGAAATGAGAATATATTTAACAGCAGCCTACACATGCTATCATGTAAATCTGCTGGGTTCGGATGACGTGACGCTGTAATTTAGTTTAAAATAGAGTTCAAACATTATGTGTCTAGTATAAAATATTATGAAAATAGAAAAGCCATCAAAACCATTGATCTATGCAGCAGTTGTGCAGAGCAATGGCAGTCATAATTCATTATAATTTTGAAAATGTAATGAAGATATAGGAGAGGGCCACCACTCCAGAGGGGCGTTTCAGTGTAGGTAAATACAGCAAAATACATTTACTGAACAAACAAGTTCAGTTGTATTGTAATACCTGCCCCTGAAGAATTATACTTTTGCAACCTAAGTAGAATAAAAACATAAAAGCCTTACAACTGCCATTTAAAACATGAATTTTACAAATAACAAAAGGATAAAAGGGCAAAATCGTCAAATCAAGATTTATCGTGAGAGGGGGGAAAATGTCAAAATAATTGAAGGGTCGTCCGAAATACAAACTTTGATCATTAAAGGACAAAATTATTCAAAATGTAAGAAGTTCAGGAGATAAACATAATTCAAGTTTATCCATTACACAAAAACACGAGTAGATGTATTTTGTTTTGTTGTGTAACCGGATGCGACGCTGTTAATTTTCTTGTTTTGATTGTTTTTGTCTGTCTGTCTGCTCTCCGTTTGGACGTAACAGATGATCCGTATAAGCTAATGGTGGAAACTTCTAACGATCCCGTTCGATTTAATCCACCCTGTCAATGGCCTTTATTCTTTCCTCTTATAGTAGCCACATCACTCTTTAAAAATTCCGCCTAAAAAGAAAAAGCGTTCTATCCCCACTTTTGGGCTTTCAGCAGACGTGAGTATTGAACGCTAACCTCGCGTTTAGCATGCTACTTAGCATGCAGTGGCCACGGTTTCTTTTAAGTTTAAAGTTTAATAACTATATACAAATAAAAGTGCAGCAGAGTTGAGATTTGTTACCATAATTATTAAAATGAAATAAAACGAATAACGGAGTAAATCTAGAAACGACACTTCTTGTTACTAGGCTAACATGCTATTGTCGACGCCAAACTAAGGGTTAACGATACAAAACATAACAGCTAATACAAATTTAGAAACACTAATTGTTCGAAATTGTAACACGCGTCTTGTTAGTTATTTTAATAATAGTGCTATAAAACGGTCTTGAAGCGATTTGAATTTGTGTAAATGAACCATTCAGGCATTTAAGACATTGCGTCAGTGCATTTATCCCATTCATTGATCTTTAAATAAAAGTACAAAATGCATAATTATGAAATTGCCAATTTGCTTTAAACACTGTAGGATCTGGCTATTGCCTTCCCAAAACCCCATAGCTTTGTTTACTACGCTGCTGGAAGTAGTAGAGAAACACCTGATCCCTCTTTGCCAGCGTTTGTTTTCATCCCTAAATCTTTTTTTTTTTTTTTTTTTTTGTTAAATTTTGCAGGTGTATAATAATTATCCTGAAGATTTAGGGGCAGCTCTATACAGAGAGCCATTCGACTTCAACGCCGAGCCACCTTGGGATCCTAGCTGATAGTGGACGGGTTCTCCTCAGGACTCATCCATGTGAGCAAAAATTGAAAAAAAAAAAATGAGTATAACCTGTCATATTGCTTTAATCAAAAGGGTTAGCACATGGTCTGATGAGCTACACTTATTTTTAGTTAGGGCATTTCAGATCTATTTTAAGCATCTTCTATTTTAAAACGTCTCAGATGTTTCACTTTTAACCGTTATGTTGTAATACAAATAGACGTGCCTGCCATCCACAGAACTACTGATTTACCCAGTATTTTCTGTGAATGATTCATTGGCTGTCACTAATGTTCTCTTATAATATGTGCTGAAAACCTGTTTGGATAAGAGAAAGCAGAAGTAAGTATGAAAGTAAGTAGAATGGACAGCAGTCTTATAACCGTGTAGACAAACAGCCCCCCCGCCCCCACTGTTAATGTTGTCACAGATGTCAGCAGTTCAGCATTTTCTAACCTGCAGCCGCAGTCGTGTCACATCTGGTTGAGTCTAGACTGCGCTGTCTGATGTTTTGTCTAAATGGAGAGTAAAGTTGTGACACCAGTGCCGCCAGTATTGTAACTTGTTTATAAAGAACCTCTACGGGTGAACAGCTCGGGGATTCACGCTGATTGTTGAGGGTAATTGATGGTAAAGTAAATGAACTCTGTGCCCCAGACTCTGTGTTTTGACAGCAGCTTTTCAGAAGAATAGGTCTGTTCCACAGCGCCGTGCTCTAATGGAGCGGCTGTGATTGGTTCACATGACTTATTTGAGTGTGGATCTCATCGGCCAGGTTTAAGTTCCACAGACTGAATACAACTATAAAAGAGTCAGACTTCATTTCTACTCATTATCTAGGCATGTTGACCCCTTTGCCTTTCTCTCATTGGTCTTATAAGAGTTTTTTTTCTCATTTTGTGTACAGTTTCTTACATGAGCCTAGGACCCCAGGGGCTCGAGGAGTGAATAAGATCAATTTAGCCACATTCTTTATGCCTGCCGGATTAGAAGAAAACGGATGAGAGGATGAAAGAAGTTACTGATGAATTACAGCATTCTGTCTGCCTCTTGGAGGGAAACACCACCCTCTGTGACGTGATTGACAATCACATTTATGAGCAAACTCTGGTAAGATGCCTACAAACCTGTTTCAGCTTTGAAAAGTGCATGTGGAATTGCTTTAACCAGATTTTTTTTTCCCCTTTCTGTCAGACTGAGAAGAACGCGTTCTTCGTAGCGGACCTCGGAGTTGTAATGAGGCAGCACGTTCGCTGGCGAACACACATGGCCCGAATCAGACCGTATTATTCTGTCAGGTGCAACAGCAGTCCCACTGTAATCGACGTGCTTGCTGCTCTTGGCACTGGATTCATTTGCACTAATAAGGTATTTTCTGGTGCATATTTGCAGTTGCCGGTTCAGGTTGTTTTCAGTTGTTTTTGAAACATAAGCAGAAGCGCCACCTAGTGGCCAGTAAGCCTCAATGCCACATTTTGTTCACTTGAATCTCTTAAAAACCCATTTCAGTGGCTACAAAAAGGTGCACATTGCCACCTTTTTTAAGTAACTAATACTCCTCTGTCTTTGTCTCTGTTTCAGACTGAGCTTGAGCTGGTACAGAGCCGAGGTGTTCCCTCAGAAGACATCATTTTCAGCGGTGTTTCTAAACAACTATCCCAGATGAAGTATGCTGCTAAGAACGGCGTCAACCTCCTGGTGTGTGATAACGAAGTGGAGCTGTGCAAGATTTCCCGCTGCCACCCCAATGCCAAGTATGTGCTGATGGGGGTCTTCACACTGGTGCTCTTATGACTTGAAAGCTACAGTTTTTATCTCTGACATGTAACCTGTCTCTCTCTTAACCTGCGAACCTGTTTTTCTGTGTTCAGGCTGCTGCTACAGGTTGCTACAGAAGCAATTTGCCGGGACGACAACATGGCAATGACCTTTGGCTGCTCCCTCAAGGCCTGCAGACACCTCCTGGAGAGGGCCAAGGAGCTGGGTGTGCAGGTGGTTGGAGTCAGGTGAGTCGTGGGAACAGATACATAGAACATCAGAACTGCTGGGACGATCTGTCTCAGTCGAGGACCACATCGGGCGACTGGTGATCAGTTCAGTAAAATAAGTGTGCAGTCATGACTAAGGCTGCCCCCTTGCACAGGTTCCACATCCCCAGCTCCTGTGAGGAAAGCCAGGTGTATGGTCACGCCGTGTCTGATGCCCGCTGTGTCTTTGATATGGGAGTAAGTGATGACTTTATTAAATTCAGCACTTTTCATTTGTTGTAGTTGTGTATTTTGACTCCACACATCCGTACTTTAATTGTTTCAGGAGGAAATTGGTTTCAGCATGAAAATCCTGGACATCGGTGGTGGGTTTAATGGCTGTGAGACTCAGCTGGAACTGGTCAGCACCTTAATCTCTGTTCAATCTCCAGAAAATGGATCACTCTGAATTTAATAACATTCTCTGAAGCACTGATATTGCAAACATTTAAAACTGCAGTAATATTATTCAGACTGTAATATAATGGTGATTCCTTTCATGGGATTTGGACAGGGCCGGTTATGTTTTATGTCTTTTACAGGTCAATAACGCAGTCGTGTCTATGGTGGACCTTTACTTCCCTCCTTCCTCTGGGGTTTGCATCATCGCTGAGCCTGGCAGCTTCTTCGTGTCCTCTGCTTTCACTCTTGCTGTGAATGTCATCTCCAAAGAGATGGTGGCGCGCGAGCCCCTGGACCAGGCACACGGTAAATCGCCCTCCACTGCATTCACCTCTAAAGTACAAACATTGCATTAGTGTGCAAATCCAACTTATTTTGATCTGTATTGGGTCCGTGAGTAGATGAGCCATCTCCCAACGACGAGCCAGCGTTTCAGTACTACATGAAAGAAGGAGTTTACGGATCTTTTTCCAGCAAACTTTGTGAAGCCCAGATCTTTGCCCCATCTGTTCACAAGGTGAGTCACCATAGCAATACTAAATTCTGAATCTGTCTTAACTTGAAATGGACAGATTTCTGTGGTAATTCTGGCTTGGTGTCTCACTTGGTTGGCTCCTGCCTGTTTGCAGAACACCTGCCTGGATGCTGCGGTGTTCAGCAGCAGCCTGTGGGGTCCCTCCGGGGATGACATGGACCAGGTGGTAGAGCACTGTTTGCTGCCCGAGCTCAACATCGGAGACTGGCTCATATTCAGCCAGGCAGGGGCCTACAGCCTGGGTCAGCCACGCTGCAGCACCAGTGACGCCCCGGCACCACACGTGTATTACGTCGTATCCTCTGCAGATTGGTAAGGAGGCCAGCGGACTTGTGTTTGCTGCAGCGATCTGTTGCCCAGTTGTTAATACTTGGTCCTCCTCCAGGTTTGAGATGCAGGACACCGGCGTCAACTACGAGGGGACACTGAAAAACATCACACTGGTTCCATATTTCCTGGATTCCTGTAAAACGGAGGTGGCGCTCTCTGTCCCAGCTTAGCTGTCAGACTCTTCGGTGCTGCTTTCTGCTGCTAGCTTCCCCTGGGCTGCATCCCACCAGGCTGTTCTCAACCCAAGTTCAGCTCAAAGTTGTCGGGAACGGACCAAGTTCATCTCAATGCCCCCAATGTGAAGTGTGATAAAGGAATTAGAACATACGCATGGTTGTATGCAACAAGCAGGAGGATTATGTCTTGAAGTACATTTTCATGCATATTCATACATATAATAATTATATTTGACAGATGTATTATCTATAGCTGTTGCTGTTACCAGTAATGTAAAGTAAGATGTCTGTGTGAAGAAATGGCAGGTTTTTTTTTTTTTTGTTTTGTTTTTTTTTAACATTGTAAGATGAGGTGTCTTTGCTGTCAAGTGTATTTATGGTTTTAATTTGGCTGTATAATTTTGTGATTTTTTTTTTTTTTTTTTAAGTGACATTACAGTCATGTCTCCGTTGTCCTTGTCAGTGTCTTAAAATCATCATCAGCAGGCACGTTCCCTCCACTTTGATGCAGTAAAAAAAGTCTGACTGTGCAGGGTTTTCACAATAGCCACAGAAATGTAGAGAACGGCTCTCTGTGATCGGAAACTTCGATGTTTCAGCAGGTGAAGCAGGTTGGTTACAGCATGTGCTACGGTTGAAACAGGAAGTGTTGATGGTTAGTTCATCAGCTGATGTGGAACAGGGTTTTAAACATGAAGCTTGACCCCTGTGTAAGTTCTGTTCCTCCTATTTGTGCTTATTAGCAAGTAAATTCTCTTTGTAACTGCATTTCCCCGGCTTCAGAACTACTCTTGCCACATTGTGTCTCAGGCATGATGAAGATGTCTACCTGTGCTTGTCAGAACACTAATAAACACCTCGATGACAGAACCATGAATCACTCATCCTCGACTGGCTTTGGTTAATAGGCCAGGCCTGTTTGCAGCTGGAGACAAACTAAATGACAAATATGGTTGGACTGGTTTTAACAGTCTTTAATAGAGAATTTTCCCTGTCAGAAAACAGTGCTGTGCAAACCTATTTTTTAACATTCTTTGGTCAAATGCAGAAAAGTAAACATTTGTGGAGAAAAAAGCTTGATTAATGACTTTTCAGTGTAGTCACAAGGTAAGACATCAGTTTTTGCCTAATGTAAACGGTCATTACCTCCTTCCTATCAAGCAGTTTTGGCACAGTCGTTCGTCAAACATATTCAGTCTACATTTAGAAACTCAAAAGCCACAGAATTTCACAGTCTGGGTTTGTGGCTTTGTTCTTAGACCTCACGGGGTTTCCTAAAGTGCTAAGTCAGTACAGCGAGTGCCTCCTAATGTCCAGCAGGGCGCCCTTCCTCACCGCGAGGTGTCGCCGGGCGTGCTTGGCCAGGTGGTCGCTGCGCATGAAACGGCTGTGGCACATGGGACAGGCAAACCTCTTCTCTCCTGTGTGGGTTCGACGGTGGCGAGACAGCTCATCGGAACGAGCGAACTGCCGCTCACAGCCTTCCCACTTG
The DNA here is from genome assembly GCA_015343265.1 of Pao palembangensis. NCBI lineage: Eukaryota > Metazoa > Chordata > Actinopteri > Tetraodontiformes > Tetraodontidae > Pao > Pao palembangensis. The sequence continues at coordinate 2,038,154 of CM027088.1, read as the reverse complement.
CATTTGAAGGGCTTCTCGCCTGTTGCAAGACAATATCTGTTTAACTTCCTGTTAGCATTAGCATCTGACTCATCAGTTTTCATTCTTTGTATCCTCCTGCTATATCTCACCTGTGTGTGTCCTCAAATGGGCCTTGAGGTGGGAACTCTTGAAGTAGGTCTTGTGGCAGTCCTGGTGGGGACAAATGTGACTGCGTACACGAGACACTTCAGGTTGCAGCGGGCTCAGTCTTTGCTCCAGTGTAGCGGTACAAGGCGCGGGGGCGATGGCTGGCAGCTTGGTGCCGCCGGGTGTGACCAGCGCGGGCTGGACGTATAGTGTGGGTACAACTGGCTTTGGGAGGAGCAGCATCATGGGGGCTGTGGCCACCTGACCCTCTAACAGGAGGATCTGTGCAGGAGGAGCTGCTCGGCTCGATGGGGACTGTAGCGATGCGTGCACAGCGGCTGGTGGGGACGTGACAGGTAAGAGGTGCTGCTTCCCAGACTCTGTCAGACGGTTCTGTGCAATTTTGGTGAAGGGCAAAGAGAGAGGAGCTTTTTGACAGTGGACAGACTTAGGAGAGCTCCCAGGGACAGCTGGTGGTCCAGTTACGACAGGCTTGGCTCTGTCGGGTTCATCACCCCCGCCTGAAGGACTCGAGTCAAATGATTCCAATTCCAGAGCCAGCCCATTGTCACAGCTCAGGTGTGAATTCATTTCACTGAAGCTGTAGGAGTGGTGCTGGCAATCCGAAGTGTGGCGGATGACGCTGATACACTGGAACCGCTGCTGAGGTCCAGCGGTGTGTGTGCGCAGGTTTCTCTCCTTGACTGCTCCCCAGTTTGGACTCTGAGCTGCTCCAGGTCTGTGCAAAGAAGCTGTTGAATGTGGGTGGGTGACCTCCACAAGGCGTGGACTGTATGGGGGTGTCAGACACTGAAATTACAGGAGACGTTGACAATACTGATAAATGCGACCGTTTAAACAATCACACACACTGTAGTGCAGGTGTACTCAGGGAGCACTTACCAACAGAGATTCTTGCATGGCAACAGCTCCAGTGGGGGCAGACTCATCCTCTGAGCAGTCTGAGGATGGAGTCAAGGGTCTGGGGTGCTTGACCCTGAAACTCTGGGTGTTACTGTGCTTCATCATGGACATCAGAGCCTCCACGGCCTCCATGTCTCCAACGCTCAAGCGAACAGACAGGGATGCATCCAAAGTGCCCAAAGTTCGCTCCTCGACTTCCATCCTGCCAAAAAATGGGAAAGGAAAAAAACTTGTTAAAGGGTGAGATAATGCATACCGTGCGTGCAGTCCTCGCGTAGGTTTTTATCTGAAATGAACATCTGCAGAAGGTGTCAGGCTGCATGTGGCAACAGCCTTGCCGCTCTCCAGGGCTGCCCTTTCACCTAATTCCCTGAGGACAAACTCACCAACTGTGCTTCATGCACAAACAGGACTCCCTGACCTGCCAACATGCGCCCACGCACACGCAAACATTATCCTTCATGCCATTGAAGCTAGCAGTAACTGCGTAAACTCTGACCTATATACTTTTGATCATTTGCTGACTTGACAAGCATATTTAAAGGCACATATATATTACACTACACTTGATATGCACATAAAACCGCCACTTAACATAATTTCAATAACGTAGCTTAGCGGTTATCAATACATTTAATAGAAGGTGGAAAACATAATGTTACACGTACGTGTCGCTGTACTTACGTCTAATGCGAGTCTGGAATCTTCAATAAAGTGGTTTAGAAGCCAGCTTACTTGTTGTCTTGCGCGAAGGCTTAAAGCTGAAGTCGAAACTAAACTTTGCTTCGCTGCTTCGCTCGCGTTAACGTTTCAAATACGGTGGGGTACGAGAGGGGCGTGGCTAAACGCAGCACCAATAGTAAGCAAAGGTGTGTTTGGCGTCCACCAATGAGGGAAGGACCAGCGCGTGATCGGGGGCTGACGGGCGCGTGGGGGCGGCGTGGTACACAACAGCGTGGCCCTGTGAATGACATTCCCGCCTCCCTGTTGGCAGGGAGTTGACCTTTGACATAATTTCTGTCCGGGCCTGTTTTAATTGCGTTTGATCCATTTTTTTCATTCTAAATGTTGTGTTTTTCTACATTAAATCTGACAAAGAAACTTACCTAATTTGACCTTTATCAGACATGAACTCAGGCTCTAAAGCCAAATGTTTATAAGGCCACAGTATTATTTATTTATGCTAATCACAATTTGCTTGTCGTAAAAGCAGATGAATACACAGGTTATCTGGGGTTATCTGGGCTGAGTGGGATTCTTAAAACTGATGCCTGTTCCAGTTACTTGCCATCTTCTGGGGGAGGGGTCATCCCACAGGACCTGGCGTCAGACGGCGGTGTAGATTAGATGAGTTTCATCTGTCTAGACTCTAGACCTTCCAGCACAGCCCAAAGAACCAGAACAATAGACTGACTGTGGGCAGTCAAATGATCAAATACACACGCATTATTACGCTGGGATGTTCCTCAAAAGTATCCAGGAATGAGTGATATGTGAGAGAAGGCAGGTCAGTTCCTATTATAAAGAAAGTATTATATTTATCCTTAGATCTTTTTTTTTAGTTCCAGGCTGCAGAAAAACCAAAAAAAGTTTGTGTTTCAGGATACTTGCTTAAATCTATTAAAACTACACATTTTCATAGTTCCAGTTCATAGTTCCAGTTTCATGGTCTTTGGCCAATGAGGTTGCCCTAGTTTAACCAGTATGATGCAATGGAAACCCAGTTTCCCGCCCAGTTTCCCTCCATGGCCCAGTGATCCTTGTGATATTATGCAATAGAAAAATCCTTTTTCACTTTCAGCTTTACACAGCTTTTCTTTCTTTTGCCAAAATGTTCATACGATCCAGCCTTGTGATGTTTAAGCTGCACAGGCAGAATCTCTGACAGCAGCAGAAAGTTCTAGGCCTTGAAAATGACTCCTCGGCTCGCTCGGAAGCCAGTGGTGCTGCCTCAGCGAGAGAAATTATTCATTGCTGCCTGACAGGAAGTATTAGTCTTCCTTTGATCAGCCTGAGGAATAAGTTTCATTTAGTTAATTGTGAATTTTCAGTTTTTAGCTCTTTCTTAATAGAGAAAAGCATTAAGCAGTATAATATATGAAGTCTAATTTATTTAACGTACATTTGCACTGAAATCAAGCGGAAAACTTAATACCCTTCCTCTGATGACAGTGCAGTTTGCTACTTTGAACCCATATTTAACAACACCAGAGGCCACATGATAAGGAGCTCCCAGCGCCTAAATATAGCTTTTCAGGTTTCAAGAGTTGGTTGAAAAGCGCTTGTGTTTGCAGGGCACTGAACACTCTGTCCTGAACTTGGTACGTTAAAAAAAGTCCAAACTCCTGTATTTGCCAATACTATCAAATAAAAAATAAGCATGCCAGTTCCTCTCAGCTTACTATTTGTTATCAATGGTGTTCATTTATTGGTTCTAGATTATATCTTTGCGCATCATTGGGGTTGTTTAATTGTTTTCTTTCAACGCAAATGTTCTAATCAGAGCAGAAAAGATACAGAATGCTGCTAAACACTGCCACCTGCTGGTGCTAAACATCTTTGATTACAGTTATTAATATTATTCTGCTTGAAACCAAAACGATGACTTTGTTGTCTTTCTTTTCTCTTTTATTACTATTTTAACATAAAACTTTGTTAGCTTTTCTGTAGCTTTTATGGTGACAGCAAAAAGCTATTTCTTTATATTTACAATTAAAATTACTTAAAATAAAGACTTGACGCCTCAAAACAATAAAAAAAACCCTTGTGTTGTTACATAGGGAGTCGAAGAATTTATGTTGTATTGCTGAATATTTGTGCGTTAAAGATTCATAGTCAGCAACTTAGCTTCTTTTTTAATTATTTTAGTAAGAAAAACGTTCTAGGGGGATAAGATTGTGGATTTTGTTCAATCAAACTGCAAGATATTTTAATACAGTGCCGTATTTTCCTTTCCTGTGGATGTTGTGCAGTATTTCTCTTGATTTAGCTCCGTCCTGGTCGTAATAATCGACATGAAGTGCGCACAGACGCGCTCTCCTGAGCTAATAAACGGGCTTGCGTGAGCTGGACAGTGCGAGAACAAAGACTTTCGGTGTGTGAAAGTGGAGTAATTTTTGATTACTGTCTTCCTGTCTTTCTTCTCGGGGCCAATCGGGGCCGTTTTTACACGTTTCCTGTTTGCGCTCCGGGTCCAACCAGCGCTCCGGTTCCATGTGCGCTAATCAACACAGACAAGAAGCTGGCCGGAGAGTTAAGATGGCGGCATGTGGGTGAGAAGGCTGGGGTCTACACTCGAGGTTTTTCGCCATCAAACGATTCCTATGAGGCCACATACGCACAGCAATCGAAGAGTAATAATTTTCACATCTTTCACACGCGTGTGTGCGATTTCGGATTGACCCAATGACATCTATACACTTCGTGGTTCACCCGTTGCCCGGGACCGAGGATCAGCTCAATGACAGGTATTTTGCTGCGGCCCATGGAAACGCGTGATTTTATTCAGTATTTCTGCTTCTCGTACGCTGTGAATTATTCGGTACTGTGTTCGGAGTTGGTGGTGACGCTGGCATGTGTGTATTTGGTGGTTTTATTCTTTAAAAGACGCCCAAGGGCTGAAATTAGGCCCGGCATCTCAAACAATCCTGGTTAGCCTTCCACTACCCAAACACACCGTCTAATGCTAACGTAGACGCTAGCCTGTTAAATGACTGCGAAGAGCTAACGCTAACAGGCTCTCTCCTTGCTTCTATGGAAGGATTGGCTCACAGTCAAAGTTGAGATAGACAATGCGGGTTGGGGGATGGGAAAAGAGAATGAATTAAGCGTCGAGAAATACAATGTTGTTAAGAACGTAAACGTTTTTGGGTAAAATATCACTCACATACACATTTTCGAGTGTTTGTTTTGTGTGCCTCGCCGATTATCATGATCACTGAAGTAGCTAACGTCTGCTAACTAGCTAGCACAGCTAAGATCGTTAGCACGCCGATTCTCAAACACGCTTCTGACAAAGCCAAATATTTGTGTTTCTTGTTTTTTGTGCCTCTAACCTTAGGCACTTTGCCACATCCTGCTTGGATATATTGCTTCTAATGGCCACCTAGGTTGTTTTCTTGGTTTTAACGTTGCATATCGAGTTTTAATATGCACAGAGGCATGGTTAGCATATTTGTATACTTATTAATCTAGTTATCCACTTTGATAAGGGCACGTTGCCTTCACCTAAGTATACAGTATATATTCTCTTCATTTGACCTCCAAAATAAAACTATGGTCCTTGCAACTAAACATCTATTCCAGTTGCGAACTGTTTAATATGTTTTAAACAAGAGTGGAATCTAAACCAGCTTTACTTAATTAATGATGTGGTTATAAGAAAGATTCCAAAAATGTTGCGACTTGTCTTTTATGATAAACCCGCTTAAGTCATCCATTGAGATTGAACTGACTAATAAGCTGTGCTATTTAAAGACAAATAGGTTGAGAAGTGTTTTTAGAATGACCTGGAGATCAAGACTTGAATATAGACTAGCTTTTTATATGCATTTTCAACATATTGCACAACAAACTATGGCTGTGTTTTGATCTGAGTGACAGGAGACCTTCATACTGACAGGCAAATCCCTGTTGATCAATAACCTGATAGTGTAGTGACGGACTACCTTAAAATGTGTTTTTTTTGGTTTAGTTTGTTAGGCCTCGAGATGAAAAATTGCTTTCTGTTACCAGTTTAGAGTTTAGAGTAGTCTCTGTTTGGTTGCAGCAGTTGGATACTTTAAAGTGTTGAAAATGCATCAGACTCTGATCTCCGAAGCCCGTTTAAGGTGGGCCTGTTAAAGGGTCTAAATGTTTTTGGCAGAGCTCAATGATATTTGAACACACTGGCGTGCTAGTGTGGAAATGATATGTTGTGCAGACTAGTTTTTCGAACATGTCAGGAAATACTTTCAGCCTTCCCAGCTGGCATTTGTCAGCTTCTGCAGAGCCAGCTGATGGAAATGCCTTCAACTCAGACAGATCCGCCAGTGGTTGCTTTTAGAACTGGAAAAATTTTATCTGGGACAAGTCAACTCATTGGGAGGTTTCCCATCGTATATTCTGGTTAAAGTCGAAGCATTTTGAACTAAAGAAATAGAAGATCAGAAATCGGCACAGGAATATCCAATGTATAACAGATGTAAATAAAGTTAAAGTTGCAGCCGCTTTCCAGAGATTGCTCAGTTACAGTCCAGGCCCATTCTCAGACGTTTGTCACTTTAAACACAAGATGAGACCATGTAGTGTGAAGTCAAGGGTGTAGTTTCTAGTTATATTTATGTCTTCACACCATCCAATATATGTCACACTTCAGATATGGAGGTTCACAAAGGGACAGTTTAAGAGCACCCTGCATGAACAAACTGTTGTTGGAGGCAAAATTCTTAGTGGCTCGTCTATGATGGTACATCAGATTTAAAGAATCGGTCGCTGAAGGAACTTTAACCTTATCGTGACTAAGCAAGGTTTTTTTTTGCTTCGGTTGACTGATTCTAAGTCAGACCTCAGTCTTCCGGAATTATGTGGGTCATCCCTGTTTTCACTTCAGAGTTTAGGTCTTTCCTTTGCATATAATTTGCAAACACAAATTGTCTCCAAATCCATTTTGCACACATTAATTTAGACTTTTTTTTCCTGTCAGGCTCCGTGAAGTCTCAGAAAAACTCAACAAATACAGCTATAACAGGTGGGTTCATTTTATATGTATTTTAAGCTGCAACTTATCTTGCATCGTTTACACTGTTATTTATCTTTGAGTGTGCGTTTTCCCCATTGCAGTCACCCCCACCTCGGTCTGCTGGAGCAGGCCACCCTAAAACAATGTGTCGTCGGTCCAAACCATGCTGGATTTCTGCTTGAGGTGATTTTAGTTGACACTGCACAGGATGTGACAATCATTCATCTGCCTGGTTAAGGTTACTTGTCTGTAAACTGAGGTTCAGGGTGGACCTGAAAAGTCAAACATGTTTTCGGCCAATTTAGTTAGTGTATTCCACCCTGAAAGAGGAAAAAAACATTCACCATTTGGTAAAAAAAAAGAAAGACTTTTTATATTTGGAACATTCTAAACCTGGCTGTACATCACACTCTTGTCACTTTCCTCTTTTAGTGTGACAGGATTTAACGTGTTTATGGCATAGCTGAGATAAATGAACAGTCATTTTCAGTGTTGTTAGTGAAAAGCAAGGTGAGAATTCAGCTTTATGTCTGAATAACAGCTTAATTTCCTGTTCCCGCTTTGATAAATTTCGCTTGTCATTCCATTTTTTTGCCAGTATGGGTTTCTGTTTTCCAGAATGTAACACGTAATACTCACAAATCCATCATTTTTTTCTCCAGGATGGGCGGGTGTGTAGGATCAGCTTTGCTGTCCAGCCTGATCGCCTGGAGCTCAGCAAACCGGATGGCGGTGATGGGTGAGAGCCTTCTTTCAAATGGAATCTGTCCCAAAAACTGTTTCAGCTTTGGCTTTGAGCAGGATTACTTGTCCAGACGTTTACTACAGGGCATGCTGCATGCTCAGACTAACTAATGACGGCTGCGGCCATTTGAATTCAGCCTTAACCATGTGCTGCTTCCAGCTGAGGTTGAAGCCTTTAGGCTACTTTATTAGCATTGCACTGGTCTTTAAAGGCTTTGGTGCTAGGTTACAGAATTCTCAGCTGAATATAAAGTTTTTTAGTGTTTTGACGCTGAAAGGTCATAATACAAGAGACCAGCGAAGCTCTCGCTGTTGTTTTGTTGGCCATGAGCATGTGTTTTTATGAATGTGTCATTGATTGTCGTTAATATCCTGGTACCAAAGCAACAATGAATTCAGGGTGTTCACTGCCTCTCTAGCTGCTGTGTGCATGTGAATTAGGCCGACTGTTTCCTGAAGAGCTGAAGAATGAAGTGGTTTCAAGTTTTAAAAGCCTTAATAGGAGCTGGGAAGAGTATGAAAAGTTGTCTTTGGCTCACTGACTGTGGTTTTTACTCTGCAAAAACAGATTAATTGTACCATCTGTGAAAGCTGGATTTGCCTTTACTTGTTTTTCGTGTGTCCAGTTTCCTCTGCTCTATTCTGCTGCTGTTGTCTTACTAAATCTGTATTATTTTATTGGAAATGTAGTGTCAGTGTTACGTCTCTCATGAAACATTAGCAAAGCTGTCACATCCACAGCAAAACACCATTTACACTAACTGTCCACCGTAAAGATTTAAATTCTTTTCAATTTTGTAATTTATGTTTTGGCTTAACTTAGATGTTATTCCATTGTAATAAATCTTATAAAAGAGAAAATAGTCGCAGCCCCAAAACCCCAAGAACTAGCAGGAGGAACGAGTTGCAGCCAATTCTGTTTCCCAAGGGTGTTGCCATGCTAGTCTCAAATACCCCCTCCCATCTGACAGTATATTATTAAAATGCTGGACCAAGGGGTATAATTTAAAAAATATCTGCGGCCTATTTTGGGTCTATTAACCCATTTAATGTAGGAAAAAGACAAAATCTTTGGTCCAGTTGAGGACTACTGTAGGTTTGTAACTGTATCTCCCATTTTTTGTTTCCAGTTCAAAGTTGAGCAGTGGTTCAGGGACAGGAAGGAGCTCCAGGCCAGGCAGGACTAGTGATCCGCCCTGGTTTCTGTCTGGCTCTGACACACTTGGCAGACTGGCAGGCAACACCCTTGGGTAAGTCCTGGCAGGGTTGACAGAGACGAAAGGTCCTGTGAAAGCCACAGTGCTTCAGGAGTGGGCTCCCCACAAGGCTCAAGACCTGTAGGATGCTGTCACATGTGCTGGGTCTTTGCACCCACCTGACATTAACTGTTGTTTCCGAGTGATTAAATGTGTTTCCAACACTGATCGTGGCAGTATGTAGAACTGAACAAATAAAGCTTTCATCCTTAGAATTTAACATTGGTCTAAAAACAGTCATGTCAATTGATTCATAATACAGTGGTCCCTCGTTTATCGCGGGGGTTACGTTCTGAGACCCCCCCCCCCCCGCGATAAACACAGTCTGCAAAATAGTGACCTTTTAATTTTTCACTATTCAAATGCATGTTATGGCCTCATAATCCCTCCTCGCACTCTTTATAAAGCCCAAAGTACACTGGCTGTGGCGCCCGCTCCAACAGGGCGACAGGCTCCGATCGATTTATGACGTGTCACATTCTTTTGAGAAGCATAATGTTAAAAAAAAAGACATGGCATGGAAAGCGATTTCAGAAGCAAGAGGAGTGAATGGTTAATCACTGAAATTACTCAAATGAATGCTTACAGTCTTTAATGTTTTCATCTACATAACTACAAAGTGGTAATATCGCGTACGTGATTTTGTTTTCGGCGTCTTGTCTGGCCGCACAGCTCCTGATGCAGCCGGCGTGCTTTGCCGGACAGCAGAAACGGAGCGAAAGCCGGAGCTGCAACTCGAACGCATTCAGTGTATTTTCGGGGTGATTCTGGACCAAAGTCCCTTGGCCAATCAAGTCATAAAGCACAGCGCTTTGATGTTTACGGACCCAATAGAATTTAGATATGCAGTACTTTGCGATGTGGCGTGGGACCACTGTACTATATGAAGTCATTTTCTCTAACAAACAGCTGTAGTAAATTGTGCTGATGGAACTGCTACGTCACAAGCTCATCCCTCTCCCACTCACGTGCACTTTGTTTTCTGACGGTGGCCTTGAACTGTCGGCAACAGGAGTCGTTGGAGCTCGGGTGTGAATGGAGGCAACGGAGGAGGTGGAAGTGGCAGCGGAGCTGGGGGAGGCGGAGCAGGAGGTGGCAGCAGTGGAGGAGGTGCAAGTGGGAGCGGAGGCGGAGGTGGAGGAACATCTGGAAGATCGTCGACGGCGGCTCGGGATTCCCGCCGTCAGACCAGGGTGATCCGCACGGGCAGGGACCGCGGCTCAGGCCTTCTTGGTAGCCAGCCTCAGCCGGTCATACCAGCTTCTGTCATCCCAGAAGAGCTCATCACTCAGGTGCGGCCATGTTGGATGCAGTACACATGCGGTTGGTTGCCTGCAGGAACAAGGAACCGTTCATCTTTGGTGTTTCACCTCCAGGCTCAGGTCGTCCTTCAGGGTAAGTCCAGGAGTGTAATCATCAGGGAGCTCCAGAGGACCAACCTGGACGTCAACCTTGCTGTCAACAACTTGCTGAGTCGGGACGATGAAGACGGAGACGACGGAGATGACACGGCCAGCGAGTCGTACCTCCCTGGAGGTTTGTAAAAAAAAAAAAAAAAAAAGAGAGCTACAGATCTAGAATTACACAAGATCAGATTCGCTCTGGTTGTTAGAATGTCTTTAGAATTTTCTTGTCAGTTGCTTTTTTTTTTTTCTCTCCCCCGGTGCAGAAGACCTGATGTCCCTGCTGGATGCAGACATTCACTCGGCTCATCCTAGCGTGATTATTGATGCTGATGCCATGTTCTCTGAGGACATCAGTTACTTTGGATACCCCTCTTTTAGACGCTCCTCCTTGTCTCGCCTGGGACCCTCCAGAGGTATCTTAACAACTCAGCTCAGACTAGCGGAGCAAAGGCAGGGTGTTGGACAGGCTTTGGTGGCAGCACTGGTGATGGCTTTTTGTGGAAAGGGAACCCAAAAGCATATGAATGAGACCAAACAAAGCTGTTTTATTGAAAATAATGGTGTTTTCATTTTGGTCTTTGCTTGAAATCAGTTAACAGGCAAATCCTGAAAGAAAGTCTAAAGCTCCTAAAAATCAGTTGAAGAAGAAAAGAAATGTGCTTTCTCCTTACTAAATGTGTACCTGTTTAATCTGTACCTTTGACCCAAGCAGAAGTTAGGGGTTTTTTTTAGCTGTCCAAAGGGTGTTTTAATCACAGGCTCTACCTATCTGGTGTTGCATGGCTCTAGTGCATACTGTCAGCTCTCTGAGAAAGGCCCGCTAGGCTCACCTGTCCAGGGACCCTTTAATATTTTCTACAACCCACCTAGTTCACTTTTAGCACATTTGCATGCACTTTTTCTGTCTGTCCTTCCTTTCCTATCTCACATTATAACATGAGCGCGACAAATGAGTCACCAGTTTGATTTAGCCTCCCTCAATTTCCTGCACTGCAATTTTCATTTGCATTACAGTGATTAGTGATTCTAAAGATCCTAATTTTCTCTCTATTATTAAAAGAATGTTGACGGGTCTTTCCCAGAGAGTGGCTTACTTCTATCCCACTGGTGTGACCTTATTGCATACCAGTTCTCCTTCTTCCTTTAGAGCGTGACTCAGAGCTGTTGCGTGAGCGTGAGTCTGTGTTGAGATTGCGTGAACGCCGATGGCTGGATGGGGCCTCGTTCGACACGGAACGAGGCTCCACCAGCCGTGAAGGTGAGGCCAACTTGGACAAGAAGAGCATTCCTGTCCAAAGCCCTGTCTCCTTGGGAGAGGAGCTCCAGTGGTGGCCAGACAAGGTAAGCAGAGCTAATGGCTGCAAGTTCAGTTTTTGAAAGGCTTTTTGGGGATTTTTTTTTTCTTTAGTCAAGTGGTTGTTTGTGCACTTTTACCCACACACAACAGGTACTGAACTCCTCCATTTCTTTTCCAGGATGGTGTGAAGTTTGTAAGCATTGGAGCCATGTTTTCAGAGCTGGTGGCTGTCAGCTCCAAAGGAGAACTGTACCAGTGGAAGTGGAGTGAACCTGAACCATTCAGAAATGCACAGGTCTGACCTAAACACATTTTAGTACAGAATTCTGTTATACTGGGGTGTTATAGTTTGCTATTCTTTAATTTCTTTCATCAGAATCCTTCCATTCATCACCCACGTGTGTCCTTCCTGGGCTTGGCCAATGAGAAGATCACATTATTGTCTGCCAATAGTATCAGAGCGACTGTAGCCACAGAGACCAACAAGGTAAATCGTCACAAATGCTCTGGAAAATTTGACCCACCATCATTTGTTGTCATTTGATGATAAACTTGTTGAAAATTTAACTCTAAATAATTTCATGGCTCTTTCAAAATGATATAAAATTTCTTCCAGCTGTAATAACCACTTTGTAGTAACTAAATGGTAATTTTAACATGGCGCGTATTTATTTAATGAACTTACTTTGACCTGTGTTTGTTCAGGTGGCAACGTGGGTGGATGAAACACTGAGCTCGATGGCCTCCAAGTTGGAACACAGTGCTCAGGCCTTCCCTGAGCTACAGGGGGAACGTATGGTGTCCCTGCACTGCTGTGCACTCTACACATGTGCACAGCTGGAGAATGGCCTCTACTGGTGGTGGGTTGAAGTATTTTAACACGGGGATTAGAATTGACCTTTTTACTCTTAGAAGGGGAGAGAATCTGTTGTGAAGGAACAGACTAAATAATTTCAATTGTTATTTAAGTTTACAAGGGACAAAACAAGTGACTGGTGTATTTGTCAACATGAATACATTAAAAAAAAGAGAATTAATGGAAAACAGTAGACAGACTTTACACGTCACTGCTTGTATTGTCTGCAGGGGTGTTGTGCCTTTTAGTCAACGAAAGAAGATGCTTGAGAAGGCCAGAGCAAAGAACAAAAAGCCAAAGTCTAGTGCTGGCATGTCCTCCATCCCCAACATCACCGTAGGAACACAGGTGAGACAAAATATATCAAAATGTTGCCCGTCTATATTTTTACATTGTATGACTGATATGGGCAAATTTGCTTTCTTTTTTGCAAATGTAATTTTAACTTATTTCAATTATTTCAGTAATTATTTCCCTGCTTCCTGTTTCAGGTGTGTTTGAGGAATAATCCCCTTTACCATGCCGGTGCAGTGGCCTTTTCTGTCAGCGCTGGCATTCCTAAAGTGGGTGTGCTTCTGGAGTCTGTCTGGAATATGAATGACAGTTGCAGGTTCCAGCTTCGCTCCCCAGAAAGCCTCAAGACTTTGGAGAAGACCACCAAAACCCAGGAAATCAAGTGCGTTCATTTTTTGTGCGGCAGCATACTTTTAATAAAACAAAGCAACATAGATGCCTAAATTTGGGTATGTAATTCTTGCCTAAAAAAATGCAATTATTTTCATTCCTTTCTGACCCCACAGGACAGAAAGCAAGCCAGAACTGGTAAAGACCGAGATGGGTCCTCCTCCTTCCCCAGCATCCACCTGCAGTGATACCTCGTCCATTGCTAGTAGTGCCTCACTGCCCTACAGTACGTTGGCTTTGCTTGCTATTTCTCCCACTTAACCTCTTGTTATTAAAGCTACAGTTTCAGTTTGCTTCTCATCTCTTTACCCTGATCTAATTAGTCCATACATCTTTGAAAGAGATGTGCGGAAAGTACATTTATCAACACATATTTCCCCATCTGCTCATTAGTCACAGGAATAAATGTCGGTATTCTATCCTTGCAGAACGAAGGCGTTCTACTCCTGCTCCTAAAGAAGAAGAAAAAGTGAATGAGGAGCAGTGGCCTCTCAGGGAGGTGGTGTTTGTTGAAGATGTTAAAAATGTCCCTGTAGGAAAGGTAAGTACAATACAGCAGCCACCGGCTCTATTGCATAGCTGATGATGTTGCTATGATGTAATGGTAATCACGCCAGTACCTTGTATTTTGTCCCAGGTCCTTAAAGTGGATGGTGCCTATGTTGCTGTAAAGTTTCCAGGCACATCGAGCAGTATGAGCAACCAGAGCAATGCTGCGCCAGCCGACTCAGACCCATCATCGCTGCTACAGGATTGCAGACTCCTTAGAATAGATGAGCTGCAGGTACAAATTTGATGCTTTAAAGTATCTCTGTGATTCAGTGAATCTCCTCTGACATTTTCAATGTTGTTCAATATTTTACTATACTATATTCACTATTTTAATTACTAATTTTACAGGTAGTAAAAACTGGTGGAACTCCAAAAGTTCCAGATTGTTTTCAGCGCACACCCAAAAAACTGTGTATCCCAGAGAAAGCTGAGATTTTGGCTGTGAACGTTGACTCCAAAGGTCAGACTTTGTACTTGATTAAGTGTTTATTCAGCTTGTATTCGTAACCTTAATGTGTCTGTCGTCCTTTCAGGAGTTCATGCAGTGTTGAAAACTGGCAACTGGGTGAGGTACTGTATCTTTGACCTGGCCACAGGCAAAGCTGAACAGGAGAATAATTTTCCCACTAGTAACCTAGCCTTTTTGGGGCAGAGCGAGCGCAACGTTGCTATTTTTACAGCTGGGCAGGTGAGAACATATTAAAAATTCCTGGTTTGTAAATACCCTTACTGCACACAACCTAATGTTCAAATTGTTTCCCCTCCTCAAGGAATCTCCAATTATCCTTAGAGATGGCAACGGCACAATCTACCCCATGGTCAAAGACTGTGTGGGTGGGATTCGGGATCCTGATTGGTTGGACCTGCCTCCTATAAACAGCCTAGGAATGGGCGTTCATTCTTTGGCCAATCTCCCGTCCAACTCCACAATTAAGAAAAAGGCTGCTATTATTATTATGGCTGTTGAGGTAAAAATGGCTTCCAAGTAGAACAAGCACGTGTTTGCGTTCAGCTGATGTTTGTAGAACTTGGTTCTCGGTATAACATTTCCATGTGTCGGTCACGTCAGTCTCCACCAAAACAGTTATCAGGGAGTCAGAGTTCACTCAGGTTCTCTGTCTTTCAGAAACAGACACTCATGCAGCACGTGTTGCGTTGTGACTATGAAGCATGTCGACAGTACCTGGTCAACCTCGAGCAGGCTTTTATGTTGGATCAGGGCAGCCAGGCCCTCGGAGCTCTTCTAGATCATCGCTGTGATGGAAACCGCAACATTCTCCATGCTGCTGTCTCTGTCTGCTTCCCCGTTAGTAACAAAGAGACCAAAGAGGAGGAAGGTGAGGTCACGTATAAGACTAATGAAGGCATATCTAAGATGTGTGTCTGGCACTGATAAAACATCTAGTGTTACCACTAGAACGCAGTAATATTTGAAATGGATTTGAGATTTAGTTTACCATTTTTACCCTGACTTTATTAAAAAAGTGAAATGGATCGCATGCTCCCGTATGAGACTCTTCTTCATGCTAAGTGTCCATACTTCATTTCAGAAGCTGAGAGGTCTGAGAGAAACACATTTGCAGAACGTCTGTCGGCTGTGGAGGCAATAGCCAATGCTATTTCTGTGGTTTCAAGCAACAGTTCTGGGAATAGGACTGGCTCCTCCAGTAGCAGAGGGTAATAATACTTTCTTTATCTGTGGGTAGAAAATTGTCTTTGCATATATGAGTGAGACCTGAATGTGGTGATATTGGATTTCTCTTGGAATTAGAAACCAGTGGTTTTATTGCTAAACACTTGTGGTTTTTTTTGTTTTCATCTCTGCAGCCTCCGTCTGAGGGAGATGATGCGGAGGTCTCTGAGGGCAGCAGGTGTCGGGCGTCATGAGTCTGGCCCATCGTCTAGTGATCACCAGGATCCTGTATCACCACCCATTGCCCCACCAAGTTGGGTTCCTGATCCTCCACCCATGGACCCTGGTGAGTGTATCTAGATATTGACGCTTTATATAGGAATTTCAGATGTCAACAAGCACTACAGTTGAAATTACTTTAAACTGGTGTTAACAGCTGTATTACATTACACTCAGTGATACTTTCTCCATTCTAATCTTAAGGAGCATGATTAGTTTCATGAGCATTTTTTTCTTCTCACTGTAAACTATTGAGATAAGGGTAGTCATTTTGAAATTAGCCTGAGCGGCCTGTGTGTGTATTTGTTCTTGTTCAAGATGTTAATTCTGGATTTTTTTTTTTTTTTTTAATCATCAGATGGTGACATCGACTTCATTTTAGCACCTGCTGTAGGGTCACTCACCACTGCCTCCACTGGCACCAGCCAGGGCCCAAGCACTTCAACAATACCAGGTAGACATTACTGTAATATCCTATACAGTCACATTTACTTTATATCTATAACTTTACTTTTATCTCTGTTTTCTCCTTGTAAGCAGGACCCTCAAATGAGTCTCCTGTGGTTGAATCTAAAGACAGGAAAGCCAATGCCCACCTTATCCTAAAGCTCATGTGTGACAGTGTTGTTCTGAGGCCGCATTTAAGGGAGCTTCTTTCTGCTAAGTATGTCCTCTATTAAAAAAAATAAGAATCTCTTTTGCCATTGATGTTAGTTTTTCACGGGTACCTAACGTCACATACGTTGCTGTTTTGACAGGGATGCACGTGGAATGACCCCTTTCATGCTGGCTGTTAGTGGGAGGGCATATCCAGCAGCCATCACAGTACTGGAGGCTGCTCAGAAAATGGCCAAGGGTATTTCATCCATATCTTTTCATTTGTAGTCAAGGGATTTTATTTGAATTGAAAATGTGTGTGTGGTTGCAAACCATTTGAATGCCAAGAACAGAAAGTAAGGGCTTATTATTACTGCAAGTATTATACAACATGATCAGAGAAGGAGATAAGATTAATACTCCAGTTTCCATCAACATGCTGCCCCGTGAATAAATTCAAAGAATATTGCGTGTTTGTGATAAATTGGGGGTAGTTTGGCGTAATTGGGTAACAACTGTAACACTGGCATGAGTTGGATGAGTTTCACATTGTTTGCCTAGACAGAACTAACATTCCTTAATTTGTGCTTTTATTTTTTCCCTCCCCCAAATGTCTTGAATGCAGTGGGTGACCCAGGTATCACCGAAAAGGAAGACACGGACTCTGTGTTCATGGAAATGATTTGTCCTTCGGGGACCAATCCAGATGATTCCCCTCTGTATGTTCTGTGCTGCAACGACACCTGCAGCTTCACGTGGACTGGAGCCGAGCACATTAATCAGGTCAGAATTTAAAGACAAAAACTGAAGTTTAGAGGAAAGTTGTTGTCACCGGGAACTTGTAGATCGCTCATGAATTCCAGGAGGCTTGTAACTGTGCACCATAAAAAGTGATGATTTAAATATGTAAACCAGAAGGTATCAAAACTATGTCAAATATTTTACAAGATCAACTATTTGCTGCAAAGTTAAAGAGTGTATTTAGAGAGTGATTTTTGTTTATGCTGATTTTATATTTAGGACATCTTTGAGTGTCGAACGTGTGGACTGCTTGAGTCCCTCTGCTGCTGCACGGAGTGTGCAAGAGTGTGTCACAAAGGACACGACTGCAAGTAAGTCACGGTTTTCCAGGAATCCTGACGAGTGGTTCTTTAGAGTGAGTTCTACTGTTAATCATGTGTATCAATATTCATCGGCTGCCGTTATGTTTGCTAGGCTGAAAAGAACGTCCCCCACAGCATATTGTGATTGCTGGGAAAAATGCAAATGCAAAACTCTTATTGCTGGACAGAAGGCCGCCCGCCTGGATCTGCTGTACAGGTTACTCACCACCACTAACCTGGTCACAACACCAAACAGTCGGTAAGACACACTAGTTCTTTTGTCTACTGATATTTCCGTCTAACAAGTTGTATTCTTAAATTTATGGTCCAAATTTAGACGTTTTGGGGAATGTAGGCAACAAATTTTCATTTTTCTCTGCAGGGGAGAGCATATATTACTGTTCCTGGTACAGACTGTTGCCAGGCAGAGTGTTGAACACTGTCAGTACAGACCACCGCGCATCAGGGAGGACAGAAACCGCAAAGCTGCTAATGCAGAAGGTAGGATCTGCTCCCTACGTACATGTTCTGCATATTTTCAGTTTAAAAGGTAAAGGTTTTAGTTTGTATTTTACAACAGTTAGGTCTGTGAGCCTGGGTCTAGGTGCCTGATCTGATTTCCTGTGTCTCAGACTCTGATATGCCAGACCATGATCTAGAACCTCCTCGCTTTGCTCAGCTGGCTTTGGAAAGGGTTCTACAGGACTGGAATGCTCTTAAGTCCATGATCATGTTTGGCTCTGAGGAGAATAAAGACCCGTGAGTATGACAGCAGAACTGCAAATCCACCAATGAAATTTCATGTGGAAAAATGAAGTAACGATATGGCTTCCATTAATAGCAACAGTAATGTCTCCAACATAGTGTCATGGATTTTCCAAAGATTTAGTGCTTTTTACCAGTCACACATCACCCAAATCTGACAGTGATTACTTGCGTTGCATTGTATGCATGTCATTACTTGTTAGTCCATACTGTATTTCTTTTATTTTATTTAACCTATATTTTACCAGGTCATGTATGGTAATACGGGTCTGTGTTCTGTCACAGAATAGTCTTGAGTCCTGGCTTTCTGTGTTTTCTAGTCTTAGTGCCAGCAGCAGAATTGCCCATCTTCTTCCAGAAGAGCAAGTCTACTTGAATCAGCAGAGTGGCACCATTCGCCTTGACTGTTTCACCCATTGCCTCATTGTCAAGTGTGCTCCTGACATCACTGTGAGTCCAGTTACACAGTATCCCTAGCTTCTCAAATCTGTGTGCGCCCAATATCTCAAAGTGTATGGTTGGAAGCAGGAAAATGCTTAATGCTGTTGTTCTGTATTAGTTCATAGATACTTTACTGAGTACGCTAGTAAGGGAACTCCAGAACAAGTACACTCCTGGACGAAGAGAGGAGGCAGTGAATGTCACCAGGAGGTTCCTGCGCTCTGTAGCCAGGGTGTTTGTGATCCTAAGTGTGGAGATGGCTTCATCCAAGAAGAAAAAGTGAGAACACACAGTTTCACCATATCAATGTGACACAAGCCGGGGGGAATTATGTTTGATCTTGTCATGTCCTGTTCTCTTCTTCATTTCCTTCCTACAGCAACTTCATCCCTCAGCCCATCGGGAAATGTCGCAGAGTTTTCCAGGCCCTGCTGCCCTATGCTGTGGAGGAGCTGTGTAATGTAGCAGAGTCTCTGATTGTTCCAGTGCGAATGGGCATAGCGAGACCTACTGCTCCATTCACTTTGGCCAGCACCAGTATTGATGCGGTTCAGGGCAGTGAGGAGCTCTTCTCTGTCGAACCACTGCCTCCCAGACCCTCGCCTGACCAGTCCAGCAGGTTTGTTAGATTACAGCATTGTCATGGCTAAAATCTGCCTATATTTATTATATTTCTGCCTTATTTACGTTTATTTTTTTCAGTGTAAGAAAGAAACTGGAAAAAAATCAGATAAATAAGATCATTTTAATGAATTTTTGCAGCTCTAGTCAGACAGCTGCATCTTACATCATCAGGAACCCCCAGCCTCGGCACAGCAGCCAGTCGCAGCCTGTCAGAGGAAGAGATGAGGAGCAGGATGACATCGTTTCAGCAGATGTGGAAGAGGTGCGGAAATAGATGTGTAGTTCCTGGTGTGGCATGTATCCAAAAATGTTGTGCTTTTAAATCTGTAAAATTACTGTAGAATATATACGTAAGGATGTTGTTTATGCCCGCTAGGTTGAGGTTGTTGAGGGAGTTGCAGGTGAGGAAGACCATCATGATGACCAAGAGGAACAGGGGGAGGAAAATCCAGAGACTGAAGGGCAGCATGATGAGCATGACGAGGATGGTATGAGACACTCCAGGCTTTTTTTAAATCGAAATGTGTGGGTCTGACTTAAACTAGTGATCTCTAATGCTGAATTTTTATTTTTATTTTTTGCTTTAATCCAAACCAAAAGCTAGTGATGCAGTGAAACCATATACTTGTTTGTTATTTCAGGAAGCGACATGGAGCTTGATCTTCTGGCTGCAGCCGAAACGGAGAGCGACAGTGAAAGCAACCACAGCAACCAGGACAATGCCAGCGGCCGCAGGAGTGTTGTCACAGCAGCAACTGCGGGCTCTGAAGCAGGTTGGTCAACAGCATGTTTTTTTTTTTTTTTTTTTTAAACCTTAAGAATTTCTTTTCTTTTGAATTTTTTATCTTTAACTAATTGTCCTTGCCTTCTTGCTTTTTAAGTTTTTGTGGAAATGTGATCACCTGCGTTATTTACCTCCTTAAACTTTGCCCAAGTCGTGCAAAAGCTGTGACTAGGGCTGGGGGATGTGGCTTTGGATGAATATATTTTTATTTATATCGAGACAAACTGAACGTTATTTTAATTGAGTATATTTAATAAAAGCGTATATTAATAAATCTTGTGTATCAAATCCAGTTTTGAACACACTCCCAAAACACTTCACTATAACACCGTATCAAAAATTGGATAAGAATAATCCTCAAATCATATCACGCGATATATCTTTACATTGCCTAGCCCTGGCTCTGGCTTTTAACTAAATAGAAAAGCATTTCTGTGTGTGGTTTAATTCCCTTTGAATTGCAGACTAATTCAGTCATCACAAAACCATTAGTCTTTACAGTCATCATTTTGGTTTGTGGGGCTTTGTTTTTGGAGAGCAAATGATAACGGCAGACAAAATGCTTCCTGGCTGAATACCCAATGTATTTCATTTGCAGGCAGTAGGGTGTCCTTGGCATTTCCTATTTTTGGTATGAGATCCTCTTTACTATGATGCTTATACAGATGTTAGGGCAAGAGTGAATTTGCAAAATGCATACAGATTTTTTCCTGCTGAGAGTTTCTTCAGTTCAACCTTCTCTCACATTTCACTCTGTCTCTCAGTGTTGTCTTTAACTAAAACTGTTCCTCGTCACATATGCAGTATCGCTGTTCCTTCACTTAAATAACAAACTAATCAACTTTTACCTTTTTCAGACATTTTGGTGTTTTTTTTCCCCCTCCTCATCTATGATATTGGTTTCTTACTAATGGTATTTCATTTTCATGTTTAATATGCAGTGCTGTTTATTTGTTGTTGGTCTTTTCTCCCTAATACATAAAATAGTTTATGCAGATTAGCAAATTAAGTCATATTTCCACTCACATAAATTGATAAACTGAGTGCAGGTGTTAATGTTTTCAACATTCTCTGTTATTTGGCCCTGTAGTGGTGTAAAACACTAACCTGCACTCCTGCTTGAATTTATCTTATGTGAAAGATACAAACACTGAGGTGAAATGGCAGCACAAGCCACTAAATATGGCTCCTTTTTTGTTTTGTTTTTTATTTTCTTGTCCTTTATTGTCCTTCTCCCTTAAGGTGCGAGTAGTGTCCCTGCCTTCTTTTCAGAGGATGATTCTCAGTCCAATGACTCGAGTGACTCAGACAGCAGCAGCAGTCAGAGTGACGATGTGGACCAGGAAACTTTCCTTCTGGACGAGCCTTTGGAAAGGACAACCAGTGCTTCCCACGCCAACAGTGCTGCCCAGGCTCCTCGTTCCATGCAGTGGGCTGTGAGGAACACCCCCAGCCAGAGAGCCTCTGGAAGTGCTCCATCCAACTCCTCAACACCATCCGGTTTGTGGACTTTAGTGTATTTGTATTTTCTTATCAAATTTCCTTTTTATATGCAGAATTATGTAATCATTTTGTGTATTCCTGTTTTTCCTTTCACAGCAAGTTCCACAGGTCTGATATATATCGACCCTACCAACCTACGGCGTTCAAGTGCCATCAGCTCGAGCGCTGCAGCTGCCGCGGCAGCTTTAGAAGCTAGTAATTCTAGCAGTTATTTGACATCTGCTAGCAGTCTGGCTCGGGCATACAGCATTGTCATCAGGCAAATCTCAGACCTCATGAGTCTGATTCCTAAGTACAACCATCTGGTCTACTCCCAATACCCCGCTGCTGTAAAGCTCACCTATCATGATGCAGTCAACCTGCAGGTAATAAACGCCGTTAGCTTTATAAAATGGAAATAAACGCACATCACGTGTTTGAAAAGTTGCATGTGCAGGTGCAAGTGTTCCTGTGTTCTATCTTGTGAAACAGAATTATGTCGAAGAAAAACTGATTCCCACCTGGAACTGGATGGTGTCCATTATGGATTCTACTGAAGCTCAGTTACGTTATGGCTCGGCCTTGTCATCTGCTGGAGACCCTGGCCACCCCAGTCACCCGCTGCATGCCTCTCAGCACTCTGCCCGCAGGGAGCGCATCAATGCTCGGGAGGAGGCCAGCCTCCGCACCCTGGAAGGTCGAAGGTAAAAATAAAGACATGAATTCATGAACCAGCTTTTTTGTCATTTATCCTTTTCAAGTGTATTGTTTTGAAAATCTATCACATTAATTATTTTTCCTTCTGTATTTAAGCATTTCTGTTGTTTTGTGTTGGTTTCAGGAGGGCAGCTACCCTACTGACAGCTCGCCAGGGCATGATGTCAGCACGGGGTGACTTCCTGAACTACGCCTTATCGCTGATGCGCTCCCATAATGATGAGCACTCTGATGTGCTTCCTGTGCTCGATGTATGCTCGTTGAAACACGTGGCCTACGTTTTCCAGGCTCTGATTTATTGGATTAAGGCAATGAACCAGCAGACCACTTTAGATACCCCACAGATGGACAGAAAAAGGTAAAGATAGAAGAGAAAATATCTTCGATTGTAGCACTATTTATGTTGTTGGTTCATGTGAATAAGTTTAAGAACAGCTTTGACTGCAGAAACATTTTTTTTAACAATTCTTGTTACCCTCTTGAAGAAATCGAGAGATTTTGGAACTTGGTTTGGACAATGAAGATTCTGAACATGAGAACGATGAGGACACTAATCAGAGTAAGAAAGAAATGCAATAAATGTCAAGTAACAGCTTGGTTATCCTTCAAAATATCCTCTTCTTTTTTTCTCACTCAGGTTCAACTTTGCAGGACAAGGATGAGGACCCAGTTCCTGCTGAAACGGGTCAGAATCATCCTTTCTTCCGTCGCTCTGACTCCATGACCTTCTTAGGCTGCATCCCCCCCAACCCCTTTGATGTTCCGTTGCCTGAGGCCATTCCGCTAGCAGACCAGCCGCACCTCCTGCAGGTCAGCGTTGCTGATCAATACATTTGTGTTATTGTTTTTGTCAGGAGATGATCAAGATCTGTTCAGGCCAAAAGTAGTCTGCAGTAGGTCCAGTTTTTATTGCTTATTGATTCTATGTGGCTTAAAATGTGTGTTTTGCATCTTCTCAACAGCCCAATGCCAGAAAGGAGGATCTGTTTGGCCGTCCTTCGCAGGGCTTGTACTCTTCCTCCTTCATTGCAAACAAAGGCCTGTCTGAGGCAAGTGTGGACAGGAACTGCCTGGAGATAAACATGGGCTCCTCTCTACCCTCCCCCTCTCAGGTATACCACCCCTCTTCACTGAAACACACTTGCAGCTGTGTTCTAATATCCAAATATAACCATTAAAATGCTCTAGTTACTCAGCTTTTAAACGGTAAACTAAAAAGAACCTTTTTAAATGGACATTTCCTCATTTTCTGTGGTCACCACGAATAATGGCTAGAATTTTTCTTTACAATAAAGCAGAGAATGGATTTTAGCACACAGGCTAAGTTTTTTGCATTATGATTATGTTTCCATGCTTTCATCATCACTCTGAAATCTTGTAAACGCTGTTCACATTAATGAACAACTTCTCTGGACCTCTCCTAAATAGATCCTGCCCACTAAGATGTCTTACTCTGCAAACTTGAAGAATGTGATGAGCATGGAAACTGGCCAGCGTAATGCTGGAAACCAAACCACTGCAGACCAGGAAATGGACACTTCAAAACTAGGGCCTTCACCCCAAGACCTTGCTGCTCAGCTTAAGAGCAGCCTCCTCGCCGAGATCGGCCTCACTGAGAGCGATGGGCCCCCTCTGCACTCATTCAGGTACGCGTCTAGACTGCATGTTGTAGAGTAGTTGGATCAGAGATCACTTTCAGTTTTTTTAAGACAGAACTGTCATGATTATATCACTATAAATGTATTATAGAAGTGAAGTTCATCTACCTTGATGGTGTCAGATTAATTATTTTTTTTTTTTTTTTTTGGGGCATATCTAGACCTCACTGTAGTTTCATGGGGATGATGATCTCGCACGACATGCTACTAGGCCGCTGGCGTCTCTCACTGGAGCTCTTTGGGCGCGTCTTCATGGAGGATGTTGGAGCTGAGCCTGGATCGGTACAGTTTTATTTGGGAATTGATAATGTCTTCATAGTGACAAATAACTGCAATAACTAGCTTTGGCTTTTGTTGTGTTTCTTAGATCCTCACAGAGTTGGGTGGTTTTGAGGTGAAGGAGTCCAAGTTCCGACGGGAAATGGAGAAGTTGAGGAACCTACAATCCCGTGACCTGGCCCTGGAGGTGGATCGAGATCGAGATCAGTTAATACAGCAGACCATGCGCCAGTTAAATGCACACTTCGGCAGACGCTGCACAACCACGCCCATGGCCGTGCATCGGGTGAAGGTGACCTTCAAAGATGAGCCAGGCGAGGGCAGCGGTGTTGCCCGCAGCTTCTACACAGCCATCGCTCTGGCCCTCCTCTCCAATGACAAACTGCCCAATCTGGACTGTGTCCAGAGTGTCAGCAAGGGAATGCAGGCCAGCAGTACGTGTCATCACGATTACAATTCAAGTATGACAATACAGAGAAACTACACTGTATATCATTAACTTCCATTCAATTGTAAATGTGGTGGTACTGTTCTTAAGCTGTTATTGTGATTTTTTTTTTTTTTGATATTTTTGTATTTATTGTATTTATACTTTAAGATGAAAAATTATTTTGTTTTCTTTAGATCTGATGCAGCGTTTGAGGAACAGAGATCGTGAAAGGGAGAGAAGAAGTGGAGGGCTTCGAGCAGGATCTCGGAGAGACCGTGACAGGTAGACCTTGCCTAAATATATTAACATTTAGCACTAACGGAAGTCTTTGTTTTTGACTGATTTATTTCATGTGTTTTACAGAGACTCAAGGAGGCAGTTGTCAATAGATACGAGGCCGTTCAGGCCGTCATCGGAGGGAAACCCCAGTGATGAACCTGACCCGCTGCCTGCACATAGACAGGCATTGGGTGAAAGGCTCTACCCACGCGTCCATGCAATGCAACCAGTAATTATCTGCATCCATCAGACCAGACTTGAATTTAGTCATCCAGACTTTGACTTACCTTGACTGTTTATGAATTTCTTGCTCTGCCAGAGGTATATAGTGTTTTTGTTACAAGCTGTGTGTGTATTCTTGTTCGCAGGCCTTTGCCAGCAAAATCACAGGCATGTTGCTGGAGCTCTCCCCGGCCCAGTTGCTTTTGCTACTGGCTAGTGAGGATTCTCTCAGAGCCAGAGTGGAGGAAGCCATGGACCTGCTCATCGCTCATGGAAGGTATCATTGTCATTATAGTTAATCACATAGATTTTAAAACAATAGTAGTCAGAAGTAGTGCTCATAGTGGTGACAAGTACCTTGATGATATAGCATTTGTCCGACTCTGATCATCACAAATTCTGTCTCTTCCAGAGAAAATGGTGCTGACAGCATATTGGACCTGGGTCTTTTGGAAGCTCCAGAAAAAGCACAAGTAAGTGAAACATTTATTTCAACACGAGACAGTCCTGTAAAACAAGTTCATTCAAAGCTGTTTGTACCTGCAAGCAATTTTGTCTGTTTTTTAAATAATAATATAAGTTTATAATTTGTAATAATAAAGTTCCAGACATGGGAAATTAACTAAGTTGAACAATGTTAGGAGCCTTTGAAGGTTTGACTGGTTGCTCCTTGAGTCATTCTCTCCTCTTTCATTGGATTGTAGCAGCAAGAAAACCGCAAGCGTCATGGATCAACTCGCAGTGCAGTTGATATGGAATTAGATGACCCAGATGATGGAGAAGACAACGCTCCTCTCTTTTACCAGCCGGGCAAGCGGGGCTTTTACTCCCCTCGCCCTGGCAAGAACACAGAAGCCAGGCTCAACTGCTTCCGTAACATTGGCAGGTAATGAATTATCTGTTTGTTTGGTTGCATATGAAGACAATTATATCAAATTACTTTGGTCTAATAGGAATATATTGCTTGCCAAAATCCTGTAAATATCTGACCTTGGAGGCGGAACGTTAATTGTTTTGTTTCTCTGCAGAATATTGGGGTTATGTCTACTTCAGAACGAACTCTGTCCTATCACGTTAAACAGGCATGTTATTAAAGTGCTGCTTGGAAGGAAGGTGAGGACATTTATACACACACGGACATTTTCATATGTAATGTCAATGCCTTTCAGGAGGAAATTTCCTTATTTTTGCTGCCGCAGGTAAACTGGCACGACTTTGCCTTCTTCGACCCAGTTATGTATGAGAGCTTGCGGCAGCTTATCCGCCACTCTCAGGCCGGTGAAGCAGATGCAGTATTTGCTGCGATGGACTTAGCCTTTGCCATTGACCTCTGTAAAGAGGAAGGGGCGGGACAGGTAATGAACCACACCAACACTGTGGATTCTAACAAACATAGATTATGTGACCTGAATATGGCCAATGCTTTTATTCTTTCTGGCTCAGGTGGAGCTTCTCTCTGGTGGGGTCAACATGCCAGTGACACCTCTTAACGTGTATGAGTATGTAAGGAAGTATGCTGAGCACAGAATGCTCGTGGTGGCTGAGCAGCCTCTTCATGTAAGTAAAATCATTAAATACCTGCTGGCTTCATTGTCAGGCAGTCAAATATATATTCTCTGTTATGTTTTTTTTTTTTTGATAGGCGATGAGGAAGGGTTTACTGGATGTTCTCCCTAAAAACGCCCTGGAGGACTTGACTGCAGAGGACTTCAGGCTGCTGGTCAACGGCTGCGGGGAAGTCAACGTCCAGATGCTCATCAGCTTCACCTCCTTCAATGACGAGTCCGGTGAGCTGCTCAGTCATGATTTGTTTTTGTGGCTGCTGCGTGAACTCTGAAATGGACGTTGTTGTTGACATATTTCACAAGCAAACATTTACGCTTCACTTACAGGGGAAAATGCAGACAAACTACTGCAGTTTAAACGCTGGTTTTGGTCCATAGTGGAGAAGATGAGCATGACTGAACGGCAAGATCTGGTAAGTTTGTCTGTTACATTATTTTTTAAGTATACATTTGGTAAAACAGAGTGATTCATTGAAATTCATCATATTCAAACTTTAGAAATGTATAATATTTTTAGAAAACGGCACAGAAACAAAATTGTCATGGCTGTCCATGTACACTTTAGTCTGGTTTTGAAATCAGAAATGTGAGCTATGATTTCTCTCTGCTTCAGGTGTACTTCTGGACCTCAAGCCCTTCCCTGCCAGCCAGTGAGGAGGGCTTCCAACCGATGCCCTCCATTACCATCCGGCCACCGGACGACCAGCACCTTCCTACAGCCAATACTTGCATTTCACGTCTTTACGTGCCACTTTATTCGTCAAAGCAGATACTGAAACAAAAACTCCTGCTAGCCATTAAAACCAAGAATTTTGGTTTTGTCTAGAGGTTCATTAAAAAAGAATAAAGAAACACGTTTACTGTTGTGTAATATTTACCTAGCAACATTTTTGTAGATTTATTTTTTGTCTATACAGTTTTATTAAATTCGACGTACTGTCGCTTTCTCCCCAGGTGGTAATATATGTTTGTGTTGTGAACACAAACGGCTTGTAATTTTTATTTCAGTTTTTATTGTTTTTTTTCCTTTGCGTTCAATGAAGGTATACAGTACAGAACATTCCTGCATTGGCACTGTAAAAAGTAAAGCCCACAGCCCTTGAATATTGGCTTAAATCTTTGCTTCCCAGGAATGTGGTTTGACAGAAGGCTGTCTGCCGAAACCCAGCCAAAGATGACAGCAGTAAGAAGTATTTAAAAGAAGACACACTGTGATTATAAGTTTTTTTCCTTCCCTAGAAAAGTACTATCACTGACAGTTCACTGCTGCCTTTGTGGAAAGTCCTCTTTTTCTTGTACAGTGGGAGTAGGGAATTTCAAAATAAACTTGGATGCAAAATCATTGTCCAGGGTTTTTTGTCAGTGGAATCTGTAAAGTGGGGGGATTTAGCAGTACTGGTAAGACGATTTATTTGTATACAATTTTATACCTGGAGTTCAACATAGTTTAATCTGCATCGAAATAAGATTAAAGTCGTAAAACATGAAATCTACATAATTTTACAGGAAAGACTACAAGCATGGCGTCTGTTCCGGGAAGTTGGCTGATCGGCAAAGACGGAAACTGCCCCGCCCCCACGTGAGTGTCACCGCCCAATGGTGTTACCTTCAAGTAATCCTAATTTTGTGGCCAATTGTAAATTCATTTATCTTTAAAATCTAAAATTAAACGCTTACCGCTACCTGCTTAAACTAATTACCACATGTGTAGGGATTATCTTTACTTTGCTTGACTGGTCCTTTATTTAAAAAAATTATGTCAATTCAGCTGGGACATGCATCGTTTCGGAATATACAAGGGACATTGAATGCATCATTTCTCCGGCAGTAGAAACTGATCCTTATGAGGTGAACCTGTCTTCCTCGCGGTCACAGTGGTTGCATTGCCCAGTTAACGGTTATTCATTGTTTTACTATGGTGTCGCCAAGCCCGTTAGCTAGTTAGCTGCTTTTTAGCGCAGCCACTGTAAGATATAGGTAGATATCTAGCCGATGCTGCTGACAGAGTAGGTAGTGTTATTATTGTCTTCCATCATGTCGATGTCGTTCCGTTATTTTTAGCTAGCACCACAAGTTATCATTAAGGGTTAGCCTGCAGCTAGTAGCGACAGGGAAGCGTGACTAATCGGTCTCTTGTTCGAAAAAAAAAAAAACGAATGGAGATGTGGCAAGACGCGGCCTCTCAGCAGGTCAAGCTGGTTACAAATCGTCTGAATGAACTTTTGTCCAAAGGCTTGGGGTTACTGCGCTCCGAGCTTGGAGTGGATTTGGGACTGAAGCCCGAGCTTATTCCGCCATGGGTTATCCTCTTAGCGGCATGTACGGGGCTAGTGCTGATGGTTGTTCTGTGGGCCTCGGTTTGTCGCGCTATCTTCAAGAAACGAGGCGCTGTAACACCTGAGGACGACGGGATTGAAATAAAACGGACCGTCGGCAAACCGGTAAAGTCCGAGGAACCGAAGAAAAAAAAGAAGAAGGTATTTGTATGGAATCAGATTATTTGTCTTTGACCATTTCTCAACCAATAGCTGTAGCCTTAGCAAAACTAGCTGTCAAGCTAACTCCCAAATGACAGTTCAATCTCTTGGCATGAGTAAAACTGGCTAACTAGCTTCAGGTTCCTAACAGTTTTTGCTATGCTAACTATAAACATCTTTCTGTTTTTCGTGAGTATCAAGGGAACGTGCTTTAAGTGATATTTCGTTTTATATGTCTGCTAGAAAACCCAGTCAAACGGGAGAGCTGTCGCTGAACCGCAGGAGGAAGCCATAGTATCGGAAGAGTTAGTGCCACATCACCAGCCGCCCCCATCAGAAGTCAAGCCTGAGAAGATTCCTGAGGTAATCTGCCCCAGATTTTCTTTCACTGATTCTAAAGCGAACATCAGCTGCCAGTGTCAGGTCAGGATCGCAATTTGTCACTCACGATAGTGTAAAATAGCTTTTGTCACAAGTTGGAGCCTTTTCTACGAACGGTGGCCTAGGGGGTGCTAACGCGAGAAGATGCAATTATGTATAGATGGAAATAGTTCTTGCAAGTAGGAGCTATACCATGTAGGGAATCTCTGACAGTGGATGTGGTTACAACTATAAATAGACTTGGCTTGATTATGCTTGTTTCAGTGTCAGGGATTGTGCCTGATTTGTTAGATGTAAATTCATGTGCGACATATTATCTATGCCATTCTCTTCCACCCAGCCTTTATGACTGTTTCTTTTTCATCTATTTAATCCATTATTATTTTCCTTGTAGGGGAAAAAGTCAAAGAAGAAGGCCAAACAGGCTGCAAAGGAGACCAAGCCAGCTGCAGTAGATGGCAAAGAACCAGAAGAAGGTAAAACATCGTGTTTAATCAGTGATTTTAGCTGTAATTTATGATTTTTAGGTGGAGTAATTTTTTTAGCAGCATAAAATGTCCCATTGGTACTAATGAGAGCATTATAATTATAAAGACCCATGTAATTATAAAGTTATGGGTCCTCACTTAGACCCCCTCTGTACTTTTCTTTTTTTGTGTCAAAGCACATTTTTTATGTTTTTTTTTTAATATTTGCTAATCTATACGGCTTTTCCACACTAATCCCATTATGGAGCTTTGCAGTATTTTGCAACAAATTCCACACTGTGCTCAATGATCCTTTTCAGGGACATGGGAGACCAAGGTCAGCAACAAAGAGAAGCGTGAACAACGCAAAAAGGACAAGAGCTCCAGCGATGGCTCGGCAAGCCCTGGAGGAGGGGACACGCCAGTGAGCACTCCCTCGGAGCAGCCGAAGACCACTGCAGCCCCTGCTCCTGCCAACCAGAAAAAGAAAAAAGGTGCCTCCTCCTCTCTTAAAAACTCTTAAAATCTCTCTTGAGAAAAGAGAGAAAATTACATTTCTCTTGTTCTGGAGCTGTGTTTGGTCAGTCTCTTGCGAAATAGAGAGAATATAGAGGCTTTAGGGGACTTGAAATGAGTCTCCAGTGAGTTTCTGCTGAGGTGTTTTTCTCCCTTACTAAGAGGTTCACATGGATCTAGAGGGGGCAGATACTGACTGTTAACTATTTCACTGCAGGAGAATCCGCAAAGGTGAAGGCAGAGAAGGCCGAGGCTGTTGTACCTCAAGGTAATTGTTAAAAATTAAAAACGGTATTAATGAGCTAATTCATCACATTTATTCATCTCCTCCAGCACCAACAATGCTTTCCTCTATATTAGTTATTAACAGCAAAGTGGCAACTGTGTCCGCCTCCATCACTGAGGTTCCCCTAAAAGTTCCTACTCACAACATTCCCAGGAAGTCGGAACCCTGGAAAGCCAACAGAGAAGAGTCATTGTGGGGAGGCGACATTGATGGTAAAATGGCTTTACATCTGCTAACCACTCTTCAGTGGTGTTTTGTCCAGTCATGATGGCCTTTGTCTTCACAGGAGGTGATATGTGCAGGCTCAAAGTTCATTTTCAACCTCATAATTACTGCTCGTTTGATAATAAGGGTTGTTCTTCCATAACTGGAAGTTATTTCATTTTGTTTTTGTGGAACTGTGTTGCTACCACAATGAATAAGAAGCCAGCAAGGATTTTATTTGAACAAATAAGGATTTGAAGCCTCACAGTAATTACAGTAACTCATGTTTCCCCTGCTGGCGTTTTTGGGTTCAGTGGTGCTCCAGTATACAGGACGACATAGAGCTGTAATTACATTAAACATGCTCCTGTAGCTGTGATCTAAAGTACTCTGAACAGCCAGCACTATTTTTGTCAGGATCAGGTTGCATCTGTGCAGCCTTTTTCAATGAACCTCCAAATGTAATTTTCTTAGTTTTTATGTGTCTTAATTTTCCCACGAATGTCATTGAATTGATGAAAGTCATATGAAACGTTTTCCTTGCAGAGTCGTGGACTGTGATTGAGACCGGGATGCCCACAGCTGAACGGAAACTGGCGGGACTGAACGCTGGTGGGTGCACTGTGGACGTGTCTCCACTAGATGGCGTAGTTTCGAACACTTTACTGACTCGGTGTTTAATTGTCTTGTAGAACCCGTGAGGGATCTGCCCTGGCTCGGTCAGCCCCGGGTGGACGATGAGTGGTCAGGACTGAGTGAGTGACAAGTTTGTTTATAACTTCCACTTCCTCCTCGGCGCTTTTGTTTAGCGTTGATGGTCTTTGTGTTTCCGCAGATGGCAGCTCGGTCGACCCCAGCTCAGACTGGAACGCCCCTGCTGAGGTGTGGGGCAACTATGAAGACCCCACTTCAGCACCGCCTCCTATTCCACAGCAGCTTCTCCCTGAGCCCACCAGAGTTAACCTGCAGCCTGGAGTCGCCGTAAGTTTACCTGAACAATTCACGGTTCATTTAAATGTAACGGCTGACTAACTGATTTAATTGTTGTTTCTCTCGGCACCTACAAGAAAGACGCTGGACAATTTATGAAATCATGCTTTGTTTGATTTTTTTTTTTTTTTTTTGTAAGGATGATGATGATGATGATGATAAAGGAGATGCTGTTGCTGATGCAGCAGCTAAAAAGAAGAAGAAAAAGAAGAAGAAGAAGGCTTCTGAGGAGGCAGCAGCAGACCAGGTGATGCCAGAACACACGGCGTGGATTTATGCAGACATCTGAGAGTTTATTGAAATCTCGTGTTTTATTGTGTGAAGGCCGATGGACCGGAGAAGGAGGCGCCACCTGCACCGACAAAGAAGCAGCCTGTTCAGGAAAAAGCTGCCGCTGTCCCGCCTGTGAAGGCAGCTGCTGTCGAGGTGACGACTTCGATATCCGTGAAGCTCCTGACGATCGTTATTCAGTCAACCTTTACAGCTCACATGTTAGCCTGCCGCATCCATGTTAACATCATTCTTGTTACCTTTTCCAGCCCAAACTGGAGAAACCAATGAAGGACAACATTTCCCAGAAGCCCCCTGTCACACAAGTGCCACAGAAGCCAGCTGAAGCTGAACCCACTGCCAAGCAGAACAGCGTCTCTGCTCCGACACAACAAAGTCAGCGCCTTTTTATATTTACTGATATTTAAAGGCATGTGCTTGAAGATGAGTCTCCTTCATTTTTGATTT
Source organism: Pao palembangensis (assembly GCA_015343265.1). Lineage (NCBI taxonomy): Eukaryota > Metazoa > Chordata > Actinopteri > Tetraodontiformes > Tetraodontidae > Pao > Pao palembangensis. The sequence goes on along the minus strand of CM027088.1, from coordinate 2,005,691 downwards.
TTCTGCAGAAAAACCTGAAGAGAACCAAGCCCCGAAACCGGCAAAGAAGAAGAAAGCCAGAAGAGAGACATGAGACCGCTCTGTATGCAAAAGACTTCCTCTCCGCTTTATGCAACACCCTGTTTTTTTTTTTCCTTTGTTTGCCTGAAGAACTTTGACTAAAACTTTTTTTGTGATTGGAACAGAACATTTAATAGCAGCCTGGAAGATAAAATGGCTTTTATACACATGAAGCATCTGCTGATGGATCTTTGGATACTGATCGTGGATACAGTGCAATCATTTGTAAAGTGACGTCATTGATTTTCACGAGTGGATTTGATACTCTTGATTCTGTCTTTAACTCCACTGAATCTAGTAACCAATTGCAAGAGCTGTATTGTAGAATTTAGATGTAGAAAATACTGTTCATGTTAGGAAATGTGCTGTTTTGGGGGGCGTATGGCGGCTTTACTGCAGAGCCACAACCAGTCCTTCAGGTCACACAACACTGGGCCATGACCACAAACTCGGCTATTGCTTTTATAATCATTATTTCTTGTTTTTGACTCTGAAGGTACAACGAGCACGCTTGACTAAGAGCAGAGATCAATTAGATGATTCACGTTGACTGGCCGGGTGTAACGGGATGTGCACAGGCACGACTTGAAGGAGGCTTGAGCGTCACGAGGGTCAGAAAAGGGAATCGCAACCGCTCTTATTTTTGGCATTTTTACCCGTGACTACTGCATTTCAGTCGGCTCAGATCATCTGGTTTGTCCTGTCTGGTATCGGTGTGTTTGTTGAGATGGCTTTTTTTTTTTTTTCATTGTGATTTCTTTCGCCCACAACCGCGTGGGAGCCTCGTAGATGTGCTGTTATCAGTATCATCAACATCCTCGTGATTTTCCACTTGTGGTTGAGTCGACGGAATCTTTTGTAAAACTTGTTTGTAATAAAAGAAAAGCTAAAGCCATATGTAATAAGGCATAATAAAGGCGGGTTTTTCTATTTTTTGGACTCCTATATTGTAGGGGAGGTTAGCAACCTTGAGATTATTGGCAAAATACTTTGAAGGAAACTGCTGAGAGAGATGATGTCTGCAATAAAACCACTAATGAGAATCTTTACAGGTGAAGAAGAAAAACATCCAAATCTTCTTTCCATCCCAAACAGAATAGTTTTGGAAATTACTAACTTCACAAAAACCCTTACATATAATTTTTGCATTTATTATATTTTTTTACAGTGTGGCTTATTTTGTCATTTTCAGGTTTAAGTGATCAGTGGTTTTATAGAACCGACAGAAATAAACTTAAACTCAAGCACTGAACAGGCACCTGGGTAAATATTTAAATGTAAAAAAAAAAAAACAAAACTTGGTGATCTCTCAGAATAATAGATTTAGGCCGAACGTTCCATAACTTTCTTGAATTTACTGCTTACATCAGGATTTGATCCCGTCAACCTCCGGTGTTTATCTTCAGCAGGACTAGTTAATGCGGATTTATCCAGCCGTGTCAAGTGAACGCATTTGAGCGCAACGAGACAGGAAATGCCTATAATACTGCGTATAATTCGTCCAAGTTTGATTTTCTTCTACAATTAAAGTGAGTATTAAGTAATCGTACTGGGATGTGTTATTTGTCAATGTAAAATAAATACATTTAGTCCACTGAACACAGGCTAATATAGTTTTAAATGTGTAATGGAAATGAGCCACGTGTCAATTTTAAAATCTGGGTATAATTTGGGGTTTGTTTTAAAAATAGAATGTGATTTAATGTATATCATATTTAAAGCAAATGTACACTACAAAAAAAAAAAAAAAAAAAAAACTGGACAAAAGTAAAATATGACGACCAAGATATGGAACCGGAAGTGCTATGCGAACCTGACGCTGGCTTGACGTTGGCCGCTCCGTTCCACAAAGCAGCTTTCGCTGATAAGTGACGGACAGGTCAGAGGATCCCGCTGGTCTCACAGACAGGACCGAAGCTCGTTTCCTCGAAACGCTCCAGCAGCAGGTAGACGGGAACGATAAGATGATATCCCCGTGGGACCGCTGGTTCTCCACCAGCTGCTGCCTGTGTTGCCATGTCCGCACAGGAACCATCATCCTGGGGGTCTGGTACATGGTGAGCACCGTTATCTGTCATTGCTTCACTGTGTGGATGTTTACTGACACTGTATGATGAGTATTATTCATTGACTGCACCACAGCGTGTAACTCTTAAACGAATCCCAGCCAAACTTTGATTTACTGCCAAAAAATGAAATATTGTGTTGAATTTTGTGTTGTGGTGTCGCAATTTTTAAAGAATGGCACAAAGGTAGCAGAAACAAAACCACTCCTCCTCACCTGCTATGAATAAATGAACAGCCTCATCAGGTAGCAGGTTTTGTGTCAGCCTGCCTATTGACTGCAGAGAAGTTTCCATTACATTCACATGATCAATGGGGATGTTATGACTCATCTGCATAATGAGCCAGAACAGACCAGAGCAAAGCCTGCGCACATTTTACCCCATAATCTGAAAGAAAGACATTACATTTCATAAATATGGTCTTATCTGTGTAGACAGCAGGATTATAGCTCTTTCTTTCACCAGCCTCTCTCCATATTGGTGCCTTTATCTGCCCATATGTCCGCTCTCCCTTAAGCTCATCAACACCGTGGTCTTACTCATCTTGCTGACGGCGCTAAGTGATCCTGACCAGTACCACCTGACCAGCGCCGAGCTGGCCAACGACCTGGACGTCATGGACGATGCCAGTAAGTAGCCCAGAAGGCACAAGATCAGAGCAGCCACGGGGCATTAAAGGTGAACAAGTGCACCCAGGTAGAAAAGCCTTGTCCTTTATCAAGGTGGACACTGCAACAGTTGGGGCAGCAGGCCCGCCATGTCCCAGTTCCAGGAGATTAGGGTATCGGATGATCTCAGACTCCAGGCTGGGCTGACAGCTGCCACCCCTGGATTACAAACTCAGCCAAAAGCATAAAAAAAAAAAGCTTCTGTTTGTTGAAATAATAAATAATGATAATGTATCCTGCTCCGGTAACTAAGATACAGGTTTTCACATTTCTCTCTTTCCAAACAACTTTAGCCGATTAGCGTCAGGGTGTAAAATAGCTGCAACAGATGGTGGTTGCTCAGACTGTTTCAGTTTATTTAAACTCTGAATCATTCGTTTTATTATCCCGGCTCCCGTTACCAAGGCAACAGGTCATTGGATAAGAAACGCAAGTGCTCCTGCAGGATCCATGATTTATTAATGAAAATGCAGGGCTGCGTTCTCCTGCGTGCTCCTACGCTAACGTTGTTGCTGCTTACTGGTATTTGGGGAAATGTAGTGCTTTGCTTTTGGCAGAGTAATTTACCAATTCATTAGCCAACACTGTTTTAATAACACTGTTTTTAAAAACAGTTGTATGAGGGCTGAATATATTTCATCATCTGCGTCTCATCTTTTATCGGAAAGGTTTCATTTTGCTCAAATTTTACCGCCGCTTCCACCGCTGCAATGAAGACTGACAGCTACAGGACTGGCAAAGTTAGACTTTTCTCTCTCATGCTGTTTTTGCCGACATGGAGGGAAACGACAGTGGAGGTTAAATCCTCTGCCTGGTTGGCGGATGCAGCCGGCGGTCTATCCTCCTGCCGCAGAGCAGCTGATGGTGATCGGCACAGCTGTGATTTGTAACCAGAGCGACCTTTAACCGACACCTCTTTCCGCTTCAGACACGTGCATCGCCTCAGCCATCTCTCTGCTGATGATACTTATATGTGGGATGGCAACATATGGTGCATACAAGGTAACCGAGTGTGTCATGAGTTCACCTTCCTTCCAACCGCCCGGTTGCCATGAAAACCTACTGTACATGTTTGTTTCAGATGCGTGCTGCCTGGATTATCCCATTTTTCTGCTACCAAATATTTGACTTTGCTCTCAACGCCCTGGTGGCCGTCAGCATCGTGGTTTACCCCAACACCATACAGGATTACCTGCAGCAGCTGGTAGGAAACGCCGCGATCACGTCTGTGATCGCAGGCTTTCGCAGTAAATTCCATCCTCCTCCATCCTTCTTCCTTTGCAGCCGGATAACTTCCCGTACAAAGACGAGATCGCTGCTCTCAGTAACGTCTGCTTGGTCCTCCTTGTTCTGCTCTTCATCAGCTGCGTTCTCGGCTTCAAGGTACCGGTTTCTTACTTGAACCGACTAATGTTCGTCCCCGACAGACTCTCTTTGGTCAGTTTAATCAGCAGACGCCAAACTGTCAAGCACAGTTTTTAAGCATGTCAGCAGGCTGACGTTAGCACCTGAATGCATCACTTTGAAAGGTAAAGGAGCACAGTCATGAGCTGCCGTACCATTTTTTCCTAAATATATTCCTGGAAATCAGTATTTGAAGCTGCAGTTAGCCTTGTGAATATCTTAGTTTTGTTTCTGGATAGTCTGCGGCTCCTTTTGACTCCATCTGCTGCGGCCTGGCATGCGAGCGAACCCGCCTCTGCTGCTGCGAAAGGATCTCTGCGTATTCCTGCGGGGGCTGTCAAAATAAACCAGCTGTCAAAGCATTAAAACGGCTGCTTAATTGGTTTATTGTCGAAGTTCGCGAGCGCAGTCTGGCTGCGGGTGGATGGCTGCAGCAGATGGCTCGTTCCAGTAGCTGCTCTGAGAACCAGCTGATCGGTGGATGACAGAGAGCAACAGGAAGTACTCGTTTTGTGTTTGCGTCTCTAATCTGTGTGTTTGTTCTCTCTCCATTTGATGTCAGGCCTACCTGATCACGTGCGTGTGGAACTGCTACAGATACGTAACCAGCCGAGGCTCCTCTGAAGTTCTGCTCTATGTCACGACCAACGACACCACAGTAAGTCACAAAAGCACTGACGGGAGATGTAATCTTCCACCCGCCCCCTCCTCATCACCCAGAAGCAGGGCCAAACCCGGAGATCTGCTACAACATTTTTCATCGGTGTCCTTTTAAGGCGGATAAAGATCAGCACCAGATTTTAAGGAAAGCTTATTTTATAGCCTTCATTTGAGGACATTTCTTCCTGTCAGGACACCGGTGAGAATGTTTTCCTTTTGTCGAAACGAGCTGTTACAAACGTCCTTGCTCAAATCGCCTGCACGCAGCGTGAACAAATATTTTGTCAGCATAAGCAGCAGCGGAATTGATTCCAAATGATTTACAAGTCAGCGGATCGTAATAAAATCAGCGGGAAAAAAATGCGAAAAGTCAGTGTGTTGAGTCCCTCCGGTCTCCTAACGGCTCCAGTTTGAACATAAACCAGTTTGACTTGTCCAGTTCTGCTTTTTTAAGAGACAAAATAGGCTCCGCATTCATGATTCAAACATCTGTGTATGATCTTTAGCCGGGGGAGGAAGAAGGTGTAGAGCCGAGCCGTCACAGCAGCTACTTTTCCACATGCTAGCATGAATGAAGGCTTAGACTTTCCTCACACAGGCTGCACAGCTAAAAGCAATTTACCGCAACCTAGAAAACCTTCAGAGAGCCAAAAGAATTAAAGGTAGTTCCTTAACGCGTAGTTACGATTGATTCACTTAAAATGTCCTTCTGGGCTGGCAGCTGCTGAGCCTTTCACAGCTCGTTTGATCCACCTGTTGGACAAACGCGAAGCTCTCAGGGACGGTCTGATGATCGGAAGGTATTACCAGTGTGGCAAAGCTTGTGTTCCACCGAGTCATCACAGAAAGACGAGAAGCGTGAGAGATGCATCCAAACCCTGGACGGCTTGGATGCGGCCTGTGTGTCAGGCGCTGAATCATTCCAAAAAGACTTAACGACCATTCCGAAAGTGTCCCACCGTTTGTCCGGTCCTGGTCTAAACGTGTCCAGTAGGACGTTTAAATCCCGGATCCGGCTCCCCATCATCCTAACCGCCAGGCTGTTTTCAGGTGCTGCTGCCCCCCTACGACGACGGCGTCGGCGTGCCCGTGAAGCAGAAGCAGGGTCCCCCGGCGTACAACACAGCCACAGCGTGAAAGCAGCGCCACCATCCTGCCGCATTCGTGCACCTCTCTGCCTCTCCAACAGTATTTTAGTGGATGGATCATCACTGCACACACACACACACACACACACACACACGCACACGCACGCACACGCGCACAGAGTCAAGCCATTCATGTGCGCATCCCACCCTGGAACACCTTCAGTGTCACTCTTTGGTGTTCTTGCATTAATGAGGCACTAGAACCTTTTCATAGATCATTTTGTCTACTTTGATTACTTCTACTTGTGCTGTGCGTACCAGTATAGTGCTGTTTCTCTCCTGGACGTTTTGTGCACAAATGTGAACTTGGGTGCACGAACAGTTTCCTGTTTGTCTCGTCTCTGCTCCTGATCAGGCTTGCTTTGCCTTCATTCGTGACTTTGTACGTGGTGGGTGCTGTCTAAGTGTCGCCTAGCCTCATGTCTTTTCTGGAACTTGTGGGAAGCGTGTGGTATGACGGAGGTGCTGGGGAGGGCCACCCTGACCTCCTGGAGCTTGTGGGCTTCGTAAGCACTCTGGTCTTTTTCACCAGATGAAGAAAAAGTGCTGCGAGGACACTGAAGTCAAAGCTGAGGACTGCGCTCGGAAATATGAAGCTGTGGCATCTGTTTCTCTATTAAAGTGTGACTCCTCCGACTGGCTGTGTTTTACTTTATGTTGAAGGGAACAGGTGTTTTGGTCTGTTCCTGCAGAAGAGTTCATGGAAGTTAGAGGTGACCGGATAAACGTGCTCATTCTGTTTCAGGCAGGTATCAGGTTGATCCAGCAGCTGCTGAAACCAGGGGTTCCAGAGCTCTTCCAGACACTTCTTGTAGAGTTAGAAGTTGCTTCTGGAGCAGACGGAGGAACTCCTGCTTCTGGGCAGAGCATGTGAGAGAAATCCGTCGCCCAAAATCCTTCCTCCCAATCTAAAGATGCTCTTGCTTGAATCTTAAAACGGCCGGAATAGTGGAGGGAGGGAGGGGCGGAGGAGGCAGGGGTGTGTTCGTCCGCTGCCAGAGTAAGCCCTCATTCCTGCTGGAAGTGTCTGGACTCACTGCTGGGAGGAACCGACAAACCGTGAGCGCTGCAGGAACGCTGGGTTTGCTAAACCGAGTGAGTATTTTTTTAACATCTTCAGAAAAGGGGTGTTTTGTTTCTTAAGCTAAGAATGCAGTTAAAGAATTGTTTTATTGTGCACAAAAGCAAATGTGAGCATGACCAAAGTGCATAAGACAAACATGTAATATTAGAGATAAAAGAAGATAAAAGTGAAAAGAATACAGTCACTTTAAATATGATTTAAGATGCAATTACGATGGAATCCTAACAGAAGAGTCGCACAGACTTTTCCTGCAAACTGCAGTAAAATGAAGTGGAAATGTTTCCATCCTTACCTGGTAGGGAAAGTGTGTCGCCTCAGGAAAAATGAATTACGTGTGACTAGCAGCAGACTGATCGATAGCCGATCAAATCCTGTTGCTGTCGGTCGGTGTGCTTTCCTCTCCAGCGGTTACCCGTCGTCAGGATGACGTCCCCGGCCCTCGTCCTCCTCTCTCTGCTGTCCTTCTGTCTGTGTCAGGCCGGAGTAAACAAACAGCGTCCCACATCTGCTGCAGCCAGAGGCCAAAATGAGACAACAGTGCAGAACCGAGCAGTGGGTGAGTGAGCGGTCGGGGACCCCAACTTGTGTTTTCAGGCCTGGGTTTGCTGAAACCGTTTCCTCTGTGGACCCAGAGAATCCGTGCAAAGCCCTCCCGCTGGACTTTGTTTTCCTCATCGACAGCTCGAGAAGCATCCGCCCCAAGGACTACGAGAAGGTCAAGACCTTCCTCATCAATCTACTCCAGTTCCTGGAGGTGGGGCCAGATGCCACGCGGGTCGGTCTGCTCCAGTACGGCAGCGTGGTCCAGCCTGAATTCTCCCTCAACACATTCAGCACCAAGGCTGAGGTGGAGCAGGCGGTGAGGAGCATGAAGCACCTCGCCACGGGAACAATGACCGGTCTGGCAATCCAGTACACCATGGACACGTCCTTCACTGAGGCCGATGGGGCGCGTCCAGCACACCTGCGCATCCCGCGAATCGCCATGATTGTGACCGATGGGCGGCCGCAGGACAAGGTGCAGGAGGCGGCTGCACAGGCGAGGCAGGCGGGCATACAGATCTTTGCAATTGGCGTGGGAAGGGTGGATATGAAGACGCTGAAGAGCATGGGGAGCGAGCCACACTCCAAGCAGATAGCCAGATAGAGACGCTCATCTCAGTGTTCCGGTCCAAACTGTGCAGAGGTGACCTCTCCTCCACTTTCGCTCCTGTGTCCCTCCTCATTTTGGCAGGAATGTGGGTTCCCAACATTCATCCGTGCTGGTGTGTGTGTGTGTGTGTGCTGTAGGTTCACAGATGTGTGTGAACTGCTGGACCACCAGTGCCAGCACACATGTGTGAGCAGCCCTGGCTCATTCAGGTGCAAATGCAGGGAAGGCTTCAGCCTCAATCCTGACGGGAAAACGTGTAAAGGCGAAGCACCTCGCTGTTAGCGGTTAGCACCTTTGCTGAATCCTGATGAACGATCCTTCCTCCTGTCTCGTCTTGGCTGTAGCTGAGGATGCCTGTGCAGCGGCGGATCATGGCTGCCACCATTTCTGCGCCAACCTGGCTGATGGCTACGAATGTGGCTGCGGACCAGGATACCGACTCAACCTGGACCTGAGGACGTGCAGCAGTAATCACCTTCGTTAACCTCTTTATGCTAATAACTGTAACGTCTTCGGTCTCTTCAGTACTTTAACCTACACTTCCACGTAAGGCCACAGGCCCAGTTAAACACTGGCGATGAAGCTGGACAGGGCGCTGCAGGGCTAACTTCAGACGGTCATGTGACTTCAATCAAACGAAATAAGAGCGTGTTGTTCTTCTGCCAGTGACGTGTGTCCACCCACGGTTGGAAAATGTCCCTTTCAGTTCCTCTGGTTGATCTTAACAGCTGGGGAAGATTTCGTGGAGGAAGTTTGCTCTTGCAGTCACATGCAGCTGCTGGATCCTCGCCGTCTTTGTCTCACACATCCGCACCTTCAGCAGAGAACCTCACCAGCAGGACAAGTCATAGTTACCGAGGCAATAATGTTCGTCTTTATCAGAAATAGACTTTTGTGACCTGGGCGACCACGGCTGTCAGCACGACTGTTTCAGCACTCCAGAGTCCTACACCTGCAGGTGCAGGAGGGGCTACGACCTCAATCCGGACGGCAAAACCTGCAGCAGTAAGTGCAGATAGATCTCCCAAAAGTCATGAACAATGTCGAACTTCAGGTTTTTGTCTTGATTTGTAACTCTTCTCTCCAGAGACGGATCCCTGCGCTGGCGGGAATCACGGCTGCGAGCAGGACTTCGCGAGCACGGCGCACGCGTGTGTGTGTGTCGATGCAGACCCGGATTCACCCTCCGACCTGATGGAAAAACATGTCAGAGTGAGTCCAACCCACCTCCTCATCATGAAGAATGTGACGTCTGACGGATGGAAGAGGGAAGATCAGCTTTGCAGCATCAGCTGCTCCACTATAAGAAGTGCATGGTGCTGGGCTATTTCTGTCTCCGGTGTTTACATGTTACATCAGTTTGAATTTATTTTGAGCCAGTTGTTGTTTTTAATCCTCACTGTGACTGAAAATTCTGCTTCCTGGATTAAGCGGATGCGTGTTTACCAGATGAACACAAATGAGTTTGTGCCCATTTGTTAATTTGAAAGCTTCTCTCACTGCCGAGCAGAATCCTAACAGACAGACACGCTAATGGGCGTGTCCTCGCAGGTCCGGATGTGTGCCAGACGCTGGAGCACGGCTGTCAGCGTCAGTGCATCAGCGCCGCCGACTCCTACGTCTGCAGATGCTCGGAGGGCTTCGTTTTGGAAGAAGATGGGAAGAGATGCAAGAGTAGGACCTGAACTTTAATGCACAGTTCTGTCTGATAACTCCAGGGGTCATCTTAACCCAAGCACTGATTCGTTTTTCAAATCTGGCATCTCAGATCTGAGACTTTACTCGCACTGGTTACTGTGGTAACCTCATTGGAGACATGCTTTGAAATGAAGGCATACGGGGCATCTGCCCGTGACAGGAAGGAAAAGTGTCACTCGTTACATTCCTTTTCTGTTTAAACCCAAAATGTACTAGAGAAAACACCTGTTATTGATGCTCCCTGCAGAGTCAGCGTGTGGTGATGGAGTCATGGATCTGGTTTTCGTGATCGATGGCTCCAAGAGCATGGGTCCTGCCAACTTTGAGCTGATCAAGCAGTTTGTCATCAGCATCGTGGAGTCGCTGGACGTGTCCCAGACGGGCGCACACGTTGGCCTCCTGCAGTACTCCACCAAGGTGCGCGCAGAGTTCACCCTGAGCCAACACACCTCGGCGCAGGGCGTCAGGCGGGCCGTGTCACGGATGCAGTACATGGGGAGAGGTTCCATGACGGGATCCGCGCTGCGTCACATGTTTCAGTTCAGCTTTTCTGCTAAAGAAGGCGCCAGGCCCAACGTCCCACGCGTCAGTATTGTGTTCACTGATGGGAGGTCACAGGATGACGCGTCTGAGTGGGCGAATAAGGCCAAGAACTCCGGTATTCCTAGTTTAGTTTCATATTTCAGGGGAATGGGAAGATTTCTGTCATGCTCTTTTCTGCTGTTTTTAGGGGTCACAATCTACGCTGTAGGTGTGGGCAAAGCCATCGAACAGGAGCTGAGAGAAATAGCTTCAGAGCCAGATGAGAAGCACCTTTATTATGCGGAGGAGTTCAAAGATATGGGAGAAATTACAAAAAAGCTGAAATCCAGGATGTGTACAGGTGCGTTATTGGTGCACAGAGTCTTTAAGAACCTATCAAACTGGTATTTTAAGCTCCAGCCTACTGGCCAATTACTGCTCTTTACTGCCACCTGCTGGCCACATCACAGATCGATTCGATTTAACGAAAACGGTTCCTGCTGCAGGGAATGGACATTTTCAAGCAAAGATCAAAATATACAGCCTAAGACGAAATCCTCGCTTATCTTTGCTTTCTCTGCAGACAAACCATCAGATGAAAACATGTGCCGATGTGAGAATATGATAATATTTCAAAATCAGGTGACGGAGAAGCTGAACATTCTGGTGCAGAGCAATATCCTTTGTAAAATATTTTTTTAAAATATAAAAAATGTTTTTGTCTTGCAGGGTCTTTCTAAATCTAAATATTTGGGAATAAAATAATTTGATGTGGGCATCATGGTCTCTTTAGTTCTGAGGAATTCTGATTGTTAACAGCTCCTGCAATCAAGCGTGTGCAGCTGTGTGTCTGCAGCAATCAGGACGACTCAAACTCTCCTCACTCATCAGCAGTGCTGCTGAAAAGTGGTTTCAAATTCAGCCATGGTGACCCAAAGTGCCTGCCTGAGGTATGTTTTCTTTAATTTGCAACTGTCCTTAACATGCACACTTGAAGCCATGTCAACGAGGCTGCAGGCCCTTGAGAACAAATCTATGCTCAAGTGAAGAGGACCCCCCCCCACCAGCCTGCAGGAAAGCATCCCTTTAATCCTGCTCTAAATCCACATGGAAACATATGCAAACATATAATTTCTACTTAAGTTATTTATATACTTTTCTACATGACATAAGGTCTGTCTGTCAGTTTCTTTGTGAGGCTAAAAATAAAAATATTTTTACATTTGATTTGAGTTCTATTTTTTAAAACTGATTCACAACATTTCAAATAAGATTTAAAAATAAATAAAATGCCAGATTCTTTGCATGTGCCATACTAGCATTTGCCAGCAGGTGGACTTCCTCCTCTTTCTCCATGTGCACATTTCCTCCTCCTCCTCCTCCTCCTCCTCTGAACCATGTGAAGGTAAGCAGGGAACATCCAGCAGAAGCGTCTCTGCTGCTTCACTCATGCAGATATTGGACAAGGGTGCAGCAAGCGATGCTTAAACAAAGATGCTGGAGGAGATGATGATGATGAACTCTTAGAGACTACAGGACACAGTTTCTGTTTTTGATAGCAAAGATCGCTTGTTTTTGTTCCTAAAAGTCTTTGTTTTAGCATCTTTTCATCTCTGTCCCAAACATGGGTTGCTCCTCATCCAGCGCACAGACCGTAGAACAGGAGAAAAGACCAGGCACGAAGCCAGAAGAGAGCAATGGAGACCCGCTGGGTGAGTCGCCCTCCAGATGTTTAAAGTGTCTTTGTTTTGGGGCTGGGCATGAATCATGGGTTGCACCCGTTCTGAACAGATATGTGCACTGCGCCTGGTCTTGCTGAGGGGCGTGAGAGTTGTTCCGGTACAGCGTGTGCTTTCTCCTACTGCATACTGAACCAAAGTGCCTCGTGGAGAGAATTATTTATGTTCACCTACTTGTCTTCAGAGTGGTTGCTGTTTTTAGTTCCTGGTGTCTCTCTCTCTGTGTTTACTGCATCTCTGACTTGATTCCCCCTACGGTCCCCTCAAAGTTTGGATGCGGAAGGTAAATGTGAAAACCTGCTGGGAACTACTTTGTTACCAAACTGCAGCCTGGGGCAAAAACTGCAACCCAACCTGTTTGTTTGCTGTTGCCTGTTAATGACTCTGAATTTCTCACCGTGCATCAGAATTGTGTGAGCTGGATTTCAGCTTCCGCCACTTTGTACGCGTGCTTAAAGTTGGTAAATAAGTGCGTTTGAGGCAGTGCAGCCGGGTCTGTAGAAAAGAGAGAGAGGGGGGAGACAGGGAGAACTATATTCTTTCAAACTGCTCAGGAAAGCTCTGAAATTATTACATAAAGTCCACTTTGAGCGTCGGTCTTTGTGTCTCTTTTGCAGAGGCCCTTAAAGAGGATGGACACAGACCACGATTGTCCCACTCATGACACATGGCGATGTCATACTAGGCACGCTCGTCTGTACAATATGTTCCCGTTGCAGGCTGGCTCCTCCAAACGTGGCTGCATGGGTGGAGGTTTAAGCCCCCTCCTCACCAGCCGTGGCAATGTTTTGACTGGGACCTCTGTAATCTTTGGCTGCTATCGTGTTGACGTACGAGTCATCCATGCCTGGAGAGGATGTCGCCGTGCTCATCCAAACAAGAAATCTGCACTTGTCTTCAGCGGCGACCCGTCTGCGGAGCTTTGTGTTCTCGGCCAAAATTCAGCTTAAACCTCGGCTTAAAAACCAAGAGTTTGTTTTTGAAAAGCATATTTGTGGGGTTGTTTCTTGTGTTAAAGGTGGCATGAACGTCTGGGTCAAAATCTCTGTCTGCGTGGTCACACTTCCTGAAATGTGCTTTTCATACTCGCATGTTCTTTTCCTGGCTCACTTTCAGCTGCCCAGCCATCACATTCCCTTCCACCCATTACTCCCAAATCTTTCTACAAACCCTGACAGACAAGTCAAACCAGGAAGCTGCAGAGTCCAAACTCTTCACGCATCTGTGGTTTGTCTGATAGAATAAAAGTTATCTGTGAAAAAGGCTTGAATTAAAAAAAAAAACAACAAATATTTGCCTGTGACGGACTGTTAAGACCCATTTAAGGAATTCAGTTTAGTTCTCAACCAAGAGCTGATGGCTTTGGGGGTCGAGGAATGTTATCGTAGGTCGAGAGTCTCCAGAAAGGAAAGCGCGTAGTCACATGGGTTTTATTTTCCTTGAAAGTGACTTGAATGTCCTCGAGGCTTTAAACAAAAATTGGCTTCAAAGAATCTGGTTTTCAGCTAAGGAAATGAAGAGGATGTTCTCTGCGGCACACGTTCTGTCTGGCTCACTTGCGTATTTCCTTCATGGTGGAATCTTGATTTTTCAATACTTAAAGCAGACCCTAAAGCCTGAGTCTGTAAGTCAGGATTCTGCGCTAAGGTGGTGAAAGTCATGCTCTCCTTGCACCGCTCATATTTGTCCAGCTGACATGTGTGAGGAGAGCTTAGGTTGTTGGTCACTGCTATAAGATCTTCTTTCCATCTCTTTTTTTGACAGCGGTCAGAAACGGTATGGTCGCCGAAGACGTCCAAACCATCGAAGACCAGCTGCAGTTGCCCGTGCAGACTGCCTTACCAGAAGATCTTCAGCCAGTGACTGACAATGAGGCGCAGGATGTGTTATTAGCCACAGAGGCCCGGGAGGATTTTTGTTTTCAGGAAGACAAAGACCCTTGGATGGAAGATGTTGCCCCTGTTGATCCAGCTGAGGTCTGCGCGGAGCTTGAGGCTTCTGAGGAGGCTGTGGAGACGCCTCCTCAGGAAGACGCTGGCCCTGTAGAGACGACACCAGAGGTGCAAACCCAGGCTGTGGCTGTGGGTGAGGACGTTTCTGCTGTGTCGGCTGAGGAGGCTCCAGAAGTTGCCATCGGTTCTGCTGAAACCGCTGGGTCTGAACCAGCGGAGGCTTTGATGGTTGAGGAAGAGAGAGCAGAGGTAACATCTGAGCAAGCTGCAGGACCAGCAACAAGTATGCCCACAGACCCAGTCACGAGTGAGCCCACAGACCCAGTCACGAGTGAGCCCACAGACCCAGTCACGAGTGAGCCCACAGAACCAGTAACAATTGAGCCCACAGACCCAGTCACGAGTGAGCCCACAGACCCAGTCACGAGTGAGCCCACAGAACCAGTAACGATTGAGCCCACAGACCCAGTCACGAGTGAGCCCACAGACCCAGTCACGAGTGAGTCCACAGAACCAGATGATAATCCAGACCAAGCAGCAGTTCCGCAGATTGAAACTGGACCGAGTGATGAAGCAGGACTACACATAACTGAAACCGCAGAAGCAGCATCAAGCGAGTTTGCAGGACCAGTAACAGATGACGCTGTTGGACCACATGACAATTCAGAACCAGCTCCAAGTGAGGACAAAGAACCAACAACAACTGAACCAAAGCACGATACAGAACAAGCAGCAATCGACACCCAAGGACCAGAACCGAGTGAGGAAGCAGGACTACTAATTGGTGAGCCCATAGAACCAGCATCCAGTGAGACATGTGTACCATGTGACAACACAGAACCAGACCCAAGTGAGGACACAGAACCAACAACGACTGAGACAACAGAATCAGCGCCAAGTCATGATCAAGAACAAACACCATTGGAGACCAAAGGACCAGAACCAAGTGAAGAAGCAAATCCACCATTAAGCAAGACCACAGAACCAGTATCGTCCAGTGAGGCCTCAAGACCAGTACCATGTGATGACATAGAACCATCTTCAAGACAGGACGCAGGGCAAACACCATTGGAGACAACAGGACCTTCAGAATCGGTGATACACAAGGCTGCAGATACAGGAGCAACAGTACCACCAGCAAGTGAAGCTACAACTGGAAATGAGGTTCTGGACGTGACTCCAGTCCCAGATGAAGCTGCAGAACCTTCATCAAATGAAGCTGCTGCAGAATCGGTAACGAGTGAGGTTGCAGCCGCATGTGAAGATGCAGCACCGACTCTGGACGCAGCTGCAGCTGTGGCGGCTGCAGCAGCAGCAGCAGCAGCAACAATGGCCGCAACAGCCGTCGTGTCTCTGGAAGCAGTAATAGATCCAGAGATTGCTTTAGCAACTATTCCACAGCTGCCACCATCACCGCCCCCCACAGATGCAACCGAAGGCGACCATTTGCTTGCTGAGAAGGAAGGGACAGCACGTATGACCTCAGAAGGGGGGGCGGCCTGCCCCACGGACCCCGACGCTGCTCCCGCTCCTGAAGACGGACTTCCCGTCCCTGCACCGGTCCAGGAATCATCGATTCCGGAGGTTGTGGTAACCTCAGAGGCTGCGGCAGACAGCACGCCCCTGGCAGAGGCTCCTGTGGATGACCCCACCCCTGCAGAAGCTACAGGTACAGAACCATCATGGTGATATAAATAAATAAAGCACCGACGACACCTTACAGGGAGGCTCAGTCGTGTTTTAGCAGCCGTGCGATCACGCCTCCAGAATGTTGTAGATCCTGCAGACGGGCTGATATTTCAGCCGGTTGATTGCACAGAAACCTGTCGTGTTCAATCTGACGCTGAGGAATCACAACCGATTTGGCCTGCCTGAGAAAGCACGAAGGGCAAAACATGTCAGACCTCCAACCATCACTGACACCTGCTGAAGTGGGAGCACGCGCAAACGAGCAGCCAGAGGTTGGGTGGGGATGAATCCACTCTTCTCCACCACTCTGATCGGTGGCAGCTGACAGACCGATCACGAGTGATTGAGAAACCATTCCAGGCAGCACGTCGTCAGCACGACGGCTCCAGCCAGGCTCATGCATGCTGCTGCTTCCAGGTAGAGGGGACGATGGAAAGGTTCAGTAATCACCTTTTCACTGCAGCGGGCAAATCTCACACTTACAGAGTGTACACGTCGATACCAAGCTTAATTTGCATATTAGCTCATTAAGTGTGTGTTTGTCCACTGGTCAGTAGTGACACATCTGGATCCTCTTGGGACAATCTGCCCCCACGGCTCAGCTCTCAGAGAACACGTTGTTCTTGTTCGCAGTTCCTCCAGGCAGCATGTGTTAAATTCTTGCATAACTTTTATGAGCCTTTTTGGCTCATAAATGTCCTGGCATATTGTGGACGCCTGCCTTAATTTTAGCGGCTACGCAGGTAAATTACTGGTGAACCAGTTCGGAAAACCATGCCTGGACACGTGACAGCACTGCATTGTTCCGTGTTTACTTTGATGCTTGTTAAAGTCATACAAAACAAGTTCTCAGGTTGAGGTGTGTGTGTGTGTGTGTGTGTGTGCGTGCACAGTGGGATTTTCACTGGAACTATGTGACAAAGCCAAAAAGGATTGAGACGGTAAGAAAAACTACCCGACCTGCACAGCAAAAGTCAAGACTTTAACACTTTTATTCAAACATGTCAAACTTTTAATTAAGGATAATAATAGACCATAGTTGGTCTTAATCCTTTAGAAATCATAATGTGTTTTAATAACAGGTGCTGGTTAATTTACTCTTTTTTTTTCTTGTTACAGAAAGACGAAATCCAACAATAACCAAAGAATCCCAGAGCTCCAAGCTGTAAACTAAATGGAGGAAAAACAGGGTGAAGCTCCAAACAACATATTTACACTCTGATCCATTAATATGATGCCTTAACAACATAACTAAGAGAAATCCAGATTTTTTTTCCCCCCCTATCTACATTTGTAAATGTCTTTCACACCTTCCATCTTTCGTTTCATTGACAGTAAATGACGTGAGCGTTTAGCCTGCAGAGAAACCCAGATTTTATTTTGAAAATCCCTTACTGAACATAACGTGTTTGGGTTTCCTCAGACCCATGTGGGCAACAGGCGCCACATTATGAATCCCGAGTCATTTCCAGGTTAATCCGAGTATTGATAAAGTATGTCGGGTTATTTTCCAGCACAAGGCCAAATTGTGCAGCTGCAGCACAGCTGGCGCGACCATGAAAGTGTGAAACTGGAGAAATGACGCATCTGGAAACACTGATATGTTGAATGTATGACATACATACACCAGATCTCCTGCAGCGGCTTTATTTAACCGTCAGATCAGTTTGTTTTTAGGATTTGATGGGTGATGGAAACAAATCCTGTCTGATATTTGCTTTTTTTCTTTTCTACATCCTTTTGTTTCTCCTTAAGGATTCTAACGTAGTGTACAGAATAAAAGATTTAATCTCATTATTAAAGACCTCATGCTTCCTTATTTCAGGTTTCAAAGTAAAAACAACTTAAAATCACTTAAGGTGATTCAATTTCTTGGCCAGGATGACTTTTACTAGCAAAAAAAAAACAAAACATTTCAATAATTAGACACGTTTACCAGTTTGCTTTCATTTTATTTATTTTTAGAGAGTATTGGTCAGAGGTCCCAGTGCAGCAATAGCTTCAATCTCCACCAATCCACCCTGAAAGGAAAAATAACCCCACAAATTTCAGTGCACAACAAGAGGGGAAACTCACGTCTGCATCCTTTACTTACTTTGGGCAGGGCAGCGACCTGGTATGCAGCTCTGGCTGGGAAGTTTGTGGTGAAGACTGAAGACAGCAGCCAATTCCATGAGTTTAAAGGTGTGAATATGCAATAATGATTAAAATTATTTTTTGTTTAACCAAAGCTGAACACACAAAAGAAATCCTAAAAACATGCATGTCCATATACTAGAGTCTACTGACATCTAGTGGCAGGAGTTGCAATTACAGCTCATCGGAACTTGTATCACCGAATTCCCAGGTTTTATTTAAGCTGGTCAGAAAAATATAATTATGTAAAAATAATGACACTTACATTGCTTGTAAACATCATTGACGGCGTTAAAGTCATTTATATCGGCTAACAGCACTGTGGCTTTGACAACTGCAGGAAACAACCAAAGAGTGATGATGGTGAGGAGGATGCAACGATCAGGTCAGATTATTATTAGGTTTTTCTTTACCATTGTCATAACCACATCCAGCAGCTTTAAGGATTTCACCCATATTCACAAGAGCCTGCAGGAAAAATTTCCAAATGGTAATTTTTTTTTTTTTTTAAATCTGTTTTTTGATTTTGCTGATTTTTATTTTTTAATTGATCACCTGTCTGGTTTGAGCCTGGACACCTCCTTCCACCAACTGTCCACTTGAAGGATCCATTCCCAGTTGCCCCGAGATGTACATAGTCCGATCTACCAGGACAGCTTGGCTGGAAGACAAAAAGGAACACGACTCACGTGTTCGAGCTCAAATTTGGGTTCTAATCCTGTTTAATGATCATTATACTTCAAATGTGGAATACTCTCTTGATGCCTTGTATGCAGAAGCAAGCATGACTTAACTAATCACAAAATTGAGGACATTTTCTCGTTGTCCTAGTTCATTTACCAAAAATTCGCATATATTGTCGTAAGGTAGATTTGAATGCAGAGGCAGTGTCATTAAATCTGCAAGGTGCCGAAAGAAAAAAAGATGGCAGTGAACAAAGTTTAAAGTACAATCCCTGCCCAAGCTAATCTATTAAATCAGTTACTTTTGGCCCAAATGAACTACAGAAGACGGTGCCATTACCTCTTAAATACAATTAGTAAAACTTTAAAAGCCCACCATCGTTTCTTTAAATTAAATGCGTTGACTTTGGGTCACTTTCTGGCGCGTCAACTGTAGCTCCGGCTTTCCGTGCTTTTGGTCGGACCTGCACGAATTCTCACCTGTACGGACCAATAGCAGCAGGAGCATTTGTAGTGCTGATTATCCTCCTGATAATTCCCGACATTTTACTCATCGGACCCGAATCGATAACAAGGAATTTAATTGTCACGTGAACGACACGACGCAGCAGTAAGTGCGTGGACACTGACAGCGCGAGGAGGAAGTGCCGATGAAGTATCGTACCGTAAGTTGGAAAGTAAAGGCGCATTTTCTTTAAATATTGAACTACTATATGGACACGGAAAAGTTGGATTTTCAAATAAAGACATATCAAATAAGACTTATAGAAAGTAATTAAAAAATGAGCAAAGTCTTTTAATCACTAACGTTTAACTATTTTGGTTGCGCCCTTACACTACACAATACTATGACTAACGAAGACCCGGAAGCAAATAGTGCAGCAACCAGCAGGAGGAAAAGTCACATGGAAGTTTAGCTGAGTTATATAAACATGAATATACGCTAAAGAAAATTAATTTCTATAAAGTGAAGCCAAGAAGCTTTTCGTGCTAGCACATAGATATTGGGCGTGCAGACGTTGGTTAGTTTTATACTGCTAGATACTTGCATGTATCTAGTTTAGTGTCATTTTCGAATTTACCTGCAGAACAGAAAAAAAAGACCAAGTGCTTAGTTGTGTTGTTGTTTTTTTTTTTTTGTCCGTAAAAAATGTCTGCCTCTAAAGTGAAGATGCGGGAGAGGAAGTTGAAAAATCAGCCCGTCAGTGTGCAGTATCCATCCAGCAGCACGAATTCTGGAGGCAGTGGTATTTAATGATTATTATTATTATTATTATTATTATTATTATTATTATTATTATTATTATTATTATTATTATTATTAAATTGACTGGTTGACGCAAAGCGATTCGTATCCGTTGACTTTATAGATGGCGCGACACATTTGTATTCTATCTGTGATTCAGGTGAAGTTGGTGATGCTGGCCTATCTGACATGCACACGTCTGCAGAAAATCCAAAGACTCCACACCGGTCGGGTGGATGGGTCCGCGGACATCAAAAAGATGGCGGATGCTATGCCAGAGAGATGCCCAAATGCATCACTGGTAATGGAATTGTGAAAGAGTTTGTTTTCTAAAAAGAAAATTGTAGAGAAAGCAAAATGAAACAATGCCACCCTCAGATTAATGACATTTTGGTGACCTTCTCTCTCTCAGCTGTTGCCTTTGCCCGGGCCAGATCGGCAGAGGTGAGCGCCATGCTGAAAGCTGTCACCAAAACAACAGGCAGCTGCCATGTGTTTGGAGCCCTGCCCAAACACATGAGGAGACGGGCCATGAGTCACAACACCAAGCGGCTCCCCTGCAGGCTGAGAGATGTGGCCAACAGAATGGTTAAGTTCATGGTGTTTCCTTTTACCATTAATGAAGGGCTGATTCTCACACAGGCTGGTTACTGTGCATTTGACATGCTGATGCTGACATTTCTGTTCCTGTCTCTCTCCAGCGGGAAAAGAGCCTCCAGTCTGGCTCAAAGAAGAAGAAGGAACAGGCAAAGAACAAGAGTCGCAAGGCCCGCCGCAGGCATGGAAATCTGCTGCTGGAGTTTAACCGCAGACAGAGGAAGAACATTTGGCTGGAGACGCATATTTGGCATGCAAAACGCTTTCACATGGTTAAAAAGTGGGGCTACTGCCTCGGGGACAGACCCACATACAAATGTTATCGGCCCTGCTACAGGGCAATGAGCAGCCGCTGTTTGCTACAGGTAACACTGACAGAAATGGAATTTGATGGGATATATTTTGGTTCTGACCTCACAAATAGGCATGACCGTCTCTGGTTTTGTTGATTTAGGACCTGTCTTACTACAGCTGCATAGAGCTGCAAGGAGAAGAAGACAGGCTGCTTTCCGCTCTGTCACAACTGACCAGCAAAGAGACAGGTGGGAATAAAATCTGCTTTATTTTTGTCATATTATGGGAGTACAACAGAAGGAGCATTACAGCTTATTATCGCAAAAGGTTTAAATGGCAAAAAGATTAGCAGGACAGATTGTAGTAAGATGCTGGTGGTGTGTGTTTCCAGGTCCTACATTTGCTGCAATCTCAAGTCTGTCAGGGCAAAGACAGGGTAGCTTGGTGGTGTACAGAGCAAAAGAATACCCATCGCAGCCCCTGGGCCCTGTCACTTTCCTCTGGAGACCCCGTGCACAGGGCTCTAGCCACAGGCAACTGTGGATTTGGGCTCATCCCACCATGAAACAGGTACTCATCATCTTTCCATCGGAGGAATTGAACAACCAACCATGTGGTATTGTGCAAAAGTTAATTTAAATTGTATCTTTTATTAAGAACAGGGTATAAGATAGAATTTAACTCACTTCCTGGTTTCTTGCAGGATCTTCTTCCTGAGTTACAAGCGGTGTGCCAGTGTTCAGGGGCTGTTTATCCTCCAATTCTGCCAGTTGGAATACATGCTGAGGTTCCTACCCATGGAGTGGAACCTAAATCTGAACAGTCCTCTGAGGTTGAGCAGGTTACTGGAACAAAGAGGAAGAGAACTGGTGAGGATGCAAGCGCACTCCCAGCTAAGAAGATCCTGGGCGATGGAACCAGATCTCCCACTACCCCTGTTACCTGGAGGTCAAGCACAACTGGAATTGTCATAAAGTGAGTGCGACACACTTACCAAAATGACTAATTGTGACTTTAGATTTGATTCAAAATGATTGTATTTTACTTGGATGTCTTTCAGTGATCTCACAATGGAGATTGTACGCTATCGCCTGATTGGACCACAGTCCCACGCTGTTCTGGCAGATATTTTGGAAGCTGCTACAGAATGTGATGTAAGACATTTTGGCCCAAACTAACGTGAAAAGAAAGCGCTTCGGAAATGTGTTTGTTTGGCACTGTTGATGTCATTGTTGCAGGATAAGAGTAGAACTCAGCCCTCCTCCCTCTGGTGGCCTGAACACTGCAGAGACGAGAACAAGATGAATCTGCACAAGCAGCAAGCTGACGTGTATCACACACTGAAAGGTCTCCTGTTTACTCTCAGCGTTGAGGTCATCAGTATCACTGTCACATGTGTTTGTTGTCCCTGACTGTGTGATGTGTTCAGGTGTTTATTCCACTGGAGAGCTTCCCCCGGGAACAGTGCTGGGTTTGACCGTAGAAGACCCCAGGTTGACCTTGCCATCAAAGGTTAAAGCTCTGACCTGTGTAAAGCAGGCACAAGGTAAAATCTGACCTGCCAGACCGCGTGGAGCCCGTACGTTTAGAGACTCAAATGAACTTCTCACTGAACCTTCCGCTGAAGCTGGTGAATTAGACATTTCTGTATTCTTTCACAAAATCTGGCTGATTCTGCTGAGGTTGTTACCGAGAGAACGCGTCTGGTTCTGTGCTCTGGGGGGCCTCTGCCTGGCCATGCAGATGTTCCAGGTTCGAATCCTGGCAGGACCCTGTACTCCAAATACACCCTCAGTGACTGACATCAGCCAACTATAAAGACGTGCTCATAACTTAATGTACATTGTACACGTTAAGTAGGATGAATTGTGTTGCTTTGATAGGAATTTAATATTTCACACATCAGACCCTCATCTTCTACAGTCTTCTAACCTGGAAATTTGAACTCTTGATCAAATGTCCCCAGTAGTGTGTATTTTGCTTGTTGATTGTAAGCCTCAGTAGTGCTCTTCATCCGTCTGTGGCTGGGGGAGCGGTTAAAGGGGAACACGCCGTGTCTCTGTGCTTTGCTCATTTCAGAGGTGGACGAGGAGGAGAAGAGAAGGGAGCTGATGCTGCGAGGTGTACCGGAACGCTGCTGTCAGAGTCACCTGTGGGAAAAGTCTGTCCGTGACAACGTCAGCGATCACAAGATATCGGAGCAGGTGATGCACTGATTTCTCACAGCAAGAGGAGGCACCGTGTTTTCAATGGACAATTTCTGCTGGCAGGAATTGAACCGTATGAGGAGCGAGGTACTGGTGCCGGGGTCCAGGCTGACTCCCACTCCCCCACAGGGTCGAGTCCCCATCCTGCTGGTCCACCAGCCTGGCAAGCAGGTGGGACATGAGATGAGCTGCTGGGGAGCTGGATGGGACCTGCTGCTTCCTAAAGGCTGGGGCATGGCCTTTTGGGTCCCACTGGTGGGTAGCACAAACGGTGCTTTTAACTGGTTCTTGGATTAATCGCGGGATTGTAAAACGCCGTTTTTGTTTAAAAAGAAATGACACATGATGTTTTTTTTTTACATGTGACCCTTAAAGCAGAGGCAACGTGATCCAACAGCGGTAAACTTTTCACCTCGCTGCTGTTCTGAGTCCTCTGTTAAAAGCATTAGTGTTGCACTCCAGCTTCATTTTGTGGGTGCAGACTTCCTGACCCCTCTGCTGAGACAGCAGGAGAACCCACCCAGGTCAGACTGCTGCGTGCTTATGCGAGAGAGCCCGAAAGTCTAAAGGACAATTCAGAAAACAGTTGTGACACATGATTATTTAGACATTTAAAAACCAACAAGAACCATATACGTCCCCAATTAAAGCGCTCCAAATCTGTATTTCCACAGCAGATGTCTGGAAAACTCGAGATGGCTTTGTAGGCCCTGCGTTGACCCTCCTTGTGCCCTCTTTCTCCCTCTTCCAGGTCTACAGAGGAGTCCGCATCGGAGGGCTGCACATGGGCCTGAAACACTCTCAGAACAAAGGAGCCCCCCACTTCCCCCACGATTACCCAGACTGCCCTGCGGGAGTTCGCTTTCAGGAGGAGCAGGAGGGAGAGTTCCTGGTCAAGTTCAAGAGGTCAGGAGGAAACTGAGATCTGTGTGTGTCCTTAATTTTACTCTCATTAATATTATTGTCAGAAATACTCAGAACTGTTTTCAATAGGGAGTTCTTGTACTGCCAAAGCTTTTGTGTATCTTGAAACAACATTTTGGCGTCGTGCTTGTACGTCAGCCCACTGATAAAAAACAGAATCTTGGCTGGAATATAGACATTTTTACTGATGGACATGTTTCAACTATATTCTTTAATCATTTGTTGGCAAACTGGAAATTACTCTTTAAGCTTTGGGGGAAAAAGTTTTCAGTTGAACTGGCAAGAGATTTTTTTTTTTTTTTTTTTTTTTTTAAAAGTAGATGTAGATGACTCAATATGATAGCCACAGAAGGATGAAAATGTCAGTATTTAGATTATCTTTCACTGTGTGGTTTAACCTCTCACTCGGGAATCAGGTTTGAAAATGAAAGCTGACTGGAAATCCAGCCAGTCTGTCAGCCTGGCGCTGTTTCTATCAGGTTTATTATCCCCGCTTTAATCGATTTGGTAACATTGTTGCTGCCAGCGACGCAGGAAAGTGGAAACTCATCCACGTCTTTGTAGCGGCGCAGCCAACACCACCACCCGGCATAGGTGGGGGTGAATCACTGTGGAATGAAAGTAAGGTGCTAATGATACCACCGCTCATGGGTGCTCTCCGTGCTTTGTAGTGGTCTGTCACTGGATGACTGTACAATCATGCCTGCAGCCTCAGTAAGTGGTGAGAATATCAGTGGATTAGAGCTTTGATGGAGGGAAGCTCTCCAAAGCTGTGACCCCACTTAATTTCCATCGCATAGATCTTTTCCCACCGTGCAGATGAGGGTCCTGTTGCTGGGATATTCCTCCCAGAGTGTTTGCTGCCTAGCAATCCTGATCTGTTATATAAATTGGCTGAGCTGCCCCGGCAGTTAGACAAGGACTGACCTTCCGACCTGTTCTGTAGGCGTCCTCCTGCCAAAAGGACCAATTACATTAAGCTCGGCTGTCTAGCTCCGTTTCGTTGCCCGTGGCAACAGCTGGCAGAGGAGTGGGAGCTTATTTCGGTGGAAGGAGAGAAGAGGAGAGGAGAGAGCCAGGCCCAAAACACGGCAGCGCCTGACACGGTGGCGGTGGAGCCGATGACATCACGCAGAGATGCACCGAAGCCTCAGAGCCATGTGACTGTGCTGAGGTAAGCCTTTGACTCGCGATTGCTTCCCGTGCTGTACTCGATTATCAGTATAAGAGACGATCAAATCACTGTTGGGGTACATCATATAACCCCCCCCCACCCAGCCCCGGCCCTCCTCCACAGAGTTAACAAAGTTGATGACTTTTTAGGTCCTTTCTGAGCCTTCGGGCTCCAGTCATCCAGCTCCTGACAGGCCTGATGGATGGTGCTTCTCCCATCTCACTCCCTTTCATCATCGTGTCGCTGATGAGAATACCCAAATTACGTCCAGCCTCAAATTGCAGCAATACATCACAGAGATTAGTAGCATCTCTCCTCGTAAACCCATCAGCGGAGCTCTGAGTAATCAGAGAAAAAAAGGGTCTTCATCGTCTGTTGCCTTGTTCTCACCGTAAGGGGTTAAAAATGTACGTTTCTTTTACGCTTGCTTGTTTTTATGCTCCCAAGGAACAAGAAGTCACTGAAGCTGCTCTCTGGTTGGTGCAGGCCGATGTCATCTAGAGGTCAAAGGCCATGCCGCGTTGGTGAAGGGCCGCCCCTCGATGGCTCAGCTGTCGCACGCTTTCTCGATGCGCACGAGATGAGTCTGGTGTGGGTTCGCCTGTCTTTGCTTTCCAAAGGCAAACCGGAGGTCCACGCCATGGTGTGTGTCCCCACCGCAGAGGATCTGCAGCTGCTGAGCAAAGGGCCAGGCAGCAGCGGCCCCCAGGAGCCGCCTCACAGAGACCACGTAAAAAGCAGAATTAAAGACAAGAAGAAGAAGAAGAAAGCCGCCAAGACCTCCGCTTTGCCCTCTAAGATGGACTCATCTGAAGCGGGTAGATGTGAAGACCCAGAGCCGCCCTCGGACTTCACCCTGGGGCTGTGGCCGGACCCGCTGCCCAGCGTCACCTCTCACTGCTCCCGGGTGACTCTGGGCTGGGTCACCCAGGGGGACTTCTCCCTGTCTGCAGGCTGCGGGGAGGCTCTGGGCTTCGTCAGCGTCGCCGGACTCCTCGGAACCCTCGCGGAGCAGCCGAGGGAACACAGAGGGGCGCTGCTGCTGCGTAACCCCGCCTCCCTGCACTACCGCTTCGCCAAGGTCAACATAGAGGTTTGACAAAAACACTTGGGCTCCCCGGACGATGCCGTCATCTGTGCGTATGTGGGCTCCGGAGGGGACGAGCGTTTTCAGTTGTTTATTTTTTTCCAAGGATGAGGCATTAAGTCTTTATTTTTAATCTTGTTCTTTGAGGTAATGTAGTTAAGACAGCCTTGGTTTTATTCGCAGATGAGGTTCACCATCAGCTCAGTTTACAGAACAAGATCAAAAGAAGAAAGGGATTGAATTTCTTTAAATGCCTTGAAAATGAACACAAGCTAATAAAGCTATTAATGCTGGACCTGACTTAATGGAGCTTTTGTACATGATTACTGTGCATTACAGATGTATTTACGGACAAACGTTTAAGTGCATCCTTTCTTTAAATAGTGCCATAAGCGCTTGTTTTCCCACACATCCCATAATGTGTAGGTGGCAAGAAAGAGTTTTGTTGCCTGGCAACACCAAAGTTTGGTAGCAGTGGAGTTTGTAGTCTTGAGGTTTACTTGAGGTAAATCTGGCTGGGTAGGCTGCATTAAGATGATTTATATTACAACTCCATGGAAACAGGGTTCCCAGTATCGTGCGGTCCAATCATTTTCACATAAATATCATCCGAATTCAGAAGGAAGTAATGTTGGCTGATCGGCCACACGGGAGGGATTGTATAACTGCTGCTGGTCTACTATTCCTGTTGATGTGGATTGATGTAAGCAAATTTATTTCATTTCAGGTTCAGGACTGGAACGTCTTTCAGCTACAGCCGCCACTAGAGGGCAGTAGTGTACTTTATGACAACAGAAAGGAAACAGCATCGTCCCTGTTTATTTAAAACTAATCACACAAACATCACTTTATTCCATCGATTACTATAAAACGTGTGTTAGGGTGGCAATCCTTTGACAGTGTTTTTCTGGGCTCTGTTGCTGCATTTCATCTTATTTCCAACAGCTCTGTGGAGAATGTTTTTTTTTTTTTTTTTTTTGGATATTCCAACAGATGCCTGCCATTTTGTTAAATACAACCTGATCAGCACGGCTGTAAATACTGCAGCTTCCTCCTGTCACAGATTGCAGTTCGTATCCTCTATTTCTGTACATAAATGAGAGTGGCAGCAGATGGAGCGGGCCCTATGAAGCATCTGTTTGGACAGCACTGCTGCACATGAGCTTGGCTGCCAGTGGTCCATATGCCAGAGTCTTTGCTTCAGGCTGCACTTTGTCTGTGTGGCTTCTCCCTGTGAACACGGACAGCACAGCTCATTAGGTGGACCGTGCCGCCGGGGCTGCAGACACGAGCAGCCGGACAGGCTAGGCTAGGCTAGGCTAGGCTAGGCTAGGCTCGGCTCGGCTCCCCACGAGCTGGTTCAGTCACTGTCACACCCAGCTAATCAATGCATCATCCTCCGCACAGATGCGTCTGCGCACGGAGCACTATAATGTGGAGGGTTCATTAAGAACTTACCAGGAATCTTCTCCATCCTAATGAAATTGCGATCTGGCTCTTTTCTTTTTGGCCTGTTTCTCGCTATGAGGAAGACTCCAAGAAAAGACAAAAGACAACTGGAAAGAAAAGAGATCCTGTCATAAATGCCTGTTTAAAAACTGCAAGTATTGATGCATTTTTCAAAGCTTACCCAAAGAGGAACATGAAAATGTTCAATAAAGCCAAGCCTTGGAATTCCTGGTAAAACACCACCCCTGAAAAATGGGAAATGCTCATTAAAATGCATTTCGCTTCTCCGAGAACAATAAAACATAATTAGCTCAATCCTTTGTTTGCGCAATCCTGCAAATCCTGAGCAAACATGAGAAAACAAGCATGACAAAACATTTTATCACACAATGCAGCTGAAAGCAGCCCAACAGAAAACCGGAGGATCTCTCCTTACGGCCTGGTTGGAAGCAAGTAAAAAATGGCTCATGGGGACTAAGGTTCACCTTCAGGATCTACCCCCAGATGTTCTTACACTGCCAGATACATCAGCAATTTGTTGCTCAATACGCTCGGCTGTGTGGGCGGAGAACGCAGTAGTAACACCAAGAACAATATCAGAGCAGATTTGTCCAAAAGCCTCCCAATGACAAACGTCTCCCTTATGGAATATCACTGCAAAAGGCCGAGGAGTGCTGTTGCTGTTTCAGGCTGCTGGAACCTTTCCTGCTTCCTCTTTATTGGAACTAGATTGGAATGACATGTAATTTGGGAATTTCATGTAAAAATTAAGCATTTCGATCTGGCGCCGACACAGAAATGCTTTTTAGATACAAGGGAAAAAAAAGTTTTGTGAAGTAATGGAAGAATGACTGAAAATAAGATAACAGGTGCAAACCAACTAGTGCAAAAAAATCGACCTCACTAATGCAGTTTTAATCGGCAGATGTCTGAGTTTACTGGACAACTGGATTTGTCTCATTACTTGTGAGCTAAAAGTGAACACACCTGCAATGATGGCGCTGGCAGTAAAAAACACAAAGTTGATGGGAACCACCTCTGTGGCATCAAACACCTTCATTGCCTCATTGAGAAATCTGTGGAGATAAGAAAGAGAAGAGAAAAAGTTCTAAAAGCAATACCAGGCAGCAAATGTAGCCATCAGGATGCTGCAGGGCCACAGTCACCATTACTTATGTATTATTTCCTACAGCAGTGGAGGAATTTTTGAAATTGCATCCAGCCTGGGGTGAAGACAAGAGCTAAAAAACAGGGTCAACAGATGGAAACTGACTTGATCTGGAATCCACAGGAGGCAAACATGACGACGAGCATGACGTAGAAGATGGGGTAGATGAACTGCAGCTGCCCTTTTATGGTCTCCGTGATCATCCCTGACACGGCTTTGACCGAGATGACCGTCACCGAGGCTGCAGCAACAGACCACAGTCACATTCTCATTCATTTATCAGCCTCAGAGCAATGAGGAACTTTTGATCTGTATTGATCTCATTTCCTCCCTCCTGACTGGAAAGAGGAGAGCAAGGGGCCATTTTTGGTAGCCAGGCAACAAAGCGAGCTCTGGATGCCGAAAACGGTTCCATCTGTAACCTCCGACCGTACGAACGGGGGAGATTCTCCACGTCCTTACCGAGCAGGGCCACCAAGAGCATCACCACGACGATGTGCTTCACCTTCCTCCTCGTGTACAGATACAGCAGGACGCAGAAGACCACGACCTCTATGAACTGCAGAGGAGATCACGTGACACATGACACGTTTTGTTTCTCAAAGTGAAATCAAACAGCGCGTTTATTCAGCCTCTTATCGTCATCAGGAACCGCGCACGTGGGCCTCGAACCAGGCAGAGCGCTGAAGTGAACTGCTGGTTTGAAACGATAAGAGCCTTGGGCCTCAGCTGCATTCAGCTGTTCAAGGACCTCCGATAAAACCGAGCAAACCTCCGGTGGATGGAGAGAAAGACGGCGCGTTTGAAGTGAAATGGACTGACCTTCAAGTACTCGCACTCCGCCTCGTGTTGACAGACCGGCAGAATTTGTTATTTCAATATCATGCATTTCAAACCACAGAGACTCAGAACTGAAGGAGATTTTGTTTTAAATTCTAGCCAATATCTTTTTAGAGGAATACCTTTTTTTTTTACATAGACTAAACAATGGCCAATCAATGTAAATCCTAACTTTATTGCGTGTTGGCACGTACACAAAGTAGCCACAGAGCAAAGTATGCTGACATGACAGGGACAAGCCCCTCCCCTCCCATTACAGTCCCATTAGATTATACATAATAATCAGATTAATGAGCTATTAAAATGTTGGGGTTCTGGGCTATCTGGTTTATTTCCCTTAAAAAATGTGCTCTGACATTAACTTTGAGGTTTATATAGGATCTGCTGGCCCTGTGGTAATAAAACAAAGGCAGAACTATTTAATTTCCCTCAGATTAACGTCCACCTGCAGGTAATCTCACACTGTCGGAGGACGGAGCCCATCAGCTCGGCCAGTATTCAGCGCACATCGCAGGAAATGGAAAACAGATTCTCTTTCACACGCCATCAATCACTGCAGCCAGAGACGGTGAGACCGTTTCAATTAGCCGTCTGTCTGTCTGTCCATCCATCTGTTTCTCTGCTGCCTCAATGTTTCTCTTTTGTTTCTCACCCATCAGATGTTTTTCTTTACGCTAAATATGTTTGCAATGCTTCGAATGTGTGGAAGGAGAGGATGAAGACGCCGCTGCCACCCTCCAGCTAAGACCTCTGATGATATAATAAACCTGACGCGGCTCTAAACTCTATTTTCTCACCGTATTTTTTTTTTTTGGCTTTCTTGTAGGTGTCATACTATCTAACAAGAACATCTTGGCCTCACTAACCCTCACTCTGGAGCTGCCACAAACCAAATCTCAACACGGGTCGCGTCCAGAGGGGAATGACGCCACCCGCAGCCCGCTGTAAGAACGTAAAGTGATCTTTTTATTTCCGCTGCTAACATTTGGAGCTAACATTTGCAGTTTGGTGATGGGGAGGTCTCACTCTGTCTCAGCTCTGTGCCAAAACCGTCACTATGGTTACGGCTGTGTTTATGCAATCTCTCCCGAAGCAAAACACGCACACGGGTGAGTCAGTTAAAAGAGACTGACTGAGCGAAACAAGGGCTCTTTCTGATCATAGCCGTCATCTTTGCCTCCAAAGGTCAGGCACATCATCGCCCGAGGATTGAGAATAAAACGTGATAGTGTGATTAATTGTTGTGACTGATCCTTAGGAGAAGGTGAAAGGTCGAGAGGCGCAGCAGGGCAGCGTCAGAGAGGAGGGTTGTCGGAGCCAAACTTACGAGGTAAAGCAAGAACTGCCAACATAACATGTAGTACTGGACCAGATGAGCTGTGATGTGCACGGAGTTGTGGGGGGCAAAGGTCACCAGCAGATACGTGCCCGTAATCGCCAGGGTGCCACCTGTGAAGAGAATTGAGAGAGGCTGTAGAAAAAAGTTTGATTTTCCCACACGCTTTCCCAGTTTCTGGGACGCTTGTCCACCTTGAGCTGCTTGAAACTGCATTACAATTTCAAAATTCTGCCCATTCAGTTAGAGGAAGGCAAATGATGGGTTTTCATCTTGAACAGGCTGCATCAGCCTTCGCAGACGGGGGTAAATGGGTTTCGCTGGTGCTGCCGGTGGAAATACACAAGGGCAATTTTAGATGTCCGACACATGGTGGAAGACAATAACGAAGCTGGGCAAACATTCCTGATGCTGTAACCAGTAAAGCTCCGTATGGAGGCTGCATGGCGCTGATTATCGTTCTGGTTTGCCATTTAGTGGCAGCCTGAGCAAACCATCACCATAATCTCCATAATAAAACCATAAAATAACATCTGTTGAATAGACCTCTCGCAGCAGCAGCCAGGAAATTAGCACACCTGCACCCCCGGTCACACCAGTGCTTACCAAAGATGTCAGAGGCGCGCACGGTCTCCTTCAGGAAAACCACAGATATGATGGCGCTGGCTGGGGAGTGGAAAAAAAGACATTCCTGTCAAAAACAGGGCATCAGAAAAGGAGTCTAGACCATAAATAATTAGATTTTAGATGGAAAATTGCAGATTCTTAAAGTGAAATAAAAATCAATGCTTGTCCCTTTAGACCTTTTTGCAACCTTTTTTTTTTTTTATTGATTTCTTTTTGACGCCTTCGGTGATCACAAATACAGTCACACACGTGACTGAATATTGACCTCATAAAACTAGCAATTATGTCAGCGATGTTGTAGAAAGACCACTGGAGGCAGATTTAATAGTTCAGCCTTTAATGTCATGATTTCACATTTAATATGTTCCCAAATCCAATGCAGTTTCACGAACACGCGGCGTGTAATCCACGCGGCACGCTCGTATTGACCAGTCTCGTGAAGTCTGTCAGCTGGCATTGATGAATGAAACTCGTTAGAATTTCATAACAGCTGCATCAAATTACAGCAGGATGCTGTTCGCTGCCACATTCTGTCACAGACTCGTTCATCAATATCACAGTCAAGAAGCGCGGCGCTGAAAAGAAATCATTTTCACACCAGCGGAGCCTCAGATGAGTCATTTGAATGTTTCCTTTAGATGTGCATCATGGCGTCAGGTTACCGGAACAGATAAGCGAGGATCAGGAAGAGAGGAGGGCAACCACGCAGCCAGAAGCCCTGAAAATAAACCATCTAAACAATAAACAGGTCATCAAATAAAAGAATTTGACAAAATTATAGATTAAAGATAAAATATTACATTTATGAACTGACTTCATATTAATGGGATAAAGGAAAAAAAGCAAAAAAAAAAGGAATGATTGAAAATGTAAAAAGTAAGAGCTGAGAGTGATCAGGAGGTCTCATTAGCAGCAGCTGTGGATCTTCCACAGCTGAAGACAATCAATCAGCCCCAGGTTTTAAAAGCCTGTCTGCAGACGGCCGCGACCTGAGTTGTTTGTTGAAAGAGCTCAGTGGCGGGCGTCTGTCTGTCTGTCTGCCTGCCTGCCTGCCTGCCTGCCTGTCTGTCTGCTCGCTCATTTTTCACTCCAGTCGCCTTGCGGAGAGCAACCTTTGTGAGGTTTTGTCACTCGTGTTCCCGACAAGACCCTTTCACCAAGATTTGTTTTGGGAAAAGGGTGCCAGAAGCAGTCCTCAATCATGCCGAACCTACTTTAAACAAATCAAACGAATAAACCGATCCCAGTCCATTTGTGCAGCTCTCCCGCTGACGCTGGCTTTGTGTCCTCTGACAAAGGTGAATTAAAGCTGCTACATTAGGAGGATTTGTGTGACAATCCTGCCAGGCACAGCAGCGTCACAATGCATCACCCTGAAGTGGAAATGCAACAATACTGGCGCCATGTGCAGGGTTTTGGCTTTTGAGATTAGAATTTTATTAATAAAGCGCCAACAAAATCATCGCTGGTGCAGCCAAAACTGCTGTTTGGAACGTCACAGCCACTCGCTCTTTTCCTGTATTTCATATTTCGACTGCAGCAGCTGTGTTTGCGGTGAGAGTTTAGACGTCGCTGTTGGAAGCCAGCGCCGACCAGCTGCTGCAGATGATGATGATGGCGCAGAGACGCGGCACAAAATGCCCCAAAAACACACAAGACAGGAAGTTTGAGTGCGGCTCTGCCACCGTCTTAAGCAGATTAGCTGCAGAGCATCAGCAGCTGCACATTCTGCCAGATTACTGCGTCGCTGTAGGGTGACAGGCAGGTCGTAGACAAGCCTGTTCAACTGTCGGGCGCAGCTCTAATTTGAACCCCCGTGAGGGGTGGCTGCACCCTTCTGCAGGGACGCCACCGCCACATTAGAGGTTTGTCAACACTCTCATTGGCAACCTAATGACACAGTCGGCTGTTAAATATTTCACACTAACCATCTTCACATGCACATTTAGGACTCCTTTGCCTCTGGGACCGACTGGACGAGTAACCATAGCAACTCCATACAAAGTGAGATTCACACGTCTTGATGGAGTGAAAACTGTGGCATCACGAACCTCTGGAGCGCACGTGCGTTTTTATTGAGGTGCGGCGTGTACATCAACGCTGCCCCGTGACGGGGGTCTTGCTCTAAAGTGTCTCCCAGAGGGAAAACACGCACGTCAGCTCTTCTCTCGCTCGGTGCGGAAGCAGACGCGCGTGGATGAAAGCAGCAGAAGTTGAGCAGCCGCCTCCCAGCGAAGCTTGAGTGGAAAAAACTTCTCTTCACGCTGTCAGACTGGTGATTTAAAAAAAAAAAAAGAAATGCTGTCATGAGAAACGCTGACTGGATTTCAGAATCTCCTCAAAAATAGAGGAGGTGTCATCATATGGGGCAGCAGCAGACAGATATCGCACTAGCGAGCGCGTTAATTGTATGGAAAGTGGAGGTGTGAAGAAGTCCTGGTGGAGCAAAGAAACGCCAGCCTCTTCCAGAACCTGACAGGCTCTTTCCAGATCTCAAAACTGCTCCTCATCTGTTTGAACTATTGACTTGTCAGTGTTCCTGATCCAAACTCAATGCTGCCGTGAACGACTGTTTTGACACGTGTGAGTCAGGCTGGCTGGCTTCAGGGACGACGCTGTCACTCCATGTTGGTCTGGGGGTCTCCGTGGCTGGGGGTGGAGCTAGCCGCGCTCAGAGCTGCATCGCGGCGCCGAGGGACGGTCGGATGAC
The DNA here is from genome assembly GCA_015343265.1 of Pao palembangensis. Lineage (NCBI taxonomy): Eukaryota > Metazoa > Chordata > Actinopteri > Tetraodontiformes > Tetraodontidae > Pao > Pao palembangensis. The sequence goes on along the minus strand of CM027088.1, from coordinate 1,971,370 downwards.
AGCAGTGTCAACGTTCCCTCCTCTGCTCCTGCGCTGCCCCCGTCTGTCTCATCTGTCCCTCTTCATTCCTCATTCTCCCCCACGCTTGCCGAGCCCTTTCCTCCCTTTTCTTTATGCGCTCGCGGCCTCCTGCTGTCCGTTAACCCCTCTGAACCCTGAGGAAACGGGCACAGCGGCACAGCGGGAGAAAAGGGCGTACGCGGGAGTTTCCCTGACAGGAGCAAAGCTGAAGACTGAGAGGTGGAATCACGATGGCAGAAAGCTTCACCGTTCACGTGGTCCACCCAGAGCCACTGGCCGCTCCTTCACCTCTTCATCCTTGGATTCACCCGGCAGCACCGTGGCTGCGGCGTGAGGACGTGCACAGCGTTGGCCGCCCTGGAAACGCTGGCGTGACACGGGCTGACATCAGCTGTTGCTCCCTAACCATCGCGCTTCTGTTAAGGTGCTAACATCTCTAATGGATGAGCCGCCGCGACCTTAACGAGACGCCTTTTCATCCCAGCCTTCGTGCAAATGATTCCTCCACTACAGAGATGTGACTATAGGAAACGCGTGTGAAGCTCCGCGGTAATAGCTGTCATTAATATCCGTGACTCACCACCTCCTCCAGCTCCAGCTCAGGGAGTGATGGGTTGCGAGGACGAAAGAAGCGAAGCTGTTAAATATTTAACCTGCGTTTCGAGTGTTTGCCAGCCGGAGCCACCGGGGCTGACGTTGTTTTGATTGGCTAATGAACCCGGCAGAGTTTCAGTTCACAGCGCTGCGGGTTGTTAAGATGATCACTTCGGAAGCGTGATGTTGGAGTTTTCATCTCAGAAATACACGGGCCTCCTGGAGCGTGTGCTGTATATTTACCTCCTGGTATCAGTGCAGGATGAGGAGCTGAATTAACATAAAAGTGTGTTTCTGTGGGCTGAACCGTTACAATAACAAGGTACATACATCATGATATATTAAGTTATCTAATTTAGCCACTTTTTATTGCATTAATAATCAAAAACATCCAGCTTTAGAGGCCCAACATTTTATGAGACAAACCCAGAAGGAAAGCAGAGTAAGCAACCTTCAGTTCTCCCACCAAACATTGATAATAGATGAGGGGATAAAGGTCAGACCTACCTATGACAGACACACAGCCCAGCGGGGCAATGAGCGTCGCCGGGGCAAAGCCATAGGCAGCGAAGTTCCCCAGCTCCCCGACGCCCATGAGGATCACGCCGAACCACCACACCGCGGAGGTGTAGTAGGGTTTGGAGCCTCGCTCAGCCTGACGGAGATGAGTGTATTTCTGCGAGGAAGAGAGAGCCGCATGAGGGTGACTGTGGATCTGCGTTGAAGTCTTCTTCTTAGACATTTCCAGCACGTTTTCCTGCTCCATACACCCCACTTCAAAACACGTGCAACGGAGAACATTCACATTATCTGAACACACTGAGCATAATTTAATATCTGAGTCATCTTGCAGCCTAAATTACATTCAAATTACTCTAATTTGAAAATATGCTTTATCTTCTAATAAAACCAGAGGCAAATTTGCACCTTTATTAGAGCATCCTAATTATAAAAGAGCTTCCCGCGGATGGAGCAGAACAGTCGGTCCTGTTCCCGGCTGCGAACCTGTCGGCAGATCACACAGATGCTGTGCGTGTTTGCTGAAATTCAGAGGCGCGCGCTCTGCTAAGCCAGGACCAACTGTCTGGCCGCGGGGCGTCAAGTGGCTGATCTGTGCTGGCTCTCTGATTCCATCACCTACCTGTATGTTGAGTGAAATGCTGATGAGGACGTTCCCACATATGGAGATTATGATTCCCAGGAGATACATCTGAAGAAACAGTAAACAGACTGGACAGATTAGACGAACCTCCGCTTGTCGTGCAGCAGCTCCAAACCCTGCAGGATTGCCCTCAACTGGTCTCCCCTGCAGCTGCTGCAGCTGTGACGGTTCCGTTGGTGTCGGTGTGTTTGTGGAACAAACGCCGCTACGAATTCATGTTAACTTTCAATTTTCACACACGCGCACAAGAATGGGCTCACTGGATGGAATGGACACAAACCCACCCCCGGTCTTTTGACTTTCCTACGATACCTGACACCGCACAAAGGGCTGGCACAGACCTTGACATGCACAAGAAACCCTAAAAAGGCTCAGAATTACACAGTGTTGTTTAATTTGCTGATAAAAGTCAAAGATCAGTGAGAAATTCTAAAGGAGTCTGGAGAAAAGCAGGCCGTGGGACCACGGCCATCACTGTCCATGTAAAATGACCAGAAATTAGCTCCTTCCTGGTTCCGTTCCCCCATATGCTTGGAAAATGATTGCCAGGAGGAAATTTAATTTTAGGACATAATATACATCCAGGTGGCTGTGGGCGGACAAAATTTACAAAGAAATGGAAGTGTGCAGTGGGAGTGAGATAATGAAAAAGAGAGAAAGCCAGTCGCATGTGTCTGGCTGTTGTTGCACCAGGCCTTGTGCAAGCCCTGGGAGTTTAAACCGGAGGACAGGGGGCAGAGCTGGAAATTGAGAGGAAGTCAGAGAAATGATGCAAAATAAGATGAGATTTCCAAAAAAAAAAAAAAAAAAAGAGAGATTGAAACTCTGTTGGGGTTCAGCGATGCGTTGACTGTGACAGGTGGAGGGTTATTGTCACATCCATCTGATACTGGTGACAATGAGATAACGGCTCTGTGGACAGAGCGTGGCAGAATAAATAAAAGTAAATTAATTTCTCCAGCTCCAAAATGCAACAGCCAATCTTTTTCAGAGGATGTCTGTCGCGCCAGAGAGCCGAGAGCGTGAAGCATCTCCTGGGTCCCTCTGAAGAGACGGAGCTGCTTATTTATGGAGTCGTTTGGCAGAGAAGGATGTCCGGCGTGAAGAAAAAAAAAAGGTGTCTCCAGCTGCACCTGGTGTCAGAACAGAGCAGATGACACCGGCTCCACTTTTGCATCAGTGAACCAGACGCGTCTCCTCCTCAGATGTGAAATAATGAGGGTGAGCCGGGTGATTTTAGAATTGAAAAGCACACCAAATCCCAGACTTTCTCCTCTGGTTCATGGTCTGTCTCCTTTCATGCCCTGCACTCATCTTGACAGCAACTCTGATGAGTTCACTGTGCTGTGACACCATTCTGACGGTAAACAGGACTTAGCCTCCTGTGTTTGTTTGCGTGGTGATTGCAAGGTTACAGGTAAACAGAGGGAGAATTTTGGGAGATGATGACGAGAACATGCAGAGCAGGAATCCCAGGCACAGGAACATGTGGAGGGCAAATCCATATAAGACTGAGATGAAGCAGGGGAAACTGGTCCTGTGACAGGAAGCGCAAACAAGACATTAAAAGCAGGCGAGGCCGGTGCAGGGAGTGTCCCTGGAGCTGTTTGGTTCAGCAAACATTAGCAGAGCGAGAGACGACAAAGTCCTTTTGTTATACTCCAACCGTGTGTACAGTAGTTCAGATTTTACTAATGCTTCTTTTAAAACGTGCCTGCTTTCTCCTAGTAAACTGCTCAAATCATTGATTTGCCATAGAGAGTTATTGCAGGTGATGCTCTTTGAAAAGGCTCTGGCTTCTCTGGGGTTGCAGAAATCCATCACACCCTGATTATAGCCCTGATTCCAAAGTGAGAGTTAGTGAATCCCGATAGCACCCAATCGCTCTGCCACAGTGGTCATTAAATTAGATATGAAATCACCCAAAACCCAGCAACACACAGAGACAAAGCTGGCCAAAACAATCTGACAGTGAGCGGCTCACTTAAATCATCATATTAAATCATTAATATTATATTTTCCCTTTGCAGGTAAATGTTATAGCGGGCCTTTTCCTACCTCCTTAAGATATTTATAGCTGAAAGGGAAAAAAAAAGCCACTACCTAAATGCCAGATTCTGTGAAAAACCCAACTGACCTTTTACTGGAAGCTGCTGTCAACAATTTGGGCTTTTAAAAAAGTAGATTTTCAACAATAACTGGCTGAAATTCGGTTTGTTTTTCCTCTTCAGCAGAGCAGTTACAAAACCCTGATCTCTCACTACCGGTTCGTTTCGTAATTAAAGGTATCAGCTAAAACTAATCCAGGTCTGACATTTGTCAGCGTCCTCTATAACTGAAGCATCATTTGGGGTCAGTCAGTATAGAAAAGCGATTATGGCGGCACTTACTTTGTGAAAATGTAATTTCTGTTTCGCGGCGGCAGGATTCAGCTGCACAAAATGTCACCGGAGGAAAAGTGACGGCAAAGATCTGACAGAGTAACTGGCAAACGGCGAGAGGGATAATGATACAGATGGACAGTCTTAAGCGCTGCTGCAGGGAACTGCAGACTGAGCGAGGTTTAGGCGGCGCCGGCTGGAGAGGATGCTAACGCTGAGTATCACTGTGTGTGTTCACCCTCGCTGCACCAGTTTCACACTTTCCGTCCAGAATTTATACATCCATGCACGCACACTCGTGCATTGTTGCGTGTACACACACATACTGCAGCTCTGCATCACCGAGCCTGAAGCTGTGACGACACTTCCCGTCTGAGAACCTTTGGCAGGCTGCCCCGCTTTCATTAATGCTGAGTCTGAGGCAGTCTGAGTCTGTGTCACTTCTGTGCTTGTGAGCTGACCCTCAGCCCAATGTACCTACAACTTCTCATGCTCCTGAGGAATACGACGCTGCAGGAAACGCTCACACAATTCAAAACCGGACACTGCGTGACAACCCGCCAACCCGCCAAGCAGCAACAGAAGCAGGAGGGCCTTTACATCTGGTTCAGGGAGTGACAGAGCCGGCTCTGCTCCTCCTTATCGCTGAGACACTGACCCACAGACAGACACAGCACGGCTCTTTGTGTCTCCTGACAATGGGGGTCTGTCTCGGACCGCGCCGGTCTCGGGATGAAGCCCTTCGCTCTCTGCTCTGAGGTGGCTGAGGACATGAGCCAGAAAGGCAGAAATGGTTCACCTGTATCAGTAAATTAGTGTCGCTGCGGCCGTTAAAGGACAAACTGCATCTTTATTTCTTCCCTAATGAAATGTGAGTTCAGTTTTTTGTAAAAAACAATCACATTTCTCCACTGAATCTGTAAACGTAGACAAGTGATGAAAACAAAAATTGCATCCATCCTGCGATCTCTCAAGAACCCTGTGGTCCGCCTTCCGCATATTCATGCGCGGTGGTGAAAACATGCTCTGTGGGAGGCGGTTAAAGCCCGAGACAGGCTGACATTGTGCCCTGCATGTGGAGATGTTCTTCTGGGATGGTGTCAAAGGACAGAGGGACGTGGGACCATTAGCCAGTGGGACAGATCTCGTACAGTAGATCGATTCTCTCGTCCCACCCATGGGGACATTACTCACCCCCTCCCCCCCACCGCCATGGATGAAGATGAGAATGTATGTGAATACAGGCGGTAGGACAAAAGACTGACAGACAGTAACAAAGACATTAATGCTCAGCTAACAGGTTAATGCACAGAGTCCACCTTCAAAGTTTAAAAGGCATTTCAACAATGATTTAGTCATGATCCCTTTAGAAAATAGTCCCTACAAGTGCCAACGCCAGCAGGTCTCTGCACTGTCACCTCATCCACAGAGTGCTCATTACCCAGAAAGCTTTTAAAAGATCAGTTCAAGTTTAAGGATTTTTAATGGGTACTTAATCCCTCCTTGGAACTTCCTGCAAAACGAGAAAGGAGGAACTTCCTGACACATAATAACAACAGTGAAACTCTGCAGGTTTCAGTGCTGCAATAAGCACGTTTTGTACTATTTAAACACATTCACGTCTTTATCAGAATTACGATGAATCTTTTCCAAAACTTGTGACATGTTCTGTTAAAATCTGACCTGCAGTGGATTCTCCATAACGTCAGCGCGACGAGCGTCCCACAGAAGCGCATGCTGAGAACTTGCATTTATCTCCATAACCATCGTTCATAAAAGGCTGTCCTATTCCGCAACTCCTACTTTTTTCACATCATCGTCTGGTCTTCATCTCACGCCATCCCGTCCACCCACATCCCAGTCGCTTCACTGGAAACTCTGTCAAAAGTCCCACACAAGCCTATGAGGCGGATCTGGAGTTTGTGGTGCGTTCAAGTGCAATCAAGAAAAGAGAACATTAAACAAGTCACAAGGACAAGAGTTAGATTTAAATGACAATTAAATCTTATGTACTCTAAGCGTTATGGAAAAATAAGTTATTCTCAAGCACTGGATAGTAAATTATAATTACTTTCTTTAGGCATATGCTATATCGGATCCATTTCACGACATAACACGGTACCGTGAAGGCGGCACAGAACAGGTGCGGATCCGACTGTAGCGTCCTAGCAAAGGCGCTCCAGCGGTAATGGCCGCATACAGAGTACAGGATTCTTTGATTAAACATTTAGCTCTATTTACTTCAAAGTCTCTAATCCACCCAGACCTGTTTTGGGCGTCATCGTGCTCGTACGTTTTAAACATGATGCCCCCTGCCGGGGACATCCAGGACAGTCACATTTTTTTGAATAATGACACAGATGGCAGCATAATTTACCTGGCATCAAAGAGGCGTCTTATGTTCCGCTAATTGTTATGTGGATGGAGCTTTCACCTACGGACATCGAGGGTTTTAATCATAGTCTTTTATAAATCTCATCGGCAGTTGGAAAGGGTTTTTAAAAGAATGCATTATTAATGTAACAAAGTAATGATGCAATCAAAGGCAGTATCTGATCTCCATTCTGTATGGGTCCAGATGCGAGTAGTCAGAGAGATGAAGTGAGATGCGCTGTCGTGCTTTCTCTTTATGGGATCTCATTGATCTGACTTCCTTTTTCTAACCAGATGAATCATGGAAGCTCATTTGTTCTAGTTCACGTTTACAAAAACAGGATTATCATGCACCAGTAAAGCAGCTGCTGGTGTAAGAAATTAGCACAAATTTAAATATATTATTCTAAAAGATTCTAGTGCAGCCATAAGGTCAACAATGGCTTGGTGCGGAGAAGACCATTACTGTTATCGCAAGATTGTTGTAATTACCACCATGGTGCTGCCTGTAGGAACATTATTGTGTGCGTTAGAGCCAGTTGTTGCTAAGATAGACTAGCAGCAGATGCTCGTTGCTGTTATGATTTGTGCGTAGCACAGACGTTAACTCTCCGTCAGCCAGCTTCCATCTGTATTCACGCTGATCCTTCAGTGTCTGTACTCTGCCCTGAGCCAGACAGCGTCCCAGCCATAATAATCAAGGCCTAGCTGATGTTGTTGCTGTGGCGTGAAGGGGAAAAAGGCACGCACACACACACACACACACACACACACACACACACATTGGCACATTAGTTTAGGTCTTGAAGTAATGTGACCAAGCAGATATTATGGACAGTGCCTAGAAATGCCGCCACAGGTTGTTCTTCCGTTGGCTGTGGTCATTAAAGACCCCAACTAGGAACAAACTCAGTGGACTTGTTGAGGAAATTGCTGGTAAAAGTTGCTCCTATAAAGCAGCAGACTAACCTCAAAGATGCTTCGGTAAAAGGCAGAAAATATTCTTGTTAGCATGGCTAATTAAGGGAAAAAAATAAAAAAAAAACCTCGGTAATCCTGAACAAACTCCTGGTGGAATTTGTGATTGCAAACATCAAGCTTCTTTACTCACGCTAATGAAATCTGAGGAGGTGTTTGCATGCTGTCAGAGATCGCTTTCAGGACTGCTGGAGCCCGCAGAGCCATTATTTGCAACTAAATCAGATACAGGAAGAGAAACTCTCTCAGCAGGTGAAGGATTAACGCTTGATTATATAATCCTGAGAGATCTCACAACCCAAAAGTGATTCCATAAATGCGCGTTGTCTCATTTGCGGATGGTAAAAATGGATCATAAACATCAAGAACATCACTGAAAAGATAACAATGATGTCCAGGTGCTCAGTAAGGCCAGGCTGGATGAGGTTAACAGCATGTGGTGTATGTGGGTGTAGCATGCTTTATAATCCTTGAGAGCACCTGAAGAACATAGGTTTTGGAATAAAACCCCAAAAAGCATCCTTAATGGAGAGAATGGGAAAAAAAAACCCCAGAACAGATCTATACACAAATCCTCGTGGGCTTCTGTTAAGCTCCAATTGTTGGGAGGAATAAGAGGTATGAAATATTAATGCGCTGGCCTGGGAGGAAGAAAAAATAAATCTGGGAAGCAAAGATCCCATTTCGGAGTAAACAGTTCCTGTCTGTAGCCTCTGGTCACAGTTGCACACAAGTGCTGCGATATATCACAGCGAGTAGGAAACTACTGCCTCCAATAATCAGAACGCGGTTTCAAGTGGAGATAAAGCAGTGTGAGAACAGGTGGGCTATCAGACACGAGAGGTTATCGCTGCTGCCGGTATTAAACCTGCGCCTCGTGCGTCCTCATTCAACTGACTAAATCGTTCATGTTACAGGTCTTTATACCTATTTAAACTGAGATGGGAATGCAAATAAGGCCGGTGCAGATGCTAAATCACCAAAGTTGTGTTCTTCAGGCTGACCTTGGTGACCTGCACATACTCTGTATATTGCAAACCAGGTGAGAGATGCCATAGATGCATCATGAGACATGTACTTTTATACTTGACCTAAAGGTTTCTGCAGTGAACCAGCAGCCACAAGTTAGGACACATTTTCTTCAACATAAAAAAAAAAAATCCCGGACAAACCCTTTGTTTAAGCGTGTGAAATGGGGCGTCGTGAGGCTTTACTTGTGAACAGGTCTGTAGTATTGTCAGTGTATATTGTGCCAGCACCCTGCGTGTGCGCGCTTCGTTGGTGACTCCCTCTCCTCCCGGCCTCGCCCGTCAGCACGGTGGTGCTGGGGAGGATGGTGCAGAGGGAGAGCTACGTGTTGCTGCGCAGCAACAGATAAAGAGACAGAGACGGAGAGAGAGGAATTCCCTCGCACAAGCGCAAAAGCGGCTGTCAGGGCGTGAGTCACTCCCAGATTTCCTCCTTGAATTCACGACTGAAGGAGGGCTGAGCCGGGTGGAGGAGGCGGGATGTAAACAACCCCAGCCTCCGGGTAGATTCGGGGGAACTGGAGTCGTTTTATTCCTACCTGGAGGCAGCATCGTGTCTGAGGTGCAGCGCCGTGGTTTCCTCCTCCTCTGACCAAGCGGAGGAAGCCGTGCAGAGAGAGACGCGCCTGTCTGGGCTCCGGGAGAGGAGCTCTTCGCGTTTAACGTACAGCTTGACCACAAACTGCAGGCTGTTGTCAGCGGAGTTGAGATGCCAAGTCTTTTTGCTGGAGGATTCCACAAACTGGAGGCTCTTTAAAGTAAGTTCCGCCTTCGTTCGTGCGCTTCTGTTAAAGAGGTTGAAAGCGATGTCCTTCACGGGCATGTATTTTTGTATGGTTCTCTACTGAGAATGGATCTCATGTTAATGCAGATTTTATTAAAACAAGTCACATTCTTCTTTCCAGCTGTCTGAAACAAAGCGCGCGTTGACCGTCTCTTTGTGTCTCTGTGCGTCTCCTCTTCCACTCTCTCACCCCGCGCGTCGTGGATCTGTGCGTGTCACCAGCTCCAGATATGACGGGTCAGTTCTTGGGGAAAGTGCACGGCGGAGCTTCCATGGATGACAACGCCGCCATCCGCATCAACGTGGGCGGCTTCAAGAAGCGCCTCCAGTCAGATACGCTCTCCCGGTTCCCGGAGACGAGGCTTGCGCGTTTGCTCCACTGTCGCTCCAAAGAGTCCATACTGGAGCTGTGCGACGACTACGACGACGCGGAGAAAGAGTTTTACTTCGACAGGAACCCCGCACTCTTTCCGTACGTGCTAAACTTTTACCACACCGGGCGGCTGCACGTCATGGCTGAACTTTGCATCTTCTCCTTCAGCCAGGAGATCGAGTACTGGGGCATCAACGAGTTCTTCATAGACTCGTGCTGCAGCAGCACTTATCACTGCAGAAAAATGGACCAGGACCGGGAGGACTGGGACGACAAGAGCGATGAAGGGAGCACTACTTCCTCCTTCGATGAGCTCCTGGAATTTTACAGCGACGCCTCCAAGTTTGACAAGCAGCTGCTCGGGAGTGTCAGGAGGCGCATCTGGTTGATGCTGGATAACCCTGGCTACTCCGTGGCCAGCCGCATCATCAGCATCCTCTCCATCCTGGTGGTGCTGGGCTCCATCGCCACAATGTGCATGAACAGCATGAGCGAATTCAGCTTGATGGACAGTGAGGGGCACCCCACGGAAGACCCCCGCTTCGAGATCGTGGAGCACTTTGGCATCGGCTGGTTCACCCTGGAGCTGGTCGCCAGGTTCGCGGTGGCGCCTGATCTCCTGCACTTCTTTGAGCACCCGTTAAACGTGATAGACCTGGTGTCCATTCTTCCCTTTTACCTGACTCTCCTGATAAACCTGGTGGTGGAGAGCAGCCCAGCTCTGGCCAACTTGGGCCGCGTTGCACAAGTGCTGAGACTGATGAGGATTTTCCGTATTCTGAAGCTGGCACGTCACTCCACCGGGCTGCGGTCCCTGGGGGCCACGCTCCGAAACAGTTACAAAGAAGTAGGCCTGCTGCTACTCTACCTAGCAGTAGGGGTGTCCTTTTTCTCCGTCATAGCCTACACGGTGGAGAAGGAAGACAACGAGGACCTCACCACCATCCCGGCGTGCTGGTGGTGGGCCACAGTCAGCATGACCACCGTCGGTTACGGAGATGTGGTGCCCGTGTCCATCGTGGGCAAGCTGACTGCCTCGGCGTGCATCCTGGCAGGTATTTTAGTCGTCGTGCTTCCGATCACGCTTATTTTCAACAAGTTCTCCCTCTTCTACAAGAGACAGAAGCAGCTGGAGATCGCGATGAGGAGCTGCGATTTTGATGAGGGGATCAAGGAGGTGCCCTCGGTCAACCTGAGGAACTATTACGCACACAAGGTCAAGTCCCTCATGGCCAGTTTGTCAAACATGAGCCGCAGTTCACCCAGCGAGCACAGCCTGACCGAGTCGATACACTGAGGCAGCTTCGGGTTCGGTGACCCCACTCGTCCACCATGGCTGCATGAGGAGCCCAAAGCTCGGATGAAAAAGCTCCCTTACTTCCGCCGCTGTCTGACTGTTCGCCCCTCCGTAGCCCAGTGCAATAGCGTGTTAGTGTGTGTGTCAGACACATCGAGGATGTGAGCAGTTGTACAGGACAGCCTCAATGTGATGTTCTCCGTGCAGTAGCGTGGCCAGATAGAGCAAACTGAAGCAGCCTGACCTGACAGAGAATGCTGTTGTTGTTCGCAGTCCTACTGTTGGTGGTGTTCCAGTGTAGTCCACCCTCCAGCTATACTCGTTGTGATCAAATATGTCAGCTCTGTCACCTGTGGAGAATGTTGATATGTAGTTGTGTGGTTAAATGAAACTGTATTAAAAGAAAAAGCAAATCTAAAAATAAAACCTCTTCACGTTTCTTACCAGCAGGGTCTTTAAACCCCCCCCCGTTAACAAATGAAACACTTGTCTGAAAGGTGAAAGGCAGATTTACAGCAGAGATTGACACCACATGCAAAAAACTCTGACAGGCGCAGCAGCAGCCGCTTGGAGCTGACATGTCCAATATATTTATTCAGGAGATTTGGCTGCAGCTTCAGTCAACAAAAACATTGCCTCAATTATTGATCGGCGTGTTTTACTAATCAACTGTCACTGAATTCAAAATGACACGCGCACGCCGCATCGTTAGCACGGTGGCTAAAACAGCTCCTCCCTTTAAATCTTGCAGGTTCCTCCTTTGCGTTTTGTCACAGAGCATTTGCGTGGAATTGAGGTGAACTCCTTCCACCTGTCTCCCTGCATCTGGTCCACATCAGTGACAGAGACGCAGCGGGGAGGGCCCACTTAAGACCAAATGCAGTTCGAAGGAGAAAGAGCCTTTCTGTTCAATTGCACAGCGCGTTTGAGACACGTCGCCTCAGATTTCCGTACAGACGCAGCGGCTCCATTCACGTGAAATTCATTGTGAAATTTTCTTTGTGAGTTCTACAACAGAGGATTGCACCAGTTTTCTTGCACATTAGTCATGATCTTTTAGGCCACAATAAAATCAGGTCATCCCTTTGAAGCTCATCTTTGTCTATTTTAGGAAATAATCAGAGTTTTGTACAGAGGTTAGCGGTTCACAATCAAACAATAGATAAACTACAAGGATATCATAAATGTGACAGGACTTTTCTTCACAACAGGCAGTAAAGCACATCTACACTGGGATGTTTCCCAGAATCCACAGAGTATCATGACCCATTTGGTCCAATGTGACCTTCATCCCTGCTGTGAAATTTACTGTAACATTTTCCCTCCTAAAAAGGCTCACCAACAAAGGCTCTTTTTAAAAAAAATAAAATAAAAAAAAAATAACTGTTGGAGCAAAACCCTTGAGGGCAATGAGAACCCTGAACTACTAATAGATGAAGTGACCCAGTTAAGGGAACCAGCTCTGATAAAGGTGATGTCATATTCATCAAACGGCTGTAAAGCACCGTTTTAACATCATCGGTGATGTTCTATCTTTGCAGGACTTCAGGACGTGGTTTAAACTGAGACTTTTTCTTTATTCATCCCCTCCCCCAAAAAAGATTTTCATCCAATCTGCTCTGTGTTTGTTGACTGTTGAATTTTTCTTTACATTTCACCCTTTGAACATTTCTGTCCCCTTTTATATTTTATAAAATGCACTCAGGTTCAGGTGATGTTTTATTCTACAGAGCTAAGATATCTTAAAAAAAAAAGTTATTTCTGATGCACTTTCGCAGCGCGGTCGTATGCACTTACTGATTAAGCAGTCCGGCGGTTGCCGGCTGTTTGCCAAGCATTTCCGTTGAGCTCATTTGAAAATGTTATCCTTAGAGGCCAATTAGATCAGTCTTATGTTTTTCACTCCTGAACCTTTACAGCCCCCAGACCATTGCTGCCCGGGGCAAACTCAAAACAGCGCCGAGCAGAAATGGAAAAACAAGTAAATGCTTTTCCCGCTGACAACAGGTGACATTTTAACAACACAGAGCATCAAAAAAGGACAGCAGTTAACCTTTTCATGCTTGGGAAATGGAAGCCAATTATAGAATTTGGTAAAAGATAGAAATGTACTTCTGGAGTGTCGGATGAGTAAAAGCAGGAGAAGTGGCCAGTGTCACTCCTGTGTGTGTGTGTGTGTGTGTGTGTGTGTGTGTGTGCGTGTCTCTGTGTGAACATACTGTTTACACTCCAGACAGTGTGTCTAATGTGGAACTCATTGGATCTGGCAGTGCACATGACATCTTCAACTCAACGTAACGGTGATGTAAAACTCTGTTACTAACCGGACACTGTGTTGCTACACATTACCATCTGCCACTGTTTCCTTTCTTTCAACAGAGTGGGATGACTGGATCTTTTCAGTATACTGTACTTGTTTTTACCCTTCCTCACCAGGCCGAATCTACCTCTTCTTCAGAAAACATCTCCTAAACTGGTCTGAGATTACACAGATCACAGCATAGCTAAGTATCACCTACAGGCTGGATGCAAATCCTGAATGCAGGTCATGTTGATAAGAATTGCTGGTTTTATTCAAAGCACCAAGAGCTACGCTGCATTAACATCAAGCCAGTCAATACATATCAAAATGGTGGTCAAGCAACTAAAGCCTCACTAACATGCTCAAAATATGCCAATATATTGTGAGCAGGAGAGATTTATCCATTATAAAAATCACTTCTCATATACCTGTGTGTTTCCTTTTAGTGTGACAACTCAGTGACTCATTTGTAGAAACAGACATTTTGGGATCTAAATCATATTAGATGTCCTCCAGAAGTTTAAGGAAAGCACTTACTACAAACGTGTTAATTCCCAGGTTGTATATTTAAACTCCTCCTGCTATTTTTATTTCTAACAGCCAAAGAGGTTGCTAATGTACTTGAGGAGTTTTATTTGGATGGCAAAGATTGATGTAAGAGAAAAATACTTAAATTATAGGCCTGTATATTTCAGGACCCTTTAAATGCAAGCAGAGGAGCTGAGTCCAAGCTAAGTGCAAGCTAGGGTGGATGCTTCAGTGGCTTCACTAAACATGACACTGGAGGGTGTGTTAACCCTTAGTTTCCCTGTTAGAAGGAGTTAGATAATACCAGTGGGAGCTGGAATACAAAAATATGTCCTCTTGCCATGTTGTGACCTCCCTTTGGTTTCTCCCACAGTCAAAATCTTTGGTCCAGTTTAGCAGCACCATTTAGCCTGACCTGCAGATGCACCATTTGGATGAGAGAGAGAGAGAGAGAGAGAGAGAGAGAGAGAGAGAGAGAGAGAGAGAGAGAGCGTGTGTTGTAGTGTTGGCATTAACTTGAGATGGGTGCAGGCTAGTACAGTAGCACATCTTCTCCACATGGTGTTTTTCATCTCGGCAGTGCATCCCCTCTCCATTGTTTTTCTCTCCTGTTCTCCATCGATTTCTAACGATCTTCGACTTAGTCAAAATTGCTCCAGCCAGAATAGTGATAATTGCATAATTTCTTATAATTGCAGCACTGAACCTCTTCTGTGGTGGTTAACTGCCTCTGAAAACCACCTGGTATTGTGTTTTAGTACTACAGCCACTCACTGTAGATCAGGACCAGGGTTAAAGGTTGTTCATGGTCAGTACCTTCAAAATACCTAACCCTTCTAAATTCAAAATGTTTATTCTAGAAAACCATCAAAAATAGATTCATATTTCCAGGATTGTTGTGTCCTTTCTATGAGGACCACCGTCTGAAGTCAGCCAGTCAGCCGAGTGATTGCGCAATCCACCGTGAGGCACAGCCGGCTCGTGCCTCCCTGAATGGTAAATGTGAAAATTCTGCGATTTTAATAACAAATGATCTAAAAGTAGTGAAGATAGGTGGTAAATAGGTACAAATCACTATATAAATACAACCGTTTTTTTCATGATGACAGGTGAGGCACGGCCTCACCTGCCTCCCCTGACGGCACGTCACTGCTCTGAGCCAAACTTGGAGATCCAGATACCGACAGCTATCGCTGTATTTTCTAATCCAAGATGGCTGAAGGAGGAAAAGAGAGAGATTTGGTTGCGGATATACTAGCCACGCCATTTTCAAGAAGGACCTTTCATGAAAAGATGGATTTTGTGAGAAGAGATCGTCCAACCGCTACACCTGCTAGCTAGCTAGCTAGCTTTGTTTTCAAATAAGCAGACGCTGTGGAGGAGATCCATGTTGGTGAGTGCAAGCATTTTATTATGTATATATAATATGTATTTTGTCATTTTATTTCGTTAGTATTAAATCAGTGGTAACGAAATAAGTGGACAAAATACTAAAAAAATCTAAACTTCTGATCATCTGCAATTTATAATGTAAATAACGTTACGTGGCCGATTGGCGAAACTGGCTGTGACTGAAGTCACTTAAGTCACAACTTAAGATGTTAAATTGTTTTGCTGTTGCATATTGTCAAAAACAAATGCAAATAATCTGTTTACTTTTATTTTCAATTAATAGTTTGTGTCGTTATCGATGTAAACGGCGACAATGTTAAGTTTACATAGTTTTGTTGACTAATCTCTTAAAATCATGTTTTATCTTTGAGTTTTGACAGTATCTGTGATCTTAGTTTCCTACTCTTAATTGTGAATGTGAGGTTATTGATTTTAAATGCTCCAGAAGTTAAGTGTTGCTGGACTAGCCTATATTAAGGTGATGTAATGTGTAAGTGGGATTCTCGAGCCGTGGTATCATATGGGTGGTATGAGGTGTATTAAGTATGACGTCACTGAAGGCCTAGGCGTGAAATGCACTGCCCGCCTCTGCCTTTGAGAGAAGACTCAGATGTAAGGCATTCATGCTGGACATTTTCCAACAAATCACCTATTTTCTCCAGCAGCATCTTCATTAAAACACAACGCTTTTAATGAAACAGAACTCCGGGCTCCACCACCTGAAACTGGTGGCCTGAAATTACATTTCAGAATCACGTTCCTGGAACAAGCAGTGGCAGTGTCTGCAGGACAGCTAGATTACACATTTAAAAACAAATAAAGTGAACCTTTAAGTGGGTGATTATGTTTAATGGCGATTAATAAGGTGGAGCAGCGGCTGGAGCTGCAGTGATATAGTGATGCTGACTCTGAGCTTTCATTTCTGGGTTTTTCAGAACCCAGAAAAAAAAAAGAGAGACTAGCTGAGGGTCTGGTCATCGTTCTCCCACTTGTGGCCACAGGGGTGTGAAAATAAGAAAACAAGTCAGGCTACAGATGAATTGCTTCTCATTATATATCATTACAATGTCCGCTGAGCCATACGTTTGAGTGTACGAGTGCGAAATGCTGTGTATTATGCTCATCTTTGCTGAGCGTTTCTGTCAAGAGTTCTCCGAGTGGCTTTTATGAGGTCTTTAATTAACTGTGTGTTTCTTTAAAGTTAAATCTGTTGTAGTAATCAGTGTTAATGTGAGTCTATTTTACTGGATACGGTCCTTTTAAAACCAACTGCTGCATCCAATAAAATCACTGGTGTGAGAGGAGGAGTTCAGGACGAAAAGCAGACATCTTTAATGAATTAGTCTCGACTGTGATTAGGCTCACACTCACATGCTCGTGCGTGCCTCTGAGTGTGTGTACTGGTTATGGATGAGGCGTCGCTCCGAGCGGTCGCTCTCGATTCTGGTCACATCTGTGCCGACCAGGCACCAACATGGTGCACTGAGGCATATGGAAGGTGCACTGGAGTGAAATGCAGCACCAGGATCTTTCTTAAGCAAGCCCACTGTGAGGGGGACGTGTCCGTCCTGCACCTGGGGGACAGGAGATGGTGGTGCAGGTGCTGTCATGTGCATTCTGTTCAAATGTCACAGCGATAGCCTGAGCGATAGCCTTCCTTCCTGAGAAGAAGGAATTCTCCTGCATCTCCAAGGCTGCTGGGCACTGATGCGTCATTTGTGAGCGCTCGTTACTCTTTCATGGACCTTCTCAGTAACCGAACCCTCCTCACAGCCTTTCTCTGGAATCACAAACGTTTAATAAAAAAACTTGTTTAGTTGGAGTCAAGACATAGATTTCTTAACTCCTTAACTGAATTTCCTCTGTTATTTGTGTATAGAGGCTAAGTGCACGTCATACACAGTCTGCCTTTCACTCACACATTCCTCCAGCAGGTCAGCATTAATTAAACTTTGAGATGATGGTGATGGATGGTTGGTATTTCCTCAGCACACTTGGATACGGGCGGCTGTAAACGGGGTCCATCACTTGGCAGGATTAAGATTTATTCCTCCAAAGGTGTGAATTTAGACTATTTACTTAGGTTTTGTTATTGAAAATGGAAAGTCAGACTCTCATAAGTCAGACCCTTTCAGTCGTTACGGGCACAAAGACTGGAGATCGTCTTTATTCCATGCTAGCTTCTCTATGGAGACTACAGCTTTAAACCCTCTCCCTTACACGGTCCTTAAACATATTCATGAGCGTGATTGTTAAGGTCTGTGAGTGTAAAAATAAATCTCTTTTCGCGCATGCAGACACCTGTTTGAATGCAACTTGAAATGGTCAGTCATTATTCATCAGTCAAAGCTGTTACATTGCTTGATGTTTGGATTTAAAGTGTATTTCATGTGTTTTTTCCTTCTTGCGGTAACTGCTCCTGTGGTTGTGAAACAACCAAACAAGAAGGGCTTCTGCATGCAGTGCACCACGGCAACCAAAACCTGTCAGGTTACCGACGTCGCTGCTAAAAAGTGGTAAAATCTGGAAGGACAGAAGAACAAGACAAATTCTTCTCTGTGGAAAGAAAGCCGCTGCCGAATGACAAGCCTCCATTCAGCGGTCTCTCTGACTGCGTCTGAACAAATTCCCTGATCTTTAACGGCTGATGAAGGGGGCTGCTGCACGTTCCCGTCAGATCTGCTAAAGATGAGCCCTTAAAAATGGTAGAAATATCCCAGAGGGAGCAGTTAGTATTTAAGGTTAATTACTGCTTTGTGCTCTCGGATGCATCCAAAAAAGCCTTCTAACCCACAGCCTCGTCTCATTTACAAGCTTTAGAACAGATTAAAGTTTTATTCTTAAAGGTCCTCTGATATTTGCTGCAGTAATGTGAGCCAAATTCGGTTCCTCGTTCTTGACCACACATAGATCTTCTCATCTGAATAATGCACAGTTTACACTGCAGGGGAAAAGTCTCTGCATGACTAAATTTTAATGAAAGTAGACCCAAAGTGAAGAGAGAGATCAGTCAGACACAGTCCTTGGATTTGAATGCGCTGGTGCAGAAGTGAACAAAAATGCTGCCACTAAAAGCAGCCAGCGTGCTGTTTTCTGCCTTTGCTCTTATATTAAAGCGGAAAAACCTTTTTTTTCATTATCACAATGTGCTTTAATTTCCTCTTCAGTCAAATGGAAAACTAATTACTGATTATCTGTGTGATCATATTGCACACCACGCTGACTTGAATCCTCAGAAGAGTAACTTTGTGAAGAGTTTGCAGATTTAGGAAGATAATCCAATCTATGCTGATGTTAAATGCATCTCAGTGTACTAAGAGTTGATTTGATGGAGAGAGAACTGCATTTTCTTTAAGTAGATGTAGTGAAAATAGACCCATGTTGACCTGTGGCTTACTGGGAATAAAATAAAAAAAGATTATCATTGATGCTCCTTATTTTGAAGCATCATTTATGGCATAGTTTCTTTACTAAAACATTTGCAGATGGGTGGTGGCTCATTGCGAGTCCAGGAGGAGGAGCATCTTGGACCTCCATTACCTCTTTGTCACTTACAGTGAATACCAGCAGAACAATAATCTTGTCTTCAGTATTCTATGATTGATAGACTGGAGTCAACCAAGGCTGCAAGTCTGAATTTCTCCTTACTTTCCATTGAGTGTATGATATTCAGGCTTGTCTGTGTAGAGATTCAGGCTTGTTAACTGGGTCATGGAGCAGAAAAGTTCACCAAGATTTATCTAAAAGCTGCACAATGTGGTCTAGAATTTATGTCACGGCTGACACAGGCGGTCGGACTCCATACACAGACAACCAGCAGACACAGACGGTCGTTCATTAACAGAGAAATGTGGGACGGTTGATCACAGGGGCTCCGTGCAGATCTGAGGCGCTATCGACCTAAAAATGGCACAGCCCATCACTGCTGGGCCACGGCTATTGACCCGCTGTCTGCGGCTGGATGGATGTACGCTTCCTGGTTTTAATGGGCTGCTCTGGCGTTCACGGAAAAGGCTTTTGCAGATGGATCGGTGGTTACAGCCTGGTCAGCCATTCACAGCTCACAGATGAATCACAGGGGGAGTCGCAGTGTCATCCATTTGTTGTCCAACACCTTCTTCGCACGTTGTGATCACAGGCAGCCGGGCTGGGGAAATCCTCCTCCACTGAGATTGTATTCTGCTGTCAGGGTGGGATTGAGTGCTGAGCTGTTAATTAAGTTGAATGAGAAACAAGCTTTGAGGATATAATAACAACTTGAAATCGTTTCCAGTGGTTACAGACTAACTCAAATTATTAGCCTTTGTTACTTTGTGGTTTCATGTTCAAATAAAGGGAAGATTTGCTCATTAGATGAAATGCAAAATAGACTGCTAACCAAAAGTTAATCATCAAATCAAAACATCAAAAAGCTGCATGCATTACATGTTGTAATGGGATTATGAAACCTCAGTGACAGAAAGGTGTACAATCCTCAGGGATTAGAGCAAGTGATGCAGACGTGAAAGCAAAGTGAATACAACACAACACAACACTGTTTTTGCAGGCACGGCACAGAACATTTAATGGTCAGTTTTTTTTTTTTTTAATGATTCATAATTAATGCGGCGATACATGGCAAATAATGGTCCAAATAAACAAACCAAAAAAATTAACGTTTAATTTGCAGTTTTTGTCCTTATCATCAACATTAAGCTGCAACATAATTTGAGAAATCCACTTTAGGAAATTACAAGGGCAATTTAGTAGGGATTAAAAGGCATTTTGAGGATGATTTGTTGTCTCAGAGCTTAAACAGGAGTAGGATTCAAATAGAAACTGTTCTGACTGGGAGTCATACAGCCTAGACCAAGAAGATGATTAAAAAAACCAACAAAAATCAGACTTTAATGTTCCAAAGGGTCTGTGCGACACCAGGAAAGGCCCACAGATTCGGTCTAAACAAATCAGAATAACCGATTATTTTTGCTTCTGCTATGGTGGAAAATGTTAATTAATTAAGCAAATAAGAATTATTATTATAAAGCTGTATTTGCATCAGTTATGACTGCAGATTTAAATGTGAGTGGTTAAGAGTGTTTGGTTTGGAATCTTGAGTGTGAGAAGTGTGTTGCTCAACCGTGCACGTGTGTCGGTGTGCTAATCAGCCGCCTCTGTCTTCCCAGAATTTCTCCAAAATCCCTTTCCTGGAGGCAACTGCTGATAGTGAGACCCTGATAGCATTTTTCATCAAAACAATAGACTCTCCCGGAGAGCAGCAGCTGGCAGCAGCCCAACCATGGAAGTGGAAAGATGTGCTACTGCCAGGCTGATAATGCTCCCTCCCAGAGGGATGGCCTGCAAGGCAATGGGAGTAAGAGTGTGAAGGAATGACATCGCACACAAAAGGACATTGGTCTAATTATTCATCTAGATTTATTTTTAAAAAAAGCTCAAATGAGGGTTAGAGACAATTATAGATGGATGGTGGTGTTTGAAAATTCTGCAAAACTGAATAGTTGCTTGAAAACTTTACCTTCTCCTTCAAGTTTAAAGGTAGAAGATGTAGCGGGGACGAGCAGTGAGAAAAAACACTTTCTCGACCTGCTTCTTTCAAGGTTTCTGATAATAGCTCATTAAAACTTTGACCTACTGAGCCTTGAAGCGAAAAAGGATGAGCAGATGCAGCTTTGACAGGGATAGAAACAGGATTCCGCTGAGGTGGATGTGTAAATATGACGAATGTGTAAATCTGCCGGATGAGCATGTCTTCAGGCTGACCTGGAGCATGCAGCAGGGTGGTCACTGTGCTTTCAGGACATGGATAAGACGCTGCAGCAGATTTAACAACTAAAGGATTATACACACTTCTTATCTGACTCTGGCAGAGCTCTCCTGACGGACCTCGGCCGCCCCTCCCTCTCTCACATCCTTCCTCAGGCACTCTGAATGACGTTTCTGCCAAAAGTCACACAAGAATTTCAGCCTTTAGTTTGGAATTGATTGCTGATACGTTTTACCCGCTGTATTACACACCCAGGTTCGGAAAAGTACATTTGTTTGTACTTTCATTGCTTTAGTCTAATTAGCCGTTATTGCTTTTGTCACTGGTGCAGCTGCAGTTCATTTATTATTCATATTGTCTCTGATTGCCCCTGTGCTCATCTGTAATTAGCTACAGTGATTATTTTGGGCTGTTTCCGAGGTTTGTTTTTTGGGTAGTAATAATCCAGCATTCCCAGCGTCTGCGTCCATCTAACGAGGCTGACTGGCGTTAAGGCGGTGGCTGAGCTCATTAGCCGGAGCACCTGTTCTTCATCCAGCCTGCTGAAATGTTTGCGCACGGAAGCTGACGGGCGCTCCTCACTGAATTCTGCAGCTCCTGCCTGACCTCACTAACTAAGTAACTATTAAAAATGCACCGAAACTGAATGTCCTGACAGAGACTGGAGCACAGGCTGGAACACCCAGGGATGGTTTCCTCTGTCCCAGGTGTTTTCCTTGGCTGTTTTTCATGTGGTAACTCCCATCATGACTGTTCCCATCAGCTGTGACATAACGAGCGGTTTGATGCAGACACAGGCCAACACACATTATGAGCAAATTTATTCCTTAAACAAGCTAAAAATGAAAGAAACTCATTAAGAAACAATCTGTCTGTCAATGCAGCTGCATACATGACACGGATTTAAGCATCCTGCAACATGCTGGAAGTCATTAGGATCTGACACGTTCCCTAGGAAACAGCTCCCACTCTGCTGTTAGCTGGGAGGACTTTATTTTGTAGCTGTGTATTTCTGTTTTTTTCCTCAGATAAAATAATCGTGTCCATCATGTTTTGTCTCTGTAATTATCAAAGTATTAAATTGAAAATACATTTATTTAACTCTTAGTTTGCTCACTTTCTATTAAAAGAATACACATTCTGAGTTGCTATACTGTTTGCCAGAACGACGAGGACATTAAGATTAGGTTTTACCAAGGACAGTTCAGCTATATGATGCTGAGGTGTATGGAACGTTTTTGACACAATCAGACAGCAGTGACAGGTCCTGACGAATGATTCAGCAAAAAGTGCGAGTTTTTTCTGCAATGCAGCACAACCAGCAGTTGTTAGAAACCACCCCTCAGCTATATTTTTAGGGTACGTCTTGTGTGCGAAGGTGCAAAAACTCTCATCGCTTTTCCTCAGCGCGAGCTGTAATCCCATCCCAGTGTTAGGGACAGGATCATCGAAAACTTCGAGTTGTTTTTTTCAAAATTAACATGTTTCCATTCTGCCTGTTTCCTTTTTATGATACCAAATTGCCCAATTTCTGGGGTTTGGAAACACCTTGTGTTAGTCACGATGGGCTCCAGAACAGCTGGCAGTGGCTGAAAGAGAAGCAGAACATAAAGATTTAAAGTTTGAGTCCCTGGTTGGAAATAAGGGCCCCTGACCCTGGATGTACTCGATGGGTCCTTAAATGAGTATTTAGGCACAAATCAAACCCAACTCCATACCATGCTGGAACCATGGATTAATGATCTGTTACAGAACCTTTCCAGTAAGAAAGCCAACATGAACACTTTAGGGATGGCTTTTTTTTTTTTTTTTTTTTTTGAAGCTGGGTTGTATGAGATGCTATACTTATGCCCCGTATTCAGCGTATTACCTGCAGTACACGGCAGTCAGCACTCTTCCAATTTATGGAGAGACGGGAAGAGGATAGCTACACGTCGATGGGGGGCGAAACATAATAACTTGTTGGCCTCCCAAAAGATGTGCCATCGCATATCAAATGCATTAGTTTCACTCTGCACAGCTGTTCTATATTTTCCATTTCTGCTCCCATCACTGGCTGCACAACTCTGACGCATCTATAAATAAAGGTTTCTGTGCACAGAACCTAAAAAGGTCATATTTAACCCACCATTATATTTGACTCTAGGCATAAGTACCTTGTATAACCCCACTTAAAAAAACTGCACTCCCTAAATCAAGTGTAGGGAACTTTTTTTTTATTATCTGGAGTCATTAAAAGGAGGTTTAATGTTGTATATCACCTGTTTATAGAGCTGCTTCTGTTAGATGAGGGTCCTAATGTCTTTTGGAAATGTTCATGGTGTGTCTTTATTTTTATTTGGGATAATTTTACCTTTAAATGGCTTCCTTTCCTCCCATTAACCCGTCTGTGAGTGAACCGCGGTTCAGTGTAATCCTACTTGTTCGTGAAAACACGGTACGAGTAGGATCACAGTGTTGGGTGAGCGTCGAGAGCGGGAGCAAAGGAGAGGACGCACTCGTGTATGATTATTGTTTCAGCTTCTAAAAGATCCCAGCACACAACATTAATTCACTGAACTTTCATCATGTCACAAAATGAACAGACGGCTATGATATCCGTATTCCTCACATGTTCGGTCGTAGCGGCGCTGTTGAAAGGGGGCAGTCTAATTGGACTTTACCTTCAGCAGATGTAAATGTCAGGAAGATCCCCTCCTCCCTGAGCCCTGCTGTGTTGCCCGTGATGGCTGCTGGAAAGCCTTCCCCCTGACCACTGTGGCCGTTGGTGCGGTAGGTAAAAGCCTGTAATAAATTCATTTTTATGAGAAGTGGGTGTACCCGCTTCCAGTAAAGTCATGTCCAACCAGGAAAGCAGAAACTGGTGGGTGGCACAAAAGAGAGACATAAAGCAGTGATTGTCAGCTGCCTCACAAAGCGTCCTCTGTGCCTGACCTTCTTTTTCATTCGCACCTTCCTTCATTGAATTGCTTTGTTCCAATCTGTGGCCGTTCCTCATATTTGCACTCCCTCGTTCTAAGCCACCTTTTCTCCACTCTGACAGTTTCCCTGCTTCTCTGGCTGCCCTCATCCTCTTCATCTGTGCCGCATCCCTCTTGAAGAGGAGATGATAGTGCTGGAAATTAGCCCGTGAGTGGGGCGGGAGGCTCGACGTGGGCAAAAGGAGCAGTGGCGTGTGCTTGACAACAGGCCAAAGATAATGAAGAGATCGAGGGTGAGAGCCCCGGGTACTACTGCGGTCCTCGC
The DNA here is from genome assembly GCA_015343265.1 of Pao palembangensis. Taxonomy (NCBI): domain Eukaryota; kingdom Metazoa; phylum Chordata; class Actinopteri; order Tetraodontiformes; family Tetraodontidae; genus Pao; species Pao palembangensis. Next base: position 1,947,147 of record CM027088.1, on the reverse strand, counting down.
AGCCCGCTGGAGCTGGTGAGGAGATGAGTTGCCAGCAGTTGCAGAGGATTAAGGGCAGCGAGGGCAAAACAATTACTGCCAGTACTTTCCCACAATCCGAGGCGTCCCTGCGCAGGCGGTGACACACACTGTTCCTCCTCTCATTTGCAGAGTAATTGTGAATGTTCTGCAAAATTGGTAGGTGGTTGAATATGTGTGTGTTTGTAGAGTCATGGTAACATCCTTTCTGGGAAGAGATGGTCTGTATTATTAGTTACAATCTGAAAAACACCACGTCCTCCAGTAACTGATTCATGCTGATATTAAAATGCAAAAAAAAAAAAAAAAAAAAAAAAACCCATCATAAACTCATTTAGAGGTTATTTTCAAAAGATCTCAGCCTGTCTTTCAAAATTCACTCTGGGATGTTTTTCCAGTCCAGCAGCAGGTGGGGGAATAATGACTCACTGCTACAGATGTTGGCTTTGCACTGGGAAATCCTTCTGGAGGTTGAATTTACAGTAAATGTATATAATTTCTTATCAAGTTCAACCAGCTTGACAAGGTTTTCAAAGGGCAGCAGGCATGTTTACCACCGTGTTGCATAATAATGGGGAAAATGTCACAGTTAATGTATTATTAGTGATGAACTGAGTCAAACTAAATGGAAGAAAACAAAGGCAGGACGGAATTAAAATATAATATGTCTAATTAATAACTTAGATGGAGACAACGGACACAGGAAAACAACAATTCATCTTTCAAAATAACGGCATGCACGTGTAAGGAATTATTCATTTTGTCTTTGCCTGCAGTTTGATTGTCTTCAGCTATGCCTCTCCCTCCTTCTCTGCCTGTGTTTGTGTGTGTGTGTGTGTTTTCTGAGTCAAGAACAGTCTGATCAGAGTCGTAACACCGGAAAATGATCTTTGCTTCAGGAGCCAAGCCTGCAGAAGCCACCTTGTCAGACTGCTATTCCAGAAAATTCACTGTACCTGCAGCCTGACTTTCGAAACCAAAGCGTTTACTCACGTTTTATGAGGTTAATTACGCTAATTAATCCTGCTTTATGAGGCAGCATAAGTCATGTTTACCCTGTTTAGCCCTGCTCTGTTCAACCAGTAAACTAGTGATAAAACACCCAAACTGTCTGTGCTCCGTGGACCCTCCTGTGGCTCTATGCTGAGAATATCCTCGTCACCAATGTTTGTGGCAGAGATAAAGACTCCTTGGCTGTTAAGCAGTGGCAAATATGATCAGTTAATCTATTTTCAATTGCTTTATTCGTTTGTGATGTCTAAAAATACACCATCTCCCACCCACACATAATTAGAACTTTGCGATCTTTCTTTATCTCTCGATGTTTTATCCTTCCACTTACAGCAGTTCTTGCATTTTGAAGCCTCCCTCTTTGAGATCCAACCAAACCACGCTTTTTCTCCTTTCTGCCTCGCCATAGACCTGTTTTTTTTTTAATTATTTGGCTCACGTCACTCCAGTGTCCTCTAACAAAGCAGAAATATCTGTGAATATTCATCGCTTGCAGAGTCAAACACCTTGCAGACATCTTGTTCTGACCGAGAACATTTGTGTAATACTCTGGGATGAACACAATGAATTATGCTCAACGAAGACAACTGGCAATTGTTTTAAGTGGCATCAGCTGAACTACTGTCCACCCAAACCCACACACTCCTCACCACCGCACGCTGCCCGATCGCTACCAAACAGGACGGAGACTGCTGGCAGAAAGAACGTGCAGAGCAAGTATGAGGGAGTGAAGACCCTTCTGCTTTGCACAGACCTTTTTGTTTTTTTCTTTAGTTCTGACCACATCTAATCAACCTTCATAACCCTACAGCGCCCACAGTAACTTCAATAATGACTTACTACTGTGTCAGTTTGGATTATGTTGAAAGTAGGGCACCATAATGGACATACAAGTACATCAGTCCTGTATCCACTTTTACTGGAGCATGATGTGCACAAACAACAATGCTAAGATGCTTCTTGCACGCATATAAGGTCTCTGTGCTTTTCTCTCTCTTTTTCAGTGCCTTGTTTATGGTGTTGCTTTTTAGAAACCTTTAGTTCAATGCTCCTCCTAAAAATGACAAACCGCCTCCACGCTAGCAAGCTAACGATCTAACCAATACTGCCGACACAGGCAGTCCAGTGCTGGTGTTGATTAAAAAAGAAAACCCCATCTAAATTCCTGGAATCGCACTAAACTTAAAAGCTTCTTCCTTTGCCCATTTCCCATTTGTGTATTGTTAAAATCCATACAGTCATTTCTGCAGGACAGTGCTGACAGTAAGAGTGCTTCTTAGCAGATAATAACCGGAATAAGACTCAGTGGCTCAGCGTCTAAACAGAGGAAAAAAAACCTCTGAGGTTCCAGAGATGTAGACACTCAGATATTAGTCAAACCACTATAAATATCGCTTATGCAGGGGTTTCCCCCATGGCCTAATTGGTGTTTTTAATTCTCTTAACTAATCAGTATATATAATAATGATAATAATAATAATAATAATAAAAGCCAATGTGGTTTACATAAACATGCAGGTGGCAATTACTTTCATGAGAAAAAACTAATCACAGAAAAACACAAACGACACTCATCAGCGAGAGGTCAAGAGGAGAAAAGCAGCAGTTGTTAACAGAATGGAATTAAATATGAAACTCAAAGCTCAGAAAGCAAAGCCTGTCCTTCACTTCCAGCTACGCCAGTTCAGAAATGCATCCATCCCAGAAGGAAGGATGGACCGTCTTCAGCAGGGTTTTCAGCAGAGTTGTACCAAATGCAGACCTGCGGAGAGGAGAGTGGGCTGTGTGCTGCACGACCAACTCTGCACGTTTGTTCTGCAAATGCTGCAACAATTCAACTTCCTCGAAGAAAATGACAGTTGTAAGTCTCTCAGTGATGTGACTTTATATCTTATTTTTCTGTTCAATTAAGAAATATTCTTCAGGTTGCCCCATTCGCCATCATTCAGAGAGCAGTTTTAAATATATTCAAGGCCAAACACAGTATGTAACAGTCTCCTACTATCCTCCCACATCCTCCACCCACTGTTTGGCCTGATTTTAGTTGACTTTGGCTATTGTACCAGAAGATTTTGTTTATGTGAAACAAGTTGCTCTGCTCTGCTTTTAGCCGAGTAGGGATGGAGTGACTCACCTGGTCCTACCTTAATCCCAGCACCGCCCTGGCCCACTTTCATTGCTATTCTCCACCTCACTTGTTCCTCTTGGTATCTATTCCAGGACCTCCCCCTCACTTTCCACCCCTTCCTCCCTCCTCCTCACTCTCTCCTCTGCCTCCTTTTTATTTGACTTGATTTGTCTGGAGTCTTGTTTTCTTCCAGTCAGAAACTATAAGTCTCGCTCACGACAAAGCCTCCCGAGGCACCTAAAGGGGAGATGTTGATTGAAGTGATAAGTGAAGTCAGCTCAGTCTGTGAATGTGTGTGTGTAGGTGTGTGTGAGAAAATGAGTGAAATGTTTAAAGATATAAGGTTTAATATAAGGCTTCTTTCTTACACTGATTTCCAAGTTTTTCTCTCTCTAGCAAGCTGATATTTTGTTGGTTCGTGTTGTTTTCATTTTCATCTGCTGGCTGCATGAATGGAAATTAGAAAATCACATGAATCTTAGACTTTCTTCAAATATCTTATTGCCACATAATTCACCCCAAAGGATAGAACGCCATGACCCAAGGACACAAAGATTTAAAAACGACCAGAGAGACTAAAAATTAAAACATCAATTCATCTTTTATCAGATTAGAGAGTATCGCCTGTATTTTAGCATTAAAATGTGTAAAAGGGTCTATTCTCCAATGTTTAGATGCATCAGAAGGACGGACCGAATCCTTGTCACATTCTCTCTCATCCCCCTTCATCTCCTCCCTCTTTTTTATGCCTCTCAGTCCTCCCATCAACTCATTCATCTCTGTTGTTGGGCCTGTGCCTGCAACATGACTGAGGTGTAGCTCTGACGGCTGCCCCACCACAGCTCTGTTGTGGGAGGATGAGCTCCCTCAGAGAGGCAGATATTTGGGCCGACTGGTAAACCGGATCTGGGTGGAACATCACCGTTATTCCCTCAGACGTCTGGCACGGGTTTCTAAAAGGTGACTCATGGAGGCAATGCACGGCAGAAACCAGGCACAAATGAGCACATCGCTCTTGCCGACAGCGTAAGCCGGGAACAAAGATGCTGTTTAAGCGTAAATGTAGAAAACAGACTGTGTCTCGTTCACACTTAAATCTATAATACATTCATGCTCCTGCAGGCTGTAAAAAAGATTTGGGAGAGCAGCAGAGTAATATCCTCAACTTATGGCTCATGATGGTCAGCAGCGTGACCCAAAAGGATCCTTTATAAAGTATTTACTTTGTGGTTTTTACACCAATCACTGGTGCAGTTTCAGCAGGTCTGGAGCTGCAGATACAGAGAGCCTGGGCAGATTTAAAGAATCACAGCAGAATGATGGTCAAACTCTCTTCTTTAATCGACAAAGTGAATGCTGTTGTCAAGTTAAAGCCTACACAATACAATAAACTGTTATTTCTGGACAGTAAAAAGTGGCGTAATTTAGCAGTCAGGGGTTAAAAAAATGGCCCTGACAGTTTGTCACCATCTATTTCTCTCTGTTAAAGCTGCTGTCCTGAGACTGGATCAGAGTTCTGGTTTCTGCAAAACACACAAGAGGTTTTCCCACAAGGCTTTTTTTGGGAGAAAAAAACCCACACACGCCCTATATTGTTTGTCATACTGTCTTTTATCATCCAACATTAGTTCCTTCCCTAAGCAAAGAGGACAATTAAAGCATTGTGATCAGAACAGTGCAGTTTCATTATGTGGGCACACGTGGGTGGCATTTCTGAGACATGAGGCAACTTCAAGCGACATGTCTTAAATCAGAGATGTTGGTTGAAGTAATAACATGATTTCCGCTTGTCAATTAAATAATAATAATAATAATAATAAAAAACACCTGGAGGATACACCTTGCAGTCATGTTAATCTTGCAGCTCGCCTACCTTTTGCTCTCTCTTCTCAGCCCGATTCCAGAAAAAACAACTGGTGCTACACTTACATCTAGTGGTAATTGAAGGAATTGCAGCTGGAGAGTTCACGCCAACATCTCCGCAGTGCTATGAAGATCTGTCAAGTACAAGATGATGAGTTCCACAGGAATAACCCGACTACTTGGAATCACTTCATTATGGGTCCAGTGGTCCGGGTAAACGCTACAGTGACTCTACATGGATCCCGTGTCTGCCTGTACAGATCCCTGGTTCTCTTTTATTCCAAAACAAGCTCATAACATGGCCATCATTCATGAGTATCCATGCTGACTAGTAAAGTCCTTCAAGGTCCATTTTCCTCAAAGTCGTCAACTCTGACCACTGTCGCCAACTCCAGTTCCTCTGAGTACTAAATTGACCTCTGTGCTCTGTCGTTGCCATTGACTCCAGCTCTACTCTGTCTGCTTTCTGTGCATAGGTCTTGGTGAATCACTTGTCCATATGAACAAAGATCCTTTATTCCTGGGGTATGGCTCATTTGGTTTATCCTCTCAAAGCGATGCAGCCAGTCTCCTTGACTTCTCTTCTGTCTTCCATAGTTTCATGCGCGCTTTAGTCCCTTTGGCAGCAGCCATGTCACATCCCTCTCCTGTGCCTCCAAGTTCAGATATTGGTCAACAAGAAGCATCATTCTTTAAGCTAACAATGGGGCGTACGACAGGCTGCAACGCTGGCCCTCGGTTCCTTCCCTGGCTCCTAAGCTTCATTCATAAAATTCTCCCAGGGCAGAGGGAGATTCCGCCGGCAGCTGTTTGAAGTTCCTCTAATGGGAGGGCTTCTGCTGCCGTTTTTAGGAAAAATATTTAAAGGATATTTGGTGCCAGGGATCCGACTTCAAATGGAAACTCAATCAGGGTGTGAAAAGACTGCAGCAGCTCACACGTTGGCTGTTGTTTGTAGTGTTCAGAGTGGAGATAAATCTGCTATGAGCTAAAGCCCTGCTGATTTGGAACTGGGATGGTGCGTGAAGGTTGCAGCTGGGCCAGCGAGCTTCTCAAAGAAGTGGAGGGATGGGAGCGCAGGCTTGTGTGATGTCACTAAAACCTGGAAGGAAGCTGCAGGAATCCAGCAAAAACACAAATTCTTTACAACGATACCTCCGAGGATGGTAAAGTCTTACACCTCCCGTGCATTCATGTGTCCATTAAGGCAGCTGAGCATGGAACACTGCTACATTTAGACCTGCCAGAATGTATCTGTATGTGCGTATTCATGCATGCATCAGTGTGCGTGTCACGGCCGTGTGTGTAAGTTTAGGAGACGTGGATCGAGGGAGATTCGGCTCATTGCCGTTCGCCACCAGCCGGATTCCCCCAGTGGGCCCGAGGCGGGTGGCTGTTTAAACAGATGCCTGACCCGATCATTACGACGAGCCGTGGATGATGAAACAGCATGTCTCCAACCGCACTCAACCCAAGGAGCGGCAGACTGCAGCGAGCGCTCCTATAATGTCAGACGTTATTTTTAGTGTTGTGATTTTTGCTCTGGTTCCACACAGGCTTCAGCTTTAGGCCATGCACGCTTGTGCCAGCATCAACTAGACAATGTCGGGGTACACTCTGGAGTTGCTGCTGCATCACATGGTCCACATGTAGAGACCAAAAAACAGATCCAATAAGGAAGGATGGATAGTGGGAGGAAACCACAATCACACTCTGATATAGAGCAAACACCACGTTCACCACAGTATCTCATCATGGCCTCTGAGCTACCTCTCATCTGCACCAGGTTGTTCCTGGTTCCTGGAGAGGTACAGCGAGCAAGAGGGTAGGGAGCTCAGAGGAACCTTTTCATGTGACTCTAAACCACTTCCACTCATGTATCTCTGAGATTGTATCGCATTCAAGCGTCGTGCACTAGCACTAAAGTGTCCAAGAAACGAGGTCCATATTTCCCCCTAATTGGTCATTTCCAGGGAAAGCTTTGGTTTGCAGAACCTCCTAAACAAGCAGAGACGTGGAACAGAGGCTGTGTTTTGGCAGAGGGCCCCAGTTAGTGGGCTGATTGAAGCTTTGGCAACATGTCACATCAGCTTTTTGTTTCCTCTTCGCCTCTTGTCAGTGAGGAGGGCTGTACACCTGGGCAGTTTCAAAGCTGAATGCAGTTTGTTCCAACATCCCTGAGAGTGAAAACTGCAGAATTCGCTGATGCTACTGATTATAAGAATTGGGGCCCTGCATGTGAAGCCTGGACTTCATAGCTGTACAAAGTGGAATATTTTGAAATTGGAAAACCACAGTTTACTTGTCCGTGTAACTATCTGTTGATTGCCAGGATATGCAACAGGTATACAAAGGTCTGTGCTTTTCCCCCTGAATGGAGGAACCTGGAAATACTTAAGGCCACATTGACTGTGTTTGACCTCAAATGTGATCCATAAATTTCTTCTTTTTACACTTCTGTAGGGCCTGCTTTTAAACGAAACCTCTTTATATCAGACCTTTAGCTCCACATCACCCGAGGACATTATATCCACAGAACTGTAACACATATAGTAATATTAAACACAGCTTAATTCACTGGGCCACATGTGCTACAGGAATGCACACATACTAACCCACATTGGGCAGCGAGGGACCAGACTGCTAAGCACTACCAGATTTTAATCATTTGACTGGCTATTAGATTTCTAGCTGCAGGTTATTAGTGATGAGTGAATTCATATCTAATACATGTAAATGTGTAGAGTAATTCCCTCGTGCACATATGCGAGTTACTACGAGTAGGCCGCTGTGAACAGTAGGTGACCACGGATCTGTTTTCAGCCGTTTTTACAGGCACAGGGATGTGTTGAGCACATGGGGGCAGTGTACTGTAAGGCTGAAGCTGCCCACACGCAGCCCCGTTAAGCTACATGCTGGCGAGCAGGTCTAACAATAGACTGACTGTTAACAGCGCTAGAGCCGGGGCGCTCCTCACCTCCACCAGCGGAAATCACTGACAGAATTTCTAGCACCTGCAGGGTGCTGAATGAGGCAGGCCCGACGCACCTCCACAGCAAAATCCATCCAAATCACAGCACTGCAGCGCCGGACGTGGGACTCAGGGGCTACCCAGAAAGTCACAGAGCACTAAATGAAACTCTTAAAGACACTGGAAACAGGCCACTTTTGAGTGAAGCAGGTAGAAAAAATAAAGTCAGATTTGGAGTAGAAAAATCTGAGAAAGAGTGTGAATTAGCATCCGAGGTGGGTGTGTGTTTGTGTGTGTCCGTCTGGGAGCGGGTTTTACTGTAATAACATCGGCAGGTGGCCCAGCTAGACCTCTCCCCACCAGCACCGCCACCCAGCTCCCCGCTTCACCGCAATGGAAAGCAGGTGTCCGACCCTGGTCTGGGGACAGAATTGAATTAATGTGCAAAAACAAATGACTCCATCAGCAACGTCTAGAGGGGCCACAGTGACATGCCTGCAGCCTTGTACAGCCCGAAGCTGAACACGCTGTCACCCGACACTTGGCCTGGCCGGGCTAATATCCACACCTATTACACAAGGATTCATGTGAAAACAACAGTCGGGGCTAAAGGTGAGGGTGAGAATAGAGGGAAAAAAACAGGGAGCGAGTCGGGGTGCGGAGGTCACAGAGGACAAAGCCGTATTTTTGGAATAACCTAGAGAGCTCATTTAAACCGTAACTGCGTGTTTGTCTGGGATGAACATCCAAAAAGGAGCGTGTTAGTCCATGCAATCCGCAAGGCTTTGAGGAAATGTTTTGCCTAATTGGATGCGACGGTAGTCAATACACACTGGAGGGATCCCACCCTTGAATGACATGCCCAACTCTAATACTGTCTCCAATTTCAGGATTACCCTGATAATAACTCAGACTGCCATTTCCAACACTCGCACACAATCGCACACATACACACACACACACAGGGAACAACATGCACAAGCAGTTCTGGCACTGACGTTGTGTCAGGGCAGAGAACAGACGTCTGCAACCATTAACTGTGCTGCCTCCAGTGAGACTCTCCTGGCATGGTGCTCCTGAGAACCATCTCAAGGAGCCGTAAAAACGACAGCGCCAATATCAGTGATGACCACAATTACAGGCTATCAGGGGACCGAAGGGTCACCGGTCTTCCTGAGGAATGTGTCTGCATGCGTGGTGTATAGAGTTTTTAAATTGCGCTGTTGTTAGAAGCCAACCCACACTTGAACCAAAAAGTTAACAAAAGTGCTCGGAACGAAAACGCGTCCAAGTGAAATTTCCAGTGACTGTTTGGCGGAGGTTTTTCCGTTGTTGGTCTGCCTCTGTAGTAACATTTGTGTCCCCCCCCCCCTTATTTTTGAATATCATTCACATATAGGCTGCTAAGATCAAGAATGTGGGCGGGATGGCTATATTTACAAATGTTTCCCGCGAGCTTCCAGGCAACCAGCGGTTATCCCCTGTGATAAACATCAAGCTTCCTTCCATCCCCTACTCCCACCACCAATGCTCACTCCTTTCCATCCCTCCTCCACCACCACCACCACCACCACCACAGCAGCTACTACTAACCTCGGGTAATCTTATAATTTCCCATCATTATACCCTTCTCCCCATGAAAAAAATAAAACAAGGGCCAACCAGAGCTGACATCCCTGAGGTTCCCTTGGCCTGAACTCACCCTCCCAGAACTCTTTTCTATCATTTTGTGATTTGTAACAACTGTGCACCCCCACTGCCGCTGGTACTCAGACTCAATTTTCTGTCACTTTAAATAACAGTCGGTGGGGCAGACGGGTTCGGACAGAGGCCACCGTATCCCATAATGCTCCAGCCAACAGCCAAACTTTGATACTAGGGATTAAGCTCCCGTCAGGCTGGCACAACATGACGAGGTAGAGCGAGGCGGCCCCTTAATTTCAGTCCCCTAATTTCTGAAAAAATGTCCAGAATGACATCAGCACCTATCAAAACAAGCGTGCGGGGGAGGGAGGGAAAATGGAGGTCATCCCCTGGATCGGCGCGGCCAGACGGTGGCTGATTGAGTCAGGGTGTGGTGGTGATGAGCTGTAATGTTGCAGTCCATCAGTGTGGCGGTCTGGCCAGCTCAGGCAGACGTGGGGATCACATGAGGGCTGTTCGGCATCTCTGTTTCCTTTGCTCTCCAAATCCCAGCTGATGCTGGAAAACCGGTGGCCCAGCATGTGGGGGGATGCCATTGGGGTGAAGTGAGGAGTGGGGGGGAGGTCAGGGGAGTTATCAGCTCTGATAGCGTTATCTGGGAGCAAACAGGGAACTTGCAGGGCTGTGATGTATAGGTGCTAGAGAGATTGTGTGGCTGTGGAGCAGGCCGATCCGGCCACTGTGCTACGTACGGCCCAGTCTGCATTTCCAGACTCTCACACTCTAAAGATATCAGAATAATCACACACACATGCTGCAGACAGCCAGATCCTGAAGATCAGCGCAGAGGACGCTGAAGGTGCCCTTGTTTTCAGTTTATTCACACAACACAGTGCCAACTTCTGGTTTTAAAGCTAATCAGTGAGGATCAGATATGGCTTCTCTAACCAACCACTAACCACGTGTGTCTTCAAAAAGCATTAATCTGAACCTCAGTTCAGAGGCTGGTATGAAAGGAATTTTCAAAAAAAATATTCCATTGAATTCGTCCCTTTTTATTTGCCAATAAAGAAATAAATGCATTAAAAGGTGCTGGCAGTTAAAAGTGGTTACAAGATCACTAAAACTACCAGCCATTTATTTCCCTATCTTTGCAGATGCTATCTCTCAACGCCAAATTTATGACCCCGCTGAAAGGTCAGCAGCGGGGTTAGACGTTTGGCATTCCCAAATAGCAGAGGAAGGATTAAAGTGGGGGGTTGATGAGGGGTAAAGGGAAGGAGTGTGTAGGTAAGGGAGTGAGGAAGGACAAGAGATGGGGAGGGAAAGGGAGAGATAGCAAGTGGGAGAGAAGTGCGGATGGCTGTGGGTCAAATGCCTGAAAGCAGGAGTCAATAAAACAGAGGCCCACTTTAAAAATGTGATAAGAAATTACCCTGAATGTGTGCTGTATATCACACCAACAGCCTCGCTCTAACTGCCATGTTTTGACCATAGATGGATCTTTTCCACGCACAGCAGGTGGTTTTCCGTTCAGGCAAGCGCCAAATAACTCTGGCTCCCATAAACCGAGGCTCTGATCCCGACCTAACAGTCCTCATCATTCCAGCCGCTGAAGGTTAAATGGAGTGGCACGCTTCCCTTTAAGTGTGGGCTCGCAGAACACGGAGCGATGAATTTCTGAGAGATGGCTGCACGTTGAACTTCATTCCACAAAGTTAAAAGCAAGCTGCACATAACTACGCAGGGGAGTTTGGCCTTTATTTAAAAACCTTTTAATCACTGACTTCAATCGAAACACTTAGGAGTTTGGATTAATTAGCAAAAATCAGCTGGAAATAAATGCTTGTGACGAATTTGCTGGATTGAGACGCAGAGGTTTAGCATTAGCGACAAGGCCATGTAGGCTATTAGACCAAATCAGCTCTGCTGCTTGGCCTTGCTTTGGCTTCATTTTTTTCACATTAATCATAAATACCGTCATCAATTTATTAAGATCAGCCATTCTCATCAGCCAACGCTCTGTTGCAATTCTGCTGGCACGGCTGTTAACAAAGCACAACAAGCGTTGCAGCAGGAGGAAACCGTATCTCCCTTATTGGTAGCGTGACTTACACAAACCCCATGGTTGTTGCCTTTAGCGCATCACATTTTCATGCAATTTGATTAAAACACAAACAAAAACTGTCTTCCAATGACAAAAGCCTCATTTTCGGCTGCTGGCATTGGGCTGAACAAACTATGCTGTGATCAGGCCCCAACTTGAGACCCCAGAGTTAATCCAGATTGAAAAACAGGACCCCCAGGGGGGGGTAATGAATATCTCTGTGCGGTATTGGTCGTTCTTATGTGGCCAAATACATCACAAGTTGACAGACATTTGCTCCTCGGTTAACCGTTCCTGTGTAGGACGTGTCAACTTGTTGCAGATGAACAGCAGAGACCCAGAGGTATGTCCGCCAAGCACGTCATCAATAAACGTGATTGATGGTGTAATCACCAGGCTCTAAAATGAATGAATTTATTACCGTCATTTCACTCATCCACTCAGCCCACAGCTGAACCACCCACGAGCAGCCGGCCCCCACTCACATATCACATGCTCACACACACAAAGACAAATTGCAGCGCTCTCCCACGTGCGCACACCGTTCAGATGCTCGGACATTGACATCAAATTTGTCAACCTGTTGCTCCAGAGGGTGAACCATGGGTGACCGTGAAAACAGCCTGCAAAACAAAGAGATGAGTAAGAAAATAAATTTAGTAGGCAATAACTGCCATGTACAGTCAATAAGGGTGGGGTGTGTGTGTGTGTGTGTGTATTGGGGGTGAAGTCTATTATTTCTACCATGACTGAGATCCAGGAAGCTGCTCCATCTGCTACCAATGTAGCTGCTTCCATTAAATTTCCTCCCACAAAAGGGCATCGTAGAAGGTCCACCTCTGAGTCTGCGTTAGCCACGCGTACCTCCACCCGTCAGATAAAAACACCACAAAGCAGCCGCAGCAAAGTACCGGGTGCTGAGGGGAACTGCCAGAAATCTGAGGAGAGCAGAAGATGAATGCTGAAAATTAAACCTTACACAAGAGGTTTGAATACCCAGCCTGTGCAATTACACATCCATCAGGGGTCTTGAGAAGCGCCTGTATCTGCTGCAAATGTCGACATCAGCCCAGACGGCCTGCGTGTGACCAGTTTCTCATGTTCTGTGTGAACAGCGGTTCGCTCATTTTAAAAATAGACTTCCGTCCTTAGGAGCTGAAACCAATTTCAGCCCACTCTGTTGCTAACTGTCTTGGTTTTGCTGGGTGGAGACGAAAGACGGGGTGAACACTGACAAATAAACACCACTCAGAATCAGTGATCCAGGCTGAAGAGGCCCAGACGGGCCCTCCTGCCTGCCATTCTAACATTTGTTCACCTCACCAGTGGAAAGAAAAACAGGCTGAGGTCCAGTTGTTGTAGGTGGCTTCAGGAGACCTTGGCAGCGTGGTGACTCCAGAGCCCCAACTCCACCTCTTTACATCTGCGGAGCATTAGAACAGAAAGGGACAGGGCAAGCCTGCGACGCTCAACTCATATATTGATTGACTGCATAGAATTTAGTGTCAGATAAAATAAACTTGAACTCAGTGACTGTGGAGAAGCTGCCCCACCTCTGGCTGAGACACCCGCTGACAAATGTCACCCACGTGGGAGGGTGGGTGAGCGCGGCGGGGCCGGGGACGGCACGGATAGATGGCTGAGCAGAGGCGACCAAAATAGCAAAAGTCATTTAAACAAGTTAACTAATCAACGCTCATTATAGACGACGTCTAGCCAGAACCCAAACAGAGGCTCAGCGGAGGCTCAGGGTGAACGGACAGTCTGGGACAACTGAGGTCATGAGCTGAAGGCTTCACTCTGTAAACGCTAGGCTAAGGCTAATAAGGCTAATGAAGCATGCACAATTCCAAATTATTAAGCGTTTGCTGCATTCTTGTTGCCATGATACCAAAAGATGATGCCAGCGATGAGTTCAGGCACCTGTAGGTTAAAATCAACGTCTCGAATCAAACATCTGATTAAATAAAGAAGAGAAGCTTAACCCGTGAACATTTTTTCTCTTTTTTCTGAATGGCAGTCAGTGAGCTCTGCTCCAGGTACCCTTTGATCCCAACAGTCCTCTTTTCCTTATCTTGAAAGATAATGAGAGAGTTGCAAACAAGGTTGGTAGCCAGCTATCAGGATCCTCAGATCGATTTAAAAAAAAAAAAGGGGTGGTGGGTGGGATGCTATGTAATGGCTTCATTATTTAGCTGTCTGGGGCTTCCAGAAGATGGAGAATGGCACCAATAAACCCTTCACCTTTGTACTGGGCAGTCTCAGCGCTGATGATGGCACAGGCAGGCTTAGAGGAAGGATAAGAAGAATATATACACATAGATCCACAAAGTAAATACAGCACGGTAAAACCCATTTTGAACATACAATTTATGTAAAATGAACTGAATATTGAAAGATGGATGTGTGTAAAAGCACACAACAAAATTAAAGTACAACTGGACCAGCAACCGTATCTGAAATATAAAGAAAAAATGGCTGTTTGTTGCTGTTTCAACAGCCTGTCCTTATCACATCGCAATCAATATTATACAGCTTTAGCAACATCCCAGTCTGGGTACCCAGGTGCACTTTATATTCTCCCTGTCCACCATCCACCCTTCTTGCAGGCCTCATTGCTCTAATGGCGCTCTTAACTGTTCTGTCATCAGCATCGGACCATCAGCCACAGCTGACATGTTCTAGGTGGTGACGCCGATACGTCGTGGTCAACCTATTGATGTGGAAGCCAGATAGCGGCCTTATCATTATCTTATCACCAGCATCTGCTTGCACAGAGCATATGTGAGCCCTGCTCTGCTGACAATCAGCTCATTTTTATGCTCCGTGCTCTTTGAAAGGTCGTAATGACAGCCATCATACCATGAGCTAAAGAGGTCACTCTCCAGTGGTTCTATCTCTCTCTCTCTCTCTCTCTCTCTCTCTCTCTCTCTCTCTCTCTCTCACACACACACACACACAAACTCACACACACAAGAATAACAGAAAAATCTAACCGCATGGATGCTACAAGTAGACACAAATATGTGGAACCACTTCATTTCTCTCTCCCTCTCTCTCTCTCTCTCTCTCTCTCTCTCTCTCTCACTCATACATATATACACGTGCACACTCACACATAAACATCCATATTGTGGAAGAAGTGTAGAAAAGGTCAACATTCGCAGACCGCAAAGTTAAACAGTTGGCTCCAGACTGAAAAAGAGAGGCTGCAGTTGTTATAAATCCAGCTTAAATCAGATCTGGGCAGCTACAGATTTCAGTTTCAAAAAGTTGTGTTTCTTATAAAGTACAGATGAAATTTTTCACATTTAAAAAAATCTGGTTATAATTATGGGAAGTCATGGAGCGCTTGGTGAAGAACGCATTTACTTCTGCAGACATATAAAATCCTCGGACAGCACTTCACGCCGTCCTACAAAAACGCCGAATCAAAAAGAATATATTTACGACTACAAACTTTATTAAATTGTGATTCTTTTTTTTTGGTTTTAAATCAGACAGAGGTTCTGGATCCTGGTTTTCTTACTCTGAGCCTTTCCTCTCATCCCTCTCTGATTGGTCCCTTTTAATCTGAAATTCAGAGTGAAAAAGAAGTTCAAAGTCTCTCCGAGAAATCAGTCGACAGTAGCTCTGATAATGCCTCACTATCTTATTTTCATTTTTCATCCTGTCACTTTGTCATCCACGGACTGATTAATTTGACTGGCCACGCGCGTGAAAGAACCCGGAACACTGACTTTGATTTTGTTACATTTCAAGCACTTCTCAAACCTTTTGTTTACATCTATTTTTCATCTCTTTGACAGAACTGCACAGCTGATAAGGCTGACAACAGCGACACCCATGAATTGGCCCGTATTGCTTCTGAACCTGCAGATATGTGCAGTTATCTGAGTGAAGTCGAGCTGAGGACAGGTAAAGGTGGTGTGCGATAAGCCTGGTAGATATGATTAGGACCTGCGATGCTGACGGTGCTGTACACAGTGAAAGTGCAGAAGAATGAGGCGCTTTTATCGCTGCGTTTGCTCGCTGCTGAATGACACCTTGACCAAATGCTACATTTTCTTCTCCGTGCGTCTGCTGCAGCCCCTGGTTCCAAACGCAGAACCTCTTGGGCTGCACGAGGTTAATAAAAAAAAAATAATCTTTTTCAGGACAATTTTTTTTCTCACATATTGTAACAATTTTGACAGCAAAGCCCAGATGGTGTTCCATTTTATTAAACTAGATTAATTTTCCACTCGTAAGCTGACTGGCTAGGAAGCTACTCTCCTTCCAACAGCGACAGGTTGTAGCGTGTTTGGCTGAATTAGCGCTGACATTTTATCATGGTGATTTAAGGAGAAACTGACACAGATTCACTCTGACAAATAGACATGCCTGAAACAAAAATAATCCAAATGTGTCCAGGATCATAAATTTCCTTGTCTGATGGAATGCAGACGATTGATGTTGTGATGGGTTTGCTGATCAAACTAAAGGCTGTCTGAGGTCAACAAGTATGTGCAACCTGCCAGACAACACTGAATTTGCCCGTAAACTCATAGACATCAACTCAGCATTTCAGGATTCAGAAACGTTGCAGCCTCTCAAGATAAGAGTCGGATATGGTGGTGTCAGCCAAGACCGTAGAGTGTCCTGCTTCTCTGCAGCTCACCCGCCTATCAATAGAGGGCTAGGATGTTTTCCAAATAAAACAATCTTCCCTGCCTGGAATGCATCTTAGGCTTTATTGTGAGCAAAGGTCTGCAGCAGCTGGCACTGAGAGGTTTGAAGCTGGAATAATCTTATCTGCCATCAGCTATAAATATTTGACAGAGGAGGAGGGAGAGAGAGAGAGGGAGAGAGAGAGAGAGAGATGAGGAATAGAAGAAGAGGCATAGAGGAGGACAGGCAGGGGTGGCGGGCTGTCTTTTGAAAACTCAGTGACAACTGAGCCCAGGAGATTTCGAGCAAATTAAAAGTCAGGCCACGTGGAGGATTTGCTGGGTTCTTTTGAAGCAGGAACAGATTAAGATGCTTGTTTTTGGCCCTCAAACTGGTCAGTGAAATTTGCAGCACAGCACTTCCTTTACACTCCGTGTTCCTCATCACAAGCTCATTCTGCTGCATGGAAACACAGGTGGTACCACAAATAAACACCATAAAACCGTCTGGACAGCCTTTATATTTGTACAGCACTCCCATAACACTCCTAATCAAAGGAAACAACTCCCAAAACACATTTCAGGTGGTCTGAACGTGTATGTGCGTGGGTGGGTAGCTGGAAGAGGGTTTGCGGAGGGGGTCATTCTATTCTTGCCACCAGCTACGTCAGATTTTTCTTAATTCATTCCACATTATCTACCGACTCTTTCTGTTTCTCGCTCCAACTCGTGGTGCAAACGCTCACACAAAAGTAGAAGATTATAGGAAGAGTGGAAAAACAAAACTAATTACTCCAGGTATTTCAACCAGCCAGTGCTGATTAAAATGTAATTACATGGGTTTAGAGCTCCGGCTGAGGCTGGCACTGGCCACAAATCTTCCGTTGGAAGAAATGTTCCCTGCATAAAAACCTGGCCGCCTCTGAAAGTGACAGTGGAAACATGGGTGAAAATATATTATGTCATTCAGCGGAGAGAGAATCCAGAAAAATAAGGTTCAGGTTCAGTTTCCAAATCAAGAAAAGATAACTGCTTAGTTTAGCTTAGTTTAGCTTAGCTTAGCTTAGCTTAGCATAGCTTAGTTTAGCACTAAAACATGGAAATGTTTTTGGACGGATCAGCTCTGTCTAGACCAACAAATCAATCTGTTAGCATGTCTAAAAATCCAATTCATGGCTAATATCTCATATCTGGAAGCTATTTAGTTGTGAAATACCTTCATTCTACATTTATTTACGCTTTGAGATGATCCCATAGCAGCATTTTTACAAGTTTTGTGTCATTGCTAACAGGCCCATAAACACTCTTTAAGGCAAACAAATGTTTACTTTAAAACCCAATGAAACTCTGGGTCTTTACGAAGTTTTTGCAAAACCACAACACAGGTAGCAACTTTTTACAAGGACATCTACTCGTTTAATCACCAATTAACTACTGTAAACTGTTATCTTTGGGTGAATGCACCTTTGAACGCTATCACAGTTGAAGAGACGCACACAAAGGGTGGTTAAGTCATAAAATTAGGGGAGCTGTTTGACAAAAGACAGATACCAGCCTGTATGAGGCAGAGGTGAAGGCCGCACGCTGAGAGAGCTGATAAGAACGGCTCATCTTTCCTTCCACCACCGACAGGAAGATTTGGTAGCTTGCTTATACTTCAGCCGTAATACAGAGAGAGGAAGCAAGTTAGTGCGTGTATATATACGGCAATAGTTTATTTCCCTCTGACGAAAAGTGGAGTTTGGAAGGGATTAATCCTTGGCGATCAGTGCCTCCAAGCGCCACCTCCCTCTGATTAGTTTAAGTGTAGGAGTTGAAAAAATCCTGAACATCATGAGAGGATCTCAGCCAAAGGCTGATCTCTTTCTGAAAAGGCTCTGCCTGCATCCTTATGCAATATGACAGTAAAACTGCAACCATAAACTACTGTTTATGGCTGCTGTTATATAAAAGAAAGGTGTGTTTCCCCTGACTGCATTTCCTCTGCAGTCACATTATTTCAGTTTTTATAAGGTTGTTGGTAAAATAAATTGTACGCAAATGTTTGGAAATTAAAAGCAAACACCAGCCGGTTGCATGTAGTGAATGCGGTTAACTGCAGTCTTAAAACTGGAGTGTGACATTATTCTTATGACCTACTCCAGATTCCATTAAAGCTTTACTGGCTGTCATTGCACGTTGATCAGTGTTTATTTCATCTCTTTGCGCGCACTAAAAATACACCGATCCTCTTCGGCGGGAGTCATTTACAACTCTTTCCATCATCTCCTACTTGAAAGCATGTGCTTATAGCCCCACGTTACAGCAAAGAGTGGACGGGGAATGTATGTTACCGGTTATTAGAAGTGACAAAGAAGCAGCACGCGCTCTTTCATTCAGCTCCTGTCTCCCGCAGGATCATACATGGTGAGGGGAAACTGCTCCAAAAGCAACAAAAAAAAAAAAAAATCAGTATTTAAAGTGTCACGGTGCTATTGGACCTGCATTGAAAACCTGTGTAAATATGCCAAGTCCCTTGACAGCCGCAACGGTGCAGAACAGGACTTCCTCCTAGAAGTAGAATGTAAATGCAGTGTTGGAGAAGATGAAGAACAGAGGCCAGGGACTGGGAGGTGATTTAATACAGCTAGCATTTAGAACAACAAAGCGCAGACAAAGCAGCCGCTTGGACCGCGCTTCAAAGACAGCGTGTTAAACACTTGCAGAAAGACATTCTTTGGACGCGTGATCATTCCGGGGAAAGAAGAAGAATTAGGGAGGAAGTTGAGGAGGAGGAAGCGAGAGACGAAGGAGGAACACACAAAACTGTCAACCTGATAATGCCGCTGCCACATGAAAGGGAGGGATGTTCACTGAGTTTTTCACTGGGTCCATCTTTTCATCTCTTTGTCCTTGCGTCGTCCCGCACACAGACGTGCGCTCCGCTGTTGCCTTTTAAATTAACGATAACTCGATGCAGGTCAGCTGGCGTCCTGAGACTCCAAATGACCTGATGCACACAGTAGAGGCGCTGACTCAGCAGCCAGTAAAAGCTCCTTTCCAGCCAGTATCTGTCTCTCATGAGGGGGCTCAGTTCAGTTCCTGCACCAGATCTTAAGCTGACTTTCAGGCCTGCTGGATCAGGACCTTTGGCGCTGAGATCTAAGAGTCATTACACACAAAATAATAGGAAATAATGAACTTCCTCCGTGTATCAGCTCCGTACGTCAGAGCCAGTCTAGCGTGTGGTTAAAGAGCATCTTTGCTTTAAAGCAAAGAACCTTAGCTATCATTATTAAACCCACATTTGATGTCTTAGAACTCAACATCATTCTCACCCTGGATATCACATCAGTCTCGACCACACTGGAAAGTGTGATTTTCTTCAGCAAATCAGAAAATTTGTCTCTCAAACACCGAACCTGCATACCGCGTACTGCCGGGTTTGCAGGCTTTTCCTCACATTTAAAGTCTGTGACATGTGTGCAAAGACCTGCTTCATCTGCGTTTCAAAGGGGGAACAGAAGAGGTGTTTGGCAGATTCTAGATCAGTCTTTATTCAAAATGCTACTGCAGGCAAGGTAAGGGAGTTTAATTATTTACCAGTCCCCACTGACTTACACTCGGAGTGATTAATCAAAGTTAAGGAAAAGCCTTCCATCAACCGGTGCATGGTTTGTATTTCCTTCTGCATGTGGAAGATCTGTCTTGGGCCTGGCTGCTTGGCCTTATTACAAGTTAATTGAAACCTTGTTTCAAAATACCAAGGTCAACATTTCCAGCCATGTTATCCCAATTAGTCTGCAATGAATCCCTTTAAACAGAGGGTATTGAATGGCCAACTCAATGCTGCTACTTGAATTCCCAATGGGACGCTCATGTTCCGTGCCTGGGAAATGAGAGCGGGTGACTCGGAGTGAGGGACAACCCGGGGATGGGAGAAAGGAGGGGTGGGTGTTTGGTGCTGCCACTGCCCCTGAATCCACTCGCAATATGAGGAACTTTATTAAAGGAAGTCTATGAGAATGAACGGAATGAAAAAGAAAATCAGCTTTTGTATCGCATATACTCTTCAAAGAGGGCTCGACATTCTCTTGGATTATGACATGTTACAATCGCATTTTCATATGAAGTTTATGGTTTGCAGACATCAGACCCCTGCCCTGGAGAAGAGACATTTTTCAGCAGAGCAGGAAAGGCAATGGTGTGCCACGCAGGATGTCATGCAGGGTTTGGTTCCAATGAGAGGCTTTATCAGCTGATTTTCACTGATCACAGAAGAGGAAAGGAGAAGAACTTATCATTAAAGTCAGCTGGTCACAATGAAAACCAGCACTCTCGCAGCCTTCAGTGGCACATGATTGCACATCACTGACCGAGTGTGAGGAGCTGCCTCAGAAACACTCGGCTGAGCTTATAGATCCTGATTTCGTGACACTTATGCGTAGTTTTTTTTTTTTTTTTTGAAGTGCTAATCCTCATGAATAACAGCAGGCGGTAAATCACACATCTTGACAACCACTTTTTTTTTTTTTTTTTATCAGTTCCTCAGTTGGCCCATGCTGTCATTATGCATATAGAGTATTTCCTATATAAGTTAGGTGGTTTTGTTGATAAAGGTAACGACAATAAGAAACTAATTTCCCCAAAAATCACATTGATGGTCCCACTCTCAACTACACCTATGACAGTCAAGGCTTCTTAATCCAGAAGTTACAGTTAATGACTGTTTAAAACCAGTCAAGCACCAGTATTACCAGTCCTTTTAACCTTTCTTTTTCATCAAGGACTTAAAGTAGGACTGGTTTGTGCAGAAAGACTTCAATCAACATTTGAACCTGTTGGCACTATATGAAGAAAAGTCATGAACTAATGTCTGTTTAATATTTCATGGCAATTCATCAGATGTGGATTTTCCAGGCAGGACCCCTGGAAAATGATTAAACTGACATCGCTGCGTGCATTTATGTGGTACTTCATAATAACTCGTCTGATAGCTTCGGCACAAATGGAGAAATACAGTATGTCAGCACCGAGAGTCCCGTCAGGAATGAAATGGGGCACGGAGGTCAGGACCGCGAGCAGACGCCACAACGGCGTTGCTCGTGTGCGTCAGGGGAAGATGAAGTGCTCTCCGCGAGCCCCACCGAGTCACCAACATTCCTCCACTGATGACACCCACCACCAGCCCCAGCAACAGGGTCTTGTTGCATGTTATAAAGACGGAGATCACAAACACGCTCTGATGGCTGATTACAGATCTCAGAGCAACTTGCCGCATCTGGAAAAGAACAATGCGTTCGTTGCTTAATAGAATCAAGCAGATCCTGCTCGACGTTTTCATTTGATTGTTCTCCAAGAGAGAGTTGCTGCCTAATTTCTGCCTACAGCCATGTACTATATTACCCAGCGCTGCTGCAGTTTCCTGAAAGCAGCTCTTCCAAGGTTAAATGTTGCTCATTATTGCTGCACTAAAAAACTTGATTAAAGAGTTCAGAGGTAATTTATGTGCTTTTGCTCATTTAAAATGCCACAAATTCAAGATTACAAAATACAGGATTCTATAAGATACTATAATTATTTATGTGTCAGATCCTGTGAGAATAATTAGGATTATTCAAAGTGAGCACTATGAAATTTTATGCACAATAAGTCATTTCCCTCTATATAGTATAAATAATTAAAAATAAACAAACGAAGCTGTGAATGTAGAAATGACTTCATCTTTCCATTATAGTAGATGTAGATTATGGGGGGAGTCATGAAGAAAAATGAGGGTAAAAGGCTATAAGCTCAATGAGCTATGCCACCTCAGTGTTATTGATGTTAACGTTGAAAAAGAAAATATTTTTCCTGTAATTCTCCGTCAGTCAAGCGAAGCCAGGAGCTGCCATCGCAGACAGACAGCGCGAACAAAGGTGCGGGTGCGAGCACTGCACGTGAGGGTTCGCATCCCAGCAGCAATCAATATCAATATTCCTCTGATGTGAGTAATAGCAAGAAATTACAGTGAGGGCATTCTGGGGAATTCTCTGCTGCGGTTTCACAGCCTCCAAAAACACAAGCAGACATTGCCATTACTTTGCCTTTAAGCCAGCCATGTTGAGCACCGTGGCTTCTCCTTTCACTGCATTTCCACTCCAAATACACAGATCACTGCACAAGGTTAAGAAAGCACGCTCTGTGGATTTTGGCAGGTGGAATATATTCTGAAAGTGCAACAGATCTGCTATATTTAGTTTTTCGATGGCTGAGGGAGCAGGGGGAACAAGGACAGCATGACAGAGATGATGACAGAGGAGATAGACAAGGTCATGTGACAGCAGCCATTGTTAAAAAGAATAATAAAGTTGCCCAAATTAACTTTTAAAATCTCTGAAGCTGAATGTGGGTGATCTGTCATATCGTCACTGAGGAGCATCCAGCTCATCCAAACTTCCCAGCAGACAGTGGCAGAACCTCTCCTCCACCGTGCGGGGAGAGGCCCATCCAGCAGACAGACGTACAGACGAGCGTGGAAGCAGCAGCTGGCTGCACCACATGAGAGTGGAAGCTAATCTTGTTTACATTCAATCTGCCATTTCCTCCCCTCCAAAACCTTGAGAGAGCAAAGTCATGTAATACTCGCATTAAAAGTAAGTGTAGCAGAAATGGGCCTACTGGCAGCAGGCAGCAAGAGGCTTTTGCGACCTGGCCAAGATGGCCTGCGGCGAGAAGTAATCGATATGCCCAATTCTCCAACACATACTCTCAAATAACAATAACCCGCATTTGGACCTCGACCTCCTCCAGGAAAAATAAGGGAGCCGATTTTCTGCATCCATGTGACTTTTAGCGGGTTTTTGTCTGTTTGTCAGCATCTACCCGCGACTGTCAGTTTGTGTCTTTATACTGGGTAATGAAAACATAATAACATGATCAGTTTACGTTACACTTCACCAGCCGGGTGTCCAGCAAGTCTCTCACAGTGTATCGGAGTGAGAACTTGCGATTTAGGTATTAAGATGATGAAGTACTTGATGATGGCATCAGAAAAGGCGGCAGTGGTTTGTGTTGCACGCAGCAGTAGTCGTCGGGATGCTGGTTTTACGTTCAATAAATCTTTCTTATGATGCTCATATTCAAAATAGATTTGTGTAGAGCTTTGTAAACATCTCCTCTGTAAGTCTGGCAGAACGCTGGATCTGCTTTTCTTCTGCAGCTGTATCGGTGGAGAAAACTCTGCCAGAAATGGAGGTCTACAAGAAATGAGTAGCCAAATCTGCAGTCGTCACGGCCCTCTGGTGTGTTCTGGAATTAAATGTGAAAGTTCCTATGAAAGTGAGACATGTTTCAGAGCACAATATGTGGTTTGGGAGAAAGAGTCTACCATCTCTTTGTCGGAGCCTGTGACCAGCTTGAAGTGCCCACAGCGTAGTGTGGAAGAGGAAGTAGGCTCCTGCAGCGTTGTCAAAGCCAGTTCCAAACCATCCGTAGCTAACCATAAATGAAAACTACGACTGGGAGTCTGCCTCCCTCAGGTGCCATACGCCTTTGATTTTTTTTCCACCACCGCTTACGTTCCTGCTGGATTTATGCACGGTCTGCTGCAGTAGACCCGTTCGTGCACACATGTTCACATGCATGGAAGGATGAACAAAAAAATTACATCTGACTCCTTAATGGAACCAGCTGCAGCCACCAGTGTTACCACTCTTTTTTCCTATGGTTTTAAAAGACCTTTTTTACTCAAAGGTAGCTTGAGAAGAGCTCGCAACTGAAGTGGTGATTTGGTGTTCGTACCTTTAGAGTGAAGCTCCAAGGCCTGTCAAATAAAGCAAGGAACAAAAGGAAATAGGGATAAAATATGTTAAGAACACAGCGGAAGAGCTTGTTCACTTTACGGAAACAGAATTTCAGACTGAAACCGTGCAATCACCACATTAAAGGGCTCCCATTCTTTGGGCCACCACTGGAATGTGGCGTGAATGCCAGAGCAGTGTTTTTCATTAGATTTTTCTGTTTTTTCAGTTGATCTGGCAAATTAACTTACAGCAGGCCGAACACAAGATGCAGCCTTGGAAAGGAGCACAGCAGCAAATTGCATTCATCAAAAACAGTCCAAGGGACTGTTTACGTGATCAAAAAACAACAACCAAAAAAAGAGTTCATGCTGAGAGTGTCTCTGTGATTACACATGGATAAAAAAGAACGGTAAGCTCTGAGTATGAACACTGCAACCACATGAAGAGGCCCACATTTAGTCTCCATCTCTGTCATTTATTTATCACTTTGACTTATTCTTGGTATCTTTATGGGACGATTTTTTGTTTTCCACTGCTGCCTGATGGGGATGTGATTGCTCATACTCATTCAAATTCTTCAAGGATGAGCCGGCCTATAAAAGCTGCAGCTCATATCCTCACTGACAATTTAGCACTTTTAAATTTATGCTACCATTATTTCTAGAGAGTCACATACTCCTTTATGCCAAATTGTGGTCCCACCGCAGATTTTATGGAGCAATTCCTTTGGGTCAGGATGAGATGAGGAGGCAGGCTTATGGTTTCTTCACCAGCCACTGGGTATCCCTTTTTTCCCCTTGACTTTTAAAAAGATGTGACAGTGCATGATGGCTGTGTGAAGACATTAAGATGGCCATCTGAGATATGTTGATGCTGGTGTCCCAGTTATCTTTCTGAAAACATAAAACTGCCGTAGCTCAAGCTGTTGATGACACCGCTCTTCAGCCAAAACGTTTCTCTGGGCTCATGTTACAAAGGAGAGAGTGAGATCAAAAAGGATCATCAGTGTGACAAGGAGCTTTCTGAAGGTCGGGTGGACCCTGGAAAAATGACCCTACAAAATGCATCACCAGTTCATGCTATCATCCAGCCCCTTTCCCCCCCCTCATGGTCATGATTCATGATGAATTTAGCAGATTTGTTGGCTGTAAATCAGAAAAGGAAATCAAGCTCCATTTCACCCCTTGCTCCTTTTTTTCCCTTTCCAAATGATTTCTGTGTTACATATGTTAAACCTGATGTTTAAAATGTTTTATTGTCTACAATATATATTCTAGCCACATTAAATTGAAACCCTCCCTAATGCTCCACCTTGCTCCTAAAGTCTCAGTGAACCTTTGTAAAAGCCAACATAGGGGTTTTTGGAGGGTCACACCCTTGTAGTTTTTATAGATCTCTTTAAATCAACAAGTGCTTAGCAGAAAATGGTTACTTTTTTTTTCTAAAAATGCATGCAGGTAAGTAATGGGCTGCTTATGCTGTGTAGGTCACAGACCACCCAGACTTCAGCTGGCTTGTTTGAAGCTATTTGGCTTTAAACCAGCAGAAAAATGTCCAATGTTATCGTTGTAACTGGCTAAAAACATCTTTAGCTTCGAGACTGATTTATTCATTGGGTTTTCTTTCATTACAATAACATATAAATAATATGGCATCCGCAAAGTCCCCCAAGTCGACATTATTGTATCTGTCGGCCTCCACAGGGAGGTTAGAGGACGGGATTAGACGCAGTGCAGCACTCCTGGAACTGGTAGAGATTCAATGTCCTGCTCAAGGACACTTCATCAAGGTGGAAACTTGCCAGTGAGACGCCTGAGGGAATGCGTTAGTCCAGGCCTCCTCTGCCTGGACTGCAGGCTTTGTGGAGGTGTGTTTTCATTGGTGTGTGGACATTGTCCTGATTTTTTCATTTATATTTTGCTCTTTCCTTCATTCCTCCCTAAACTCGTTAAATGCTGCGTATCTCCTGCTGCAGTTTGTCGCCCACATGGAGTCCTCCAATGACTAAATACCCACAGGGAGCTGGGAATTACTCTCTGACCCCTGTCTTGGAAAACTGGCCAATCACTAAGTAGAGACCCAAGGAAAAAGATAGATGCAGCAAAGATACACCAGTGTGGGAAAAGCTGAATGTCATCACTGAGAAGATAGTGCCCAAACCACAAACTTCTGTTGGAAAATTGAAGACCTCTCATAATGGGAATTAACGGAACAGTTTGAAGAGTCAAGCTTCTTGTCTTTTCTCATTTATGCCAAATAAACTACATTTATTTGGCAGCTCTGGACTACTTTTTAAGAACAATTCAAGCAAACTCAAAGCTCATGAGGGGCTGTTGAAGCTTTGCAGGAGCTGTCTGCCCAACATTTGCTGGATGAAAAATGTTGGATCCTGTTGGAGTAAACATTTGCATATTCTACCGTGCAAATTCTTTTGCATCAGGAAAGTTTGCTTGTGTCTGGGAAATATTTATCATGCTGCGTGATATAGTCCTATAAGGTGACCTGGTTTTATTATATTGACCTTTAGAGAATGGAAGACCCAGTGGAATCACAGCTTACCGTTAAAAGTCCAGCCAGGCCAGAACCAGCTAGTTTCGCATGACCTTCCCTGTCACTGACTGTATTCCCAGCTTTTATCTCCCGGTGGATTTCCCTCATAAAATGCAGCTAGCTCAGGCCCTTCAAGGTTGACTTAAAGATGAAGACTATCTCATCCTCGTTGAGCCCTGTCAGAGAAACACAAGAAGTATTTTTCCAGTAATTGCAACAGATGCTAAGACTTTTGATCGTCACCACAGAGTAGCTTTCTTCACTGGCAGGTGCCGTCACTGGTGGTCTGGCAAAAAAATCAAGAGGTTTTAAAAGCTGTAAAAACAAAAAGTCTTTAAAACAATGTCATCCGTTAAAGCATGGTTCATTTGACCTCTAAGAGATCAGTTCTGGAAAATGCAGAAAGTTCTTCTGTAAAGTCCTAAATTAGACAATATTAACAAAAAACTGCTTAGCAATGGTAGTTGTTTGGTAAAAAGCTTATCTGGCAGTTTTTTTTTTCCTATTTGACCTCATAATGACGAAGGTTGCAGTTAAATTGCTATAATGCAACCCACCACTAGAGGATCAGAATCTTTCTAAAGCTCGTCTGTTTTTCATCTCCATGTTGTAAATAACAGAAGCGCAGTTGTTTTCAGAGATTGTAACACATGTACCTTTAACCGACTCCCAAGTGCACACGCACACGTGGACATTTTTGTATCACTGCTGAGCTCAAAGTCTCAGCCTTTTATCCTTTTTAATCCCATTTAAAGCCACCCAGTCCTGCAATAAGTTAGCCCTTTAACAAGTCAGCCAGCCAGTTGCCCAGACAGTCAGCCAACTGCTCCAACAGTGGCATACAAGGGCAAAAGGGGTTCTGAATCAAACATCCCCTGGTTGAACATGAGTCACTGACACCCATGTGGCGGTGGCAGAGAGAGGCAGGCTGGCCTATGTAGAGGGCTTGGAAATTCCCATTAAGGGATGGCCAATGTTCGGCAGGCACTCAGGCAGAATGTGCACTTCATTAGGTGGAAAGTGCCTGGGAGAACCAACGTGAGCCAACTTTTGTGAGATTCAGGAAAGGCTAATAAATGTTAGAGCCAGAAAAACATACAAGTACACGTTAACCAAGAGACGTAACACAGCAAGACAACAGAGGTCTCATCAGAGCTGTTACCAGTAGTGCATACAGGTTAACATTATTCCGGTGTTCAGGTTTGTTCGTTCAGGTGTGTTGGTTTGTTTGTTGTTGGTCATGTGGCATTGAGTGTCAAACTCAAGACAGCTGAAAGGTGTAGTTTCACTGTAACAGCAAATGCGTCGCATCAACAGCCGCGATTCCCGTCGGAAAAATATGAATTCTACAAAGGTCCTAATTTGAAAAATGTCAAATGGAGTCTCTGAATTCTCACTTGTATCTGAATATCCAGATTTTGTCAGATTCCTGCCTTTGCAGCTGGGCTGGAATTACTCATCTTACACCATTACGGTACCGGCTGGGACCCCCGGCGCTGCAGCTTGACTCGGCCCCAACAACCACCCAGCTGTCTGAGCTCGGAGAGCTCACATAAAACACAAGCTGCTTCATTGCCTTTACGCATACGGCTACACTTATACCACACCTTGCTGGCTATGACTTATGTAAAGGGAATTTCTGTCCCAATACCGCAAAGACATTTGGTCATGCATGAACGTAAAGACAAGGAGAGCAAGCAGGAATGTGAAGTGGAAGCTGAATATTTATGGGGTTGCAAAGGAGTTGGAAATAGGTGAATTTTTAGGGCAGACAACAATGTAGACTATTTAATTTTTGAGAAATGGGAATGTAGTATAAAAAAAGGCACAAATCAGCAGGGTGGTTGAGTCCCAGACGTCAGTTCCCAACTACTCCCATGCTGATGTCAGACTCACAGGAGTCCACCCCCCCGCATCAAATCTCTGTCCTCAGCTGGAGGATGGATCCTCACACACTCCCCACGTTTATCCTCTCAAACAGTAACAAAAAGAACTGGGCTTCCGAGGACTGTATCTTTTTATAACGTGATGACATCACTTGTAAAAGCGGCCAGGTAAACACACAGAACTCGGGCTCCTGCTCCTCCAGGTTTACAGTTTCCTGCCTGTCCATCCAGAAGGGCCCAGTGTAGCCCGTGGTGACCCTCACCACGCTGTCTGACTCCTGACTGGGGTCGGATTCACAGCTCAGTGAAACCACCCCAGCGGACATGTTGCCCTGTTCTGTTAATTCAGTTAGAGAGAAGAAGTTTTACCTCACAAAGCACATGAATGAACCTGTTGCACTTATACGGTGTCTGAAAACAAGTAATGAAATTTGAGTGAATAATTATTGGAAGTTATTTAACCATCTAAACATCTAATTTGTCCAAAAGGAAGCAGGAACCAGCTGTAACAAGCAAGAGGAGAGCACAATTGTTATTGCATCTAAGGGGATGAATGTAGTTTGTGTTATTATTTGTGTGTTGTGTAGGTGTAGGTGGATTAACCGATCTATAATTATACTAAGATCTTTTTATCAGAAGATAAATAAGTCATTTGGTGTACAAATAGACTAAGACTGTTGTGCTAATGCCTGCAGTTCTCTTAATGTGATTTTTCAGTATCTGATCACGAAATGAATGTCTGGTTTGCCACATTTGGCCCGAAAACATCAGTTATGCATTTCATGTGGTTGTATTTAATTAAGTTTGCTCATATTTTCCCCCCATCTTTTTATGTTTCTCAGATGAACAATGTAACTGGACGATGTCCAGACGGCTCCACTAAAATCCCCACCACCTTCGATGTGGTCAGGCTAGTTGCTCTATAAGCAAATTCTCCTCAGGGACTGTTCGCCGCCTGTCAGTCTTTGCATCTGCGTGTGAGCATAAGAAAATATTTTTAAAAATTATGGTGGGAGCTTGAGTTGAGAATGCATGAGTCAACAATGGTAGTCCTGATTAAACTTCAGCCTAACAAAGGAAAGTCATTATCTCTGCTGCTTTGGAACCACTGTGGCTGTCTAAACATATCAAGTGAGCTGAAGAAGAAACGAGTGGAACTTTACTTTAAAACTATCATAAACTATCTCTAGCTGCAAAGTCAGGTAAATGGGGATAGTTTCTGCTGGTTACTGGGCCGCTGGATGACGGTCAATAAAGTAATGGAGAGTACTTGTCTCTGCTTCCTCCCTGCAGTGGTTCTGACAGTGTCTGCTGACCTTTGCTGCACTCCCCCTCCAACCCCACCCTACCACCAAAAGTCCCTAACACACAAAAGCTAAATTAGAACTCGCAAATTAGCCATGTGGACCTTGGTAAAATTTTCCAGTTTCCTGGTCCAGGCCAGCTGCCTCTTGCTGAAGCAGCATCTGCTGTGCTCCTACTCTGCAGGAAAAGCCAACATCACTTTCTCTAAGGAACTTTAGCATGACAAATATTCCTCTAAATCTTCCTGTTACTTCACAGTTTTGTAGCAAACATCAACTCGTGAATCACCATGTGAAGCAGCACTGGGTTTACTGAGCTTTTCATTGTGAGGCACCGTCAGCTAATCCATTTCCAGAGGAAAAACCCAATTTGGTTTCAGTTTATTCAGTTTCAAAATGACGTGCAGGAGTCACGACGTACCACCAAACCCACCCTGCCAAATTCTATAAAAGATTGTTGCATTTACAGTCTCATTTATAATTACCAAGTGCACTGTTACCAAGGGAGCAGCAATCCATTTCCATGTTTTAACCAGTAATACATCCACTGTGAGCATTAGCAGAGGTTTATAAATCTAAAAAGTTAGAATAGTTATGGATATGGAGCTTTAATAGTGATTTTAACAGCTCCCAGAGCTGTGGAACCAGGCCCCAGGCCCCTGAGAGCCTCCAACAGGTCCTTCACGCACATCCCAAGGACTGTATTCCCCTTCTTCTCCTGCCTAAAGAATGGCAGTCATTCTCCACATGTTAAACCTATACTACATCATTTATAGCCATTTCTCACTTGTAACATCAAATCTGAACCGTATTGCCAAGAGTATTAGATTTTATTCAATACGCCCTCTTAAAGATAGAAAAAGAAAGAAACTCATTTCATAAAGAGAACCTAGCACATTTAAAAGGTGTTAATGTTCCTCTTTCCTGATTACACGTCAGTGCTTAATAACAAAGCTCCTCTTTTAGTGAAAGATGATAGAGAAGCATTTTCATTTCATGTCCAAAGAATGAGGACATGTGAAGAGAGTAATATTTGATGTGCACAAGCTTCCACACCAGCTCAAAGCTCTCTTGTAGGTGTTTAATAATAAAGCGTTGGTTCATCCAGCCCAACAATTTGACTGAGATTATGTGCTTCCCAGACCAACCCTTGGGCCCTTTTACTTTCATAAAACATAATCCTGGAACATACTTACTCCATCCATCACTTTGACGTACACTGCATACGCAGGGAGAGTTTTCTTTGCTGCACTGACAGTCAAAATTCAAGACTTTTAGGAAATATTAAATCTCGTCATTCTGTGCCGACACTTTTCTCCACCTGTGTCTTCCAGGACAGCACTGTGTGAATCTTAAAAAGCAGCAGTGACATGAGGGGTGAGAAAGGCATTGATGATTTGTGAGCCATCAAAACACGACATCGCACCTCTCTCTGCAAACTCCTCAAAGCCCAATTACAGCATGTGAGCACCATTGACAGGAGGCTGTTTACTTCCAGAAGAGGGAGCGGATTATGTGGTTTTCTTTCCTCTGTGGCATAAGGAGGAGTATTTTACCAGAACCTGGGCACCAAGCAGAAGTCCACGTAAAAACAAAGTTACCTCTTTTCCTCTGCATTTCCACTGCCGTCAGACGCAGCGGCACTCAACGCTCACATGGTTTTGCCACAAGGGGACTTTTTCCAGCTGCTTCAAACAAATACTCGAGTTCTGACTTGACTTCCCTTTGGTTTTACGACAAAGCACCAGTGTTGGTGTAAAACAGGTCATTGGGACCTCCCTGGGACCTGTTTGGTGAAGCCGTGCAACCTGCCAATAACTACAGCTGCCCAGAAGCCCCCACCCCTGCCCCCCGCCCCCCCCCCATACACACACACACTTTGACCAATAACTCCACTCTAACCCGTATGTCATAAACAGCTTAAAACCCTATTAAAAGCACAAATACGCTTCAGAAAATAAGTAGACATTTATGAAACAACATTTCCTGTCTGTGACTGTATGGCTGCATTGACTGTACGGCTGCAGAAGCATATAATGTATTCCTGGTGGCAGTCAAACCTTTCCCTGGCTGCAAGTTGTGAACATGCATTCTATAAATGCATCGGCAAAAGACGGTGATTTACAGGGCTGGAAGGGAAGTGATTACGAGTGACTGATGAGAGAGCAAAAGCAACCTCCCCAAAGACTGCACCTGTGTACATTAACATTTACTTAGTGCGCTTGTGAGTTAGCATGAGTGCTGTAAAAGCGCCTGAAAGCATCCTTTGTGTGTTTGTGTGCGTGCACGCGGTTCTCCGCACACTAAATGCAACCATACAGGCTTCCGAGCTACTAATTCAAACCACAGTGGAACAAAAATCCATCAATAACTCAAGAATCTGTTCAAAAAAAATTATGCTCTTTTAGTTCAAAGAGCGTGAAGGAAATGAGAGGGGAAGGGGCAACAAGGCTGGACCCCAGCCAACCGGGGTAATTTTTAGCATTTAAGAAAGCATTTTCATACTAATAACATCTCAGTAAGTCACTTGCAGAAGAGTGATAACACGCTGGAGAAATGTTGGTCTTTGCGGGGGATTTTAATTGTCCCGGCCGTTGCTGAGAAAAGTGGCTGCTTGCAGAGAAGCTGTCTCCAAGGCCCTTCACAGCCAAAAGGTCCTTCTGGTAACAGTGTCAAGATGTGCGCTCATTTTTTTCAAATGAAAAGCTATTTCCTGACTCTCTTTGTAATGCACACAAGTCTGGCATGTCACAAAGGGAGAAACAGGCCAGGGAATAAAGACATTATATGAAATCACACAGGATGAAGGTTATTGTTGTTGCCGTTGATGTGGGAAAATGACCGGCTCTATTGCATTATTCATTCCTCATCCAATGGAACGAATTCACAGAAATCTTTTCAAGGTGGCCTGATTGCGCTAAATTCTGATGAATAATCTGGGTAAACAGCTTGGTAGAGTCATTCATCCATCACCGTTCCTCACATCTCCCCTTTCCATCCCTCTTTTCTTCACATTTCCCCTCATCAAACACTTGTTCCATTCTGCCATTCCTCCATTTGTTCATATCCTTCAAGTCTACCTCACCCTCCGCCCATGCTTTGCTGAATTTCCCATCACTGGTCCTCATCCGTCTGCGTCTGTGTTCCCATCTTTCCATCCCGGCCCAGGTAGGCGACGGATTCGGCTCTAATTGGGGCTTTTTGAGGATGTCCTTTCTGGATGAGACGCTCAACTCACTCTGCCGATTTATCCTCCCTGTGCCGCAGTCAATATGTTAATGTCTCTCATCAGCTTATTAGCGGCACGTGAGCGCAGCCAGGAAGCAGGTGCTGGGAGAGTTTTAGCGTCCATCACTCTGCAGCCAGGAGCCGATCAGCAGAAGGGAGTGCTGGCTGTTTGCACCAGGACCTCCGCCGCTCACAGTCACACATACAAATAAATCTAAACAGCATGAGCAGAAAAAAGGCCTCTAACATGATGGATCATTTGACATTCTGGCTTATATACTGTTATTGTCTTGATTGTCTTGATTCAGAAGAACTCTTATCAGTCAAAATTTCTCCAACCACATATTAGGAGAATATTTCTTAGACATTGTCCAAAAAATAATCC
This sequence comes from Pao palembangensis, assembly GCA_015343265.1. Classification (NCBI taxonomy): domain Eukaryota; kingdom Metazoa; phylum Chordata; class Actinopteri; order Tetraodontiformes; family Tetraodontidae; genus Pao; species Pao palembangensis. The sequence goes on along the minus strand of CM027088.1, from coordinate 1,913,640 downwards.
ATCCAACAAGCTCATGAAACTTTGTCAAGGTCTTATTAAATTAAAAATCAAAATGCATTAAAGCCAGACACAGGATGGACGGAGAAGAGGAAGCGCTAATTGCCTGCATCAAAGCGATTACATCTACGTTGGCTTCGACGTTCAGGAATGATCATCTTCGTGCCCGTGCGTTGTCAGTATTGGTTACTATGGTATCTGCAATCAAAAAGGACTACTGCCTTTCACTTGGTGGCTGAACTTTGGATGGATCCAATGAATTGTTGGAGTGTAGTTGCCAAGCAACCGATAAAGATTCAAGGGATGAATATGCCAGGAAGTGTTTGCCAGGTATCAATTCGCTCCATTCTCCAAAAATTGATTTTTTTTCATTCAGTTCAATTCAACTTTAATTATATAGCTTTTGCTGCAATCAAGATTGTCTCTAGGCACTTTACAGAAACCCAGAGCCTGACCCCCCCCCCCCAATACGCACCAGGAAAACTCTTTTTAATAGGAAAAAAAACCTTGAGCAGGCTCATATGGGGTGATGGTGGAGCAGGGGCCGGGGGACATTTATAATACATGTAATTCATTGGATTTACTGAAGATGTAGAACTAAAACTGAGCAGGTTGGTAGGACCGGAGATCTCCATCAGAAATCACCAATATGGCCTTCTGTCTTTGAATGTGTTTCTCATTGATTTTATGATGTGTAATGGACCACCTAACATTAAAGGCTGCCAGTTTACCTCATAGGGTGAAAATGTGAAAATGTACCCCATGACATAAATGAGAAAAGTGAAACATTATTGCTTCCAAGTGACAGAATACAAAATTATTATCCACAGCAGCTCCGGTCAAACAATTCAACTGGACTGAGCTAGAACACAGAGGTGCAAAGTCTGTCAGGAAAGAGGCAAAACTGCTATGATGTAATGTGTGGAGGCCAATAAGGCATTAAGACATCCTCGAAACAGCACTCCAGCCCTCACACCAGCAGGGCAACTGGATCCAGAGAATCCCCACCCGGCACACAAAAAGGTCGGGCCTGCCACAGTTGAGCCATGAACCGTTTCAGAACAGTCAGGACGACTTGTAAGAAGCGAGCAGGCAGCGACCGTAAAGCAGAGCGAACACGCTGCACGAAGTTTGATATGACCCTCTCTGCCTGTATTGTGGCTGCTGAGGATGTGGAGCCTGGAGCCTGCTGGATACTACTCACCTACCCCCGCTCTCCTGCTGGCTTTTTACACACACACACACACACACACACACACACACACACACACACACACATCCTCCAACACCGAACACAGTTATGGCCTGACAACTCATAGCTTTGAAACACTGTTTCACTCTTTCTCACTTCCTTTACTATTCTTTCCATGTTTTCATCCCTCATTTAATGCAACACTTCCATCACCTCTGCTGAGTGTCCTCACATTATTTCATTACTTCAGAAGAATAAGGTAATAAAGCGATGTGACATGAACCCGTCAGTGTGGATGTACAGCAGGTAAACATCCTGCAGAGCTGATGATTAGGATGTCGGAACCTTAATGATCATACACAGATCCCTTTCTTTGCTCGTGTTCTTCACTGCTTCTTCACTCTGCACGCCATCAGGCCTGACAACATGTAACCAAAGATGTCATGTTAATGGCAGGGAGCGCTACAGAAGCGCTTGGCCAGCGCAGACAAGCGAAAAGGAGGAAGCTATTTGCTGACAAAAGGGATTTGGTGCTGGGCTCGAGCAGCATTAACTGGTGGATTTTATTAGTTGAAAGAGCACGATATCATGGCGGTTTTCGTTTTTATGCTCCTCTGGCAAAGTGGATGACGCTGAAGGCAGCAAAGGCGTTTGGTCACGCAAAGGTGCCAAGCGCTGTTAAACAGATGGCAAGAGACCGGAGAAGAGAGAGGCAATGGACAGCAGATGGAGAAGAGATCATGCAGGAGGCTTGAGGAATGCATGACACACTACAAGTCCCCTTTTCCTACTAACATAAATGTTCAATCAAAATCCATTTTCCTTCTTTTTTCATGTTCTGTGTGAGATGAAAACATCCAGAATTTACATATATTTAAAAAAAAAATTGTGTTTGGAGCCAGTTTGTTACTCAATTAAATTGCAATTTGCAGTTTGAGATGTAGTTTAACGGTAAAATATAGGATTTTAAATGACATATTCTGCTCTAAACATGTTATTTCTGCACGCATTATAACGTTGGGTGCATGAAGTTGGAGTCGCGTTGACGTCAGAATAGTTCAAGATTAAACCAATAGGGGGCGATCTCTGACAATAAAGCAGATGGACGGAGCTGCGTCCTGGTCTGAGGGGGAGAGAGCGGCCATGCTAAAGGTCATCATCATCAGCTGAGTCACACAGATTTCAGACTGGGGATCAGCTCACTAACGTGAGTCAGATTTGGATTTTAGAGAAATGTTTGAATTCATTTGTGTCCCACAACAACATGTTAGATTCAGTAGCTCTGAAAGCAACAGCACACTGAGAACTGCAAAAGGTTCACAAACGCAGTTCATAGTTAATGATCAGTGTATTTTTATATTGAACTAATCTTTTGTTCTCTGAGCAGAAAGTCTCACAAAATGAGTGGAAGTTGATAAAAGAAATTATAAAAAGACCAGCTTAACTCTCTCTGACCGTACTATAAATATATGAGTAATAACCCAAAATAAATAAGGAGAGAAGAGTATATTATGTAGTATCTAATGTTTTAAAAATTTTTTAAGTCTTCAGTTTTGCTCTCAGAAACAATCCAGGAAAAAAAGAGTGGCACAACACCGTTTCCTAGAAATGCAGGGTTTCAGGTAAAAGTGTGTGATGTGGAGGAAAATATGACTTTGGGGGTCTTTGAGCACCAAAAAAAAAGAAAAAAAAAAACATTCTGAGAGCAGCGGCAGCAGCAGCTGAGGCAGGATGACTGAGAATGTAGCTGAGGATGTGGGGGCTTCGAAACCACAGCAGGTGAGAGTGACGGGGCTTACCTCCCCTGCATATATGGATCTGACATCCTGTCTGCTGGCAGAGACGCAGCGACACACAGACACACAACAAACCCATGACGCTGTCAGACGGGCCGGCTGCTCCACAGGAGGGTTCCTCAGGTGCAACAGAGGTAAGAACATCTAAAATGACACCACATGACAGGAGAGATAAAGGTCAAAATAGTTATGTTGAAGCCATAGGAGCTGGGACACCAGTTATGATCAGGACTTTTATTAAACTACTACCTTTTAATGATTAAAAAAAAATCATTAATCATCATCATCAGGGGAATTCAAAAGCTACCCAGCAGATGGAATTTTAGCAGTTAAGTGATTAACATAGTCATGACCCTTTTTTATTATATATATATCTTTTTACTTCATTTCTGACCATAATTATAATACTATAGATTCATTAATCCTCCTTGCAGCATACAGTTAACAAATATGAGATCATCTACAATAACAAAGTTCTTTTGAACTGAGTGAATATTTCTGATGTAGTCCAACCCTAATCAGATGCACCGTGGGGCTTTGCAGTATCAGATGAGGCCCTTTAATAATAATAATAATAATAATAATAATAATAATAATAATAATAATAATGTGGAAGGTTTCTCTTCTGTTGTTTGGGGTTGTTGGAAGAGAAGTGGTGGCCATTACAGTCCCAGCAGCTGCTCCAAACTGCAACACTGATACTCTGTGGGAGTCAGATTATCATAGAGAATGATGGCGGCTGCAGGGGACTCAGGCAGGGCCAAAGGCCAAAGCACTAACTCTGCCTCTGACATATACCCCATCTATAAAGAATACGGTAATCCTATATGGTGCAGATCGGTGTGGGCCTAACAGTAAAATAAAAACCAGAGACCACATACAGAATGTCCCCGACAGAACAATTGAATAAAGATAAAATTCCAAAGCCTTTTTGGGTTGTTTTAAACTGTCTGAGCGTATAATATTACAGAAGAAAGCAGCAAAATCGTAACAAAAATAAAATATATTGGGTGAAAAAAAATGGCATTAATATGTTGATGACTTTAAAGAATCGTAAATATTCTAATTTGTTAGAAATCAAAGGATTTGTGTTTAACAGCAGCCAATAACAATGGGCCATATTCCCCAGAAGGTTCGCGTTTTTGGCAGAATTAGCACATATTTTGTTAGACTTTAATAAATTTCGACTGCATAAATTCCTTGTAAAGGGAAAAGTAATCACCGACGCTTCTGGCTGCCGACTCAGCCGTCATATATTCAAAACCGTAGTGTTTGTATTTTTTTTTTTTTTATTCCAGGGAGAAAGAATAAATACAGTTTACGTTGTTATAAATTTTAAGGGTGAAATGGATATGTTGAGAAAGTGCCACCATCTATAAGTTAAAAATTCGGGGGTGTTGGGTGTCTTATAATCTGTCGGCAATTGTTGAGTGTTTTGACAGTGAAGATGGGGCCCTGGTGATGTGAAACCGAACAGAAAAACCACAAGCATGTTGTGTGCAGAGAATGCTCTGCAGCTCTCAGAAAATGAAAATCAGAGTTTGGATGGAGGACAGATCATTTACATTAAATCATATACATTTTGTTCTCTGGTTGTTATCTCTCACCGCGCTGACTATTTGCTGCGGTTCGAAGGCGACCATGAGCAGGTCAGAAGATCCAATTATTGGTCGCAGTAATAAAATATATTTGATTTGTTATTCTTTTAGTCTTTGGGGCAAAATTATAGGGTCATATTAAACCGATTGTTATTTGACAAGCGTTCCTCACAGTGATACTGTTATTTTCATTTAATTTAATATTTACAACGACATTGACTGAAAATGTCGAGTTTGCGCCGAGACGCTGTTTTGTGTCGCAAAAGTGCCGCTAGGCGTCGCTAGAGCAGCGTCAGGAAGAGCAGCGGCTGCAGTCTCTTATCAGTCCTGACTGAACTTTATGAATTACATTTTCCCGTTAAAAACCAGAAGGTTCACCCTGTCGCTTTACTGTGCAATAAAATTGAAGATAATTATTCTGGAGAGGAAAAAAAATGCGATAATTGGATATTTTATTGAGTCCCATCTGTAAATTCGGATCAGTCACTTCTTGGTATAGAGACTTTAATCCCTGACGTGAATGCAAAATCCAGCTAGGTTCAGTCGATTTTAATAGCGTTTCCTTGGATTTAACATGAAAAAATAAGCAGCTTCTCTTTGTTTCTCTCTCTCTCTCTCTCTCTCTCTCTCTCTCTCTCTCTCTCTCTCTCTGTGTGTGTGTGTGTGTCGCTCGCTGTCCATTTTAATAAGGTCGACAGAGGAAACTTTTCGGGATTTTTTTTGAAACTGGAGACAAATATTGACGGTGTCAATTAGTCAGTATTTACAGCCCATCATTTATCAAACGCAACCTGTCAGTTTGGAGCAACAGTTGATGGATCAGACTGCAGGTTAATGATCACATGACCGGCCCACGTGTGTATTGATCCTAATTTAATCCACAATTTAATCCCACTTTTGTTTGTTCCCCTTTATAATAAAAATAGGGGGAACTCTAAGCAGGCGGCATTTATTAATTTATTCATATACTTATATTAATCCACCTTGCTGTTATTGTCGGGCTGCTTTTTTGCGCTGTCAAGAACTTTGTCACTCTTACCACAAAGAAATAAAACGATTTAATGTGATGACTCTTGCGTGTGCCTCCATTTTCGCAAATGGTTTCTGTATGACTTGGGGGGAAAAAAATGTTGGGAGCTGTCGGAGTGTCCAAAGGCACGTTTTGAAAAGCGTGGAGCTGGAGGAAGAAAACGATCAGGGTTTCCTCTTGCGCTTCCAGTCGTGTCTCCAAAAGAAGGTATCAGTGTTGGCAGCGTGCTGTGAGAGGTGTCAGTGGAGGTAGGTTAAACTGAACACGCTCCTCTACTATGGTCTGGAGCCCTAGTTGCTATCCAAACACAAATAAACAGAGGAGGAACATTGGATTTAATGATAGAGGAGGGGGGTGGAGGCGTGTCATAGGGCGGGGTGTGCTTGCCTGAGCCCCGTAGCCCTAAAAAGTGCAGCCCGGTGCGCATTACGCACACTTCCAGATCCAGCCCCGGACGGGACTGCTACGCCGCTGCCGCCTCTCCTCCAAACTTTTGCTCCTCTTTCCACAACTTTTCAGCCCGCCACATCCCTGTGAGGCTCGGAGGCATCAGTGCTGGCTGCATGGCTACATGAAAAGTTTTTCGGACTTGGAAATTGGGAAAGTTTTCAGCGGTGCTTTATTGGCGCGCGTCGTTACTGTGGATTACTGACACTGCGGGACCTTTGGCAGAGTCTTCTCGGGGTAAGATTCTGATGGACAGGGTGTATGTGGTGCGTTCAGAAAAGGGAAACCAACCTCACTTACTGGGTTTATTTGAGCTTTCTAACTCTGGATGAGGTTCAGTGTGGTTCCAGCTTAACCCTAAAACACTAAGGCGAAAGGTCATCGTAAAAATCTGCATTAAATATTCTTTCATCCGTGATTATTGCTTTCTGATGACCAGCAGATTGAGGTCATAGTTCGCGCATCAGAGGTCTCAGATCCGCGGGGCAGAACTTAAAAAGTAATGGCTCTTCCTACGATTTATCGCTCTAGTTTTTCCTAATCTGCTCCCTCCTGCTGAGATAAAACAAATACAGGGGCTGTAAGAACATGACAAGGCACATGCTGGAAGTGAAGTCCAAAGGTTACTGAGCAAACGGGCAGAACTAAGTTGGGCAAACGGGCAAAGAACATCGGGCTGCACGGCGATTTCTGCTGCACCTGTGCACAATTACATGTAAATCTCGTCCCGTCAGCAAAGAGGAAGAGACCTGACAGAAAAAAAATGTTCTCTGCGCAAACGTGAGCAGCGAAACAAGTTACAAGCCACCCGGTTGACATGTGTTTCACCCAGCAGAGTAAATAAAACCCTCGCCACAAACTCCAGGCTGGCAGTCGGTTCAAACCAGACGCACAAAATAACTGTGCCGTTTTCCGTTATGGTAAAATAATAAATAATAATAAAAAAAAAAAAAAAAACACGGCGTTTTATTTGTCTTTACTTTTAATTGTGGTGCGAAAGTGAGGGACTGGCCTGCCGCCAGTCCTGTTTTCACCATCCAGACAGGAACTGACACGGTGGAATTTTCTGTGTGGGAAAACACAAAATCATCTCCACCAACACATCCTCTCGTTTCTCGCACTGTCAACTCGCCTTATTTAACAGTATTGGAGCACCTGTTTTTAATTTGCGCTAACAATGCTCCGTGGAATACTGACTGAAAATGTCCAGAGGTTATTTGCTGCCACCACAAATCCACAGATAATATTGGGCCTATACACTTTGTTTTTGTAAAATTTGATTTTAAAAACAATATTGATCCAAATACTCATTATACACAGGGGTTTTTTTTTCTCCTGAATGGCAGCCAGAATTTTTCTATCTGTGGGTTTAAATTAAGTCTGCTTGCAGAGTTTCGAGCTTCTCAAATTGTTCATGGAGTTTTCAAGTGTGAAACATTAACAACAACCTGTCAGAGACAATAAAGTCTCTACCCCCAATACTTCCAGTCATCAGCACATGTAATCGGTGTCACAAGAGGCGTTTTATTGTGCCTAGTTTCGATGAGTGATTCGTTTTATTTCAAAGTTGTTTAAGAAACGCTTTAAATATTTAGAATTAAATGAATTAAAATAGCCGTTCTTTGCTTCATTTTGTACTACTAATAAAAAAACGAGTCGACCATAGTTGGACGTCAGCTACGGTTTTGCAATTTGCAAAAAGTTAATAATAAATAATAAACGAAATAAAATTAAAAAAAAAATACGCAGTCAAGCTTTTGGGAATATGTTAGCTTAGAGTAAAGATGTGTATAAAAGAACGTAAATGTAAAATAAAGTGTTGTATGACAGGTAGTAAATATTATTCTCTAATGTGTTGGTTCTACATAATACTAATCGTTACGTCTATTTTGTTTTTGTTTTTTTCTCTCTCTCTCCAGAGTTAATCACCGTGTTTCCTGCAGAGTTCTGAGCCAAAATGGGGAGCAAAGCTCTGCATGCTCCGATCCCACTGCACCCGGCCCTCCAGCTCACAAACTACTCCTTCCTGCAGGCCGTCAACACTTTCCCCGCTGACCAGCTCCAGGGGCTGTACGGCCTCAGCGCTGTGCAGACCATGCACATGAACCACTGGACTCTGGGTTACCCACACATCCAAGGACTGAGGTCGACAATCACAGAGATGGCAGCCGCTCAGGGTCTGGTCGACCCAAGGATTCCCTTCCCGGCGTTGCCTTTCACAGCCGCAACCCAGCTTTTCCACCCAAAGCAAACTGGCGTCGCGCACGGCGTCCCCTCGCTGCACAAAGACAGACCGCGATTTGACTTCGCCAACCTGGCCCTGGCCGCCACTCAGGAGGACCCGCCGAAAGCTGCGGACCTGGCGAAGCTGGCAACCATTTCCGAGCTGAGCAAACTGTCCCCGGACAGAAAACCCACACGGGGCAGGCTCCCATCCAAAACCAAAAAGGAATTTATTTGCAAGTTCTGCGGCAGGCATTTCACCAAGTCCTACAACCTCCTCATCCACGAGAGGACCCACACAGACGAGCGGCCCTATACCTGTGACATCTGCCACAAGGCCTTCAGAAGGCAAGACCACCTCAGAGACCACAGGTAAGACCCGTCTCACACAGGCACAGCCAGTGATTGTCCAGTACAAGACGTGTGAATACAATTTGAATGTACCAACACACGCTCTCTCAGTATTTCCTCCATGATGGCGCTAACGCACTTTACGCACAAAGTCATAAATTTGACTGCGGGGATTTTTTTGCCCCACCAGTCTGGATTCTGTAGCAGCTACACGCAAATTTCAGGCATGATCAGGCGTTTGATGAAGTGTTACTTCTGTTTTACAGATACATCCACTCCAAGGAAAAGCCGTTCAAATGTCAAGAATGTGGGAAAGGATTCTGTCAGTCCCGAACTCTAGCTGTCCATAAAACCTTACACATGCAGGTAAGCAAACATTAAAGATTAACAGACACCAATATTTTATTGTCACTCCACACAATATGACACCACCGATTATTTTATACGGTCTGTTGCATGCATGGGAATACATGATGTCTCAGAAAAGCAAATGCGTTTGGAAAAATACCAAATTTAAACAATGAAAAACAAAAGAATAACTCATAAAATATATGAAACATTGTTGACATCGGAGTCACAACTGACATTGTAACATAACTTGGATGATTTAACAATACAATTACAGACCTTCTGTACAATTAAAGGGAATAATCCTTTGCTTGCTTTAAATCTAAACAGGAATCACCCCACAAATGCCCCACATGCGGAAGAACCTTTAATCAAAGAAGTAACCTGAAAACTCACCTTCTCACCCATACAGACATCAAGCCCTACAGCTGTGGCCGCTGCGGAAAGGTGTTTCGGCGCAACTGTGACTTGCGACGGCACAGTTTGACGCACAGCCCACACGAGGACTACTAGCCTGCAAAGACTAACAAAAATAACAATGGACAAAACGCAGGAAGACAAGGCAACCATTTTCTCTCTCGCCCTACTTTAATTGAAAGACATTTTCCAAATCTGGACGCGTTTTACTGCAGCGCATGTGAGGCTGGGATTTGGTTGCACCTGAAGTGGGACTGCAGCGGAGCCAAGTGTTGCTCAAACGCTACCTGTAAATACGAAGAACGTGTACATACTGTTGTTTTTTTATTTCATTTCTTTGACCCTGAAGTAATAAAGATGTCAAAAGCAGTCATAACTTTAAAGTATGTAAAATTGTATTTTAGAAATAAATATTTCCATTTTACATTTGCACTTCCTCTGTTTTTATTTCACGAGTTAACATGAAACCCCGAAAGCAATATTTACTAAATATAGGGATTTAGAATTTTAAAGTCAGTTGCATATATTTCATGGGTCCAGTCTTACTGATGAGGATTTGTTGAGATAAACCGTCGAATATCTTTATCAAAAAGTTCATGCACGGCTCAAATCATACAAAAAACGTTTGCCACATGCAACTGATGAATATAACTTTGAATATAACGGATTTATCTCAAGTCCCTTAATTATTTGCTCCGGTAATTATCTTTAATTTACTTGTTTTCATTTCATTTGTTTTAATTTACTCGTGCATTTCATCAGTGATCTGAGAAGCATGAAAGAAGCAAACGACAGCAACCGAAAGAGAAGTCATTCCTGTGACTAAAACATTTATAATAATTCCTAAATAAACAAGGTTTTTTTTTACCTGATGTGTATAAAACGTGTTACAACCTGATGTGCACCTCTAATTCTGTCGGCTTTTACATTATTTGTTTTGTTTTTTTTTTTACATTGACTGTTTCCACTTCAGCAAGATGAAAGAAAGATCTGACAATCACATGCGCTATTTGATCGTTTCAAATTCACTTAGAAAAAGCAGGTTTACAGAAAAATTGTCATATCATAAATACACCAAATACGCAGGTCTAGTTTACACCTAGCGCCGGTCTAAGCTAACTTGTTTTCTTAAGTAATAAAACAGCCAAACCGATCAATTGTCTTCTGATCGGTTTTAGCTGTTCTGAAAATTAATGAATCGCTGTTGTTGTAGTAATTCGGACATAAGTCCTGCTCATGTCTCTGTCTCGGTGTTTGGCCTCCTGCAGGTTTGTCCTCTGCTTCTTCACCTGACGGCGCAATTAATCGCTTCACACTGCGTATTTTAATGGACTCGAAAATGGGCTGACGAACATCTGGCCACAATAACAGCAAATGTAAAACACTTACGACTGCTAAAATCCAATCAGATAGCCACTTTGTTACGCAACAATGACTCTTAATTGCTAAAACGGGCAAAAACATGAAATAAATTACTCCAAAAACAAAACAAACTTTAATACTAACTGTAGATAAACACCAAATGAGACCGCCAAAATTAAAATGATCTAATACAGCTTTGAAGCAACTATTGACACAAATATAGGTATTTATTATTTTATTTCATAACATAGATAACTTTGATTTAAAAAAAATCCATTCAAACCAATTTTAAAGAGTGAAGAGGGAAGTCGCGCACACACCTAAACATGTAATAAAAATACAGACTGGAATATAATTCTGTCGAAATCGTTAACGTGGATACATTTTTAGGTCTGGAGTATTTTATTTATTATTATTTTTTTTATCCAAAACTGTGGGGAACTGCTAAACGGGAAATCTGGATTTGATCAGAAGCGATCGATTAATGTCAAGAAATCCTGCAGAGCGAAAGAATTAATGTACAAAATAAATAACTGAAAACTCGTTAAAAATATTGCTATCTTTGAAAGTGGAAATGTAATTTTAAGAGTGTCAGCTTGGAGATGATGATACGGAGCAGGTCTGCAGCTGAATTAAAGAAAATAATTAATTACAGTGTCGGTGACTTCAGGATTAGACAACATGATCGACTCAAGTCTTTGATACTTGAGAGCCCATCTCAGCCTGAAGTGACCTTAAAGAATAATAACTGCAGAGCACGTCCACACTTGAGTGGACAGTCACATGGTAAACTTCATTTGTGTCCGGCCGGTTTGGACTGTGTACTCCGGAGAATAGCTGACAGAGGAGGAGGCTCTGCTGCACCTCCACTGCTCCTCCGCGGCTCTTCCACGGCTCCTCCGCTGCTCCTCCACTGCTCTGGTATGATCTCCACATGATGATCATCAGCAGCCAGACACTTTAAAAAGTGTACTTAACCCCAAAAACCACCCTAAAACTTGAACATTAGCTGAATTTGACGATACAATGCAGACAATTTGCACCCAGTCTTATACATAATTTGGTCTCCTTTTGATGCTGCTGTAATCAGTCATGTCCACGTATCAACAACTGGGTTGTTTTTCCAGTTTGTTTTAGCCGATACAGTCCTATTATCACCCAGAAATCACCCTAAAACTAAAAATAGATGTTATTATTATGATTATTAATACAGGTAAAGTCTTTTTTTAATTGTTTTGTGCGGTTATCCCGAAAGATAAAGGCTGATTTCTCTGGAAAACATCAAGCCCCCTCTATGGTAATTAAAATAATAACACGTCATTATAGATTTAAAATACACTCCAAATACATGATAAAAATTATTTTCTGAATGCAAACGCTCCTAAACACTTAGCTTTCATTGGATTAGTCCCTGCTCACAATCCTATACCCCAACAATCCGTTTTTGAGATAAAACGTGATTTGCAATTTGAAGGCGGGCCATTATAACGCTTTAAAATGTTTTAGTCATCTCAATGAAAAGCACACTGGCGCTCAGGATCTGGAGATTAGGTTTTAATTTCCCCCCTCCCTCGGCGAAGGTGAGTTTATGGCCATATAAGGCTGAGAGGGGCGTGTCGCGTGTGGAGAATGATGCCTTTCCACGTGCTTCGAAATTCCCTTGTAGCTTAGAAAAGTCCGTAATACCAAACGATAACATTAAAATGTCGATACATTTGAGTTAGAATGTTGGTGTCTGAAAGTCTGAAACTATTTTAGTACATAGTTTTACTTCTATTTGGCTGATATATATTGTTTCAATCACATTATTCGTATTTTATCACAAATTATTGCCTATGTGGTAATAAACACTTTGCTGCTGCGTTATTTTAAGTCCAAAACCCTAACATTCGCATATTATCTTGTTATGTGGGTTATATAACTTCGAGTATTTATTTTTTTCTCCCAATATATCGCTTGCATTACGTTCGCCACTTTGATTGTATATATTTCCGATAATTTCAAACGCACCACAATGAATACGGAAGCCGCGTTGGTGTTTACTGATGACGTCCACGTCGGAGCAGTTGAGCGATATGGCTAACTCGAGCTAACGCGTTGATAATGTTCTAGCAAACGCCAAATTGAAGTAACAGTTACGGTCTGCACAAGTGGGAGCCAAGTAAGTATGTGTACCATTAACTAAGATTAAAATCCCTAGACGTTTTAGCCAAGCAAAACAAAGTTGGAGCTACTTCCTCAGAACAGTTAGCTTAGCTTCCCTCCTGTGTTGTGTATGTACAGTAGAGCATCGTTAGGCTTTCTGGCTTGCTACAGCCAAACAACTAATATTTCTTACTGCGTAGGGTAAAAGTGGATTAATTCGAATATCACAGATGTACATTCAATTATTACATCAGTTTTAAAGTGAGTCGTAAGTTATTAGTTGCGTGTCGTCTTTAGACGTACGTAGAAAACTTGGGCTACAGTAGATCTACAATCAGAAGTATATGTTTAGGTTTTCTTACACATTTTAGAAGCTACACATCTGAAACATGTGTTTAATATGTTATTGCACGTATATGTAAGAAAACAAGCTGCTTGGCAACGTTCTAAATGCAGATATCTTAAGTACAGTTAAGAAGACTAAGCTAGAACTGCAGTTGTACTGATAGTAAAAGCAGGTGCAGCTAATTAAATATGTTAAATGTCTATTACTTTAGTGGTGTAATTGGCAAATTGGACGAGAACTTTGGTTAATGTAATTACCAGCACCTGTGACAGCTCAGCCTTTTACTATACTTAAAGCTGATGTAAATGTTGTATAACCCAAGAAATAGAATACCTGACGTCAAACTAAAATTACATGGAACCAATTTAGACACCCCCCCCCCCCCATAAAACAAAGAGACAATACATTTAAAAATGTTTTTGGCTTATTAGATTTAAAAAAGATGTACAGAATCTGTTTCAGTTAAGCTCCTGAGGGAACATCACTGGACAGTTCCTATGATAGTGAACAATAACTGGAAAAACACCAAAACTCTCAGCTTAGAGAGATGCACCTTTTTTTATTTGATTGAACTGAGATTAAATCCGTACGTACTGTGAAAAAAGTAAGTCAGTGACGGTATTTGCTCAGTCTTGTTTCTTTTCTTTCCAGGACAGAACAGCCAAGATGTTGGAGTCTTATGTCACACCACTCCTGATGAGCTATGTCAACAAGTATATTAAAAATCTAAAGCCATCTGACCTGCAACTGTCACTCTGGGGGGGAGATGTGGTGCTCAGTAAGTTGGATCTAAAGCTGGATGTGCTGGAGCAGGTAAAATACTTCAAATTGCCCTTTGCCGTTTTGACACTTATTGAAGCATTGTTCTGAATATCAACATGTTTGGGTGGGGTTTTACATGTAAGACTGCAGGGAAAAATTAGGCTACTAAAACAGAGGAAACTTGTTCCAGAATGGACAAAGCAAAGGAAAGAAGCCCGGCTACTTCAATGAAAGCATCTGTCATGCTTTCATGACAAAGGCCGACCTTGACAATCTAAAGAAGAAAATCAAAGGAAGCACACAGAGACAGGCAATTTAAACTTCATTCAGGAACTAAAGCTAAAAGTGAATATTGATTTCAGTCCATGCTTCCTCTGTCAGCCTTAATTCTACTCCTTTCTTGTTTGTTGATTGTCACTGTAGTACACCAAGAGGTTTTCTTATGTATGTAAACACACATGTTCCATGATGTTGGTACTAGGTGTAACCAGAGGCATTATGTGAGTAATTATTTCTTTCATCTGTCCAGTCATTTTGAAAATTTCAGATATTTATTTTAATTTGTCTGAGAGGTTCATTTGGAGTCAGGTATGAACGGATGAGTTTGTGTTCTTTTGAGGTGAAAGTGAAAGGTCATCGCACCATTTCCTTCCTCATGAATACAGTCTTATTATGAATGTTAAGAGGAAAGGTTTTCAAATGAGGTAAATTATTAGTAAATTGTAATGCAGAATTTAATTGGCGTAAAAGGACTGTTGTCATATTATCACACTGTTGCTACTAGTATTACAATAATAATACCTAAAGGAGGCATTTATTTAGCATTTGCATGACTTGAGTATACAATCGTAAATGAATGTAATACGTTCAGCCAGGCCCAACACTGTATCTTCCTGATGATACTGGCATAGAGTTGCTCACGTGTTGTCTTGCGCTGGCTGTTATTTTGACGCAGTGTTCTTTTAAACTTGTTTTATCTGGACCCTATTATTCTGCCATGAGTTAAAAGAATTTTCTCTGGAGTGGCTTCTTCTGACTGCTTTTGAAAAACCAAATCTAAACACTATCTAGCCCAACGGAGACTGTGATGAAAGTTCTTATTAAATGCAGCTTGAGAGAATCTGACAATGGGAATTGTGTCAGGACTTTGATTGGTAACTCTGTCAAAAACATTGCTGTTATCTTTTATTTCCATTTGTTTTATTGCGTTTTATTTGGGCAGAACCTCATGTAAAATGTGCATCATCTTATATAGAGACCATTTTTTGTTGTTCTTTAAAGCATGCATTCTGCACATGCATGATGTTTTTTTTTAAATGAAATATGTTAAGGTATTTTTTTGGCTTTGGATTTTGTCTTGAAGAGATGTGAACCTTTGGTTTCATGGGACTAGTTCTCACATAGAGTGGTTCAAGATGCACAACAGTTATTCATTTGCCTCTGAGAAAATCTGACTGATTTTGTTAAGAGCATAACCAAAATTCAATTCATAGCAGTTGTTTTTTTCTTTGCTTATGCAGAAGCCACAGCAGCCATTCCACCGTGTGGCCTCCCACTGTTGTTTGCAACGTATATACTTGATTACAACCTCAGTTTGAAACCCCTTTGAAATTATGGAGAATATGCTGAACAAGTGCTGAACAAAGGAATGATATTAATGGTTCAGCCTGACAGTTTTAATAACAATTTGCTAATTCTGAGTGTTATCCCTGCAGTGCAGCCATGTATATGTATCTGACATATACAAACACAAAACACATGGGGAATAAAACATATAACATGTATGTGACTGACAGCAACGCTGCCTTCATCAGTTTTTACAACAGCTGTTTCACTCTTGGCAGATATATGGCTGAAATTTCTCAACACTGTGAAATCCTGTTTATGATATCACCCACAGTTCAATAGTGTACATATCTGAAATGCACAGCTTTATTCTCACATTATTGCGAGGTGTCTGCAGAATGTGTTCTGGCATTGTTCTGCTGGAATATGGAGGGTCGGCCGTTTTTCCAGCTTTAAAGCTGCTGTCACACGTTACCCAGGCCAAAGAGGGCACTAACACACACAGATTGTTACAGACGGGCTTTTGAACTTTGTGCTGGGAGCAATTTGGATTAAGAAAACCAGGAGCAGCTCAGTTTCTAGAGGCAATTCCAAATGTGGAGCTGTTTGGCTACAAAGTCCGTTGCTGCATCTTCTTTCAGTCCTTTCGTGTCCCATCCTGCTATTATTTGCATTGTGGACATTGAATTTATAGATGCCATGACAAAATGGGCTGAGACCAAGTCTAAATCTCTTCTAATCCTCATGCACTAAAATAAGCAAGAAACTTGAAACATATATCTTTTTTCTTACAATGTAAACTGCTCAAATTATTTGTTTTCAGCAGCAATTAAGAATGATCAAAATAATTATTAGCAAAGCATCCTTAGAAAATAAAAAAATGTGTGAATAAAAATATGATAAAAGGAAATTATCTGGTTTTTATTTGTAGTGAACATCACTTTTTCTAAAAAAAAAATGTTTTGTAACTGCGAGGTTCTCTGTTGTTTATATCTTATGTCTTTACATATTCACAGGAATTAAAACTGCCCTTTACATTCATGAGTGGCCATATTCACGAGCTGCGGATCCACGTACCCTGGACCAAGCTTGGCTCAGAACCGGTCGTCATCACTATCAACACCATGGAATGTATCCTCAAGTTGAGAGATGGCGCCCAGGTTAGTCACACTGAATTTCCTTACATAAAACATGACATTCTGTTTCCATTTCTAACAAAGTTTCCTCATACCAAAAACTTTCTCATATTTTTTATTATGGTTTCACTTTTTGAGCGCAATGTAATGAATCTAATCAGAACTCGTATCTTTCTTGCGTTCTGTTGTTTAAAGTTCTGTATAGAATTTTATGTTCTGCTGCCACCCATGTAGTCGGCAACATTATAAGTGTCTGGCACTGGGTTTTTAATGGAAGATGGAGGTTTTAAGGCCAGATGCCCCAGAAGAAACACATTTTAAGGAAAGTCAATTATAGCTAATCACACCGACCGAGGCTAAAAGATCTGTAACATATGAGCCTTAGCTGCCCTGAACTAATGGGAAATATTGTACTCTGCAGGTGGCTACTGCCTGTGGAATCAGGTTTCTAGTCTGATGAAATTTTAAACTTGCTGTTTATGGCTAATACACAGCTTAAGGTCAGAAGCAGGTACCTGTATTTGTGGTAATGTGTGCTGTCTAGCACCTATTTGTTACACATAGTTTCCAAAAAAAAAAAAAACCTTTTCAGTGAAGAAAAGATTTTTGAAGAATTGCTGATGACATTTGAACAAATTATTCAGTGGTTTGTATGCCCATGAGACATAATTTGGAAGAAAGCCAGACTTAACATTAGAAAATCTTCCCGCATATAGAATCTAATCTAGCACTGAGACTTCTGTGTTCCTAACTCAGACTAGCTTGCATTCCCAATATCAAATTCCATTGTTGGGACATTAAAAGATAGCCACACTTGGGGAATAGAATTACACTTTAGTCAGGCCACAGAAACACATTTCTCTCAAAGAATCCGCAGGGTATTTGTGCATCCATACATGTTTAACATGAGTCACGACAGCTCTTCCTAAAGTCATCAAGTGATTTGGGTCATGGCCCACAGGATGCATGAAAAAAGTGAGAAAATTGATCTGGTGCGGAAACCCTGCCAAGTAAGTGTGCCTTTTGTCTATCAGAGACAGGAACTTTCTGGTGTGGAAATGATAAATGGTATTATTAATAATGTTTGTTTTCATAATTGCTGTTAAAACCTGCAAGCTAGGCTAAAAAAACATCCGTTCTTCTTTGAAGTTCATTAAGGCTTGTGTAATTTGAGTTGCACCTCAGAAGAACTGGCTAATATTAGGTGTATTCAGGCTGCTCAATGGGACCCATCTGCAAAAAGACCAGGTCACAATTACAGTTCCCAGTAAATGTGAAAATCTAGGCGCTAAGCAGCAATTGGACATTACAGCTCTGGCTGACAGTGTAATTGCGTAAAATAAGTTGTAAAGTAGTGAAATAATTAAAGGTGCATGATGCTAGAAAAAGTGTTGTCAAGTTTCAAAAAGGAAGAGGTGTTTTTTGACCAGAACACACACTTTTCCTGTTTCAGTTCCAATGTGAACGATGCTCTGAAAAACAGATGAACAAAAATTCATAAAGCTCATAGATAAGGCTCAATTTGACACACGAGTGGAATTATTAGCGTGGACATTGCCATGTAAAATTGGACAAAGCCCCACTGTGTGCTTAAAAGCTTAATGTATATTTCAGGACATTGGTCATGGAGATGATTTCCCTTTTACTCAGTCATTTGTGACCTCTTTCTTCCTGTGCAAATGTTTCTTTGCTGTGGCCATCTGAGTCACTTGATATGGGTCACCCCTTTGGTCTGTGCCTTTTCTACTGTAGATAAAAAAAGGAATATGAAATCATCAAGGGATCTTCTAGAGACCTTTGGAAACAAGGATTATTAATAGAAGTCTATGAAATCTCTGTCAGAACATTTTTTTTTTTTTTTTTGTTCCATGCAGTTCTCTTAGGATTTTGTGCCTATTCGCATCCAGGGCCGCCTTCTATATTTAGCAAGTTTAATGTCCTCATTAAACTAATGTTGGAATCTTGGACTTTTCATCTCAGAGGTGGTTTGGTGGGCCTAATTTAATGCATCACTGCCTGTCTGAGATGGATAAGACCTTTGGAAAAGTAATGTGTTATGTGGCAGTCTTTAGGGGACTGTTTTAGTGTTTGTAAGCAGCCGGTTAGTGAACCAGGGTCTCTACAAAACCAAATGACTAACATTGATGTCATTTTGCAAATCTATGGACACTTTATTTCTTTCTGACATCTTGATAAAGTGCTCCAGATGTTGAAGATGAGGTGTGATCGGCATTGACTGAAAGGCCCTGCCTGGACAGCTGTTACAGTGGATCATAATACTCCCAGACACTGTTTTTTATGAGGCAAAGATAAGGGTTTGGTTTACAGAGGAGAGACTCTTTGGTTTTGGCTCAGATTGCTGCTTGATCTGGGAGTTTTACTGCTGCTGAGAGCATTTGCCACTGATGTGGAGCTACGGATTGATGCATTGCCTCAAGATGATTTGGGGAGGTGCCTCTGTGACTTGTTGGTTTGGCAAATGCTTTAACCAGGCTCTTTTCATTTGTTAAATTCCTTCTAAGCTATATTTAGGGATTTACACCTCCAAAGCTCTGGCATTAAAGGGAGAACCCCATTTTGAAGATTTCCTGTTAATGCCTAAGTTGTTGTTAGACTGACAAATCCAGCATTTATTTAACTACAAAGGCTTTGACTACACCGAAATCTATGGCTTCCAATATCAAACAATCAGGTAGGCCTTTTTTGTTTCGTTTCTTAAACAGACAATCCAAAATAGATAATTTTTGACGTGATGCTACTCAGCAAATGTGTAATTTTGCCACCCATGGGTTTAATCCACAAACCATTGGGAAATATGGGAGAACAGACTGTTAACAGCTTTACTTGTGGCTGTTTGCAGCAGACTATTCTAGTAACAGTTAAACACACATACATATGTTGTCATGTTGTGGTGTGATGACTATTGCACTGCATGAAAGAACGATACAAACACTACGAGGGTGTTTTGCAAACGATCTCTAGCAGAAAACACTGGACAAAAAGTTGAACAAGTAAAAGAAAACAGCCTGTGGACATTTGCAATCAGATAGCACAAACTGGATAATCTCTGTTCCAATGCCATCCGGAAATCTTGCCTTTGATTCTCCAGCTCGCAGGGAGCAAATGGCTTACAGAGATTGCACCATAAATCCATCTGATCATCAGCACAGTGGGGCCCTGGCTTGAGGACCGGAGTGAGAGAGGGTGAAGACACGGCGCTTTGTAGAATCTGTATTCTCTGAATCCAACCCCCTGTAGCAGTAACAGAATACATCTCCGACTGTAAATAATAAAAAGATGGAGTAATGCTGGACCGCTGTGAATTCCCCAGGCAGGTTGGAAGCCTGAACTCGTGCTCTGATGTGAGAAAGGAGAATTGTAGGAATACAAATGTAGACCATATATTTGGTTCCATTCCTATTAAAATTCATAGTTCGTATTTTACCATTTTGTTAAGCAGAAACAAAACAGTTGCAACATATGAAGAAGTCTTGGACATTACCTTTGCAGTCTAAACAGAAAATAAAGTTGTGTTGACACTTCTTGCCGTGGTATGTTGGCATGAGGACGATCTGTCTTTGCAAACTGATTTAAAGCATCTGCAAAGTGAACAAGTGTGTCACTGCAGCGGAAGTCTTTGCACACAGTTTCCACTTTGTGAGTCAGCTAATACTTACAGCCCACGTTGTCGCAGTTCGATGTTTGTTTGGTTTTTTGCCTCCCTCAGACAGCCCTTAGACACAGGAAAGCAGCGAGGTCAGAAATTAAACCCAGCAGCTTCCTGCATCCAGTGACTCAACTGGTGATCAATAGGCCGGGGTCAGGATGCTGCTGCTCCATGTCTTAATCCCTCGCTCTGAGGCCATCCGGACTGCAGCAATCACTCTATGGAGCTTTTTACTTTCTAGGTGCTCCTGGTGATATTGCAGTCTGGGGAATGATTACCCAGCAATTAAGACTAATGTTGGCTTTATTGGGGCAGAAATTCTTGGGAGATGTTGTGTTGCAATTAGGCACACCATTTGCTCCATGAGTCCTAAATCTAAACATCTGTGACAAGAAGTGATTAGATTAAATTCACCCAAGAGGACATGATGCAGCAGGCTTCTAAATTTAGATCGGTTGTGCATGTCTGAATGGGTTAAAGATGATGTTTTTAAATTGACAATTACAGTTTTTGTATATTTGTGAACATAACACAGGTTACTTAGTAATAATTTAATCAATCCTGTGTGAGATCTACATTCAGTTTGAAGTCATACATTGTGTTTTGATAATTATTAAAGCCACAGGAATTGGTTGTGTTTTAAAAGGAACTTTAATTCTACTTGTGGGTTGTATGAGTTGGATTCTATTTGTCCAAAAATGTGCCCGAATTAGTTGTTTCTTTTTTTCCCATTTCACGTTTATGTGGAAAGGAAACATGCGTTGCCTAAGGCCTAAAATATCTTATTTGACAAAGATGTTATTTTATTATTTGGCCTTTATACAGCTGAAGTGTAGACATTTAGCTTTACTCGTGAGAGTTTTACTATAATTCAAACTGTAAGTTTGGCACTTTGCAAATTTAAGTGAGGAAATTAATTTGTCTAATTTGCACTGATCAATGACAACTAAACTGCTAAACTAAAAAGATTTCCCATGGACTACATTCAACATTAGGTGCTTTAGAACCTGGTGTAGAGAAACTATGCAAACATAAGGTTTGTTGTATTCTTCTTGCGTGCGCAAACCCTCTGCAATATGGCTTTGGTATTTCTCATCACCGCTCCTATTTTTTTCTCCTGCATTTTGATTTATTTTATCTTTCTGGGTTGAGAAGATTGACAAACTCCCAGAACAAATATGCCTCTGCTGCGTGCAGCGGTACAGTTGTAGCTCACATGTGTTAAATTATCAGAAAAGACTCGGCCACTGTGTAAACAGTTGTTGGCTGACGATGAAATTATTAGAGGGCTGATGTGTATTATGTTGGAAGCAATGCAGAAAATACAGTGACAATGGTTTTTATTAAGGTGATTCTGGGATTGTCAGATCCCTTTAATTTTCATGCTATTAAGGTTTTAGAACTTGGTGAAATAAATGCAAACTGCGCTTATTAATAGTTAGTTGAAAAGTTAGCTTGGGTAAAAGCCCTTGGTCTGGAATTCCCCCATGTGTGTCATTGACTCCAGTATGTGCGTCTCCTTGCACATGCCTGTGTGTGTATGTAAAGGGTCTGTGTGGAGTGTTTTATTGTAGCTAACACATTGCAGTTATTAGCATTAGGGGGTGACTGTGCCAGCATAAGCAGCATGCCTCACATGCTCAGCCTGGGCTTGTGGTTAGCTGATGGAGACATCTGAAGGACCAGAACCTCTCAGATCTAAATCAGGAACAATTTCTCCCTCTTTCCCATTCTCTTCTCTTTCTCTGTCCCTGTCTCTTTCTCTTGATTTCTTTATTGGCTGACTTTGGTTTTTCCTCTTTTTTTTGTGTTGGATTTTTTTTGCTCTTTACTCTCTTACAGTTTTTCCAACCATTCTTTTTTTTTCACCTCTTTGCTAGTCCCAGATATGTTTGTCTGGTTCACTAAAATTATAATCCCAGCTCAAAGTCTTATTGACCCAAGTGTGAGTGACTGTATGTACAGCTGCTGGGTGGCAATGTGTCCCTTTTCAGGTTATTACTGGTACAGCTTTTCTGTTTCTGACCCGTTAGATCCCCAGATGTTGACTGTTAGCAGCTGGTAGCATGTGTTGAGAAGGTGAATCTCATTTGTTGGGGCTGTTCTCTATCTACTAAGTTTATGCACAGGCCAGTTAGGGTCCAGCTTAGGTGGGGAGTAGATTTAATTCCAAACGCATCATATGTTTTGGGAAAGTCAATCTAGAAAATATCAGTCACATTAAAACAGATTCATATATGATGATACCTGGTTTCAACTTCTCATAATCAGTGTAACCTTTTTTAAAAAACCTTTGAATTTAAATTATTTTAAGTGAACTGAAAATTAATTTTAAAAAGCAAATATATAATAATAATAATTTAAAAAAATCAAATACTTTAATGAAAATAAAACGGCACTGAGTCAACTGCATTATAAAATCCCACTGTTGACCTAATGTTTTGTAACAAAGTCGTGTATTTCATGCATGAATACACGGCTTTGGCTTTTACGAGATTAATAGAGAGTTACTAACTGGAGCTGCAGCAGCAGCTACTGTGCCATAATAACAGGAATACTTTCTGCTGATTACTGGCTGCAGTATATTAAACTGGTTATGAAACTGTCTCGCACAAATGAGACAGAAAGAAAACATGTATGAGAATCCATATGAAAAACTCTCAATGCAAGTGCACTGGCTGACGAAGAAGTAGTTGAAAAATATAGATGTATAAATCAGGAGTATGAGTCCTCCCTGTGGGTTTGGGCTGTAACTTGGAACCAACTCTGTTTACATTTGTCATTATTCCTTCATGTTGGTGCCAGGTCTTCTACATCGTCAGTTCTACTTGGGTACAGCGGTGGCGCTTTTGGCAGACTTGCGGGATGATGTCACCAATCTGGGTGTTGTGACTCCTGATTTATATGCGTGCATTTTATTTTACTTCTATGTTATATTTTTCTGGCTTCCAAAAAAGGAAAGATGAATCCAATGATTTTAAATGTAACAATGTGCAGACTTTCAATGTGCTTTGTAACACTTCTGGTATTACCGAACGTGTAAATGATTCTCACCCCCTTTGGTAACGTATCCACAGAAATCCCAAACATCTGTCTGTTCTTTGTTGTGGTTATTTTAATTATAACTATAAGGGTTTTAAAAACACAAATCACATGCAGATCATCCAGCTATACTGTAACGTTTTTTCAACAAAACCACAAAAGATGCATATTTCACAAATGTGTCATATTTGTTTATCAGACGATAAATATAGGTTAAGTGCTTGTGGCGTGTGGTTTCACTCAATAAAATTCACTTGATTTTTTTTTTTTCCTGAGATACATTTGTAAGTCGAGAGAAACTGGAAAGTATGTTGTGTAAACTGTATAACCGGAACAGGAGGCTCCACCTGTTGCGTTTTAATATGATATCGTATACAGTTAAACTACTGTCATATTTCATTAATACTGTGCTTGCATGTGGGGGATTTTCTTTCCCAGTAGTTTGTTTTCATTGGGAAAGAGAGTGATATAGACCACATTTTGTAATGAGCTGTTTTCACTGAGATAATTATTCAGACTGCCACATGGTGTGATATTTATCAGGGCTCCTTTTGGACGATAATCCCCTCAAATTGCCATGGATTCCAGCTGTACAGCTCTGCGAGGTGCGGGCCCTTACACTGGGGTATATGCTGATGTATACGGCTGTATAAAAGTATTTGTAGATTAGGTTATGGGTATGTTCTGAGTACAGGGTTTAGTCATTTAATAAAGATCGGGCACTTGCTTGACCATTCCCGGGATGTATCCACTGTCTCACTAACTAGGTCACTCAACATGATTGTCCCACTGCCCTGGTACAGTGTTCAGACTTTTGGACACTAAGTGTTTTGCTGTAACATATTTGAAATAAAACCACCAAATTACTAACATGAAAACACAGACACGACTGTTCTCCTACAGTTTTAAAAAGTGGTTTCATATGATCTCATTCAATGCCCAGCTGTCAGATTTAAGAAGGGTTTTTTTAATATATATATTTGGGTTTTGAAGAAAGTTCTGTAGCTGAAATTATTTTCCGAGTGTTTTTGTAGGAGGAGGGCTGATTGCTGGATTCTCCCCTGGGATGGCGTTCTGTGGGCTCTGACATGGAGGACAGGGCCTCCACTTGTGAGACCCAGAGTTTATGTCTGTGTTTGTATGGGTATATGAGCGATTTGGAGGGGGCGGGGGGGTCTGTGTGAGATAAGGAGCTATTGAGTTTCCTTCATTTATTTTCTCACTCTATAGGCGTTCGCCCTCCACCGCCCGGCCTCTGATTTCCAGGCCCACCGCTTTGATGTCAGCATGAGTTCGTCAGCAACCTGCAGAGGAAAAACAACAATAACAGAGAATGTGTTTTCCCAGCAATGGTCCTTCACAAGTCCCCATTAATCTGCTGAATCAGCGTGAAATTGAGCAGTTTTTAAAAATGTTTGGCTTCCGAAGATCAGGGCCGCTAAGTCATTTAGTCCAGTTTTAATTTGTCACACCAGCGAGTAGCTGAAATTGAGCATTATTAAGCGGCACCATAACATTAGAAGCTTACATGCATATAGTTGGTGCTTATTTTAGTTATTTATTCAGCCCAGTAAGTAGCCCCTAAGTGTCCACTTATGGGTAAAAACTGCTGTTTTCTCATGGTAATTTACATATTAATTGCGTTACGGGGAGGTTATTGTGTTCTGGTATGTGTCAGTTACAGCTTGTTTGTTTGTCTAAGAGCAACTGTGACAGTATCTGCAGGGGCGCTGTTTCTAATAGCTGGAGGGGTTCAGCCAGTATGTTGAGCAGCTTAGATGTGGGTCGACCCTCCAAACAGACTCAACACGCTGCCGCTCGGTTCCTGACTGAGCCAGACGACTGCAGGGGGACAAAGGTCAGGCCTAGCTTTCCTGTGCCCTAACCCTCCATGGGTGCCCACTTACCCTCTGAGTAGGGGGTCCCCCTCACCTGTCACTCACGCTACCAGTGCCCGTTCTATTTTTCTGTCCATCTCTGTTTTTTCCCACACCCCACAAACCTTCTCGCTTTGCTTCTTCAGGCCACAGTGTCTGGCTTTATCCCCCTTTGTTATTTTTTCCACTCTTTTCTTTGTCTTTTGTCCTTGTTTTGCTCTTTTGCTACCATCATCTTTGGTCAACAGCTGAGTTGACGTGCCTGGAAGGGAAGCAACCCCCCCTTTTCCTGCTCCTTCTGTCTTTCCCTCCTTCTCTCCCTCCATTCCTCCCTCCCTGTCCTGTGCCCTGCCGTGGCACTGGAGGGATCAGTTTACCCAGCAGCAGCTGAGGCAGGCTTCATTTGTCCCAGGGCTTCCCCCTGAAAAGGCATTTTTCACCTCTGGAGACTTGCTCGCTGCCTACGGTGACATTGAGTGCCTAATTGCGCTACCTCCAAATTTGGCATCCTTTTTCTTTAGTGGCAGTTTGAGTTGTTGAACTTGATGTACTCTTGGCCTGCGGTGCTAGGCATTCCTTTAGGTACAGATATGAGATTCTAAATGAGAGGGAGACTGTTTCTAATTCTAAAGTGCTCAAGTAACATATTGTGATGTAAACTAAACACATTGCCATCTGTGTATTTCTCATTATATACTGAGCTCAGCTAGAAACACCTTTTTTTATTTCAAATTTTACTCCAGTAACGGTGAGTATTACTGATGCAGTGGTGATCAGTTAGCAAACTGAGTAATGAGGACCAAATTGACATTTCACTGTTTGCCAGTCTCTATTCTTAGAACATTGATTCAGTATTTATTATTCATTGACTTCTGTTTACCCGTTCCCATCACTCACTAATGGAGAAAAACTGCTTGAATAGCGCAGCCCTACCGCAAAGACACTTATTGAAATAAATTGTAAGTATTTCTTCCAGAGCTTCCTTCGTCTCTTTTAGCAATTGCATGTTTACTTAACAGCACTGGGGGATACTTGCTTCTCTGTCAGTGTGTCACAACTCAAAATATGCACTGTTTTAAATACTGACCTTCCTTATTTAACCAAGCAGAGAGCGTAAATGTATCTGTCATTAAATGATGTCATTAAAATGTGCGTTAATTGTGAGCTGGTGTCTCAGTGTACGGTATGTACCGCATGTGAATTTCCAGAAAGGTGTGGTGGCAAGTTTTCATTACCTCATTTGAGTATGTGTGAAATTGTGTGTATATAAAGTAGCCAAATATATTTGTATTTGACACCTTCAGTGTTTACATTAGTCAGGATAAGGGGTGACGCCTGAGACACTGCCGAGCACGTGTGATCAGATCCAGATTGTCTTTCTGACTAACTTACCACCCAGGCTGGCTCTGAAGGTTACAGAGCTACCCTAATCCTTAATCAATGCCATACTTTGGGGTAACTCACTTAACTTTGTGTCTTTCCCGTCTTCTTTTCAGTATATTTCTAATTTCTGTTTTTACTTCATTCTGTTTGCTTTCTCCTCTTGACAAGCGTCCACTGTTGCAGGTTGTTATCTGCTGTGGAGTGGATTATGAGGTATTTGTCATACAGCCATAGAAAAGAAGAGAGTTAGTAGTTGTAGTTTGTGCTTGTGGTTTTGATGTAGTAGGTCAATTCTCTCCTTTTTTTTATTTGAGAATTTATAAAGCTGCTGAAAGTCATAGTTGGAGGACAGTTTGTGCTCTCCGTTTATTTCAGACTTTGCCAGTTATTGAGGTTGAATTTGTTCTTTAATTTTTAATAAATCAGTTGGAAGCAACCAGGTCTTTCTGGAATTAACAAGTAAACTCTGTTTCTTAATGTGTAAACTGAGCTTCTCTCAGGTTTGCTGCTTGATAACTACATATATAAAAAATGTTTGAAAATTGCACTTTGTCTTCAATAGAGTTTTGGTAAGGCCAAGCCCCCCTTCAGGCTAAACCAATAAATAACCTCCTCACCCTGCATCTTTTATCATTTAGTTTATCTTCACGCTCATTTGTGAAGGTGACATCCATTTCATCATACTTCCTACACAAATATATAAACACACACACACACAGATTTGCACTTGCATTCCTTGGCTTGGTGCAGATGACATGTGCTGTTGTGGAGGGGAGACCTTAACCCCTCTCTTCCAAGGACCACAGTTTATTTGGACAGCCCAGGGAGATGGCTCTTAAATGAGGATGGGAGGAAGGTTATTTGAAAGGTTTGCCGTGAAGGAGGGGCTCTCCAAAAGTTGTATGTGGTAGATACCCCACAGATGTGCTCAGCAGTGTATTTAAATAAATAATCCATGCACCCCTAGTAGTTAGATTAAGGAAGCAGTTAATTTTTTATGATTAAAGTTTTTATGCAATCAATTAGAGGGAGGTGTGCTAACCTGCTACCTAAAATAAATAGAATACGCATAAAATAAAACAAGTGTATAACCATTGTATCACTAAAAGCACATATAATGCAAGTGTAGGGCTGTTTGATTGTAAACAAGTACTTTATACTTTATATCTGCAAGAGAAAACTGAATTAAAACTGACCACGACCAATTAGTGCTTCATCTTTCACACAATGAACCATTTAGCATCTGACATAAACAAGTTAAACTATATTTAGCCTAGCACAGTTCACAAAACTGCTAAAAGTAGCAAATTATGACTTGCATAAAAATTGAGTTAATAGGATGTTTTTTAGATTTAAACATGTATACACGGTGGTTATGACACTGAAGATAAGATAAGAGAGCTAAGATAAATCTTTATTGTCACTACACAATCATACTTTGGACAAAGGTACAACGAAATTGAGGTGATTTGGGTGATGTCCCAGGGCAATAAAGCTTTGTCAGATGTGACGAACATAATGACGCTGCTGTTTCAGAATTCTGTCCTGCTGTCCTGAGATCACCATCAGATTGATTTTTTATTTTTTTGCATTTTCCTCAGGATGACCATGAGAGTGGCTCTAGCTCCACAAGCCGCAGCGTCTCAGACAGCTCCAAGGCTGTGGCCAAGCCCCGCCGCATTCAGCAGGCTGCCCCTAGTGACCCGGACCTGCCACCAGGTGAGTGATGGTCCTGGGGCCAGTAAACCTTTTCCACCTCCCCGCTTGGAAAACAGCAACAAGGACAGAAATTACCTCTGTGGGGGAGGATCGCGGCATGGTGTGAGACTGTGATTAGTACCATTTATGCTACAGGAAAATGTTTTATATCTTGCACTGAAAAAAGCTACAGAGGCAAAAATCTATTGATGTAAATTATGTCAGCTTGCTGTTGTGGTTAGCGCCAGGATCCTTGGTTTGTAATAATCTGTTTTACATTGAAAAGTGTTGTTTTTGGAATTAAACTGCTTCTTAAACCAGTGTAAATCAGCCAGAGAAAGTGTGGGGGCTGTGGCCGTGATAAATCACACAGTGATGGTTCTTATCAACAAGGCCACTTGACCACATGCCTCCAGAAGGGCCAGGGATTCCATGCCTTTTTCCCTCCTGCACTTAGCTGCATCTCACAAAGCATGGCTTTGTTTGACTGGGGCTGGATAATGGACTTTTACCACTTCACAAGATATATTTTTTGTCTATTTGAAAGCTAGAAATGCAGTACGTGCTTGCATCATACTTCTACATGGACAATGATATGATTAGAACCATTAAGAACAAGTTAAATAAGTGGCGAGCCTCACTTGTGAGAAAGAAGAAACTGAAATTTTAAGAAACGGAAGAAAAATTAGGCAAATTGAGGTCTTGAGGTTTTGCAGCTAGCTCACAGTTTAATCCAACCAGAGGGCTCACTCCCAGAGCTCTCGTATGCATAAATATGTGAACCTACACTTCTTGCTGTTTGTATCTAGGGAGGATCTATTTCCAGGTCTGCTGTTATGAGATAATATCTCTGCCCAGCTGTTTAAGCAGGGTGCCTCACACACTAGCATCTCCCTTTAGGCCCACCAACAGATCTCCCAGGTGTGTGTGTGTGTGTGTGTGTGTGTGCGCGTGTGCAAATGTGCATGCGCGCGTATGTGTTTGTGTAAGTGTATCTGTGTTAATGTGTGTGCAAACCCCACACTGTTCCAGTTCTCAACCCATTACAGGGTTTAGAGACGACGTTAAGGTCAGAGGTTGCAGCACCTCGGTAATGTCAAGGAAACAGATGAATGCTGTAATTCCAGCCTTTCTAAGTAAAAGGTAGAGGTTAAAAGGTAGATGAGGTAAAACTAACCTGTTATGACTCAGACAGAGGATGTTTTCCCAAGAATAAGATACAAAATCAACTAGTCAGCAGCCTTAAAAGTAGTTAAAAGGCTTTTTTTCTGAAAGTGAGAAGTCATGTCATTTAATTTCTATAGACATGATCCATTTATGCTTGAGGTTTTATAGTTTATGCTCTGTTTTTTTTTTTTAATATTGCTCACTGTGCCATCAGCATGTTTACTGGTTTTCAGGCAGAGAGAAAAATTATAAATACTTTAACAGTTGATTATTGTTTGAGCTGCAATCCTGCTCATAAAGCCTCATTCATGCTCTCTGATGTTTTTTTTTTTTTTTTTTTTAGTATAGTTATTCTGCTGGCAGTAACAAATGTAACTCTGTGTGCATGGATGGGTTCTAGGACAGAACGTCTAAATGTGGGTGTGTTAATTTAGGGAAGGTTTTTTGCATTAAAACCATCTCGGTCTTCTTTCTGCACAGCAACCTACCTTTTTGTCAGCATTTACGTCAATGAACGTCTGCATCGCATCTATTCCGCTTCCCTTCAAAACAGCCAAAACAAAACATGGGCCGACACTAAAAAGCAGCCACCAGCAATTATCCAGTCATTTGGCCCTAAGCTCTCACATGTTGAATGAATTTATCCTCCCCATTCTGCCTGTGGTGGAAAATAGTGATGTTAATTCATATGCCATGGGATTGGTAGCCACACAAAGACCAGAGACCAAGTGCTTCCACCTTGAGCGATTCTGTGAGTGATTATGTTTACTGCTGCTTGTGGGGGACCGTTGGCCACTGTTGGTGAGAACAGTCGTCCTCTATTCAATGGCGTTTTACTTTGAATTCGTTCACACGACTAAAAAATTCATTTTGTTTTATTTATTGAAGTTGATGTAGTTGCCATATCAAAGCCTA
Organism: Pao palembangensis; assembly: GCA_015343265.1. Taxonomy (NCBI): domain Eukaryota; kingdom Metazoa; phylum Chordata; class Actinopteri; order Tetraodontiformes; family Tetraodontidae; genus Pao; species Pao palembangensis. Next base: position 1,883,175 of record CM027088.1, on the reverse strand, counting down.
ACTTTTAGATGAAGATGAAATATATAAAGAATTGCAGAGATATTTCTGTTGTTTTTTGAACGGACTCGGATGTTTATTATATGGATCAGCAGATTTTTTAGCAAGTAAAGCTCGTACGCAGTGCTGCCAGGACACAGTCCATCTGTTAGGGAGTCGTACTACACTTCTTTGGAAATGTTCTCATTTGTGACAGCTTATTATTATTTTTTTGGCATGCGATTGAAATCATAATGGATATGCAGCATCTGCAAGCACAGTATTTGTAAATCATCTTCTCGGTAATACTGTTTCCATGTCCTGATACGTTCTTGACTTGTGTATAGTGATCAGCCAATGTTTACGCTGAACACTAGTCTTTTACTTTAGGGATCCATTTCCTTCTTTTTTTCCTCTTTTTTTTTTTTTTTAAACCAAAAAGATTTAATCATTCTTGTTTTGAATCATCTGTGTTTTAATACAAGGATCACGTACAGACATTTTTTGAGAGATCTTTTCTCTATTTCTATTTTTAATGTGTTATTATTTAAGGGTTATGCGCATCTGTTTATATTTTTTTTCTTACCTTTATCGTGTTAAAAAATATTGTTTATGGTGAAAGATTATTCAGATTAGAGATGATAAAGGACATTTTAAGTGGGCAATGAGGTTTTTCTTGAAATTTCTAAAGAGGCCTTTGAATGAATACAGTCACAATCGAACAGAACAAATCTGCCTTGTTGGTAGCAATAATAACAGTGCAGGAAGCAAGTTACAGTGCCGTTATTGTCTGATGGACTTGTCAATAATTCCCTCTGTGGCTAATGACTGGCAGAGCTTGTAGCTCCTAATGAATTCCATATAGATGAAAAAATGGTGAGCAGAGATGGAAAAGTGTTTCTTTCCTGTACCATACAGGATTCCTCGGATCACACAAAGAAGCATTTTTCCAGTCATTTTATGGTTGAACAGTTTTAAGTGGAGTCTTTCCCTGCGGGCTGCAGCACAGGTGCTGGCTGTGTCAATTGTTTACAGAAGTCCAGAGCTGGTGCGATGAATCGCAGAAAGATGGAATGGGGCCCTAGCGTTGGTGCAAAGCGAGAGGAGGTACCGCAAGTGCAAGTCAGCACAATGGAGCAGAGAGAGCGACACACTGACATGGGTAAATTAGATCCAGAGAGGGAAATAGCAGGGGGTAAAGTGCTGGTTTTACTGCCCAGGCTGCAGGTGCGATAGCACCCTTCTGACTGACCCCAGAACCACAAGCATGCACACATGGTCACATTCAGGGATGCAAAAGAGCAGCCAGGCACACACTCAAACTCACACAGGCAAATGTATGCACGCTCAGCCATGCACAAGTGTCACGAACACATATCGCGTTTATGGGTTGAGTTTATATTATGTCATCGTCTCTTCCTGTCACTTTCCTTGGTCAGACGGCAGGAGTATGCTAATGCTGAGGCAGACCTGTTTACAAGTATTAGAACAGGTAACTGATTCATGCTAACAGCACCATTTAATGCTGCCTAATCGTGGGTTCTGTTCGGCCTGGGGCGGGCCTGTAGACACAGGAAGACAAACATTTAGTTTGGAAAATAAGGGAAAAGCATTAAAGGTTTATATGTTTTCATGTGCAGTTGAATAATGCTATCGGTCCTGTGGTTAAGAGGATTTATGGCTGTATAGTTTCAAATTTTATGCTTGAAAACCCCCTGTCTATAATATTTTAAGCTCTTTCATGCCTAGTTGAGTGATGGCTTTACCATTTATGTTTTACCTAAAAAGCTTATAATATGCATTCAAGTCATCATTATTCTCAAGGGCCGGTATTTGATCACATGGCAAGGCCATATCACACTAATATGACACAATTTGCATGCATTTTTCACCTTTTTCAGCACTCCTTGGTGCTTTAACAAGCTGGCATGGATCTGTTTGTGCTGACCTTTGGGTTGTAGATCTTAGAGGAGAGGAGAACCCTACAGAGATTCATAAATTCACCCAGGATTTGTGGGACTGCTCAGGCAGCATGAGCAGCAAAAATGTTTTCTTATGGATATTTACAGAAGCTACTTTAATTGTCTTTGACCTTACATGCCCAATGGCTTGATCATGGAGAAAAATAACATGTCAGGGCCTGCTTTTATTTATAATTGAACGGGTGATATAGTGTGGAGACGTTTCATGATGTATGTGAATTTCTGTATTTAACAATGAAAACATACCATTTTACGGATACTTCTTTTCTTTAGTGTATTGAGTCTACTGTTCCCAATAATTCATTCTTATGTGGTCATAGGTGTAAGTTCAATGTCGTGTCTTCTTACCACTCTTTTCTTTTGACTTGTTTTTCACAGGTTATGTACAGAGCCTGATCAGACGTGTGGTGAACAATGTGAATATTGTGGTGAACAACCTGATCCTTAAGTACGTGGAAGACGACATCGTGCTGTCGGTCAACATAACGTCAGCTGAGTGCTACACTGTGGATGATACATGGGAGAGAGCCTTTATGGACATCACTGGTGAGCAATGACTGCTTACATTCCTCGCTAGTAGGATTAACTAGTAAATCCACAAAGACAAGAACCTATAAATTACAGTAAGTGTTTAATTTTGTTAGTTCAAACTCGGGTCAAAAAGACATATTAGCTTAAACATAGCTGTTTGAGTACTTCTTGATGTAACTTCTTATTTAGACTATTGATAAACTACCAATTTGAATAATTTAATCTGTAGATTTGGCATAGCATGGTCAGACACTGGAAAGAACCCATATTTAAATCTGAAAGTAGTAGTGGAAAGTGTAGTTCTAGTGGCAGAATGCACTGTGAGTGTTTTTATTTTTTAAGTTACACACACACAAAAAAAGACCTCTGAAGCTTCTGGAAAATAACAGAAATTTTAAAATTGACGCCAGGGTGTGAGGATTGAACAAGTTCTAACACCTATGGATTTCTTGTTTTTTGTTGCTTCAAAATATAAAGCAAATGTTTTTCCGTAACTAATTTATGTTGAGTTGGGAATTTGGTTAGGCCAAACATACGATGTGAACTATTTTAAATAATTTTATATGCTTTTGTTAATGACAGACAAATGCAAGTAAAAACAGAAAACATCTGATGACGTAATAAAGATTTTATATAGTCTACCTCATATCTGTTATTGTGTATTTGTGTGAGGCATGAATAGCTATTTTTCTTTATGCCACTTCCACACTTTTCCATAAATCACAGAAGAAGAATGGGCTTTAAAAGGCTTTAAGTAGAGGTTCCAACAGTAGTCCCTGGCAGAGTCCAGAGGATGAAATAATTCTGTGAATGATGAGTCCTGTTACAAGTCTGCCAGCGGTGTGCTACTCTGTGACAATTGACAATGTGATGATGTGTTATCTTTTGACGCAGGCAGAGTCTACAGACCACACAGACAGAGACGCACAAAAGACTTGTTTTACCTCTTGTAAATGTCACATTGCGTAACTGTGATGTCTGCTCTGTGTCATCACCCGTGATTTCCACAGATAATGAGGATTTACTGTCATATCCCACTCTCTGTTCACACATGTGTGTTTGCTTTTGCTTGATAGATATTTGCTAGCATGCATATTTTGCAGTTTGTTTAGTGTCAAACAAATTGCGTCAAACGCAATTGTGCGACGCAAATTCATGGAATTCTTCTTTTATTTTTTCTTCTCTGTGAAGCTCCAGAGCTGGTTCTCAGAAAAATGATCAATTTTGCTGACTGCACCATGTGTTTGGACAAGCGCAACGCCAGTGGAAAGATTGAGTTTTACCAGGACCCACTACTGTACAAATGCTCCTTCAGAACACGCCTCCACTTCACCTATGACAACATCAATTCAAAGATCCCATCTGTTATCAAAGTGAGGAAATGTGCATTTTGTCTTTGACCTTATCACCAGCAAATATATCACTATACCTGAGTTAAGGCAAAGCCCCCAGTGTGCATATATGTCACGTTTCATGTTTGCTCAAGGAAAATTTTACTTGACGTTTAGTCAAATTAATGAAGATTCTCAGATATATTGAATTAGAACATTTATTGTGATGTTGGTTTGGTTTGCACTTTAGAAAGCTGTACTTCAATGCACTTTATTTATCTCATGAACAAATTTAATTACATTTAGTTAGAACAAGCATGTGCATATGAGCCATTGCCAATGAATTATTTCTTTCACATTAAGTTACTTATAAACATGTGTCTATGCTCTTCACACCTGTTTGTTTGCAGGCCATAATTAGTAGCTAGTGGTGGAATGAGGTCCTAAAACAGAAGCAGTAATTGGATCGTCTGCATGGGATGTTGTCTTAAATCTGTCTTCTGTTTCCTCAGATCCAAACCATGGTAGAGAGCCTAAAGTTGTCCATTACGGATCAGCAGCTACCGATGATGATCCGGATCCTAGAGCTGATTATTGCCCTCTACTATGGGGAAATTGGAGGACACAAAGAGGGTGATGGAGAAGAGCATGGCGGTGCTATCAAGGAGCCTGGAGCAGCCTTATCTGGTGAGTCAGAGACCAGTCGATCTTTAATAGTTTCTTTCGGTCTGAATTTTGGGTTATTTAGGGATAAACGCTAAGCAGTTTCAAATGCAAAGTATGGTGTCAGAAATTGGCACTGACAACAGTAGAATTAAGGGAACACTTTTCGACAGCAGCATCAAAACTACAGCATTTTTTGTCGGTATAGTTCCTGTGGCAGACATGTTCCCCAGACAAAATGTGATCCAAAGCTCTGAAGTGGTTAATGAGCCATCAGACCATGTATAAAGCTTTGATTTTCCTTTTCTTACACAGCATTTTTGTCTCACGATACTCTGCATGTTGCCTTATTCTGTTCTGGGGCTATGTCTGTCCACATGCTGCTGTTGTTTCTAAACGGGACATTTAACATCACTTTGACCATGGTGTGCACTCCTTCTGCTTTTTCCACAAACAAACGCTGGAGCCCATAACTCAACACAGACTGTTGTTGTCAGCCCTGATCCCCTCCATGTGCATACAGGCAGGAGAAAGGATGGTGAACGCAGGAAACACACAGCATAACTGTCTTTCTGATTGGAGCAGGATAGATCCAGATTCTCTGCATCCACCAGTAGACATGCAGTTTGGATTTTCTCATAGTGATACAACCACAGGCATAAAAGTGAAAATTTCAGCTTCATTCTGTAAACACCTTTTGCATTTCTTTTCAATTGTTTATTCTAACCTCGTTCTAATAGATCAGGCACAAATTCCAGGTCCTGCTGGTCTCAATCAGCATCTGTAGCACCGGGAGAATATTGTGGTGCAGGGGAAGTGTTGGGTAGAGGGGAGGCAGTCAGCTCAACACAGTTCAGTCCATTCTCTCACTTGTACTAACTTCCCTGCCTCTTGGCGTGGAACAGAAACTGCAAGTTGGCCCAGCTTCCAGTTCACTGTCCAAAGCCAGATGTAAGAGTCGGTGTCATGCTACTGCTATGCGAGCCTCTGGGAGTGAATTAGTATCCTATCACAAAAATATACAAGAATGGACCAACATTTGGAACCTGAGCACCCCCAGATCTTGTAATCCTGGAAGTAATCGAAAGAATGAGGAAACTCAAAAGGGGGTGGGGAGGTTGTTTTGCGTGTATGTACAGGGGTGTGTGAGTTTGAACACGGACACTAGTTTTGGTTTTTGAGTGTTTCTACTTTTGGTAGGTCGTAGTTCATCGTTTATCAAAAGCAAACATTGTCACATAATGAGTGGAAGATGGCTCATCTGTGGCACTTCTTACGATTTATTGGGCTTCTCACAAGCTATTAGCTGTGAATCCATGCTGTGTATTCTTTGCCAGATGCCCGCTAATGAGTGTGTAATCATTTTTCCCCTAATGTGAAGGAGCTTTTTTGCCAATTAACAAAGTGGAAAAGTCTTGTAATGTTTGTATATGTACCCATGATTCACTGTGGTTCCAGGCTGTGTATTTGAGTCATTCTTTTTAGGTAAGAGCCGATGTTTCATTAATGAACAGCCCCAATAAGTGAACAGCGTGGAATACTCGCATGTCACTTACAAAAACAACCTCTCGGCCAGGATTAGACAGCTCGTTTTCCGGGTGTCTGAAATTCAATGAAGTCTGTGAAATACTATGAAAATTTCAGCGGTTGGAAATATAAATGAGTAACATGCTTGAAAGGACCAGCTGGTCACGGCACCGAAAGCCGTACGGTTTCAACAAGTATGTGAAGAATTATGAACTGAGGCCTGTGGCTGCTGAAGTGTGGTTGGGTCTATGTGCGTGACACATATGCAATCTTGTGTGAGTGCCTCGAGTTGTCTGTTTGGCTGCATTTACGGAGTTTGTAGGGAATCCTCTGCGCTCTCATGGTCCTGTTGAGCAAAATGAACTATTAGCCACAGGCAACAGACTTTATCTTTCACGTCAATCCCATGTGCAGCCCTTATGCTCGCTCATTTCAGTAACACTGCCCCTTTAAAGCAACTGTTTACATTTTAGGATATTGAAGCTGCAGAGGGTATTGAATTCAGAATTTTCTGTGTACATAGACAGGAGGTTAAAATGTGACACACACCTACTGTATATCCATTTTTATATCAAAAAGTTCTTTGCAGTGAAGTATTGTGGGGTTTTTTTCTCTGTTGACTTTAAAAAAAGAAGTGTGGTTGACATAACCTGTCCTTTTTCCCTTCATAAACATAGAGGGACACCTACTGGTTTATAAGGGCATTGATTTTTCTTCGTCGCTGTCTCAGCGTCACTCAGCTGTTCACTCACTCACCCAGACCACTGCCTGGAGACCCTCGACTCATGAAAACCAGCCATGACTCTGACACATGCTGTTGCATACGTCTTTGCTTAGCTTATGTACTTTCCCGTACCAAGGTTTCCACAGAAAGAGACGAATTCTGATCCAGGCACTGGTGCGTTCTACACCTTTGTGGTCACAGTGCACAGAGCAGGAGTGATCACGTCACTCTGGGAATTTTTTACTCATTTCTGTGGATTAATACTTCAAAGTCTCCTTAAGCCCATCTGTTTTGCTCCCTTGATTGGCAATTCAGCTTTTATTTTGATTGCCTCGCAATTCAAAATCGGGCTCTCTCAGATTGTGCCGTGAAGTGAAAGAGCTTAACTTGAAGTTGAAGTGACACCTCAAAGGCTTCCTCACAGCGGAAGGAAAAAATGGGAAATGAGAGACAGAATCAGACGGAGACCTGGGGAAGCGCAAAGGTTAACTTGGGATTTCCACGTGCCATTTCGCAAAGTAAAAGTTTTAATTAAAATATGTCATAATTTTCACCGCCTCAGCCTCTGGGATTCCTAAGCTGTGAACTCACGGACGGTATTGTTTTCTCACAGAGGACGTGAGGCCGTGAGGAATGGGATTACAAATTCTTGGGTATTGACATCAGCTTCCTGTCTCTCAATGTGTGTGGAAACACAGATGATGGGATAAGTTCAGAGGTTGGGATCGTGGACCCAGGCCTTGTTGGTGTTTGGAGAACCCATAAGCCCCTAAATTATAAAATTACAGTAAATGATCTTTGCAACACTGCTGCTCATTTTCTTTCCTCGTAAAGCCTGATGAGTGAATAACAGTCCGTTGGTTGCTTTAAGTTTTCCATTGCTCACACTACGTACAGCTTTTGATTGGCATTCTGTCTTTGAATTATTTTCAGAAAGACTTCATTTTTCCTCTCCACTCCCTGTATTTTTGAATGAAGCTATGTCTTATATTAACCAGAGACTGTGACAAATCATTGAACCCAGTCTTAATAATGTTGTACACGCAGGCAGTCGAGCCGTTCCAAACCATGCAGGCCTGGCATTAACAGGGCCTCAGCTACTTACCCTGCCTCTTAAAATTATTTGAATCTGTGGGCTTGTTATTATTATGTTCTGATCCAACTCCGAGCAGCATGCACTTGTGTGGATGTGGCCCACTCCTCGGTCCAGCCATCCACCCTGACCACAGTGAGCTGCTGGTTGACACGCTGCACCCTCTGAACTCCAGTGCAAGATTTAGAGTTCATGCAACGCATACATGCTCACACACCTGCGTGCTAAAGCACTGGCAACAACTACTGTGAAACTGCTTTGGCCTGTGTGGTTTCATTTGACAGCTGAAAGATATTGCTTATATTAAACTACCCTAAAGGCATGGACAAACAAATTTAGTTTGCTGCATTAGGGCACGGAGTTCCAACATTTCCATTTGTGCAGACAAGCTGCCACTTTGCATGGCTTTATTTGATGAATTATATGCTTACAGAAGGGGAATACAATGTTTTTTTCTTTCTAAAACACGATTTTAGCTGGTCTGTTAAGTTGTAACAACATCAATTCTTTTTTTTTTTCATCATCTTCAAAGATTCTTTACTGAAATGTAATCATGGCAAAAATCCTTAGTGAAAGTAAGGCATGCCGGCGCTGACTTTGACCGTTCTCAAACTGTAAACGTGTAATGCTTATATTTACATTACACATTAATCTATCCTCTTTTGCCTTTAGTGATGGATGTAGATATGGAAGACCAGGGAATGAGCCAGTTTTCCAGCCCAGACCAGTGCATCTTGTCTGAGGAGAATGACCAGGGTTGGGTGTCCTGGGCTTGGTCATTTGTTCCAGCCATCATAAGCACTGAAGAGGAAAACGAGGAAGGTGTTTACCAGCCTGGAGAGACGGGAGGCATCCCCAGCAACCCACAACACCACACACTAAAAGATCCCATTGTGTCCATCGGCTTCTACTGCACCAAAGCTTCAGTCACATTCAAGGTGATACTTTCACATTTAATTTTAATATTATCATTTATATATATATGACATTCGTGCTGAAATATTTTCACACGTTCTTTTAATTATGTTTTTTTTTTTAATGTGCATATAAGGTTTTTGTGAGTTAAGGTAAGAATTCAGAGGGTGTATCGGTAAAAATGTGCTAAAATTCGGCACATACTGTAGTGGTTAATATCAAATGTCCTGACTTAAGATATTGTCAGTTTAAAACTAACATTTTTTTTCTTGCTACCATAACAGTGTATTCAGTTTGAGTCATAAAAACAGCTTGATCCTCAGGAAGTTCAATTCCTCTTTGTCTCTGTGTGCGGTACAGGGGAGGGTAGCGTAACCGCTAACTGGTGTCTCGGGTCACGTTAATGTTTTAGACATTATACATGGTATGATGACTATTCAGAAATGGATCCCAAACTTTAATCCTGCCTGCTCGCTCCAAATAGTTGGAATTCATTTACATTTCCCCTTTAGGTTTAGGCATTTCAGATCACATTACTGCGTGTGTGTGTACGTTCTTGTGCATGTGTGTGTACGTGTGTGGAGGTATGTCTCAGGCCAAACAGACTTTAGTGCTTTTCTAATAATGTCTAAATTGTTCCTGTATTGTTTGAGTTCTTTTAATCAATTAATTGCCTCTCCTCTGGAGTAATTGCAGACAGCTGAATGGATGGTTTTTTTAAACATTCTCCGCTCTCTCCTACAAGGAAGTATTTAGTAGGAGGGAATTTCATGTCTTTGAACAGCCACTGCCTGAACCTGACTTTGACATGTATGTGAAATCAGAGAGGTATTTTTAGATTGCTGACCCATTACTCCACAGATCTGTTTGATCAGTGAAATTGGCACAAGACTTTAATGACTTTTGTACACATAATGCATAGTTAAGCACTGACCATTTACTCCCCTCTTTCACAGTTGCACACATACTGAGCTCTCATCGCATGCCAGATAATTATTCTTTTCAGAAACTGTTCTTTCTGTATTTTTGGTGTTTTTGCTTATTGCAACAGCAATTTTACGTGAGTCTTTTTCAGGTTTTACATCATGGTCTTTTGATCTTTGCACTGTTGAAATGCAGGGACAAAGTGCTTCCATATTCAAATCTAATATTTTAACATTTCCAAGAAGCCCCATAAAGGGTAATTTCATTTGTGTTGGCCTCTGAAATACTTTTTGTGGGATATAATAAAGAAAATATGGTGTAGTGGCAGCTGCACAGCTGCGTTCCAGTACCACTGCCTTTCTCAGTTGTGTTGCTTCAGGCCAGAATACAGTCAAGAAAGCCCCAACAGGTAAATTTAGGCAGTGATAAAACACTGTATGTTCTTGTTATATAAACATTCATCATGCTTGTCTCATTTATGTCATCGTCACCGTGCACCGACGTTGCACCCATGATCCTGAGGTTTGGGGTGTGGTGGTCACCACACGTGATTAAACCATCAGAACTGAAACAGGGGAAAGGAGTGTGAGAGAGTCTGTCCCATCAGTGGGGATAATAAGGCACAGCTGCTTCGTGCTCTGCACCTGCTTCCTGTGTTAAAGTTGACTGGGTTAAAGTCTGCACAATTTTGGACTACACCCACAGTTTATAGACTGGCCAACTACAGAAGCATCGCTGCACTGCACCTCTCTCACCCCGACAATTAGTTTTATTAACTAATCTGGTGCTCTGTATTCTGGATGACAGTTTGTGCACTGGGGAACTTCTGCACTTTGTTGCTTCTGTTACTCAGAAGGAGGACAAATGTAAACTTTCCCCCTGCAGTCTTTAATGGTCAACAAGAGGAGTGGCTTTACAATGGCTTCATGAATTGAAAAAGAACCCTTGTGCAAATAAATCTCTCTCTAATGTCTTTGTGTAGGTGTAACCTTTTTTTGTATTAAATGTGACTTTGCAAGGCCATGTAAACACTACTTCCTGGGATTACTTTAATTTATTCTTCGACTTAAACATCTGCTTATGCAGCGAACAACATCGAGCATTTAAGACAGTTTTTAATTTCTAAAATTCATCGTATGGCTTTGTGATTGTTTTAAACAAATTTTTTCTTCCTCTGTTTTGTTTCAGCTGACTGAGACCCAGTCAGAGAGCAGCTACTACAGTCCTCAAAAAGTCAAATCGAGAGAGGTATTGTTGTTGGAACAAGAGGGAATCACAATTGAGGTAAAATGCATTGGTGCAATTTCAAACCTGTAAAAAAAAAAAAGCGAGAAATAATCATGTTGCATAAAGGCTAGAATAGAATCTATTACATTACCATATTTTTTATACCAACTTATTTGTTTGGCACTTCAATCACATCAAGGATTTGTGTGCTTTAAATAAATTGTGCAAAATAACAGAATACTCTAATTTGTATCATCATCAAGACCAGGAATGTGATAACTATAACTTATTTACAAGGTGGCTTTTTTCAAGTTGTGTCCTTACACACCCGTTTAGATTAGTGGGTACTAAATAATCAGGCCTTTTAAAATCTGTCCTAGTATTTGTGCATATTTTTAAAATAATACCCAGCATAATTATTGATAATGCCTATTTAAACATGGAGAATTATGTGTATTATTGTTACATTTTATTATAATTATCTTAATGTTTTCCTGGTATAGCTTTTGGATCATATTTTCCATCCTCTAACTTTAATTTATATTAAAAATATGATCACTATCGGTGTCTTGTTAACTTTTTTTGTTTTTATGTGGCCTTTATTTAATCAGGAGAGCAGCAGCAGCAGCAGCAGCAGCATAGTTACATAGTAAAAATAACAGACAGCACCTAAATAAACACAACAACGAAACCTTGCGTTGCCTCGTGGCTAGAACGGACCGATAAAGAGCCCTGTTTCAGTTTTTTGCCTCAGAGATCCTTCTTAACTCCTTTTTTAATTAGAATTGTATAAATGCCAAGCCAGGTCACTAATCCATGCCCTATTTTGAGCGCAGCATGGAATTTCTGTGTGGTCATTTCCTTATTTTACTATTGGCTTATAAATTATATTCAAACTTTTTATCTCTGATTACCTGGTTGCGAAAAAAAAGTTTTCTTTTCCTGAGCTTTTGACCAGATGTGACAATTCTGAGATTTCCCATTCCAGTTTCTATAATTTATGCTTTTTTTCTCCTGAAAGAGGAAAAAGAAGTCTGAACTGGGACCAGAAGTAAAAGTGTTGAAAGGCAACAGAATGACTAGTAAAACAAGGAAAACTGGGCCTTGTAATTATTGTGTGGTGAAATGTAAAGTTTTATTGGACTGCCCCCTGTTTAGTTGTCTGCACGCAGAATTAAAGGCACACTGGGTAGACGAGGGTTGCACCTTACTGGTTACTGGGGCTGAAGGAGTGTTAACCACACGTACGCACCTTTCAAGGGTAAATGGAAGCTGCCTGACCCTCGTCCTTTTTGAAGCGAGCCCCTCACCCCAGCACCACAAACCACTGCAGCCACAGTCGGGTCATCGAGGAGAAAGTTGTGATCCACCCACAGTGATACAGGAAGTGACCTGTCATTAATTTCAGGGTTTATATTTTACTGCGATTTTAAAAGGCAGTTTGGTCAAATACATTATTGCACTACTGTGGTTTTATTGGGCCCTTGTTTACTCATTTAAGAAACCTTACATCCCGGCTGTTTTCTTTGGAGCAGAGATTATGCTTATGCTGGCAAAGTTTGAACTTGCTTTACATTTTTGAGCACCACTTGAGTTTCTTACATTTTTTTTTCTATCAGTTAGTTTAAATTCAGTTTAATTTACTGCGTGGTTATTATTATTCTAAGGTACGGTCCATAATTCCTAAATGGTGGGAAAGAACATAATTTTGTCCGGTATTTAGTTTACATTGTTGTTCTTGTTAATGTCATTAAATATAGGATATGGAATTCTTAAATTTTCCTATTTACATAGGTGCTGATGATGGGGGAGCCGTTCTTTGATTGCCAGGTTGGGTTCGTAGGTTGCCGGGCCCTTTGCCTGAAAAGCATCATGGGAGTACGGGACTTTGAAGAGAACATGCATCGTAGTGAACAGGTAATGACTTCTATTGCTAATGGAAAAAATAGTCTGTTTTATTAGATAATCATCTGCCACTCTTTCTGTCTTTCCTTTATGCCTCGTTTTTGTCTATGTTTCTCTAGGATGGCCTGTTCTTCAGCTGTGGGGACACTCTGAGCAACAAAGGAATGACCTACCTTACCAACTCTCTGTTTGATTACCGCAGTCCGGAGAACAACGGAGTTAGGGCTGAATTCATCCTGGATGCAGCCACTCACAAGGTCAGTAACTGGACATGACCCTAAATATTCCCGTACTTTAGAATCTTTTTCTCAGTCAGGCCGGGCATGGATAGGTCACTGCATTTCTGCGTTCCTCAGAGAGCCGTCATGTCACTACGTCACTTATAGTGAATCCAGCCAACTAAACACGTTATTTGTGACATATTCAGTAAATTCACAGTCAAGTGATTTTTTTTTTCCCCTTCAGGGGCTAACCACTAAACATCTGAAGGGCACCCACACAACTGATAGCTGAGCCGAAACCATATGGCAAAAATTAGTCAGTCAGTTCCAAGTCAGGCCAACAACCACCTCGACACGCACCCCACAGCTGGGCCAACAGGCCTTCACAGCAACTGGCTGTTATTATTCAACCAAAAGCAATTCTCTGAAAAATGCATTAAACTTTATGAAATTAGTTTTCTTTAATGACACCTGCCATTGACATAGTCCTTACTCAACAAAATCTGTGGCCAGTTCGTTTGGCTGCTGAGGAAGAAAAGAAATCACACGGTCTACAAAGACATGCTATTAAGACATATGTTTCTTTATTTTCACTGAAGACCTGTGACTCATTACTGAGCCCGAGTTTTTTCTTTTCGAATGTTTTACTTTTGATGTAGTTTAAGTGAAAAATAAGCACATTCATTCTGAGAGATTTACATTTCAATGCAGAGGGTCATCTCAGGCTGTGTTATACATTTCTGTCCCTTCTTTCAGTAATCTTATTCTAATGCAATGCAGTTTGGATCATTTTTGCTCAGTCTCACAGCTGCTTTCAGCACTAACGTTCACTGCTATCTACGTAGTAGTGTTAAAGCCTTTAATCCTGACAGCTCTCAGCCCCCCTCATCACCCATCGGAGCTCGAGTGTTGACTCTGCTCAAAAATGTTCATGACCCTCAATGGAGCAATTGTTTGGACATCTATTCATCTATTTGTACTTGAAAGTCCAAAGAGTCAAAGGTTTTAAGTGTTAATTTATTAGTGGTTTTGAAACCAGCCAATAGCTTTGATCCAAAAGCATGCAAGTGCCATTAGTGGTCCTGAATAAATATTACTCATTAACCTGCCTCTCTGATAAGGCCTTATTGAAATCTTTGTTTAGAGGACGAGTGGGCAAGTCCCAGATGGGGGTGTTAAATGTGTGTATAAGAGTGTGTCTCTCTCTCTCTCTCTCTCTCTCTCTCCCTCTCCCCCTCTTTCTTTCTTTCATGCCTGATCAATCATTATATCTGTTTACCAGTGGTTTGATGTGCAGTAGAAGTATAACTTTCAATTATTGTCTAGGAAAGGGTCAATAGCTGTTGACCCACAGACTAATAAATGATGACAAGTTATGGTATAACAAAACACTAACATTGAGGTCGACCAAAAATAAGTGCTTCAGTCCACTTCAATCCTAATATTTGAAACCTCTTCTGTGTGAATTATTAGGGCAATAATAATTGAAATATGTACAGATACATGTTACTATTCATATTACTGTATAGTAACAACAAACGTTTATTGACCTTTATTAATGGCTTATTACTTTTTAAAGAATGATCTTGGTAAAGTAAATTGGTCCATTGTGCATCTCATGTATTAAACTGAATTATAATTTTACTCAAAATTTCAGACATTCCTATCCTGTTTCTATCATTTTGTAAATTGTTTCAAATATAAACAATGCTTATTCTCAATAAAAGTCAGTCTAATTAATAAACAATTCAATTTGTCAAATAATTGCTGTTATCTGTGATTTGACCCCCTTGGCCACATCCACCATGAGCCCAGTCACTGCCACTCTCAGCGCATTTGCTCCAGAGAGACAGAGAGATCTAATTTTGGCTCCCTTCCTGCTGTGTTTACCCGACTCCACTTTGTTTGACAGGAGACCTACACGGAGATAGCAGGCATGCAACGCTTTGGTGCTTTCTACATGGATTATCTCTACACAATGGAGAACAGCAGTGGCAGAGGTATTGTCTGAGTCCGTTCCCCTCATCACATTTGTTTGCAAACCTTGCCACCTTTTCTGATCTTCCTTGCTGCTTCGCTTTGCTCTTTCTTCTGTCTATTTTGAAGCCTCTCCTTCTTCCTCTGTCTTTTCCCCTCTTCTCTGTTAAACAAGCCCCCTGGAGTGTTGGAGAAAGAGTTTGTCTTATTTGAGTCCCAGCCACCTGGTCTCTGACCCTTCTTGTCCTCACTCTCACCCTAAACTTACCTGGAGGGCAACTGTCAGAAGTGTTTAGTCTGCACTGATGCATATTTGAGTTTCTTTCTCCCCACTGCTTGTTGAAACATTGTTGTTAAAAAAAAAAAAGTGAATAGGCTCTCTTTGCCTAATTAGGTGTCACTCTTCCTGGCAAGGCCTCAACTGGCCTTAGCTGCGACACTCTATCCATGGTTGTCAACCTTTTTATTTGAACACTGGGTGTAACCTGATTGGAATTCTCAAGATCAACAAAATTATTCTTTACTCTATTACATTTACCTACATTTATCTAAATGTATTTATTAAAACAAATAGCTAAATAGATTTCAGTTAAGGAACCAGAGATGATTTTTTTTTTTCTCTCTGTGAAAGCTAAAGAAACACATTAACTTTAGCTCATCATTAAACATTGCACATGCATTTTTTTTTTAAATTTTCAGCATTTAAAAGGTCAGTCCTACCATAGCTTAACAGTAAAGGTCATTCTCTGCCTTTATTTATTGAGGTATTCATTATAAATCAACCAGGAAGTGTTTGCTGCGAGAGTGCCTGAACTGTAACAAATGAGCTGCTTTAAACAGATACCTGACAGAAACGAGGAGACTAGCTAAACTTCAACTACAGAAGCTACAGACTGCTACAGACACTAGCAATAAAAACATTTCTCTGCATTATAACACACTTGTTGGGGGGCGAGGGTGGCATGGTTTGGTTGTGGTCAGCGGGACACCACCACAAACTGAAGACCTGCCTCCTGTTCTGGAGATAGTTCATCTCTGGTGTGGCTTGGCACACTTGAGCTGCTAATGGCTCATCATGGTTTCACCAGCCTTCCTCTTTTTTCTTTTTCTTTTAATCCTCTACACGTCTTTCTGACCGGACTTGTTTTTTTTTTTCTTTTTTTTTTGCTGTCAGCTAAAGATAAAAATCTAGATAAAAAAACATTGATATTGTCATTCTTAGCTGTCGGAGTAATTTCTGACAGCAGGATAACTGTCATTCTTTTTTCCCCTCCTGGATGATTTGTAGTTACAATTGCCAGTTGGAATGCTTCTTTTCTGTCAGTGTTTTTTCTCTTTTCGGACACGGATCAGATCTAATGTCAACCAAACAAATTAGAATCCATTGCCATGGGACTGACATAAACTCTGAGTCAACCGAAATACTAACCAACCCAGGTCACACTCACCATTGACTTCACATTAGAGTAATGCTGCAGATTAAAAACTTTGTTTTTAATCTTGGGGAAATGGAGACACTTTTAAATCATCTAAATCCTGGATAATTTCACCGTCCTCATCATTCCACTGGCCATCGTAACTGCAGCCATATGGTTGATATTAGGCCTAATCCAGTGCTGCCAAATGTCACTGAAGAAGGGAAAGGGAAGTGGCATTGTTCTTTGCCTTTTATAAATCTCCTGACTTCACCCCCACTGTTGAAGCCTTTTTAGCCAAAAAGTTTGAATTCACATTCTCAGCCCCCTCTAGGTTGTTAGAATGTTTGCAGCAGTGGAGCACTGGGAATGAAAAGCGCTCGTGACCCTTTGTCCTTTTCCTCCCTCACTGCTATACATCCACTCCCGTCTTTTATTTTTAATTTCTTCTCTTTTTTATTGCTGTGGAGCTGACTCTTTTAAGTGGACCTCTGTTACAGGGGGCTGTAGTGAATGAAGGGACAGCTGTGTGAGAAAAGGAGACATTTGGAATATTCATCATTTCAGCGGTTCCTGGCTATTTGAGCTGCTTCGTTATTGCCCTCGTTGTGCACGGTTGAAGAGACTCTTTAATATAATTAAAAGCTCAACTATGGCGATGATCCTGTAGAAAATATATACGACAATGGAGCCAAACAACCTCAATTATCGGATTTAACTCTTAAAAATGCATAATATTAGCTGATTGGTGGAGGAGTCAGTTTTGTACATTTGATACATTATGTATTTGGATTTTTAATTTGTTCTTCTGTGTACAGACTCTCAGGACTTCTCTGAGGGTATGGAGGAGCCTCTGTTTGCTGTTCAAGAGACTTCGATAAAGAGATTGGTACTTGGTCCGCTGGACATCAGGCTGCACAGCAGTGCTGTCCACCGCATCCTCAAAATGGTTTTATGTGCAATGGACCATGAATACGAGCCCTACTGTAAACCACATCAAGGTCAGATATTTGCAACAATATTAAGGTTGTTAAAGCTTTTCATACTTTGACTCTGGTTGTTCTATACTTGTTACTGTTCTCTTGTCTTCTGCTTTGGTCAGTTCTTCCAGTGTACTGAAACTGCAACATCTTTCACTTGACAATATCCTCATCACATTGTTATTTCTTTGCACAACCCATCTTTCAACACAGCTGTACATGAAAGTAGTGACCTTTTGGACCTGGTGAAGGAGGACGAGCCAAACACCTTTGTTAGTGATCATCCCTGCGCAGCTATTCATGAGCTCATCTCTGAGATGTTGTGAAAGGAGACGGAATGTGTGCATGTGTAATAATGTATCTGTAGGAATAACTGTTTTTGCAAAATGATAACATCCTCGAGTTTCAGTTGTTTCAGCATCTGTACTAGATAATAGATGACGGTGTAATTACTACAGATGCTTGACTCAAGCATAGTCGACCAGTGCGTACTTTTCTAATTTTTTTTAACGTGTGTACGATTTCTGGCTTTTACAGGAAAGGAGAGGTTGGGGGTGGGGAAGAGAAAACATTCTTTACCAAGGAAGCTATCATAGATAACATAACATATGTGAGATTCAGTGGCGTTGCAAGATTTGTGAACGTTAAATGATTTAAGCAGGGGATGTAGTTCAGGTAGTGGTTGATTTTGTGTTCAGTGATATAAACAGTTTGTCTTTGATCAAGACATGGAACCTATAATAGCACACAATCCTGCATCTTCACTGGGTAAATATTAACTCTGCCATTAGATGAAACAACAGCTGGGTGGGTAGTCACGGTGACTACAGAAGAATAACTGTAAAAGCAGTTTTGCATATTTTTGACCATTTTTTTTTTTTTTTTTTTTTTTTTACATAAAATTAGGACGTGTGATGATGTTCTCATTTTATAATAATCACGTTAGTAAAAAATGTTGAGGTGCTAATCATGTCAAAGGCAAGGGATGTGCAGCAATTTAAAGTTGTCTCTGAAATTGTTCTATAAAATGCTTATAATGCCTATACACAGAATATAAATCTATACGTGTATGTTGGCATGCTAACTTTTTTAGTTTTTATCAAACTTTCACCTATTACCAGTTCTTTATATTGGTAATCACATCTGCGTATCTGCACTAAGTGAACCACATGTATTTTGATACAGATTTGAGCACTGGCATGAGATTAGATTGCATTGCATTAAACAAATGAACCTGATATGGCCTGAAATGGTAGGCCAGCAAGCTAACTAGCTTTTGGACCTGGTTGTTAGCCCACCTATGAGCTGGAAATGTAGCTTAACAGAACCTCTACTGAACAGAAACAGGCCCATGTCCTGGGCCCAGAGCCAAGGTCACTTATTAACAAAGCCAAAGTTTGGGAACGTCTCAGGCCCTGGACACGGTTTGGTGTTTAATACTCCAGTCATTACTTATGTTGTGTGTGCTGACCTTGTGAGAATGATCCATGCTGGTTTGGTTCACTTCATTTGCTGCCTTTGTGGATTCCGACTGTTGACTGAATGAGTGGTTTCATGCAGTAAGTTGAGAACCAAAGCTACCGTTAACAGCCATTCTAATGTATATCATTTTGAGAAACTGTTTTTTTTTTTTGCAAATAAAGTGGTGCTTTTGTTCTAAAACAATCTTTATTCCTGAAGTGCAAAAGGGTTCACCTTTCCCACTCCATCACTTCATTTTTTATAATGTACCAGGACCAACTTGAGGTTAAATCAACTTGCATAATTTTTATCCAGATGTACAAATAGACCTACCCTATTAGGCTGATTATGAAACAGGTTGACAGTTTGTTCAGATAAGAAAATCAAGTCTGTGTGTATTTTCAGGTCCTGCTTCTTGTGTACCTCTGCAGTCTGTCTGAGCATTTGTTCCAAAGCTAACATTATTCTTTCTGTTGTATCATCGTAACTTAAGAAATGCCTGATGAGAACCATGGTCCAGCTACCCCAGAAGAGATATTGAACTTGGAGGAATTTATCCCAAGCAGACTGACGTGTCTCACACTGTTGCAAGCCTCAGTCACCATCTCCATGGCAGAGTTCAATCTCCTTCACACATTATTGCCAGTTATCATGGGATACAAGGTAGTGCAAAGACACCTTTATACTTTTTTTCTTTACATTTTTTAAGAGCATATACTTCATGGTCTATGGGCTATTTTCTGTAGAAATGTGCATAAGGCAGAAAAGAGAAAAATATCCAACCATAATGCTGACACTACTGGATGTTACATTTATACGGTACTCTGTTGGGCAGGCATGCAGTAATAATTTGAGTTTACTAGTGTTTTTCCTAAATCTACTGCATGCTAAAATCAATTATTAAATTCAGCAATTACACACCAAAAATATGCATAATTCATTTCCACATTTTAATTTAAGTAAATAGCTACATTAGGATGAAGTATAACTTGGAGGCTTTGATGTTGGAACAGGATAGTGTTTTTGATCCATTTTATCTCTTTTAATTTTAATCTCCCAGAATGCATCAGGATTACTTAACGTGCCAGTGTTCCAGCCAGTGCGCCCTCTACCTGCAGTGCAGTTCCGCGTAGAAAGGATAAACGTCGAGCACTCTGTGCCCATGTATGCTCCAGAGCTGATCAGCACTGTCAGCAGCCTCAGCCAGCCTTCAGATAATCTGTTACATCACTGCTATGCACACCTCTACCTCAAGGTATGGATGGAAACTTCCTGAATTTCACAGACTCTGATGTATTACGCATCTAGAGGCTTTTCTAGAATGGTCTGATCTCAGTGTCATCCACAGGGATTAGAGGGCTATGTTGAGTGGCCCTTGGACAAACCTAGAGATGTGAAGTCAGGCCCCTGACTTCATCAGTGTGATACACTTACAACAGAAAAATTCATAAATAATAAACAAAAAATGTAAGTGGATAAGTGGAGCAGTTATAATTTAGTTTACTTTGTAAGGACATGCTGTATCTTCTACTCATTTATTCATGATGGCGAAATAATGGAGAAGTAAAAATATTATTTTCCCTGGATTGTATTATCTGAATGCAGTTGGTCACAACATGTCAAGTCTCTACTTAAGAGGCTCTAAAGACCCTTTTAATGACCTTGATGACCCCTTTCTACCTGGCCATAAAAGTTTCAGCACTAAGCTTCTTGATGAGCACCAGTCCATCTCTGGTCCGCTTCATTTTTTAAACATGGAAAACTGCCTGGATGTTCTCGGTTTGTGAGTCATTTCCCCCTTTTTTGTTTGTGTCTGTGTATCTGTCATTTTTGATGTTCCTTCATATATAATGAAATGAGGCCCCTTTTCTTAATGTTTTACTATTTATTCATATATATTATTAATATATTTATTAATTTCTCATATGTAAAGGAAACTATAGGGATACATACAAAATGAAAAACTGTTGCATTTAGTGTTTCTAGGATTTGAGCATGGAGATTGATTAATGTGCTCCGTCTTGAGCAAATTCAGTAAGTCCACCTCTTAGGAAGCCTGGGTAACAGATCTGGAGTAGCCTTGCCTGGTGTCTGTGTGTTTTTAAGGCAGGATGTTTGCTGGACATCATGCTGCTAGTTCTTATCACAGGGTCACTGCAGGGTTAACACTCACCCAGGCAGTGGCCAAGGATTATTGTGACCAATCAGTATCTGTATCTGGCAAGGTACTATTTCTTCTGGATTTTGGCAGTGGGATCATGACAGGGTGGAGGTCATTCTGGCTGCAATTCACCCACTTCAGGAAGTGATTTGAAGCGGGTATAAACTAAGCTTATCTCAATCAGTGTTTTATTGACACAGACTGTCAAAGCTAAGGTGTTTCTCTTAGCTATTGTCTCACTTTTTCATGGCCCTGGACAAAAATTCCAAGTTGACCTTTTTGCTTAACAAGGAGATGAAAGGACAAGATTAACCAATCATAACTTAATATTTGATAAATAATTTTCTTCTGAGAACTGAATTTGGAATTTTACCTCCCAGAGGAACAGGCAGTGAATCATTCTGTAATACCACAAGCTTACATTTCACTGTGGGGGTTTTATTATGTCTACGTCTGTATCTGGCAATCAATTGCTTCAAATTGATATATGTTTTGATGTGTAATATGAATATAAAATGAATTATTATTTTAGGTTTGTCCAAATGTTTGTCTCTCTCTTTTGTCTTGGCCATGTGCTTTGGGAGACCTGCTGCATGAACAGCAGCTGCATGTGGGACAGCTGGGCCCAGACATCGTTCACTCCCTCCATTATTAAACAGGACTTCATCCACCAGGCTCCCTATTAGCAGTATTTAAAGGTTGCATTACATTATGTAGTTGGCTGTCTAATCTTACTGTGTTGATGACAGTGATGTTAGACATTTCAGTTCAGTTACTGTCATAAAAGGGTCCATAACATCAACAAAATGTATAAAAAGCCACATTTTTTGGGCTGGAAAAGGACTATAGCATTGGCTACTTTAAGTATGCATGAATTATCCTGGTTGTTGTGCAGAGGGATTATTTAATAGTACCACGCAGACTGTATAAAGGACTTTGCTGACAGCTTTACAGTATACGTTCTTGTAAGTCGGGGTTTATTTCACCAACAACAACAGTTTATATGTGGCAGAAGTTTCATGTCCCAGTTTTCCCCTTAGGTCCTTCACTTTTACACTCCTCGCTCTCCAACGGTTTTTCTTTTTTCCCCCCCAGGTTTTTGGTTTCCAGGCAGGCCTGACTTGCCAGGACAGTACAGGGGAGTTCCTGCCTCTCATTCCCATCATCCCCTCCTTCAGCACTGCACTCTATGGGAAACTGATCCAGATGCCGTCATACTGGTAAGTTTTTGGGAGTTGCAACATTCTTAAAAGATTCAGAAAATGTTCTGTACAATACGGTATTTGTTAATCCAGTGACTACTGGTCACTGATGGTATTGCAGCCAACCAGTAATATGGAGGAACAAATGCAATTGTCTTTCTGTACATTACTCCCATAACTACCGGTACACATAGCAATCCCCAAAAAGACTAATGATGTACCTCTTTTGCATGATTGCACTTTAACACTCCCCTGTTTGCCCTTTAAGCATGTGTGTGTTTGCCGTCAGGCTCATGCACCCTACTTTGCGTTGGAGATTGCAGCCTTTTGCAGGCTGCACATCAGAGGGTATTAAAAGTGATGAATGAGCCACTTCTTCAGTGGTCAGTGGGGGAAAGAGAAAAACGGAGACATCGGATATCATCTGCACCAATTCCTCAGATGGCTTAAAGAACAGGGGGAGGAAAATAAGACAACACACTCTCAAGAGGTCATAAAACATACTTCTACAATTTTGTCCTTGTCCCAGACAGAGAATGAGTCACTGGAATTGTCCCTGAGAGAGGTGAAGAGAGGGCAGAAGTTCAAAAGAGGATGCAGAGGCGGAGAGTTGGCAGTCAGACCATGATGCAGTTGCAGTTGAATAATGGAAGATTTGAGCCTCATAGTAATTTAAAAATATGCAGTGTTTGGCATAATCAGTCATCAGTTTTTAATCATACGTCATTACTTTTATGTTTAATATACTGAAGGTCTGTCTACAATTTAATGTAATATAGACAGTAAATAATAACAAATTTATGAATCTGCCTTTGAAATACTCATCTTCTGGCAAACTCAATGTGCTCAACCACCCCCACCCAACCCACACACACACACACACACATACACACACACACAACACAGACACACACACACCCTGTACTCTTTCTGTCACACCTTCCTGTCAAAGAGCCTGTTAAAGCAGGAAACCTGTGTGAGTGCTAGCATGGGAGTACATTTTTTTCTCCCATTCATTGAGATTTAAAAGGGCTGCAGATGGTTTTGTGTTCTCCTGACTCTTTCTCCAGGCGAGCTTTGTATCTCTTGTACAGTGGTTAGCTGGCCACATAGGAGGGTGAGTTTGACTAGAGACAGAACCTGGTTCCGTGCGCTGTCTGCTCTCAATAAGAAACTCCTTACTGCATGTTTGATCTGCTTGCTCAATCCTTTTGTCTGCCTCATATAGTGGATTCAGATGTCAAGCGGATGGTTTTTTTTTTTTTTCCTGACAATTGCTTGATGTTTTCTCATCTCTCTTTCAGACTGATGCCCTTCTGTGGCTCTATTCTCAGCCTGCACAAGAAACATTAACATTTTTTCACAGGTTCCTCTTGACATGTTAATAAACCACCTGATCACAGTATAATAGCATATGTCCATATTTTCTATATTTTAAACAATTTACAGCTTCATCAGAATAGATAATAGATGTAAAATAACTAAAGCAGGGCATTTATCATTTATTCATTTTAGGGGACAGATTTGTAACAATGTTCTCACTTCCCTCTTATCAGTACTCTTGTGTCTAAAGTGATTTGTATTGAACCATTTGTCTAAGCAGCAGGTACAAATATCAGGTTTGAATGTCTTTGTGTTGCTGGTTATTTTATAAGCGTGAAATCTGAAAGAGTGATGATTAGTTGATTTGATGTTAATATGGAAATGTGACTAAATGAAATGGAAGAAGTGAATAGATCTCCAATTTGCTTCCTGTAGCACTGATATCATCAACAAATGTGAGATTTCACTGGTTTGGTATTTGGTGTAAAAATAGGTCCAGAATGACTAATGAAGTAAGAGGCTGAGAATTAATTTTATCTTTAGCCTTCTTTTTATTTGGTTAGCTTGAGCAATCCCTGAAAGTTGTACAGACTGTCCTCTGCCACATGTGAGAGTTGATGGATAAGGGAAGGGAAGCCAAAAGATGCACTCCACCAGGTGGTAGCATTTATGATTTAATGTTTGTTTTGGGGCCGCTCCTCAGCACTGATGTAACTCCAACAGTACCCTTTTTTTTTCCAAGATGTTCTCCTCTCTCAGAAGACACTGAGCAGAGCTGTAGAACTATTTGAAGTTTTAAGGAAATATGAAACAAAGTGGGAGGCAAAAGATAATCACAGAAAAGGCTTAGCTCTGAGACGATGAAACGGTGGTTTTTTGAGATTTATGAGATGAAGAATCCTAGATAACGTACTATTTCCAAGTTCTGTCTCCCTCTGTTATCAATGAAAATGGTGACTGAGAGCAAATAGTAGCGAGCACACATTCTGAATTTCTCACTTCTGTGTTGTTAAACATTCTCAGACATTTGCACACACAAAAAATAGATTCATCACTGTGCAGCCTGCTCCTGCTTAAGTAAGCATATATGTCTGCCAGGTGATCACTGGGGACTTGGAAAGCCACTGAACAGCTGTGAGCCTCTTTCCTGATGAGTTGGCCCAAGGTACACTCTGAAGCTCATGTTTTCTCCGTCTCACCACAAAAGATTCCGGCTTTTCTCAGTGGGCAATGTGAAGTTTTCACCAGGGAAAGTGTGCTGCTCTGACATCTCTTCCCGCTAGTCTTGACTTTTAATTGGGAGTTTATTTTTAGATGATGTGTTAAGTCTTCTAAATTATACTGATATATCAAGTTTCAATTAAAATCAGAATCTGTAATTTGCCCTTTGTTTTTGCAAGACTATTTGGCATGAGAGGCAGCAAACCAGTAAGCTGGCAGTACTCTGACAGCAGTCTGCCAGTAAAAGTAGGTGGTATACAAACCTAATCATCCACTCCCAGTGATCTAAGGTGGCTGAATTAATCTTTTCACTCCGGAGGCATGAAGTTGTAGCATTGAAACTGTAGGTTTCTTCATTATTTTTACACTAATGTCTGTAAAATGGGGGAATAAAAGTCTTTGGTTTGACTAGCTCATGTACAATATGGAATTTGATGGTAATTTTAATGAAGTTAATTTTCTGGACAGCAAGTGACTGCAGTCATTAAAGGGTGATCTTCAGTCTACATGCTGTTAAAATCATACATATGTATGGTAAACAAAGATAGCTAATCAAAGTAAGCCATTTTTGCTACCTGAAGCATTACTAGCAGTGAATTGGAGTGCAGCTACAAAGCATGGGGTCTGCGCTTCTGCAGAACGAGAGGCAAAGTATAGTGCCACTAACTGCAACAGAGTCTCAGCTGGTCTACTGTGAATTCTTATCCAGACACAATCATTGACTGATAAAAAATAGAGGGAGATGGAGGTGGCAGGAAGGAAATGTGAGAAGTGCCCCCTGCAGTGATCTCCACAGTCACCACAGTCTTATTCAGACACACGAAGACACGTGTGCATACGCTTGATTTTTGGCCCATGTAACACGTTTGTTACACAGGGCCACCTGACAGCAACAGCATATGGAGGTAGGCCAAGGCCGGGGCCCACCAACCACACCAACAAACCAGCAGCATATTTGTCAGGCCCCGTCACGCTGCAGCTCGTAATTTAGTCCCATGCCAGCTTTTATGTGGCATTTTAGCAGCCCCTATTTCTCACTGGGCTATTTCTGAGAGGATAATTTTGCGAAGCATGTGGCATTACAGGTGCATGCTGTTCAGACACGAGAGGCTGACCTGCCCTGTAAATGTAGAAAGGAATGCCAACTCTCTAATTATTGATATAAGTCATTGGTTAGTACAGCTTTAGCACTACCTGTAGGACCTTTTAATGTGGAGTTAAGAAGTCCATTACTGTGTCTCGACCAGTAGTCTAGACTCTAGATTAGCTCATGTTGTGATTTATGAAGGCTGCTTGAAGCATCTGAGGCACGAGGCTTCTGGTGTGATTGTAATGCCTCATTACTCCTGTTCATAGTTAGTCATTGCGAGCTGCTCCTGTTCTATGTCTTCAACCACAGCCAAGAACAGGCGGACAAATGCTTTCTGTGTCCTTCGGGGGGCGGGGGGGGGGGGGCAGCCAGAGATCCAAGTCAAATGTAGCAAACGTACATGAACTACATTTGCTGCGGTGAAAACACTGACGGGCTGTTATATTTGTCCACCAGCCATGTTGGCAAGCAACGTCATTAAAGAGTGGAATTGAAAAAATCATTTCTGGTTCTGGCTGATGACATCTGATTAGGGAGTGGCTGTTGGATGGAAAACTCTAATTTCTGTTCACTTAGTATACATTTACTGTATATGACTTATGAAAACCTGTGAATGATGTCACACAAGCTTTTGTGGCAGCGGCTCTGCCCCTCAACCAAACTGTGATTGGTCTTGATTTCTTTAATGAACCAATCACTTACATTACTCATCAAGGTTTGTGCGGGCAGGTTATGGAAAGCTTTTATGATGAGGGATAATTCAGTGATCTTAAATCAAAGTGTGGTTGCTGTGGTCATGCTCAGCTTTGACTTGTGGTTTGGAGGCCATAAGAGCAGCAGGGAATTCATTTGGTGGAGCCAGGCACTTGGGTTAGGGTTCCCTCTTCTTGAAGAAATACAGAAACGTTTGAAGAAAGGGCCATTTTCACGTGAAGACGTTGAAGGGATGGAGGACACGCAGCGACAAGTAGGCTCTATGTATTAACAGGTGTGTATTAAAAGCCTGGAATATGACATATGATGTAATATTGTTCCACTTTTCTCTCCAACGCACAAGAGTGCAAAGGATTGTGAGCTGCAATGTAGAACATATTTTGTGTGGCACAGTCTATAAACTATGTTGGCCCATGTTGTAGATGACTTTTATTTTCTCCTCTACATCTGGTGTCAGACAGGTTTATTTGGTTTTATGGCTGTCGGAGATCAATGGATGTATTGAGAAGCCTGGAATGGAGGAAATGGCATCAGCGAGTGTGAGACACGGGCACGCCATGATTGACGTGTCCGTTTTGATGGAATGTCTTTGCCGTTCTTGCAGCATGCGAATGCTTAATGCCACAGAGGCCAGAGTCGCTCTGCTGTGAGAAGTGTTTGCTGAACTTAAATCAGAAGTGTCATTTGGTAGCTTAAATCAACATGAGATTTAACTCGGCTGTATGACGTTAATCATGCCTCAAGGTTCTCCGGTGGTTGGTTTCTTGGCATCTAAAAAATACCCGTATCTGTATCGAGCGCGTCATGAGGTGTAGTTAGAAATATAAGGCATAATCACTGAATTCAGGAGCAGCTGTGGACGTTTTCAGTCCACTGAAAAACTCTGTTAATGCCTGAATTAGTCATCTGAGGAACTGAAGCTTGAGGGAGGGAAACAGTGGGAAATAGGGAAGGGTAGATGGATTATCAGCTCTGAGTGGATTATCATCTACTGTGGTGTGCATTCCACTGTCCTCGCCTTCAGGCCTCAGTAATGTTCTATTGCTTTCCAGAAAATAAATTTCACTGTTTACAGAGGAATTTGATGATTGATTGAAAAAGGCAATGTGGAGTTTGGTTT
This sequence comes from Pao palembangensis, assembly GCA_015343265.1. Taxonomy (NCBI): domain Eukaryota; kingdom Metazoa; phylum Chordata; class Actinopteri; order Tetraodontiformes; family Tetraodontidae; genus Pao; species Pao palembangensis. The sequence goes on along the minus strand of CM027088.1, from coordinate 1,855,492 downwards.
CATCTGTAGTTTAATAAGGACTTATGTGAAGGTCAAAGAATATAGAGAAGAGCATGCATCATAAGGGGTGGCCAGCTGCTTCTGTTTTTGACCAAATGAATGTACAGGAGAATATCTGTCAGGTCTTAAGTTTCTTTATATTGTTTTAAGAACTAAGGGTTCTAGACGTATCTGATCTAGGCAGGATGCTACTTGCTTTCACAGGCACACTACATCCTCACACACTGGCCTCTTGATGCATTTTCCTTTAACGCCTGATGGACCACGTCATTGCCAATTTCTCGCCTTGCGGTCTGCAGCTGTCTGCACAACTTGATTAAAACATTTCTTTTTAGTAATCCCTGTGTAATGAAGCCCTCTCCAGAGAAGAGTGTGTGCATGTGTGTTGGGTCAGGGGTGCTCCAGATGGGAGGAAGGGGAGAAATGTGTTTAAAAGAGGGAGAGTTGAGTGTTTCTGTCTATGAAGAGTTTGCGCTGTGTAGGGCCGATGATTGAGAAATGCACACATGGAGAACCTTTGACCCTGGAGGACCAGAAGAACTTAAAGCTGTGGTCACAAATTTAGTCTCTACTTCACTGTCCCACAGAGCCAACTCTGCTTTTAAAGACTTCTCAAGCATTGTCATGTGTCATAGCTGCTCCTAGGAAAGTTTTTGGTACTTTTTAAATATATATAAACAGGCTGCAGCTGTACGGACATTTTCTCAGGCCAATGACACCATGTAAACCCAATGAAACAATTCTCTGGAAAGAACTTTATGAGAGTGCAATAGTCATCATTTGCTTTTATATCAGTGCTTCATGTGTTTGTTTATTTTTGAATATTCCTGTTTTTCCTTGCTTCTGCACTATCGTCCTGCGGTAGTTTTGTCTGTTATGATGTCAGCAGGTCTGTTCAGCGGACATCCAGGTGGTCAGGTTTTTTCCATCTCCCGAGTGGCTTTTTAGGTGTTATTGTTCAGCGTGAAGTGTGTGCGTGATTTACCACGTTCATTTGGAGGCTCTGTAAGACACTGTATTGAGTCGTTTGTAGATAAAAGAGGGGACTGGATTGCAGCCCATAACTCACTTTGGTTATTTTCAAGAGGGGTCAGTGAACTTGGCATGGAAAGATGGGGAAATCTGCAGTACTTCAAATCTCTCTGCACCTCAACGAAAAGAGTAAGCGTCAATGTTCCCTTCCCTCCATTTTCAGATCGATTCCCTCCAAAGTGTTAAAATTTGAAAAACAATAGCCCTGGAGGATTTCGGTTACCGTTTGAGTTGGGGAATGTTTGTGTGGGTTAATCAAGGCAGGGTGTCACATTGAGGGATTTGTAGGACCCTCTAGATAACTTATCACTTGTCCCAAGACGGTGGCTATCTGTTTTATCTATCAGACAAATATGTCAGCACGTAATGGATTACATTGGCATGGCTGTGGACTCAGATAAGTTTAAGTCAAGAGAAAGTAGCAGATTGTGGGCCGAGTCAAAATGATTGACTATCTTGTTGACTGTTTGCTTGTTTTACTGCTTTAGATTTGGTCTAAGTTATCTTTTTAAGCATTTGCTTCAACTTCTAACAGGGTATTGGAGAGTCGTGTTGTAATTCATGTGGAATTTCCCATTTAGCTCCCATCAAAGACAAAATCCACCTGCATCCGGGCATGTGTCTGTGTGAATGTGCCTCCCTCCTCCTCTGTGCTCCATTGACGGAGCAGACACCTTACTACTAATCTCCTGCTGACCTCCCAGCAAACACGGCTGTCTGCGTCAATGTATTTTGGAAAGAGTGAGCGAACCGGGCTTCGGTTCTATACAGGATATGAGCAATAACAAAATTGAACATTCTGTAAAGTGCACTGATTCCAGGCATGTATTCTGGGACTCTGTATAAACCATTCGGGCCAGCTGCACTGGGTGATATTCCGTCAATCAAGGCAAGATGCTAATCTTACAAAAACAAATTTGTTGACCGCATTCGGGTGTTGAACAGAAGGTTGCATAGTTCTGTCCTGTGTTAAGAACACTTATAAGGCCAACATATGTAGTTAATGTGCACACATAGCAGTAAGAACCATTTTGTAAAAAAGCTCAAGAACTTCCAGAACGTCCAGTTAAGAGGTTATATGTTTGACCACGACGCAACCTGTCAGCTCAGGCCTAGATGCTGCATCGAATCATGTTTTGGCCAACAAACATGCAATTATTGAATTCTAGCTGTGCGCCCATGTTTGTGTAATTATGAGAAGACCAGAATTTCACTAAAAACCAGTGGTCTGAATTAGAACCATGCTTTAATAATGTGCAAGACTTTAAGCACAGACATGACTTTACCCAGAGGCTGTTAAAAAGGATTCTGAGGCTTAGTTAATGATGCATTCCGTTATTTATCTGGCTCAGAATCAAGTCTGGCTCTACAATACAAATGTCCTCTTTACAGTCCTGTACATTCAGGACTGTGAAGTTTCATATATTTTAATGTTTGAAATAATTTGATAGCCAGTTTAGCATCTCTATTTGCGCACGCACACTCAGGAAACATTAACAGAAAGGAGCAGAACAGCTGGTATGGACACTCATGACTCTGACTCATGCCCCCTGCAAAACAACATGTGCTGTTTAGCCTGGTTTTACAGAGATATTAGACAGAAGAACTTTGCACCAACCACCCAGCCGCTAAACAAAGGGAAGTAGCATTTACCGACTTAGTTCTGTGTCACTTGGTTGTCGCAGCAAAAAGGGAAAAGAGGAGAGCATTGAAACTGAAACACCCAGGTTTTCCTATGCCCGCTAATTCTGACTTACTTTCCACATGTGCCTGGTGGTCAGAGTGTTAGTAAAAACAAACAAAAAAAAGTTATTGATTTAAAGAACTACTGTGAAGAAACAGCCCGTTCAGGTTCAAGCCGAAGACCTGAATTCTTAAGTGACAAGTCAGGATGCAGAGTGGGTTGTGGGCCTGTTTCTTCTGGGTTGCCTTGTTATAATAGTAAAACTATGCTTTAATATGTTTTTCTCCCCAGGGCCGAAACTGTTTACAGGATGTATTCTGCACGATGGCAATAAATTTCCTTTTGTGTTTTTTTTTTTTCGTGCATATGTCTGGCAATACAAGATGCGCGTTTTAGTGTAGTCATTTGTTATTATTGAAATTGCACGTATTAGTACCGCTAATTTTGCCTCTTGGACACCGTTGTTTCCTTCAAGGCCTGTGGTAACAGTGAAAGGTGCATGCCAGAAAGCTGTTTACCATGCTGCAGCAAGAAACACTGACTGTGCCAGTTAGTTAATGAAATACAATGAGTGTCTGGCTGTCCTCAGATCCAGCATTCCTAAAACACCCTAATGAGTTTCTGCTTCTCATTTAGTCGCTGTTTGCAACGAGCTGGGCATGATATAATAAAAACAGGTGCATAATTAAAGTTTTCGACAACCACATGCACATGACAGCTCCCCTGAAATGCTATAAACACTCAAATAAGCCAACAAACTTTAATCCTTTGCCAGTCTTCCTATTGAAGTGGCTTTGCAGACACATTTGTTCTGCATGTGGGGGACATTGTTGTTGCTTAGTCTCCTTCACTTTCCTTTGTTCAGCAGCAGTATCAAACTGCATGTGCTTGCACACACACACACGCACGCACGCACGCACGCACCAACTGGCATGAAAGCATTTGAACACGAGAAAGTGGTCATGAAAGTGAGTTTGATTGATGTTTTGCAGTAGTGATTTCTGATGCTAGAGGAGCGTGACATTGCGGTGGTGAAAATGCTCCATATGTTGCAAGAAAATTCCAATAGTGCGCACACTCTCGGGGTAAACTCTTTGACCCTGTCACTGTCAGTTATTTTTTTTTTTTGTTTTACTGCCTGTATTTATTCAGATTTATTCAGTACCTGTACTTCTTGTGTTGTATGTTCTGAAACAGCAGGCGGTTGGAAACTCTGGGTTTGCATAAAGCTAACGGCTCATGTCACCCTGCTCAAACCACCCAGGAGCAGAACAAAAGGATAAAGATAAAGAGACACAAAGAGAATGAGAGGGAGGGAAGCAGAGGAGTTAAACGATTGCAGAGCTGCTGAACAGAGCGAGAGACCTCAAGACACATCTCACACTCTGAACGCGGACCAGACCAAATGGAAGTGTGATTAAATGAACTGTAATGCTGATTCTTGACACACCACAGCCACCCGAGGAAGACGTCACGTATCCATTTTCATCAAAAGGGCCACGCAGCGGTCCGCTCCTCTGTTCTTCTTTCATGGCACACACACGAATTCAGGCGCATATGTGCATACGTACACACGACCAAATGTTTGTATGTAGCTGTAGTGCCAGTTCTTGAAATGTTATGGAACAACATCACAGATTTGGAAGGAATATGGGAGTGGAAGCAAACTAGTTTGTTTTTAGTTAGGCTCCTCGGGTGAGTTTTCAGTAAACACACGTTCTAGGGAAGAAAGACGTATGGGCTGAGTGTGTAAATATAGATCTATCCTAGTGTTCATGATGATGATGGACGTGGTTCATCACAGCATTGTATATATGCATTTTACAATATATTTCTATCTTCAATGGCTCAGTCATATAGTGATTCCTGACACTGTAATGAAAAGAGAATTGTTTTATTCTTTATATTTTTTGGCGATTATTTGGAGCTGAAATTGACATCAAAACCAAATTTCAGTTAACTGCACAGCCGTAATGAAGGTAACTGTGCAAAATTGTGTGTGTGTGTGTATGTGTGTCTTTGTGTGAGATGATAAATGAGAGTATGGTCCACTGAGGTTCTGATGGACAAGGGCCTGAAGCCTCTGACTTTGCTGTTACCTCATCCCCCTGAGCCCTCAACTCATCAGCTTGTCAGACACACACGTGCACCAAACGCACACTCTTAAACTCTTTCCCTACGCACTTTTGGAGACAAATGAAATGTTAAATACGTAAAGATTCTTTTCAGGGTCAGGTTTCCGGGCTGTACATCTCTTCACATAAATCATCATCACAGTTTTGAGGTGGGGGCAGGCACCAAAGAGGCAAACGAGGACGACCTGCCAAGGAACTAAGGAAAGCTTGGCGCCCAAATGGCACTTATTCAGTTTACTTGTTGGAATGTCGTTCCACCTATTTGGCGAATCCAGGTAGCGATGTGATATTGATGGATTCATGGAAGTCTTGAGGTGTTTTTTTTCCACGGGTGTCTGTTTCATTAAGTGTATCCTTTATCCCTTCTTTCTGCCTACACTCTACTAACAACAGCTAACTGTGTACCTTTGTTTCAGGAGCAAGAGGTCTTCAGTCCCCACCACTGAGTGGATTCTGGAGCTTCCCCACTTCACTGTCCAGGCCACGAGGGCCCAGACGCTTTTGCTGCAAGCAGTCTACCGCAGCTGGTCCCACAGTGTCTATAAGAGCGCGCCGACATCACTCAGCGAAAACCTGCTCAGTGAGGTGTACAAACCTCCAGGTAAACAGCACACTTTGCATCTCGCAGGAGATGATTGTGTTCCACTGATGCGACTAGTGTTTTTAAAAAGAGAATAGCCTGAGAACATCAGGCAGCCTGCATCACTTTGCTCATCGAGACTCTTAGGCTACGTACTAATGAGTTCATCAAAATTGTTGATTTATTGCTATCTCCTTTCTCTTATGAATTGGATTTGGATTTTTGCTTGAGTTCAGTAAAACAAAAGATGTTTCTTAGTTCTAGTAAATTGTCAAAAGTGATATATGGAGTTGGCTGAAGGTTCGAGATATCAGGCTCCCTTATTGAGATTTACATCTGTTTGTCCGGGCTCAGCATGAGGAACTTGTCTTATGTTCATCGTGGAGTAATGAGACTGCAGACAAATTTTGCAACATTTAAATGCATCATATTACCTGTGGGATACTTAAATGAGGCTATTTGATAAAAGTCACCCCTGTTAAAGAAAGAGAGGGTAACCAGAATTTAGTAAAACAGTAGCATTTCTCATGACGGTAGCATCTGGACAGTCCTCTAGAGGGCCAGGGATTTTCCAAGTCATTAGGATCATGTTGTTTGGTATGCTGTCAGCATTCTCCCTCCGCTGAGCCAGCCAAGCTACCTTTTTCAGTGTTGTGAGGCCGCCAAAATTTATGAAACTGGTCTCCCGTGGAGTGTAGTCAAATATTCCTCTCCCCTCGCTCTGCCTTTCTCTTGGAGCAGGATTTGAAACGAGCATGGAGAAACAATTGCACATCTGGTCCGTGTGCTGGCAGTTCAGAAAAAGAGCAGTGGGAAAAAATAACCAAGGGGAATAGGTGATGTGTTGTGTAAGTATTATGTTTTGCGGGGAAAAATTCAGCAATAATTCCTATGATATAACCAAATATTTCTAGTGTGCTATCTGCTTTATAAATTGTGGTGACACTCATAGTGCTTTAGGAAGATGTTAGCTTTCCCGATCCCTTTCAATCTTCAGAGTGACAGCTTAAGTGGAGGAAAAATGGAAAATGAGGAAATGTAAGAAGAGAGGAGAGAGTGAAGTCTGCAGAGTAAACTGTTGAAGACTCGGTACGCTGTAACGCTCCTCCAGTGAAACCTTGCTTAATCGCTTTGGTTACTGTGGGCGCTGTGGTCCTCCACATGGTAACGTCATGATGGGACCATACTGGCACTGTGCAGGCCTTCTCTTTCACTCAACAGCTTCCCCTTGCTTTTACATACATCCCTAATTAAGCTGGACCCGGTGTATTTTCAGCTATTTTTAACACATGATCTTCACTGCTCCCTATTATGGCATCTTTTATTCAAATTCTAGGGAACTTCAAGCTTAATGGTTTGCATGATGCCGCTCTTCTGGCCCTCCATGTAGTAAAAGTGTTTGCAGTCTTAGAAGTGGCTTTGGCTAGCTGCACCTCTTTGTGGTGAAGGAAAGGAATCTGTTTTAATGCTTAAAATATTCAGATCCTGTCCGTTCCGCTTAAAGTCTTGCGCTTATTTGTTCACCCACGAGCAACCATGAGGCCATTACCCAGACAGAATGCACACCTGCACGTGCATGATATTGAACATGCAAAAAACACAAAACTGCTCATTTTGAACACGTGCTTTTTCTCGTTTCTTCAGGAATTCCTCTCATCTGCCCTCTGATGTTGAAATGGCTTTCAATAGTCAAAGGTGTTTCATTTCTGTCTTCGATGATAACACAGATGGTCAGTGTCCTTCACTGGGCTGCCATTGGTGAAAAAGATTTTATTCTCTGTCCAAAGGAAATTTCCTCAGAAAGGGGGGGGGACTCAGCAACACTTCAGTTGTAATGCTCTGACAGACTGTAAAATGTTCTTCAAACCGTTTGACTCCGAGTGCAACAGCAGTCGCTGTGGCTGCAACTGCTTGGACATCAGCTCACTTTTCTGCTCACTGGCAGCTGCAGCGTTACCCCCACAAACAGCGTGTGTGCTCCCCAGTCTGCTTTTTTGGTCTCCAAGGCCAGAGGTGATTAAGTGAAATTAAACTGTGAAATCATATTTTCCGACAGGATCAGATGTTGTCAGTGTCTGCCTTCGACATGACAGCTCGGTTCGTCACGCAACCGTCCTATTTCCAGCATTGCTGTTGTCAGCCCAGCCCAGACATGGGTTTTCTGTGGCGATGCCTCCATCCACTATTCCTTTTTTTGTATTCAAGTAAAGCTCATTATTGTTGACTGGATGTTCAGCAGCAATCATTGCAGTGTGTCCCGGTGAACTGAGATGGACCATAGAGGCTGTAAGTTCAGTGTCTGTATCCAGACTTGCAAAGCTGCGTTGACAAGTCTAATTTTGTCTACTCTTATTTAAGTACTCAATCTTTCCTTTAATCCATCTTTAATTATCAATAATCTCCCAATCTTACATTTTCTTCTTTCAGAATGATCTTGTGGTCTGTAGTAGCGTATAGTAGTAGCAGTAGCTGTAATTGTAGTTGAGAGGAATTCCTGCCCACAACTGTTTTTAGCAACTGCTAACCTCAGTTTCTGAAACACTCACTGACCGCAGTGACCTCCCACACATTTGTACGTGAGAATAGAGTACAGTCCTGTGTGCAGTTTACTATCTGTATGACGTGGACACATTTTCTCATTGTGTGTTTGTCAGTGGATGCTATCAACAAATATGGAATATTCAGCGTGTAGTGTAGGTTAGCCTATATTTTTATGCTTACTGTTTTTAATCTCACTGTCTATTATAGATGCTGCTTGGGTACAAATATTTATTTTAGGGAAATTAGTAAAAAAAAAAAAAGTAGAGTAGGTAAAGTAAATCTTGTTAAATTTACCATATAACAATGGCAGCCACACAATTTCAAATGTATTCCCTTATGGATAAGGAAATAAAGGCTTGAGGATATTTTAAACTCTTTCACTCAGTTTTCTGATTTAGTTGTGGGAAATTTGAAAGACACAGGATCAAGGTAAGCTTAAATCTGCAGAAAATTGGCATTTCCACCCGTGTGTGCTTTCAGCCTCCCAGCAGCTCTCACAGCTGGTTTTGTGGCCAAAGAGCTCTGTGGTGGTCTCCACTGGAGTGGAGAATGTGGGGGAGGTCGGCCTGGTAGAGGTTGGTTATTGGTGGTTACCAGACGTGCTCTAGAAGATTGCTGGGTGATATATGAGCTGTGACATAACTTTAGCCTGACAGATATAGGTGGGAAAGAACATAGGAAAAGGAAAAGAGAGTGAACAATATAATGAGCAGAAGGAAAGATAAACGAGAGAAGGGAAAAAAGAGGAATGGCTAAAGTTGTAAAAAAGTAAGGCCTGCGATCGAAGATGGAGGTTGGATTCTGGTGCAGAAACGCATCGACCATTGGTGCTTCTTTATTAAAACCAGCTTTTCCCACTAAATTGCAGATCATATTATTAATCTGTCCCACAACTTTCCTCACACACAAATGCAATTAATCTGAATATATACTGATGCCTGCCGACCTCCGTCGTTGGCAAATGTACTCCTGAACTCATACCATACGATCCCATTTAAGGTAAATGACGGCAAGAATGTTTTGATATAGTGAGCATATGCTCTGACTGCATAGCGACTGGAAGCATGCTGATAATAATAGCCCTGGACTTATTCCCTCACTCATAACAGTATCATTATTAAAACAAGGCTTTTGTTTATACAAGTTTTCCCTGCACACAATGGGGGATGGGACAGTCGCAGCGAAGCAAAAGAGAAAAAGATGCAAAAGTAGCCACTCTTCAAGGTTACGTCAGGGAGCCTTATTTATGCTTTCCTTCACACTGATATTTCCCATTGCTTGGAAAGAAATGCAGTCTCTTTAAAGACCATGTCAACAACAGTTTTTACGCGCTTTTGCACTGCATGAAAAAGGCTGCTCCTGTCATGGCCAGCAGTCCACATCCCTGTGATCCAACTGCCTCCGAGAGCACGAGTCTGACGCAAATCCCCCTGTGACGCTGCGGTATAATAAGTGTTGGTAATAGCTCTGTGTTATTGGAGGGGTGCAAAAGCATCCAATTTATATCAGTCTGTCTCATCCATAAGCCATCTTCGGTGAATTGTCTATACCAAAAATAATTTGCGCTCATATTTCCCTCCCTTTTACCCTTCTCGGCGTGGCTGTCTTTCAGCCCTGATGCAGCTGTTGGTAGCAACGGGGGATATTGTCCTCTGTTCAAGTTTACACTGTTTTCCTACGCAGGTTTTGGCTGGCACAAGCAACTCTGATATGTCCCATCTATCAATCAAAGCTAGCCAGAAGAATGTACTGCTTTGCCATGTCATATAATTGGCTCATGCACTGTTATTCTACTATTCCACAGTCACTGTGTGACGGAAGACCGAAAGCCTTCTTTCATGGTCTGTGAATTGTCGCAAATGTCAGGAAGGAGATGGGAAGTTTAATGAAAACCCTGAGATGTCTTTTTCAGTATGGCCTCTTCTCTCAATCAAGTATCCACATTTCTTTGAAGAAGTGACTCGCTAGTCTGAGGGAAATGTCTGCCTGTCTTCTTGTCTCCTCACGGATTGACATCAGGACAGGAAGAAAGTGGGAGGGTAGGAAAAGAATGAGGGCTGTTTCATCCATATGTAGCCTTATTTCTGACATTAAAAACACGTTGTGTCAGCATCAGAGAACTGATAAATAAATCTTGGATGGAACTTGAGACGACTCTTGTCAGTGAAAACTTCAATGAGCTACAGACGGCCCTTGCTTCACTCCTGGCAGATTGCAATGATGTTTTAAGTCAATCCAGACTCGGGCCTTCCTCTTTTCTTTTGTCTTGCTGCTTTCTGTTTTTTGTCTGTCGCTTACTTCACTGCAGAGTTAATGAGAGACGCCCGCGTTCAATGCAAAACAGAAGTTGTTGTACGGTGTTGTCCCAGCAGCGGATACCGGATTACATGGGTATTTATAGTATTTTTAACAGGATGATAGAAACACAAAATGCTCTGCCAACCAGCAGCCCAGGTTGTCTCAACGCTTTCATCAAACAACACTTTTCAAAAGCGCTCGCAGATTAAAAAGAAACAGCATGCACAGGTACTTATCAGGGGGTGTGGAGTTTTTTTTTTTTTTAGATTTTACCATGATCTGTCATTCATCATCTCCCTTTTCTTTGCACTGTCCACTGCCTATGCCAAAAAATTGTTTAAAAGAAATCAGAAGTCATTTAAGAGTATGCCAAGGATTTTTTTCCCCCCCTGTTTGTTTGAAATATTGCCCATTTTGCTGTCATGGGAAATAAGCTGTGATTCCACACATGTTGGAGAACATGGCTGTTTCTCAGAATGAATCTAGGAGCCTGAGTTTCACGCCCAGCGCTTCGTTTTGGCTTTTTCAACGTGATGTGAATCATTGATGGCTTCTCAGAGGCCACTTACTGCTGCAACTATCAAACTACTGGCGGAATATATGACTGGAATTAGCTAGGTGATCTCAAAAGTTAGCACAAGGTAGCTGGTTATACATAATATAATATAGGAAACCAATGTAATGAATTCAAGATAGGCAGCGCAACGTTTGTCTTTTTGCTTCTGATGATTATATATACACAGGTATAATGCATTAATTAATCAGATAAATGGATAAATCAACTCAAGGTGATGTAAAACCGCAACTCTGAAACATTAATCCCACTGCTCTGCAAGTCAAATTGGCTTTGAAGCACCCAAAGCAGTTCTGACTGCTACGAATGTCCTGAATTAATGACAGGCCCAAACAAATCTGTTTGTATTTATACAGTATCATCTGGTAGCGTCTACAGAGCCGACTGCCTGCTGTTACGCCAACCGTCCCATCTCACAGCGGTGACTAGTGCCGACTGAGCACATAGCTGCACGTCACACGGCCATAAATTTCCACTGCAACTCCCATTGAAGTGCCTCAGCAGCACCAAAACCCCAGTCACGTCTTGGCTACGACTACACGCAGACAGCCTGCCTCTGCTGAGATGACACATAAATACTAATTTTGTAGGATTACTGATAAACTAAACCTTACTGCTTGGTTTCTCTGTTTCTGTGTACCGTAAGGGAAGAGGTAAGACGGTAGAAAGCAAAGAGGCCAGCAGAGAGCATTCAGAACTACAGTTTACTGATGAATGGGTTGAAAAGCATCAATAGCTGTGATCTATAGTTCTTCTCTTTCAGAAATAATATTTTAAAATCTTAGCAAAGGTTGATTGCCCTTTCACATGTATTTACACTGCGCACTCTGTGTTAGAGCATGTTTCCTTGTCTCATCCTTTTTTCAGTTGATGCTTTTTATCCTTTCCCTTCGTTTTGCTTTGCACCCCCCCTTTTTTTAACAGTTTTCCAAGCCCTGTGCCTTGGCCCCTTAGTGCGCGTTGTCCAAATTGCTTCCGTCTGATGACTTCTTAATTGTGTTAATTCGGTGGCAGCATTGAGAACCAAGCCCTCAATGTTCAGAGAACATGTGTCACTGTTTTAGTGGGCAAATTGAAAGGCAGGCAGCACCTGGAGAGGATGGTAATCATCAAAATTGGACTTCCAGCCTCTGTTACCACCAGCACTTTGGCCCCATCATTGTCTTTATGCAGACAGCCCCAAGCGGCGTGCCCCACTTCATGCCCCGCTGCTCTAAGAGGCTTCACATTCTTTTTTACACTTGCAAATGCAAAACAAAGTTCCAGTTTCTGTTACATTTATCTAAAAACAAAGCAATCTCTTTTTTGTCCCACTATCTCTGCGGACTTCTTTTTCGCTTTGCATCAGTAACAGGCGAGGTGCCAGCAGAACTTCTCCTAACTGCTTCTGCTCCATCCTTTCCTGACTTTAGAGAGACAGTTATTGTTTCTGCACCAGCACTTAAAGGCTCAGCCGGCTGCTTTCAGTCTACCCATCCCTACTACCTCTTTTTGTTAGCCCACAGGTTTTAGAGAACCCTTTGCACTTTAGCTTTTATATCTTTCCATCTGTGGATTTTTACCTGTCCATTAATGTTTGGCAACACTGTTTGTTCTCTTGTGAGCTGATGATTAATAGATATGAAACTGCTCTCTAACGCATTAATACGTCGACTGACTTTCTTAAAAGTCGTATTCCTAAAACATCACTAGAGTGCAGCTCAAAAGGAGTGATGTAAATAGATGAAATGTGTCCCAGCTTTAGTAGTGTGTACCTTACAGCCCTTCCTTTACCAGTGTTTCAACATCAGTTCACCTTCCAAACAAAGGTTGAAGTTTTAACTCCACCAAGTCCTGCATTCAGAGTTATTTCTTTTAAAATATCTTGATATCTTATGTCACAATGTAACTTTATCCTTTTTCATGTTACTAAAATGTTGGTTTACCTGGCCTAGCATACAACTTTCACATACCAGTCCTCAAAGCCATCAGTGAGGGATATGTTGGAATGTGTAAAACGTGGCTTTCAACTCTGCAGATCAGATGTCTCTCTCTCTCTCTCTCTCTCTCTCTCTCTCTCTCTCTCTCTCTCTCTCACACACACACACATACACACTTTGGATGGTACGCAAAAAACACAAACCCACAACCCCTACTGCCTCTCCTCTGGTATGTCATTTTTTAAAAATAATGGCCAGTTCCTTCTTACTTCATTGTTTCTTTATTGACTATCCATCTTGCCTTTCCCTCATATTTTCCACACTCTTCTCAGGATGGCAAATCCAGCTGCCCATAGTTGCCCTCGCAGTGTTTGATGGAGTGCCGTAGCCTCTGGCCCCTAGCTGTGTGTTTATGTACTTCTTGCACCTGCCCTTGCTTGAAGGGTAACAGTACCACACACGTTCCCTCACTCAGTCACACAGTGAAACACCAAAACACACATGCCTGGCTTTAATACACACACTCATGCATCCTACAGGCATAAACCAAATACCCCCGTTAAGTCGACAAACTACCGACCACTGTGCTTTTCCTCTTCCTGTGTACTCTACGTTTTATAGTCTGACAGCTGGACAAAACATTGTCCAGAGCCCCCCCACGCACAGCGGCCACCACCCCAGCAGGTGCTTCATGCCCTTTAGGACATCTACGTGGGCCGAGGGGTGATACGTTATAGCAGTACCCGCATGCCATTTATCAGCAAGCTAACGGTGGAACGAATACCTCCTGTCATGTTCCACATTGGCTGGTTCTTTTAACATCTCCTTTATTTTCCACCAAGAATGAAACACTCAGGGAACAGCCAGTGTGTGTGTGCGCAGGTCCACTCATCGCTGCGGCTATAATTTCTCCCTCAGTGCTAAAAAAATGGTCATTGGATCTGGATATCTGTTCTCAGAGATGGTCTGTTCTTTAAGGATTGATCCGTCATGGTGTTTTTAGATTTACTGAGAGCATTTAATGCAGCCAAATGTCTGGTCCAAATCTTTTATGGCAAATGTATGGAAGTTATCCTTTTCTTCTCAGATGGGAAGCCTTTATGGAGCTGAATGTGGTGCCCATTTTGTTCTCCAGCTGTGCGTGTGATACTGGATTGTGTAAGGGTTGTGGATGTGCATTTATGTATGACCATGCAAAAATGTTTAGTTCAAACTTTTTTTTTTTGACTTAATAGCTTTAAATATATATTTCTGACAGGATTAAATGCTAACAAACTGCCTTCTTACAATTCTGATAAGACGAGCAGGAAGCAGACGGCAGGAGAGAGCTTTGCTCTGTTTGACCTGCGGCTGTATTAGGTAGCAGGCAGGGAGACAGAGGGAGTGTTATTAACGTTCCCATCTTCCATCTGGTGTGATCGAGGGCCTCTCAGACAGCAGGTGAAGAGGTTGCTGGGTAATTTGTCTGAGAGAGGGACAAGAGGGAAGTCAGCGGTTAGGGATTTTAGCAATTTCCAGTAATTTCCATGGTTAAATACAGCGTGTGTGTGTGTGTGTGTGTGTGTGTGTGTGTGTGTACTGTGAGTGTTGGCTGCCACCACACTCCCCTTTTCATAACTGCCTGTAAGCAGTTACTTGTTTAAGGTTAAAATGATGTTATTGTTGTGCACAACACCAGCGGATTTTGTGAATACCCTATAAAACTTCAAATAGAGCTGATTACACTGAAGGGACTGAGAAAGGGAGCTGATGTTGATGACCACTAGTGTTTTTAGAAAGTCAGGAGCTGACACCAGTTTATTTCCTATTTAAGGAAGTCCTTTTGTCCCACTTTTGAGATCTGTTGCTGTGAGAGCCAGTAAGATATTTTTGACAGACACAAGCCCTGCAGATTTGTAAACTCAGTCCAAGTGCCTTTGCAGAAAATGAAGTGTTATCACTAGGAGAGGGGAATATTCTTAAAGCTTTATTGGAACAGGTGATGTAAGAATTTAATGTGATTCCCCTGCCTAGTCCAACTCACTGGAATAACCTAGCATGTGATGGATGGATTTTTCTTTTCTGTAACAACAGGCGGTTTGGAACAAGACTCAGATCTTTTCAGTATGGTTTAGCCATCCAGCTATTTCTTCCTCCTCCTCCTTCTCTTATGTGTTTGAAATAGCCTCTCATCATCAAACTAACATTTCCATATCACCATAGCGAGTATGTAAATGTGCAGACTGCTTCACTGGCAGGGAGGAGATCCTTCCACACTCGGCTGGCTTTAAGGGAAATAATTATAGTGAAGATGTGCTGTTATGCTGGTGTTATCTGAAGAGTAGTTGACACTAAGCTGGATACTGTTTTAACTGTATTGAATGTCTTTTTGGAGTAATATATCATATTCTATTGGATTGTTTTTTTTTGTATTCCTAATAATCCCTGTAAACTAACATAAAATGTTGAAGTAATTTTCTGTGTTTTGGACAACCGTTTAGACAACCACTTTACAATATATGGGATTTTAGCTCTAATATTGGGGTTTTTATGCAGCCGTATAAAACAGCGTTCTTGGGTTTCATTACTTAGTGCAGTGTGTCCAAACCTCCATTGATATCCTGTCCTCCTTGTCACAGAAGACTCTCTAACATCCTGTAAATGTGCCCCAAAATGTACACCTTGTAAGTTTCACGCCCTCTCAGTTAAGATCATTTTGGATTTGGAGAGATGTTTGGTTATGCCCTGCATATGTTTGAAACCTTGCCACATAGCTATACTTTTGGTTTTTAGGTTCCTAATGTGAGCACGCAGCATCCTCCGGCTGCTGTTAATGATATTGTGTTTTAAATTGTTAAAAATTGTGCAAAAGTATATGAAGCCATATGAGGTCAAGAGCAATTATAGGCCAAACAAGTGTTTAACAAATACACGGCAGCGGTGTTTAAACCTGTGCAACTGCACTTCATTTTCACTTTGCTTTTTTTTTTTATTAGGTGCGAAATCTCTGGGCTCGTCACCGACCCTCGAGGGTTCAGTCCAAAACTTGGAGCTGAAGTTCTGCAGCCGTGCGATGGTTAAATGTGCCTCGGGAACCGTGGGAGCTGTAAAAGTGTGCGCCAGGACCCCAGGTGTGTGCAGCTGTGCCCTGTTTAAAGTTTTTACTGCCTGTGTAGGAGGGAGTGAGAGCGACTGACTAGACTCTTCTTCTACTTAAAAAAAAAAAAAAAAAAAATTAGACATTTACACACTCTGCTTTGCCTCTCCCTTCTCCTTCTCCCACTCAGTCTTTATCTAGATTTTTTTTTCCAGTGGTGTGATCCAGTTGCTGCTTTCTCCTGGGGCCTGTCATTGGTCCCTGGCCATGTTTTTGATGGCAAGGATGTTATTGGAGCTAGTGTAGTGCAGAGGTCATAAGGTCAAATGTGACAGTGTTTAGTGGATTACACAGTAGAATACATGAATGCGTGTCCTTATCGATATTAACATGCAAAGAAGAAAAGCGAAGCAAAAATATTGTGTACACGGTGTAAAAATCTCTTTAAGCAATGTATTAATTTACCTTAACTCTTGTGTCTTAGGCCTGGGAGAGGGAGTTAAGGAGAAACTTGTGCCCCTGATCCAGGGCCCATCTGATACCAAGGAACTCCATATGAGCCGCTGGCTCAACGAGATCCGTAAACCTGAATCTCTGCTGGCTCCTGACCTGCTGGCCTTTTCTGTTCAGGTGCCTTCACAGGGAGATGACTGTCGGAACTCAGGTACCCTCTCCTCTCCTCTCCTCTCCTCTCTCCTCTCCTCTCCTCTCCTCTCCTCTCCCTCCTTCTGTTTTGAAAGGTAATTTTGCACCCTTGCTCGTCATTTCTTGAGGTGCTACTTAGATTCCATCTGAATTATTCTAATGCAAAAATCTTGTTTTGTTTTGTATAAGTCAGGAAATGCCCCCTTTCAGCTGGTTGTTAAGTAAAGAGGATAAGTATTTCCCTTTTGGAGAAGGCTGGCGACTCTTTGTCTCTTTGCAAACAGTACATTTTCTAAACAGCAGTTCTTCTCAGTGCCGTGCTGAGCTGACTAAAAACAGCTAGCCTCTCGGGGTTTGCTGATGAGGCTATGCTGATGTCAGGTTGCAATTTTGATTGCATCCTTCAACCAGAGATTATATTTCACGTGTCAGTGCGTGAGTGTGTAGGCATGTGTATTTAGAGGGGGCGTGTAAGATTGTTCAGTAGCCTTTCCAGAGTACTAAACATGCAATTCAAATTCCACAGCTAGAGCACTGTAGGGCTTGATTTACTAAGTTGGACATTTAATGACTACAACTGCGTGTATCTCATGTGTCTGCAGCAGTAGCCAGGTATGTCCTCATCTATTCAGCATGGGGTCCAGTGTTCTTTCAAGCAGAAATTTGTCCTGCTGTGCTTTCTTCCGTCAGTATTAATATGTCATCACTAACTTTTCCCTCCCAACTGCATTTGTAAATTGTTCTCCTACCAGGCAGATTTGTCTGCCCCTCTGGAAAGATTGGAAACTCTGTAATAATGATGTTTTTTACAGTGTTTTTTATGCCGTGGCTTTCAGTTGCTCCCAACTACGTAAACAGCCCCTCAGAGTACACATGGCCTTTTATCTGCCTCCCGCTTGCAGCCCAGCTACTTTCAGAAGAAAACCTGGGCTGACAGTGTAAAACAATACACCCCCAGTATTTGTTTTCAGATTTACCTACAGAGTCACAACTGTACATCACTTTTAATGCAGGACTACAGAGATCCGTTTTGTGGCCATTGCATGTGAAAACTAGGCCCTGAATCACGTCTGGCCCCTGAGCCTTAAACATGTCAGCACGGAGAGGGCAACAGAGCTCGTGTCTGGTGATTTTAGATGGTAAGTGGAAAACGCAGCTGTAGCTCTGGGGTGCACTGAAGTCAGGAGATAAGTACGGTTTAGAGACAGTAGCTTTGAGAGGCCATTGCCCAACAGGACACCCAGTCAATCACTGCCAGGTTGCTCCTCAGCACATTGTTATAAATTGAGAATATAAGATGGAGACGATCTTTCAAAGGCAGCTCAGTGGATCAATGTGACCGTTATCATAGAGTCAATTAATTGGAAGAGTGAGAGAGAGAGTTGATTTTAAAAGCCACATTGAATTTCTGATGTTGCTCAACTCCTTGTAGTCTCACAGACCCAGATATTTTTAGGAACTCTTGTAAAATCGTATTTAGTGCACAGTCTCAGACTATTACTTTGATTTAGAGCTCGTATTATTTCAGCAAAGCTATGGCTCATAAAGATGGTGCATATTTTTGAATATTAAAACCTGATCCAAACACAAACCAGAAGACAAAGAGGAAGTGAAATGGGGGGAGAAAATGAAAAGATGACGGTGAAAGGGTAGGAGGAGCTCCCTCCCAGAAGCCCTGGATATATCTCCTGCAGATGTGGAGCAATACTTCTCATCACTACCTCCAAATGAACCCCCTTTTTCTCTCCCTGTGGGTCACTGTTTATTTCTTTCCTTGCTGTGTTTTTCCCTGTCAGCATCACATTTTACTTATTTTACCAGGATTAGACTTAACAACTGATAAATTCTTGTTGCAGTATAAAACATATTAATTCATTTAGCATTCTTTACTATCCGGAAGCGAATTAGTACAATCAAGCTTGGTTGAATATCAAGCAACATTATTTACCAATGAATACTTCAGACTGGATAGTTTTATAATGTCTTCTTAGGTTAGTCTATTGATTGAGACACACACATGCACACACAATCTGTCTTTGGGTCCATGAGGGGGTGTTTTGTTCTGTTCAGCCTGACATCAAAGGTCAGTCCACATGTCCCATGTCCCTGCTGTCATCCGAAAGGTTGACTGGAGGAGTGTTAAGGCCAGCCTAATGAAATGATGGATGCAACGCCTCCGTCAGCCAGAGATGAAAGGTGTAATAGCACCACTCTAAATGGGCTTCACCATTTGTTCCCATAGGACCAACTTAGAGGCTCAGCGTTTTGTGATCGTGACATTTTTGAATTGTTGGAACACTTGGCCCTGGCATCAAACACATTTTATTCCTCCCATGTGGCTCTGTTGATTCCATTTAGTGGATTCTTAAAGTGTGATCATTACACGTTGAGTGGCAGACTTGGGTAGCGGCCTTAGCGAAAATCCTTACACCATAAACATACTGGAAACATTAAGGTGTAATGGGCCGCAATCAACTTTTATATTAGATTTTATATTTGATTGGTCACTTCTGGTTTAGTCGGGATGAATTGGATGCACAACGCTCTTGTGGGAATGGACTGACAAGTTTTCAAACATATTTATTTGAGGACGTAGGACTTGGACATCAGGTTTCCCAGGATGCAGTCACAAGTGTGGCGCTTCCAAATACAGGTTGTTTTCATGCTTTGCTGTGCGATTGACTACTGTTGAGTATAAATTGAGAAAAGCCTTGCCTTTACTTTTTCCCAACGGGTCATGTATGAGTAAACTCTGTGTTGTCTCATTTGGTAGAGAATGTGACAGGCTCTGGAAATTGCCAGCACTTTCCCTATGGATCCTTTAATTCATCCCAGAAGGCAATTCTCCCATGTCTTCCATTTCTCCCTTTTTAGGAGCTGAGCAATTCTTGCCCTTTCTGTTCAGTTTTGCCACTATACATCTTGGCACAAGCTTGGAAGAAAAGAAGAAACAAAATAAATATAACAACCTTTAATGCACCATCTTGTATTTTGATGACAGTTTTGATTTATCTTTAAGTTTTTTCCCCCATGTTGCTGTGTAACACAACGTTAATCCACATAGGTTGAGCTAAATCCTAGTGTGACATCTGTTTTCTGTCTAATTGTTTACCTCTAAATCTAAATTCCAGTTTATGTAAAGAAAAGATTAAATTATTTGGCTGTCCACTGGTATTGGGGAAGTCTCTTTATACTGGTACAGCTCTTGCGTATCCCGACTATCATGTTTTCATTTAAGAGGGCTGTGGCTGGAACATTCTAATAAATTAAACACAATTAAAGACATGGGCGCTGTTTTCAGATGCTTTGTTTACAGATCCAAAAGCAATTAGTAATTTCATATCTTGTTCCTCAGCCTTTGCATTACAACAGTCCCAGATGATTTCTGTTAATTGAGAAGTCGTTCCAGATGGGCTTGCAGCTATACGACCTTTTTTTCTCCCTTGGCAGTGGCTACTACCCTTCGTTTTCATCTGCAACCATATTTCACATGTTGTCATTGAATAGTGAGCCATCCGTGATACTTTTACATAACATGAAAAAAAAGCGTGGAACATGGAAGAACTTGTGGCAGCTCTAAGACAAATTGCACTTGTGGAAAACAACAGATGAAGCAGTTGATTTTAAGCATGAAAACAGGGAACATTCTGGACTGGCAGTCTGGAGGGTGCAGGTTAGAGCCAGTAACCAAACTGGGACGGATGACCTGTATTTGTTATCGTGACTGTATACATTTTTGGAGCATTTTTTCAGAGCAGAGCAATGGATCATGTGACCTGACGGCCTTGGCAGTGTTATTCAAACTGATTGTGAGGGCCTCACCAAGTGTTAATTATCTGTGTACTCAAGGGACAACCTGATCGTTTTGATCCCTGGACAGTGGCTGGCTGGCTGGCTCTTCTTGGCTTGATCTTGGGCCTGTCACTGTTGATGGATGGCGAAGACTAAAGGGGCTTTGGAGGGGTCCAGACGGGTAGAGGGCGAGAGGGCATGCGAGAGGCAGGAATTTATGCTGAATCTCATGGCAAGCGACAGTCTGCAGGTGTCCCCCCCCCATTCTTCAACTGCACTAGAGGAGGAGGGAGCAACAAGTCGGGTGGGCTTTATGATCATAGGAAAGACTAAAAGAGAGAGAGAAAGAGAGAGGGGGAAGCATGTGTTTTCCCCAGGCACGCCAGCAGCTGCGAGACAATGATTTATGCTTTTCTCAGAACTCTGGGATCTCAAAATGTTACATTTAATCAAGCACACTGAGAGGAGAGCAAATGTTAAAGATGTTCCCTATAAAGTTCTGCAGTTTTGATCTCTTTACCATACCATGGGAGCTGTGGGAATGAGGGAACAAAGTGATCTTTAATCTTAATTTAAACATATTGGAGAGAAGCTACGTGGAATTAGTCCTTGGAGAATTCCCCTGGTGCAGTAACCCAAAACATATTTACTCTTCTAACAGATTAAAGTTGTTCACTTACTATTTTCCATTAGTGATTTCTATAATATGCAGATAGGAGGAGTCTTAATATTTACACAGAGTTAAATACAGTTTAGAACAGCCATTATTGTATGTGTGTCAGGGTGTTTCTGTCCTGTGATAGAAGACCTGTCTGCAGCAGTCAGAAACAGGTGGGGTCAGGGTCTGCATGCACAAATGACTAATGAGAGCAGGTGGGAACGAAGCGCCACCTGACTTTGATCTGTCAGTTTTGCACCAAACACATAAATGTGCTCACTGAATGGTGCATGCACACACACAGAAACATGCACAGAAACACTTAGCACATGTGGTCTGCTGGTCTCCTGGCCTCTGCCCTGAAAGCGTACCCTTTCACATGGTGTTGCACCACACCATGGATGGGGTGTGAATTTTGGGATCTCCCCTGGTAGCCTCTTCCATTACAGTCTTTGAAAGGCCTGCGATACATTCACTTGTCCATTTATCATGGTCCTTTCCCCTCCTTTGCATGTGTTCTTTCACTCCATTGAGTGTTAAATCAACAGTCGGATTTTGTCTCAGGCAGAAGCTTGATGGCTTTAAGCTGCTGCTTACCCTTGAGTAAAAAGTGGCACTAAAAATACATTTACTGTTCAACCTTGTGAGGTAACACAGCAGCTAATATGTTTGAGGAAATTGGCGACTTTTGCATGTTTTGAGCCCTGCATCTTTTCTTAATACACAACATATTGAAGTGGTACGCCTCCATTAATGCTCACATAGTGGTTCAGGTGCATGAAAGCAGTGCATGAAGGTTTGTTTATTTGTTTAAGAAACCTTGAACTTCCTCAAGGACCTGTTTAATCTTCAAGGCAGCTGTTCTCATCATCTCTTGTCAGTCAGTGTGTGTGAAACAGAGCAGGTAATGTGGAGATTAGACCCGAGGGAACCCACTCAGAGCTGGCTATTGAGGTCAATCATGGCCCATTACTGGAGCTGTTCATCTGTGAAGTGCTGGGCTACTTAGACCACTCTCACAGTGCTTAAAGCCTGGCTGGAGTGTGAGGCTGAGGGGCAGGGGGCAGCGATTGGGTACGAGAGGATAAGAGCTGAGACTGGGGACGAGTCTGGGCTGGAGTGTGACTTGGACTAAAGCTGCTGTTCAGGCTAACCTCTGCTCTTATGTATTAAAACAGCTTCCTGCAGCTTTATAGCAGAGAACTTTTCATTCTTTCTCAAGTTCAGTTAGTTGTAGTAGCAAATGAAAAATTGCCACTGGTTTTGGAATTGTTCTCAGAACGGAGAAAAGATGAGAGCAAACGACACTTTAATGATCATGCAGGAAAATGGTCATAGCAACAGTAAAGTACAATAACAGAACGCACCAAACACTGACAAAAATTATTGTCAATGACAAGTACGGTCATTTATTATGCATTCAAGGGTGACTGAAAAAAAGGTGGGACATTTAATGGTTTAGGTTGCCAGGAACCTGGCACAGACTGCAGCTCAGTGAAACGGAGTGGTCACTGTTTTCCCTGGTGTTTGTTGTGGGCCTATGCCGACATAGTGGTGTGTAAGTCAGTCAGAATTAAAGATTTAGCCTGGGAGTGTAAAGGGAGGTCATTTTGGGTCACCGCTGTTTCACTTCTAAGATTTTTCGTTTAGGTAGGACATGGAAAGAGAGAAGTAATTAGACTTTTTCACACCATATGAAAGTGGAGAGGGCAT
Organism: Pao palembangensis; assembly: GCA_015343265.1. Classification (NCBI taxonomy): domain Eukaryota; kingdom Metazoa; phylum Chordata; class Actinopteri; order Tetraodontiformes; family Tetraodontidae; genus Pao; species Pao palembangensis. The sequence continues at coordinate 1,832,845 of CM027088.1, read as the reverse complement.
TAGCTCAGTGCCTTCAGTCAGGTGAACTTGGTAAAGACCTAATAATGCTCTTTCATCACATTTGGCATGAACCCAAAAACCCAAAAAACATGGACATTTGAACGGAGACAACACCTTAAGTACTGTCTTCTTCTTTAGGGATTAGAATAGAATAGATGCTTGCCCTTTGCTACTGAATAGCTGGAATATAATCATCCAACATGTCGGCTACTGGGTGTAACGTAATGTGTTCGTTGTCAGTAATGAACCTAACAGAAGTAGACTTCAGCACACAGTCAATTAAAGGTCCATTTAAAGTAGTCAAACTAGTTTATCATCTGTGATTTTCAGTATGGTTGAAAAGCAGGGACACAGCACGACATGCATGCTGTAAATATAAGAGCGTGTGCTAAAGTGGACGGAAGTAATCCTTTGCTCATTGGCAGGTTACGAGTTCTTTGCACTTTCTCCAGCGCTGGGCTGAGTGGAGGGGTGGAGGAGGTCAATTTAGTTAACCTTATCTAATTGAATGTTGTCACTGGATCAAAGGTCGCCACATTCCTCACAGTCGGATCAAACGTCACACAGCACAATCAAAACAATTGGCTGCCCCACATCTCCTAATCAGGGGCTTGGAGCTTTATTCTCACAAATTAGAGGGGATAATGTCCAGACTGACTGTAGAGGGCCAGAATTAAACTACTTTAGATTCAGCCACGCAGATGTATTTCATACATTTGTGATGCTGTTATATAAAGTAATTGAACATATTTTGATTCAACTGGCACTTTTTTTTTTAAATGAGTTATATTAGTAGCTCTTGCCCTTCATTTTCATTTCCCAGCTTCTTAAAAACCACCAGACATACTGAGACAAGCTGTGGTTTAGCAGTTTTCCTTTGCTACAGAATTTTCCTCTCCATCCTGTCTTTGCTGACAGAGACTGACGGTATTATTAGTAATTTGGTGTTGCCGCCACATCAAGCCCCTTTTATACAACCGCAGTTTATCACTCTCATTGTCAGTCCGTGAGCCACACTCGGCCCTTTCATCTCTCATCACTGCCATGCCAGCTACGAGAGAAATGAGCCGCCACCTCCTCATGCCATAAGATTCTGGTTACTGATTCATTCTCTGCCAGTTTTAAAGTCACATACAGGCTAACTAGAGTTCAGACAGATACCAAATTGTCCCAGTAAAACTGCGCTGAAGTCGGCTGGAGTTCTGTGCCAGTAGCCAAACCGATATGTGTCTCGCTGCTTGAGTGCCCATCAGAAAACACACGATGGACGTGGGAAGGGGATGAGAGGCCATTAGCTTCTTCACAGCTCAGCTGCCGTGGTGCACCTCCCTCTCACCATGCCCGTCCCTCTTCTGTTCCCCCTTCACTCCCTCCACTTTCCTCTTGTTCTACACTCCACAGGCATTTTCCCAGGCTGCACCGTTGACTAAATGAGCATGCATGCACACAGTGGGCTAAACCTTATTCCACAAAACTGCAGTCAGCATTCGTTTTTAAATCAAAGCGGGATGCATGTAATTGGCCCAACCACAGTCACACAGAGAAGCAGGAGTGGTCAGACCAAAGACATTTAAATGTATAATAAGATTACCGGTAGTTGAAAGACATTATGGATTTGAGAGGGACACAAACCCTTGTATGTTCCTTTTGATGCTGATGCAGTGGTTTTTGAGCAGAGCCCAGTACGAAGATGTAATTCATCAAACTAATTTAGCTTGTGATAGTTGTTGGCCTGTGGTGCAACTATGGCCAGGATAGTGGTGACAGCGGGAGAGATTTCTCACAATTCTCACAGAATTAAAAAAAAAAAAAAAAAAAAAAAAGAAAAAGGCAAAGTAATTAACAGAATCAGCCAGTAGGAACCAGACCCAAGGGGAGGAGGGGATTTAGTGAGGCTCAGTCAAGAATGGAATGTGACACAACCCACACTAACATTAAGTTCTGCCATATAACTGGCTTATTCTCACACACTGTCATCCACACACCAAACACTCTCAATAGTGCCAGTTACAAGGTCTTTGGCTCTTTGCAGAGCTGGCTCGTGTTCACAAACGCTGTCAAGGCCTGCACACTAATCTGTTTATTTGAGGGAAATCAACATAAAGGTAGTTAATTATGCTTTTGTGCAAGATATGTAAAGCCTCTATTTTTCTGTTGTTTATTTTTTTTGGTCACCTGTTAGCGTTTGTTTCAGGAACACACTGATAAATCGGAGTCTTTCCTCTTTTGTCACACATTTTTCCCCAATAATATTTACGGCCTTTAGAGGTTTTTGTTTTCTTTTTTGGTCCAGTAATCTCATTTGCTCTCAGAGGACCCCCCCCCTAAGACCACACAGGAACATCATCATTTCCCATAACAGAACCAGGATCCATTATGGGATGACTAAGAACCATCAAGTTTCTCCAGCTCCTCTCCGCACAATGATTGGCAGTGGTTATAAAAGCTGTTTTAATGACTTATAAACAAAAGACTTGTTGCACAGTTAACATCGTACAAGCTGGCTCCATGATTACATTCTAAAAGTATGGGATCTCTTTCCACTTAATATCATGCTTTGATATAAAATTCAATATTCCGTCTCTCATTTCTTATCCTCAAGCTTCCTGACATGATGTCATATTTTCTTTTCGATTATTAGGTGATTTGGAAATAATAATTTCTTTAAAGATTTTGGGCCTCTACGCTGCTGACCCCACTGTCACAGTGTGACTGAGATGGTTTAGCTCAGCTCTGATCAATAATGGCTAGAGGGAGTGGGCTCTCACTAGCCTGGTTTATGTCAGACTGCTCGCTTTTCTCTCCTCTGCTGACCTGGAGTCGGCGCTGAAAACATCTGAATTGGTTCAAGAAGTGCTGCTTCTGAATTTCTGTGCAGTTGCTGTGATTTCAGAATTCTTTTGGAATTTTATGTGCAGGATCAAAAATGCACGTTTTTTTGTCTTTAATATTATGGATTACCACGTGCTGTAAATGTTTAAACCGCACAGCATTAATACATTCTGAATTAAAGCTGCCTTTACAGTTGCATTATAAAGAGAGTTTGGGAGTCTGGTTTTCTTTAGACTGCCAGTAATTCAAATATTCTCTAAACACAAAATCTTTGCAGACCTGTATGTTTTTTCATGTGTGAGTGATTTAAGGTGTCCCTGTGCACCCAGAGCAGAATATACAGACCAGGTTAACATCTCTGTGCTGACTCTAACCCCTGTTTTCCCCTTCATCACTGCGCCTGCTCTTAAACATGGGTCATCACACATTTCCCCCCCTTCCTCTTCTACTCCTGCGTGTTCTTTCCTTTTACAACCTCTTCCTAAAATTTTAAAGCATCTTGGTCCCAGTCTCTTACCTCACCACCCTCTCACCCCACTTAACCTTCGCTCACTCTTCTACCAGGTTGTGGGAGGAATGTTAATGTTGGCTGTTGATTGGAACCGATTTAAAATGCTTTTTTTGGGGCCATCCCTCCTGCGCATGCAGCAGCGTCAGAGGCTCCAGCCCAGAGAGAGTTGTGGTGTTGTGGGTAAGGAGGCTGTCAAGCAAGGTCTTATGACTGGTTGTCTTCAAATCAATTAAAGTTTTGTGGCCTTTTGGCCAAGATTTTGACCAAAATCCAAAATTCTTTTTAGAGTTCTCTTGTGGAAGTCTCAAGGTTGATGTGGGTTTTGGTTTTTATTAATTGTTTCCTTTGCTTCTGTGGCAGACTCTCTGCTGGTATTGTTGCTCCTTTATTTTGTTATCTAAAAACATTGATATTTGGGCGGAATAAATTCTTCATTATTCCATCTTTGCACAGTTTTGTTTTCCTTCTCAAAGTACAAGCAGTCCTGAGTTGCAGACAAAAGAAAAGAGGATAGCTCACAGCTGCGGAGTGTGTACTCGGGGCGCTGCAGCCCTTTCCCAACGTTACTGAACCTTTGGAAAATCCTGCCCTCTGAGCTGAGTAGTTCTCTTTGGGGAATCAACCCACCCTGGTCCGACAGATTCTCCAAATATTGATGCCTCCTACCTTTCCTTCTGTGAACTTATACATCTAAATGTAGTGAAGACAGTTAATTTGGTAAACACAGTTCATTTGAGTGTTTGTGGATTTTCTCCCAGTTTACCTTTTTCTAACCCCGAGCCTTCGATCTAACGTTTGTCAGAAAAAGTATTAGTCATGTTGGCATTATCAGACGCATCAGAATTCTGGAGAGACTGACTCTTACCGCCTTTCTGTGATTTCTTTGACTTCCACAGGAAGAGGAATGAAAAGCCAAGAAAGACCACTGCCCAAAACAGAGAGGTTGTCATTATGTCATAGCCACACTTTCTGAGATTGTGATCGCTGAGATCAGAGAGAGCAAGCGATGGGGGTTGAAACGGATCAAGCCTGAAATGCACTCATTACAGAAATTAATGAGGCAAACGTTTTACCACGGAACACGATCCGGTGTTTTGAAAGCTGCGGTTAATGTGCGTCTTCACCACACTGCGTATTAGCTCAATCAGCTTTCCGACGGCGCAGACTCTGGGGACCTGGATTGAGGTTTGACGCAGCCGCAGAGGCGACATGTTTGCTTCTGAGAGTGTCACAGCAGAGGTAAAAACATTTGCACAGAGCCTGGTTTAGCTCATTGGCTGATGGGACCATTATGGAAGGTCTTCTGACATGAGCTTCATACAGCCTGAATATGTATTCAGTCGAGCACCTGGCTTTGAGTGTGTGTTTGGCTATTTGTCTTTGTCGATGTGTTTCCAATGATGTCAAGTATTTGTTGAGCAGAAGCTGCTCTGGCTTCAAGATGTTCAGAAACAGTTTTTCTCTTGCTGGGGGAGGGAAAAAAAGTGTTAAGGCAAAATCCCCGAATTAGGAGGCACACTTTCCCAGGAACCAGCAGGCAGCTAATTTATCTGAGTGAAGAAGAGATGAAAGCAGTGGGGTGCACTCAGAGCTTCCACTGTGCATGTGCTTTTGTGTGCATTAAGGATAGGAAGTGTGTAGGTATTTTGTACCCATGTGTTTATGTTAAACTACTGCAGATGTTAAGGGTTTGTGCCGTGCTCCTGTTGGTCAGTAGCACCCAGGGGCTCTTGTCAAAGGTAAATGCATTTCACCCATGCAGCTTATGTCTTACTTTGAAATGAGGTGAGTTTCAACTTAGATAAGCGCATCCATACACAAGTAAAGACACATGGTTACACCACAAACATCTACTCACCACCATAGGATGACGTCTGAAACAGCCGCCGTTAACAGCATGGGGGTCATTACAGCATCAAGTCTTTCCCAAAGGAGGTGGGTTTGGAGGGGAGGTCGTATGTTTGTGTGAATGCAGGAGGAGAAACTGGAAACGCATCTATCACAAACACCGGGAAGAAATCTGGAATTTTTAGAACATTTTTATGACTAACCAGCCATTTCAGTGTTGCAGAGATGATCTTAAATCAAAGTTTTAAACTCACTTAATGCTTCTCTGACTACTGACTTGGCAGCCCCTGTCTCAATGATACTTCAGGATAATGTGAATGAGACGCATTAGTTACTTGTGTAAATGAAAAGAATTAAAAGGATAATAGATGACTGTGTCATAGCTGAAAGGGATCTGTGAAAGATCTGGGGAGGGGAGGAAGTGAAGACACCTGATTGACTGCTGAATGAGACTGTTCTGTTTTAAAGTGTCACTGTGAGGCCTGGTTTTTAGACAGGCAGAAGATCTCTGGCCAGGTGCAGACACTAAATCCAGCGTGCCTCTCCACACGGGGAGATAGATGGCTTGTCTGCATGTGTGGTGCTCTGAATGCAGTAGGACATAACGCACAGGGGCCTGTTACCTCAGACAGAAGAAAATCGCTCGGAAAAAATAGACGATATATTTTGGAGAAATATCTCGCTGCAGTTCACAGCGGAATCCATTTGCAGCTCTTCTGGACTCAAATTTCTTTGGTTTCAACCTTGATTCTAGTTCTTTTGCAGTTTGACCAATCAAATAGTTTGCCGCCACCAGCTTTTACACCATTTAAAGACTGAGTCGCACCCAGCCTCTTTTGGAAACACATTTGGTGGCGTAACCGTCGTCTGAACCCTTTTCTGCTCATTATTACACTGGATCACAGGGTAAAAAATATTACCCTTTTTAAGTATAAGTTATTGACTTTTGTTCTTTGTATCCTAGCTTTATCAACACATTGATCTAATTCTCATTTTTTTCTCTGATTAATCACTGTTTTGTGACCGCGTCATTGTCCTTTTGGTGCACTTTGCATATTTTTCACTTGCCGTCACTTCACCGCCTTGTTGCAAGTCGTTAAAATGTAAAAGGAAAAGCCTTTTATCTGTGCAGACATGTGCGAATACTGAGTTTTGTTGTGGTGAAAATCTTGGACCAGAGCAGGCCATTGTGCTTTGGTGCACGTGTGTCTGTATTTTCAGAAGTGTGCGGGTGTCTGCATTTGTGTGCCTCTTTGTTGCAGAGCTTGGCAGCATTTGTTCAGTTCTTCAACATTGCGGAATGATTAAATCCCTCTCCTTCTGCCATCCATAACTGTGTCTGACAGATTGTGCTTGCAGAAAACCGGGCCTGAGCTGTAAGGAGGTAAAGCTCCTATAGCAAACTAATGAGCCAGGCTAATCTGTAAGCCCTGTGATGGCCAACACTCTCCCACCACCTCTGCCACCTTCAGTGTGTTGGAGGCAGCATTTCAGCGCCGCTTCTTCTGGATCCCTCTTAGCCTCCAGGCCAGTCAGTCAGTCGCCCTGTCGGCCCAGTCTGCTCAGTCTGCTCACTCTGTCACTTTTGCTTAAGAGGCTCTTTAATGCCCCTTGCTTAAGATGTCAAAGGTCATGCCGTCGTGCTTTTCCACAACAACGGGGGTGTGTGAAGTGATGGCTGGGGGGACTGGTAGTGTGACAGTGTGATAAGAATCTGGCAGGGTGGGGCTGGGCTACCAAGTCACACAGAGGATTTATGACTTGATAGACCTAAAGCATAAAGTGTGCATCAAGGCTGAGCACTTTATAACAGTGGAGACTTGGAATCACATTAATATAATATATCCAAATTGTAGTTATTTTTAAATGTTATATTTATAAAATATAAAATAAATGATCATTAATCCAATCACACATTTAAAAAAGCAACTCACCTGTATCAAAAGGAAAATGTCATTTTTGTTTTTAATCTTTTATTCAAAGTATTCAATGAAAAATAATTCATTTTTCTCATATTCTGATGTTATTTATACTGACAGGTAGGCCTGACACTGGCCAGCGCGGTGACATCACTTCCTTTCTTCTCTAACCTTTGATGTTCTGTCATTCCAGCCCCCTGCAGTGACAGGCGTACACGGCTGTTCACACTTCTCTTATCTGAGCTAGCAGACTGTTAGCGCTATCAGAACCCTTTACAGGAGCTTCCTCTGCTGCTGCAGAAGGCCACAGAGGCCACGATGCCCAGAGACACAAGCTGAGGAGAGAATGTTTACCCGCTGATGAAGCATTGCACGTATTCAGATAGTCAACATAACTTCTGATCGAATTATTTTGAATTAACGTGATCTAGCCCGCCCAACTAAATCTGATGTAATCTTGTGTCATCTGGGGATCTGAGTTGATATGATCTGAAACCAAGATGCCTTATCTTGACATCCAACAGAACCACTCAGCTGGTGCCTTCACACCAGGTGGTAGGGTAAATGTGTGGGCACAAAGTGGTCTGACACAGAACTGTCAGGTTTTTTGGGACGTCAGAGGGTATTAAGGGTCTCTGATGAACCCCCTGCCCTCTTCCCAGGTGTGAACATGAGGTCATCCATAGCATGGGAGGGCAAAAACAGCAGGGAGCAGCAGGGTGCTGGAGACGGTTGTCAGGAAAACAGACAACTGAGATCTCACTCCATCAGCTGGTTGACTCTGGATAGCAGACTAGCCAGAACAGCTTTGGACTGGCTCACCTTAAGTAGTGTTTATAAGTGTTTCCTTGCGTGGAGATAAATCAGCGAAGCCTCTTTAATATAATGCAAACCTGAAACTAAGTACCACTATAACTTTCAGATCCACAATGAGTAATTGTGTCAACATTCTTGTAAATTAGACGGAGCAATGATGACGGTATTGCTCTTAATGTGGAAGTTTGCACAGAAAATGACATATAACTGACGCAGTAAATGTGACTTTGCTGAAGCCACAGCACCAAGTTGCCACTGAGTTGAAAAAAATGCTGCTTTTTATGGAGACTGAAAATTTGGCCTTGGAACAGAGGCTTAATAAACACCATTTGGAGCTTGAAGAGTGAGGCAGCATGGCTGTTTGTGGTCTCCACTTTAATGCATGTGAGTAATTACCAGCAGCTTTTGAAGTGAACACAAAAATGTTAGAGAAACCCAATTACTTTGTGAGGACCAGGGCTGGGGGAAGATATACAGGGAAGGAGGATTAAAAAGCTGTTAGCGGTGAGCAATCTCCCTTTTACAGATCGTCAGATCAGCAGGTACTGTACAGGGTATTAGAGAGACAAATAAGCCAAAGATCAGACGTGTGGCTGGTTGATTGACACGCAAAGACTGGGCAGCGTTCGGCCCTGGGGGTGTCACTTTTACGGCTGAAAACGAATGTTTGCTCTCTCCCCGGCTTGTTTTCTTGCTTTTGCATGGTTGCTTTTGCATGGTTTTCCCCAAACTAAATAGCTTATTGCTCACGCTTTGTCAGGATGGTGCCGTGATGGGTGGGGTGGGCGAGTGTCTAGTTTGGAGGGGAAATGTTTGCGGTTTGGTAGCGAGAATTACAGCAATACTTGGTTTTGTGTGAGCGTGCATCTTCCTGCGTTGCCACATGTGTTACACTGGTCCCGGACTCTTCATCTCTGCGGTTTGCCCTCGCAGGCAGAAGACAGGGAGGCAGAGCAGGAGGAAAACAGCATGAGGAAAAGAGACATGTAAAGCACATTCAGGACAGGCTATTAGACAGACAAACAGGCAGACAAACAGGCCAAAGATCTGACATCTGGTTGGCAGAATATCACACACATGCACACTGAAAATTGGACAATGTTTGTGGCAGAGACGGTATGAAGCAGGGCAGACTGTTTGAAAGAAAATCATACAGCCAGTAAACAAACTGTAACAGGGATATCTTTGTTGTGGAATTGAAAATAAGACTTTAAGTCTACCATTCACAATATTTCCATTAGTGTCTCCCAGAAATATTCAGTTTCAGCGCTTGAGTGTATTGTCTTGTATCTTGAGGCCAGGCAGTTGAGGTTTACAACGAGTAATACATACAATCCCAGTTCCCCAGAAGAAGCGGCGCACAATATGGATTAAAAACAAAATTTAGTCATAATGCAGTAATATCCATATCACGACGTGGTGAACCACAAGCCATACTTATTAAAGAAAAAGGCTTTTAGGGTGCAGCCTTTCATATTCAATGAGCAGCATCACCTGTTAGCACTGGGCCTGTTTACCTGAAATCTTTGTGTGTGTGTGTGTGTGTGTGTGTGTGTGTGTGTGTGTGTGTGTGTGTGTGTGTGTGTGTGTGTGTGTGTCTAAAGCATATTTCAAAAAGCAGAACCCTGTTTTTGTTTTGTTGACAACCGAAGAGGTCATGTCATGTTTTGGTAGGAACTACAAAGCTCTCTTTCTGACTCCAGCAGTAACATCTCCAGGCCTGTTTAAGGAATGGGTCAGTGCAGAAACACCAGGGCGCCTCCCTCTGGGACCTGTGGTTTTACTGGGACAGCTCTCTGGGAGGCCAGTGGGTCTTGTTTGTGTGTGCATACATTTGTGTTTCCGTGGAAGGCCAATCAAAGGACAATGCCGACAGGCCGCCTTTAATATTTTTAGTACTCTGTCTAAATGAAGCTTTTATTGTCCGGATGTCGGAATGCATACAGATATGGAACGGTCAAGGTGCTGGCGTTTGTCAGAGTGTTTGAAATGCTGATTGTTTACCAATTACTCCAGAGTTTTTAACTTTGCAGGTGAGCAGTGGTTGGGTGGTCTTTTTTAAAAAAAAGTATCTTATTTAAGAATCCAGGATTTGTTTGACACTTATTTCTAATCTTACTTGTATATATATCATCCCTTCCAAATTTCTCTTCAAACATCTCCCTATTTTTCCCCTGTCCTCTTTCTTTCCCTCATATTTCTTTATTTGAAACGTTCCTTCCACTATACCCCTTCTCTCCCTCACAGAAAATCCCGTCTCATCTAGACCTCACTTGTGCATCCAGCGTTCCACTGTTTCTCCGGTCTTGAGTTGACGTACCAGGCGTCAGAAGGTCCTTGCTACATCACTGCCCCCTTGTGGTTTTCAGTCTATTTTGAGGAGTGTCACTCCTAAAGCCCCCCCTGCTGTGGGGAAGTTGATGGTAGCAAGTACCCACAGTCTTTTTTTTTTTTTTAAACTTACCCAGGTGAACACATATAGCACTCTATAAATATGCAGTGTAATTGTGTGATGTGAAATTCCCCCAAAAGCACACTTGGAGTGTGTGTGAAGCAGAGGAATGCGACCATTCAGAGGTCCTCTCCTTTACAAATAAATATTTGGTGATGACAATATAGAAGATATGTTAAACACGAGGAGGGTAATTTTCTAACTAAATAAACTGGAGCCCTGGCGGTGGTGAGAGGGGCACAGATGTGTCTGACATGCTGGAAAATACGAGAGAAAAAATGATGGCGAAGATATGGAGAGAAGGATAAGTATGTAAAAAAACAGTATTACCAGCAGTGGATCCCTTATGTAGCATGCCAGGTCTATATAAATTCAGGTACTGATCAGGGTTAAAAGAAAATCCCAACTTAAATGTACATATTTGACCTTTTTCCTATCAGATACGTCTAAGTTATGTCCCTTTTGCTCATAAATGGTAATCTGAATTTATGGCTCTGGATGATTTTTAGGTACGCCAGGTCTAGAGTTATTTTATTTGTAAGACACACCTTTTTAAAACAAAAAGCATAAATATTACTCGGTGAAATTATCAGCATTTGCAATCGCAGCCTGGAGTTCAAAGTGAGCGTGTTATTGCACCCTGAACCAGACTTGACATTAAAGTCGAGTGCGCGTGTTGAACTTTGTAAATTCCAGACAGTTTATCTTGTCTCACTAATTTAACCAGTCGCATTTCCAAATGTCAGGTAAATTCTTTGAGGCTGTCATCTGACTCTGTCCTTACACCTTCCTGCAGATGTAACCTTCCTTTTTACTGTTACAAATACATTTTCTATGAACTGTTGAACTTTCCTTTTTCTGGCTGTTATTACACAAACTTCTTCTCTTGGACTTTGCAAGGAATTGGTTGTGACAGGATTAGTTGGGATTGGTTGAGTGGGGACCATCACCCAGCGGGGGAGGAGGCCTTTTACACTGTTTGGGACCCATGTCACTGCTGTCGTCAGTGGCGCATTATGGGACTCTGTTTGAAGGATGTATCCTCACCACAGAGGATTTCTGAGGTTTCATGGGCTTCGATATCCTTTCCTGGGAGCACTTTTGTGGTTGAAAGCAAAAGATGTAATCAGTACACACTAAAGTATTCAAGGTAGGTCATTGTGGGGTTAGCCAGCAACTCCACTGATTATGTCCACACTCCTTTTTCTTTATGGTGGGTTGAGATGAGAAGAAACCCGAGAAGGAGAAGGAATGATCACGATCAGAGGGCAGTCTCGCCATTACAGATCCCTAAATGTTAAAAAGACAGAAATTATCAGCAGCAATGCTGTGCAATTTGCTTGACATTTTAGGTGCAATTAGATTCTAAAAAGGACAGGAGAAGAGTGAGAAAAGCCTGACCTTTAAGACAAAAGATGTCCACCAACCATATGTCAGACCAACACCTTCCACTAGAAATAGGTTTGTGCAGCTTTAGGATATGTAATGTGGCAAAAAAAATGCTTAGGTCATTTTACCCAGTGACACATAAAGCTCCCATGCTGAATGACTGCTGTGGTGGGTGTTAACACCCGTGGTTGTGGGTGACTTGGAGATGTGTCAGATGGCACGAACGCCTGCATGCCTGACAAGATGCCAGGGTTTATTTCAGCAGCAGTCCTGCCTAACATTTGCAATAGTGTGAGTAGAGATTTATTATTTAGCTGTGAGTCCATCAGTGATTTTTTTAAATTTCATGACTTATCTGATGGGTCCAAGAAAAACAAACCCACACCTGAGCTGGGTTTATAGGTCTGCCTTACGTCAGGCCCATTATCCAAAGGATCAAGTGCCTATTTTTCCATAACCAAGTGTGTGTGTGTGTCCTGTATGTATGTTTAAAACCAAAAAGCAGTTTGTTTTTGCTACTGCTCTAGTTTTTTACATGGTGAATTTGGTAGACATCTATGAAATGGGACTGGTAACTGGTAAATTGGTAAAGCCCATGATGCTAATTGTTAGCATGTATGAATGCCACAGAATAGAGAGACAACTGTAGAAACTTGTTGAAGCTATGCAGCAAAGAACTGTCATCATGAAATCATACATCAATCTGAGCAGCTTTCAGTCTCTATTCTTTGCATTTCCTGTTGCAGCCCACATTGAAGTGCTATTACCACCTGTTGAACAACAGACTTTACCATATCGTGATTGTGTTTAATGCATGTATGCATCTTTTCATGCATGCATGCACCCTACAAGTTAACCAAACAAGGACTTTAGTGGTGAACCAGCTCTCCTCAGGGAGTGCTTAAACCTGTACATGACTTCATGCTGGTTTGCTCCATGTCTTGGATGCTGTGTTGCAGCAGGAATCCAACATGGCAACACTGTCTCCTGTCCTGTCCAATCCATGAGCTGAACACAATCCTTTAAAATTAGGTAATGCACCGTGGACCTTTGGTGACCATCCACTGGCCCTAGAATAAGCGATCCAATGATCTGAGCTCATTGGTTGGCTTGTGTTACTGATTATGTTCGCACTCCCTTAATTTTATTTTACCCTACTGACTGTTAATGAAAGTAAGACAGGCTTACCATTCATATTATCTGCTTATTTCTGCTGTCCTCTGGAATTTGTCTTGTAGTTGCTGCCAAAGATGCTGAGCAGGACCAATTAACTCGTGAGATTCTAGTGTTTATTTGAAAATCTTAGTCAGAGCCTGATTTTGCAATTTTTTTTTTTTTTTTTTTTTGTTTTTGCAAAAGGTTGCTATAGAACTTTCTGATACCAAACATGTTCCTGTTTACACACTTTTTCCCTGCTTGTAACTGTATGGGTCAGAGAGTAGATGGTTTGATGACTGATTGATTGTAATAATTGCCAATTGTGTTTAGAACGTTTAAAGATTCTCTTTTTTTTTTTTTTTACACTATCTTCAAAAAGCAAGGATGTGAAGTGAACTCACTTTGTGGTCTGCTCATATTTAGAGAAAAACCTGATCTTTTCTCCTCTCTGGGAGGACTGGTGGGATAAGAGTTTCTAATCATGTTCCACCAGTGGAACTCCTTGATGTGGGTTGTTGTTTCTGTGGGGCTCTTTGCCTGGACGCATCCCCCAGCAGCAGCTGTGTGCAGGGTGCGCACAACAGAGGCTGAGGTGGTGTGTCCTGAAGCTGTGTATACACACATGACGTTGACAGGATACACAAACCCGGCCTTGTTTAAGACTCTGTTTTGCAGTGACCTTAATGTACCACCATGGTAATATTCCTCATACTTGATTGATATTATTTCATTACCAACATGTTGTGTTTACAGTTTATCCTTGCAGATGTGTCTCCATGTTTCCCTGATTGGTTTGGCTCATTACAGCTTTGTGTTTTGCATCACCCATGCAAAGCTATGTGACACAGCACCTCTTTATCAGGGCCAGGTTTTAATGGGAGGTTGATGGGTTCCAGCCCCAGTGAAGCCTTCCTTGGCATTCCCTGCCGTTCTTACAGATGTCTATATGATATTACTGTACCTTCTCTTCTTCTTAGACTCTTAGGACAGAGCCAAACTCGTTGGTGCGTTCATGTACAGCTCTGTAAGTTGCAGGTGCCTTTCTGCAGCTCGACTGGTGTTATTGTAACGGGCAGCTCCCTGCACAGCTGAGGTAGGGTGTGTAGACATAACAGTGAAGATGAAAGCAGCCTGGAGACAGATACTGTAAATTTTAGGGCCGTAGTAGCACTTGAAAGGGTGGTGGCGTGTTGCACGTATGAGTGCAGTTATTAGGGGAAATACCCAGAGCACAGTGAACACCCATATGGATCACACGCTCGCTCTCTCTCTCTCTCTCTGAAGTTGCGTTCATTAACTTTGCAGGTAATTATTTTGTTTTAGTCTCATATTGCTGACATCTCAACTCAAGAGCTTCTCAATCAGGATTAACCCAAACCACAAGAAATCACACTTCACAGCCGTCTCGTAGCCGTGGTGCTTGTTGCCTCCAATTTCAGTCAAATTAAAGGTTTATTTTATTTAGTCTTTTTTCCCACTCGGGCCCTGTACTGTGAGAAAACAAACCAGATTGCTCGCCTTTGATTCGATGGTCGCTAGTGGCTGTCCCCGGTGTTCCCTTCACTCCATCCCTCTTGGTTAGCACAAAGCAGGCCTCTGTGCAGGCCCGGGCCCTATCGATCAAACTCACACAGGTGGTAGGAGTACGACCAACTGCTGAGAAACAAATGTCTCATATTTTCTCACATACATGTAAGTAATGGACAGACAGAAGTTGCTGCTGTTTGAATTTTAGCTTTTGCACAGTGACTTATTGATACTTTTAATTTTGCCTAGGAGTTTGCAGAAGCACTCCTGTACATGGAGCTTGAAGCTTGTCAGCGTAATAGAATTTCAGCCAGCAATGTAAATACAGTAGATTTAAAGTAACAATCGAATATAGACACGCCTGGCTCACTCAAAGCTGTGTTTTCCTCTCTTTGCCTTGAGGGCCTTAAGGTCCACAGGACCACTCAGCTTGTCTTCCTTCCCCGGAGACACTTAGCTTCAACAGTAGTAATAAACTCTCATCACTCTGAGTCAGGGTATGTATATGTCTGTCTGTGGAAGTGTGTGAGTACGTGTGTGCGTGCACTGCGGTGGCAGCAGCAGTAGTCATAGATGAAGCAGTAGTTGTAAAATCTCATCACGTTTAGTGGTCCTCAGGGGTTCCTGAACTCCTCTCGCTGTGTGTGGTTTGACCTGCTGTGGCCCCTCAGCCCCCCACATGCCCACTTAGATAAACAGGCAGTAAACACAGGCAGTTCTAGCACCACTCTCTTCCCCTCATAGCATATACAAGGCTCCCAGATGAAAGGAATGGTTCCCAATGCTAATAGCCACTGAAGATTAGCTTCCATCAGCCTCTTGGTTTTCATTATAAGAGCTCAGCCACCATGTTTGTCGAAAATACTAATAAAGGTAAAACACCCCATCTGTAATCACCTTTAATGCATCTCGCATATATCACCTTCACCTTAACTGACCTAAGCTTATCGCACATCAGCTTCTTTTTTACTGCGCCAACTTTTATGAAATGGAAAGGTCTTCAGTGGAATCTGTAGCTTTTAAAATCAAAGAATCAAACTTTTTTTTCAATTATAACAGTTCAATTGAAGGTGATATGGAAAGAAACGACATGTTTTCGCTTTACAGAAAGTAGATAGAAATATTACTGGCGAGATGAGAGGATCTCTGTCCAGTTACTGTAGATGTGAGCTGTGTGCTGATCACATGCTCAGATTAGACAGTGAAAGATCGCCACAAACCTTCTAGCAACAGATGCTGTTGCATTTCTGCTTTGAAAGACTCCCCCATACTCTTCCTCTCAAACCTCCCTCTCTCCTAATTCACCTTTTCCTTTTATCATGTGCCTTCCTCATCTCTCTCCCCCCTTTGTGTCCTTTTCTCCCTCGCCCTGCCCTCTCCATCTCCCTCTCCTCCCTATCTGTCCCGTCCGTCTGCAGTGAGCCAGTCTGGGGAGCGTTTCAAGTGTGTTTGGAGTAGCTGACTCATCACTGCTTTTGTGCCACGGTTTGTTAATACAGAGCAGCTGATAGTAGTTTGGAAGCCCTGCGTTGCAGGTGGCCCAGACATTCTTTTTGTGTATGTGCATGCACATATCTGTCTGCATGTCTGACTGTATTAAATACAGCTCAAAAGGGTATAAGCACTTCTTCCGTATCGTGAGCGTGTGTGTAGAGATGAGTGACATCCTCCGAAAACAAGATGCACACACTGCCTTTTCTCTGCTGTCACTGAGGTGTGTCTAAAGCGGCTTCATTCAACAGTGACTGATTACAGGACAAAGATGCGGAGGAGCTCTTCCTGTGAAGATTCGACACAGTAAAGTATACTGTGTCCTTCTTGAGCTTAAGTACTTATCAGTCATCCGGGCTTGTGGAAGTTGCGTCAGAGTTGCAGTTTGGGTTTTAATTGACACACCAGCGAGAGAGCATTAATCTCTTCCAGCAGTTTCATTTTCAGCCAAACACCCATATTTAATCTTCATCCATACTTTACTAACATGTCTTGGAAAGCTTTTTCCCCATCTGCTAACTAATTATACATCTTGAAACATCTTATCTCTGTTTGAGCTCATACTTCACGATGGTGACACGCCAGTGACTCCACCTCCCCGGCTAAGGAAATCCAGCCAATCGGAGCAGGAGTTTTGCGCTGTACTTTACATGGCTTTCATCCCTTTATTCCTCCGTCCCAGCATTGTCACTTAAATATCTCATCCTGAAACTATTAGACCAAATTGCTAAATGATTTAAATGTGTAACCACTTATGGATTTGTCTTTAAAAGACATAATCTTCAATCTACTGTGGCAAACCTGAAGAGGATGAGGTGGATGGAAATATTCTCGATGTAAAAAAATAAAGAGGTGAGAATGCGATATTAAGTCTCCACACAGAGAAGCCAGTGTTTCTATATGCTGCTTTATTCCTATTTTAGGTGTCAGTTTGCAGCAACAGCCCAAAATCAGCAATAACAATGTGATTTTCAGGGCGATGGGTATATCAGACAGGAACACACACTTCCCCCAGTCATGCACACAGTCATGTAGATGTATGCGATACAAGATTACACATTGTGCCATCTGATCTATGGTTGCTATAATTCTATACCCTACTGATAATTAAACACTGTGGCTTTTAAACAGAGCCACAATTAGTGAAATTTTTCAGCAAGGACCTTTTTAATATTGTGTGTTTGCAATTAACTGTTGCCACATTGTCTCTACAGGTTGAGCTCTATGTCCTCAACGCAGTAATTATTCTATACACTTAGACCTCTGGTTACTTATCTTTTCAGTACAAATGTGAAATATTTCTTTCTGGAACTGTACCGACTAACAGACAAACCCACTTGCGCGAGTATGCTAATGCTTGTGATTGATAATGCTTCACCGCTGTGAAGAATAATACTTGCAGAAAGACCAAATGTACTGAAACCCTCAACGGAAACCTGCTGCAATGTTCCCTCTGTGAAAAATATATTCTGTTATACTGGCATTTGTTCTAAGAAAGTACAAATTTCCATCATGGATCAACAAGTTCTTTTTTTTTTTTTTTTTCATGAGCACGGCTCTTAATGCGCACTGGTGTGTATGTTTTCCCAGTAAGGAATCCCCAGGCACACAGAAATGATGTTTTTCCCCTCATTTTTGGCAGCAGCCTTGACATTTTCTTTGGAATAAATATGAGAAACCAGTAGCTAACGCGAACAGTAAAGAGTTGAGCATCAAGGAGGAAAGTTGAAAGCTGGCTTTGCTCTTTCATTGATCTCTGTAGAGCAGCGCCTCTTATCACCTGCCATGATGCCAGACGATAATAAGTACTGAAAATGAACCTGAATTTACTCATGGGCATAGTAGACAAATTGGCTGACAGACATAGTCAAACCAGTCGACTGGAAGTCAGTCCCACCAGCAGACAGATTCATGGACGAGGATGATTCATTGTGTACTGCTGTGCAAATGTCAAGTTCTTCACTGCGGCATTCCCGGCTTCCTGAGTGACCTAAAATCTCAGCCAGAGGGCTTTGATCTGTCACTGAGATCATTTTTAAGCCTACTGAACTGACAACAAGCCAAACGGAATGACTGGGAGAGAAGAGGTTCGTGCTGGGAAATGGAGAGACCTGAAAGTAATTGAAGACAGAATTTCATCCATACCCACCCCTCATGTTCTCGAGATGTTTGAAAAAGTGGATGACTGCATGGATGCGCCTGCACGCCTGCCGTCTGGAGGATTGTTGTTTTTCTAAGAAGAGCTTAGTCACGTTGACGTTTGTTGAAGCTGGTTAGTTGGAAAACAGGAATCGCAGTCATCACTGCCGCAGCGAAATGCAGTCAAGCTGTTTTTTTCTGTAATTTCACTGAAACTATCTGTAAATCTAACTACAGTGACTCATAATGGAGTTAATACTTGAGAAATTCAGTCGTGTCACAATGACAATATTAACAATGTGTTTTCTACTGGATTACAATCAGACGTGGACTAAATGGACATTTATTAAAATTCTTGGTACAGCACATCCACATCATTTGTTTCTCAAAGTATTTAGTTTCTGCTCTGTTGGGTTTGTTTCCTGTGCATCTAAAGAAAAATATTTGTAGCCTTTGCACGCAAAGTGGGCCCGAGTTATTAGTATTTGTATAAAGGCAGACTCCAGCCATTATTCATGTGATAGATGATGTCCTCTGTTGCTTGCATAACTCCTCAGATATTTCTAACCTCTTGAGTAACATCGCTTGCAAGTAAATGCTGCATTAAGCATTTCTATTTGTTACTGTGTAATCATACAAAAACACTTGGAGGGACCTCAGCCAATGGCAGAAATCGAACTGCTTGACATTCGCCCCATTCATGACAAACTGAGGGAACTCGGCTTGAACTGCAGAGAAAGCCCCCGAGCCAGCTTAACGATAGCAGCGATAAGGAGTTTTCAAGGTAACTATGCAGAGCTGAAAGTGTCTGTGGGAAAGCAGCAGCAGAAGCAGAAGTCTGTTTATTTTAATGAGCTCAGAAGTGTCTCTCCTGTTCCTCTTCCATTACTCTGCAGCTCATTTAGAGTTCACACAGTGCACTGTACGTCCATGATGGATACGGTAATGATACATTAATGCAATCAGGACAGAGTCTGTTTTGTCTCTCATTAAGAAGGCTAGCTATCTTGCTGACAAGAGCTGGGTCACATTTGGTCACGACTTTAAGCGTTTTACTTCGGTGCAGTTTGAAGAGAAGGAGACCGTGTGTTTTTGTGGGCACATCACACATGTTTAATGAGAAAGTGGACAGAGAGGGAGATAATAGTTGGAGGGGCTCAAAATCAAGTCTCCAGCTGGGAAACACAGGCACTGTTTTTGCTACTACTGGTGGGTAGAACATTCTTTTCCATGACAGCATAATAATTTAAAGGTGACATTTTTTAGAACACAGCGTGCTCACTACAGGGGTACTGCATATATTGTCCAGATCTACACACACACACACACATGCCATACAGTATACTGACCTTCCAGATAAGCTTGCAACTCACACACACTCACTCATTCATTGTCTCGGCTTATCTGGACTTGACTGTGTGATACATCCGGTTCATGTATGGAGACTTAGTGGAAGCATCTCATCAATCGTACAGATTCCCAGCCAAATCCTGGCGCTTGTTCACTTATCATGCAGATAGAACAATTATTTCTGCGACCTGTGTCATCCTCTACAGGCCTGCAGCTCACTCTGCTGTTTTTGAATGCATGTCAGAGATCAGGACTCTCTGGCTGAGTCTGCTGCTCTCTTCCTGCCCATTAGCTTTACCCACAGCCACAGCCAACCGTCCTGAGGTGGGCCAAGCCTGTCAGCTGCACGCTGCTACAGTTGGGCCATGTTGAGAGGCTCTTAAATGTACTAACATTTTCTTTAAACCACACACACGTACACAGAGAATCATACTGTATATACCAGTGTCCAATGCAAAAAGTCGTGCGGGCCTAGAGAGAGAGCAGGTTTTCCGTGGCCTTAGATCTGGTTCTAGTCAAACCTGAATGTCCTTCCTGAGCCCCTGGGCTCCTGCGGTGGCATTGCTGCTGGAGAACAGCAGTTCTGAGAGCGTGCGTGTGTGTGCGAGCGAGAGAGAGAGAATTTATGTAGTAAGTACTGCGTTCACTGTCCGACAATGCTCACACAAAATGGTCACAAATAGAAACACTTCCTCACATTCACCAACATGAAGACACTTCAGTCACACACAAACACACACAGACGTGCACAAATTACACATTGCTCTTTGCTCCACCCACACACAGCTGAGTCCCTTAGCAGTCTCTCTCGAACACACACACATTCATGGACACACAGACGGACACGTAGAACACCTGTCGAGCTGCATGGCTCACTCCAGGACACCTTCGAGTCATGAGCTCATCGGAAAAGCAATTAAAGGCAGCACAGGCCCCGCACGCTGGCGTAATGTTTTGTTTTGCTACTTGGCTTCGAAATTAACCAAACCTGTCAGAAGTCATCTGGCTGACATGAGCTAGACTATATTTATTTATTTTCTGTTGGAGAAGCTGGACGTTGGGTCCCGGTGCTGCCTCGTGTCCAACAATGAAGCGATTCTGAGGAGACGATTAGCTGGCAAGAAAATGGATCCTTCCCCCCTTCGCCTACATGGGGGGTGGATGTGTGAGCCCCCTTCCCCACTTCATCTATTTGTACCACTGATGGTTGGGGTCACGGCCCTGTAGTTGGAGGGTTGTGCCCTTTGTAACCCCCAATCAGGGCTTTTAGTCTCCACCCCGGGACTTGATTTTGAACTTGTACTGACCTGGCTGCTAGCAGTATTTATCAAATTTCGTGCTCACAGTTGCTAAACAAATGCAGATTTTTCCATTGAAAAATGCCAGTGTATAAACACTTTGCTAATAATAGTCTGAAGATAGAAACATGTGTGACTGTTAATGGGTGTTTTTGGTCCAGAAAATCAAAGTGTTTGATTCAGACCTTCTCTCCGTCTGGCACAACATAGCTTCAGGCTGTAAGCAACCTGATGTCAGACAGAAGTAAAACAACACCGGCAGCCCCGTTGCTCTCTTTTAACTCTACTGGTCTTAAACCACAGAAGAAAAAGAAACACCTTTGACATTAATAGGCTCACTGTGGGTGACTCAAGGTAAAGTGCACCTTCACAGATTCTTGCACAGTCTGCGGTTGTGCGGTATTTCGGAGTCTGGGCCACTGAGCAATGTTCTGGTCTTTTCTTGAGGAATCATTTAGGAAGTAAGAAAAACACCTCTGTTATCATTGTCATCACTTTGCGTAATTACCCTTCTGCCACCCCGTCGGAGCAGAGAAAAACAACAGTTAGCCTGCTGCCGAGGTCGTCCTCCAAGCACGCAGGCCGTTTCATGGTGCTGCGCGCTTCAAAGGAGGCGTCACTCGCCTGCAGTTGTGTCAACACCGCGGTGAAACAAGAAAACGGTGCGGATTGTAACGCCTCGCTCTTCAGAGCTTCAAAAGCGAGGTCAACGTATATTCTGTTTCTGTGTCACCGTCAAACTGGCAGAGAGAGGAGGTTGTTTGCAGTGTTAATCTCACAAAGAGCGTTTTTCTCGCGTTCTTGTGATGGATTCAAAGGATGTTGGCTGCCTTTGTCAGAAAGAAAACGGACATGACACACGATTCCACTAAGATGACAGGTGTTGGCATGACACTAAAAGACTGCTAATACACTGCTAGATACTTTTTTCTATAGTTGTTTTGTCCAAAATCGCTGTTTAATACACTAAACATGTCGGCACTTTCATCACCTTTCATAAAGATGTACTTTTGCTATAAGTAGGTGCTAATAAGGTGCTGTTTGGCTTGTAATGTATATTATTTAAATGTAGTAATTCCACCTAAACACATCATTAAATGTTTTCTCCTGAGGCTGTGTGAATCATACACCCAAGCTAGCTACTCCGGCTCAGGCAGTTATCTGCAATTAGGCATTTCATATCTTTTATTTGCTCATTTATCTCTGTTATAACTCTACATAAACAATCCATCTGCTAAGTGACATGATTTATGGCGGCATGAGTCAGTGCTTTTAAATGCTTTGTCGTGCTAAGTGACTTCTGAAGACTTCACTTTAGGGTGAATTTATTGAGTACATCTTCACTAGTCAGCCCATTCCCAGCCTTTTGGGTCCTATACTGTTCATACCGTTCTGGGCTATGATAAAAACCACTTGAAGCTGAGCCCCAGCACTACAGCCACAGCCAAGACCTATTAAGCGGCCACACTGTGGTATAGGACTTGAAGCCGCAGGACTGAGGTTATGGAGCCTAGTCAGGAGGAGGAGAGAGGTGGATGGACAAAAAAGAAAGAAGGCGTGGGCATGATTTCAGGACTGGTGCACGTTGAAAAGGAGAATTAAGAGGAAAATACACATGGAACATAGCGATGAAGCTCTCCTGAATTAGGAGTCATGGCTTTTTCATTTATCCGACGAGGCTGTGACCTCTGTGCCAGCACTGAAAAATATCAGGATTCTGGTGCCTTGAGCTTTCACACTATTACTGATGCATGTTACGCTGTTGATCAGAGGTGGGGAACTGTTTTTACTATCTAGGGCCATTTTCATTTTTATAGCGTCCTCTGAGGGCCGTACCAAACGTTTGCACAAACATTGCGCTGACCTTTAATGCAGTGTTTGGAGCTGGGTGATGATGATGCTATTCACAGCTGCGGTTCCAATGTTGGATCAGACTTGAGTAGAATTAGCTCTTTGGACAGTGTGTTTTGAAAGGAAGAGTTCAGGTTGTTTATTGAAGAGAAAAACCATTGATATACATACAATCTGTAGATGCCACTTTTAACCTCTTTTGAACTATAGTAGCTAGCATATTGACATTCTCTCAACCTTTAAGGTCCAGACTCCACATCTTCTACGAAAGTAGACATTTTTCGACTGAGACTGACTCTTACCTGGTGCAGAAAATTTCCCAATGGAGGGAAAATCTTTTTTCTTTTGACATTTGCCATTACACGGTTAGATTGACCAAACAAATTTGATGGTGCTGCAGTTCTTTACACATTACTCATGCTTTTAGTCATGCACTTTTTCACTGCATTGCTGTTTAAATGTGTATACATTTTGGCTCAGAGAAAG
The DNA here is from genome assembly GCA_015343265.1 of Pao palembangensis. Lineage (NCBI taxonomy): Eukaryota > Metazoa > Chordata > Actinopteri > Tetraodontiformes > Tetraodontidae > Pao > Pao palembangensis. The sequence continues at coordinate 1,809,778 of CM027088.1, read as the reverse complement.
CCTAAATACTTGTTTTGCTCAACATTTTTTACGTCTCTTAAGCATGCACCGTGCACATTACAAACTCTCCTACTACGTGCACACACACACACACACGCACACATCGAGCTCACAGGCCACAAATCACTGAATGTTGTAAAAGTGGAACAAATGAGAGCAGTTTTATTTGCATTGTTCACTGGGAATAATGGATGAGGGAGTAGTTTCTGCCAAGTTAAAGAGCCGGTGTAACACAAGTATATGTGTATGAGAAGGGATTGCGACTTTGTTTTTTTCCTGCTTTGGAGGCACGAGCATTTTCTAGGAAAAAGAACAAGAAACCAGGTTTTCAGTTGACTAAAGTGAAACACACAGACATTTACGTTACTTACACATGCACACGTGCATTTGCGCACACAAACACATACGGAGCATTGCCTCAGGCTCTGAAACAGAGACCAGAGTCTTGTCCAAAGCTCCATTAAAGTGCTGAAAGTCCTTCTCGAGCTTAAACATCCTCCTATCGTCATGCTGGGACATTCCACCGCACGCCAGAGACCCCGCACTAATCCTGCCGGCATGGGAATCATTATTGATAGGATCCTAATGCATTACCTCAGGGCTCGCTTATTGTTGATAAAGATTATTATTTAAGAGTAAACCTAAACCCAGAGAAAGTCTCCAGTTTCATAGAAATTTATCAAAAGAAAATGTTATTCTTGGCTTAGTGTCATACCACTTTGAACAGTGGAATTGAAACAAACTGTGCTTCTTGCTGTGTTCCAACAAGTAGGTTCAGTTTCAACCAAGCAGCTCGTTAGGGCACCACATAAGGAGGAAATTACTCTCAATCTGAACAGAGTTGACTAAGTCACTTTTGGTTGGTGTTAGCTTTAGATTTGTATTGATTGATGTTTGTCACTTGAGTTGTTCATGCATGATTTATTACGTCTTTAATCGTCAGCTTCAGAGTCGGGCTCTTGAATATGTGGATTTATTGTTTTCCTGTATTTTTCCGCTGACCAGGTGGAGTCCTGCTGGTCAGCGTCCAGGGCATAGCTGTCAACGTGGATCCAGTCTTTTGCACTTGGCTGCTTTACCAGCCTCGCAAAGGGAGCAGCAGACAACAGCAACAGGTACCTGTCAGGTTCACCCTTCAGCTTCCCTCCCTGATCTCTTGTGTTAACATTTAAACATTTAGTTCTACAAGTCTGACACGGTTCGTTTGGAATTTGTAATAAAACCGGTAGCATTTTCTTTCTGCTGTACTGATTCTAAGACGCTGAATTAAAAGTAAGCGGCTCACTCGCCTCCCTCCTCTTTTCCAGCTACTTTTCCATGTGATCTGCTCCCTGTCTTCTATCCAGTCTCTCTCTATTTATTTGACAGGGGTCATGGTGATGGTTATGGACATTGAATGCGCTGTGCCCACACTGCACACAAATACACACATGGATATGTGCTCAGTCTGGGACATAGCACAGGTTCACCCCATAAAGACCTATAAATATACAGTACATCAAAGTATCATACTGTAATACCTGTTTTAAATACTTTTTTTCTGGTTTATGCCTCCTGCAGTTTGGAGACCTTTTGCTGTCGTGTGTGCGATAGACAAAGAGAGAGGAAGTTAATTGCACTCCTTACCCTGGGGGTTGTAAGTGTACAGGCATAAACAGATGTTATGAGTTGAACTGCAGCCAGAGTGAAGGATAGAAAACACTGGCTGCTGTGTGCATGGAAGGGCTGCAGCAGGCATGTTTTACCAGGCGGCCGTCGACTCCAGCTGCCTGTTTTCATGGCCATTCCTCCTGGCTGCTGTGGTAAAGGCCTTCAGCTGAAGGCCAGATATCAGCCTGAGAAGGACAGGTTACATGGCCACACCTCATCAAAATTCAGGCCCAAATAACTGCCCATGACTGTCCTTTGGTTGAATAAGTTAGTCAAGGTAATAAGAGTATGGAATGGAGAGAGCACAGGGCAGTGTCGAGACTGAGAGAAGGCGGCAGTTGGATCAAAAGGGAACTGAAACAGTGAGCAGGAAACAGCAGAAATCAGAGAAGTATAGGTGGATAGGAAGCAACTATTGAAAAGGAAGAAAAGCCTAAGATCCAGGCAATCCTGTAATCCTGTGTGTGTGTGCGGGCGTGCGTGCGTGCGTGTTGAGTGGGGGTACTTGTACGATGCCATTTGGCAGGAATGAGTCTTGGTCATTGACTAAGTTACTTGCAGGGATTCAAACCGTGGCACAGCGTGTTTGCCATTTTGTGGCCGTGCTGCCTTTTACTTTGTTTCTGTCTTCTCATGGGTATACGTGTCCACGTGTCCTCGTTAATAAATTTTGTGTCTCTGTAGACTCCAGGTTCGGTTCTCTCAGCCAAGAGGAAAGAGGATGAAATGTCAGTCGGGAGCACACCTCTAGCCAAACATCCATCCAATCATGCCTCAGACTATGCCAGCAGCCCCGTCAAAACCAAGACCGTGACAGGTATGTTGACTAAACCATGAAACATGTCACTTTTTCTAATGTTTTTTTTTTTTTTTCCTTTCATTAGTGGAACAACAGTATGGTCTATTATCCCGTTCTATCACCCCCTTGTTTTGGTGCAGTGACATATGCTTTATAGGAGACCCCAGAGCCTGCTGTCATTTGAGTAAAGCCGTTAAACTGAGGACACAACATGTCCTCCACTGCTTTCCTCTCCTCATATTCTGATGGGCTGGAGATGCCCAGAATAGACGAGTGGCTTGGCTGTGCTGAGTTTTCCTCAGTGCCAGCTTTCCACTTTCTGAGACCCCCTCCCACAAATCCAAATAACACATTCAGACTAGAGTACATATACTCACACATTACTGCTGGTACTTGTCTTGAGTACCCTTTTCAGGAAATTCTGAAGGCTCTGGGAGCAAAGGTTAGCGAACAGATGAAAATCCATGCACTTCATGTGCTCAGTGGAACTTCCTCTGCCACACACACACACACACACACACACACACACACACACACATACATACAGACAGACACACAGGACAGTACCTCTTTCACTGTACTGGGGGAATAAACTGGGCAGTTGCTCTGATTAGCTGTCCGTGACACAGCACAGAACCTGACTGAATGGGGAAAAATATTCATTTGATACTAATCTGGTATCTCTCACAATAGTCCACCTTCTTTTTTTCACAAGTCCCCTGTAGATCTTTAATTATTTAGGGTTGTCTTCACTCACATTAGGTTCCAACAACAAAAATGTTGAAGTAAATGCTTAAAATGTTCACATAAGCTTCTGGGAATGCGTTCCCCACACAATCCCTGTTTGGAGTGAAGTCATTCTGTTGCTGTAAATAACACTGCCTGTGTGTGATGTCCCCCATGCTCCAGTGTTTTGATAGGAAAAACGCTCATTTGACAGTTTGGGTATAAAAAGGCCCATTAAGGCTGGTTCTGCGCTGGCTTTAAAAGCCCTCAGCTGCAAGGCGTCTGTTTCTTGTTTGATCAGTTCTGCACTTTACATACTGCAACATCTTTGCTTACTCACATCTCAACAGTCTATTCTCTTATTAGGGGTCATCAGTAAACAGTCACTTTGGCTTCCTTGCGCATGAAGCTTAATCAAGGCTGTAACTTGTCAGCAGCACTCAGCTAACTAGAGTACATTGGCTATTAACGTGCATGACCTCCAGTTTTCCAGCTGTCGCTCTCTGTGAAGGCTTCCTTCATCTCGCTGTCTTGCTTTTTGTTTTTCTGCAATTGTGCCTGTTTTTCCATTTGGCGAACTTTTTGTTTTTCTTTCTTTTCCCTCTTTTAAAGCTTTTTCTTGTCTTTTTTTTCCCATCTTTTGTAGCCACACCGTTCCATTTCTGACACTCCAGCACACAGGTGTTTGTAAAAGCCAAGGCTGGGCTTTACTGACGTGAAGACACGCACCTTCATACATTCTCACATAGCCTGCCGGCTGTTGAATCGTTAAGTGGTCGGCACATCTGGCCTGAAACTGCGTCTGTAGGCATGTTTGTTGTTATATGTTCGTATTTGTAGAAGGCATCTGTATTATTGGATTATATTAGTACATTAGAAACATATACAGAGCCAGACTCAGGTTATTTTCTTATCCAAATATTTCTCTTGTGAAGTGAAAACAAGGCACTGGTAACTAGGACTGAATGCAATTCAAGCATTTGTGCCTTCATTCTAGCAATCAGTAGCGGAAAAGAGCTGCTAAGTAAAGGAATATTATCTTCTGTGGACTTTGCACAGGAGGGGATGTAATGAGAAGTTACAAATCGTTTCTGTGAGCAATCACAATAAGAAAAGGGCCGAGGCTTTTAGCCCCAGTGGTCATAATCAGGGTGAAATAATAAGCCTTCCAGCTGTCAGAGGACCTTGATAGGCCACAGCTCAGGAAACTCAGCACAGCAGGTACGGTCTCCTTCGTTCTACATCATCTTTCTTGCATATGAACACATCCTCCCTGCAGTCCTGCAACTACATTTCCTTTCCGGTGAGAGGTATCTACTGAGGAAGATCATCTGAAGCAGTTGACCCGATAACTGAAGTTAGAACCACGTTAATCCAGGACTCCTTTAAAAGTCATGGGGAGGCCATATGTAAGGAGTGGGCTGTTTTCCCTTGCAGACGCCTTCCTTCCCCAAATCACTTGACAAGAAAAGCTGCTGACATCTAACATGTTACGATTGAAATAACGCTCCCTGAAGATGATTTATCCGTTGCTTCACCGTGTGTGGAGCACACCTTGACTAAGATTGGCTTGTCTGAATGGAGAGAGGTGACTGAAGCCATGCAGGTTGTTTTCCAGTCACACATCAGGCTTGTTCAACTGATCACCAGTGTTGCTGATTCTTATTTGACCTTCCCTCAGTGATATCATGAGGCTCATCAGGCCTCGCTCTACTCAACTGCAGTGTTGTTTGGCAAATTTATAGTGTGTAGTCATATTATTTAGCATCTTTAAGCTAGTTTTTTTTTTTTTTTTTTACTTTTTGGTCAGAGCTTCCGGGTGAGTTCCTACCTATGTAGTGATTGATACAAAGCATACAAGTGACACCTACTGGACCAATTAAGCACATGACCTCTGCATGTACATGAATGAAAATAAAAGTTGAATCTTTTTTTTGTTTAAAACACAAATGATGGCTTTGCAGGTTTGGAGTAAGGGTGTGTGATATGTTGTAAAATGAAATCATCTGATGTATTGGATATGTGGAATATTGATACAGTGGTGTTTTGTTCTGCTTGATTATAACCTGGCCAGTGTATCGATTTTCTGTGCTGATTGATTATCGTAGTTTTCCACTGGAGGTATGGGTTTCACCAGAGAAATCACCTCGGGGAACTAGAGTAAAATCATAATCCAATGGAAGAAAATCATTTTCTGAGTTTTTTTTTTTTTTTTTTTTTGCGATTCAAAGCCTCCTCTGCTAAAGGTCTCCTGCTTCCAGTTGGCTGTTTGAAAGCATGTCTGGCACTTTTATGATGTAAAGAGGGTATTATGTTGTTTTTTTACCACATTCAGCCTAGCTACAGTTTCACAGTAATCAAGGGGGGACTTTCCTGCAGATTTAAGGTGTCTGTTAATGTGTAGGCAAATGTGCAGAGACACACGGGGCCAGTTCACTTTGGATCATTTCAGCAAAAAGCACCAAGGGCAAGGTGATATCATACTGGGGTTGTCTGGCTGCCCAGTTTGAATCTCTAAACCCATATCCACCTGACTCCATTTGGCAATCAAATCTTTTACTTCTTTTTTTTTTTTTTTTTGCACGTTAAATAATCAGAACATATGTTACAAGATACCAGTGACTCTTGGAAACAGCAATTAATTGTAGTGAGGCCAGTTCCAGAGTTTGATTTTGAAAATAAGTAATGATTAAAAAGAGAGAATATATTTTTTTCAAGTTAAATACCCTGCAGCAGAGGAAGTTCTGCTCACAGATTTTTTTTTTTAAACAGGTTTGTATTTTATCACTGCATAAACTATAACATGTACACTAATTGACTAACACATTTTCATAATTGTATTTTGCTTGGCCCCATGATGTTGTTATTACAGTTAAAATCGGTCTGTCCTCGCGGCCTCTCGCTCTTGGTCAAAATCCAGCTACAAATACTGATTGATGGACTACAAGCAGTCAAGAGTTTCAGTTTTTTCCTTATGAGATTCAATAAGTAAGTCTCAAATATTTCTCAGTAGCATCATTGCAGAGATGTTAACAGCTGCTTTTGTGATTATTTTGCGAAATTAAGACGAGAATAACAACTTTACATAAACACAAGTTGTTTCCCCTCGTTTGAGGTTCAGTCCTGCCTGCACCCACAATTACGCAAATTGGTGCACATAAAACTAGCCTCTAAGTATTTTCTTTATTTGTCTCTAATGAATGTTCTTGTTGGCAGCAGTTTCTAATTGAGAGGCTCCCTAGACCCACACTTTTCATTGTTCTCTAACATGTACCAGAGCCGTAATGATCTCACTGGCTAGCCATCGGCACTGTGAGAACATACGTCTCTTACTGAGAAACTTATCTGATGTTCTGGCCGTTCTTCTTGAATCTTGTAACAAGGGCTGTAGCCTAAATTCCTATCTGCTTGATGGGATTAGATATAATCTCCCTGTTTACAGAGAGGACGCAAGGAAAATAAAGAAACAGTGACATTTATATTGATGATGCGTAAGGGTGTTTGTGAGTGATGCATATACTGGGAAGACAACTGATGTATTTTACTGGATATAAAATTTTAAGGCGACACCATGCAGGACTACGCAATCACACAGATCTCTAATCCATATTCAAGAAGCTTGATGAAAGTCAGGCAGGCTTTTATTGGCTGCCGTGCATGCTTCAGAGGGGGGGATAATATTTTCACTGTGGAGTTATTTATATAGTTTAATTTTTCTGGTAAAGTCAATAATTTATCAAGGTAATGATGGTTGGGCTGAGGAAAGAAAACAAGAAAAATGAGGAATAACGAGATAGGAGGCCCCCGAAGCGGAATGCCTGTAGTCTGTAGGGGACTTGTGTGCTAGATTAAAAGGTCCGTGGCCTGAGCACAGCGATGAGCCCATGTAAACCTCAGACCGACTCCCCAGACGGACAGAACTGTCTGTGGATGTATGCTCTTTCAGCTTCCATGAATGATAAGCATAGGGGTTGTGGATGTTGGCTGTGGTTTTTGAGGTTGTAGTGAGAGAACCAGAGAGGGAAGTTGGGGCTGAGCTGTGGTTAATTCAGATGTGGTTGGATTAGTGTGAAGCTGGAGGTGGGTTCTTTGAGATGACTGGGGAAAAGGAAGGACATTTGTTATGTGTGAGATGTGCCTTTGTTTTCACTCTTTACAGGTTATATAACGCAGTGTGAGTTGCAAAAGGCCTCTCTCCTTTGGTGGAATAGTGATAAAGAACTTTAGTCTGATGTCGTGACGTTTGTCGTGAACTTTGAACTGCTGTTATTAAGATCTTTCCATTTCTATGACGGTGTTTTTTGTGAAGGAGTCATACTTTTGATTGATCTGCGCTGTTCCCACAGCAGAGTTCACACCCTTGTGTCTTCCACGGCTGTGTTCTCTGCTCCTGTAGTGTTGTCATACATCACCAAGTGAAGCAACACTGATTTGTTTCTTACTCTCCGTCAACAGGCTGTAACGAGCCCTCGGGTCTCTGCGTTGTCTCTGATCCTGTGACATGAGCTCAGGCTGTGGACTTCAAAGACAGCAGCCTTTCACATTTTGGAAGATGTGATTCAACGCTGCAGATGACGAGTAATTACCAGCAGAACATGAGAATGTTTATACAGGACTGGACTGGTGGCGTTGGGAGGAAGATGGAGGGAGTGGCTGAGAGTGAAAATGGAAGAAAACGAGGATGGTCACATTTAGAAGTTTAGGCTAATATCCCAGTGGCTAAGGGACTAACTGGAAACGGGACGTAGCTAAGGTGGCCACCCCGCTTTCAGAGCACTTTTAGGTTTTGTTAGCCTTGGGCAGGTTTAAGATTTTCAAACTCATATTTTTTATTTTATTTGAACTTAGATCTCATGCATTCTCTCTGTCTTTGTCATTCACTCCCCTCTCCTGCCTGAGTTTTTTTTCCCCCCCAAAAGAAATGTCGGGCGCCAAGTCACTATAACAAGATATGGCAGTTTCACTCCAAATACGTAACGACCCCAGGATTAACAAACAGGGTCCTGGAATGGTATTTAAAACAAAGCAGGGAGCTGAATACAGACTGACCTTGCATTGTTACTATGCTTCATTTCAGCACTTTTTCATTGGCCTAGCAGTCTCTCTGGGGAAGGACTTTTACAATCTGGCCTGCCCCCAGTGTCAGAAACGCTTTCAGGAGATGGTTAGCCATGAGGTCAAAAGAGGTGGGGCGGTAACTTTTTTCTCCTATTAAAAATACAGGCATTATTACCTTTGAGACTGAGCCAAAATCAAATAATCTCAACAGGAGTAGCTCTAATTTGACACAGATTACAGCGGTTTCGCAGTGCATTGATGGGAATACTGATTTCAAGGCTACTTATAGAATTTGTGCGCTGCCTTCTTTTTTTCTCCCTCCATTTGCTTAATTACTCGCAATTGTGTAAAGTGTTCTGTTTGTGTGACTGCGCAACCGCGCGACCCTCACATTCAACAGTCTCAGGGCGTGTCAGAGGTTAATTTGATAAATTGGGAGGTCATGGTCCTAGTCAGTAGTGAACTGGAAGGGTAGCCTTTAAGAAGTCAACCACATCGAGGCCTGGCTAGTGTCTGAATCTGGAATCTCCTTCATTCTTTTTTGCTGTCATGGTGATGATGTGTGTGTATACATGTTTATACACATGCATATTAGTGTTATGCTTTTCTGGTAGACTGAGTGGGCAGAAAGAAGAATTCTTTTTAGGTGAAAAAAGCAAACTGAGAAACATAAGTTGCCAAAGAACTTCTTGCAGGCATCATAACAAATGTGACCCAATTCAATTCACCCACACATGCACAGACAAAAGTGTGCACGATTTTTAATCATTTCACCCATGGTAACTACCATTTTTATTGTTACCCTAAACCATACACTCCTGTTGCCATGCCAACCCATTGGCTGTTTTGGTGATTGTGAGGAATGTGGTGTCTGACTAAGCACGGCAGTGGCCTGTGACATCACTACTGTTTCATGACAACGCTGGGATTGAGGTGCTGAGCAAGGCAGAACTGTAAATCCTAGAATATGTCTTAATGTGTCTTCAGAGAAACCCCCTTGCCTCACCCCTGACACTCTGATGGCTTTAACATCCACAGACCTTAGCTTAACCTGCTACACTGTGTCTCTGTGGCTGTGTCTCCTTTGTTCCTATGATCCGTTTCTGTTTTTTCCATGTGTCTTTACCTCGAACAACTGTCTCTGGAATGTTGTAGGTGTGCTTTAACCTTCGGGGTCGAATGGGGTGAGATAAAGCTAACGCAGAGGTTTGTTACCAGCTGGTTTCTCTGCTTGGCTGTTGCCATGAGCGTCAGACAATCAACCTTTGTCTGGACTGCAGCAGGACATGTCATGTCTCAGTTCTCACAGGTTCTGCTTGCGGTAGAAGAAAGCTTCGCGCCAACATTACATCACCTCAATGAAGTGACACTTCAGGGTCATGTGAAATGATATTGTACAACAAATGGAAGTAACAGAGTTAAAGGGCGGATGAAAACCATACGTATATTCTCTGTGTGATAGTATATGTTACAGGTTGCTACCACGCTCCTCTGGTAAAGCGGATATTTTGTCTGTCAGTCAAAGTTTTAATAATTTATAAAGCAATACTAAGCAGTACTGGAAAATGTAAAACAACCAAAAGTGACCACTTTTTTTTTTATATTTAATGTGTTCTGTTCCTAGAATCACGCCCATTGTCCATCCCAATGAAGGCACTGCCTGACCCCACAGCCGAAGAGGCCTGGACGACTTCCGAGGAGAGAATGAAGGAGCTCATTGCCAATGCCTGGGACACTGTTAAACGCCTCACTCTGCAGGTACCCAACTCTGCTCTCACTTTTCTCTTTCTGTGCCCTGAAGTGTCTCAGCTGAAACTAATCCTGTCATTACCTGTTGTATTCAGGTAAATTCTTCAGGATCTGTTCATCCTGATAATATTCAGCAGAAATGGTTTTGATTTATGGTTTGTAATATTCGCTTTATGTTTTTGAGCTTTTCTTCAGCCCGCTCTGTGGTTGAGGACATGCACCTCCCAGGACCTTAGCTCTTATCCCTGTTTTACATAGCACTGCATACGTAACGTCTCGTGTCCCGTTGTGGCGGTGTGACATTCTCCACGGCTGTCTGATCACGTCTGTGTATCTAACCAGATAGTCCAGTTCTCCCATTGTGTGACTCTGCTACATCTTGACTGCACCAGTTAGCAGAAGCCACAGCACAACCAGCCCCATCTGAAGCACATCAAGACGTGCTGAAAACCCTCTGACAGTGATCCACTTGCTTTAGGAAGAGGGCGTCATGGTGTATGCTCTTGTGTGTGTGTGTCATCTGGTAAAGTACAGTACTGATTGAATGTGTGTGTGTTCAGAAGCCTATGATCATTTTTGAATGCTGGTTTTCAGTCTGCAAATGTTTTTGTAAGAAGGGTGACCACAATCACCCAGGGTATTTATTTTTTGTTTTTCTAACTACAGTATGCTGGATTTCGGTTTAGTCACTCGGAACTATATTAAAATATAAAAGTTGCGGCTCTACGATTTAGACAGCAGATGCGTGGACGTCCCGCAGATGCATGGACGTCCCGCAGATAACTGCAGCGTGGACAGTGCTCTGCCAGAAGCCAGTCAGACACTCACAACTGCCAATATCGGCTGTTATAACAGCAGCGTTGTCTGTGCAGCATTAAAATGTTGTTTCTAAAGGTTTATCTGCAGCAGGGGGGATTTTTTTTTTTTTTTGCAGGGTATTAAACGTGTAGTTAAACAAAATCAGTCTGTAATTGGCTTATAGGCAAGTTTCTTTGCACATATAAACAATAACCAGTGTTGCAGGAGTCCAAAAACTATTCTTAATTTAATTTAATTCTAATTGCTAGGACCACACAAACTGATGTCAGTCAAACATGAAAGAAAGCATGACGTATATGCATTGAAATAAAGCTCCAGAGCCCAGGTCTCCTGTCAGCCCACTGAGCTGTTTACAGTACTTCCACAAGAGTTAACTCAAGCCTCTAATAGTTTGCTGAGCCCGTCATTGCCTCCACTTTGGTCTGTCCCCTTCGGCAGCACGACTGGGACCACACCACATACTGCAGCAGTAATTAGGAAACAGCCTGTCCTGTTGACATGAGAGTGGAAGCGGACCAAACCAAAGGACCCAACAGCTGGTACCAAAGACCTTGGATATCCACAAAATTAAACCACTCCATTTATTTTAGCACGGCATAAACATAATACCTAATGGCTCACACTTCTCTGGCACATGTACCTAATTTGGTATGCGGTGCATTCTCTTTTTACAGTATGGGGTTAAGAGTGATGGAGTGAAGATGGGAGAATGAGACGGGGAGAGAAAAGTTCGAACCCTATTTATTATTGTACGGCTGCTGAGACCACTTAAGGCTGTTTAAACAGAATTGAAACGGATGATAATTGGTAATTTAAATAAAATCCCAGCGTCTGGGTCATAGTCATAATGGCTTGTCACTGAGGTCTTACACAGATGTTAGATCCTGGGCTGATTTAAATAAGACTAGCTATAAAAACAATGATAATTCATATTAAAAAATGAAATTACATGAAGATTTCATTTCTAACTCTGGTGCTCTGTCATTTTTCTCTGTCAGCAAAAGCTCCAGTCAGTTTCACTTATCTTGCATCGTCTCTTGAGTCTTAACACGTAGAACGGCATAGATTTTTTTTGACAGTTGCGGCCTATGCTCACATTCATTCCATACGTTTGGATAACAAATTGACCCTGTCCAAGGTAATATGCTGCATCGTCCTTTTATTTAAGTCTTAGAATAATCTGTGTAGGCAGTTCTGTCTTACTGTACTGTCTGTTTTTTTTTTTTTTTACTGGATGACTCTACTTGAATGCAGTTTATGTAATGTCTAAGACACATATCCCACTCAAAGTCTGAAACAGGAATAGCAGCTGGAAAAACGTGTTATTCCTATTTGTAGCTTTCTGCTCTGTAATCATTTGGTACACCATATTTTCTTTACTGACAAATGTAGTGAGCTTTGAGTCTAAATGATGTTAGCAAGTTTTTCCTGATCTGTCCATCTTCCTATAATCTGAAAAAAAGAAAAGTCTAGAGGAGGTCTTAGCCAAAGTTCTAAACCGGTAAGATGATTAATTCTCTTGTCCTAATTTAAACCTATTGAAGTATCAGTTTCAACAACAACGTTTCCCCCATTTAGCCGTGTTTGCTTTGTTGAGATGTTCTTTGGTGAGCATGGACCGAGAATGATAATGATGCAGAATGACATTCATGGTGTTTTCGCCACGTTGCGACAACCATGGTGAGGTCAGAGAATCGTATTGCCCAAATTGAGCCCCTCACGCCTAAAACGGCTGACATTATACACAGACAGATCATCTGTGTCATGTACACAGGACGACGTGTGTGTGTTTTTCCCTGTAGCAGGCAGCTAAGTCATGCAAGGCTGTAATGTGTGTAGGTGGTGTTACTTTAGAAGTCACCTCCTATTAGGGCTGAAGAGCAGTGGTGCAGTTGTCACCATGGATACAGTCACCTGGCACATATTGAGATGGCCACCTGACCTCAGACTTGGTGTTCCAACCTCAGCTTTACTTCTTAATATAACTAACTCTGGTAGTGGTTGCATCTAGACTTCCTGCTTTACCTTCTTGTCCTTATGTCTTAGTTCATGATTTTTCTCAACTCTCTTTTCCCAGTCCCCTCTCACCCTGTCCTCCCCCAGTGTTGGTCCCATTCTTCCAGTGGACATCCATGTCATCTGCTAGCCCAGATAATAATTACAAGTGATCAGAATGGTTATTCTATCTTAGGAATTTTGCAATAATTCCTTCTATTTAACACATAGATGTGTTCAGTACTGGCAAATGAGCACGTTGCTACCAAAACTGTAATGGGATCTCTGAAACAGAGAGACGGTTGCCATGGAAAAATGAGGTAACACTGCTCCCTGCAGCTGCCATGCATTAATGAGTAGGATATTTTCTTTGAAAGAGCATATTTGGAGGAAAGCAGTGGGGTAACCGAGGTAAAGCGATAGAGAGGTGACAGAGGTGGGGAAACAAGAGACAGGAAAAAGAGTGGGCAGAAGGTAAGATGGGAGGCGAGGAGAAACTACGTAAGGTAGAAAGGATCATGTGTATGTTTGGTGTGGCTAAGACCAGGTTGGCCAGATGGTTTCCATGAACAGGATCTGAAACTGACCCCTGATTGGAGCGCCTTTAGCAGGCACATGACTTCATCCACTACCTCCATCCTATCGTCCTTCCTTTCAGCACCTCATCCTCCCTGTCTGTCAGGTCCTACAGCTTCCAAATTAACTGTTGTTACTGCCTTACCTCTGTGCCCCTTTAAACACCATTTCTCTTTGTGGATTACAGTTATAAATTGCCAGCTGCTCAAACATGCAGCAAACCCAGAGAAAGCCATCTACAACATTAATGATCTGTGATAGATGAGAAAGCTTTTTAGACTCTGTGTTGGAACTAATAATTTGTTATGGTTGTTGATTATCCTCTGATATAAAAGTCTCCCAGATTCTCCCCAGTGCATTCCATTCACCGTGTAATAATTCTCTATTTGAAACATGCTTGTTTAACTTACAAGCAGTTCCGCAAAACATGTGGCTGCTCTGACTGGACTCCATATATTTTACTGCGTTTATCACAATATAAAGCTGTCAATAATGGAGCTATTAGAATTTGGCATGCAATGTTGTAATCTGAAGTCAGGCTAAAGCTGAATCTAATTCCATGGTCTTGGCATTTATATGCTTATTATGCATCACTGTTTATGTTCAAGTGGTTGTATAGGAGCTGGCAGTGCCTGGTGCTTAAATGGCATGCCAAGTACTGGCTGGATGCAGTACAAACATGGGGGTTAATGCAGAGGACAGAATCCTGAGAACAAAGTAGAAAGTATGTAGAAAGGAAAATGCATGGTGCATAACAAAGATACCAACAGAATAAGAAGGGTGAGAGAGGGAAGGGTATACATTCTCTTCCGATTACACCTCTGGTATCGCCTGATCCAAATTAAGACCTTACAATTAACATTAGATGCATAATTAGCTGTTTACTGGGTGAGAACTGTGGGTGTGGGTGTAGAGCAGCGCTCAGGTGTGGCCAGAATCCTGTTCATCATCTGCTGTTGTGTCAATACGTCAGTGACCTCACAGCCCCATTACAGGCACACGCACATATCTGACCCTCTCAATGGGCCGCACTGGAAAGGTGCTTACCAGGATTCTATTGTGCCCGTAACCTCTTGAACTTCAGAGGCCCAAAAGACCTGGAACTGATTTTCATTAGGATAGAAACTAAACATCCCTGTCCTGTGAAGCAGCTGCAGTGTCAGGTTAGTGAGGTTTTAAAAGTTTATAGGGGAAAAAAAAAGTTTGTTTTTCACCCTAATCCTCTTGAAGTTGTTTGGAGGTGAGTCTGGCTAAATTGTAGGCGCATGCATCCACCCTTTGTCTTGGGACAGACAAGGCGGCTGTGCCAAAGCCAGGTCATATCAGATCAGCTTGGGTTCGACAGTTTGGCCTTCATGACTTTGTTGCAGCACATAAATCAGCGATGGTGAAAATTTGCCAGAGTTAGCCAGTAAAAACTCTTTTCATCTGTAGTCCATCATTGTTGGATCCAACTTGGCCTAGGATTATGTACTGTTCAACATAAGCGCCGTCACCTCCAAAGAGCAATCATCTGGCCATACCACTACTGTAGAGAAACGTAGCCACATCTGTTTCATACTTCTGACCAATGTACAGTACACCACGCTCGCTGTCAGTGCTTCAGCTGAGAAGGCTTCTGTGTGGGTTGCCTTTTCTTTAGCTTGTTCCCACTGAACAAACACTAAACACGATTAAACTTAGCTATCCCCCCCAGTGACCCATTAGGCAGGATCAGACGGTCCTCAGGTGTCATGACCAACCCTTCGGCCACAGCTGTAGTGGATCACGACGGTTAAAGCGGTGAAGGTGTGATGACTTGAGATCGGGGTGGGAGCAAGCCAGACAGGCCAGGCCGGCCGCACTCCTATTGTTGGATCAATAAACGCAGCGATCAAAGTTGCAATTAACCCACCGCGCTAACACAAACAGCCAAGCCAGCAGAAACAAACAAAGCCTTCAAGTCACCTAAAGCGTTTATTTTTGCAGATTTCCACCTCAGCCAAGGAGACCTCCAGCGCTTGTCAGCTTCTGTAAGCAGTGTTAGAAGAGAGGAATGCAGGGCCGCAGGAATGGCACGCTGCCCGACCGTGTAGCCGTGCCAGGCCACCATCTTATTGCTTGTGGTGGCATGTGGGTGAGACTTCGCCTATCTGTTGTCAAGAGGCATCACGTTCAGATGCCTTTCACAAAGACAGCAGGGGGAGTGTGGTGGTGGGGCGGGGGGGTCTGCTTGCTCTGATTGCGAGAAATGTGTGTATATCCTTGCGCCGCAATACACATCTGCACAGTGTCATCTTCAAATACACACATTAATCATGTTCATTTATAGTGAGAGATTATTTACACCGGTTTTACACTATTTACCATTACACTCGCTGCTCTAAATATGTTTTTGGACAGAGCTGAATGCAGGAGGATGTGAAGGGGCAGCGCAAGGTTAAAAGTGGGGGTGGTGTGCACAGAGATCATATTATTTGGGGGGGTTTGCACTGAGGACCTTCTGTTCATCTCACCAGCCACTTAGGAAACACAGTGTCCCATCTGGTGCAGGAACAGGAAGATTACATTTGGAGAGGTATCAGGTTTTTAAAAACAAAGGGATGTGTTTTCCGTTTGCTGCCGATCTCTCCGCTGAGGTTTTTCTGCTCCAGAGTTGCAAATGTTTTCACCCGGGATGCAGGCAGGGTGTTTCTAATTTCCTCTCCCCTATCTCTGTGCGATTTCCTCTGTGTCATGACTCGCGTATTGTGTGGGGCGGAAAAGTGTGCGGTAGAGTAAATGAGGGGAACTTGTGTCCGTGCTTTTGTGCTACAATGGGGAAGTTTAATGTGTGATTGTGGGTTTTGGGGGGGTCAAACCGCGGCAAGGTTATCTTGGCCTGCAGGGCTAGTGCTGCACAGCGCCTGGCTCAAGCCTCTGAGTCTCTCTTCCCTGCAGTGATATGAAAACAATAATGCTAACAGTGAATTTGACCACTGCGCCTCAAGATGAATGTCTGACACGTAGCGCTCAGCGCCTATGTCCAGGATCCTCCGCTCTGACAGAGATCGTATTTAGTGCTGTCAGAACCGTGCAGCAACACAGCTGTTCCGCTGATAATATTTTTAAAGAAGAGGCGCTAAGCATTACACTGTCATGTAGAGTCGAACTGTGCTTTACTTTCTTACAGCTGTGTACAGGCAGAGGGTTTTTTTGATTTGCTGTTTATCACTGTACGGGGCTTATGTGTATTTCATAATGATTCAATTCAATTTTATTTCAAGTGCCAATTCATAACAAAGTTATCTCAAGACACTTTACACTTTCCAAAAAGAGAAACGGCTTTTTCACGAGTTCATATTGCCATTTTTTTAAATCCAATTTAAGAAAAGCTGCCAAAGTGTCAAGAGTACAACATATTTCTACGCAAGTGTAAGAGTCAAAGTTTAAAAGTTTAAACACAGAACTGAACACGGTGTCTTACAAAAAAATGTTATACAGTCAAGCGAATCAGTATTTATATAGCATTCTATACATTATTCTATACACTTACTATACAATAAATAAGCATTTAAACTATGAACCGCACCTAAACCGTACATTAAACCGGACATGTACAAGCCATTTTTAATACTACTTTTTGATTATATTAATAATGCACTCTTGGCTAAGAAGTTGCTTTTGGACTCACCATTTTGCCTTTTACTAGCAGGGTAGATCCGAAGTGCCTCCTGTGGTTATATAGGCCATTTCCACATGGCCCCAGCCCTTTAAAGTTTGTTTGGCCTCTTGGCTTCCGCTCTCCCAGTGCCTGCGCTGCTGGAACCAGATAAACCATCCTCTCCAAGACACACACCACACTGCTGCTCCTA
Source organism: Pao palembangensis (assembly GCA_015343265.1). NCBI lineage: Eukaryota > Metazoa > Chordata > Actinopteri > Tetraodontiformes > Tetraodontidae > Pao > Pao palembangensis. The sequence goes on along the minus strand of CM027088.1, from coordinate 1,792,573 downwards.
AGAGGAGGAAGTAAAGATGCTTCTTTGTTGGAATTAAAACTGTAACGTTTGAATCAGGGTCCACACGTGTGGACCAGGATGATTAGGCGCAAGCAGAATGTACCACAGAAAAATGGAACGATCCCATATTTACAACCTGTGATGTTATGCCAAGCTTGGATGAGAAGGACGACATAGACAAAGTACAAAAATGTGTCTTCAGGCATTTTACCAATTAATCACAGTTCTCTCCAAATGGGAATGTTTCCGTTTTTAAATATTTCAAGCTTTTTGGTGCATCTCTCTTTTCTTGCAATATTTATTTACTCCTGACATCATATGCTGGCTTCCTCATGCAGAGTCCAGATTGAATTAGAGCCTGGGTGATTGTAGATCAAAGTGTAAGAAGATCCGTGTTCATTTATATTCCTAAGCAACAGGGATCAGGGCCTAAAGCTCAGGATAAGCTATGGTCACCTACTAAATAATCAGGCTGTCACTCAAAAAAAAGAAAAAAAAAAATGCTGGTACTTCTATGCTCTGGGGGTCTGGCTTTTTAGGTCCGCAAACTCCGAGATCGAAACCACTGCAGGACTGCCACTGAAAAACAGCACAGTAAATGACATATGCTTGCAAACGTAGGCTGGCCACGGTCTCTGAGGTACTGTCCTCACTTCTCTGTCTAAAGGATAGAGTTTCTGCAAGTCTGGCTTTTTGGATGTATCTGCTGGTGTAACTGAGTTCATTGCTATTGCAGGTGCCATCCTTCAGAGGAAGTGGCCAGCAGAGCACCAAGTCTCAACAAGGATATTAAAAATAGACATTGGTGGTGGGGGGTTCGCTGGGAGCAGCGCTGGGATGTTAATTCAGGTGTTCGCGGTCAAGGTTCTATTTTTGTTATTGTTGTTGTTATTTCATTTCTAATTTAAATGACTGATGACTGTAGTTGCACGGCGTAATATGATCTGCAGATTGTGTGGAAATGTGTGTGGAGTGTTCATGCACTGTATGTGGACATGCACATGGGATCCCTTGTGTGCATGCTCTTTTGTGTGACATTTGAGCATGTTTTCACAGTTAAGGCCTGGCACGTGCAGCTTCATAAGGAGTTCATTGGCTTCAATATTTTTTCTTAACGGAGATTTCCTGCTTGAAATTGAAGTTTCTCTGCTGTGTATACAGACAGAGAGAGAAAGAGATTTTTGATTTTTTTTCAACGTAACCTTTATTTACACCGGGTTACAAAAATATGTTCTGTTCACAAGCAACCTGTAAAACCAGGCATCATTCACACAAGACACTGAGAACACATACAGAGAACCGTCCGTCTTACCACAAGTTGTTAGTGCCCCATTAGTCCAGATTCCCAAACTGGGAATCCACCAGATGTTCTAATGTCTCCCTTGTTGCAGAGAACGACCATCTTTCCTCAGCAGTCCAGGTGAGCTGTACGTATGTTTTTTTGTACTTCATGTTCCATTCATTATCCTTCGTTGGAGGTCAGCCATCCATTTCTTCAAAACCTGCCAGGCAGTCGGGGTCAGATCTGCACCAGACCTCCAGGCTACTCTGACTGTCTGACCCACGGCAGAGGTCAGTGGTTCAGCAGAGGCAAAGAAAAATCCCATCACCAAATATAGACACAAACTCACCTTTTTTTTTTCCCTCCCACAAGCTACTCATTGTTTGACTTGAAGGGTGGTCCCATGCCACTAACATTTTACTCAGTTTGTTATTTTTAATGATTTTGTTTCACTTTGACAGGACATGATGTCATTGTGCAAAAGGAATGAAGAATCAAACTCCCTGGTCCTTCTTTTCCCCACTGAACACACCTGCCTTCCTTGAACTTGAGCATGAATCCAAACCTACAGTATAATTAATGTTGCTCGGCTATACATACCCCCCCCCCCCCCTTCATACTTCTGTGCCGTATTTACGGTTTGCTGTACCTGAGTCATTTCCAGAAGCGATCTATCTGTCATTTCATGCTGCAGTTTTATTCCACATTACCCTCAGCCCCACACAGGGTAAAGTTGTGTAACAGATATTCCACACTGCAATTATACCTCTGGCTTTCAGATATTATTTGTGCCCATTTCTATTTTTAAAGTCTTTTTCCTTTTGCTGCACTTGGAAAAGCTGCCCTTCCACGGTCCTGTTCTAACAGAAAATAAATTTCTGCTGTCCCATTATGGAGAGGAATTGAGTTTGCGGAGCCTTGTGACTCCCTTGTAAGCACAGAACCATGTCACAAATTTGGCCTCTGAAGCATGTGGCACAGCTAGCTGGACTGCAGGACTGCTTGACCTGGGACACCTGTCGGTTTCCTGTGCTGTGACAGGACAATGAGCACGCTTTCACTCGTTCACACACATGCAGTCACAAACATGGATTTGGCTCAGGAGTGTGTGTGTCATTGTCACACAGGCTAACTACTTTCCATGCTGTTTTATAGAGCTGTTAATGAGCTGTTAAACACAATTGTGCGGAGTACCAAACATGAACCTACATAACCTCGGGTGAACTTTTGCACCTGAAGCTGTGACTCACTTTTTTCTCTGAACCGTTCGTACCGGATTTTTTCCGCCTTTAGTCTGTGCAACCGTTCCATCACAGTTTCTTTCCTCATGCATGGTCACGGCGAGAACACTGGACACTAATTGATGGGGCGGTGGAGGGCTTAATGTCGGTCAGAGTGAATAGCTGTCAATAAATTTGGCTGCACTCTAAGCAGTAATGCACATGGGACATCCCTACCACAAACACTTTCTCCATTTGGCTCTGTCTGTACTCCCCAACATTGCCAACATCCCCTTCTTGCTATGTCATTTTTTGTTTGGTTATTGTAGGTCGTCTTCTGTGTGTGTGTGTGTGTGTCACGGCTCAAATATGAGGCCACAGAGGGGGAGGTCTGTGAGGTTAACCAGGGTGACCTGCTGTTACAGGGTGGAGGACAGGCAGTGGGTCTCAGAGGGTTCTAACAACACGTTCCTGTAAGAGTGATACAACCCCAGACCCAAGAAAGGGCTTTTATTATTATCTGTGTGTGTGTGTGTGTGTGTGTGTGTGGTGGTGTGATGACGTTGATCCAGGTGTGATATATTTTCTTTAAGTAATGAGTAAAAAGTTTTCAGCATGTGATCACTGTGGAAGTTTTCCTGAATTTCGGGGTTTTATGCTGCGTACAGTGTGAGGTGTGTGGTCTCTGTCCTTAGGTCTCTTTGATTTCATTTGTGTGGCTGTTTGCAGGATTCACTTAAAGTCACCCTGTGGCTCATGGGACAAGAGAGGCGAAACCAGAAATGTAATTCTCATGAACTATTGTACTCTGGCACATTTCTGCAATTCTCAATTCTGCTATTGTCTATCGCAGTGTGTATTTTGCACCAGATCCAGAGGCAGATTAAACATTCCTAAACATTCTATTATTAAAATAGCAAATTGAGTCTATTGGCAGAGCCACATTTTACTGCTTATTATATTTTGACCTAACTTGTTTCCCGTATTTGTCTCGGATACGGCTTCAACCAGTAACCGTATTGCTTCCTGCAGTAGGTATGGATGACAATTATTATTTTGTTCAAAGACTCTCCAGCCCCATGGATTTTCACATGATTCAACCCAGGCACTGGCAGAATCCTTCCCTAATGTAGCTATTGTTCATTTCTTTTGTGTACTGTTTTTTTTCCCCCCAACTTTGGGATCCATTTTAGCCATAACCTTTTCTCATGTGTGAGGTACATTGATAAAATACTTTAAACGTAGCAGCCAGTCACTGAAGGAGTCCCTTTTGTGGAAAAAAATACAAGTGTAATAAAAATTACCATTGTATCACCCCGATGCGGGAGGACACCTTCTTTTCCATTTGGGCTAAGACCATTTGGGGGTTAGGATGCCAAAGGAATTTCAAGCTATCTTGTGGCAAATCTGTAGCTGCCATATGCGTGACATCATCTTTGGTTTTGTGATGCTCGTGGAACAGCAGCAAATCATTATAATGTCTGAGCAAACACAATTAAAATGGATTAAACTGCGTTTAACTGTGCCTAAATTCTGTTTTACTGCGCTTAAGGTTTCCCCAACTTCTTGTGTCACAACAAAGTGTTTGGCATGTAACACAGTCAGCTGTGTGAGAGTGATTAGGAGAAAGCAGCAGCGAACAGAAGACGAGTGAGTAAAAGACTGAATGATAAATCAGTTAAAAATTGCTAAATAAGTATTTAAACATCCTGCCTTTTACATCTGCATCTTCTCAAATACAGACATGCTGCTTTAGTATTTCACAAGAGCGAGCTTTCATCAGAATGTTCTCCTGTTTATTATTTGGCTATGATTCTGTCTAAAAGTTTGATATATGGTGACAGATTTAGTCAACCATCAGATATCGTATAGGACGTCACCTAATTTATATACCAGTGGTTGGATATGTACCATGACCCATTTCATACCTCAAATGTTTAAGTGTTAGATTTCCTTCTGGTTGTTATGGTTGAACTTTGTGTAGCGAGTGTAATAGGATAAATCATATATATAATGTATACAGAGATTTACATTTTTGTGTGTAGCTGGGTTATTTGTAGCAAAAGTGACCATTACAACTGTACCTTTATTGTATGCTCTTCAACAACACAACCAATTAATTGAAGTAAATGTTTTAAAGTCTTTAGCTGAGGAATAACGTATGCGGTGGAAATGGTAATGTGACTATCCCAGGATGTGCAGCAGGAGAGCATTAGCCCGAGGCACCGAGCTCAAGGTGCAGACCAGAGGCACCGTGTTAAATCCAGCGGTTTTCGTGTGTCTGTCTGCTTTACAGCTTAACCCTGCTAAGATCTGCAGCAGACCGGCCGGTGTCAATGGATTTTCTTTCTGTGCATCGGCTCTTAAAAAAGGCCAAACACTTATGTGTCAGTGTGCAGAAGTGTTTCAATTTCCAGCCCCCCCTTTGAAGAGTAATCAAAGGAGGGAGCAGCGTGAGATGAATGTGTAACTGTATATCTCACTCATTCTCTTTCTTTCTTCCTCCTCTTCTCACCCTCTCACTTTCTCAGTCTTTCTCTTGGTTTTTGCCATTCTCAGCTGGCTTTCACTTACAGGCCCGTCAGGAGTGTTCCATTGTGTGTATTATTAGAAAAAGTCCTTGCATTATATGCAAATTTTACTGGAGGACGACTGCATGTGTGCATGGAATAATACACACACAACGCACACATGCACATTCAGATTCCTCTGGCAGCACCTGCCATCTGCCCCCTTGCCTCTTCTCTTCTGTTAACTGCTCTTTAAATCACTCTTGCGCTTGTATAATGGAAAAAGATGCTTCTCGAACACCTGCTGGCTACTGGTTACTGACTTAATGGCTTGTAAATTTCCCTTTGTTGGTGAAAAGGTGAGTATGACATAATGCAGTTGGAATGGGCCTTTTAAAAATGGACCTCAAAAGAGAATGACATTCTACTGTCTTGTCATATTCCCTGAAATTGTAGTTGTATTTCTAATTTTCAACAGCAATTAAAATGGTTTAAAAATAGTTTGGGTGACCCTTCCTGTTGGTTTAAGAGCGTTCTGTACTTTGCTCTCACCTCTACAGTTGGAGCTCCAGTCCTGCTGCATGTTCCTGCCCAACGACAGCCTCCCCTCCCCGAGCACCATCATCTGTGGGGACATTCCTGGGACGGTCCGCAGCTGGTACCACAACCAGGCCTCCATGCCTGGGACTCTGGTGGTCTGCCTGCCACAAATCAGCATTCTCAGTGCGGGACACAAGTACATGGAGCCTCTGCAGGAGCTTCCCTTTGTGGTCTCTAAGCCCATCTTAGAGGAAGGTAGGTTTTCACCTAAATTATAACCTGTTAAAAAGATTGGTTGGATATTTGAATGGGTGGCAAAAATATGCTTCAGGCTTTGTAATGAATGAATTTGCTGTTTTGATCATTGAAATTAGTGCTTTAATAATAGTAACAGGCTGTATAATATGAATTCATCACCATTATGGGCTTTTCACCACTGGGCAAGCCTTTGACCCACAACCACTCCTTTACCATTGACAGAAGACAAACAAACTTAAGGAGAGTGACTTTGAAACATGGGTCCTGCACATGTGGCGTGCACACCTGGTAGAGTTGAAATAACAACACTCAGAACTCTGAGTGATGTTTTCTCTCTTCGAAAGAAGAAATAAAAGAATGGGGGCGGCTACTTTTTTAAATGTACACTTTACAGCTGTGCCGCTATTGGATACATAGTCTTATTATTGAAAAAAACGCTTTGAATGGAAGCAAAGGCGATGACATTTGCATTTTCACATAAAATGGACAGCCTGTAGGAATTTTCCCAACTCTAACAAATGTTCAGTGGCTTTGTCAAAGCTGGCAAGCCATGAGATTCGACCTTTCCCACTGGCCTCTTTCCGAAAGCACAAGTATCTCCTGGCTTAAATTTTAAAAACAGCTTGTTATATCACCGTTGGTATTTTTTATTTTCCTTCTTATCTTGATGTTCCAGTCCATCGCTCTTATATTTTCAAGTCTCCTCTCCGTTTTCTTGCATTTTTCTTTGTCCTCCTCTGAATTTTACAGTTGTTCTGCTCTCGTTCCTGCGTCCGTGCTCTCTGCCAGCATCAATATTCAATGTTTTTCAATAATCTTTATTTTTCCTCCTCTCACGTCTACAAACAGGCGATGCCTTTCCGTGGACGATAAGTCTGAGTCAGTTCAGCCTGTACACTTTGTTGGGACAGCAGAGGAGCCTGAGCCTGCTGGAACCTATGGGCTGTACCTCCACACTGGCCATCACATCTCATAAGCAGCAGAGCGGCTCTGAAGGAAGGCACTCCTTTGTAGTCTGCCTCCATGTTGATTTGCAGCCCATTCATGTCAAGTGCTCCAACCCTCAGGTCAGTGAGACAGACTTGCATTCTGCAAAGTAGTCATCAGATGTACATGTGTATTTATACAAATCACCCAACTGTAAACTTTCCTGAAATACAAACACACGCACCCTGGCATGAAGATGGGGCGTCTGCTTGATTTTCTGTAACAGATTGACTTCGATAAACAAACTGCCTCATCTTCTTAACTGTTATAATTTTCATGAAAATTAAAGTGTAAATAACAGAGTGTTGCCTTGTTTGTTTTGGTAAAACGTTGTAATTTTTGAGTGAAGGGAGGTGGAGATTTGCAGGACTCCTCATCATTGTTTTACAGCATGCTATTGTGATTTAGCGAGAGGCTAATGAATATGGACAGACCGGAGTCAGAACGTTTTGGTCTCCCCGTTGTGTCCCTGCGTTGTTTTTCACTGCGCAGTTACAACACTCTAATTTCCAGAATTGAATTTGCTGTATTGAATTAGGTTCCTGTTTAAACACCTTTTTGAGTGTGCACACTGTTTCTCCAACCACAGCGATGCACATGAAAAGGCCTTAATCTTTTACAATGACAACTTTCCCAGAGAGGAGAGAGCGGCTCGTCTACAAAGGGAAAGTTTCTTTCTCCTGGAGCGCCTTGGTTTGGCACAGCTCGGAAGGCTTATTGCGATTATATGATGAGTCATTATTAGTTTTTGGGTCCAATGAAAACTTCTCTTATTCTTTTTTTGTCCTTCATCACAATCCCTCTGTGCTCCCCTCCCATGCATTCACCTCCTCTGTCTTTCTTCCCGTCGATCTTTTTCAGTGGAAAGTCAAATAAGTGAGTGCTGTACTATCCTAAGTCATGCAGCAGCCCTTTGGTAATTCATGCCAGAACAGTTCCTCTTGCTTCAAAACAAAAAGAAAGACCTCTAACTGCAGATTATTCTAATTAGCGCTACCATTTGTGGGAATTTACATGCACAGAGTGCATGTTAGAGCACTGAGAAGCTTGTCTCAGTATCCATATCACACTTATTTTGAGTCATTGCTCGATTTAAAGTCAACTAAACAAACCAAGGAGTTTGGCTTCTTAAAGTCTCCACTGCATATTTGTGACATTAAATCAGTTTTTCCATAATATGCGATGGATTACTTCATGGCACAATCAAAGTATTTTTGGAAACTGGAGTAACATGGTCTTGCTTTTAATCTTTTTCTTCTCTAAACTTGATTTCTACTGCCCCAGGTATCATGGAATGTGTGGTTTTAATATGTAATAACATGGAAAAACTGTGCCTTTTCTTAAATCCATGTATGGGAATGACTGCACACATGAGCGAGCACGTTTGTGTTCAGGTTTGAGTCAATACAAATGCAGCTGGAATAGGAAGTGAAGGGAGAAAAAGAAGGATAAATGGTAAAAGAGAAGATGCGCGCATGCTCTCACATATGCACATAATGTAGGGAATATAAAGAGGGAGCCAACGGAGCCTGATGAGCCTCGGTGCATCTTTCCAACACATGTTTGATTCATTTTAACACAGAACACCCACCGTCTGATTGTCATGTCCTCGAATAGAGTCAAACCCAAGCCTCTAGCAGTCCAAGCCTTGTTTCACTGAACTTACATTCATTTAACGTTTCAGAGAGGGTTTTAAACGGCAGCAACAGTTTCCAACTATTATGTTGGATCAAAATATTTGATCCAATAGTAGCACAGCCACACTTTTAAGTGATGTTTGTTATTTGTGATAGTAGTATCTATTTTATTAACAGAGACAAAGAAAAGGATATAACTGATTAGGGAGTACATATGGAATGTAAAATGATAAAAATGGAGATGATAGATGAATGGAAGTGGTATACAGAAATATACAGGCAATTTCTGCGTGAAACACGTTCCAGTCCTCCCTGGTTCTGTGTTTTTTACTCCTGTATTTGGTATTTTCCCCTCTCTTCCTCCACATGTGCATTCTGAGTGCAGTGTGTCTGGACGTTCTTTGTTGGACTTCCAGGCTGTCAGAGAAGGGAGCACGAAGCCGTGCCTCTCCTGTCAACAGGGCACTTTGGCTGGGTATGGCGGACAGCTGTTGGCCTCGTCCCTGGACGGCTGCTGGATCGGAGTTCGCAGCTCTTCCTTGACATGTTTGAAATGACCCAGCTGTAGTGTACTGTGCTGCTTTCGTTTGATATATGCTTAGTTATGGAGGGCCTCCCTGTAATGTGCACCCTAACAGCCGGGCATGTGTGTGAATCAAGGAAAGCTATTTTTTTTTTTACGTGCACTCTCGTGTGTCTTTGCACCTTTACGTTGTGGTAGAGAGTCGGGGGAAGTTAGCTGACTGTGAAACAGCATCATTTTTCTGAAGAACACAGAGTGAATGCATGAATTACTGAAAGCATCACATCACATTCCCCCACTTTCCCCTCATGTTTTCCACTCTTGTTTTTTTGGCTTTGTTTTTTTTTTTTTTTTTTTTTAAGCAGAGACTCGTTTTATGTGAACGCATGATAAATACTTGAGAACATTGACGCCGAGCCTTCAGTTTTTCCTAACCGTGGTGAGTTTTTGGGGGGAAATTGATGACACAACTTAACTTTCCTCTGTGACTGTTTCTGTGGAGGTTTTGTTGTTATGGTGCAGTGAGGCACGTGTACGAGCACGCTGAGCTTTTCAATTAAATATCCAGCCCATAGAACCATGAGCACATACTTCACGTTTGACATCATTTGTTGAAATGAAGCCTGTGATCGACAAGCAGAATGCCTGAACGACTGCTTAGCTACAGTGAAAGAAATGGGAATGGATAGTGATCCATTTCTGTCGAATGTTTCCTCCCTTTTTCTTTTTTATTCTCTCTCAACTTTAACTAGATTTAGTGTCACATAACTGCAGAGCTGCCAAGCCAAATTATCGTAATGGCCTCAGAAGTCAGGACAGGATGAGAACACCCTGATGCAGCTGTTTGACTCAGACCTTGGCAAATAGACATATGAATCTTGTTTCAAATATCAAGATAACTTGTGGTGTTTTAGTTATCTTTTAAGGCCCCAGCACAGTAGGATTCATGTACCATATTAAATGTGTGTCCAGTAGAGTTGTGATGTTTGTTCTAGAGTAGGAAATAACCTTTTTTTTTTTTATGAATTCCTTATCAATCTATTCTTCAAATTCATACGGTTTAATGGTTTTCCTCTCATACTGTCACCGTGCAGGTTCAGTTGTTGTCCAGGCTCTTCTTCAGCTGGAGCAACACATGGGCTCGTCTCCAGAGACACGGCGTCTTCCGACAAGCCTCCAGCATCCCAGAAGCTCCCGCTGGCGCCGCTCCATCCTCCCCAGTGCGCAGCAGCGCCGGCACTGCGCTGCCAGACACCAGCACCTGCAGCCCCTCTGCAGATCTGGGCTCGCCCACAGAGGTTTGTTCTCCTCATAGTTATATATTTATCCTGGCTTAGAGAACTTTATCATCAAGGGGCAACTCATTTGTAGTTAACTAATCTCCAGCACAAACAGGCAGCAAACAAGTTCTTTCAAGCATAATTTTAACCAAATACTTAATTTTCAGAATTATTTCTTTACCTTTGCACACGTCATGATCAAACTCATTTTCATTTTTATCGTGCTTAACAGTGAAAGGTGAAAGTTGAAACCGCAATCCCAACATGGTCAACACAGCAGATTATTGGTTACATATTAAAATTAAGTTCATTTGCACATGCTCTTGTGCCCTTTGGAGGCCAAACGATTCTCCATTAATGTCAAAAATTAATTAAAGTCACTAATTTTCTCCATTTTTCGACACATGAATATAAATTTTGAAGGTGTTTTTCTAAATCTTTTTTTAACCTGTTCCTAAGTCGTAAACATAATAAAGATATTCTGTTCTATATTTATTTCCTTAAACTCAAATAATGAAGTATGAAATCCGCTATCAGATCTGGGAACGCACCAAGAACTGCAACAGTGAAGAGATGTTTATATGGAACAACAAAAAAAAAACTCTTTTTAAACACTCACTGAGCAGTGCTTATCAAGGGCTCCAATGATGTGAGATTTGTTGCTCCTGTTCAGTACAGTAGCAGCAGCAGTGCTCAGCTGGGGGTCCGTGGGCCTGTGTCACATGTCTTGGTATGTCCCTGTGAAGTAGAAGGCAGGAGTGTTTATATTATGGTCTGTAGACGGCCCCGCTTTTAATGTGCTATGAGCAGTCGGGCCTTGTCAGCACAGAGGGGCCTCTGGGATCACAGCACAGCCTCCATACCACCCTGAAAGGCAGTCGAGTGTGTCCTCGTGTAAATAAAAAAAAAAAGCTTCATGTCGGCATGCACCTACGTCTGCTTTTATTTTCTTACGATCAGCGTGTGTGTGCCTGCTTCATTTATGGATGCTGGAAAGTGGAAGTCGAGTGTGGCAGGAGAGGCCCGAAAATATAGTGCCTATGTAAAAAGGCCAGGGAGGCCCCTGACAGCCTACTTGTCACTGTTTGCGTAAGTACAAACACTGGTAGAAGTGTTTAGTCCTCTGGGAGGCCGAGTGATTGAGCAAGAATGTAGGAGCTGTTTTGATAAGTCTCAGCAGTAGTGGCAGCAGTCTCTTCCCAGTGAAACGCCCCCGTCCCACCTTCCCGGTCTTCCACGGCTTCAGCCGCAAACACTCACCCCTGAACCCCCCCCAGCCCCGCCTACCCATTCATCCGCCCTCAGCTGACACAATATTTTTTGACATTTTGTATACAATACTACTTTTCAGTCAGTAGTCCTTTGCTCTTCCTCTGGCTGCTTTGTCATTTGCAGCTGGACCACCAGCAGCATGAGGACAGCATTAGCATATATCGCATCCTGTGATAATAATGGTTACAGTGTATAATCAACTTCTTCTGAACTGACGTCAAAAAAGATGAAAGTAAAGGAGTCCATCGGTGCGTCATGTTTCAGTACAATTCCCCTTTCTATTTCCTTTTTCTTGTTGTGTCATCTTGGCTCCCTCCACCTGTCCCATAAGCTTTCTTTCTTCTACACTTTTTTTTATAATCTGCTTTGTTCTCCATCCTTCTTTGACACTTCCCAGCCTGCTGTTGTCTTCATATGTTTGGATCTGTCTGATGAGGAAAGACAAACTCTGCAAAGAAAATAAACCCAGATCCTCAGCCCGTTTATAATGCAGAGGCCCAGGAATTAAACTGTATACTTTTCAGCTTGGCTTGTGGAGGTGTGGGAAAATAGCTCCCTTTCAAATTCATGCGTTTTCGCCTGTGTGTTTGAGGCCCCTGGAAGCTGGGGAACATGGCAGAGGCCACCCATACCCACACTAAAGCAGCACATCTGTTCTTCAAGGCTTCACCTTGATACCAGCAGAAGGGGGAATATTTTAGCATTGATTAAAAACAAGCATTTGGGCCTTTTGTTGATTAGCAGTGAGGTTTCTCTCCTAAGTTCTAGTTATTATTTTGGAATTCACCTTGGAAGTCACTTCTTTTTTGTGAAAAAAGGCCAAAAATACAATAACTGAATAAATTATTTCACTCCATTATTTCTAACCATTTTGGTGAAGGAAAAAAGTTATATTTTAATCTTAAACACACAGCAGTGGCAGTGTGATTATAATTGTTATCCTCTGGCTCTGATAAATCATCCAAGAGGTCAGGGTGTTTTTGACAGTTGTGATTCTGACTTGGATGCGGAAACAGTCGAGTGTCCGCTGGTTCACTATATCCAGCATGCAGTGGTCGGCTCCTGTTTCCACACATGACATTATAGAGCTTAATCCTACCGACCGGCCAAAACTGTAAACTCAATAGCTCTGTATAACCTCACACACACACACACACACACACAACGAGCTGTGTTTTGACTCTAGCTCAACAATAATTAGTCCCCAAATGCCAGTTGACACGAGAATATCTCATTGAAAGTGACTGAACGCCGTTACAACAGAGCTCATGTTACTCACTGCCTGTCACCATTATTACTCACAAATGACACACACGCATGCACACACACACTTTAACTGTTTGGTTCCTTGAAAACATAATGACGCTACTTTACCCTTGATTGGAATAAATGCTAGTTCTGGAAAATTAAATGATTCTGTGTTGTTTTGTGGTATTTTAGTCGTATATAGTGTGTATGTATAAGCTGTATGTTTGTTAGAATAGTGTATGTTCCAATGTTCTTTGGCTTAGGTTTGTTTTACATGGCATAAAACTATGTTTTTGTTAAATATTGTGACTAGACTTAGAACAGTCCAAAAATCTGGAAATAAGAAATTCTCATTTATCAATTTACACACTCAAAGAAGGAAATATCATGTGTTAACAGCAAGGTTCAGTTCTCTACAGTAAAGGTTGCTATGTTAATCCTTAATTGAGTTGTATTGTAGTCATCTGTTGTTCCTGATCTCAGATGTCAGACACCCTAAATCTCACAATTATTTGAAATTTGCAGATTAACATGAGGTCCTTATCCCTGCATCAGCTGCGACACAGTTTCTCATCTGGTTCCTTTTTAAGACACTGTAAACAGTCCAGCAGCTGTGGCGTTTCTAGTTGAGATAGCTGATAACCCCTTCACCTACCACAGCAAAGCTCGATAACTGTGACACAGCTATCATGAGCACACTGTGGGGGAAAAAGCTGTGGGAAATTTAAGATGCTGCTATTCCAGAGCTGCACGTTCCGTATTGTTAGATTGCAGGATTTTTTCTCTTGGTGAAGAAACCACACAGAAACTTGTTTGGAAAACAGATTTACAGGAAAGGAGAATAAGAAATATATATATTAAAAAAAAAAAAAAAAGCAGAGCTGTCATCTTGAAATCTTTGTCAAAACCCCTTTGGCCTGTCTGCCCACCCCGGTCTGCTCTGCCCACACGTGTCAGAACTGTCATACATGCATACACACGTTTACTTCTGACTGGTTGGTTCCTTGACCAGATCCTCTTTGTCTCTCCAGGGTGACTCTGTGCCTCCTGGAGACGATGGTCCATTTGCAGATACGGTGACTCTGGAGCAGAAAACCAGCAGCATTGGTGGAAGCAGTGGGAAGGTCAGCCTTTGGATGCAGTGGATGTTACCCAAGGTCACAGTTAAACTGTTTGCCCCAGAGCCAACAGTCAAAAAAGCAGGTACCACGCTATAATAATCTTTTAGTTCTTTTTTAGGTCCAAGGAATTTCAAGTTTCTTATGTCATTTGCATATTTACAGTGTAGAAGTGGTGTTTACATTTTCAGCTCAGGGGGAGTCAAGCATCTGTAGAAAATGAGGGATGGAAGGAAAAAGCAAATAAATAAATGGGAGATGTCTCTGTAGGTTCTCAGTCATCCAGGTCATACATAGATCTAACCTTGGATAAATAAATGGGAGACGAAGCCCAAGTTAACCAACTCTTGTTCCCTTCAGATTTACTGGGGCGATGAAAGACCAGCTTTACCTTTAATTGTTGGCTGTAATATTTAGCATCTGCTAACCAGATCACACAGCTTAAAGGACTTTTATAGTGGAAGCGGAATGTTTTGAAGAACATCACAGAGATGGTTTGACTTAGAGACATCCTAAATAGGAATTACTTAGGATTTAGGCTTAATGTGTGCCATCTGAGTTGTGAGATGAGCTTGCCTCTGGATTTTCTGCGTGCGCCACATTAAGGACATTATTAAAGGCAAGAATTGTGTGTATGCAATCTATTAGATGCCTAATATCACAAGTACATTCTTGGAGATAAGTAAGCCACAGATATGGCTGGAGACAATCTGCTATGATGTAATATGTTTTTCAGCTGCAAGGAAATAAGATTCTTGTCTCTCCAGCAAAGAGGAAAAACAGCTCGTTCCAAAAGTGCTGCTCCTCGGGTATAGTTATGCTATTATGTGTTGGAAGATTAGCAGGAGAAAATCAAGCATGAGTCTCCAGCGGCTCTGCTAAAGGCACAAATCAGTGGTACACTTTCCTTCTTTTAAGATGAGCCAGAAAGTCAGAGGGTGTAAAGGTTTCCAGGACTCTTATGGGATGGGTCTAGAAAACTCATACATCAATAGCAACACCGTGTTTGGAGACTATGAGTTTCTGAGTATTTAACAACATGGGAGAGTTCTTTCCACACAGTATCCACAATAAAGATGACGAGCTCTGTCTTTCATTTTTAATAATCTGTTCCGAACTTCTGTTTTTTCAGGCGTGCAAGTCTGCAGTACAACAAACATTGTGTCATTTGCTTGAAGCCCATTTCACAAAGTGTGATTGTGGACGTTTCCCTGTGGAAATCATTTTTAAAACAACCTGCAGTTATGCTTAAAGTCTTACAAAGTACAAATTTAGTGGGATTTTAATCACAAATTATTTAGGGGGCACCCAAATTTAGACAATAAACATAAAACACACACAGAAATATTCCACCTATCCTGAGTTCTCTGTTCTTCTATAGTACCCAGCGTCCATACAGTCAATTCAACTTTAAGTGAGTCTCGTAGTTAACCCTAGGCTGAGGGGAAGTGATTAAATCTGCATAATTAATGCATGCCTGCACATTAACATTTGCTGTTCTTGTGTTTTTGCCAGAGATCTGTGTCATCAGTGAACTAGAAGACCTGAGCGCCTCAGTAGATGTCCAGGATGTTTACACAAAGATCAAATGTAAAGTGGGCAGCTTCAACATCGACCACTACAGATACAGGTAGCGTGTGCCACATGAGCAGATAATGCTCATGCGTCGCTCCAGAAGTCACGGATTTCAGGCACCAGCAGATGCACACACTCCTGCACACAGACACGCTTGTGCTGACCAAAAGTTGGATCATAGTGGTTGATCTGAGCGTTTTGGTTCTGGACGGGTTCAGTTGTGATTTACAAACCAGAAGGGTTTAGTCAGTCACTTTGTCTGTGCCTGTGGTGTCTGAATCGATTCACAGAAACATTAGCACGTTGTTAGTGGAGCAAAAGCTCCAGGCCATGTTCCACTCCATCATAATGATCCCTTCCCATGTCTAGTTCCAGTCAAATTGGGCTAATTTAGATTTGGGCTCTAAAAATAAGAAAGCACATCCCTACACATACCACACACAGTCTCTGTTATTAGTGATTTGTCCTTATTTTCAAAATACAGAATGATCCACCATTAATATTGGTATTGTTATAATGCTAGATTTCTTCCACCTTTCCCTTGGACTGGTTTTCTGATCTACTCAGCAGCTTTCAGAGCATGGCGTCTATGTGCCGGAGGCCATTTTGTGTTTGGAGGAAGCCGTTTACCTGGAGACTATTCCCCACCATCTCTTTCTGAAGAGATAATGAAGCAAAACCCATTCAACATTCCAATATGTTGCCAGACTTGATGTTTTTATATCTGTACCTACGTTCCTGAGACAGCGTGTCCATAAATGCTTCCTTCTCTGATTAAGGCAAATGAACATCACACTTGCCAGGTCAGATATTCTGATTTGCCAGATCTCCATGCTGCCCAGTCAGGAGTTGAGGTGATGGTGTTGGCCTTCACCCAAGCTGTCAAGGAAAGCTTCTTGAAGACCTCCCTGCTTCCCTGCAGTCAGATGATTTATATTCTGTCAAAGTACATGTGTTACGTACGGTTTGGAGAATTAGCCTAAGCCTGCGCACAGCCAGTCGTTGGGCAGGTTTGGAGCTTAAACGTGTCTTGTGTTATTATATCACAGTATTCTCTTAATCACAGGTGTGTGTCCAAATGCTTCTGAGATGGAGCCAACCTTAATCTCAGACCTCTGTGCATTTCTAAGTAGATAATCATTCAATTTTCTCATTTTGAGGTTATTTCTGTTTAACAGCTTGTTCTCAACACAATTTAAACCAACCATAGTCCTGGCAGGCTGCAGCACTTTCTCATCCAAGACAGGTTAGAGCCATGACTGTTTAGGACACCATGGAGGACCTCTGCACTCTAATCTGCATTATCCACATAATGCACATGGAAGCCCACAAAGGATGGAATCCGTATTAATCATCCTGAACAGATAATTGTAAGGCATTGCCTCATCCAGTGCAGGTTTCATGCATGCACTGGGTCAGATTGAATTAGTCTTGACAGGGGAAACGTCTCAGCTAACAGCAGCTATCTCGGAGCTGTGCAATGGCTGGAAAGTTAAATCAGCCAGGCGAATACAGGAGGTGAGTCTGTAATTGAATCCCTGATTATTTCAAAATAGGACGAGGAAAAGAAAGGTTTAAGAATAGAAGAGAAATCAGTCCATGGGGAAGGAGAAATTAGTGGGCGTTGAACCTTATAGGTGTAGGCCTCAATCATCCTGCAGCACCATAGTTGAATTAAAGCGTAACAGGCAAGGCAGCGACGTGACAACCGAGTATTAACCACTGCGGAGGAGCTTTCGTTTCAGACTTCTCCTGGCTTAAGTCTGCTCTCTGCTAGCACCAGTATACGTTCAACTGTTGTGAAATACGGAGGGGATAGCCACCGGTGACAGTCCAACCCTGCTCACTCCAATGAACAGCTCACAAGAAACGGGGCTGATGTCTTCCAGCTGTTCTGCCAGTGACTCGGAGGAAAGGATGACCGGACTGGAGCACGATGGGAGAAATGGAGAACTGCAGTGTGTCCATATGCATTCATCACTTTTGAGGCTGAGAGACCTAATTCCAAAACTGTTCACATAGGCAGAAACTGACATACAAGATAACGAAGCGTGAAGCACACACACATTCCCACCAGAAGGTCTCCCCCCTTCAGCTTCCAGAGCTCTACTGGAGAGTCATGAAGAGTGTGGGGGGTATTAAAATGATGCAGATGGTGTATTTTCTTGTTTGAAATGCTTTTCCATATGTGTTCTCTGCATGATTTTGGCATCCCAGAGTAAGTGTAATAACTCTTTGGATGTGTTGCATCTGTGTGTGTTTTATTCATTGTAGATTGAGTGGCTGTGGCGGGCTGCATTGTGCCTGCCTCCATGTTAACTTCTTTTGATGACTTCTATCCAGGTGCATTGATCTTCTTGTGGATGGCTTCCAAAAAAAAAAAAACCCTTTAAAAGCATCTATTTCTATGCATCATGCAGTATATAGCATCGGCACATATAGGCCTAAATGCTCCATTAAACTGGGCCCTGTGTGTGTCTCCAGGCCAGGTCAGGGCTGGCTCTCTGGTCAGTCTGAAGGAATCCTCCTTCAGTGTAAAGAGACAGCTGTGGTGAGGCTTCTTCTTCAGCCATGGCAGCCTTAGGTCTCTGTGCTGTGCAACTCACTCTGCTGCTGCTAATCAAGGAGCCCGATCTCTGCCTAAGCTGGACAGACAGGAAAATAAAAGCTGCAAATATTTGGCTTTATAACATCCGCACAAGTGCAACTCTGATGCACTTCACATGAAACAGAATAGAATTTCAAAAGGGATTATTTTTACAGCATTTGCCCTGTCTGTCCAGTGGTTCTGATTGGCTGTATAAGCAAGCCAGTAAAACCCGGTGACAGCTGCTCTGGTGTGTGTCGGAGGAGACATGGTGTGCTTCTCCATGTAACATTCTGGATCCTTTCTTCCTGGTGGTGGTCTTATACTGGTACCAGTGTTGTAATATAATTCATGTTACCTAATTAGATTAATGAAACATGCACATTGAAGCCTTGTTTGAATGTTGTCATGTGTTCCACGAATAAATTTGAGTCTAAATTGACTATTTTGTTTCTTTACAGATTACAGTTAATAGTATAAGACCATTGGCAGCAGCAAGCTCATATGTGATTTAAAAAAAAAAAAAAAAAATAGTGGCTTTAATTGTCCTAAATTTTCTGTCCTCTTTTCTTTTTCTGTCCCCCCTTGCTGCCACCTCTGCTCCTGTTGGCATACCTGCTCTCTTCCCTCTTGTCCCCTCCAGCGTGGAGGAAGGTGTTCGGCGCTGGGGCAGCTGTGGAGGAGTGGTCCTGTCTTGCACTGACAAGCTGAACAGACGCACTGTTTTGGTTCGACCCGTCAGCAAGCAGGACACTTTCAGCCATTTCTCTGGCTTTTTCTCTCCTGTAAGAATCAGACTCCTTCCCATTTTGATTGACTCTGCCAGGCCTCCTTCATCAGTGCTATAAAAGTGATGTCTTTTTGAAACAGCAGCAACAATTATGTAATAAACTAAAGTCAAATAATGTCATTTATATAAAACTGATGCACTCCACTGATGCAGCTTGGTTTGGCAGACTAATATGTGTGCTTAAGACCTCTGTTTTTTGCTTCAGCTTGGGGTTTCTTTTATTTTTTTTTTTAATTTTAATCACGCCTTTTTTGTCTTTAGTCTCAATAAAAAGCTAGATGTCCCGGTATTCGTGATACAAGGTTAATCCTGCTAACTTGTTAATTTTATATAAGCAATTCAGCATCAAAATTTTACCACAATGTGATTTTTAGTTAAATTGAACCTATTAAAATAAATACATCAATACTCACCCATATAGAAAACGTTTTTACTCATCACCAGTCTGATTTGTCGTTTTTCCTCCTGGGTCAGACTGCGGCGAAGGTCCTGGAAGGTTCTCATCAGCAGCACGGCTTCCTTTCCATCACCTACACTCAGGCCGTCACCAAAAACGTCCGGCACAAACTCATCAGCCGGCCTGAGCGGCCGACACGCAGCGGCGCTACCACGGCCAGTCAGCGGTTGACCTCTGATCCCCTGGCAGACAGCTCTCCTCAGTACCTCAGAGAAATTCTCCTAACAGCCCAGCCCTTTGATGTGGTGCTGTCTTTTCCCCTGCTGGCTACCGTAGCAGGGGTCTTTCAGGTACAAAGTGATGTGTAACTTCCTCATTGCAGCAGTTTGAGAAATCATATAATCGTATAAAGTTGTTTACTATGTCGAAGTGCATAGTTTATATTGAGATCTTTATGAATGAATCCTTAATTGGCTCCGCAGTCTAAGGTTCCGAGGCCCTACAAAGAGCGCAGCAAGTCAGCCGGTCAGCCAATGAGAAGCCAGACTCTGACCTCTCGGTGTTTGCCTCTCATCTACATCAACACCAACGTGATCAGAGTTTTCTGCCCCGGGACACAGGACAAACAAATGGCATCGGGTGAGAGAGCACACACACAAAGAGAATGTGTGCCGTAACACATTTAGGGCCTGTTTGAAAATATAACTGCACGCGTGTCTTTTAGCAGAAGCTCAGGTGAAAAAAGAAGACACCCTGGTGTTGAAGCTGGGGTCCCTCAGCATGGCTCCTCAGGCTGACAACCCTCTGACCCGCACAGTACTGCGAAAAGACATCTACCAGTAAGACGAGCTCTGACATCTCCCCTCTCATTAAATGAAACCGTATTCTTCCACCTTTATGACGTACCGAGCACTCAACAACCGGGCAGCCAACAGTTCACGAGGTGCCACTCAGACCTGTCGGACAACCTGTCGCACCTGATTAAGCCTGTGGTGTCTGCGTGTGTGAACGGGCACATCTTTATCTTCACGACGTTGGGAGGAAATATTTAGGGTGATCCAGCTGACAGCGCCACATGGTGATGTAGCTACCCTGTTAATGACAGAGAGCTGTGAGTGACGCTATGGGGGTCCACTGGCCCCCCAGCTGAAACATAAGACTGTTGACACAAGCCCCCCTGTGCCATGTGGATCAAAGCTGCCTGACAGGGAAAATCTGGACTTCTGAGGGCTTTGCACAAAACACATTTCCCTGCATAGGCAGCTATGAGAATCTGGATTGTGTCATAGCTGCCTCGAAACCGCAGGCCCATGATGTGTGTGTGTGTGTGTGTGTGTGTGTGTGTCTGTGTGCGTGCGTGCGTGCTTGCGTGGGTGTGTCTGCGTGTGTGTATGGTTAGATACGGAGCTGGAAAACACATGTAATGAGCGAGATAAAAGTGGTGCCAAATGCTTTGTGCAGCGGCAATTGAGATGTGAGCTGACACTAGATGTGAGGTAGAGAGTAAGGGTAAAAAAAAAAAGAAAGTGGGCAGCATAAAGAGAGGCCACTTTAGGCCTCACCGCTGCCTTCAGTTGGTAGAAGTGTGATATGCAGGGAGATTGTGTTGAGCAGGAAGGCAGAGGGGGCCTACAGGCCTATAGGCATATTTCCCTGCACCCAATATGGGAAGATGAAGGGGAATACCACACCCTGCCCAACATTGTCCAAATGTCTTCCAGAGCATCCAGGCTTTCTTCCTCCGTGTGTTTGATTTATTCTTTTCATGTAAGCGGAGCAAAGATGGTATTGATCAGTAACCATAGCTACTGTTCTGCAGGGACTTCTCAGGGATTTTTTTTGTAAATACCACCAGTCCCACACAGTGTAAAATGCTGCTAAAAATTATGGTTGTTTTGCTTCAAGTTAGTACACTTAATTAACTTTAATGACTTTGTTTGCATGGGAACTGTATCTACTTTTAGTTTGTTGACATGTCATGTTATCATGTTAGATGAAAAATGATCGTCTTCTGGGCATGGAAAATAGCTTTTCTCATCCTTTGACTCCAAAAGCAGTCAGATCTTTGGAGAATTGCCTCCTACACTGGTCAGCACTGATGTTCATCATCTAGATTGATGGCTCTGGCTGCCCACGCCTTTATTTACAGACACTTTTCACTCCTAATGCAGCACAGAAAGTCATGCTTTCACAACAAAATGTGATATTCAAGTAGCATACACGCAAGAGTACACATATTTAAAACAGCAGCAGGCACAGCCATGTGTACAAACACGCCACTGTTGTCCCTTAACGTCCACACACAGGAGCCAAGAGCCACCACTTCCCTCTGCGAAACCCTGGAATTATGAAAAAAAAAAAAAATTGCTCCTGTTCATTCTTCCATTCCAAAGCACACATTATCCTCACCACTTTCCCTACTTATGTCTGCCCTCCAATTTAAGACGGTCACACTTCTGAGTCACATGATTTATAGCTTTGGGATCGCAGGCTAGTCGACACGCCGCTACCATGCATGCCATGAGCTTCATCTGTGGTGCATTCTGCTGCGCGTAGGCTTCCACAAGTTGTAGAGAGAAAGTCGGTGAGAGGCTGTAATTGGGCAAACCAGTGTGTGCTTCAGGTTTATAGTTAAATGTGGCAAAAGGGAGAAATATGTCTGACTGCCGGTAGCAAATTTGCAGCAGTTCTGTTTAAAGCACACCACTAATTACATCCATCCTCATAATTGGGTGACTGATCTACGCGGCCATGCTGTTATTGTCTACTGTACGTGAAATGATTACCTCACAAATGCTTTGGCTGTGATTTACACTATTGCCACCGTGGAATCAAATAAATGACCAAAATGCTGAAGTTGAGAGCATGTGTATACATCCTGATGGGACATATCTTGATACCTACTCCTTCCTTTAAAGCTCCGCGGCTTTCATTTTAACCTCCACGTTTTTTAGGGTACGGCAGATATTTACTTTTTAGAGGTCTGTAAAACAGGCAACCACCAGGTTCATTTGGTAACGATTAACACCGTCTCATTTGATCATGTGATGTGGAAGTGTGTGTCCCCGGAGGAGTCCACGGCAGCTTCTTCACTAAGCAGGAATGATTCCACAGAGCTGCAGGCTTTCCCTCTCTCTCCCTTTCCGTCTTCAGCTACAAGGCCGCTGTCAATTGACACAGCTGAAATCATTTTCCCATTTTGGAAAAGGGGGCCTTTTCCCAAGTACATGAGCTTTAGCTCAGGGAATGTCCAACATGCATTCAGCTCCCACTTTCTTGTGGTTTCAGTCCTCTTTTAAAACTTTTTCATCCTCTTATGTGAGTTTTTTTTTTTTTTTTTTTAATTCATGGAACACAACCAAAGGCTTGTCATGCATTACTTTCAAGTTCCATGTGGAGGTTGTATGTAGCTTTTTAGTGTTAAAGACGTTATATTGGGTCAAGATGCCTCGTGAATGATCTTTTATCAGCTTAAATAATGTTTGATAAGATGATATTCATCCATATTTGACAAAACCTGCTCTGATTTCTGAGAATTTTTCTCTTTAGCAGGAAACAATTGGGGAAACATAAACAGAGGAATGTTTATATGCTAAGCGATTAACTGGGCTGGTCCGTCCTTCTGTCTCTGCTTTATTCACATGTCTTTGTGTGTGTTTCCTAAAATATCCTCAACATTTCCCGGCACCACAACACCTCCGTGACACAGCTCTAGATTCCGTCACATGTTCGGTTGCATCATAGTCTGTCTGAAGGAGACCCAGGGAGCATCCCGCTGCCACAAAATATGGATTTGTTTTGAGTCCTGCACTTGCCTGCGTTTCCAGGGTAACGGCAGAGAATGCTGCCGCGTCAGTGATGATGTGGAGCAACATGTCAACTTCGATTTTCTGCATCTGTTGACTTAATTTCAGTCCCTCCAGTTTTTTTTTTATATATATAGTGTCCACTGGTGTAATCTAATATGTGTTAATAAGGTTTCAAAAAGTTTTATCTCAATCGTACCCTGTCTTTACAGTTTATTTCTATGAATATATAGAAGTGAATATAACTGTTGCCTTACTGTTTTTATCCTTCCATTTGCTTTTTTGCTTTTGTGTGCATTTACAGTAATTCTTCTGGTGTTCATAGTCGAGCCTTGTTTAGACTGTTTCAACAATTTGGTGAGTAAGCAGGCCCCTTAATGGTGTTGCATGGCTGCCTGGTTACGCCCTCATAGTATACTGTGTGTTCTAATAAGCAGTTGTGATGGGGATCCCCCCCTCCTTAGGTAAACACTGCCTGCCCATGCCAGGACGTTGCCTGCTACCAATAAAATTCCCTAGCTCGCACTACCGTGTACACACCCTCCTGCTGTGGCAGTAGTTGAGCGCTTGCATTTTTGGTAATCATTGCATCAAATGTTTTTAAAGTATTATATTTTAAAATGATAAATTCTCTCAGCCAAGAGTCATTCTGATAAGCTTGTGACTCTGCACAACTATTAAACTCAAGTTAATAGGACATTAGTGGTATAATTTGTGGTAAACTGTCGAATATTTGTGGGAACTGTGGGACTTATGCAGATTTCGAAACTGGATTTGTAACATATAATTAGTAATCAGAATTTAAAGTCTTTATGGTCACCATTTTGGGACAATCCGGATGGCTAAATGAAAATAAATGGAGCCAACTGAAAGATATGTTAACACAGATTAGAGCGTCTGTCCTCAGTCAATACTTCTTTAAAATGGTGTAATATATTCTACTATTAATGCTGACTGTCCTGACAGTGAATATTTCTGCAGGCAGCAGTGAAAGATGTAGTATTTCTGTGACTATGAGGCTGAAGCAGTGAACGTTAAGGTGCCTGTGAGCTCTCTTTAAAGGTGTGCTTCTGTCACAGCATCAGCACTCACCTCAGGAAACTCACTAAGGTTCTCACACTACTGTTCACATCTGCGGTGGGATTATAAAATCCTGCCAGTTTTACTCTGTAATCTCCTGTCCTCGCACTGGTGCACAAATGCTGAGTGATTCTATCATGCGTCTGACAGCTGCGGTTCCCTAAATTTCTTTTCTTTTGGATGTTATATTGTCCTTTTTGCTCTCAGCTAGTCTTTCTTGTCTTCTCCCTCATCTTTCTTTTGCTCATAAAAACCTAAAGTTCCCAGCAAATGATTCATTAGATGCTTCAGCGCACACTTGCCTCATCGCTCACTTTAGTCGGCTGCCAAGTGCCCCATTTGGCCGTTTGTTTACACCAGCTCAAAGTGCGCTGGCTCTGCTTTGCTGCCCCTGAAGACAGGAAGAGCGACCGAGGCCACACACATTGACACCCAGGACCAGCACTCATATACACTGATTTAGGAGTTGCTTTGAAAACTCCTCAGGCTGCTGAGCGGGTTTAATGACAAGCCCCTTTCAGCAGCCATGCTGGCAATACCTGCATCAGCAGGGTGAGTGAAGAGCCTGGCTAAAAACGCTGTTAAAGGTAATGAATCCGAGCCAGACGTGAGCCTTTGAACCACGCTCTAATTCGGTCCTTCCTGTTTTCTCCAATCAGTCATACTTGCTCTGTTTTTCACTCTTGCTTTTTTAATTTTTAAGAAAGATCGTTGGGTAAAACCAAAAGGGAAATATTTATAAGGTAAATTGGATCCTTTTACTCTTGTTTGTTCATCAGTTGATGTCATTTGTTAAAACTATAAATTATTTCCCCTCTTTTAGTACTGCAGTCTAAAAAGTTTGACTTTGTCACAGGTGATTATTTATTTATGATAATTTGAAATAAAGCTGGAGTCAGACAGAGATAAAGTGCCAAAGAGCTCATTAACAGAGATGACACCAGGGGCTCCAGAGACCTGGTTTTATTATTGTTGAACTTGTTTTGGGCTGAAAAGAGAGACATCCATCCTCAAAATGGACCTTCCCCGGTCAACTGTACATTATTTAGCTCCATTTGTTTCTCTCCCCTTTCTCTTAACCCCCTTCTTGTCCTCCTTTACCATCGACGTTCTTGTTCTTCTGCAGCAGAGGAAGATAAAATGAGCAAGGATTGGTGGGTCAGCCAGGACAAACATTGGTTTTTGTCAGCCCAGCAAATGAAACACCTGGTGCTGGTAAACGTACTGGACATATTTTACATTGCCTTGACACTCAGGATTAATGCAATATCAAATTGTTCTAAATGGGGACAGTCTCTCCGCAGAGTAAATCACACACCCCCTTTTATTAAAGTTTGTCCTTGAATTTCTGCTTTGAGTGGGGCAGGATAGGCTGCACCGTGCTGACGTAGGAGCTTTCTGAGCTTAGGAAGGGCTCATGTATGAAACAGCCCCCAGACAACGTGTTGTAATGCGAACAGGAAGTTCAGAATCAGCCACTGAATTCTGCTGCGGCTTTGAGGCGGATTATTTTTCCCCTCCTGAATTTTGCCTCAAGATTTCAGCAATATTCTGTCCTTTTCTTTCCTGTGGGAAGGAGTGTGATAAAGAGATGGCTCCATCTGCCAGATACGGCGAACACACTGCATGAAGCATGGGCTAAAATGTGATTTCACCATCACAGCTGTAAGAAAAAGGTGACAGCAGGGTTCATGTTTGGAGAGATAATGTTACCAGAGCAGCATCCAGTGGGGTGGAGATGAATGTTGGTGGATGTGATCTGTAAACTGTGAACCTGAATACCTGACCGCTGTGTTTAATCAAGTCAGCCATTGGTATGAGGCAATCAGTTTTCTTAAGGGTGTACTCCCTACTGTCCTTCAGTCTCTCTGGCTGGGAGCCTTGAACAGATTAATATAACTAGGATTTCCATGAATCTAGAGGAAAAAAAAAATAAAAATTGGCAGCATCTATTTGCTGATGTACATTGTGATATTCCATCTCATGTTCTGTCCCTCTAAATCCACTTATCCATCATTGGAGCGTTTTTGACCGCAGCCCTACACTTAGGCCGCAGTGCCTCTCGCTGTGTACGAGCAGAGATGTGTATACAGCATCTTGCGCGCTATGTTGTGGCGTCTGCTGACTTCTGTATACAGCCTGTGGTTCATTCCATAAATATCTGTGGCCTCTGTGATGTAATTCTCAGGGCCTCCAGTCTGTGAGAAGATTGTACCACAACACTAGTAGCCGTCGACCTGCAGTTCAAGGTTTAGTGGGATTACGGGAGTGAAACCCTCCAGCAGTGGCCCTGCTATACATTTTTATGGCCATTTTACTTCCATCTAATTCTGATGTTTTGAAAGCAGAAAATGAGGAGAAAGGTGTTTCGTCAGTCGTTGTTTCAAAATATATGTCATTAATAAAGAATTTTCCATTGTTACTGTAGAGTAGTTTTTTTTTCTCGTCTAGACTGTATTAAAAGCTGCAATAATCGGTCCATTTTTTTCTTGTCTTTTTTGAACTTTTGCTCTTGAAAGCAGCATGTCGTTCTGCTTTCCTAGCTTGCTTGCAGTCAAGGTGACGGCCCTCAGCTCAGAGCTTCCCGGAAACGTCTCTTATGTTTTGGCATACTGCTGTCGGTCAGGTCGGGATGCGTGCTGACAGAGGCGAAAGGGATCAGCCCTCAGCTGCACAGCTCTCATCAAAGGGCCTGAACCAGGGGCTGACTGCCCGGCCACCAGGCTCCATGTCCAGTAACTGTTCCTGTCTGGCGTGAGTGTGTGTGTGTGTGCGCGCACGCGCGCGTGTGTGTGTGTGTGTGTGTGTGTGTGTGTGTGTGTGTGTGTGTGTGGTGTGTGTGTGTGTGTGTGTGTGTGTGTGTGTGTGTGTGTGTGTGTGTGTGTGTGTGTGTGAATGGGTCATCCTGAGGCAGGATATAAGAGTTCTAAGAATACACCCATTGCACCAACCTAGGAAGCTCCATGCTATCAACTGCAGCATTCTACCGGTGTTACCCTGTCAAAGTGTGTTTGTGTGTGTGTGTGTGTGTTTGAGGGCAGGGGAGCAAATGTTTTGTGTACGTGTCCATGTGTAGTGAAACTCCATCTTTGTCCATGATTGTGTTTTAGTTCCTTTTCTCCCTGCTTATGACATGTTGATGTTCTGGCATCCTGTGCGGTTGGTGTGAAACTGTCATTGCACTGACAGGGAGCCTCGGACTGGCCAGTCGCACGGCTCTAACTGGTGCCAGGTGGACTGTCAGGGATTCAGCACTATCATAGTGATAGTCAGTGTGTCTCCACTTTGTCTAGTTCCTTTTCTTATAATTTACATGGAAACAGCTGAACCCGAGCCATGTGTTGATCTTCACAACAACTCAATTTGGACAACGAT
Source organism: Pao palembangensis (assembly GCA_015343265.1). NCBI lineage: Eukaryota > Metazoa > Chordata > Actinopteri > Tetraodontiformes > Tetraodontidae > Pao > Pao palembangensis. The sequence goes on along the minus strand of CM027088.1, from coordinate 1,765,088 downwards.
TCCATTTTGCTTTTTTCTTAACCTTTTTTTTTGAAACTACAGCGTACAGCTGGAAGGAAAATCCAGTCTAAAGCATCACAGTGGTCTAAAACATGCAGTTCTCAGACATCCGTGCATGACAGCAAAGTTTTAGCGGATGGTGTTGTGGAGATTTGGTGTTTACTTTCCTAAACAGTACCTTGCTGATGTGCAGTCTCACATATCTTCAGAAACTCACCAGATGTTATTTTATGATGCTCGAAGATTTTGTTGAGCGTGCACCTGTCTTACCAGTTTTTTTTTTTTTTTAGATGATGTAAAATTAAACACAGTTGAAGAAAGTGGTTCTCCACAGTACAAGAAGCTTTGAACCACTGGCTGAAAATGAGCGGGCTGGCAGGAACGTACATTCGTAGCGGCACATTGCACAACGCGCGTGTGCGTGTCTTAATGTCAGTCATGTTCCTTTGGCTAAAAGTTTTGGATAACCACAGAGGGAAATGTGAAGCCACCGTGTAGACAACTCGACTGCGGTGGTCTTTTTTCTGCTCTCCAGAACTTACATCCACACAAAACCATGTAATCAGCACCCCCACCCCGTCACTTTATCACTGCATGCATGCAGCGCTCCACTTACACATGTAAGCAGTGCAAAAATGATTAACTTGAGCAAATATGCTTTGCTCTATATATTTGTTCTGAAATGAAATGCCCCGCTGTTGGCAAACTTTCTGCTCATTCCTCAGTAATGACGAGCAGCCGATGTTTAAAGCATCACTGTTCTCCCTTGATATTTTTCCATCTCATCTCCAAACAAATGAGAAGGCATTTGAAGGGTTTTAAAAGGTTTTGTTTAAGGCTTCACATTAAGTGTAGCCTGGTAATGGACTGATATTTGCACTTTAAAGCCACAGAAACGTTTTTTTTAAGTCTCGTTGGAAGTCTGAGGCAGACTTCCAGCTGACAGACAGATGTTTGACTGGCAGAATAGGAGGCAGGAGGCCTGCACATCACGACCTGACAAGTCAGACCAAGTCATTGTGATGTAGAAAATGTTTTCTGTCACAAAGACTTTTCTAACTTTTGTGTAAAATATTCAGGTGGCTGAGAATAGAAGTGAATGCAGTGTGATGAAGGCGCTTTGCACAAAGCAAAGGCCTTAGTTAAAACTTAATGTCATCCTAAAGTCTTTGTTATTTCAGGGAAATTACAGAAATGTGGAGGAACAAGAAGAACTCCTAAATGAGTGATTCAGGTTTTGTTTTGGTTTTATTTTTTACTTTAATGTAACCATCATCAGCCTCCCCCGTGACTCAGGTTTCATGTCCTCCTGTTCCTCTCCACCCAGCCCTTTTGTGCCAGGTCATCTCACAGGATGTTGTAGAGGTTTCCCCACCTTCCTGTGACTCGCTCCTCTCTGCTCTGTGCTCTTGTCTTCCTATCCCCCTGCCATCTGTCCAGTAATCTCTGTCTTCTGTGCAGGATGTTGTTGAACATTTTTCTGCACGTACCCTCTTCTCTACTTCACCTCCCACTCTGTTTGGTCCTCTCGCTGCTCCCTCTTGTCAGTCTCTCTCTGGTCAGCTCACAGGAAGCTGTAGAGCATTTCCTGCCACCAGGGCTGCAGGAAAGAGGCCAAGTGTAGCTCTGTTTGATGTACCATCTCCTCTAATTCTTTTCACCTGGACTCCTCTCTGTGCACATTTTCTTCTCAACAGAAGCTCCACTTACTTTCTCATTTTTTTTTTTTGCTTTCTCTGCACAACATTCTTCCTTTCATTTCTCAGTTTTCCCTGTAACATTGACCAGTTCAGTCCCAGATACTGCCGAAGCTCCACTAGGAATACATAAGGGTTTTCTTTTTATTTTCCTCTTTTGATTTTTTTACTTTTTGTTTCTCTACATTAAACATGCTCTGTGCCTGCAGCTGTTTGGATGTCAGCATGGTGGCCAGAAGTTTTGGCATTGGGTTGCACAAATGCCATATTTTCCCAGCATTGCCTGTTTGGAGTTGTGGTTTGTCAGGAGCCTGGCCTGCAGGGCCCACTTCCTCCTCTTTTCTGGAAAACTGCACCAAAAACACTCATTGATCGGAAAGACAGGAACAAGATGTTACAAGATGAAGTGAGAAATGATTGTGAAGCATAATGTTTTCATCTTAAACACAAATGTGCCTTTATGGTAAATGTAATATTATGTTTGAATAATGTATTTGTGTTTTACAGACTTGTGCATTCAGTTTTTGTTAATCCTCATGTCTTCAAACATGCCTTTTTTCATCCCGCAAAGTAAGAACAGAGCACAAGCTTTAGAAATACTCCTGCTGGACATGTTGGACGGGACAGGCTCCAGATGAAACCAATTGAATTGAGCCTTTATTTCATCTTTGAGCTCCTGTATTCCTCTGAGATGCACCAGCAACCAGTTGAGGGCATTCCAGCTCTAGCAAATACCCCGGCACACATTTTCCCTTTCTGCCATGTTAGGCTTTTGTGCAGAAGGTGCACACACAGTATATATATTCTTCCATCCTAAAGTAACAGCATCCCTTTGAGGATTTAGATTTAGCGCAGAAGTTCTCTCCCTCCATCTATTTTTTCAGTGAGTGGGGGAAGGGGAATCTAACATAGAAAAGTCGCTTTGTATAAACACACTCAGTGGTTTGCTTGAATGTGAGCTTCATTTCAGTATTATAAACACCGGATCTGCACTCCTTTTCAGAGTAAGCATTAGCCGATGTAGGAAGCATGTGTCCCCCACATTACTGTAATTATTTTATAACAGTTTTCTTTGCTGACATTGAATGTATTTTGACACTCGCCCCTCCGTCTCTAAGTCCAACCTGTCTCTCCTCAAAGGCTTTGCCAAAAGTTTTTAATTATATTAAGTCGGTGCTTCCAGCAGTGCATACAGTGTGTGTGTGTGTGTGTGTATGTATATATATATATATATATATATATATATATATATATATATATATATATATATATATATATATATATATTCACACACACAGTATAAATGAGAGAAAGCCCTACCGTTGTAGCTATCCTATTTCATGTTTGTTCAGCCTGTCTGCTAAACCTGTAGTGTACATTAACCTAATCAAATATAGCCATCATTTCCCCCAACTCTGTTTAGGAAAATTCTCATTCTTTATCCGACGACGGATAAGGCCTTGATATGTAATCCTGTTGCTTTAAACATTTGTCAGAATTCAATAATTACTGTATTGTAATCAAGTTCAAGGTGCTCTGCCAAAGGCCCTCGTGGCTACAGATAAAAATGAGCATCTTCAAAAACACAGACAATGCAGCTCATGTACGGCAATGTGAGCCAGCTTGGCAATTCCGACCACTTCATCTATATCAAGGAAGAGGGAAAAAGGAAAACACGGTAGTGCTTCATGCTGTTTGATCCATAAAATGTGTCTAATTTCACAGCTCTATAAAATAGCCTCCCTGCTGGACAGAGATAGAACAATTTATGTGTAATCCTAAATCACAAGGACCGTTCCAGACTATAATCATCCTGTTTTGAGTAACAGATAATTGATTATACTGTTTGTTCCTCACTTAAATTTTGAATGAATTTCCAGCTGTGTCACACTTGTTTGCCTTATTGCTCTGATGCTTTGCTGGCATGGCCTTGAAGAATGTGTATTTTTTTTCTCCTCAGTATTTCCAAGATTAAGGAACGATAAGAGAAGTAAGCCTTTGTGTGCACCTCTGCGCTTATTCTAGCAGCTGTGTTTTTTGTTTTTTTGCTTTGTCATCAGTTTTTTTACACGTGAAACTCTGTCAACTGAAAAGTGATTTTAAATCCTTTATGTTTCGGATAATATTCGATTCAGTGCAGGTTTTGTCAGTCAGGGAGGGAACACCCACTGAACTGTGCCAGAGAAGAGGGATAGACTTTAATTTTTCATCAGCAAAGGGATAATTTCCTTTAATTACTGTAAAATTAGCATTGAACCGTGCACCATTCGACTGGAGCCTGATGAAAATGACACGCACATGAGATGAAGCTTGATCCTTGGCTACTCCTGCCATGTTCTCCACTGCAGCCAGTTATGAATAATCTATTCCGTGCCTGTGTTTAGTGATTAATTAGTGATAAAGCCTCTCGAATTCAATAGATGGAGGGATTACATCATTGCGAAACACTCTTAAAGGGGACAGAAATCTGGATTCAATCAAAAAGATGTCAGCAAGGCTTCCCTTCGCACCTCTGCATCAGAGACCCATGGTTGATGTGCTCTATAAAAACAACTTTTTGTCCTTCTTTTTTTAGAGCTGAGAGGAAACATATCAAATCTGTTACAGTGAACAGAGGAAGTGATTCAACAGGCAGCGGCCCACTCGACTTAACGGGACAAATTAGAGCTTTGTCCAGCGCTGACACATGCACACATTTAACCTGTAGTAATTCACAGTCTCCCAGTGAGTTTGCTCATTTTCTATCATTAATTATCTACTTCTAGTTAGGGAAATATGGACTTGAATCCACACACAAATCAGTTATATCTTGCAGCAGCTACTTCAGATGGCGTGGATTCATTTTCCACAGATACAATGCAGATGTTGGAGTAAGTGCAACAGAAGCATCTTTGCATTTTAATAAATGTTTTTTTGCAGAGCATTAGCTGAGCATTTAGAGGATAACTATAACAATTTAAAATGAGACATTTCTTTAAAATCCTGAAAAAGTGTTCCCTGGGGAATACTAAGTATATGTTTTAAGTACAGTGAATCATGAAATGTGTGTAACGTTTTATGTTAGATGATTAATACATAGGATTTAATGAAGATGTTAGGAGTGCGGTCTGTAAAAGCTCTGTATAAACAAGAAAATCTTCTTTTTCAAAATCCCTGTAAAAAGTATGTGCAGTAATTTATGCACTACACGTTCCAGCAGGTTGCTGCTTGGAGCAGTTGCGAGCAACAGACGTAATATACCCTTTCAGTGTTCCTAATCGGGGTCATGGGGATGTTGGCGAGAGGCAGGGACTCACCCTGGACAGGTCAGCAGTCCATCACAAGACTCGCACGTCGTACAGAACACCATGGGGCAGGACAGAGCCTCCAGTCAACCCTGCGTGCACGTCTCCAGACTGTTTAGGAAACACAGTAACTCCAGATTGTTCATTATTAAGTTTTGCTGACAGGAATTTGTCAGTACAGCACATCTTAGGCAACAGCATAGCGACAAACCTCTAGGTGTTCACAGCGCATTATTAAAACATTTAACATGTACTCGATGAAAATGACATATTGTCAGTTTTGTTGTCTAAGATTTTTTCCCCTTTTGCTAAAAAAAATATCCAATTATCAAATGTTATTTTTGCAGCTATAAACTTCTGCAAGTAACTGGGCCTTCTATTCTGCTGACTCGTCTATTCCCCTGCAGCATTTTCCCTCGTTCCCTCCAAAGGCAGCTTAGAATTCAAATTCAGAGCCTTAATTACTGTAATTGGTAGATGCAAATTGAAAGCAATTGGATTTGACTGGGGTCATAAATCCACTGCCCAGATCTCGCAGAATTTCTGGCGATTCGGAGCGGACCACCGTAGGTAGGCGTATTTAACTTACTAAGTAATTGTAAGTTTCATGAATCATAATGCTTATGAATTCCCCCTTGGCATCATCGCAGGCCCGGTGGGATTTTCCTTTAAGCCAGTGACTCATAGCAAGCCGATTGAGAAGCCACTGTGCACTGATGGTTCCCCCGCAACAGATTTCCCACAAAGCAACTGCCTGCTGCTGGGATTAGTTCATTTGGAAGCATAGAGTCATTGACAATAATGATAACAGTGAAACACTTGACTCATCTTGCGCTAATATATATTTTCTATCATGCTCTTTCTGCATTTTATTGTAGGTGTTTTTACAAGTTTTCACGTGGAATGTACAGTAGTTGAAGCCTGTTCAGCATTAATGCACCAAAACAGTCATTAAATATTGCACTTCAGAGTACAAAGCTAATTTAGCGTGAATTGACAGAATTAAACCTGAGAAGTCGATATGAGGCGCTCTATGAGGCAGGGCCCCATCTATCTTTAGCATAGATGCATTTCCATTCACTCTGGCCTCTGTCAAATATGGAAGGAGATGTGTATTGCATGTGATTGTCGGGGAAATGGAGTGAAAAACAGGTCTGGGATTTGGGGTTCAAGTTGTGGGTTTCAGAGTGACAAGATCCAGAAGCCGATGCTGCTGGTTTGTGCCCCAGCGCTTCCTGTCCCGCTGCCTCGGTTCAACGATTGGAGATTTTGGTGGGGGGATGAAGTTTGGAGAGGGTATGGTGAAAGAACAGTTAAAGCCAAGGGCCAGAATCCGCCCTGCCCCACAGGATCTCCTCTGCTGCAGGCTGTAATGTAGCCCGCTGCTCTCACACTCCTGCCATCAGGGCCTTAGCGTCAACCAGATCCCACTGCGGTTTGTTTTACAACCTTGAACCACATGTAGCCTTCAGAAATGTAGTCGGTAATCAGGCTCTCCCGAGAAACTCCTGAACCTTTTTTCTCGACAAACCCTTTGGCTCCCTTCAGTATTATTCAGTAACAACTCTTTAAACATATTTAACTTTATTTCCCTGCACCCAAACCACTCCTGTCCTGCAAGTCCTTCACCGTAGATGCATTTACAAGTTGTGAGCAGCAGCAAATGAAACCCAGCTCTGTCTCCTAATGAGCTCGTTTGCCGTTTATACAGTACATGTAGGTTGCAGTGGATGTTAACTGGTGTGTCACATACATTAATACCATGTATGTGACACACCAGGGCCCAAAGGCCCGTGCATCCCTCCTGCATCTGTTTAATGAGAATGATCATCGTGCATTCTCCACCTAGGGCTTCTAAAGGTTCAAATGAATTGTCTCATTGTATTTTCTGTTTTAAAGGACTTTGGAAGACAGTTTTATTCATCAGTGAAGTACTATTTAATCTCGCTTTCCAAATCCTGCAACCTAGATACACAGCACTGTCATGCCTGCACAGATTTGTCTGCTGGTTCCCACTGGAGGGCTCAGCATGGACCGAGGTTTTGACGGGGCCATAACAGTGCTGGATGGGTGCCTTCGTGTTTCAGCTCTGATGCAAAATCAGCTCAGTGGGTTCTTCAGATTCAAAGTTTAAATTGTGTTAGAGGAGAGATTTTTTTTTTTTAAATAATAGCCACAAATGCCATGAAACAGAACATTCTTGGGAGCTGAGCTTTTTTTTTTTTTCTTATAAATAGCAGAGTTTTGTCATAAAAAATAATGTTTTTCTGTGGTCTTTGCCTGCAATTAAAAAAAAAAAAAGATTGGCTTAGGAACAAGGGCAAAACGAAAAGGTTATGTATGAGAAAATATTCTGTCACTCTCCCTTCCCTCCCTCATCTGCAAAAGCAAGCAAGCCATTTATGACTTGTTCTTTTCATTTTGCTCCACAGTTTCTACAGGGCAGCAGCAGGCAGATGCCTGATAATGGCAAGGGAGACCCAGCAGGGTGTGTTCCACTGTTCCACCTGCTTCCATCTCTGTGTTTTTATTTGGTGCGAGTGTATGGTTGGTAAAGTTAAAGTGCTGCCTTTCCCAAGGCATTCTCCCATTCTCCTGGCCAAGCAGTGTGGTCTGCACATGACCAATCAAATATGTCAAACCGCCAGTGTTTTCCCCCCACATGTACAACAAAAAATCTGGCTTCAATTATTATTGCACCCCAAGGGGAACTTCCAAAATTCCTCCCCTCCTCATTTGTCAGAAATGAAGCTCTCTCGTTTCCTGCGATCAGCTGAAATATGTCTTTTGATATAAAATCACACCCGTTTCCACTGAATGTATGACCAAGACAAATGTTTATCGTATTTATTCATGTCACTGCAGATGGCCCTGCAGAGCTGCGGCTGCAGAGTAGCGTGCCCTGTCGAATGGGAGTCTAAGGATCTCCTCGATAAGTTGAAGTTAAAAGCTAATTTGGGAAGAAAATGAGGTAACTGTGGTTTGTTTAATGTGAAAAATATAGTTTAGGGTTGGAGAGGTTATGCAGGTACTGTTACAGAATTCCTAATGAATCTCAACCACCAAATCCCACCAAAATCGCACCGAGATTTTTGGTTGGATTTCTCTTATACTATGTTGATAAATGTGGTTCCAAATGTTGATTAAGGATCAGTTTCACTTGTTTGTAAGTCAACAATCCAGAGTTAATCCAGTTATACACCTCAGGTCTCCCAGAGCCATTGTTGTTGCTTATTGTCATAACAGCACGCTCTGGTAGATTCCATTCCACTGCGGCTCGGGGGGGGGGGGGAAAACACTATATGAAAATTGCCACTGACGTTCCAGAAACAAAAGCGCTCACGCTGCTGCTGCTGCAGCTGTGGCCGTTTTAAGCTCTTATTTATAGTATTTAAGCTCTCATTTGAATTCACCAGCATACATAAACATATCATAATGAACCAAATGTGCTGATGTCATAGGCAGATGTTGAATTTTGACTTCTTTGCCGTGAACTTGTCGGCGTTTTGTCTTGTGATGACATCACTTTTCCTTGGCACTTGAAACATAGTCTCTTTGCTCACTTGACTTCAGTCACAGACAGAGCTGCCCATTCCCAGCATATCGCCCCATCTATTCTACCTTATTATGGTTTGTGTATACTGTAGAAGCCCCGTGTTTCTAGAGACAGACACACAGAAAGAGGCAGTTAGGGCTACTACTGTGCTGTCCAGCCAGGGCTTTAAGCAGTGTTTACCATCAGTGATAAGCTGGCATAAATCAGGACAATTGTAAAAGGCAAACGATTCCACCTGACGACTGGAGTTGTTTATGTTACAAGTACCAGAGGATTTAATTTAGTCGTAAATCGCCCTGCAAGAAAACTTGCGCTACTTAACCACTGAGTAGCCCAGAGGAAAAAAGTCAGCGGTGGTTGAGGGGCCAGTGCCAGAAGCTCTTTATTTGGTCACTGTAACAGACTGGTTTAGTGCATTAAGATTGTATCTAAGCACGCGGTTTGTCGTCTATTTAATGATATTTTTTCTCCAAAAAAAAAAAGCCAGTTTTCACCAACTCATGTTTTCCAACTCCTGTCAACAGACGAGCTTTCAACCTTGGCATCCTCCATGATCCGGGCTCAGAGGTCGAGGATCGTCAGTACCAGATCGACCTCCAGTCCATCAACATTGGAACGGCTCAGTGGGAGCAACTCAAGCCGGAGAAGGAGGGAGCCAATGGAGGAGTGTCAGTGGAGAATGAGAGGAGCTCCCAGAACCCGGCTCTGGAATGGAACATGGCTAGCAGGTCAGAATTAGCATAATCATCATGTGACCAGAAGACAATAGACAAACAGTCAGCTCTTTGTTGCCTAGTTGTCATTCTGAATTTCAGGATCAGGATTCCTTGACGTGATCAACTTGGACAATGTCATGAGTTTAAATTGGGGTTAAATCTCATTGGGGCAGGGGTTAGCAGGAGCAGTTGATACAAATTTAATTAAAGTCCACATCGCCGGGGGGCGGGGGGGATTCCTGTCCACCGGCATAAACACTCCCGGTTATCACCTTCATTAAATGTCCTGTCTGATTTTGACGGTCTGGGTTTTGTTTGGCTAACATGATGTGTTAAAGTTGGTCCAGCTTTCAGCATGTAAAACAACGTTTTTTCCAGAATCGTATAAAAGTGAGTTTTGGTACCATTCTAAAGGATTCAGCAGCAGCAAGTTTTAGCGAGACGTCCACACCACTTCTCCATGCAGAGTCATAAATAGAAACGATTTTACATATATTTTTATAAACTCAGGAGCTAAAAGCAGCACGAGTGTTGCAGCCCATTTGGCTCCCCATCTTTTTTTTCCACTCATGTTTTGAGAGGAAACAGGCCCAAAAATCTCAGGCAAGGACTAAACTAAACTAAAAAATAAGCCAATGTGGAAGAACGCAACAGGAGCCTGATTGAAAGTGATCAGTTTGCAGGTCATCGTAGTCCAGATCGAGGTCAGTTGCTGAGACGCAACACCTTTCACATGCAGACACTGTCAAAAACACTACAAGAACCCGGAGATCATTTTTTAGGCCCCATGAACTCTCTGTTTGCTTATTATTATAATCATTATTATTCTTAGTACATGTCTTACATAAACACTAACTCTGGATTCTGCCATGAAAACACAGTGCTGGTGCTAATGCTGATGCTAAGGATTAGCTCCCTGACCTGCCATTAAGAAAGGAAAAACATGTCCACACATAATTATAATTAGTTAAACCATCAGCCTGCTGGTCAGTTCTACAGCCTTGACTTTGCCTCTTTATCTTCAAGACTCAGCAGTCGGCCGGTGCCTGGCCTCTGACTTCTCTGCTAACATGTTTTGTCAAACTCTCCTCTGTCTGAACTATTTCTTAACAATGGCTGTGGATTGTTGTAAAACAGCTTTTGCACAAGGCAGTGGACTTGGACTCAGGTCAGACTCATACACCCTATTACCGAGTCTGACAAGCTTGTATAAGCAAGGGGCTACTTAGGTTTGTTCTAGACACTTTTTTTTAATTTCTCCCCCCTCGATTAGTTTCCGTGTTGATAAAGACAAGCCTGCTTTTGCCTTGTGGAGAGACCAGATCCTGTCAGGGCAATGAGGTGAGATTCTGGGCTCACGCTTTAGGCTACAGAAGATTCTAAATGCCTTTTGTGTATACTTAACTTTCTTTGGACATACTATACAGCACGTCTGGATTTCAATTCAGAGCTTGATGGATTGACCTGACATGTGGCCTCGCAGTTACTGTACAGTCTTGCACTATAACAAATGTTACTTTATTTTTATAGTGAATTTTTGCAAATCTGTAGTGTCCGAATGACAAATCACCTAATAATCAACATGTTTTATCTCTGTCGTTCCTCATTTTCAGGAATCCTTCTGTGCGCTTATGTTGAAAAAATTTAAGCCGGACTTTTATCTGCATCTAAATTACTTGGTGGTTCAATTTTCCCCTCTGGGGCCTGAAAAAATTGTAGGTTTTGAAGAATGGTTGTTGCTAAACTGACCTGGACAATATACCCTGGCTGCAGCCACTGTTGTGATCGAGCCACAATGGAATATGTGATTTAGAACGTTCCGACACGTTCAGGAAAAGGGAATCAGGTTCGCAGTTTTACTTGTCTGCTGCAGTCACTCGCAGAAGCTCGCTGCCTCACTCCTAACTCGTCCTGACACTTGCACCGTATTCAAAGCTCGCACCTTTTGCTTCTTCCCTGCATACCTTTGAGTCAGGGTATGTTCAGTCCTCCACTTCTTGGGCTTCGGATCCAGTGCTTGTGGCTCCATGGTGGCCTTAGTTGGCTTCCTGAGGTTTGTGTGAGCAAATTCCAACACTGGATCCACTGACAGGACCTGTCCTCCTCACAGAATGCTGGGTAAGAATGGGCCTGAACTTTTCATCTGCGATCTTCTGAGCGATCTGCTGCACAACTCAGATATTTATACACACTGTTCACACCATACAGCTTTGTATTAAACAAAGTCATTATATCCATCTTCTGTGCTTTACACAGAGTTTTCCAGTCCTTATTACTGGTAAGCTGAGCCTCATATCTCAGAGCCCTGCTGGTGAATGATAGCACCTGTCCCCTGCAATGGGACACTGGCTGTTTCAGTCTTTGTCTGAGGGGAGATTAGCCGCCACCAATTGGCCTCACAGATCATTTCACCTCAAGTATGGTCTCTCTCAAACTCAATACGCAAAGAAATGTGTCGGAACATAATCCCTTAAGGGTACTGTAATGCACTTTTGTGTATCAGAGGTGAATATGATATTGTTCCTGGTTAAGTATTGTACTCTAGGCCACCTAGAAACAGGGCGTTTTTCAATCCTGGCCAACTGTAAATATTGGAAGCTGTTCCTCTTGATTGTTTTAATAGCAGCAGATGTGGCAATTAACACCACCTTATAAAGCCCACTGGTATATTTGTTTTACTGCTAACAAATGTTCCCACAAATATGACCTGATTGTGGGAATGGGCATTAGTGAAATGAAGAGAGCCGACATGAGATGGTTTCTGTTTGATCTCACATACACAATTAAGGGGTGTTTATAATTGAGGCTTGTCAAATAATGTCTCAGTTGGCCCCTGCAATATATTCAGGTTTCCATCTTAAAAAAAAAAAAACAAAAAAACTAAAGGAATGTTTCACAGTTTGGACCTAAATGAGAAAATGTATTTTAAAGTAATTTTTGTGCTTTATTGTGTTAACCTCTTATACGTCGAGAAATGGGGCACATTTTACAACTTCACAGATTATTAGATTATACCAATCAGCCAAAACATTAAAACCGCAAAGACAAATGACATGACTCACCCAAACATCGTTGGGGAATGAGCACAACCCTTAAAATAATGTGCTCCACCGCAGCACAAATCACATTCTGGAATGGTTCAAGTAACATGACAAAATACCCACGGACTTGACCTGGCCATGCAAACTCCCCAGGTTTCAATCCAATTAGGCATGCATGAGATGTTGCAGAACAGTGGGAGGAAGAGAGAACTCCACAAAACCCAAAAGAACAACATGGCTACTGTCCAAGTGTAAAGCAAATATGATTAACAGATGAAGGCTAGCGATCAGATATGAACACTTTTTACCCCCAGTATACCCTTCTGTTTGCCTCATATTTTGTCTTAATCAGCTTTTTCTTCATGCCTTCTTTATTGTCTTCCACTATTTTCTTATATGGAGCTGGAAAGTTACCTTGTTTATATTACACCATCCTGCTCCAATTTAACTCCAGGACGACATTCACACATCATTTCTGCTTGAACGGTGTGGTTTTGGATGTAACCTGGGTGCCAGGTTACAGTTACAGCTAAAATTAAAATACAGTTCTGGAGCGAGCAGTGAAATGTGAGCAGAGCACAGAGCGATAATGAGCGGAGTGGCCCGCAGCCGCCCTGAGCCTCGCACCGCTAACGTGCTCCGGTTGCTGGAAGGAAAGCCGACATGTTTGTCCAAAAAAATCCAGGCCAGTGGAAGCATGAATGTTGGTGGGAACCAGTGTAAATCGAGTTTACATTATATGCTTTAATAAAGTTAAAGCGAAGAGTTTTTGATTTTGTGTACATTCTTGTCAAATATGTTCTCTTGCTGAACTTGTGCTGTGTCTTGTGCTCAGTATCAGGAGGCATCAGGAACGGCGAGCCATCCTGACACCCATCCTGACTGACTTCTCTGTCCGGGTGACCGCCGCACCGGCCATCATCTTCAGTAAGAACGTGTCTCCTGACTGTGGTCAGGCTGAGGTCAGTATCAACTCCTGTTTTATAAGCAAAGTGAAAGTTATGCGTCTGACATCACAGTTTGATACCTAAAACGTCAGTCGGAAGCATCAGTGCTTTCCCATTCTGCTTCATAAAGCATTTTTATTACTTATGCCGACATCGTTTTGACTCTGAGCGTGACCTGCTCGTGTCAGGCCTGATCTCACCACCCTCAGAATCCAGTGTCCAGATGAAGAGACATCGATTATATCAAATGTCATGAGTCCTTACCTTTTTGCCTCTTAACATACAGTAACTAACTCATTAGGAATTGCTGCGCTTGTCCCTCGTGTAATGGAGGCTTTTGACCTGCAGAGTTCAAACCTTTCTGCTTATACAGCTGATGTTTTCTGGCATGGCTCGCTTCGACTTCCTGTCTCTTTGATGCCTCGTCCGTCCACACTAATGTGCCCCTTGACAATGCCTCACAGCTAATCCATAGTTTTTACCAACACACACACACACACACTCGCACAATGTGACATTGTAACTCCCAGAGATATTGCAACACAGCGCCAGCAACAACAAAAACAGCCCTTTTGAACTGAAAAGCATACAATAGCAATATAATTGTTCCATTTTCTGCTACTTTTCATATGGTTTTTCATCTATATTTAATTTTTTTTTACACTGCACTACAGTATATATTTATTTTGATATAAGGTCCTCATTTGTTTACCTTATAATATAAATTACAGTCATCTTTATAAATGTATCTATAACGACATTATGAGTAGTTACCTCTGGTTCCTGCATTGGTGCCTGTGTGTGGTTCAGCTCTGGGGTGTTGGTGAATGATATCCTGTTAGATGTAGCCTTCAGGCTGTGGTTGAAATCACTGGCTGTGGGTGGGACCCTGGAGAGGACAGAGGGAAGAGGGAAGAGAAGGAACAAGTGAGCTAAGATGGCAGATAAAAGTAGGCTGTGTTCATACAAAGAAGGACTCAATGTTGCAAACAAGCCTGATGTTTTCCTCAGATATTGCTCTCTCTCCACCCACCTCTCCCTTCATATCACTCCTGTCCTCTCTCCCTCATCCCTGTGTAGGAGGTGATGGTGTGTGGCCACTCTCTGGAGGTAAATGTGACCAGCAGTCTGGACGTCTACCTCAGCGTTGCCCAGGTGCAGCTCCTTCAGCAGCTTTTCAGGGACAGCATGGTGGGAATGGAGCCTCCAGAGAAAAGCGCAGAGGTACACGAGGACACACCTTGGATTTCAACTCACTGTCATCAACACGCTGATAATCACTCTCTTTTAGAAGTACCAGAGTTGAGCTAAACAGGCTGTGAAGGCACAGCTCGGGCTCCGTGCTGCTCTTGATCATAACAGTGCCCCTAGCGATCGTCTGTGACTGTTGGTTTGATTGTTAATGTTTAAATATTTACTCGCTCAGTGCGAGTCGGCCCTCTGATGTGACCTTAGTTTACTGTACTGTGCTCATCTGCAGAGTTGAGGGCTGTTCCTATTGTTTACAGGACAGGGAGCTCCCAGGCGCCATTTGCGACGGCTGATCTCTTATTAAAGCTTTCTAATGGAACACAATATAAAAATATTTACCAGTTGTGATGAGGATGGGAGTCACTGAGGAGGGAAAAGGATGTGGCCGAGAATGGGACAGGAAATGGAATTAAGTGAAGTCTGAGAGGTGACATGGGGACTTTATTGGTTATAGGAGGGTGTGTCCAGTATCCACGTCAGCCTGGTCCTACGTCTGTAAAAGCTGCCATAATGTTACTTAATCCACCTACTTGGAAAAGCAGACATGCCAAAAATAGACCAATCCAAGGTGCGTTTTGAAAAGATGCTAAATGTACGACTTGCCCAATTTTTTCCATGTTTTAGTGCAGTAGTATGGAAAGAATGAGCTGCTTCTTTTCATCACTTGAATATCTTATACCTGTGAAGTTATTTATCAGTTATCTGAGGCCTGATTCTCTCGGGAAGCTGACAATTTACATAATTTGAAGGTGTAAGCTCCGGGAAGAGTCAGCATTCCCCTACAGAAATGTTCATTCAGCCACTATAGTGATTAAAGTCTTTAACTTAAATGAATATACCCATGGAGAAGAGTAAGTGATTTAGTTCACCCATTACTGGAAAAACACCCCCTTGTTCTTGGTTGCAGATGTTTTTGCCTTCATTGTGCCATATTAATATCAGGTGCGCTATATCTTGATCTTTATTTATTTGCTTTTCTAGCAGTGCCATTATGGAGTGTAACAGTATCACCACTAACACTGCAGTTAGCCAGTATCTCTTTATCTTCGTGCAGCTGCAGAGCACGGAGGTTACTCTCAGCAAACATGGCCTGGCTTTGACTTTGCGGACAATCTCTGTAAAACTATTTGTACCTCCATCTATCTCAGTGGTGTAAGTCTTTTGGCATCTGCATCTGTCCGGCTGCTTGGCCCAGACTCGACAGAAGGGAGGTCAGTGTGGCTCAGATATAATCACTCCTGATGCATAAAGGGCTGCAACAGCTGATTGTACATGCTGGAGAGCCCTCTAGTGGTGTGCCTAATTACAGCATAATTGTGTGATTTCATGCTCGGGCAGGCTCCGGGGCTGTTTCTCTTCTCTCGCAGTCCGCTCTGCCAGCAGCCTGTCTACCCCCTGCTAACGCATTACACACACCAGCATTAAATATTATCAGTAGTGTGTGCGCAGACATGGCTGGGAGTGTATGATTTGGAACAGGTAAAGCGTTTGGATATTGTTCGAGTCTAACTGGTTAAAAACAGATGGTTGTCCGCCCCCTGCTAACAGGTAACAAATAACGTTCCCATGCATCTAAACGTGTTTCCATTCCACAACGAGAGTCAGAATACGGACGTTTTATGTTTCTGTATCTTTAAGGTAGTTGTCAAGTTTGTTTGTTCTTTCCTTAAACAACCTGTTCAAAGATTCCAATTAAAAGCAGGTCTTGAGTCTCCAGCACATGTTGGTCGGGTATTTGTTTAAATTAAACCCCGCTCCTCGGTCTCTTATGTTCAAATCCCTTTCCCCTCTCCGTCTTGTTTAATTGTGTTCTTCCCTAGACATTTTGGAAGCAGGCTGTTTGCCTTGAATAGATTGTCCACAATCCCGTGCGCTGATTTCAAACAGTTCCCATTTTCCTCACAGCTGCGTTTTATTGTCTGGGTTAATGAATTTGTTTTGCAGAGGCTTTTACGTTCCCTGGCAGTGAGGAGGCGAGCCAGGCGCGTGGGCAATGTCTGCAGCTCTTGTGTGTGATTGCAGTTGTTGCTCTTCACCTTGATGTACTTTATAAAGCACACATTTATGACCCTTCAGTGTGTACACAAGGATGCGGTCCCCAGTCGGTTCATACAATCAGGGCCGCCGTGTAGCCAGTTTTGCTGTTTCCATGGCAATTCCAATTAAATCACGATTTGCCAACAACTTCAGAATGTGATCCATGAACAGATGCGTTTGTTCTTTGTCGCAGCAATAGCTTCAATCTGTCACATTATGACTTCATCTCTTTAGGTTTTGCTTGATGTTAATGATGATAAAGCGAGGCTGCAGCGAGGTCAGGCAACTTTCAGCAGCAGGAGGTACCACAGTCGGGGAGCTATGAATAGATGATTGAGCAGCTTCTGGAACTTATCTTACCGCTCTGTCATCAGCACTGTCACCCAGCAACACGGAAGTGCACACCCTCCAATGCACGCATGTTCAAACCTACACACAAACATACACATGGCTCCCACGTTTTCTGCATGGTAAATGCATGCAGCCTTTTATGTTACTGCTTTATGGCAGCGACACTGTCTGTGTTTGCCGTTTGTGCGTCTGTGGTAGTACAGAAAGTACACAAATTGTTTATCTGCGTCCCCTTTTCAGTCCACACACCTCAACAACTGTTGCATCATTTCCATCTGAACTGGTAGGAAGCAAAAAGGTATATAAAAAAAATACAATTAAAAAATTGCTTCCATCATCTCATGTTTGGCATGTATCTCTTTCCTTCTGTTTCTTACACACACACACACACACACACACACACACACAGGCAACCCAGGTCAGCCATGTGCTCGTACCACAGTATGAGAGGAAAATACCCTCTGGTGCAGGGGAAGTCCCGCTCTGCTTCATCTTCCACCTCATCCTGGGATGATTACATGCATGGGAAACAGGGCTTTAGACTTCCTCCAACACACACACACACACACACACACACACACACAGATGCCAGTACACACACAAACCCACACCAGGCAGTACCCATGAACAGGATAGTTAGGCCTCACAGGATCTAGTGAATTACAGTTTCTAGTAAACACATGTGGGGGAATCTTCCCAATCAAGCGTTGCTGGTCTTATCTCCATCCTTCCTTCCTTCCTTTTTTGCTATTTTTTCTTCCTTTTTTGTTTTTATTTGCCCGTCAGTTGACATTGCTTCCATCTCTATCAGCTCAGTCCTAATCTCCAGTGGCTCTTCATCCAGTTCCTATTGCATTTCCCTTTCCTCTCTGTTCCATGTTCATCATCTTTCCTGCATCTTCTGTTGAGACTGGCGCAGCTCCTTGTTGGGAATGTGTCCATTTCTGTCAGGCTAGTGGAGAAGGTTCTTCCTCTGGACACACAGTTTGACTCGTGCTGCTGTTGGGCACATCTCACCTTTCTTTTTAAATGAACATTGATTTTAAACATGAACATTTTCAGTACATGATGTAGATCTGTCAACAAATGCTCATCGCGTCCTCAGATGTTCCTTCCACGTGTAGCTAAATATAGAATGTAAGAGAGTAGGACCTAGCTCACCTCCTTTGACCTCTTGTATAACAGTTTAGCTCTTCTGCATGTGGGAGCTTTAGCTGAATGACAAATGGACGCAAGTCACTCATCCGAGCTGTGGTGCTGTAGACAATCCTGGCTGAGTGGGTGACCTGAGGATGGTTCCTGGTGTGTTTATGTTCCACATAAACCACTCCCCAAAACGCTCTTCTCCGCGATGGGCGTTTCATATTGTCTCATAGCTGTTGGGTTTTGAGATCTGAAAGCTTCGCTCTCGACCTTCGATCTCTCCAGGACAGTGAGGTGTCAGAGGAGCTTTATCGTCCTCTAGGGCCCAACAGAAACACAGAGATATAAGACAAGAGCAAAAATTCGAATCACGGAAAAGAAAAAGCGCAGCCGGCCGAGACAGCGTGAGAGCGGATGGCCAGGACGGTGCAGGAAAGGGGGAGCAGTGAGAGATAAAGGAATTCAAGCGGATGAGACCTGACAGACTGAAAAAGCGAGTTTGAATCCGGTGTTTTCTTTGATTCCTGGTCCTGTCCAAAGCATTTGACGATGACCGTGAGTGCCGATGTTTCTGAGAGGTCAGCTCTTAAACAGTCAACCTGACTATTAACCCTCTCTGAGGGCCAGATCCCTTTCACACCGACCTCTTCCCATCTTGCTTGGTAATATTTTCTTTTGTCCTGTTGCTGCTACATGTAATAATAAATAAGGCTCTCTGTGCACCCATCTCCTTTTCCATTTTGGCTGCTCAACATTTCCGTAGGTAAGCATTGTTGTCTCAGCTTATCTTAGACTTATATATTTTCATAGCTAGCGTTCATCTCGCTGCCCTTTTTTGTTATGAAACTGTATCTTCCCCCCTCTTTGTGCGAATCAACTGCTAACTGACAGCTAGTCATAACAACTCACCTTCTTTGTTCAGCCTCGGCACTCCGCTCAAGCCTGTCCTCGGAGCAAAACCGTGGCATATTCCTGAACTGGCCCCTTGGAAACTCAATCTATCTGAGAGCAGTAGCAGCTGAATTTGCTCTCTCCTCAATCGGGTTTGGCAAAATTGGCGTGAAAACTACCGATAAAATCACAAAGTTTGGAATTCTATTAGAGCCTGGAAACAAATGATGCCTTTGAGCAGAGCCCCAGGGGCCCCCACCGTAAGCTACGGTATCGAGTGTGAGCTCAGGTGGGCAGGATCCAGGACTGACCCCCCTGCTCCTGCTCTGCTCTGAGTACCACTAAAACCAGTGCAAACCAGACCAACTGGTACCGACACAGTCACAGACCACCTTTTGGTGCAAATGTTGCCTGAAGATGTGAAGAAGTAAACACTGTTTAACTCCACACCTCTGTCAGCAAGATTCCACTTAGATTAGTAATTTGCAATATTTACAAAGGATAATAATTTCAGTGTTCCAGTATTTAGCCAGAATGGCAACAGACAGATGTTACAAACTATAAGTGAGGCCTGTGCTCTTGTAGCCAGGTGCTTGTATAAAGTAGCTGTAAGTATCTTATTTTTGTCCGGCACTTCTTTTGCGTGTGTTCGTCACGTGTGATCAACGGCTGTCTCTGTAACTGGGTGAGGGCTTTGTGACTGGCTCTGAAACCTAATAAAGGCATGCCGATTCAAATTATTTCCACGCAATGGCAGACACGCTAGGATAGGTGCCATACAGCCGCTTGAGGTCCATGTCAGAAACATAACTCAGATGTTTTGGATCATCTGGAGGTGAGCTTGATTTTACACTTCACCTGTTTCAGTTTGTCGGTTTGGAGCTGCTCCAGTGTTTCACATGTGCATGACAAAGATGAATCACCAGGCACACCTCACAAAATTCCCACATTTGGGATGGTCAGCATCAGGCCTTCAGTTGCAGTGTTTTGAACTGCTAGTATTTCAAGCAAAATAAATTAGATATAAAAAAGGGAATTGGACTGCAGTTTTTTGGTGTTCCTCTAATGTTTAGCCACAGAAACTTCGCAGCACTTCCAAGTGATCAGATCATAGACTTGAAAATGGCCTCATGACGTTAGCCTAAATTATACATGTCCTGTTGAGCCAAGGTAACCTGAATGCCACATGCTGTGTTTGCCAGCTTGTAATTTCTGGTTATTGTAGTTCAACTTTGGTCCTCTCTCGTACACATGTGTCTTCAGACCTTGTCCTCTCTGTTCTCATTGTCTCGGCCCTCCCTGCTGACCCAGATAAAGGGGACTGGGGGTCTTGGATCATTCCCCTTTGAGAACGTGACACACAGTACATGAGAGCCTTTGTCTCACTCAGACCTGGGAGCACATCCAGGGAGAAATTAAAGGAAGATTACCTCGATCCCCGTCTTCTAATTTCAGCTCTGTAAATAGTCATGGAGCCAGGATTGTTCATCTTTGGGCACCTCTTTTAATTTCACGGAATACTCCGAGCGTGCATTTGTCCCATGGGTGTGAGCCGATCGCCACAGCATATCTCAGCAGACCTCAGGGGGCTTGTGTACCTCTCCTCAGCACTAAGCTAAACATCCTCTTCTCACCTCATTGTTTTCTTTTTGTTGCTGTTTCTCCGTGTTACTACAGCAGAGAATAAAGACATGTCAAACAGGCAACGCAGGGAAGCACTTCAGAAGAGGAGTTAACCAAGGGCTTCTTTTTCACAGTCTCTGACATCTGCTTTCATGCTGAGCACATGGCGAACAATGAAGTCTCATTTGTTCTTTGCTGAAAACTTTGCGTCAAAGCTAATGGTGTCCATTTGAAAATCTGGTGGAGTGGTTCTAAAGTTTGGACTGAACTCTGATGAACACGTGATGATGACTGCTGTACAGCTGTGTTTTCAGTCTCATCCCCAGGTCTGATCATGACTAACACCCGTTACTGGTTGGTCGGGATGCACAGACCTTCCTCTGGTGGGTCATGCGCAAAACATGTCAATAACTTGTTTACCGTGCCATCCGCTTAGACCTGCCGCTAGGTAAAAGATCGCTTACACGCAGGGGCACCTGGACTCACCGGAGCCTGAATGATAGATTAGAAAATTACAGCAGTGAGTCTCAAAGCTAAACGGGGACTGTGACGACTAATGGGAGCCAGTTGTTCCCTCTTACAAAGAACGAAGATAAGACAAAGGAAAGGAGGCCTGAGGGTGACTCCAGCGCTGTGTAGGCCAGTTCAGAGTCATTAAGACACACCCCAGGCTTCTTCTGTCTCTGATTCCCAGTTGCTGTACTATGTCTTCTAATCACACCTTTCTCCACATCTGGCCTTCATCTTAAGCCTGGTTACCAAAGATGTTGGACATGAAATTGTTATATACCAAATATAGGACTTCATTTTTTAGCAAAATTTACTTTATTAACGCTTTTGCTAGATTTACCAGTGACTAAATATTATTACATCCCCTTTTATTTATTTATTTATTTATTTATTTAATTTTTTTTACATTTCATAGTATTTCTTTCTGGGTTTTTTTTTTTTTTTGCTTCATGACTGATCTTGTTTTTTATTCTAAATGATAAAAGCGTTTGGTTATAAAGTTCAGCAACATCTCATGCTTGCCAAAAGATTATGTTGGATGAGCAGTGAAGGTCTGTATATCATTGCTGAACTCTTGCATCATGATTGTCAAGCTGTTTTCTTTCTTTTCTTTTTTCGGAGATGTCTCTCAATCTTTTTATATCATATTTGATTACCTAAACTTGCATGCAGGGCATGAGAAGTTTGGCAGGCTTCCCTGAAATTCCAGTCTCACAATAGGGAGGCCTCCCTGGAACTTAATATATGGAAGCTTCCGAGCTCGTTGAGCTCCAGTGAGAAATGGCAGTCGGTGCACTTTGTGGCAAAATATTTGTCAGCAAAGTAAACTCATCTGTAGTCAGAGCTGGTTTTGAAGTTCAGTCAATTATTAAACAGAGGCCTTTGCTGCCACATCTCCCAGTCATTTTTATGAACAGCATGCTGTGGTGTTCCAGCTGGACCACATTAACTCTCTTTCACAATTTTTTTCTTTTTGTTCGCCAGCCTTTATCATTTTGCATCTTTTGTTTCAGAGCCAAAGTTTTTCTAAGCAATAAAGCAGCTGAAATCTGAAGAAAATCATCATGTTTGTGGGCCTTTTCAAGGACTTCTTTGGTTTGGACCAGTGTGACATTAACAAATTACACCAAATATTCTCTGTCATTTCTTAAAGTGCTGATTGGGAGTGTGGAGAACAAAAAAAAGTTCTTCTTTTTGCTCCTCTGAGAATCAACTTTAACATCCCAGAGGAGTGACCCCACTCACCGACGTACGTGGGGGAACGGAGCTTGTTAAAATGACCCCACTTGGCGCCCAGGCTTTGGAAAAGGGTGTGTTTAAACTATAGCTGACAGTCACTCTCAAGCACTCAGCATCCATTTGCAAACCGGAGGGTCGCGACCTTCCGCTTCTTCTTTGTTGTGGTTCAGCTGAAGTGCATAGCAGGTTGCCTTTGTTATTGAAACACGGATGAATGTAGTAAATGGCTGCCTTTGATGCCCTTTTTTGCTTTGTGACCGCTGTTCTGGCGTACAAAGAACAGTTACTGAACATAATATATGCCTTCCCTTTTCTGTTTTCCACAAGAAAATGAGAGAATGAATTGTGGTCTTGGTGGCATTCAGTTAAGTATTATTGTTATTATTTTTGATTAAGATGTGGGGTCTTTTTTTTTTGCATTGGAGGTTTTCTTTCATAAGCACAAAAGCACCATTGCCTGCTATCGGCTTTATGGTTCCTGTAAACAATAGCAGAGGGTAGCACAGCAAGGGGGAGAACTGTAACCTGATTTACTAAGGTACAGAAGTTAATTTCCATGCAGGCATCCTGCAAGCCACTGAATAGTACCATCAAGAAGATTTAGGTGCAAAACTTCCAGGTTTTTCTGTGGGAATTCTACAGGAGTTATATGGGAAAACGTGATAAACATTTAACAATTTTTTAACCTCAAAAGGAGGAAAAGGAGCGCTGATAATTATTCTCCGGTAACAATGCTTTCATTCCGAGGCACATAGCTTCTCCCTGCACAGTAGCTGTTCATGAAACAAGCCTAGATTTGAAATGGATGAAAACACAATACATTTAATATTTAGTTACATCTTTAGCATTATCTTTAAAATTCAGGGATACGTGCTTGTGAAATGCTTTGAAAGGAATAATGGTGACCTTTGTTACTTATACTTTCTTTATTGTATTCTCTCCGGCGGACCACCACGGACTCGCGACCATCTTAAAACATCCAGATTTTCCATGTTCCTGATCTCTGAACCTGAATCTCAACCTCATTTTCATTCATCTGGAAACAATCAAATGCATATGTGCTATTCAGATGTAAAAGTCGTGCTGTATTGGACTCTCGGGGTGGCATTGGGATGATTTGACGCTTGCTCCCACATATTAGCCTTCATCCAGCCAAGTTGTTCAGAGTTACACTGACAGAAATAGTGGTCAGACATGGTACACATGATATGATTGGCGCTTGGAAGCATCACGGTTTCACACTTTGAGGATTATCCCCCATTTTCCAGAATGTTCTGCCTGGAGACTCTGAGAGGATGACCTCATGATTGGCTGCCGGGGCTTTGGAGGGGTGTCTGTGTGCACGCAGTCGCACATTCACAATCATGACCAACTCCTGTCCAGAGACAGATTGCACTGGGAGCTGGAAACAGCGCTTCACTGCAGCCATTATATAATAGGATAGAAGGTAATTGTTGAAAATAGGGATTTTAGTGGGACCCAGGCTGCAGCTGTAGTGCTTGTGTGTTGAATTTGTTCTTATGTTGGTGATAAATTGGTTGACACATGCATCAGGGAGTTTTTGTTATATTTTCTGTTTTGTCAGTGAACAAACATAAAATGGACACATAACTAAAGAAACCATACACAATCAAATGACTGTATGTGCAGTGGAAGTGTAGCACAGCTCAAACCCTGCGTGGCTTCCCGTGTGGTTGTGTTTACGCTTGTGGATGGACTGATTGCATGCGTTGATTCAAAGTCTACGCACAAGCGTTTGCTGTGGTCATGTTTTCTTGAGGTCGTCTCTCCTCTGTGCCCCCAGTCATGTTTCTAATTTTCTGTGTTTTTCTTGTAAGCGTTTCTAAATATAGAGCAGAAATGTGCTTCGGGGTCCCCTCAAACAGAAGACAGGGTATTTGCTGTAATTGTAGATGAAGAATTGTAGATGGGTAAGAAATGGCAGCTCTTATTTGTCCCTTCCAGAGTGTTGAAGTGGACATTTTTCCTTTGCCAACTACCTTTTCGACTACATCCTCAGGTCGGTGAGCTTAACACATCACACGTGGAGACAGGTCCAGGCCCTTGTCAGTGTTCTCTCCCCTCCCCGTTGCTTGGAAAATCTTACATTTCTGCAAAAAGAGAAGTGCACACATCCTGTCCTCATTAGACCAGGGAAAAAAAGAGGTCTTTGGCAGAGGCTATCCTATGGAAGCCCCACACATGAGCTTAGCCTAACAGAAACAGGCAGGCAGGCAGGCAGGCAGGCAGGCAGGCTGCAGTGTTTTATATGGCCCTCGTTCTTAGCCTTTGATGACACTGTTTAGAATAGGAAATATCTAATAAGTCAAGTATTCTGTCTAATGTGCTGCCAGTGGGTTTAGTATTTGCCTGGAGGTTCTGAAACCCTATCTGTACCGCAGTAATAATATACATTTAAAATTCTCATAGAGCGGGTGAGAGGGAGCCATGTAAAGAATGGGTGGAGGGGGGAAGCTGCAGAGAGAACATAATCGCTAACATGTGCACGTTTCAGGAACAGATGAGGGTGGGATAGGATGGGACATACCTTGGGACTGAATTTCTCCCCTTTTTTTCAGTTCATCATGATCATGTCTCTGAAAGTCAGCAGTAGCTAATTGAAACCGACAGTGTGGCCATTAACATGACTGAGAAACATCAGGGGAGGGCTTTAAAATGGGGTCCCGTTCTAGCCGTGTTATTGGGAATAAAGGTTAGCAATAATTTCTGGAGCTGATGCACCCCACAAGATTAAAGCAATAGGAGTGAGATGTGTTTTTGAGGGAGTTTATGTCTCAGCATCTACCAAACATCTTTCATACATGTTGGCAAATGTCTGGAAAATGTACACCCATCTGTTCATTCCACTTTAGCCACAGGTGTCAGTCCCAAAAAAACAACAAGAGTTACACTAATTTGGTCTTCGATCAGAACTTTAATGTTTCCTGTTCCCATCCATGGGAGCCAGTGGAGTTGTAATCTTGAATGCGGCATGCTTTGGTAGCTGATTTCATTCTTTCTGGAGACAGAGCAACCAGCTCACACAGATTTATTTCATCTGTCAGTGAAAGCTTTTTATTGCCTCAACAGCTAGAACCCTCCTGACATCTGCTTTTTTTTTTAGCCAAACATAAAATCTGAGCCACTTTATACCATTTTCCTGCACGAAACAATTCAATTTGTTGGGGCAAGGCCAATTTCCAAAGACATATCCAATACAAGAAGTGCAAAATGACTTTAAGACCACAAAAGAGTTCTAAAGTATGCCTTTAATGTCTCTGTGGCTATATGATCATCTCCTCCTTTGGTCAATTTGTCCATAGGTTCAGTCAAGCAAGTTATTTGGTATGTGTGCCTTATAAAATCTTGACTTTAAAAACCCTTCCAAAAAGCATTTCTCATTCATTTTATGATCCACTCTGGCAATTCTAACACAACATTTTGGTTTGGTTTAGGATTAAACAGTTTGTGTTACTGCAAAAGCTTGTGTCGCTACAAATTTTTATCCCCGGTGCATTTATCAGACGCACTGCCCTTTTTGTTACATGTTAGTAAAGGCCGTTGAGTCAGTAGCAGCACAGCAAAATTCCATATAAAACTGCTCAGACTTTGCAATAACATGAAAATTGGGCAAATTGATCAGTAAAAAGTGTTATTTATGGTCTTATTTGGAACTTGAGAGTTTCTTGCTTTATTCTGCTTGCAAGTAAAGTCAGGGTACCAACTCAAACCTGGGACATTTTACTTGTAAAAGAATTGAAATGAAAAGTTAGCATTAACGCAGCCCCACCTTTCACTGTGCGTCTATGAAGGTGCGTCGATCGGAGCAGAAACGCCGCCGTCACGACCTAGCGGGGAGTGTGGACTCTTCCTCTGGTCACAGCGGCGCCGGGCAGGACAGCGGCTTCGGCAGTGACAGCGCACGGATCCGGATCGTCCAAATCGAGCAGCAGAGCGGGGCCAGCCACCACTGCATCGCCAGGCCTTCCCACAAGTCCAGCATCACCAAGAACCTCAGCTTTATCCCTTTTGACATTTTTCTGACTGCAAGCAGGCTGTCAGTTATGACGTATTCCTGCTCCAGTTCATCAAAGGCCTTTCACTCATCATCAGACGTCCCCAGCACACCTGAGAAGGAGACTGGCCAGAAGGTAAAACCATATGAGAAAAGCAAGCTCATCCTCATGTGAAGGACGCGACTCCGTATTGTGTCTTCATTTCAGGATTGATTGGTTGTTTGCAAAAGACAGTTTTTTGGAGTTACGTTATGATATGATTCAACTCTGGGCAGCAAATCAGCACCATCTGGGCTTGCTGAAACTGTATAAGATGTATACGTTTTGGCAACCTGTACATCATTGTAGCTGTGCTCTGTGTGGTGTTTGAGTTGTGATCTGTGATCACCGTTTCTGCCTGACTCTCTGGTTTCGCGTTCATTCGTCATTGCTTCAGTTAATCAGACTCTGCTCTCTTCCCAGACGACTCTTGTGAATTTGGTTCTTTTGTGATGGCAAAAATGTTTTAATTTAAAGATTTATATGTCATTTGCTGAACTAAATGCTATCCCTCTATGTGCTCTAGGTTGGTAAAAGTGCTCTAAACCAGCCTGATATTCAGTCTGAGTCTGCACCAGCCACAACCTCCCCAACTCCAGATCCCACTCCAGCTGCCCAGGGCTGCCTCGCCGGCCTGACCGCCGATGACATCCTCAACAGCAACAGCACCCAGCCGGCCTCCCCTCTGCTGAAAGGCACCCTGCTCTCTCTGGAAGGCCTGCCCAATCCTAGCCGCTCATCAGCCCGCCAAGCGCTGGGTGTAACTATAGTGAGGCAGCCAGGGAGACGAGGGGCTGGGGACCAGGTTCTCGAGCCCTTGCTGCACCTCCAGCTGATCCAGCCTTCTGCTCTGCTCAGCTGTCACCATCGCAAGCAGAGGATGGAATTCTCTGTGTTTGACATAGCTTTGAGAGGAGTAGCATCTGACTACAAGTGTCTGGGTAAGAGGGGCGCAACTTATCCCCCCCACTAATATTCCAGTTGTGTACCTTTTTTAATTGTTTCAAACTTCTTCTAGATGCAGGAAAGACTTTGCCAGAGTCACTGGACTATAATGTGCTGTGGCTGCATACAGTAGCAGGAGAGGTGGACAGCAAAACCGGTATCCCACCCCCTCTGCTGTGCTTCCAGATCAAAGATTTCCTCAATGGGCCAGGTGGGGTTCACACATCCACGTGCACAGCTCCACACATGTCAGCTCTGTGTACTCAGAGTTTGGAGTCTTTTACCACCTTTAAGGCACCTTTAATCCAGTTTCAGGGGAAACATTAGATTCTTTGAAGAGCCACTCGTCTACATGTTGAATAAACACATACCGAAGGCAAACACAAAGCTCCACTCTTCTGCTAATGTAGCCCAATATTATTGCTTATATTACTCACTTTGAACTGCTGAATACAAGCTCCCGCAGATTTTAGTGTGTGTGTAACATCAGGCTCCTGTGGATTTGACTTTCACAGGCTTTAGTTGTCTATTTATAGAATGATATGATATCCATATGAGCTTTAAGCTGAGGTTGTTGACCTAAGGGTGTGGCTGACATCCTGACGAAAGAGAACAGCATTGATTAAAAGTGTGAGTGGGCTTTGGAGTGGATGAGTGTGAGCAACCTCGCAATCCCTAGGAGGATTTCATGGAGGGTGTGTAGGCGCAGTACATCCTTCAGACTTTAACTTCCTGAACCCAGAAGGTCAGATGCTGCAGATACATAAACACTATGACATACTGTATTTTCACTAACTGTTTGTCTTTCCCCTGCAAACTTCATGACTACTTACTGCATGCAGAAATGACCCCGGAGGTCTGAACTGCAGGTTAAATTATGGTTTGGGGTGATGTACAAACCCCTGTGCCTCCCCACACACCTCCTTTCCTGCTATTAACGGGAAGCCCTCAGTGACTTTGTCCTCATGGATACTCAAAAAAACGACAGAATAGAGCTCTCTGAACACAAAAGCCACACAGTTCAGCATGTGCTGCCCCGGCTCCTTCCAAATGATGCCAGCAGCCAAGCCAGTTCTAGCCTACATTAGACGTGAACGAAATTTAAATCCCTGTCCCGTTTAAGCCTGTGTGGTCTCGTGATGACTCTAAAATTGTTCTAATTTCTGAGTCTCCCTGGATCAAATAGTGACATTTAGAGGAAGACGAAAGACGTAGGGGATTAAGACAACAGAATTAGGTTAACTTGGTTTATTTATCTATTAGAATGTTCAGGGATGATTTAACAACTGTGAATTATTAACAGGATGTTTCTACACCTTCACCACCTCCTGTTATATCTCTAAATATAATGAAATTAGGCTGTGGTTATGTCTGAGTCTAGTGTTTAGGTGAGGCGCAGATGTTAACCTAGTGCAATTACAGTCAGGTGTTCCCTTGAACTGGCAGAGCAGCCCACTGTCCTGCTCCCAGTAGGATAAATGCAATCCCCGTCATTCTCAGCACTTACATGTGCATCTAAACAACACCCCCCGACAGGACCCAGGCGCAGTGTGTGGTTGCCCCAGGTCAAGCTCTGCTGGAAATATGGCGAATTGACCACACATGCTACTGGTTCCCCCTTCACCCACACAGGCAGACATTCACAGGCACACACGTTTCAGCTGGTGGGGGTCGTTTCCCAACTCTCGGATGAGAAGTATAGGAAGATGATTTTTTTGTTTTTTTTTATAAATGCTGATCTGTGGAGTTCTATAGATCAGAAAGGAAACCCGGAATCTGATCCTGTTAGTAAAGTTTATTAATTTCCGCTTGTAACTAACAATAATCTGAGGGATTTTATTTGCAACTATTTCAGTTTTAGAATGTACGCCCATACATTTAGTTATGTTTTATCAGGCATAATATATATCATGTCAATATAAAACAGGATTGCAGGTAAATGATTGCTGAAGTTTCATTTTATTTTCCTCTCCTCCAGCTGTTTGATGGTGTATTTGAATTTATTTATTTATGTCTGTTGTGTATGTGCTGCAGAGTGCGTGATGTATTTTTATCCCACCATATTTCTCAGTTAATTTGTTTCGACAGGCAGTCAGAGAGCGGACCACTGGAAGGACTCTTTTCTGTTTACAGCAGTGTTCTCACACGTTTAGCACCATTTACTCAATTCGACGCTGCCCCTCCAAAGATGCCGGGTGGGAAAGGCTTGTAAACATGTGTACCGTAAACTGGTTGATCTTTCAGCACTGTCACTCATCAGCTGCTCATCACACACACACATTCACACACTTCTCATGCTGGTACATACGGGAAGCCACGTGTTTCAGAACAAAGAGGGTTCAAGGCCTGACCTGCCAACACATTCATATGTTTTTTCCCCCACTGTGTGTGTGGGTCAGCAACTGACCGGCGGACACACCAACACAAACATACACTTTTCAACTCTTACTCTTTTGTCCTTCCTACTCAATTCCCGTCTCTGAGAGGGTCAGTGAGCATGTCCAGGGATGTAACTGCTACCACTTGGAGAAAGAAACGTAACAGCTGATAGATTAACTAGAACAAATTGGAACCATTACTCTCCTATGTCCCTGCTTCCCGTCAAGCTATAGCTTTGGCAGTTACTGTATACAAGACTGTGCCCTCCCGAACCATCCTGAACAACTTTAATTTGAATCAGATGTCATTTGAGGCACATGGCACTTGGTGTAAAGCAGTTTTGTTTGGAATGTGCAATTCTACAAATATCTAAAAAACAAAAAAAAACAAAGAAGGGGGGTTATCCTTCCCCAACACAGACAAGCATGTCAAATATAGATCTTGTATAATTGGTGTAATTGGACACAGTGCCACCTGCCTTCATGTGCCAGAGTTGAGTGTAAAAGTCAGCAAGAATAATCAAAGGTGGGCTGGAATGAAAACAATGTTGTTAGGGGTTCTTCGCATGCATCCACCCAACACTGGGTTCAAAGTGGGGACAGTGTCATGCATGACCTAGTCAGAAAGGCCCACTAACCTGGGGTAATAAGCATGTTTGATCTCTTCCATCACTTCACAGGCGTGTATGTGTGTGCCTCTGTGAGACCTTGATCTTGCACTTTTCTGCAGCCATGAAAGAGGCTGACACTCGAGAACGGCCAGTCTATATTCCCTCCAGCCTGTTCACATTAAGTCCTGTCCTTCAATGGCATGCGAACACCGGCAGCACCTCTCACTCTCCAGGTCTGATGCATGTTCCTGCACAGGGCTACCACTGACACTCTCCAGCTTAAAATAGCCTTTAGGTCTTACAGCTGAAGCCAAGGTGTTCCCAATAAAAATACACGTGTGAGCCTGCCACTGCAGGCCGTTTTTTTGACTTTCCTTGCCCATTAAAACATGCAAGGAGACCGAATCTGAACTCTAGAATTAAAATGCCCTCCCTGTATCAAAACAAAATTCTACTCGCTTATGAAAAGAGTGCATTCATAAGTTGAACGTGATTTGTTTTAGGCTTTCGTTTACTGTTGTGAGTTTTATTTTTCTTCGTCGTTGTCTGAGCAGTATAACTGTGAAGACTGTCTTGCACAAACTCAGAGATCCAGAGAAACAGGCTTCCAGCCGTAGGGAACCGACCGTACTCGCCTGGAAGCCGTATGACTCTGTGATGTGATTTTATTAGAACACTGACAAGATTCATCTTTTGACATTGTGCCACTGCAATAAAAAATGTTCCCTGTCAGTTACCAGATAAAGCTGGTGGGAAAACTGTACAGATACTGCTTTCTCCTTTCATTCCCAGGTCTCAGCGGAGCCTTCATTCAGAGTTCTCTCAATTTAAAATCCAGATATGCACGCTCCTGTTGGCATTTGCCAGACTTCCTCTAACTGCTTATGGAGTTCATAAATTTAGAAGCAATATGTGTGTCGTAGGTTGGAACTGTGCTATCTCAAGTCGTCTTTGTTCCACTAATTGTTTAATTGGATACATTTGCAACTAATTAATGACGATAACACACACTAGCGATACGCGGTCCATGCTCTAATTCTGTTTCCTGCATTTATGAGAAATATTGTCGACAAAAACATGCGTTCTACAATCATAAATCTTTGAATGGAAATTCTAATAGCATGAGGTTTAGTTATAATAAAGTTGTCAGAATTTTCTTGTCGTATTACTGTCAGAAAGCCAGTGGACGTGCGGATGATATAAGCAGGAACCTGCGAGCAGTTCTCTAAGTTAAGCTTTAAAAATGTAATACAGTTATATATTACACAGATTTGAATTATTATTAGGCAGAAGTGAGTCCCAGCTGAGTCCGTTGTATTTGTAAAATTATTGTTTCACATGTGGGAAACATTGAGCTTGATTATTGTTTGACCAGATTAACTTCTAACTAAACCGGTAATGCGTAGTATGGTATCACACAAGAACCAGATAGGCCTGTTGGAGTGAAAACTCAGGGGGAAGGATATCCCAAAATGAAGACTAGAACAAGGCCTCAAACTTGGCCATGACTATGTGATCGGCCCCATCCATTTACAGATTGTAGAGTTTGATTGGAGGGAAGGATGAGGAAGAGGGAAAGAGCCTAGAAAGATGTGAAAGGAACAGAAAGTGGATAAAAGGATGAATGAAGAGGAAAGGGAGCAGCAGAACCTGCATGAACAGCTGCATATGGACTATTTATTCCAGAGCTGGAAACTTTTCCTGGTGATAAGTCAAGTGGAAATGATAAGCTACATTGCACAGTAAATTCCACCTATCTTCCATCCAATTTCTCTCTCCAGCTGCCATTCTATTTAACCGCAGAGCTCACTTCCACTGGATTAAGTCAGATGGAATCCTCAGGTCTGAATCTTCGCTTGTGCTTCTAGGTTTGCCCGTCTGTCTCTCTTGGCAGTTCTCCCCTTCGTGTCAGTCGCTGCTCCTACCTGGGAAGGAGACATAGAGGAGGCCTGAAACCCACAAAGCCCCTCTGAAACGCTGGTCTCTTGATGAGCCCATGAAAACCAGCTGTGCTTGTTTCAGCTGCTTCGCTCTCCCGTCATCGTGACCAAGTGGAAAAATGGGATAATGGAAGTGGTGTAAAACAGCATTGAGTTAATTCATGCGTCTTCGTAAATTCCTGTCGAGTGTTTGAAGGCTTTAGCGGACCAGCAGAAAGAGAGCTCTCAGATTAATGTGGTTGGCTGGAAGAAAGGATTCTATTCTGCTGTTCCACAGTGTCACGTCAGGATGTTCAAGCAAGATGGCCACTAATTGTGTGTGTAAGACAAAATAAAGGGTGAGACTGGACCCAGCTGTTTTTAAAAAGGATATTGCATGCAAAGCAGTTGATTAAAGGAAGAGAATTAGTTGAATATGTTGAATATTCCCATCGTACTGTGTTGTGTTCAGTGGGTTGGCTTGCAGCACATTTTCTCGGCATAATCGTGGTGAAACTTCTTCTTTTCTTCTTCTTCTTCTTCCTCCTCCTCTTCTTCTTCTTCAAACCCCCAAATGGAACATGTTCATTTTATTGGTCTCTCAAATGACAAGCGTAAGCTTTAAAAAGAGATGACTGGAGCCAAGGGTGAATTTATTCAAGTTCGCATCTTCTTCATCTGTTCTTCGGAACCCACTCGCAGAACTTGTGCAAATCAGTGGCGTTAAAATAACCGTTTTAAAAACGTTTCTGCCTGTTTCCCACAGGTGAACTGAATATGGAGGTGTCACGTCCTCTGAAAATCAACCCCACGCTTGCGAAGTTGGAGCAGGCCAAAGCTTACCTGAAGAAAGTCTTACCCAACCACATGTGGGACAAGTCTAGCAAGCCGCTGTCTGTGTCCTCCACCCCGTTGTCGTCCCCCACAAAAGCTGTCCTCAGGGCCAGTGTTTCCCACACAGACCCACACAGTCAGGCAGCCCTCCTGGGTAAATCCAGCAGCCTTGGAGCCCTGCCGCTGACCTTCCACAGGGTCGCTCTTAAGACCGCACAGATCGTTGTGGTGATGGAGACAGAAGCCCATCCAGTCAGGCCCAGCGTGACACTGTCCTTGTCGTCCATGCTGGCAAACCTGAACGTGAAGTCAGGACTCAGAGTAGAAGGTGAGTAAGAGGTTTTTTGGATTCTTCTTATTATTATTATTATGCGTTAGGAGTAGTTTAAGGCTAACCCCATTGTTCATGTCATGTTTAAACCAAAAACATAGCACTCTAAACTGCAAATGAAAGATCAATAACTGATATCAGCTAACTGATATGTGCCGCTCTATTACCAGGGCTGTTTCTTTGGTTTTATTTGAAGTTTTATGTAGCCGTTGTTTCGTGGTTGTAGCTTAATCGTGGTTGTCATGGTCTCCACTGCTCCACATTCGAGTCAAAATATTTTCTTTTTTCTTTTCTCCGACCCCTAACTTAGACCTCTCAGGGCTCGCTAAATGACCCGTACTGTATGAGTCACTGTTGCTTTCTTCTCTGTGTTAAAAGAGAAAATACATCAAACCAGCTTAAACACCCACTGCTGGGTTTCAAAAACATTGCCACTTGTTTAAAAGAAATTCCTGAAACAGGTGGAGCTGCATTGGAAACAACTGTAATGACTTCACCACATTTGGCAGATTTCATCTTTGAGAAGAAGAAAAAGACTCCAGCATTCATTAAATGTACATGTTTGTTTCGTGGTATCTCATTTGTCTATGACCAGAGTTTACCACGCATGCCAACAGGAACAAATCCAGACCAAGTGCAGCTAGCGGTAAAGGTCCAATAAAACAGTGTAATGGAGAACAATTTACTCTGCATTATGAAACTGTACAGATTTTATTCCAAACTATGATTGTGATCTACTAATAGAAAACATACAGGGATTATATACACTTACTTGAATGTTGCGTTAATTTATATGCATAAAGTCTGTCATATAATAATGCTCACACAAGAGCGTAGTTAAAATGACCGCAGGTGTTCAGAAAACCTACTGTTCAAAGGTGTTTTACACCTCTGCTCCAAGCTGCACTTCAGTCTGTAAAGTAAGTCCATGCTAATACTGCAGCGTTTACTGACTCAGTTCACAGCATTTAGTCAACTTTTCCATTTCCCACCCTCATATTGTTGAAAAATATGCGATGTCTTAGCCTTTTTTGGACGATCTGACCCTCTATCATTTTCTCACATTGGGAACCAAATACCAGTGCTGTTTTCAATATTATTTGGATTATTGTTGTTATTACACATGCTAGCATAGCCGCTGTCTGCCAAAAGCAAGGCTTTTCAGTAAACTGTAAAGTGAGATGTTTGTGTTAGTGTTGGCTCTAACTATGTTGTGAATCTGTGTGCGTTTGATTGCATGGGAACGTGTGTTTTGTTGCCTGAGAGGGAATATATTTTCATGCTTTCATGCACAAGTGTGAGAGTGCGAGCAAGATGTTTGTTTTCACGTTCAGACCAAACTCATCAAGGCTGACTGTTATTCAGGAGGCATCACAGTGTTTCCATTATGACAGTCCGGCTCACCAATGTAAATTTAAAATCTTCCAATTCTCCTCTGCCTTTGGGTGTGAACCAACATGCTGTAACAGATTACCTGGGATTTTTAGGTTTGTTTTTGCACTTTTTGCTAAATTTTTGAAATAGTTCCACAGATGGAAACAGAAAGATGAAACACAGCCGAATGTTTTATACCTGAGAGTTTCTGTGCAGCACATCACCTGTTGAGTGACGAGGCCAGAAATTAAACTGGACCTGTTCAGTACCTGCATCTGTCTGACAGATGTTGTATCAGGTTACTTCGGTTTAAGTCAGGTTCAAAAATGTTAATTAAAACCAGCAATTTGCACTTTGTGTACACAAGCATGCATAACTGCACGGTGACAGAACTCATATCACTGCTGCCTTCTTCTGGTTCCTGCAAGTTCTTGGTGTGGTGTCTGGTGTCTTTCATGCAGCAGAAGAAGAATCTGTGATTTTGAAATCCTTCCTCAGCACGTAAGCCTCTCAGTGAAGATCTGGTAACTGAATTTCTGACTTTTTTCGCTGTGAACAGAACAGCCAGATTAGCACATGATAGCAGTTTTTTTATATGCACCGTCTTTATGAAATTTCAAAGGGAAAAAATGGGATTAACTTTTGTGGAACAAGCCGTCATCATCATAATTGCCATTACTGCTGTCGTCATAGGAAATAGAGGCGCTGCAGTCTCTTACACATAAAATTCACATTTTCTCTGAATTACCTAGATGAAAGCTTTGATCATATGGCATTATAGTCAGCCATATATAATCTCAGATCCTATCGGGAGCATATTCTTGTCACCTCTGAATCAGTTTAAGTCATCAAATGGCAACAATGGAGACAGGAATCCTGCTGACTAAAGTGCTTGTCTCGCCCCGTCCTTCCTCCTTTTTCTCCCGATGTCTTTGTCACAGCACACTGCTGCCTTCTCCAAGGGCTTCCTCAAATAGTGTTTCCAGATTTTTTTTTACCATCAAGCGGAGACAAAGTCTCTCCAATTACGCTGACTGATCAGTGGTGACAGTGGATGTATCTGCTGTCTTTTAGCCCTAACCGCCTCCATCACTCAGCGCCCCTGGCCCGTCACTCTGCTGCGCATCTCAGAAACGGATACTTTGGAATTTTGTATTGAGACAAAGGTTAGGATTCCCCGTTTGTTAGGCTGAGCATTTGAACCTCCACAATAAGTCAGTGGGAATGACCCCCATGGGAGAGGCTGTACATGAGAGATGTAAGACAGGAGAATATAGTATTTCTGCTGCTGCTGCGCCATGTCCCACTACTGTTGCTGCCGTTGTTGCCATCAGCCAAAGATTGATGGACTACGTCCGGAACAGACTTTTGGAAGATGCCAAAGAGAACTAGAGAGGAAAGCAGATAGTTGCGAAAGAGGGGAAGCAGTGGGAGCAGGCTGATGGAGATAGAAAGAAGAGCGCAAGAAAAGGTGGTGACATAGTGACGGAAATATGTGAACAAGAGACACAAGAAAAGAATTAAAAGCAATAGAGCAAACGACTAAAACGATGATTAGATGATAGAAATGGTCTGAGAAAAAAAAAGAAATATCTTGCAGGACAGAAGCCTGAGCTGTAACAGGAATCTGTACATGCCATTACACACCGACTTCATCAGCATACATGCTGAAGTACTTGGAATGGGGTGAAGACCCCCGTCATCCTTATCCACAGAACATCTGGGGCTCTGTACCTGGTCACGGCAGCCCCCACACCCCCACCTCCCTGCCAGGGGACAAGATGGAGAGAGAGGGGATTAGGTTGACAGTGAGGTGCGTTACCAGATCCTGTGTTAATGAAAAGCAAGTGGTAGCCCCACATTCCGAACTCTGTCACTGCTCCCCAAGGTAGGGGGGCACTTACAGTTCAGTAGAAGAGATGAGGGAGGCAGGAGAGAGCGAAAATATGAGAAGAAGACCCTAGTCGAGACTAGCCAGAGCGCCCCTGATTTGCCAAGGACGTGTACTTACACACAGACACACCTCTTCACATGTCTACAACACACGTATGAAATGCTCTCCTCCCTACCGCTCAGTAAAATCCTTTTATTTGTCCATTTTACTAACATGTATTTGCATATACTTTCAATAGTGCAGGAAAAGCATAACTTGTGTAAAGTAACTTTTAAGAGCGATTTACACTTGGAAAGCCAAGTCAACCCAACTCAATGTGTTCACGGTAAATAATAGAAATAAAAGACAGATATAAACAGCTGTCCTGCAAAATATTCAAACATTACTCCTGAGATTACAGTTGGTTATACAGGAATATCTGACTACTGTTTTTTGGCAGCTGTGGTTAAAAATTCCACATGTTTCCTCTGTGTCTGTGTCCACCCATTGGCTATTAAACTAGAATGATGTATCCAGTGCACACTCAAAACAGAAAATAACCAAATTCCCACAGTTTGGAAGAAATTATCTGGCTTTTTGTCTTGATGTTACAGTTTTCTCTAACCTCACATCCACATCGGGATCACGCAATCCCAACATAGGAATCAGAAGAGGATGATGAAATGAAACTAATCGCTAATACAAATTAGGATGATTCCTAAAGATCTGACCTCTGTGACCTCTGTAAAATGTTAATGACACATGTTGTCTCACACCTCTATGAGCAGTTCTTTCATTTTTTTAGACTTGCGGCTGCATTTTCATGCACGTCGATGAATGAAAGATTCTCCTTTTAACGAGCCAGTTGGGGAGTTTCCTTCTGCTGTCTAATAAATCTCAGTGGAGAAAGTAAACCCTGCGTCCGTACTTCAGTCAGGAATATCTATCGGCTTTTTCTGCACCGTAACACTAGAAGATATCAGCAGGTGAGCTGCCAACTCGCATCAACAATGCCTTTCCTGAGAGAAATGAGTCATCCCATTATGATATTTCCCCCAGAATGATTTGTCTTTTCCTTGGAGCAGCCTCTGCTCTGTCCTGAGGTTCTGATGTCGATTAAGATGTTCCTCAGTTAACCAAAGCTGAAAAAATGTCTGCACTTGTGTGTCATATCTTCATCATATGATAACTCACTGTCTCTGCCTCACACCCGTCACCGTCCGCCCCATCTATTGTCTCCTCATTAATCACCACCTTTCCACTCCCTTTCCATCTCCTCGACCCTTTCTGCTTCACCCCACGTGAACCGCGAGAACGCTCAGGTCACAGTGTTCCCTTGAAGGACTGAAATATGTCTGACGGTATTCTCAGGTGTTTGAGGGGAAATAAAGGACAACATACACTATACTGATGCAACTTGATTTTCTTTCTGTTTTTTGGTGCTGCTGTTGAAATTTTAAAGGTTAAGCATTTAAGTAACACAACCTATAAAACAAAGTTTAAGCGAGAGTGTCACAGGTTTCTGTTGCTTTCCCATAGCTGCAGCCAAGAATACTGATGCGATAATTTCTCTAGTTAAAGGTCAGATTTAAAAAGCCACTTCTCAGGGCATTATTAGTCATCTGTGGCTGAGGGTTTTCAAATGGCTTCCTGCCGCAGCTGCTGTAGCTTCAGCTGACCAGAGCGGCGCTCATGTCAACAACTCTGATGTTCAGAGGATCCAGCGCTTTCACTGGTTTGGTCCCCTCTTTTCAGTCACATTGGGTTTTCCTGTTTGCTAATTTGTGATTTAAAATTGATGAAACTTTGACCTCGGGACAGCTCGAGTAAACCCTCATCTTATTCTACTATATGTATCCAGCGTTAGTGTTCATTTTTTTAACATCATCAAAGCAAACCTGGAATTAGCACAGTGGGTATTAAATGAATTAAAAGGTATATTTGTGTGTCCAGATCCGCTCCAGGCTGTGTCGCTGCAGCTCGAACTGCAGGACCTGTTGGTGAGGACGGGGTTGAGGGACCAGAGCCGTCTCCTGCTGGGGCCATTTTCCTGCAGCGCATCGCTGGAGGCTCGGTGGTGTCGGCACAGCGGCAGCCCCGGACCTGAGCCTGGCCACCCAAAGCTGCTGCTAGACCTGAACGGAGGGCTGCTACAGGTTCGCTCATCCGTGACAAAAGCATTGCTTTTCATCAGATTTATGACTTATCATCACTGCAGGTTGCAGAGGTCAGGGTCAGAGCAGCACCTCTGCACTTGGGTAAAATTGCATGTTTGCAGTTTCCATTTCCACAGCACAGAAGGCCTCGAATAGGAGAGATGAAGGAGAACTTTAAATGAAGGAAAAGGATATTAAGCTGTCTACCTCATTCACCTGCTATTTACCTGCTTTTTGCACTATTTGTTATGTATATATATTGTTTTTTTTCTATTTAGTTTAGTTCCATTTAGTTTAGCTATTTAATTTCTAGTTAGTTTAGTTCTATTTAGTTTATTTTAGTTTATAATGTAAACTAAAATAAACTTAGTAGTTTAGTTTTAGTTTAGCTACAGTAGCTTTATTTAGTTAGTTCTTGCTGCGCCGTGGGTCCGAGGGACTGTAATTTGAGTTATGCTGTATGTCATGCATGTATAGCCTATCTGACAAATAAAAGACTTGACTAGAATGACCTCTAATCATGTGAAGTTACATATTCTTTTCCTTCATCCATAGTTCTCCTTCATCTCTCTTATTTTTTTGCATCTTTGCAGTTAAACTGGAGGTTTGAGTTGATTTTCTTTTTTTTGCGTGGTGGAATATTACGAGGCTATTTTTAGGGTCTTTATATCTGATGTGTGCCTATTTTCCTGGGATGGGTTACATAATCTCCACATTGAAAATTCCCCTTTTGGTATGACCGAATGTATCATTACTAACGCATTATTCCACATTACTTCGTCAGGGGGAACCCCCTACTGCTTCCCCATTTTTCAATAATTCCCTCAGTGCTTATTGCGTGCCCATTAACAGAAACATGACTCGCAACTCAGCACTTAATACGTAACCGTACATTTCCCTCAGTAAACATTGGCGTTTGTGGTGCATTAATCAAGTTCTGTACTCAAAACCCACTGGAATTCCTTCCGATTCGACGTTCCCCGACTCTCTTTCCAGAAAACCTGTGAGAAAAATACCCAGATTTTCCTGTTTTTAGAGTGTAGTCATGACCCACCCTTGCAAACTGAAGAGCGGTGGGCAAACAAGCAGGCAGCTCCATGTGTGAGGACTTCTTGAGTCAGAGATTCCTGGTTCTGAGGCCAAACCCCAGGCAGTCCCCCTTTGATGCAGCTTGGGAAAGGGGAATGCCGTGGGTAAGCGAGAAGGATGTACGCTAGTGTTGTGTAATGAGAGGATTTGAAGGGGTGATGAAGAGGGTAACCCTGACTACTTCTCCTGTTTTGGAAAAATGTTGCTGACGTCGGTTTTTGCGCAGCAGCTGTGAGCCTGTGTCACTGTTTACGTTGTTTTAATGATAGCCTCTTTTTCTCTCATACATCTTAACACTAACTGTTCTCACATGTTGCAGGTTTTGGTGGCTCAACCATTTTCCCCTCTGTCTTCTTTTCCGGGTAGGTCTTCTGGGGACAGGAACATCTGAACTGCCTGGAGCTTGTGGAGGAGCACCTCCGAGCCTACCTGACCCTCCAGAAAGGCGACGAGGCCGTTAGCTGCTCTAAGGGCAAGGCCTGTCACACCCAGCCGCCCCCTTCTCCCGGCTCTCCGTCCCCTCGGACGGAGCACAGCTCAGATGACCTGCGAACGGGGCGCTTTCATTACGTCCAGGACTCAGGTGAATGTTTACACACACATATTAATTCTATTCACGGGGGACATGGGCTTATTATTCTGCAGTGAGAGCAAAATAGAGCAGCTTGGACTGTGAGAGATGCTGTCGTCATTACGTGCCGGGTTTCAAGCAGAAAGGTTCAAAGATGAGGTCATGTTCTAAAGTTTGATTCAAATTATGTTTAGTCACGTGCGTCCACTTCCGTACTCGCTCTTTGACTCTCCCCTGGAAATGATTTCACTAAGCAACCAAAGAAAACACACCATGAATTTAACTCATGTTAAATTCAGGAATATCTGGGTTTCATCGCCCCTGGAACATTTTACATAATAGCTCATACTTATGCAACGTGAATACATGCATACTAGTTACCTGTATAGTTTACCTTTATTGAAATTCAGATCTTAAATCATCTTAAACGAGCTCAGCTGAATTCCTCAAATATTAAAAGATGTTCCTTCTGTCATCGGTAGCCTCGAACACACCAAAGAGCATGGCACTTCAGAGTGCCAAAGACGTCTCCGGACTGCTTCTTACAAGGTTTCTCTACCTGAATCCATAGGATTAAAATAAACCTGATGAGTCATTCATAAGTTTGTCCCAACTAAAAAAAGGAACCTTATTTTTTGCTAAAGTGAGACGTCACTTAGGATACAC
Organism: Pao palembangensis; assembly: GCA_015343265.1. Taxonomy (NCBI): domain Eukaryota; kingdom Metazoa; phylum Chordata; class Actinopteri; order Tetraodontiformes; family Tetraodontidae; genus Pao; species Pao palembangensis. The sequence goes on along the minus strand of CM027088.1, from coordinate 1,724,000 downwards.
ATCGCCTTAAATCAAAGTCAGATCAAAGCTCTCAGTGGAAAGAAGTTTCATCAGACATGTCTGTCTGGTTCCACTCTGAGTAACATGCTGTTTATTCCTCTCTTTGTGCTTTGTGTGTGCTGCGAGTGTGCGCTGTCCTCTAAGTACACACACACAGGAACATTATACACAAGGGATCAAACCCTCTCTCTGGCTGTAGACCAGCCGTCCACTCTGTCAGCTGTGGTTGAGGCTTTGTTTGTTGCACTGTTCCGCTAGTCTTTGATGCATTTAATATGCTGGCTGAGGCAGGAGAATGTACAGTAGTGAGCAGCAACAGAGAGCACAATCTGTCAGCAACATGTTCTCGGCAGCAGGAGAAACCCAGGCCCAGCGCACAGAGAACAGCGAGAGGCCTTTGGGGCTCCAGACAAGGATGGGATGGATGGATGGGGAGAGTAGGAGATGAAAGATGGGTGGAAAGAAGCAGAGGACAGAGTCCCCGATATTTACTCTTTAAAAATAATTCAAATTAAAGCAAAACCTCATGAAAGTGTTTTTTCTTTCATCCATGCTCTGCGCAAAAGAATCATACATTGTCCACCTGCGCGTGGGCAGCTCACCGCTTCACTTAAAAGGGAAAAATTGAATTTTACTGCCTTTTGAAGTGTTTTCTACAGAAAAAGACTTTCAGAGTTTGTACCCCCGTGGGCCAAACAAAGCAGCGGCTCTCTGCCTGACTGTTTTTCTCAAATAAACATTTTTCCAAAGGACTTGTATCCCAAACAGCAGCCACGACTCAAGTCAAACACCACTCAGACGTTTGGATCCAGCATTGTCCAGCGTTTGCAGGTGCTTGGCACGCTTCAATCACTGCTTGTTTATTCAACAGCAAAAATATTTTCTCTGACACTCTGTTTACATGTGAGCTCTTAAAATATTAAACATCGCGAAACCATGGAAACGTCAGTGCCTTTTACAGAGTTATTGTTTTGGAGGGTTGGAACGGTGGAATTAGCTATTAAAACATCTCAGTGTGCAAAAAAAAAAGGGTGTTTTTTGCATCGAGGCAAATTTCATAATGACGAAAGAATAAGCCAGTACCAAGCCTCGCATTTTAGACATCTCCTCTGTTTCTAGTTTCTGCAAGCATCTGAAAATGTTCAAGTAAGCCGGTTAAGCCTTTAAACATGCTCTTTGTTCTGAAAAGTTGTCGTCGTCTGTTTTATGATACCAGAAAAATGTTGCACATTAAAATTTGATTCTACTGCGTCTTGAAACATAAATTCCATGGCCTCCTTCCATATGATTATCTGCTTTCCTGACACATCATCTTTTATCTGACCTGGCCACATATTATTCTTTTCTTTGCCTTCTTTCAGCTCTTCTCCGCACTTTGTTTTCTTTGCACTTCACCATATGTTCTCCTTCTAGTTTATGTCTTCCTGTGAAGCACAGCTGAAGTCCCGCATTTTTATCCCTGACAATTTCAAATCAAGGTATTTACATCTCACCGGTAAATCTTCTATCTTGCAGCTTCCCAGAAACTGCCAGGACCACATGAGGTGGTGTTTTACAGCGAGACGGACGATAGCCCCGGGGTGATGCTGTGGAGGTACCCCGAACCGCGCGTCCTGACCTTCGTCAGGATTACCCCTGTTCCTTTCAACACCACTGAAGACCCTGAGATCAGCACGGCTGACCTGGGAGACGTCCTGCAGGTACTGAGTGGGCTCGGCTACCAGCACGCTCCACAGTCAAACAGGCCAAAGTCTCGTCTTGGTGTTCTGCTCTGTAGTCTGCTGCTTAGTGTCAGATTATGAGTCAGATCCACGCACACTCGCGCAGCTCCCTGTTTAACATTAACAGCAGTATAGAAGAAAATAAACCCAAAAATTGGGCTGCGTGCCATCGTAATTCCCTGTGCATGCATGGTGAAAACTTCCATACCCTGTGTGTTATTGCATGACACAGACCCCCACCATCCTTGCAGACTTGTAAGACATGTTTTGACATCTGCAGAAGTCATCCTGAATGCTCTGGTGTGAATATCCAGGTGTCTTCCACTGTAGATTCTGTAATTTGGCAGGTTTCAGCAGCTACTGAGTGTGCACGACCCCAGTGGGGAACAGAACACTCCACTTTTCCTTCCATCACTCATCCTGCACCTTTGCTTCCCCTACTTCACTTTCCAGTGTATCATCCTTGAAGACAACTTGGGTCCCACTTGACATTCCCCATCCCCTTTTTCCAGATCAGAATTTTTTTTTGTCATTGTTCTATTTTACATCACACTTGGACTCTGAGGTTTACTTCGTTGGCCATACAGTGAGGGATGGAATGTCATCCTGTCAGCTACACTCAACTCATAATATCATGTGTTAAAATTAATGTCAGCAGCAAATTTGATCGCATTTTCACCTCATTTATAGAGTTTAACAAGATTTCTTCAACCTTGGACTAGCTTTCTGCTTCAGTTTTCCCGGACTCGCAGTCCTTTTACCTGTTGATGTCAGTCCGGTGGACAGCTGGTACTGGAAGGTGCTGCAGATGTTTGCTGAGCCTGTGATGAGCTAAAGTCTGTAGCTTTTAGTGGATTGGTTGTGTATGAAAGGAGAGGACAGAGGGTTGGTGTCGGATGCTGTGACTGACAATAAAACAGAGCGAGTGGATTAAGTGATATTGGTGGAAGGCAGTGAAGATGCCTGTTGAACGATTCTAATCTCAAAAATACTTGTTGGCACTTCTATTTTAGTACTGGAATATACCATTTGATGCTTTTCTGCTCACGTCTTCTATTTCTTGTGTGATTTCTTATGTGACTGTGTACAAATATGTGTCCGCGGGGTTGTCGACATCTTTTTGTGGGCGTGTGATACACAGCATTAGGCTGAGACCAAGTATCTGATGAACATGTGGTTTCCACATCTTCTGCTCATCGCTCATGTCACCTGGCATGTATCCTGTCTCCTCTGACATGTCTGTTAAACAAAATCAGGTGATGAGAATTCCCTGCGGGGACGTGGTGAAAGGAGGCGGCTCTCAGCATCCAGTCGGTACTGCAGATGCTGCCTCTGCTGAAGAGCCATAAACTTTAGGGAAGGAATTTTGATCTAACCTTGCTGACAGCTAAAACAATAGCTTGAGTTTGCTCAAAGAAGTTTATGGTCCCAGCTCAAAGTGTCCAAGTTAGGCCTCTGCCTACTAACACAACTCTAAAATTGAAAGTTTTGGTTCAAAATACTCCAAAAGATACTTAAAACCTAAACAGTATCCAGTTTTACATTATTTATTGCTCTGAGTCCATCATGCGCTGGTCTTTAAGAACATGGCAGAGTTCTTTCTTTTCACAGTTCTCTGCTAAATTGCAAAATATGGACTTTTTGAAAGCAGTGATTACATATAATTATCAGACTTTGGATCATTTTTTCTGATATATTGCGCAGTCCACATTACCTCATATTTTTCTGGATACCTTTTCCCACTCGTGTGTGAGTTAAGGGTTTGGCCTTGCCGGGTCATTTTAACAGGACCTCTTGGCCATCAGCCGAGTCATTGTGAGCCCTTATTTAAATGATTTCTGTCTCTGGAAAAGAATGCTGATGCTTTCCTTTTGACAGAACTTCAGAAATCTCAATTATTTCATTTTATTCATTTCTTCAAAGCAAGAACGCCTAGTTAGGGAGAGCAAAATTGTAGCTATAAAAGTACAAGGAAACGAAGCGTGAAATAGCCGAGTTTCTATAAAAAAGGGGAATTTCATTTGCCTCATATGTAGGCTGTGCATTGAGAAGTCAGGCAGGGAGCGTTTCGCAGAAATACAGGGGATCCATGCAGAGAAGATGAGGGCCATATTGAGCTGTTTTGTCATCCCTCTTCACTTTTCTTCAGTCTTGCTTGTTTTTGCAGATCGGGGCTCTATCAGCAGGTGCAGAGTGATTACTTGATTTGACCGAAATAAATGTGGACCTTTTCCACACCCTCTCCATCTTCTAATTATAATTATCCTCTTTAATTTCCCCCTCTCTTGTCACAGCCCCCTTCCCTTTCCCTTTGCTGTCTGTCTCCAAATAGATGGCGGTGGGGGTCGATGAAGGCGGCTTCTTTCGCTCAGCCATTCGTTCGCCTGTCCCCTGAGCAGATCATGTTAACATTTTATAAAATCAAGATTTCCTGCATTTAAATAGCTGTGGTTTCCCAACTGGTTCCAGTATCTCAGAGGGGGAATTCAGACCTCCTTCCATTACTCAAAGTCAAATTGCTCTCTGCGCTGTTTTCGTACACAGCGGATGTGGAGCAACAGAAGGGCAGTGGAACGACAGATTCCTGACAGGGCATCTGCTGGTTCCCACCTTTAGAGGGTCCAAGTGATGAAGTGATAGACAGAGAGAGGAAAGTGACTCATTCTCACCTTCTCACCGCGGTGTGGTCCAGGTCTCTGAATCATAAGCAGGTGTCTTCGCTGCTCTTTTTCCATTGCCGTCATTGATCTTCCCCCTTTCTCTGTGGGGTTCCGAAGCCTGAGAAACAAGGAGTAAACACAGGAGCTTTGATTCAGTCCGACCCCAGATCAAGGAGACGGGAGGAGGAGATCTGCTTTAAGTGCAGTAACTGCATCAGCATGTAGGCAAACAAATGTATCCCATTCTGCTCTAATACACACTGACGTTTGGCTCCTAATGTTGCTAGCTTCTCTCCTGCAAATCTAAGAGAATGTGATGGTGTGTGCGCTGTTTGAGCAGTCACATTGACTTTTTCAGACAGGCATGACTGCATCGACTCCCCTGCCGCTGCCTTCTGGTTTGACCCTGCAGTTGAGCCTTTCATGTGTCGGTCATCAGGTCTCAGGACTGTAATCGTGGCCTGGAACTGATATCAGACAGCCTCTGTGGCCTGACATGAACCAATAACCTTTATCCATCAGCACCGCAGCTTCACAAACGTAAGTTAGAAGTTAGGTTTTTTTTTGGTTGTTTCTGGTTGATTCTGTGACTCTAGAGTGACGCTTTAAACCAGAAAGAGACTATTTTAGCCAAGGTGATTATTATGTAGGTGGGACTGAGCAGGCCCACCTAAGTTAATGTGACCCAGAGTTTTACTTGTTTTTCTTGTAAAGGTCTGGTCCCCTAAAACTTCTCAGCATGGTCCTATTTCTGATTTTTCACACTGATTAACATGAACAGATATTGGCTCACTGGAGGCGGCGCAGCAGGAGTCATTTTCAGAAGAATTTTAATTATATCTGCTGAGTAAACACTTGCTCAATTCGATGTCAATTTGATTTGCACACCGCTGGACATGAGAGGTAGTGAGAGGTGGAATTTTTAGACGTATAGGTATAAGTGAAATAACAGAAGACCTAATAGCAGTGTTGATGTTGGTAATAAAAGTAATGGGAGACAAAGTCGTGGATGTCAGCAGTCACGGCCTCACTGGGAGCCCAGGGAGTCTTCAGTTGCAGAGACGTGTTTGAATCCATGCAGTAATCATACCTGGGCTGCTCGTGGAAATGGAAACGGTTCCTTCAGTTAACCTTTCGAAAGGCTGTGATTGATCATTGTCAGAGGAGCAAATCTGTGTGGAATCGTTTCTTCTTTGGCAGAATCGGGTGGAAATCTGATCTAGGTGGACTCCATGGTGCCAACAATCCCAGACTGAATTATATTTGTGAATACATTTAAATGTTTAAACTAATTGTAACGGCTTTAACTTTGTTGAATCAACTCCAAATCCAAGCAGAAATTAAGATTACATGTAGGATAACTGGCTGATATTTTGCCCCGAGCTCTTGCTGGCTGACCACGTTTGGTGAGGTTTTGAAACCAACACAGATTAGACCCATCGAGCCAAGGGAATGTCCGCTATTCAGGGTTACATGTTGTTTATCAGATAAGGTACACACAATCAGGCAACGGAAACTGACATTGCCCAGACTGCAATATACTCTCACATGCTTACGCACACCTGCATATACACATACTGTATGTATACATGCAGATAGTCTTTCATATGTACAATTATATTCACCCTCCCTTTCTCCTGGACTCGTACACACAGCCCATTTCAGTATACACAGGTGCCTCCTGCTCCCGGTGCCAGACTTGCTTAAAAAAAAAACTTCTTTTCCATCATCAAGGGAACTTTTCTTTAAATTAGTTATCGATTTCATCTCCGAGACCGGGGCAGCTATTCGAAAAGGAAAATGGCACAATTTCAAGCTTGCAAATGTAGTCCGCCGTGCCATATATCGACCTCACGTCTTCATTTTCGATGCTGTCATGTGTATAGAATATCACAGGTGAAAGAAAAACACCTTCTGTGTTTTAGCAACGCAGCTCTGGCAACTCTCTGTAGAGATTTCCTGAATTTCCGCTCCAGTGGCTGAGCACTGGGGTTGCGGGTGCACCGCTGTGTCAGGTGCAATTATTGGAAGCTGGTTCCAGGAAGACCTGTGTGGTATTTTATGCATAATGTAAGTGGTGGTTACCTCATGCATTCCTGCTCAGGAGTACAGCACCACATACGTACACGAATAAACCGACACACACGTTTTATCTGCACAAAATCTTTCACATATGCACATCCTGGCCTTTTGACAGCTCCATAAGTCTGGTAATTGCCTAGGGAATGCCTTGCCTCCAGATAAACAATTGGATCGTCACAGACACACATGCACAGGCACACACGTTCATGTCACACTACCTGCACTCCTTCAGGTGTCCTGCTAAAAGCTCCCTGCCACCATTTATCCATCACTGGCTGGGTTTTGCAGGTGGTCGATGGAATTTGAGGATCTGGTTAAGTTCACGTGGGAGCAGCAGATGCTTTTAGGCTCGTTTTGGCCCTGTATCAGAGGAAGGAGTGGAGGTTTACCAGTCATCACAGAATGTGAGAACACTCGGCCAACCTGGCTGTTGTTCAGTCTGAGAAAGCGCTCCGTCTTCAGTGCTAATGGCTATTCTTAATTTGGTTATGCTTTGGTTGTGCAGTGATACTTTTAAAAGTCGTCTTTCTTTTCTGGTGGTCTGGTGAAGTAAACGTGAAATTAAGAAGACTTCAAAATTCAAGACAGTGATATCGACACTCAGCGATTTAGGTGTCCAGCCCTTGTCCCAGACAAAGATTACTCTTGACTCCAATCAGAATCAGTAAAATATCAGCGTCTGATTCTTTGCAGATCACAGCTGCTGCATGTAACCACAGTATCCACAGACAGGAAGCTGAACCTCTGTTTTTTTAGGTTGACAGTGAAGTGTTGTCAGTCTTATGTTAGTGGAGATGATCCAATAAACTAAAAACACTTTTCCTGAGTGACGTGTTTCAGCCGTGTCCCGTGTCTTTTCTGTTAGGTACCCTGCAGCCTAGAGTACTGGGATGAGCTCCAGCAGGCCTTTGTTCCATACCGGGAATTCAGCCTTTCGGAGAGCAGGCCATGCCAGCTCCAGCTGCCCAGCCTGAGCCTCACCAACCAGCAGAAGGAGCTGGTCACCTCAGACCTGTGGAGGATCGTCCTGAACAATAATGGAGATGGAGGAGATGAGCAAAGGTCAGATTCTGTTGTATGATACATGTGCTCTGTGTGTTTGTGTGTTATTGTTCTTTTATCATTTGCTTGTGCTGATGTATAGGTGTGTGTGTATATATTCCCACACACAAATGTCAAATGGATCAAAAAATATCTGTGCTGTTCAGTGTTAGGAAAACAGAAAGAAAGTGCACCCAGACCACTGAGCACAAAGAGCTAGCAATGTGTCCCTCGCCCCACATCTGGCGCGCAGGAGCAGGGAGCGGGCTTGGAAGGCGTTCAGATCAGCCTAATGAGATTTCCCAGCACACCAAGTGCCTGTCAGGGCCCATCCGGATTCCTTCCTGCTTACCTTGAGTGTATCTAATTGACGGGAAGCAAAAGGAGCAAAGCCCGCTTTGGGTTGGCTCATTAGTTCCTAGGGTTGGCCTGGGCTGAGTTGGGTTGGGTTGGGTTGGTCTGAGTTGGGTTGGGTTGGACTAGGTTGGGTTCAGTTGAGATGGGATGGCTTTGACTGGGCCTGCCAAGCACTGTAACACCCCAGAGCACATGTTTTTATTCCCTTCCTCCCACTGCCACTGGCCTTTCCCTCTCTCTTGCTCAACAGAGCAGGGATTCTGGTATGTTGTCTTTGTTTTAACAATTTCTTTTTTAAACTCTCAATTCCGTCTCCGTCTTTATTTACTCTTATTTTTATTAGTCCCATTTCTCCATCCTCTCGAGATTTAGGGAACATTTAGCAGAAGGAAATTGCCAAGCCCACATTCTGTGTGGCTTAGAGAGCACCTGAGGAGCAAAGAGGGATGTTTCAGAAAACATGTATAAAGAAAGAGAAAAAACACAGTACCAGATACAGTGTGAAGCAAAATATACATCTGCCTTCCATTACAATTATACTCCATATACTGCATATCCTTTATGTTTAAATTATTTGTCTTTTTTGATCAAAATTGATTTCCCTTTCCCTACTCGCTCGTTTCATCTGCCTTACTTTAGTTTCCACCAGAAAAATAACTTGGCCCTGCTGCCAACTGGAAGTAATGAAAATTGTCAACATATGATGCTTATCTTTCTTAGGAGCACTCTGGTGCACCAGCATTTTTCAGGTTTTGAGCGTTTCCTGCTGGAGTTTTTATAGTGGATCATGGTAGCAGCAAATTATAGAGCAAATGGTCATTCACTTCAATTACCCTCCATTCAGCCTCATCAACCATGACACACAATTAATGTCCATGGAGAGGTTCCCCGAAAAACCGCAGCAGTTAAAAAAAAAAAAGTACCTAAACTCACCGTTTCAGACAGCGAGGAGGCCCTCTGCACTGTTGTCTCTTCTCATTCCTCTTTGTTTGACTGGTCTTGCCACATATTTTTGAGGAGAGCAATTTGTAACTCGCTTGGAAAGAGACAAAACTGTTCAGCTACAAATGAGAGTCATGCTCTGAATTCATCATTCTAGAATTCTGGTGCTTAGTTAAAAGCCAGGCCTTAACTTTAGTTGATAGCCTATGCTCATTTTTTTTCCAATTTAAGCATTTCAGTTGTGCTGCACAAATGCAACTACTCATATTTTGCCAACGTCATTTCAAGGGAAATTCATGACAACCTTTTCATCCTCATGGTGTTGCTTCTCCTCCAGTTCGGACAGCGACTGTGGATCCCAGCTGCCCTGTGATCAGCTGGTGTCTCCGAAAGCATTGGCGGCGTGCGCCCGTGTGGACTCCTGCTTTGCGCCTTGGTTTGTCCCGTCTGTCGGGGTCTCGCTCCAGATAGCTCAGCTGGACATTCACCTCTGCCACCACCTGGAGCAGCTGGGCACAGGTACAGGGCAGCACAAGCGGAACCTCGGATTTCCTTTTATATTCAGAAGGGACAACCGCGTGTTTCATCGTGCTCTTCCTTCTTCAGTTCCATCTCGACAGCTTCGTCCCTTCCTGCCAGACAGGAAGTTACCTCAGGAGCAGGAGTTCATGGTGATTAGTGCTCGCGAACCACAGGTCTTCCTTCGCCAGTGGAGCAGTGGACCGCAACACAGTCAGGATTTCAGCTTTTCCACACAGTTGGAGTGCAAACTGCTAGAGTACCGAAACCTAACACATCTTCAGCTTCTTCAGCCCAGTTTACTTCAGGTAGTTTCTCTTCTTGCTAGCATATCCAGAACCAAAGCCTTAGTCAGGTTGCAGGCTAGTTGATAAGAACTGTTTTGTGTTTGTGTCTTTCAGGGCCAGGCCGCATCCACCTTGTGTCCCCAGAACACTACTCTAGATGTGAACGTATTTTTGGACCCAGTGTTACTGAACATAAGTCAGTTTGCCATCCACACTGTGGACACTGCTCTGCACAGCTGGAAACAGGTAACACGCTTCAACCTTTAGGCACATTTTTCAAAAACAAGGCAGTTTCTCAAAATTGAGTGAAAGATGTTAAATAAGTGCAAGTAAAATATTATTGTACTGTAAAATCTGCAGTGAAATGAAATACTCGCATTTATCATTATGGAAGTGAGTATCATTAATCTTATACGTGGAACTGTAGTAATCAGTGATGTGGTCATTTAGGAGGAAAACCATTGTACCCAAAGTTGTTTGCTTTTACATTTGAATGTGTTGACATCTAAGGTAAGAGTAGTTTGCCCTCAAACTTTGATCATTTACACTTCCTCTTGTAGTGTTTGTGGACCCACAGGCAAGGATATCCCTATGCGCAGTATGAGAATATGCTGACAGACGGCCTTCTGTCCCTGGTGGAGTATTGGCTAAACAAACAGCAATGTGGATTTCATGAGAATGGTTCGCATGGTTGCATGCCAGCACTAATAAAATTTGCAGGATGGAACTGCCTTACGGTTTGTTGTAAACTATGACTCCAGTTGCGTCTGTTTTTGGGCTTCCAGTCCTATGGTCCTCGTCATGTCTCAGTTCTCAGCTCTCAGCACTCTTTCTGGTAGCCAGGATATTTGTGTGTGAAGCGATGCCCGAGAAAACACGGTAAAACTTGAGGGGCAGCACCTGCCAAGACTTCATCTGGTCCTCATCCTCCACCTACTTGTCTACTCTCTCCTACACATAGACAGCGGTCTTTGTCCATGCCCTATCGTCTATTAGCTTGGCTCTGTGCTCTGGCCTCTGGATACACTACTCTGATGGTTATAGATGCATTCTGACTCTTGTTGCCAGGTGGTTTATGGTGTGTGTTTTTCTACCAGCGGCTGTGATTTTTTTAGTTGTGGAAAATACACTTAAGGTTGTATTGAAAAACTTCTATTAAACAATTGTTCTGGCTATAATTTCATACTTTTGTTTGCACTAAGTGGCATGATTGATTAAGCTGAATCTCCTCAGGACTGCTGTGGGTGACTGGTCAGTGTTGACCTTTAGCTTCACTGCTGCATCATGAAGCATAAAAGAGGTCATTCCTATTTCTGCAGATTAGTTTAGCCAAAGACGAGACTTTCAAGCATTGCGTAGTTTGGTCACTGCAGTTTTACGTTGCTGTTGATGACGACCAGCCTACCAAAACTGGTTTGTTACTGACTGGGTGATATATATTTGCCTTTCTGAATGGTCCCATTGGTCTGCCAACGTAGGTCCCACACAAACAACCACAGAAAATATGCTGCTTCACTACTTCAGTTGTGTTTTAAAATAGACCAGCTCTTGCTCAAAATACAAACCGTAAGCTGTGTTTTTAAAGTATGGGATAACTTTAGAGTGTTCTTTGGACTTTATACGCCAGTAGCCTCATAACTTGTACTGGAGCTTTTAACTACATCCAGCCTCCACTTTAGAACACGCACACACGTAATAATTGTAGGGCAAATTTACTGCTTGTGAATACTGCTGCTCCGTAATAAAAAGTAGAGTACAAAAAGTTGGACATGTTAAACGATTTTTTTAAATAATTTGAAGGTTCTTGACTTTTTAATGACCGAGAATTGTTTATATTTTGGGAGTATTTACAGGGACTATACCTCTGGGACATTGGGCCCAAACCTCGTGTGAATGTGATTGAACCCAAGCTGCTCTGGATAAGCTTGTACATTAGGATATGTGGAAGTTTGTGTTATCTTTGATCCGATGGAAGCTTACATTCCAGGCGTGTGCATTCACAGAAAAACCTGATCCTAATTGTAAATATAATTGCAAGCAGTTGGAAATGCTCGCAGAGCCTCTCCTTCCGCAACAGAAGGATGTTTCTAAAGTATGTAATTGTTTCAGTGATTTTCATGTTTCCTGGTGTCAGGACTGGCAGGCCGGCCTATGGTGATGTGGCCGATTGGGTCTGCATTGAACCATTGAGGAGATTCTTGAATTATCACACAGTCACAGCAAATCACTTCAACCAGAAATGGCTGGAACGATTCCAGGTGCAAGGCAATAAATAGAATATAAATACGCTTCACTATATGGTTGCAATTTATCCTCATTAATCCAACACTTGTTATGTGCAAGATATATGGTCATNAGCTGTGTTTGTGTGTTGTTGTACAGTACAAATCGCTCTTATGACTTACTCAGCATTGACAAGAGCAGGAAAGCAAACAACAAAACAGAGGCTAACGACTAAAATAAATGTACTTATCCAGAACTGGACAGAGCTTAACTGTAAATTCAACCAGATGTTGTGTGATATATTTTAACTAGTTCTCTTTAATTTAAAAATAGAAGTCGCTGTATTTAAAAACAAAGAAGCATAAAATGCATTCTTTACTATCAGTACAGAAAGAAAATTCTCCAAAAAACAGTGTCTACTGCCCTCTTTTGGTCAATTCTATAAGTATGCTATGTGCCAAATTAAAATTCACATATTAAATTAAACTTTATACATAAGATGCTTCCTATCATTTTAAATGCAGTGAAGTAGCCATTTGCAATCATTTTAAAATTAGAGGAAAAAAAGTGAGGCCATATTACTGTATTTATATATTTATATGTATTTGCAACACTCACCCTCTGGTCTGTACTGTGCTACGATGGTAACAGTCTGTCCTGCGTTCTTCAGAGCTGCTGCCGCCTGCTCATGGGTTGCACTGGACAAATCCACACCATTCACCTACAAACACACATGGATCAATATTGATACATGTGTGGCTCAGCGAAGGTCAATACCACACGGGTGACCAGTCACATTTCAAGCTATATTTACAATCTGTGCAACATAAATAAGAGCTCAATCCTATATCACCAAGTCAACCGTAAATTACTGTTGTGGGGAAAAACTGAGGGGAAAAAAAGACTCTAAATGCTGCATAATATATGCAATGTTTATAACCACACAGTAATATTTTATCTTGTACGTGTTTTAACACCGCATACCGACAAGATGCGGTCTCCCTTGCGAAGCTCCCCACAGAGATCAGCTGGGCCTCCGGCAAGAATAAAGGAGATGAAGATGCCTTCACCATCTTCCCCTCCAACGATGTTGAAACCAAGACCTGTGGAACCACGCTGTAGCATGACCCGCCTGGGTTCCCTTGAAAAAATAAAATTTAAATACAGCATTAGCAAAGTTTTCGTTCTCTCCAATGACCAGGAGGTGTCGCTATAACGACATGTTAAATCTGTCACTGTTGAGTACGCGGTGTTTTTCTCATCCAAATCATACATTTTTAACAAAAACCAAATGTTTTTTTATGCCCATTATTTACAGTTTTATATGATTCCTTTATTGCCTGTATTTTCTCGTCTTTTATTTATTAAACTATGATCAGTATCATAAATACTCTAAATAATCTTAATTTATAATTTGATATAATTTATAATAAAATTTAAATATCATATGATGTGAACAAAGATGTAAAAAAAAAAGACAAACTAAAAATGCAGTCTGCAGTCATTCTGAGGCTTACCAGATTTATTATAATCAATGCAATCTGATTGGTCCACGGGGTTATGATGAAATGAGTCATATTCTGGTAACCACGGTGATGCCCGTTGAGTGACAAGGGCTCTGATAGGCTGTAATCTGTGCATTATGATGGATTAAAGACAGTAGAGCAGCACTGAGAGGGTATCTGCATGTGTGCGTGTGTGCAGATGTGACCTTAGTTTACACGCCCGACAAAAAGTGCCATCTGCCTTTCACTGAAAACACACAAACACTGACACAAACTCGCATACAGGAGCAGAGTGAGGCAGAGACGGAGGTCACACTGTATTGTGGCCTTGAAAGCCACTTATGAGCACAGATATATATATATATATATATATATATATATATATATATATATATATATATATATATATATATATAGGACTTTATATAGACTATTTAAACCTTTGAGAAGTTCAAATACAGAATCTGTAGGGACACAGTAAGCATTAGGCTTCTGTTCTTAAATCATTTCATTATTTTCTATCTCTTTTTGCTAATCCCTCTCTACCCGCAGCCACAACCTCAACTGTACTATTCGACACATCTAAAAGAAACTCTTTACTCCGTTAACGTCAGAAACTGTTGCACAACGTTGATACACACAAAAAAGTCATTAATCATATCACTGAGTTTCTCTGGTTCAGGCTTGAGGAATGCAGTAAAAATAGAGAGTTGGAAGCAGTCAGCTTTCTCAGTGTTTGTCTCAGTTAAGCATCAGTGTGAACAGAGGCAGTTGCATAACCAGTAAAAGTGCTAGACAGTAACCTTAAACTGCAAATGGTATATCCATATATAGCTCTAGATATATATCTCTCTGCCCGCCCTTAAGCTTGGGATTTGGTTTGTTATTGTGGCATCAGTATGCGCATCAAAATCAGGTATCATAAAATTGCATTATTAATATAATTAATTGCATTAAAATTGCATTTATTGATAAACTACTTCAGGAAAAACTATTACATAAATAGCCTTGTGGTTCCAGATTCAGGTCCTTTCCAGTCAAAGCCACATTCAGATTTTGCTCCCCCAGGCCCTTAACCCCAGGGAAGTGGCTTTGGTGGAAAGCCGCACAGAATCCCAATAGTATTTACACGCTGCTTTCACACAGGATGTTCACAAAGTTTTACATGTGCAATCTTTTTCCCTCCTGTTACTTTTTTCCAGTGCTTCTTCCATTTTTCATGATCCTTTGCTTTCGTTTGCAACCGGGAAGAGACGGATACAGAGATTAGATTCCTAGTCGTAACAGATGTGTATATTGGAATCATTTATAGAGGATTATGCAGGCAACTTTAAGATCTGCTCATTATGTTACTGCGTACCTTTTACAGGTTTATTATCTGCTGCGTGGTGTCACATGTCACAAGTGTGACTCCGGGTATTTGTTTACAATCTGTTTTCCAGACATTTTAATGTAAGTTGACACTTATATGTGTGCCCTGTAGATCTGAGCGAGACTGTAAAAATGATAAAGTAATAGTATCTGAGTGGATTAGGGACTTTTCCTAAAAGGATTGTGTCTGAAGTAGAAGTTGTCTTCCTGCGCTCTTTCACGAGGAAACGCTGTCGGCTGTTTAAACGTCGTCGTCTTAATATTTGACCGTTTAAACTGCCTGGAGAGTCCAGGAGCGTTTATGATGACTACAAGAAGCTTTTCTGGTGCGTGTATCGTGTTGCCTTGTGAATTGGAGTGGAAAGCCGATCCCATCAAAAAAAGCAGGCTTAACAATGGCTGCTAAAGACGGCAGCAGGAGGTGTGTAAATCGCAGCGTCCAGTTTAAATAAGGGCGCACAGATAGTGATCCCGCTATAAAACTGCAGTGGATTCATCCTGGACACAGCTGTCCTGTCTTTAACTTGTGCCCTCTACCCTTCTCTGTCTGCGTTATGTTCAGATGTTGGTATACATTCTCTGTCTCTCAACTCGTGTCCAGCAGGCTGGTTTCTCTTACTGAGTAGTTGTTGAGAAGCTGTCTGAACCGCGGTTGTGTGTGTCAAGCGCTAGGGAGTGGCGTGTAGGAGAGATCCCATCAGGGCCTGAGAATCTTTGGAAAGAGCTCAAACAAAACTTACACACATGCTCGCACCCACATATTCACTGTGTGCAATTATGAAATAGTGCAGTCATGCAGGAGATGATGCACTCCTCTTTCCATCAAACCAGTGTCAATACCAGGCCGGTCAGCTTGCTCTTGCATGCAACATGATGTCAGAGCGGACATCATCCCTGTGTGACTCTCATGACTCGGATTTTCTGTGTGCCTTACAGACGCACTCCACCATGTTGTTTTCTTCCAACAAACCACAGTATATTGATGACTTTAATGGACAGGAATTCTAATATAAAAGCTTACTTCCCAATATTGCGTGGATAGCAGGGAGAACCAAGCACGCCTTTACAGAGCTGCCATTTGATGACGTCTCTAAGGGAGTTTGTCTCTGTAGAGCAGCATCGAGCTGCAGAAAGAATGACTGAGAACCTTGAGATTCTGTTTGAGAAAGAGGTCTCCTGTAGCCTTTGAGTGGGACCAGGGGTTAGATTTGGCCCCAAACCTCAGAATAAAACTGCTTCAGTCTGGAGCGCTGTCAGATTTCGATATGATTCACTCCCTTGTTGAGGTTCTGTTGCTCCCACAGTTGATATCACTCATCTGGTTCTCCTACTGCCTGACAGCTGCGCCACGAAGATATGCATTTTTAAGATTAAAAATACATACGTTGTGCACATCTGCATATGTGATTATACACACCCTGCACACACACTGTGCACCAAACACATGCCACGAACATATCACCATGGTTTATTCTGTTTACAGCAATTTTGTTTAATACCACCCCTCTTTTTTTTTTCTTGTCTTTCTGCATTTATCTGCCAATCCCCCCTCCCTCACCCGGTTGTTTTCTCCCAGAATGGAAACCCAGAGGCCGAGGAGCTGCTGTACAGCCACTATGTGATTTGTAACGACACCCATGAGACACTGCGCTTTGGCCAAGTGGACACCGATGAGAATGTGCTACTGGCCAGCCTCCACAGCCACCAGTACAGCTGGAGATCCCACAAGTGCCCCCAGGTAACGCATGCACTCTTCTCTTACCCGGGGGCTCTAAAATATGCGATGGCCAGAGTGGTTTTGGTCCCAGCTTTGAGCAACTATGCACACGTACATGTACAGAAGTGTGCACGTCGCCATCAGCGTGCAGCCACTATCTGTGGTTCTGTCAGTGCTCCCAGACAGCTCCATGACAGCATTTTAAGGAAGATTGATTATATTTAACCCTTTGTGGTTTTAGGGGTGAGTGGAGGGCGGGCTGGCGATGTGTGGCATGTGTGGGTGTGTGTTTGGTGCACACATGTTTCAAAACCCTCGTGTGTTTCATGGCGAGTGTGAGAAAGTCGAGTCTGAGAAAAGACATAGCCGTAATTGCTCAGACTAAGTCAGTAAGTCAAGTTCTATTAATCATCGTCCATGGTTAATCTGTGCTCTTACCTCACTTTTGTTCATACATGTAACACTCATGCACACAAGGACACACACTCACACCCCTCCAGAGCTCTTGTTTTTAGCAGTAAGTCAGAAATGACCTCTGTATTTTCAGGGATCTTTTAGAAGAAAGATTGCCTGAATGGGCCAGATGTCAAAGAAGAATGTGATTCCAGGATGGTTCTGTCATGTATTATTTTATTATCTGTTTGTGATATATGAAATATGCGTTCCTGAGATGAATGTGATTTGTGAAACTAGATAAAAAAAGAAACAGTGCCGCTTCGCCAAAAATATTAGTTAACTCGTTGCTTGATGATTAAATGCCTCCCAGTGCGTCCACCTCTGCAACTTGTAACACACACTCCTAATTACATTTTGGGGTTATGAAAATAGTGACATTGATAAGAGAGAAGGTTGTATTTCTGTAACGCTTACGTGCATTTATGTTTTTGTAGCTCTTGCGAACTAGTTTTCAGACAGAGTGTAAGTGATTTTGTTGCTTTGCTTGCGTCCCGTGATGCTTCGGAGTGTCTAAAACAACATTATTGTGACACAGCGCTATCCACACCTCCCCACTCTCTCAAGCGCCAGTGCCTCTTGCTCGCTGTGAGGCTGCTCTCGCCTCTAACCCCCTGAAGACCTTCTCCCTAACTTGACTTCTAGTGTAGTAACATTTTTCCCAAAGTCTGTTTTCAGCTGTGCAGTGGGAGGAAAGACATACATACAGCACTTACCTGATTAGCTTAGTTGAGATGCAGACCCCTCTCCATCTAAAGTCTTCAGATGGATTTTCTAACAAATGAAAATGATCATGTGTGCTTTCCGTGACATGTATTAATCTACATTTTTATTTATTTTGGTTAGCATATCCCTCCGTCTTCTTCCCATCAACTCGAGCACTGGTTCGCATTAACTGCCTTGTCTTTGCGCCCCTGATAATAATGTCAAAGCCTTGTTCCCATCATGTCCCACTCTGTCCATGAATGATCCCTAATTCCCCTCCATTATTTCAGTTAAGATTTTGGAACTTGGAGTCCCCAATGCAATTAGCTCACTCATGCTGAGGTATTGTTAATGCTCTGCTCAGTATTCTTTGTCATTTCTTGCCTCGCACCTTAGAGACACGAGAGACACGAGACAAAACTACTTTCAGGCCTCACACCCGGAGCCTTAGTTTAAAAACATAGGTGCATAATATTCCCCTGTTGACATTTATTGGTCCCCTCAAGTTTGAATTCCTGATGCCTCACTTCCATCCGCTCGATGACATCAGTATATCTGGACAATCTCGGCCTCTGCAGGGTCTGCTGCTCTCACATGGACATTTCTCAGCACTCCACAACAGTGTCCCAGCAGTGTCCTTGTCACTTTGTCAGCCCCCCTCACAGCCTGGTGTTCTGGTGTTTATGACCCTGCAGGCACAGCTTGTCATTCTTGTCTAGCGTATCCAGGACAGCTTCCTTTTATTAGCATCTCATTTGGGATGGTGAAATTGAGTTATTGTTCCGTGCTTGACCACAGTTCAGGGTGTCCATTCTGCATCTCAAGTCCTTTGTGTTCCGCATGCTTTTGCCTTTATACTTATTCACAACGGTGCTTTCAGGTTACAGGTAACCTCTATTTTATGCTTAGTACAATTCCTACACATCCATCTATATCAGCGTAACAACTTCAATGCTTTGGCCAACCTGCCCAACATGCTCTGCACCTGTCTTCTTTGTGCCATTACATTTATTTGATTTGCTTTTCAAGCCAAATCCAAACCCAACAGATTTCTGTCTAAAGCCAAATGTGCCTTAGCTTCAATTCATACCTAAGTTAAAACAGTCTCTCTCATACACACACAGATTTCTCACACACACACAAGCGCTGTGTCCTGTCGAAAAGCCAGGCCTGTCCTTATGGCTCTGGTATGGTGTGCACGTCCCAGCTGACCTGTCTGCCCCCCACACACACACACACACACACTCACACAAGCCAGAGCTACTAATTTGCTGTTGTAAAGTAATCTGTACCCTTTTTTTTTTCTGCCCCCCTGAGAACTTTCTGGACATGAGATCATCTCGAAAAGAGGGAACAAGAGGAGCTGAAAAGTGGCGGGAGTGAAGAAGAAAGACAGAAAGTTCAGGAAAATGGGAAAAAAAAGTGGGGATGACAGTAGCAAAGCCGAGGCATGTCAGCGGGGAAACTGTACAGACCAGTGTTAGAATATACAAGAGAATGTGAGAAAGATAAGCAGAGAGAAATTACGAGCAGTGCTCTTTACATTCACACAGTCTTTTCATGATGAACAGCCAGAAAAGAAAGGAAATAGGGATGTGTGTTTTGTTATGTACAGTTAATCTTGTCTTAATATGTTACTGTCAGTGTGTGGACACATTGAGACTCTGCAGAGAAAGGAGACGCTGTCATTTCAGCATGAACCAAAAGTTTAAAAGCCCACAATCCCGCCTCCACATATGTGTTATAAGTGTTGTGACCAAGGTACCCGTCCAATCACGTTTGCAGACCTCAGAGTATCTGTCACTTCTCTCAGGAGAAGGTTAGGGAGAGTCACACCTCTTCTAGTCTAGACTAGAGAGTCTGCTCTTCTGGTCCCTCCATCGCCGTCTCATTCTCATAACAATAAGATGCATTAAAAGGGTCGATTGAGGCACTCGCGTCCTCAGAGGCCAGTCTGGTTTAACACTTGATCAAACTCATACCCTCACGTGCACATACACATACACGTGGTGATAAAATGTTTCCGAAGGCCTGGAGTTTTTCAGACCTTTCACTTGGTTTTGTCTCCTTCAGGCTCAGCATGCCTTCACATCCCAGCATTTACTAGCCAAGGTGGATACATTTATAAATGCACACAATTTCCTGCACTCATTGCACTTTACTATTTAACTTAATTAAAATGAGCAATGAACACACAGTATAAAACACAAAACGTGCACTGTGCTTCCCTTCTGTGTCTCAGGGATCTGGCACGATGCAGTGCGGTGTGGATAGCTGGAATAACTGGCTGCTTGGTACAGGATGCAGCCTAGCTGTGGAAATCCCTGTGGGAAGTGTGGTTAGAAAGGAGAGTGGTGTAATAAGCCCCCTGGATTTGGGAAGTACTTTCTAAGTGCCCTCAAGGAATATTCAAAATTCGTATAAATTGTAATTTATTCCAGAAGCAGAATTCTACTGATAATCTCTCACTATTACAGCGTTGCTGCGCGTGTGTGTGTGTGTGTGTGCGTGTGTCAGCGTCAGCATGTGTAAGTAGACAGATCCTGAGGGAAATGTGTTGGAGATAGCGGTACAGGGCTGTTAGTCTGTGGTTAGATTGGCTGTTATTAGAGATAGGAATTAAAGAGAGGTATTTGGAGTGTGTTGAACACACACTGCAACATTCAAAATGGGTGTATTTCCCTCTGTTGATTCTTTTGTGAACTGCAGGTTTCTCCTTATCAGGGTCACCGCGGTGCTGGTCTGATCTTCCAGTCTCACAGGGGCAATCAGCAGCACTTTTAATGTTCGTTTCTGAGGAGTAGTACCTGGAAAAGCCTCCACCTTCACAGCCACTGAAAACAGATGGGAAAAGCCATGTGACTGCTTCGCTTAACCTCGGTGTCTCCACGTGACAGTTGTCTTATTCATGTGTCACAAGGAAGGACCAATACATGAAAAGTTCACCCCACTGAGTCATCAAAAAGAACAACGGTTTTAATGGTACACTCATTGTTTCTGTGCTGCCACCCCCTGTTCTGTTCAGGCATGTCTTCTGAAAAGGTTCACCACAGTGATGCTTAAGAAAATGCCTTTGTTATTGTCCCACAGATTAACTTTCAAAATGCAATGTGCCCTGGTTATTTTAACAAGTTATGTCTATGGCAACAAGATACAAACTTTGTGTGAGTCAGTGGGTGAGAAACTAAGCCGGTCCATAGAGAGAGGGGATCATTTCCTTCATGGCTTCTTTAGTAGGATAACCTCAGAGTAACAGTCAGTCATGATTAGACAAGCTCACGGTTTTCTTCAGCCTTGCACGATTCGCATTCCTCAACCCAGGAACTTTGGAACATTTGTGGTGAATGGAGACTCAAGATGATGAAAAGAAACACTTGATTTTGTCATTTTTCTGCAGTGCTCCACTTCTTACTTGGAAAAAAGCTGAAGGTTAAACTCAGATAAGGGTTAGGGTTAGTAAAGTTTAGTACACACAGTTTAGAATACATACATGCCATCATCGAGTTCCTCATTTACCAGTTCATAAAGCAGCTCCGCACTCCAAAGTTTGCTAACCTGGAATCAACTTAAACTAATGTTGTAGTCAGAGTTTATTTTATTTTAGGTATTTGCTTCATTACTGATTTAATTCCACGTTTGTACATCTCTCTGAGGACATTTCCTGTTTAATTGTAATGTGTGTGTTTTTTTTTTCTTTTTTTTTTGTATCTCCAAGGATCCTTTTGTATACAACAAATTCCACTCCAGCACTGTGCATTGCTAATGTTTTTCAAATTCCGCTCAGCTTACTGGAATATCCAGCATGAGACCAGTTTATTCCATCTTCTTCACCCTGTTCCAGGCCCCAGCTGTCAGAATCAACACCCAGGCTAAAGGTTTTTCCTTTGAGAAATTGACACTTGTTTTTTATCAGTATTTAGTCTTTACATATGTCATCTGCACCATCAGTCACATTCTGAAACCCTTTTCCTCCACAGTGGTTTAGGGAGCAGGCATGATTAGTGATTAATAGGACCTGCCTCCAAAAAATTATGAACGCTGTGTTTGTCTTAGTCTCACGGAGGCAAAAAAAAAGAAAAACAATTATGTTGCCAGTAATTTAAGAAAGTGCTGACTCCTGAATATTCTTGGGACCTGTACTCATCTTTCTGCAACACGTCTGAGCATTTTCAACAGTGTGATCCAACCGTAACAGCCGAGAATTCCATTAGGAATACAGGAAGGACACGGACTCATCACCTTCATGCAGAATTTCTCTAATTGTCTCTGCACTGAATTCCTACTCATCCTTCCAATCTCAGCTAACACCGGTTAGCGCTAGCACCAGTTAGCACTGCTAGGCGGTTTAAACATTTTTTTTATCCTCTCCATCAAACCTCTGGACTTTAACAGTGCGCTTTAACTGGCATCAGCATCTGTTTTGACAGCAGAACTGTTCCTGGTTGCTCTCCACATGACAAATGTTTAGCAAGCTTTAGCATTATGACATCAGATTTATGAGTTGAGATCCCAGCTTTCAAATGCTGAGTTTTACATGATGTCATTTTCAGGATTTCTTATCATTTTCAGTGTCTTTGACATAACATATGTGAGTTTAAATCTGCTGTCAGCTCTCCTAGCAGTTAATGTAAGCCTGTAATGCCTTTTGTAACGACATCCTGTGTCGTCACCACACTAATGTCCTCCCATTTCCCACCTTTCTATACCAAGAACTTCACTTGTGAAAGGTTCTCTTCAGATGTGCAGCATTGTCACTCACGTCTTGACTATACATTTTAATTTGCTTTATTTGCTTATCCATGAAAGTTTTATCAAAAGCTTTATCGATGGTTTGAAAATGCTGAAAAAACTGACCACGTAGCACTCTTCAGTATGCTCAAAAGTGACCATTCTGGTCCCAAGGGTGCACCCCTGGCTTCAGCACCATGGATAGTACCATGTTCCAGTCTGACCAGTCCCACAGGAATGGTCATTTTAATGCTCATTTTGGACAACAGGTCACATGATCCTCAGGAACCAGTAAGACGTCTTTCACTAGGTCTTCCATCCAACATGAATGTCCTTCAGATGAAACAACTCTGCCTGCTTAGATTATTTTTCCTCTTGTAGTACACATGAAATAATGATAAATCTGTTATCAGGACTCCGGTTACCAGCAGACTATTTCAAACAGGAGAAACTTTTTTTTAAGTAAGGGACCGTGTTGTGGTGATATGTGTTCTACGTTTTCATACACTGCTTTTCATTACACAGTCTACCACTTTGTGGTTAGTGGAAGCTGTGTGGGTTAACCCATGAAGCATTTGTTCTTTTTTCTGGAGAGCTTGTGGTCTCATTGTTGTAAAGTAATCCTTTCTGTAGTGGAGGGTTTCACTGTGCTGTGCATTGTATTGGGAAACCACTGGAGACATCAGTTGCATTTATGCTGTCTGCGTCTGACTGCAGTCAGCCAACTGCCAGTGGAGTCTCTGCACTTGCGGCCGTGATACCTAACGTGTATGCATTTGTTTATGTGTGTTTTCCTGAACAAGTGTCTTTGTTTGCAGTACATCTGTCCTTAAGTGTGATTATTTCTTGGTGTTGATGATGAAAGAAGCTATATTCTCACATATTAGTCTGCGCTTTGTAACTCTTTATGCTCTAAATTGCAGTGATCCTTCAGTCAGGCCTTTTGTCAGCTCTCATCATTTGGTGCAAACACTTGCTGCGTTCGCATCTTCCACCACCCTCAAGGCTGTGGATGTCTGAGATGCCTCTGTGGAAAAATCAGCAAGAGAATTATGGAACACAATTAATCAAGTAGAAACCTTTCAACATCTCTTCTGTCGCCACAGATCCACATAATACCATGTCTCTGTAACCATGTCCAGCACATAAACCGGCGCTTAGGCCTGCAAATCTGCTCTTTGATGCCCTGCCTTGCCTGTTCTGTCTGCCAAGAAGGATAGAAGTGTAGTGGACAGCTGGTGAAGCCACCATAATTCCCTCACATTACATGGGTTATTCCTCACTGTCCTGGAAAGAGAGTTATTGTGTCTCGCTCTTTTGCCCTTTAATTTGCTTTTTCCGTCTTGTTTTGCTCTCCCTGTCTAGAGGACAGGTTCTGTGTTCTTTTATTTTTGGGCTATAAACCTGTTTCTATTTTAGTGGCTTACCAGTTTCCTGGTCCCCGACTTATTTCCACATCCCTCATTTGAGCAGATGTGCCTTCAGGAAGTTGAATTCATGAAACTGTTCGGTTAGCAGCAGTATGCTAAGCCGTTGGTGTCCTCGCTGCGCTGCATCTCCAAGATGTGCCTCCTCACTGGTTGTTTTCAATTAGAATGAATAAAAGGATGGTTGTCATGTTTGGACCACCAACAACCACGCTGCACTGTCAGAACGTCTTTGCAGCATCCACTGATTGTGTTTCCATTGCAGACAGACGGCTTGTTTGTGTTATGTGCACCCAGCTACATTCCTGCTGGAGGACAATGGACGGTTGGTGGTTCCAGTGGCTGAGATGACTGGTTGTGTCTGTCAGAGGACGGGATTGGGAGCTGTTTGCTGTGTGTGGGTGTGTTCATGCGAGGAGGAGAGTGATTATGTCTCCGTCCTGTTTGATCTCCGTCCAGTTTTTCCTTGTTTGCTCCACGCTCATTATCAAAGCTCTTTCTGCTCTTAAATGAGGTTACGGCTGTGTACGCGCACGGATGGCTCTGCCGTTTCTTACAGGAAACTTTGCTTCCTCTCTTGTGACTGGATTGACCAGGAATTTACGTGGTTGTTTGACTCATTGAATATGACTTCCAGTTTAGATTGGTGGTGATGATGATTCCCAGAAACACCTTTTTCTGACTCTGTCAGTTGGGTGTTTGGATTTTTGCCTTTAGTTTCCATAGCAGCTGGGTTAAATGTGCAGGGGTGTTCATGTGGTACCGATCATGTGATAAGATCTCACGCCATCTACTTGGATTTCGATGGTGTCACTCTTTGATTTGGTATCGTTAGCATGTGTTCCTCGTTACCTTTGGCTTCATCGTAACTTCAGTAGAACTTGACCAGTACAGACCACAGCGTGGTTACGGGATGTCTTCAGCTTTCTGCAGTACCTGCATTCATTTAAACCGATTGGATTGTGTTGGTTCCAGTAATCCAGTGATAATCTTTTATTGTACAAACCATATTAAACCTCCCTTCATCGTTGCAAAGTTTGACCGCTGAAAGGCAAACGTCATACTGCTGGTGAAATGGCCCTGATTGTGCGAAGGCTGCACAACTTTCAAAGCAGATGATTCATTTCTGCTCCACATCTGTATCTTATTTATATCAGCGTACGTGGATGACACTTTTAAGCCTCCGTGATGATACCTGACCCGGATTCACTGTCAGTAAGCCTCAAACCTTTCAGATCAGGACAAATAATTCAGATTACTGTGTGTCTTTCTAAAGTCTTATTGATTTATCTGTCCAAGTGGTCCAGTTAGATCCAGAAAATTCAGATAAACGTGTGAGTTGTGTTTGCATCAGGGATTATTGTTGAAAAAGCAACAGAATGATGTGACCCCGGCAAAATCTGGCTCACCCTCTGTGAAACTGATAGTACAAAGATGAGTTCAGTCTGTCATTCAGTGAAAATATGTCATTACACGCAATTATTCAGTTTCGTAATTCCCAAGCAGAGCATTCTGGTACCAAAGCAGGAGTTCAGTAATGTGCTATCAACACATGCGTCCATTATCGGCCAGCTAAGAATCACAGTCTGGACCTCGGGACCCAAGATCAACAAGGAGAGACGGATATTCCAATTACACATTTCTTTCACAGTCAATACCCAACCTGGGAATGGATCGTAAAATGACAGATAGGGTCTTAGTTGGTTTTGGACACAACATCTTTAACTTGCTGCCAGAAATTGTGGTTGTATATACGGTTTATGGAAAGATTTATGTGAATGAGATGTGAAAAAAATATATTTGCACCCTTTTTTTCTTAAAATATGATTACGTTTTGGAAGAGTGGTACTAAAAATGCATTAAAAGTGATGAATCAAAATAAAATACCGTCCAATGACAGCATAGGTTTACAGTTTTTACATATAACAAAAGGTAAAGAGCTAAAATATTGGATTAATATTCAGTAAGTATTAAGTATTCAGACGTTTGCTGTGACTCAGGAACCTTGACCTTTCATTTCTGTTCTTTTCAGATGTCTTTTCACTGATATTTTAGTATCACAGGTGTTGACTTAATTATGACTACAACACTGAGGGCTTTGCAAATAAAATATGCCCCCGTGTGTATAGTTAAAGGTTCACTTGAATCATTTCCCATCCAAAGATGAAGGCGAAGCCTTTGTTAAATTGTCCATGTGTTGCATGAATAAATCAAGTCTGTAATCTTCGCCGAGTTTGGCTATAAAATCTGATCTTTGCGCTCCTGTGGTCAGTGTTTTCGTACTGGGATCCGGCACAGCGATGGTAAAATAAAGGAGGATTTTCATTGTAAATACACTCACTCTGCACTCATGCTCGCGTGTGTTAGTCTAACTTTATAGTTTGGTGCATTGCACTAACAGCATGGAGGACATGCTGTTTTCAGACCCAAAGCAAAGGTTCATCCTTTAACTCTATTATCCCACAGTTTGATGTGATTCACGATTTCCCGTAGTCAGATTATTCCTCGTGGTCCTGAGTATTTCTGTAAGTGCAGTTTTCTGCTCACTGTAGCCGTGTGCAGGGCCAGGCCTAATCCATGCGCATGAAACCACCACATGTGGCCGACTGGGTTTCCTCAGTGTCACAACAGTTGGATAAGTCACAAAGAGGCAGAACTGCTTCTTATTTTTCATTCTTGTCATCCTGCGTGCCTGGTTCATCTGTGTCACTGCTGTTTTTATTTCCTTTCCACTGCCTGAGTCAGAGCAGTGATGAATTTAAACAAGAACAAATTCTCTATTTGAAGTTTGAGGAGACATTATTTTGACTTCTCTTCTAAAGGTCAACTTGGACCGTAGGCGTGATAAAGTACACATCGAAAAAGCGCACAGAACAGAGGGGTTAAAGGAGAGGGAGGTTTCAAAATAACAAGTTGTCGTCTGCAGATTGGAGTTTCAGCACAGTGACTTCACAAAACAAGAGTTTAACCATAATTACTAAGTGCTGGAAACTGAGGTTTTTAAAGTGGATTCAAATCAAAAGCTATTTATCTTATCTACTTTTAGTCATTTATGAAGAGTAAGATGGCATTAAATCCCACATCACTGTTTTTTTTTTTTTTTTTTTTTAACTTTTATTCATGACAATATGATCTTAACTCATCTTGACTATAAAACCAAAGCGGGTTTTTAGAAATCTTTGGCATCCTCTGCCTCTAAAGGTCAACCTTAACCTTCACCACCTGGGTCTTCACGTGGCTCCGACACTCTCCCTGTCCACAGAGCAGGGAATGTAAGATATTATGTCATCTCCACTCAGACGACGGTGAAGAGGAATGATTGTGAAGAAGGCGAATTCAGGCTTTGATTAAGAATGTTATTGTAATGAAATCTATCTTCAAACGGCATTGAAAGACTGCAGTGAAGAGAAACATAGAAGGTCTTGACCAGGGTGCCTCTGTGCCCTTTGACCCGGGGAGTAATTTGTTTTTCTTTAAAGAGATTGTCTGAATGTTCGACACATTGAAGTGACGAGCCAGAGTGCAAATCTTCAAAAGCCGTTTTCAGGCTTTCAGTGGGGTCGCTCCTCCTCTGGGAGCAGACTGAGCCTGTCCTCCCCCTGCCCCTTGTCTCCCCATGTCTCTCACTGATATGCATACTTTATCTTTCTCACGTTTTCCTCCTCCTGCCTTTCTGCGTTTGCATTTGTGTCAGCGGCAGGGCTGACAGAGACCGCCGGGGTGAAAGGTCAGCAGTGCTGCCTCAGGAGGGGAGACAACTCCAGCTCTCCTCTCATATTTATGGTTCTGCTTCTGTACTGTGACTCTAATCTGATGACAACGCTCCGATTGTTTGACAAATGAGTTTCCTTGTCCTGCAGTGCTCAGGACCGTGTGGTGAGAATTGGACAGATCTGCGTATGAGCTCACTGCAGCACAGATGTGAAGATTGTCTGTACAGATGAAGCATTTTTACCAGCCCACTAAACTCTTTGTTCCTCTCGTGAGCTGATTTACAGGAACATTATTTAACCGTCTTCAGCTCCACAGAGAGATGCAGTTCATATTTAAATCTCTCGTGCACTATAGCAAAGCATGGCTTCAGGGTGGACATTGTGATGATGGACACAAAGCGTAAATCATGTGATCTACAATCTTAGACTTGTGGAGAACAGACTCCTTTAGAGCCGTCTACAGCAGTACACACACACACATTCAACATGAACTTCCATCAGCTGTTTTCTTCTCCACAGTGGGCAACTTTCAGCTTCTTCTTCCAGCAGCAGCAGCATGGCCAGTTCAGCACCAGTAAACAGGAACTTTGTTTCCTTTCACCCCTACCCAAATATTTCAAACAAAGTCTCTTGCTGTTTACTTGCTTTTGCTTGGGGATAAATACAGGGCAAGCAGCCTAACCTCTCATGTCTGGTGTCTTCTGTCTTTGCTGTGTTTGTGTTTCCCGCTCGGGTCCTCGCTCCAGCTGCTCCACATCTGCATCGAGGGCTGGGGGAACTGGCGCTGGTCCGAGGCCTTCAGCGTGGACAACGTGGGGACCCTGCTGAGGACCATCCAGTACAAAGGACGCACAGCTTCGCTCATCATAAAGGTGTTGCAGCTCAACGGTGTCCAGAAACAGGTACAACGTTTTTATGGGTTTTTTTCTACCAGAGGAACCAAATATCACAACACAAGCTGCTATATTAAGACTGTGTGAATGATCTTAAGATTTGGCAAGTGCCTAAAATGACTGAACATGGTCTGCATGTTTGAAATCTTTTTTGCAGCTCTGGGTTGAGCGCTTTTTAATCCTTTTTTTTTTTTTTTTTTGTGGGGCTAACAACAGCCTTCCAGTTTGATGATCTGTTTTCCAGCATGAAAGCAAAATCGCTTGAGCCCAAACCCATCCACAAAGAGACCCATCAATCCACAAGAAACTTCACAGGAACTCATAAAACAGCATAAACTCGGTCTCCGAGCAGTCTTTGTCTTTTTACACCCAGAGTGGCAGATTGTGTTTGGATTCTTCCTCATACACAAAACAGGGTCTTCCTGAAATGCACTGATGCTGTTAGCATACAGCGGTGACACGCTGTTGTGTAAACAGTGTCAAACGTCACACGTCTTCCACACGTCACCGAGACAAAACAGGCAGCTCACATCCTTCCCTCCATCTGCCCCGGCTTTTGCTTACATCTTGTTCCCATCGGTCGCACCGATAGATTATGTGTTGGTTACATCCACTTCCCAGCACAAGGCTTCACATGGGGATGGTGGCTGCCACTACTGCCATTCCCTGTGTGCTTGTGTGCACCACATCTCCTGGTTTTCCTCATGGAATCACACACTGCTGTACTTCCCCTGTCTAGGTCAGTCATCGTATACCAGCCCTTTGTTACAGAAATCCCCTTTAGAAAACTTTTTGCTACAGATGGTCTAATCATGGCACTTCATTTCTTTTGATAGAGTCAAATAGCATCCGTCCATGTCTTTGTTGGTCAAAACATTTATTTGGCGGGTACTTTAGTGAGAGGGTTATGGGTGCAGTTGTCATCAGGGCCTTCTTTGTGAAGTCTCAAGCTTGGGTTAGGATCTCCCACACTCCCAGGTGGAGTCACTCTAGATCGCTGGTATAGGTGTGAATATGAGAAGGCTAGTTTCGTCTACGTGTGTAACTCCTGTTTTTGTTACATGCTGCATGCAGACCGTGACATCCTGCTTAGGCTCGGTAACACCACTGTGACAGGATAACAATCTGGCTCACTCTACATCAGATCATTTAATTTATTCCTAAAATGGGCTGTTTTGCTTTGTGATGTTCCTCTGTGCAGGTGATAATCTGCGGGAGACAGGTGATGTGCAGCTACCTGACCCAGGACATCGAGCTGCGAGTCGTGCAGCACTATGTGGGGCCCGACGGTCAGACTGTGGTCAGGGAACACTGCGACTGCCTGGAGGAGGGAGCCAAGTTGCCTTCCTATGTGCTGGAGGACAGTGAGATGACAGAGCTGTGTGTGAGGGCCAAAGGAGATGAAGACTGGTCCCAGGATGTTCAGCTGGAGAGCAGAGGGAAGAGCATGTGTTCCTCTGTAGTACAGGTAGAGTCAAACATTTGACTTTACCCGAACCTGAATGAATCTGGGCAAGAAATATTCATCCGGTTGGTCTTACTGTCAGAGGTCATATTATTTGTTTTAAATGTCATTTTTGAAAAGAGATGTTTGATAAGGGCACGCATGTTTGTAGCTGGCGACTGGACCACCAACCGTGGCCAGTCTGATCCTTTTCTCCTGGGTGGTCACAGTGGCAGTTTCCACGCTTCTCCTCACTCTTAGCTAACAGACTGAGATCCTTCTCTCAGATAGGCTTACAAAGACTCTCCAAGCCATAACCTAACCATGCTGAGAGGCAGAAAATACAGTTTATGTTCTCTCATAACAACACCAAACACAGACAGGAAACTCTAGCTGATATGTGGGCACAGGGAGAGGCTGTAAAAGAATTTCCACGCAGCTGGACTAGTGCCATGCAACCACTCCTTTACTTCCTGCTCTTGTTCTGGAGTTATCCTGGCCTGGTCTGTTTCTCTCATTTTCCTCCAGGCTGTTAACAGCTTCTGTGTGGGGCCGATCAGCTGTTATCAGTTCTCCTCAGATCAGCCATTCATTACATGTACACAGTGTTGGCTCCCAGAGGAAGAGCTGCCTGCTCTGGTAGCAGGGCCGTAGATC
The DNA here is from genome assembly GCA_015343265.1 of Pao palembangensis. Classification (NCBI taxonomy): domain Eukaryota; kingdom Metazoa; phylum Chordata; class Actinopteri; order Tetraodontiformes; family Tetraodontidae; genus Pao; species Pao palembangensis. The sequence continues at coordinate 1,693,555 of CM027088.1, read as the reverse complement.
TGTCTGTCTGTCTCCTGCTGCTCCTCCTCTTCCTCTGCTCTCTTGCCCACACACTGTCTCACTTATCTGTCTCCCCTATGTAAACTCCTCTTCTTTATTTACTTCATCAAGTAAAATTCTGCTCATCCACCTGCTGCAGCCTTTACAAGTCTCTCCCCCGTCAATGTCTGTCTCTTTTCTCATCTGTCTCCTGGCTGGTTATCTGTGCTGGTAATCCATCTAAAGCAACTCCTCGTCCTCATATCTCACCTTCCTCCTCCCTGACACATGTTTTCACCATCTTTCTTTCCTTGTTCTTTACTTCTGACAATGTGCAGGAGTTCATCCTGACCTCATCCCAGAGTAGAGTGTTTTTAATGGACCAGGCCTACAGAGGATTTGTTTCACTCCCTCCTACTAACAAGACCGTTTTGCAAGGCCAACAACATTAAGTGAATGTTCTCCGTGTCTCTTTGTTCCAGTCTTCTGTCCCCACCAGCAAATGAAGTCCCCAGTCTGTCATAAACCAGTCCACATGTAAGATGCATTAGCATCACAAGGGTGTAACAAGGAGCAGGACAAACACCATTATTACATTCAGAGAGCTCATTCTGCAGCGGGCTCGTTTTCAGCTTTTACATTTTGAGATTTTAACTGCCTGTAATGGTCCATTATCACCCATCAGTCGCCTCAGCGTGTGCTAGATTTTGCGTGTGTCTCAGCAAGTGTTAGATTTTAAAAAAGACCAAAATATTTGATGATAAGCCATGAAACAATAATTGTCACCTAATTACTTGCAAAGGGAAATTGTTAGCAAAATAACTCTGATTCACAAGTGTGAATGAATGTGATGCCCTGAACAACAGCTGGTTGTTTCCGCCAGGTGCCTTGTTCCAGTGGATCTCTGCTGTATGTGTGGTGCACACTCATTACACTCGAACCCAACTCTCACGTGCAGCAGAGAGTGGTAGGTAGTCTGTGATGTTTTTCTCACTGCACCAGTTGTTCTGCACAACTCACCTCTGATATTTGTGACTGTGAAACTGTTTCAGGTGGTTTTCAGTCCATTGTTTGTCATGAAGAGCCATCTGCCAGATCCAGTCATCCTTCACATAGAGAAGAGGAGTCTGGGACTCAGAGAGAGTCAGCTCATTCACGGGCAGGGACACCAGGCGCCCCTGTTTAATTCAGAGGCCGACATCACCCACCACCTCACCTTCCAGGCCAGGTAAGAAGCAGATATATAGAACCCTTTCTGCTTGCTTCACGATAACTGTATTGAGCACCAATAAAAGGCAATCAAAGCAGTATTTAAATCTGTATGCACCTCACCTGATTGTTTACCTGACAGTTGATATCTTTGAAGTTCACCATTTCTGTATATCATTTCAGCAGCTCACTTAAACTTCAGTAGAAATGGTCCCTCTCTAATGGCTACAGCATGCCTCAGATTAGCAAAGATGCAGAGACACTTAAGCTTCTCTCACACCACATTCTGGGTACTGTGAGCCAACATGAAAGCGTGATCCCAGAGAGGCCAGGCACTGTTCAAAGGAACAGGAAGTCAGCGTGGCAGCCACCGAGGCACAGTTTCAATTCCTCCATGTCAGGTTGGACAATAATTACACCTCATTTAGGTACCGGCCCTAACAGACAGCAGATTTCTGGCTCTGTGCTCGCACTCTGAGTGTGTGTGTGTGTGTGTGTGTGTGTAAGCACACATGTTTGCGTGGGTGGATGAGTTGTGCAGCAGATGTGTGTTTGTCTGTGTGTGGTCTGTGCGTATCCTGTTTAGGCAGCGTAAGTGTGACAGTTGCCACTTCATCATGGGCAGAATCTGTCACATCCATCACTGCCGCGTCTGTTCCTCAGTCCCACTTTGGCAGCATGTGTTCACACTTTCTCATATTGTGCAAGAAGGTTTTTATTATTATTATTATCATTTTATTATTGTTGTCTGCTTGGCTCAGCAAATTATTAAAATATTGTGTCACATCAAAATGTGTTGCAAACAATAAAGCATAAAGAAGATCACCCCTCTGTAATTCATTTACAGATTATATGGTCCTAATAACATCATTATCAATCCCTGTGCATCATGTTCTTGTGTATAAATCTCAGATTCTTTAATCCAAAATGTCTTTCAGTGACAAGATAGTTTATTTTTTTCCAGTGTGGGTGGCTCCATGAATATCTGCAGTTTGTGTATTTCTATGCAAATACAAGGTCAGAACTTCAGCCTTTGGTAGCAGCTAGTGGTGATCTGAATAAACAGAACACATTTCGAGTGTAACTGGCCCCCCTGAGAGAACCATCGTGTGTTTACGCTCCTGCTGACAGCAGCTCTTTTGATTTTCTTCAGCCCATCTCTCTGTCCAGTTCTCTATCTAGGTGACTTTACTGTCTGATCTGCTGATCTCGTCTTGTGTACCGGCTTAACTAACCGTTTACCTTCCATCTAAATCTCCATCTTTCATTCTTCAAGATAAAGTCTTTCCTGCACCTTCACTTTACACACATGCACCAACCCCCCAAAGCCTTTCTGACTTAAGATGTTTGCTGGTCAGCAGCTCATCTTTCCTTCCTGTAATTACGCATAGTTGTGGGCTCTAACAGACAAAGGAAAGAACAGACCTGCGGTCTGCGGTACAGGAGACAGACAAGTCGCAGTCAGAACCTTTATGTCCTGCTCTCCTCATGTTAGTCACCACATGAGAAAGCTGGGGGGTTACAATCAGAAGCCTCTTCCAGCCCTCCCCCCCCCAGGAACGATGTTAGATGAAAAGGTTTTCAGCAGCTTGTCCTTCTTTTTTGTCCTGGCCCCAGATTCAGAGCAATAGCCCCTGTGTTCCATTTATAGCCCAACAAGCTTTATTAATAAACTACTGCCTGAGGTAAGGGGGCTGTTCAGTTGAGCCAAGTGGAACTGGATGCTGCCCAGTGAGGCGCTCAGTGTTTGGATTTAATTTCATTTTTCTTTGGTAGAAAGACACAGTTGAACGATTTCTGGGGCCAGGCTATCCAATAGGATTATATTTACCGCATTTCAGGAATAAAAAAACCCCCAAACAAATGCAGATTTATCTCTGTTGGAGTTTTCGTGATGGCCGTAGAAGAACCGTGTCAGCTGCTGTCAGTGGATGTCTAGACAGGTTTTATTTCCAATGAACACTGGCTGCAAGAGACAAACTCAGCAATCTGATGCATCTGACTAGAGAAACAATGCTGACTCTGTCTTTCAGGGAGGATGAAGATGCTTCCCAGTGTGCTGTACCCATCTCCACCAGTGTCATCAAACAGATCATGAGCAAGGCTAGAAATGAAGAAAACCTGGAAGACATCCTGGCCGACTTCTATGGCCCAAAGTCCTGCACAGGTCCTCCCTGGCCATACGTCAGCAAAGACGCTCACAGGTAAGATTCACCCTGCCATGTGGTCTGTGTGTAGAGGGAAATATTTACATATCACGTCAAGTGGTGATGCACTCGAAGCAGACCTCATAGAATCGCTCACATCTTTATTTCTGGGTTTCATCAGTTCACATTTTTTAAAACAAGGCTTAAATGCAAAGTCAGCGCAGACATTATCAGGGGACGCTGCTGCCTTCCTCTCAGACCGGAGATTTGGCCTGTCATAGTCACAGTCCCACTTTCTCACGCAAGTCCCGGAGCCTTGCATCCAGTTAAAACTTGGCCCAGCTTTGAACAGTATGTGTACATGTCTCTCATGGTTTATGTGTCGGGTTTTTTTGGTAGCACACAAATGTACATGTGTCCACAAATGTCACTCTGGGAATTATGCTTTGTCACAAAGCAATCACATGTTGATGGGTGCGATAAAAAACGCAGCCACAGACTGCGCATCTGGACATGTGATCCATTCGTTTGCTTGCGGTTGCCTGGATTTCTCTCTTTTTTCTGCTTTCTGTGCATTCAGAAACACACTCAGACTGTTACCCTCAGCGCGAGTGTACACATGTGGCAGTTTTTTCAAATCTGTGCTCATCATGTACGTCACTCAGCTTTGAATGTCTCACACTCACACACACACACACACACACACACACTGCTTCTCAGTGGAAAGCTGCTATCTGATGTCTGGTGCCGGGTTTATCACGCTTCCCTGTGAGAGGAAAACTGGTAACCGAAGTACATTTCCCACCGAGAAGAGTGTCAGATTGGGTGAAAGCCAGAAATCTGTGTTATGTTCTGGACTATAAGGGGAATAAAGGGAAGAGCCGCAGCTGTAAGGCTCGGGAGGGGATTCGTTTCTATCTACCGCTCAAAATTTTGAGAGCCAGTGAAGCCACAGTTGAATTTGTATGTTTTTATTTTATATTGGTGATAATGCTGATACAGTGTGCTGGTTGGAAAGAGCCCTCGGTGTTCCTAGCACCGCCGGGAAATCAAACCATCTGAACTCCTTGGCAGGGAGTGCGTTAACGTCGTGTCTTAAAGGGCAGAGGAAGTTGAAAGTGGTAAATGTTATTTTTCTTCCCCTGGAGGACTTTTAATGGCAGTGAGGCACCTCCACAATCATTAAACAAACATCTTGTCGTGGTTGCGGTTGGGGTGAAATCTTGCTGCAGGTTGTACATATGTCTTCGTGTGCGTGTGCGTGCGTGTGCATGGGAAAGTGCTTCTTAAAATACACCCTTCTAAAAGTGTCAGCTCCAGCGTGGGTAGGTTTTGACAGAAGCTGCTTAGCACATTTCTTTCAATTACGATTTTGTGAGGCTTATAATGTGATTTATATGCTGCGCTGACCTCAGCCTTGAGGTCCATTTCCTATTTAAAGACGCACGCACGCACAAACACCAATAAATGATAATGAAAAACTATCGTCAGCACATTTGTTAGCCGCGTGATCACAGCAGGAAGTTTCTGGCTGTATGTGGCCGTTTTTAGAGGGGCAGGCTAGTAGTTTGTACCAAGTCGTGGCGGCCTTGGGGTGAGTGAGGCTGTGTCTGCCTCACTCTGGCTTTGAACTCCAGAGTGAGTCTGGGAGAAATGTTTGTTTAGCTCTCTTCTGGCGCTCGGGCTGTTTGGGGTTCACCAGACCATGATTACCGTAAAATAACTGCCGGATGAGTTGGAAAAATGGCTGTTTCTGTCTGTCTGACTCCATGTGACCATGTGTTCCCACATGTCCTGTAAGCTCTTCTCTATCTGTATTGATTACACAACTTGCTTTTGTGTGTGTGTGTTTTTTTATTCTGTTCTACTGTATTAGTGATCTAGTGTGACCGTATAGTGTGTTTATGTGCAACACATTTAAAATGCATCTTTATTTTTTGTCAGTGCGTAGAAATAAGTTAAATTAATTGCTGAGTTGATCTGGCGTGATGGTTGTTTATCAATACTGCATCATAGGGAGCTGCGTATCTGTGTATACGGCCCTCAGTGTTACGCTCGTATCCCCCCTGCTGTGACCCAGCAGATTCAAGAAGCCCGAAGCAGCCACTCCATGACCTTATTCTGTATCCACAGGTCGGTGCTGGAGCCCCTCGCTCAGTGGGACAGCCCAATGCAGGTGAAGTTATCCTGCTGGAAGTTTGGCCTGAACACTCTGCTGATAGAGCTGCTGCCCTGGGCCCTGCTAGCTAATTACTCCCAGTGGGACCTCTGGCTCTTTGAAGGCGAGACCATCGTCCTCCAGATACCAGCAGGCAAAGTCATCGTGCCGCCCAACCTGAAGGTAGCATGCAGCAGCAGGCGTGTATTTAAGTCTTTGCTTTGTTTTATAAATGATTTAGCGCCAACTTATGACAGCACCATCACAGTACTGCCGGAGGAGGAAAACCTCAAAATGAACAAAACCTCTGCTCTTAAATGTTCAGGAAATGTGCTTTTACCTCATTTCAGTCTTAACTGAGCCAGCAAGGCAGCACACCAAAGAAAAGCACTGGTGGCTTCAACAAGCAGGAAGAAAAGTCAGAATTAATTAAGAAAATAAATAAATAAATACGTAAATAGAAACAGCATTTCCACAACAGCCTGCCTGCAGTTTGGTTTAATTAAAATAAAAAGATGAGAAGATGAGATTTCTGTTGTGAATCTTTTGGAGTCGTTTTATGTGAAGCGGCTATTTGATCAGTTGTTGCATAATTCTGCTGATCTGCATCTGCACATCCAGATGATTGTTGTGTCATAGAAACATCTGGGGAGCACTGACAATGTTCTCAAGTCAGCAAAACTAATGGAAGTTGTATCCTCGGTTCCGGGGTCATGTGAAATGAAAGGCAGGGACCATTAGCCGGCACAAACATTTAACTGCAATTTATTGCAATTTATGCATCCAGGAAGCGTTCCAGCTGGGCATCTACTGGGCAGAAACCAACACTGTTCACAAGTCCACAGCACTGAAGCTGGTCCACGACCTAACGTCTCCTCGGTGGAAGGAGGGATCAGACTCGGAGGTGGTCACCCTGGATGAAGAGGGCTACGTGGAGGCTGACATCACCCTGGGAGCGTCCCCCGGCAGACAGAAGGTCAGAGACGGGGTTAGATCTTTGGAGCTTTTTTATGTTACCCAGTCAAGACTGCTAATTGAGCGTCGCTGAACGCGCAGAGACGTATTCCAGACAGAGAAAGTGACGGCATTTATGGAATTCTCAGAGGAAGGCAGACCTTCACATTTTTAATGGAGACAAATGGATTTGCAGGTTGTGATGTAATTACTGAATTAACCTTTATACCATGTCAGTTTCAAATATTATTGCTTTGTAATCATGACTAATTAACGTGATTAAATTTAAACCGTTAGTGGTTCAGTGCTGTTTCAAGACAAATGTTAGTGAGCATCAGTATCGTGCACAGTAATTACCTCGCAGGAGTATTAATGCTGAATTAATCCTTGAATTAAAATCCTTAGAATAGAAGAATAGAATAAACGGTATCTTTATCATCCCGCGAAATTTCAGTGTCCCAGCAGCAGCAGCAGCAGCAGAAAATGAGAAGAAGAAAATAAGAAGACTTATTTTCAATAGAATACAAATAAATAAATATATGGCTAAAACCTTTATGTTTACAAGCGCTCCTTCCTGCCCTGAGGATGCTTCCGTCTAGTGCTGAAGCAGCTGCCTAGGGCCTCCACAGTGTGGTGCAGAGGGTGGGAGGAGTTCCTCCTGGTGGATGTCAGTACAGAAGTACACAAAAAATAATAAAGACTAGGCAACACAGCCTGACCTGTACAATAGGATGGGTGGTGTTTGCATTTTTACCAGACAACAACCCTTTTCTCTCATTTCCTGTACAGCTGTGTCAGTTCTGTGTGTCGTCTGCGGTGAGACACGGTATCCAGATCCTGCAGATCGAGGACAGAACCGTCCTGGTCAACAACACTCCCTACACCATCCAGTACCGGCCCCTGCTGACGGACTGCTCTCTGGGAAGTGATGATCAGGTGATGGTTTGAATCAGCTCTTGTGTTTCCGACCGCAGATGTGAGTCTGAGAAAGTTCCACAGGAAGTCCAGAGCAGCATCCTTTTTGACTTAATGGAAAAATGTCAATTATGTCAACTGTGGTGAAATGTAAAAGCAGCGGTCCGGAGTCGTTTTGTGTTTGTCTTTCTCTGCCTTTATTTGAAACACATGAAACCACTGCTGGTGCTGGTACTCATTTGGTACATTTGAGGAGTTTCAGGCTACACAGGGCTAACGTTTCATAGATCATAACACCTGCCTGGTCTCTAAGTCCCCACCGGCTTAACTCTTCGCTCCAGCTCTCCATAAAACTGTGAAATAGTGTAAATCCTGAGCCCGTAGCTTCAGCTCCTCCCAGCTACCTCATAACCACAAGGCCCGTATGTGTGTGTTTTATGTGCGTGCATGACCCTGCATCATGTCTGTCCTGTCCTGCTAGGGAAGCTTCACACAGGCAGAATATTCCCCGTGCACATTACTCAGACACACATCCACCCCGGCACTAGCGCGCACACACACCGCACAGATGTAAGCCGTTTTCCATCAGATCATGTTGCTCCCCCTCTCCGCTCTCCTCGCCGCTCTCAACATGTGGCAATGGCACTTCATAGGGACATTAGACAAACACCCAGAATTGGATACAGGTTTCCCTTCTCGCTTTCATCTGCTGCTTGTTCCCAAAAGAGAGCAACAATGTAGTGATGTCATTTAACGAGCCTTCGGAGCCTCTTAAAAAGAATGGCAGAGTTCGCCAGTTGCCACTAATTGACTGAAAACCCTAAAAAAAGAGAGCTTAAACAAATAAATAGCAGGCGATGTGTGTAACAATAACACAGACCACAAACAAGAACAGGAATGCCTTTCTAGTCGGTCTATTCATCATGCTTAATGCCTGATCCCCAGAGTTGTGCACTAGTCGCTCGCTGGCTAAAGCAGCGCAGCAAGAATTCTCTGCTACCAATTTAGCAGCGAGTATTATGGGAAAAAGAAAAGGGAGCAACAGCAGAATGGCTTCACCGTTCACATGCTGTTATACTCATGCGTCTGCTCGTCTCCCCCCTCTGTCCCATGCGCAGGCCTGTGAGGTACCTGACACAGTCGTTTTCAGTCTGGCTCCCTCTGAAGAACAGTCATCCCGTTCCTGCTCAGTGCCATACTGGGACCTCCTCCAAACCAGTGTCCCTGGGACAGTGGACCTGCCTCTGCCCCTCAGGCACATGCTCTTCAGTCTTCTCCCACAGCCCGAGGGTGCAGCTGCCGCCTGGAGTCTGCCCGCTGCCGTCCGAGCAGACTTCCCGAGGCAGAGTGTGTCCGTGCCTGGGGAGCAGGACTGTGAGGGTGGGCCCAGCAGCAGGTGGGTGAACCAGAGCATTTGTGGTTTGCTGGCTGTGACACTCCATTTAGAACAGGGTACCCAAGCCGATCTGGCGCAGGTCTTAAAGTGAGGAGGTGCTGTTTGTGGTCACAGCTTGTTAAATATTGTGGCTTAAGCAGAAAGGAGAAATACCCTCAACGTTTCCACTGTCAGTCTTTGTTTCTTGTGTCTTTTGGTTAAAGTTTGGCGGCAGTAAAAAGCTATTTCACCCTCCACTTAGCACAAACACACTGTACAGGCTACACACAAGCCAGCTGGCCGCCTTTGCTCTCGTTGACTGTATTTAAATATAACATATGCCGCCAAACACAAACACAGGGAGTGACAGTGTGTTGAGGCCTGGCTTTAGTTAGCATCCTGACTGGAAATGCACCTCAGAGGGTTGCCATGGATACAGTGTGACAGGTGACACGTAGGTGGGCGTGAGGGGTCTTTGACCGTATATAAGTGTGTGTGTTTATGGTCGTTTTGCAGATGTATCGTACTGACGCATCAGGAGCACCTTGGAGTCACATACATCTTTTTAAATGTGGATCCTTCTCCTCGCATGCTAATCCGGAATCAGTGTCCGATTCCACTGCTGCTTAAGGAAACAGTCAAAGGTTCAAACCCCATCCATTAGTTCTCTTATCCCAGACGATGTCTAAGGCTGTTTCTAATATTTGCTTCTAACTCCAATAGAACCTCCGAGGACTGAAGTGTACTGCCGTCTTCTGGAGGCTAAGTGCTCCGTTCATCATGAGCTCTACCACCATTTTTCCAGCTTCCCAGAGTGCCGGCAGAAAGACGTTCTGCCCTCGCTGCTGCTGAAAAGAACCGCAGGACAAGACTCCCACGACTGGACTGACCCCATCGATGTCAACTGTCCGGGCACTCAGGTGAACTCCCCATGTCCTATCAGCTGTTGGAGGAAAGCCTTGATACAAGAGTAGAAAATAGTCTTAAGATTAGCTTTAGTCACTTCCACAACAGAGAGATTCACTTGCAGATTTTCTTTGCCAAATAAAAAAAAAAAGATGTAAAGAGAGTGCATGTGCAGCTTTAGTGTGGAGCGGGTGGAGCGGGGGTTCACGGGGGTTCGCGGGGCGTGGGGGAGGAGTTTGGCCCCTGATGTTTGTTGTGTCTGCTCAGCTGCAGGTTCAGACTGAGTTTCTCTGGTTACTGTGAGGTCTCAGTCTGCCCTCTGAGGTAGGGGTGACAGGTCAAAGGTCAGCCTTGTTATGACTGCGCAGCCAAGTGTTCAGCAGGGGTCGGCTTCCTATCGTCACACGAACGGCTGATCCCCGTGAACCCGGAACGCTGGGGGTTAAAGCCAGACACAAGTATCCTGGAAAACACGTCTACAGAGAACACAGCAGTCTGAGCCAAACTCCGAATCTCTGAACGGCTCAAGTTAGCCTCAGCAGTGCAAATCTTTGACTGTGCTCTGAATTAGGTGGTGTTCCTGCCTGGATTTGGATGCCTCTACATAGATGTGAAATATGAAAAAGGAACCCTGGTTGTGACTCTGGCACCAGAGGGCAGCATGGACGCTGGGATGGAGCAGCACAGCAGGTAGCAGGACACAGGCAGCAGCTTTGCTGCTCTTCTCCCTTCAAACCGAAGGGAGAAGGCAGGTGTTATGATCTCTTTGTTCACTTCAAAGAGCTTCAGGCTTATTGTTAACAGCCATGTTTTCATGTTTCATACCAAAGACACTGTTTTCACCACAGGACGGCAGTAAAACATCTGGCCTGTCACGTTGGATTATGGCTTAGTTCCATGACATCAACTCATAAAACAGGAAATGAATTTAATCACATTTTCCATTAATGTAAACAAATTACTTCAACTAGGCACCATTATTATGCTGCTCTGGTAAACATCTGTTCTCTGTGTTGTAACAAATTAATATTGTGTAAGTGTATTATGTGTATTAAGTGCTTATTATTGATTCTAACGTTACGGTTCTGACATCACTGATGTTTGTTTAGGCCCTTCAAGCTGTCTGTCGGAGTCCTGCTCAGTGAAGTCGGTGTGGTGTTGAGTGATGACATCACCAGTCCGTCCGGGTCTGTGGAGCTGCTGAGACTGACCCTGAGCAAGCTGATGTTCAGCCTGGCTCCGGTGCCCTCCTCCCTGCCCCCCGGGCTGGCCGATGGCGGCGGCAGTATGGCAGCACCTGCCTCGGCCCTGATGCCCGACGCATCTCTGATCCAAGTCTGCTGCTCCAGTCTGCAAGTGGACAACCAGCTGTACAACCGAGCCAGCTTCCACTTCCCTGTGCTGCTGTGCCAGGAGCAGCGGGGGGGCGCAGAGCCCGGGAGGCCCTGGAGCAGCCAGGCCAACCCTGCTCAGTCTCCTGAAGCTCTGGAGGAGTTCAGAAGCTCCTGTTTCCTCCAGCTGAGGGTGGTGCTGGCTGAAGACAAATGCACCGTGGAGGAGGTCGGTTTGAGGCTGCTGTTTTTTTCTTTTTAACTTTATTAATAATTTGGCCATTTACGCTGGGACCGTGGGCGTATTCTTCCTCCTCAGGTGACCTTCCAGCTCCAACCTGCCAGGGTCTACCTTGAAGACACCTTTGTTTACTACATTAAAACCTTGTTCCACACCTACATCCCTGATGGCGCCACGGCAGAGACCCAGACCTGCCAGGACCGCGGATCAGCCCCCACGCTGCCAGAACAGGTGCCCGTTCAAACCCCGATGTTGTCCTGACTCAGTCCTGAGACCTCTGACCTCTCGGCCCAGGTGCTCCAGTCGGTGCAGACGCTGGTGCAGCCGGTGCGGCTGCAGAGGCTGACCATCCAACCCATCAGCCTGTTGGTCAGCATCCACGCCTCCCTGAAGCTCTACATCGCCTCAGACCACACTCCCCTCTCCTTCTCCCTGTTTGAGAGGGGGCCTGTGTGCACCACAGCCCGGCAGCTGGTCCACGCTCTGGCCATGCACTACGCAGCTGGAGCGCTCTTCAGAGCCGGTACGTGCCGCACCGAAGGAGTCACGCACATTTTTTTGGGGTTTCATTCTCGAAAGCCTCGTGTTCATTTTAAAGTAGACCGGTGTCGCGTTCCCTGCTGAATTTTCCATCATTTTAATTTCTTTATTCATTACATTATTTCTGACATCAATATACATTACAGAGAGGGAGATTTGCAGTCACGTAGGCTCCCATTTGTATGCAATCAGGCAGGAATGTGCGCTCAAGTGAGAAATTTATTCTTGCTAAGTCCAGTGTTGAGGTTTGAAATGATTGCACCCCTGGGCTCCTGCAGGTTTGTGCCACAAAGAGAAGTAAAATCCTGCAGCTGCAAGAAGAAGAATTTCAAAACACAATTCAGTTGTTTCTTCGTCATAATTTACTGTTGAATCAGATGTTTCAACCGTTAGCTTGCGCGTTGGCGATTCCGAAGAGATCAGCTCTGACTGCTCAGGCCTGACGAAGCTTTTGTTCTCCTGCCACGTCCAGTCACAAAGCCTCCACACATGTTGTGATTTAAGCCCGTCATTTCCACATTCGAAATCACCGTTCAGTACAGACACTTCCTTCCCGCTGTCTCTCGTTAGAGCCCTCATTTCTGCTCGTATTTCAACACGTCAGCTCGCCGCCTTCTCCTCAGCCCAAGTCATCGCAGAGCGAGGGGCACCGGGAAGTATTGCTTTCTGGGACTGATTAATACGAGGATGTACAGCACCGTGATCACACGTACACCCGCAGGCGTAAAGCTGCGCACACACATACACACACACACACACACAAAAACCTAAGGACATGTGGATATAGAAAAGCGCACACTCTGCCCTTTCACTGCCGCGCGCGTGTTTAAAAGCACGCAGTCGCGTGAAGATGGGCTCCCGTCTGGACTTTATTTTTTACCAAAACCACAACTAAATGATGGCTCGGCCCCACTGGAGCTGCTTTCCTACATTAGAGCCCATCACTCAGGCGCAAATTGATGGAGAATAAAAACAGAGCGGGGTCTGGCTTCTTTTTGTGATGCAATAGTCAGCATATAAATATTAGCCAGCCGGGACATCTGCAGAGGAGGTGAGACGGGGGGAGGGTGTAAATCTTTCGGTGGCACACGTGTGATTTCACACAGGTTTGTGCAAGCGTGCGTGAATCGAATTATGACAGAGAAAAACACATTCAACTGTGCTCCATACTGCAGGTGGTGAGTTGAGGATGGTGAAAATAAGTTTCCTCGTGGGTCTTATATGTGGAACATTCCTGCTAATAACAGGTGTTCCTCATGTATTTCTTTTGATTTTCACTCAATAGTATTTCAGCAGTCGGGCGGGGAGAAAAATGACTGTGGGATTATATGGTATGTTCTGAAATTGTGTATTATAAGACCATCATGTCTCCTTCCAAAAATAATACAGTTGGAGTTTATTCATTTGAAGGTTTTGCTTCCAGTCCAAGTTTATCTTGTAAAGCTAACTGAAAGAGCAAAGCCTCTCCATAAAACAGCCATAAGGCTGGTTAGCGTAGAGGAAATTAAAATTGAAAGCACTCTGAAATAGTTTGTAAAACCTTTATTCTTTGTGGCTACTCATCATGGAAAATAAATATCCCTGACAGGACTGATTAATGAGGAAAAGTGGGATCTCCCAGCAAAGCATTGATTACTCTCAGAACCTGATTAGTTATAAAAATACAACCCAGGTATTATTCCATCTCTCAGGTTGGGTGGTGGGGTCTTTGGAGATCCTGGGCAGCCCGGCCAGCCTCGTGCGCAGCATCGGCAACGGCGTGTCTGACTTCTTCCGGCTGCCCTATGAAGGCCTGACCCGAGGGCCCGGGGCCTTCGTTAGCGGGGTGTCGAGAGGGACCACTTCCTTCGTCAAACACATCTCAAAAGGTGGGACAAAGACCGATGTTTTCCTTCGTGTTCGTGTATGTTTGCACAGAAAATACTGTTGAACAGCTTCACATGAAGACAGCAGAAGCCTCACTGTCGTCACGTGTGAAAGGAGAGTCTTCGCACCAGCAGATTCATTCATCCAACCATGTGCACATCAGTCGTCAAAGTTATTTCTTAGTGAACTTTGCCTTCTCGTTCCATTTCCTGGCTGAGCTCAAGCTTCTCAAAATAACCATTATTGGTTTGATTTTGTGTCGAGGCACGCTGACGTCCATCACCAACCTGGCGACCAGCCTGGCCCGGAACATGGACCGCCTGTCTCTGGACGAAGAGCACTACAGCAGGCAGGAGGAGTGGAGGCGGCAGCTGCCAGAGAGCCTTGGGGACGGGCTGAGGCAGGGGCTGTCGCGGCTCGGCATCAGCTTGTTAGGTACACCCCGTACGCTTTAACGGCTGACGCATATCAGAGCGGCTTCGCTCTGTCCCGCTCTGCTTTGGGAACGGTGCTATGCAGCTAGAGTCACTATTTATCTCCAACTTGATTGTTATTTATTTTGTCTGTGAGGCCATTTAGGAATATTTGTCTTCCATGTCGTTCTGTTTTGTCATTTGGCACACAGAGCGCTTTAATGGACGTCAATAAAGTTTTATTGTCTGTCACTGAAGATGGAAAAGACGCCAGAGTTTGTAATCCCAACCTTGGCATTGAATGAAAAGGCCTAAAATTAATAATAAAAACAAAAAGGCCAAGGAAACTGTTTTGAATTAGCATTAAGTCTAAAATGATGGGATTTAGTTTTAAAAAAAATCTACAAATTATATATCTGTACCTAAGCCAGGCCATTTAACCTGCTATCTGTGAGACAGCATGGCAGGGTCTCAGGAAACACAAGTGGGCAATAAAATTCAAATGTGACTCAGAGACACCGATCAGATCGTCACTGGACCCCAACCAGCTGCTCTCGTCACTCTGGGTTTCATCGGGTTCGAATTCTTCACGTTGAACCCATGTTTGTTGGTGGCGAGAAGTGTCTCCGACTGTCCCCTGACTTTGACTCCTCGTGTCCACCTTCAGGGGCGATCGCGGGCATCGTGGATCAGCCCATGCAGAACTTCCAAAGGAGCTGGGAAGTGCAGACTTCAGCAGGCAGCAAGGCCAAAGGCGTCATTTCTGGTGTCGGCAAAGGCATTGTGGGGGTTTTCACCAAGCCGATCGGAGGAGCCGCTGAGCTGGTGTCTCAGACTGGATACGGTGAGTTCAGGATGGTCGGACATGATGTTTGACCGCTTCTGTTCTTCTGCTCTGGTGTCATAAAAAGGAAATGACATCATAACTAACACTTAATATTCCCAGAGTAGCTGAGTTTAGATGATTTCAGTGTGTCGACTTTAAAAACATCTTTGAAGGAAAAAAAAAAAAAAAAAAAATGGCTTTTTTGTCATGATTTGCAGCACACTTCCTGAGTTAAAGAGGGAAAAACGTGTTCGGAATGTTTTAATTCAGTTCAGGTTGAGTTGCTAACTACCATAACTGTCCACTGTCACACACACTTTCTGCCTCGTGGCAGTGAAAACCCGAGTGTGAAGGCTGAGTTTTCAGATTTAACCAACAAATACACCTCATGTGCGACTTTCCAAACGGCCTGGGGCAACAATATTCCCATCTATGAATTAGAGCTGATGTGTTCGGAAAAATTCCTGAACCCATTGGTGGATGCTCATTCCTTCCACTTTTCTTCTTGGCTCCAGTCAGAAGCCAAGTGTTTATTGGGTCCAGCCTTGAGTGGATCAGGATGCAGGAGAACGTCAGAGTGACCCCTGGGACACTAGCAGACACACTCTAATCATAACTGCATGATTACAGGCAATCGCTGTTTGGAGTCTGCTTCTTGTTTGGGTTAAAAGATGGGGCAGCTGGGTGAGGACTGGGTCAAAGGCTGTTAGGGACGGGTTTGGTCCTCAGCACAGATGCTACCGTTAGCAGAGAAATGACTCCATGGAGCTCAGCTGAACACACACACACACACACACACACACTCCCAGGGTTCACATCGACACTCTTGCAGTTACGCCCGACTGTATTGATCATTGTTGGGATTCTCACACTCCATTCACTTTTATGAAACACACAGTCACACACACGCACTCAGAGTGACATCAGGACCGGTGCTCACGCCATTCTTCATGGCTCCACCTTAACTACTTGATGACGTCACTGGCTCGCTGCTGCTGCGGCGGCGGCGGCGGCGGCGGCGCTGACAGGGATGAAGGGAAACTGACCACACACAGGTTATGAACTCCCTTGAAATGCATGTTTATAATGATGCACGCTCACACATGCTAACTGAGGCTGCCTTTCCCCATCAAATGTAACGGCTCCTGTATAAGAATGCAAACTTTCTGTGTTTTTGTGTCCTTCGCCAGGGATCCTCCATGGAGCTGGACTGTGGCAGCTTCCTAAACAGCTGTACCTGCCGACCGAGGAGAAGTCGGCTCAAGCCCCGAACAGCCACCTTAAATATGTCTGGTATGGTTCTCTGTGCAGAAGCAGGACACGTGCTCCAGCCTCTGCTTTTCTTGGATCCTCTCCAGCATCTGCTGCTCTTTCTCTCCGCATTCCCTCGTCATTTTTCGCTGTTTTGTTTAAAGAAAAAGCTTGCAGTATTAATTTCTGGCTTTGAAAAAAGAGGAATGTGGGAAGAACTTTGACCTTGATCTCACACATGGTAGCCAGCCTGCTCCCCCTTGTTCTCATCCAGCCATGATAAAAGGTTTTTATAAGCGCTCTGCCAAAAGCCGCCAGCTAGGAATTGCTCTTGTTTAAGCGTTGAGTCTGTCCAGAGATGGTTCCCAGTGCCATCTCATGAAACGCCTCCCTTCCAGTGCTGGAATGACTTGGATAGAAATTTCTAAAGGTCGAATGTCACGCCGAGCGGATGGTTAAGTCTGGGGCCTGTGTTGTAAAAACGCAGCCACGCCGACAGCACCGAATTACCTTTGAATGTTAAAGATTATCATAAAAATTTATAAGTAAAAAGTACCTCTGTGTGCAGAAGGTTATCAGGAGCTGAAGATAAGACGTTTATGGGGAATTATAGCTACTTTTCCACTGTCTAGTTTAGTTTCCATAGCGATTAAACATCTACTTGTAATAGCAGTCGGTGCTGACAATCCTGATGTGAGAAAAGGCCAAATTTTAGATAGAATAATTCTTCAGGACATTCTGTTTCAGCTGTCATCGCCGTAGCGGT
Organism: Pao palembangensis; assembly: GCA_015343265.1. Taxonomy (NCBI): domain Eukaryota; kingdom Metazoa; phylum Chordata; class Actinopteri; order Tetraodontiformes; family Tetraodontidae; genus Pao; species Pao palembangensis. The sequence continues at coordinate 1,676,678 of CM027088.1, read as the reverse complement.
ACACCGTGCTAATGTTAGAAGAAGATAAAAACATAATTAGGCTGAGATAATGCTCCCCTGCGGCTCGCTTTTCACGCCGCAGTGCCGTCACGCTGGCTTCCATCAGGCGTCCATCAGTTATTTTTATTACTGCAGGTAGCCCGGACAACTTTAGAGGTCACGGTGGAAGCAGAGTAACACTGAACAGAGCCGTGGCGTTGCTATGGCGGCTCCCGCCACATGTGCTCTGCGGTCTGAACACCTGCCGTCCAAAGTCAACACGCCATCAGAGAAACATGAGCGAATGCTTGATTGCTCCACGTGCATTCCCCTGTCCACCATTTGAAGCAACAGATGATGTGGGCGTGTAGACGACAGCACGTGTGCCCTCGTGTTCGTCCACATGGAGCCAGATGTGTTTTTAGCAGGTTTCTTATTTAGGAATATCTCACTTTTAACATGTTTCAGAGCAGCCTTGTCTTCTCTCCGGCAGGAAGATGCTGCAGTCTCTGGGACGACCGGAGCTGCACATGGCCCTGGAGGTGACCATCGTGAGCGGGTCGGGCCAGGAGCACGCCGGCTGCCTGCTGCTCACCACAGAGGTGCTGTTCGTGGTCAGCCTCAGCGAGGACACCCAGCAGCAGGCCTTCCCCATCACAGAGGTGACGAGTCAGTTAGGTTGGTCGCCGAGGTGATGAAAGATGCCCAGGCATGATGGCATCTCCCGTCCTCCGCAGGTGGAGTGTCAGCAGGAAGCGGGAGATGAGCGCCAGCTGTCCCTGACGCTACAGCACCAAACGGTAGCCAGTGAGACAGAGGTGAGTCCAGCAGCAGCACTGGTGTCCAAGGCCGTCAGAGGAGTTGTGAGTCACTGAGGAGGCGCACCTCTTCTTTTGGCAGATGCTATTAGATTGTTAATATATTGTTAAATTACTGCAGCGTCTTGCTCAGCCACCAGGCGTGTATGACCTCATCTGATGCTGCCACAGAAATGTCTTCTGGCAGATGTCAGGTTCACTTTTGTTCAGTTCCTTTAGAAGCCAGTTTAGTTCCCGGAGTGTTTGGTTGGTATGACAACAGAAATCACTCCATCGTGTGTCCTTGATGGCACATAATTGGACAGCACCTGCAGCTGATTTAACCTGATTAGGGCCAGTGTGCTGGTACTCATCTGTCTGTGCTCCCTCAGGGCGACGGCGTCCGCGAGCGCCTATCAGAGCAGCAGTATCAGCGGCTGGTGGATTACGTGACACGGTCCACTCACTTCCTCTCGCCCTCGGCCGCCTCGCTCCAGCTGCAGCCCCCAGTGACGCTCGCTGAGCCGCCGCCGTCCGTCACCAAGTCTTACTGTTACCTCGTGGACCCGGCCTTCGCCAAGGTGTTTGTGAGCAGGTTCATCGCGGTGAAGAACAAAGCTTTACGTGTCGGGTTCCACTGAAAGGTCAGATCCCGTCACACCTAAACAATTCTTCTACAAAGACTTAAGGCCGTTTTTGCAAAACCGTTTATTTAATCGAGGCATCAGAGTGCTCGTTCCTTCCTGATTGCTACAGAAATGTCAAACGTACAAACTCATCACAGGATGAGTCCAAACATCAGGATAACCACAACCCCTCCCCCCCGTGACCGTGCAGAAAGGTCTGGCCAATTAAGTTGATTTTCTGACCGTTTCTGCTGCAGTTTTCACGCGCTCGTTCTGTGAAATACATAATTAAGACGGGCTTAATTCTGCTAAAAACACAACTGATTACTGCTTGATCATAACAGCACAGTCTCCAGAATCAAACCGCTGCATGTTTTGGCCACATTTTTCAGGAAGTGGAGACATGTCAAACTTTATAGCAACGTTAGCGTCAGAAAATCGTTTAAATCAAACAGCTCAGACGTTTCAAAGAGCGTGCGCTGCTCTAAAACGAGCCCGAGCTAAACGTTTCTGGACCAACGGCGTGCTCCGTGTCAGCTTCAGATCTGAGCTCATTCAGGCAGCGTGCGCGCTCCTCAGATCTGCTGTACGTCCATCACAGCAGCCTGGAACCGCTCACTCTGCAGAACACGCCTTTGATGTTTACATTCTCCGTGTGGCGGCTGCGTCTCTTGCCAACGTTAAGTGCAATATTATCTACATGTTGAGGGAGGCTTGAGAGCCCAGCTGTCAACCAAAGTGTTTTTTCTAGATGATGTAACATACCTGTATGATGATAAGAGTGATCTTTACATTTCGTTGATGCCAATCCCTCACGATGCAATTGTATCGTGACTGTTGCCTTTTATACAAGTAAATAATATATTAAAAAAAAGACTTAAACTAAACTCAAATGTTACCTGTCATTGTGTGAAATCTCTCAAATTGAGCCACTTTCTACACATCCTGATTGTGTTAAATAAAATTTTTGCATTTCAGTTCAACTGTATACAGTGAAAATGTTCCTACGTCTCTTTTCCGGCTGCTACGCGTAGATTATGGTCTGTCCGCGCTCATTGTGCAATCTGCCCCGGTTGGTTTCATTTCATACGGACTCTCGCACCCCCTGCAGGAAAACAGGGAGAGTCAGTCTGAGAAATAACGGCGTTGCTGCGTTTCTCTCACTTACTGTTGACTCGGTCCTCGCTGTGGTCCATGGTTCGCCATGACGACTGCATGTGGCTCGCTTTGCTGCTGGCTGACAGGACACTGTAGTCAGAGGAAGAGTCTGGAGATAGAGAGAGAGCAATGAAAGTCTGGAAGGAGCCTTGAAGGGTGCAGCTTGTGGCCGTTTCTAAGCGCATGTACACCGCCATGATCTCTATGCACACGGTTCCTCTGTGACATCCCATTAAAACACAATTTGCATCATGCCTCATTTCAGCTGGTTCTCCTTCAGCGTGGGCTGTGACTAACTCCTGCATCACGCTTCATTTCCACATCCATGCAGCGCTGGCTCGGGCTAACTCCTGCACAGGACTGATGCTTAATGGACGGGCTGAAGTGGCTGTTTTGGCTGGAGCTCTCCAGAATGACAGAGGTTGGATGTGGATGGGGGCCAGTTTGACAATGCTTTGACTTCCTCCGCCAGATAATATCGGAGTCGGGGAAACTTAGTTTGGATTTTAGCCGTGGGAACAGCGAGATGTCATTTCACTGTTATGCCTTTAGTAGTAGCAGAAGAGGAGAATGTGGGAGTTTCAGCGAGTCCTAAGAGATGAAAGCAGGACTGTGTGTGTGTGTGTGTGTGTGTACCTGAGGCTGTGGAGAATGAGGCTTCCATCTGTTTCTTCAGCAGCACCTCTTCTTTCTTCAGAGCAGCCATGTATTTGGAGTAGGACCACGACAACTGTGGGAAGGTTTCCAGAATCAGAGTCAATCTAACCTGATTAGAAGGAGCTCGAGTTTCAGCCTCGTTGCTTATGGTTGGATGTGCTGAGCTCTTGTTTGGATTCATGCTGTAATTGATTTTATCGTTGTTGCTATATACGTGTTGTTAGCAGAGGAAATCACTCAATTTGTACTGGCTCACTCTGTCCGACACACGTGCGCACACACACACACACACACACACACACACAAACATGTCTTCAGCTCTGAGTTATGAAGAGCAGACTGCTCCTTACTGATTTTATGGGAGTCGGAGACACGTCGCTGCGCTGCGTCTTTAACTGCCTTTCCTCACTTCTTCCCTCTTCGTCACCTGTCTCTTCTTCTCTGTAACCAGACTGTGGCCTCTTCAGCTCCTCCTGTTTAAAAAAATAAACGGAGCAGACTGCGGAGAGGTTTCTCCCACCCCATCATCCTTTACTTTGATCAGCATGTCCTCACCTGAGCTCTCCTGCTCTCCTCTTCCTCCTCCTCTTCCTTCCTCCTCCGTCTCCTCACCCGGGCTATGTGTTTGATCCGTTTCTCCTGCAGCAGGGGGAGGAGCTGCTCCTCTTGGGTCCCTTTTCTAAGCTCCTGAAACTCCGGCCAGAACTTCAACAGTTGGTTGAACACGGATATCTGCGCAGGGACAGAGTCAGTGTACAGAGCAAACACCACAAACAGGAAACACACACTCGAACACACAACCTGCGCCTCTCTGAAGATGTATGGACCCAGCTCGCTCCTTTTCTCCAGAATCTGCTGCGCCTGTTCAGGAGGGATGTCTACCTGCAGGGCGGGGGGCATGGAGGAGCTGATGAAGCAGCTGATGATGGTGGAAATCTTTTGCTGGATGGTGGCCTCATCGCTGTGGGAATGACAGAGGTCCTGCAGAGGGGCCAGACGGGAAATGACATTCGGTAGGAAGAATTTCTCATGGAGTGGAATTCACTGGAACTTAGACGAGACTGGAAGAGGGAACTTGTGCTGTGAGGTGAGGAACAGGTGTTAAAACAAAACCTGACATGACGCAGCAACTTGGTGTCATAAATTCATATTCTATATGGAGAATTTATGTCTGTTTCCTCCTCCTGGTTTGAGTATTGCTCCAGATGTACAGCTCAGGAATACAAATTATGGGAGTTGTTATTTGGGGTTAAAGAGGAGAGGACATGTTATTAAGCAGTGCAGGTCTCCAAGAGGTCAAAGACGACTTTTTAAAGACAAGTTTGGTAGCAACAAACAAAAAACTACTGAATGGATTTGATACTAAAACTGACCAGAAGTAGTTCATGTTCAGCTGACTTAATTTGGAGTTTACCAAGAATCCGGAGCTCGACCAGATTAAAAATATTCAAAACCACCTAAGCGATCCAGAACTGTGAGAAATGTGTTATAATCACTCACAGAATGCCACTCTTGGGTAGTTCAACACAAACCTAAATTGTAGACATATGTTCTGAGCGACAAAAATGTAAATAACACATTAACTTTGGGCTGGAGGCATTTCATGCAGGGTGATTAACGTTGGTTTTGTGTCTGGGCCACTGTCAAAACCGCAGTCCTCTGTGAGGCGGCTGAAGAGTAAAAAAGCATGATTGGTTTATTACAGTTAATACAATTACAGGTTCTGCCAAGGAGGTCACAGTTTTACCTTTTCTCTGCTGGTTTGTTTGTGGGGTGATGCAAAAACAGCTGGATGGATTTCAACTACGTTTGGAGGGAATGTGGAAAATGGGACAAGAGTTTATTTAATTTTGAGATGGATCTTGGAATGTTTTTTTTTTTTTTCCTTTAGGAATTGCAGAGGTAAGCAGCAGTTTCCATTATTTAATTTTAAATGGCAAAAGAAAAAAAAGCTTCACCTCTTAATCTACAAATGCTCCCATTTCACAGACACATCCAAATTTCAGACTTCCAGACCAACTTGATTTAACAGGCAGTTATTTGTCTCCATTATTTATCGGAGAGGAAGCTGAACGTGTACGCCTGCAGATCTCAGAGCAGCAGACCCAGCACCTGACTCACCAGCACGGGAACGTGGAGCCGTTCCAGCTCCTCTTACCTTGTACCTCTGCACCTCCTGCCAGAACAGCACGTCATTTTCCAGGAATCCTCCCTTCAGACAGACAAAATACTGGAATTGCAGACAGGTGACGGGATTGAGGAGGATCCGTCGGAACAGGAGGATCTCTTTGGAGGAACTCATCCACAAGCCTTCAGCCTCCAGGGGAACACCACAGAGAAGAAGAGAGTTAAAACCCAGGAAGGACGACAGAACAGCAGCACAGAGGACAACCGCCTGCAGGATACGCTCGGAAAAATGATAGCTTTAAAGGCTAATTTCAGATTCCGTTTGATGCCAGGGATGAGATAATGACCATGAAGAAGAGAGCCGCGTCATATACGATCTCTTTCCTGCAATCATCCTGCTAAAAATGTGACACGTTCATGTTTCCTGTCTGAATTCCACTGTGAAGCTGAGACGAACAGCTGCCTGGAAAATATTCCAAACGCCATTAAAGGAAAGTTAGTAATGCTGATGCTTTAATCTTATTTATCCTGGATCTTATTTGGGAAAACTAACCACAAGGCCAGAAAAGTCTCTGACAAGGCCAGTTCTTGCAGCCAAGTCATGAACTAAATCGCACATGATGTCAGCCAGGAAATGCCTGATTTCTCTCTGTTCAAAATATGCAGCTTCCTCATAGGATTTCTCCTGCTTACCTTCCAGGCTGCTCTCCTCGCCCTGCGTCGACGGTAGAGGCGGCGTGAGAGCCCGTCTGCTGCCCAAATCTGGCGCACACACACACACAGATCAGAAGTCAGTTTCACGGACAGCCAACACCTCTTTAAGCTCTCTGCTCTCAAACACAGTAACTGAAGCTCAGCTCATCTCATTCCTCCTCCCAGAGATCTTCACCTCTCAGACTCCACGACTCCTGATTATATTTCTGTTCAAGGTCAGCTGACCTCCGTAAAGCTCATTGAGCTGGAATAATATGATGGCTTTAGCTTAAGCATCACTTATGGTTCTCCTGCCATGATGATTTTAAAGGTGTGGCCTGAGTTTAGCCTCTGAGGCCTGTGGAGAGCCGTCCGAAAACAAAGACAATAACAGAATAATGAGGAGCCTGGTGAAGGGAACTGTAAAACACCAGATGGACGATCACTGAAGGACTCTGGAACGTGTTAGCAACAGAAATTCATTCCAGTTATAATCTTTACCATCAAATTTAAGGGTATGCCTTCAGCTGAGCTGTTTACTTGTCTTTTGTGAGGTCAGGTGGATTTTTTCATACATAAAATCTGTTTTTCCTCATCCAGTGTGTAAACTTCATAATTCATTACTTAACAGGATCCCCACGAGGAAAGGCTGTAAACTTGATCACATAATGAGGCGGGGTGGAATCTGCGGTTTATCCGTTACCAAGTAACCTGAGAGGCGCATGATGTCAATGTGACATCATTTAGCAGTTTCTAACTTGTAATGTGTGTTTGACTTTTATAAAGGACACAACAGCAGACCAACAACAGTACAGCAACTAAAATTATCACATGCATAATCAATATATTGGATTTTAATATTGTAAAGTAATTACAGCCTGTTCCACCCATCAGCACATTTATCACCAGATATATTTTCAACCTCTTTGGTAGCCAGTCAAAGAGCTTTTCAAGTTCAGCTATCATTCTGTATCACAGACAATGTCAGGCGGATAAACAGGTAAAGGTATTTAGGGATTAGTCAGGTGTGTGCCGTAACCTTGTGACGTGAACACCCACCTTGGGCTGGTGCTTCTGTCGCTCTGCAAACTCTGCCGTTGACAAGAACTGAGGCAGCCACATCTTCTCAACGTGACTCTTGATGATGTCCTGCATCTCCACGACCACCGGTCCTGAGGGGACCTCCAGCTTCAGATGCTCCAGTCCACCCGCCAGATGTAATATCTGCACGCACACACACACACACACACACACACACAGAATCAGACAGGCAGCAGTGGTGTCTGGTTTAAACGCTGAAGATGACTGAACGTACATGTCTGTCGATTTGTATTGAGCAACATGAAGAACATATGAGCAGAATGAGGGTAAACGCTGAAGAAAAACTGCCCACAGTGGGAGACTCGACTGAAGACTCCTAACTCCTGCTGTGCTCTTCATCATCTCCTTTAGGCCCTCTGTTCTCTTCATCTCCCGTCTGCTTTCTGTCTTCATGCATTGTTTTTTTCCATCCGCTTTATATTTTCTCTCATCTACTTTTGCACACACTCGCACTGACACTCCCTCACACACACACGGTTCAGAAATGAGAACCAGTCGTGGCACTGGAGAGGGAGCCGGCAGATGAAAGGAGGCCCGCCTGTGACTTGTATGACTGAGTGATCGAAGGAGTGAAGGGCCAAAGCAGTAAAACTGTCAGTCTCTCCACGCCACTCATGCAGACAAGAACCAACTCTCACTAGAGCTGCAGCCAGATCCAGATTTAGAAGAACTACAACTGGCGTCTTTGCTGAAGTGTGCAGTTCTGCTCATTATTTTGATGGTATTTATGGGACAAAGACGACAAAGGCCTCGTGTGAGAGTTAACCAGACTAATACACAAACTTTTACAATCAAAAGTTGAAAGAAATCTGTAAAAAAAAGGCTTGAAAAAGGGAGAAACTGATGAGATGAGGTCATCTAAGCATGCACTCGGTGGTCGTATTGAATTGGGCGCTCCCTGAGGTGACTCATCTTGGATATGGATGGTTTGGTTACGCCTCCTTATCTTCCAGGAGATGCTATCATCTCTGCTGAGAGAACGTCCTCACAAGACAGTGGAGCATGGGATTAGCACATCAGGAACACGCTGTGATATCAGCACAGGGGTCATGTTACTGATCCTAGTGGGGGTATCTCAGAGGGGAGAATGAGGCTGGGGTCCTCTATCACACACTGAGCCCACTTCCCAGTCTCCCAACTCAGCTTAGTACACATCAAAAACCTTAAACCCATGATGGAAATATCAGGAGACAGTTCATCCTCCTGGTTACTGGTGCTGTGCTTTGTCTTGCTGGATCTGAACCTGCCCCTTTACCATGTAGCTCACTCCCATACCATAGTTTCCCACTGACACCCTGCTGTCAGGGATTGCAGAGCACGAACTCTGCAGACTGCCAAGAAAAGAGAAAGAGAATCATGTGAAAGCTGCAGCAGCTTCGTTTAAAATCAACTCCAAATGTGGAGGAACTGATGGGCACCATGTTTCTGCCCCGTGCGTCTCTTTCCCACATACTTGAAAAAAATTTTCAAGACAGCGTGATTTCACTTTTTTTTTTTCTAATAATTCTGAGAGTTAAAAATGTAAACCATGTGACTCACATCACCCTGCTGTTGTGTTGTGGCAGGGCTCTCAGGTCCAAAGAAGTAGTTGCTGTTAAGGTATTTGTTTGAGATCCGAGACCACTGCTCCTTCTGACTGGTTCTTCTGTACTGCTCAAGATCCAACCAGCAACTCAAATGGACACTGAGAAGATTCACATGATCACAAAACCATGTCATCGTTACGGTGCATTACTCTCATTGTCCACATGGCGGCGTAAACAGGCCCACATGGATGCACAGCTGAACTCAAAGTTGGTGTTTTTCAAATAAAATGATGAATTTAAACAGTCAGATTCTACACTTTTCACTCACCTAGCATCTTGATCCTCAAGGAAAGATTTAAAATGGCCGATCTCATGGCGGTGACGAACCAAGGAACCCAGACGGTAGCCACGGTAACTTGGAGGCACACTGGACCAGAAGTCAGACAGCAGTGGGCCCACTGAGGAGGAAGGTGGAGGTGAAACGGAAGACTCACATCTCTTCAACTGCTGAACAGATATAGATGGAGGAGGAATGAAAGAGAGACAGCAGAGAAAAAATGACTTACACATCCTGTGTACTGATGCCTCCAAATCACAGCTCAGTTAATAGCTGCAGTTTAAATGCGTTTGTTATTGGCTGATAACTGAGCGGCAGCATTTTAGAAATCAGGAGACTCGTGGAAGCTGGCTGACCTGCTTCAGCTGTAGTTGTGAATCCTCGTACAGACTTTGAAGTTCCTGGTACTCCTGACTGTTAACAGAACGCACATCCTCCCACACACACACCTTCACATGCACACACATCATAAATGTGTTTTCACAAGTTTGGAAAAAGGTTCAAGTGTCGTATGTGGAGCACGTGAAACTGTCTACTGTTGCTTTCCTCAGTTGACCTGCGTCTGCTAAAAAACTCCCTGTAGATGAAGTAAAAGCGCGGGCGTCACCTTTTGAAAGGCCTCCGTGTCTTGGTTGACCAGCAGTGTCCACGGCTCTAGCAGGATGTTCAGCGCGTGTTCCTCCACCTCGTCAAACAGCTCTTCAAAAGCAGGCATCAGTCGGTCGTGAACCTCCCAGCTCATCCCCTCATCAACACCAATGGTCCTCCTCGCAGAGCTGAGGAGATAGGTGGAGTAAAGGAGCTGAGAGGAGAGGAGAATAAAGATGTCATCACCTCCACAGCATTCTGCCACAAACCTGCCATCGCTTCCATCGTCACCACTCTTCACTGCTCTGATGCAAAATATTCACCGTCTCTCATCGCTGCTGCCGTCACAGCACATAAATGTCACTGCTTTGACCTTCTCGGCCACGACACAAGCTAAACATTTCCCTGGTGCCCCAAAGGTTAACTTAAGAGAAACTGCTTTAACAGACGTTTGGGCCAGAAGAGATGGAAGAACATGTTACTGAGTCTGACTCACTGATGTGATTGAAAATAAAATAATTTTTTTGTTGTACATTTGTGTTTCAGAATATATGGACATTTCTGCAGTGTGAGGACGGCTAGGTTTGTGCATTAAAACTTTAGTTTAAAACAGTCTTGAAGTCACATCAAATGTGCGTTGAGGTTTCTTTGAAAAATGATCTTATCTCTTAAAAGAAATGTGCAGACTGCGCAAAGACTGTAAAGTTTTAAAAAACCACAAAAATGTGCTCACTGTAGAGGTTTGTGTGTGTGTGCTGACCTGTGCTTCTCTCTGGACTCTGTAAGGATCCAGTCCATCCTGATAAAACAGCTCACGGTAGTTCTGCAGGTCAGCCCAAAAGTGAGCCGCATTCTCCCACAGCTGGACCAACAAAGCACGATAAATATATTTATCCAGTTACATTTGGACACAGACAGAGATGCAGTTGCTTCATACTGGGACAAACACCAAATGTAACGTGAATGATGCTGGAGTACCTGGTTTCCTGATTGTTCACAGAAGGTTGTGAAATATGATCCGGCACACCAGTCAGCGTTTAGAGCCTCCAACATTGCCTCCATGCTGCCCCACAATGGACCTCTGCCACTAGAGAACTGATGAAACACATACACCACTTAAAACTGTGAAATGTTAAAAAAAAAAAACAACTCTTGATTGTATTTTTCATTGATTAAAAGCAACTGCGACTGTACCTGTGTGTGGATGGTGAGCTGGGGTTGGAGCATGGCGCTGTCCCAGCAGACCAGAGGATCGTGGCGTGGCTCTGTGGCCGATAGACTGAAGATACACTGGTCCTTCAGAAACCTCCCATGAGAGGAGTTGTTAAAGTTTCCCTGGACACGCTGGGACATCCAGAACCGTGGAGCCCTGTGGGAAGATAACTACTGAACTGAAACTAGAAACACGCCAGGATTCAAGTTTACAACCACATTAAATGCCTGACCAAATCAGCAGAGATTGTCTGATCAATGGAAATAAAAACGAATTAAACAGCTGTTGCCCGTGTGTTTATAATGTAGATCTGTTAGTGTTGAATCTCACCAGTAGTGCAACAAAGACTCCGCCAGAACAGGTTGAACGGAGCGCAGTTTCTCCTCTGTCCAGCAGGGGGAGGTGTTCAGGCCCAGTGGGGAGAGCAGCGCCGCTGGAAAACAGCTGCGGCTGCTGCTCAGCAGGTACCAGCCCCTCATCAGAGCCAAATATCTGATCACGTTTATTTACATTTAGAAGAGGAGCATTAATTAAAGGTAATCGTTAATTTACGTCAACAAATGACGGCTCACCTGTTTTTCCGCTCTCGGTTTTGCGCCGATTTCAATCTTTCTATATCCATCCAGAGGTTAAACGTCTTCTCACCAGGCCTTCCTTGCAAAAATTCCTTAAAGTCATCCAAGCCGAGTCTACTGCCATGGAAACAGATGCCATAGGAACAATTATATGGTACATTTTTCTGCCCTTGGCCCCTACTCTGCGCCTCCAACCGCCAAGTTCTTTCTTCCACTCTCACACCCCCCGTGTCTTCTTGAACTTTTCCTTCCCTCCTCCCCAGTGTTTCCCTGCAGCCAGCAGCCGAAGCTCGACATTCACACAGTCCGGGGGGGCTGCTGCAGTCTGTCTGCTCTGCTGACCTGCTGACATCAGCAGGAATGTTTGTGTGGTTCCGACAGTCCATCACCGCCCCGACATTGTTGAACACCTGACTGCCCAGAGTGGAAACTAAACACTCATGTTGCAGCTCAGAGGACATGTAGCCATGGTTACGGCTCTCTTTATGATGTTGTTCTTCTGAGTCACCAACGGATGGCAGTGTTGGGAAGCTCTTGGGTTCTTGGTCTCCCTCGGAGCTGAGATTGGGGTAATTAAAGGATAGAGTGTCGAGCTGAGGTGAGCTGGAGGAACCTGTGTTAATATTGTTCTGTTCTTTGTGCTCAGAAGTCAGACATGTTAAATCCTTCCTCCCAGACCCTGAATAGGTAGAAAAAAAATTCACTTTACTGCACACAGACACGGCAAACACGCAGCTTAAACACATCAGCGTACCACCATGTCCTAATGAGAGGTCCTCTGCAGATTTCGAGCAGGTCTGGAGTCTCAACGTGTCGACATTTTCCTCGTTCACTTTAGAGGAATATCGCATTTGAGGAGCAGACTGCGTGGAACGTCCTCTGAGCTTCATCCTCTGGATAAATACTTTAAATTCCTGCTGAAACAGCTTGGCAAGCCTGAGAATAAAAAAACAAAACATGCTAAAATCTGATCAACGACCACAGACAAAAGTCAATCATTATCAACCCAAATCAAAACCTTTATAGGACTTTGAGGTATTATAAACAAATTTATGAAATTACACAGAAGGGGGAAAAAAATGTGAATTAACTTACGGTAAGAAAGGTCTACAACATCATAAAGCTACAGATTAATCATTATAGGCAAAAATATGAGCAAAATAGCAGCACAGTACACTTCATTTGGATTTAAAAACGTAACCACACTGGGCTCTCACCTGTATTCACTGTAACAATCACTCAGTAGAAATAAGGGCAATCGTTCCTTTATGATCCACTGAATTCCTTGTTCTCTGTCCAGACACTGTAAAGGTGAGACTGAGCTTGAGCAAACAGGTCAGAAAATGTTCCACTATCGCTGTGAGTCTTACAGTCACAGAGTAATGGTTGTCCGTAATTGGGCTCCTGCAGAGGTCTGCAGAATCACCAGTGAGGAGCTGTGATTTGCTGCGTCGCAGGACTGATCCGATTCTTCTGGAGACAAACTCTGCTTCATCAGTCGCCACCTCAAACAGCCTGGTCTCTGGGTTGTACAACAAACCCTCTGGAAAAGACTGCAGAGAACAATAAGTACTTTTTGTTCAAAACAGGCTTATATTTATGTCAAATATTAGGACTAATTTACCGGCAGACTTAAGAAATCATTGAAGTAGTGAGCCAGTAGATCATCAGAGGCCAGAGAGATCTCCTGCACATGGAATATTAAATTTGACAACCATCCAAAATAATCTGTTATTAAATATCAGGGTGAATTTGTACTTACAAAATTTTTGGCAGTCAGGAGTGGAAATTCTTAAGAAAGACAAAGACTGGTTAAACAATACAAAAGGAAAGTTTCTAAAAAATATTGCAATTCATAAAAGTGTTACCTGATGACAAGACTCCGCACATTGTTCAGGAAAAATGAACGGAGGAGAAAAAGTTTTGATTTTAAAGCGACTGAAACCGGAGAGACACTTCTGGACATTTGAACCTCTGAACCACTCAGTTTGATTATACACACTGCAGGTTGCTATGGAGGTGGAGTCATTTTCAAAACAGTGGGCAGTAAAAGTTTAACTAGGATTCCAGAAACCAAATGTACACTCCACGTTGAGTCTCTCAAAAATCACTCATTCACCGAATTTAAGTTTTACAGAAACCTGCATCTTTTTAAAAATCAAACTTGTAAATATCATTGATGAAGCGTTGAAGCAAACTTTTGCCACTAGGTGGAGCTAAACACCAAGGGGAAAAGGTACAGATTTTAATTTATAGAATTAAAAAATATTAGGTTTTGTTTTTTAAAAAATGCATTTATTTTAAAATTGCTCTGAAAAACACTGGTAAAAGTTGAAAATCTGAAATTCCACAAAAATGTTACATAGAGTTGATCACTGTGCATGGAAATGTGCACCAACAGCACAACTCAATCACTGGACTGCTGGCAAAACATCATACACATAATTAAAAATGCACGAGTAAGAACAACGTCAGAAAAAACTGAGGTAACTACAGTACAAAGACAAGGACAAAGACACACTGATAAGTACAGAAGTTGTTTTCATGTACTGGTTACAGATCAGTCTCCTGTTCATCTTAAATCCTAAAAAAAGAAAAAGGCAACTGATGGTCAGGGGAAAAATTGTCGAGCTCACAGCCTCCTAATGTTGCGTTTGCTTTGCGCGCTTCCTGGGAGCAGCTTGTCCTTGCGGCGGCCGGCAGACTGGCTGCCACACTCCCTTGACCCGTGGAAGGCGCAGAGACAGGCCGTGCAGAACTGGAAACCACAGTCGGCTCTGCTGCAGATCCCCTCTCCTTTCACAGAGTGACACCTTGCAGGGTGCTGGCATCGCGGGCAGGGCTTCAGGCACTCGTCATTGAAGAGCGTTTTGGCAACCTGAGAGGGGAAGTTAAAGAGATCTTTAACACCCAGGACACTGTCGAGGAGCACTTTCATTAGAGGTTTAACTCACTTCAATAAATTTATCCCGTTTGCTGCTGCTGCCTAAATGTTGCAAAGGTGTTAAAGTGCTTTTGTCTGACTGGGGGGTGCAGAAGCTGGAGCTACGAGACTGGACCTGAACAGTCTTGAGGGCAGATCTCCTCAGAAGCGTGAGCCTGGTTTCTGCCTCTGGGACGTGATAAGCTCCCCCTGACTGAGACACAGCAGCTGAGAGGCAGAACATTCATCTGGAAAAGAGGTTCACTCTGCTAAAAGGATAAATCTCACTTCACGACCAGCGTCCACTTCACTCAGGTGGGTTCTTCTCTTCAAACAAGCACACTCGTCTTGTTGGATTATGTCGTACCAGCTCTTACACACCTGACTGCACCTGAAGACATGAAGATCGCGCTGAAGGAAAAGTTTTAGGCGTGAAACAAAACATTTGCGTCCCACCTGTAGACACTCTCGGCGCTCAGGTCATTGAATATGACAGCCAGGATGTGGCTAAGGTCTCTCTTATTAAGCTCTGTGAGTATGTCCACCTTCCCCAGGCCCATTTTCCTTCCAATCAGCCCAGCCAAAGGCATGGAGGTCCTAATCCTCACAGGGGTCTTGGTCAGCGCTGCCGTGAATTTCAGCTGTTCCTTCAGACTGGGACTGTGGCCTGCAAACATCTGGGCATTCTGCTGGCACATGGCATGAACCAGCTGTAAAGCCGGGGTCAAAGAAAGATGGACGGAGGCCCTCCTGTGAGGAGTCTCATCTGGATTGGCAGATGTGCTGTGCAGTGTTACATTTTCTGGCTTGGCTGCTCTTAAAGGGGTGGTGTACAACTGTCTTCCAGGAGCCAGACTATCAGCAGTCCCATCCACATTTGTCCCAGAGATGATGCCGTGTGGCGTGGCAAAGACTTCATCATCTTTAGAATGGCTGTGCATCTGATGAGAATGTCTGCGATTTCTGTCTGCTACGTCATCCTCAGATTGCGAGCCTCCTTCTTTAAGTGTCGAAAGTCTGTGCTGGCGATACAAACGGGATCGCCGCTTTGCCTCTGCAAGATTTGGCGTCTCACATTGTCCACGAGAGGCAGAGAGCAGCAGTTCCTGGAATGAGCCATCGTAATCCACAGGGGAATCTTCGGACTTATCAAGGGTCAGCGAACTAAAGCCGCTATCTTCACACACAGAGCTGCTCGAAGATTACAAAGATATGCAAGAGTTATTTCATTTATCAACGACTCATAACAGGTGTATTTACAGATAAAAGTAAATAAACATTTAAATTTCCAGAATGTCAAAAGCATCTGAAAAACAAATACCTGATAAAATTGGGTGTGTGTGTTGATGATGGCGTGCACAAGCCACTCGAGTCATCATACAGACTTTTTGAGACACTGCTGATGGGTGAGCGAGAGCTTTCCTTTGACGAGCCAAGCAAGATTTTGTTGAAGACTGGAGTTCCACGTAGATCAGAGGCAGAAAGATTCTCACTGATCTCTGCATCCGACAGTGAAATTCTTCTCCCAAAACTGGAGAGCTGATCAGAGTTGAGTTTACCGTCTTCGAGAGTGGAGGTCCTCGTCTGTGTGAAAAGGAGACGACGTTTCCGGCAAGACAGGGGGAGATCCTGCTCGGATTTCAAATTGCCTGTTCCACTGTCTATAGAGTCAAATGACAGACTGAGCCATCCCAGAGGGGCTTTGCTCCCTTCGGAGCATGGTGACATTATGTTGTCACTTTTCACTGGTTGGTCCGGTCTGCACATCAGACGTCTCTGTCGCAAAGAGGAATCTCTTCTAGGAGTTTCACACCAACTAAAGCCTGATGTCTGCTGCATTCCCCTGTGGCCCAAGACCTTAAGCGGTTCTGTGGTCTCTTCCTTCGGTGTGACAGAAGGTCTGAGGTTCTCTTTAGATGTTTCACTGCATTCCTCTAGGGACACCAACTTGCAGGAGTCAGCGCCGCTGATGCTCTGAGGGCTGTGAAATAACCCTGAATAGCCGCTATCAGAGCAGTCATAACTCTGCTGCCCTTTGCATTTCTGGAGGTAGATGTTTGATTCAGGAGTGCACTGCATTTTCTCCATGCAGATGCACTTTCTGCAAAAACACAAGGAGGGGTGTCAAATGGCCTGAAGGGGAAGAGTACAATTTTAATTAAAATATATTTAACAACCAAGCAGCATGGGATCATCTAAATATCAGATAATGAGCTAAATTATCCAGAATATAAAGAAATGTCAATTGGTATTGATTCATGTGTTACTGACCTCTTTTAAAATTACAGTGGTAGTTTTATTTAAAGCTAGTTTGAAAACAAACAATCAGTTTCCTCAGCGTTGCTATGACACCGCGGGCTGTCCATTTACCTGCCGAGTCACCGGTTCCTCCAGGCCGCTATAAATTGACCCACAGCCGCCAAAATCTACTCGATTACCGCAGACCGGATAACGTACCGAAGATCGTAAATGAAGGATCAAACCTTCTCTTTAATTCAAAAAAACCGCTGACGGTACATGAGCTTTTAAAATAAAAACATTAAGCGTTTTTATGCTGTTGGTATGAAGCTTAGGGAGTTAATTTATGTACACTTAGCATTTATTATAAAAATGCAACGTCGCGTTTTGAAAAAAAAAAGTTGTAAAGAAAACCATCGACTTTTGTTTGGGCACGTTTTATTTTCACTTAATGAATATAAATTCCTAATTAATGTCACGGTATATTCATTTTGAAATTAGTTCCTGTAAACAATCAATTCGAATGCATACGTTTTGTAAAATGTTTCTCTTTATCGCTTCTTTTATAGAGGGTTAAACCTTTTATATATTACGTAGAGGAATATTACGTAGTCCCTTCCCTGTTCCAGTAATTAGTGTAACGAGAAAACACCTGCGTTAAATATCGACCAAACTAATGTTGACATTAAGAAAAACCGACATTCCGCACATATTCTCGAAAACACAGAGAACTAAACTAAAGCTGTCGAGAAGGTTGCTGAACCGGTTAGTTGTAGTGTTACAACCACGTTAGCGGATAAACTGAGCAGCACTTTAAATTACGCTTGACAGACTCGTTCGTCATCTTAATGCTGTCCGAATAGATATTACTCTTACCTGTAGGAAACAGATTTTACCTGTATATGAAGGGGGCAGGTTAAATGTAAAGGGCGCAGACAGCGTTGTTCTCCCGGTTCCAGGCCTCAGCTGACGCCCCTTCGCTTCCTCTCTGTTGTCTCCATGTTCTCCTGAGGCCACTTTCGAGCCTCGTTTTCAAATTTGGAGCCCACTTTCGAGTATGTGACGCACTTCCGCTTGCGTATTTATCAATAACCGGTGATAACTGGTGTAATTTTTCACTTGATAACGTTTCAATTTTTTTTGTCCGAAAATAAATAACTCGGTTAATAATGGTTTATCTATATATTTTTAATTGCTAGATAGATGCTAGCTAGCTAGCTAGCTAGCTAGATAGATAGATAGATAGATAGATAGATATACTTTAATATCCAAGAGAAATTCACACATATAACAAATTTGCCTTAATAACCTGAAATTTTCCTTTGACTTACTACATTTCCCATTATTATTGTTGTTGTGGTTGTTTCTATGTCACAAGTTTATAACTACATCTATAATATTTTATTGTCACTTCATTTTCCTACATGTATCAAAGTTAGAACAGTATCCCTATTAAATATAAACCTGTTTGCATATGTGACAACTTTAAAGTAAGTGGTGAATCTTATTGCAAAAGCTATTTACCGTAATCATTTTAATATTATTGCTTATTTGCTATATAAAAAACATTGTACGTAAATTATTTGCCCTTCAATGTTTGTATTTCTTTTGAGGCAGCGAAACAGCGTCATTTTTTAATCATTCGTTTTAGTTACTGAATTACTGAACCACCACGAGGACATGCTAGTAGTACCAGTATTGCGGATGTAGATGGCTGAAGTTACGGTGAGTTTACGGAGTTACCATAGTAACAAAACCCACTTTTGTGACGCTAACCGTTGATGAGCAGGACTTTTCAAAACTTCCACAGGTAAAGCTACTTATTACAACTCTGACCGTTTTAAAAATAGTTAATAAGCCGGCCATCAACGCTTTGGCTAAATTAAGTTAGTTCGCTGCTGTAAACTGAATAACAGCCATTGGTGACCGGATTAGCCGCTATCCCTGCAGGCATGAGTTTAGATTGACAATGTACAGACACGCATCTTCACACAGAGCAATTCTGTATGTGCGTGTAAAATATTTTTAGTGTGCCCGGAAGTTGTAGGTACCGCTATCTTATGCCGTATGGGGCATAAAGATCAAAGGTTAAAAGAGCTTTGATTCATGGCAACTACTATAATACAGCTGTGTTAGGTTGTGTTACAACTGCCCTCTATATGACTGGTATTAACTTCGAATGTATTCCGCAACTATAGAAAGAAATACAAAATGCAACAAGGTAAGATATTGAAATCAAAAGATACTTGATTCTCTGTGCCTCTGCATGAAGCACTAGGCACACAAAACCTTACTCACCCTGTGTCTAGGTATGAAGAAGCCCACCAGCGATGGCCACAGCCAGAAGATCCCAGTGGAGCACCTGGACTATGACTACATCAGTAACTGCAAAGATGCTAAATACCTAGAAAAGATCTTGACAGTACTGAGGTACAGACAACCAAAGTATATCCTATTGTACTGTTATTTGCTATTCAATTAAATTCTATAATAGTACGGTAAAGTGCATTTTTGAGGATCAGTGCAGTTTATTTTTTTCAGACAATTTCAAACATTTCTGTCCCACTCGAAGGAAGCAAAAAAGAAACAAAACAAATAAACACAAATCTGAATAAAGGAATAGGCAGAAGCCTGGGCTTGTGACACCTACCCCTTTCATACTAAACAACATAAAAGCTGCTACATTAACAATGTACACAGTATGAAAACATGATTTAGTGTTCTATTTCATTGTATACCGTCATAATTTTCTTTTTATACAAACTTCTGAAGTGACCCAACGTTCTACAATCCTGTATTGTAGTTGTGTATTGAATTTTAAGTTTAAACCACATTTTCCACACGATCACAATCTGCTGTTTTTCTAAAAAGGTCTGGTGATGAAGGCATCTATCCTCATCTCATCAAGTTCTGCGAGACTCACTTAGAGAAACTGGACCCTAGAAGTAGAGCTCTGACGAGGGAAAACACTGTTGCTACAGCGACCGGTGTCCAAGAAGATGATTGGCGTCAAATTATGGACGACTTGATGGTTGGTTTATTTTCCACAATCCTGCTCACTACCTGCTGATTTACCAAAAAAAGAATCAGACACATTTTAGCAAGACTCACTTTATTCTTTGCAGACCTGGGAAAAAGACATGAAAATGGTCGAAGCGATACGGCAACAGCAGCCGCTGTTTGTTGAAGAAAATATGCCACCAGTAAGAGGTTCCAACTGTTCTGTTTCATTTTGTAAGGTAAAAATGGCTTCCATTAATATACACATTGGTGTATTTGTATAAACAAGAATAAAGTAAAAATTATTCCTCACTTTATGACAGAATCCTCTTCCCAAAAAAGAGAAGAGTTCTTTAAAACATCCTCTGCCACGTGATTATCGAGAATGGGACAAGTGAGTCAGTTTGTCTCTGCATTCAAATAGGAAGACGGTGTTTATATATTTCATTATAATGACAATTACAATGAAATTAATTGAGTTTATGGAAAAATATTTTGTTCTTTTCAGGTTTGATGTTAAAATGGAATGTGAAAAAATCAATGAAAATGTCAAGAATGAACCACCCGCCAAGATAAACAACAGCTGCCTCAAAATCAAGACACATGTGGATGCTTCGTGTAATGTATATTTTATAATGCGTCTCATATTTACTCTCCAGCCTTGGTGAACATTGCATTCATGGCCGATGTGTGTGTTTGTGTGGCCTCATGTTCAGTGCTGACCAAACAGGAGAAGCTCCACCTGGCAAACAATGAAAAGACCATAGGCAACGAGGCTTTCATAGCAAAGGATTATGAAGAGGCAGTGGCGTACTATTCCAGGTCAGGCCCCTCTGAGAGCTCACTGATAAGTCCATCAATCTTTATCTTAGAGCTCTCTTTTGCCTTTATAAGTAAATGAATTTCTAAAGACAGATATAAAGTTGAGAATTGGAGACTATAGACTGTTTGTCCAACAGAGGGCGTCATTATACTCTAAATTCTTTTTAATCCTGCTAACTTAGTGTTGATCTCTAAATCAGCTGCCTGCTTTTTGATGAAATCCTAAAGATGATTGAATGGTAAATTCTGGCCTCCCATTACAGGAGCCTTTCCATTATTCCAACTGTAGCCGCGTACAACAACAGAGCCCAGGCGGAGATCAAGCTTCAGCGCTGGCCCAGAGCCCTGAAGGACTGCCAGAGTGTCCTCGAGCTGGAAGCAGGAAATATAAAAGGTGGTTGAAAATAGAGCAAATAACTCCCACATGTTGATAGAGCTGCAGGAAAACATTTGTATATCTGCTTAAATCGTTTGCACCATTAGTTAATTTGTTCAGTGTGCAGCAGCCATGAATTTTTAATTCTGTTCGTCCTCCAAGCAACTTTAATGCTAACCTAAATAGCTTCTGTGCATAATGTGTCCATCACCATCAGCTCTCCTACGCCGTGCCACTGTTTATTACCACATGGACAAATTTCAGATGGCTGCAGAGGACCTGAGGGTGGTGCTGAAGGAAGAGCCCCACAATCCCGCAGCTACTGTAGGTCACATTTCCCTGTACATGCAGGTGCCTCATCGTCCAGCTGGGGTAAATTAAACTCACGCGCAAATGTTTCTGTTTCAGAAACTTTTGGCTGAAACTGAGAAGAAGTTGAATGAAGGACAGCCAGTGAAGCAAAGCAAAAGAATCATCATCCAAGAAGTGGAAGAAGATGGCCACAGTAAGAATGAGGACATGACTGAGGCCGGTCCGTACACAGTCATAATTCATGTCTGTATCCATGTCGTTTATATTACTTACATTGCCTAAGGTAATTGCGCTCTTAGCCTTGTTTTTGGTTTTCTAAATTACCTGAGATTGTAGTTCATTTTATTTGTTTTTTGCTTCAGTTTAGAACCTTGGTTCCTGTGCTCGAGGGTGTGTAGTCGGTGTCCTTATATTCACGGGTGCTGTGTCTGTATATGTCTGGTTTGGGCTAAAATTAGCTGCACTGAAACTGGATCTGCTCTTTATAGATGCACATAAATACACATATCCTGCACTTGAAAACCACCTGAGAATCCCACTTTTACTGTCATTATGTTGATGACAAACGTTAATGCTGCTGTGGTCTTCGTCAGTGCTTACCAGACTGTGGTACTTCGGCCACTACAGCTGCAGCTTCGGCTAGCTGTCGTGTTCAGTTCAGTACAGCTTTGGAATAATCCAGCTTTGGTTTCCACAGGGGGAATGAAGACTGGATTGCTGTAGCTGCATCAGAGACATAATTAGGGTGATATCATCATGATACAGGCAAGGCTCTTAAATTAATTGTAAAAGAAAAAAATCAAACAAACAAGAACAATTAACATAATGTAATTCCCAAATGCAAGATCTTAATTATCTGTCCACCACGTCAGATTGTGTAACCTCCATGCTTACAGCTCAGCGTATGGTCGCAGATGCCTGGGGATCTCTGCTCTGGATAGAGGAAACCCCCTCCTATCAGGATATTGTGACATATTACGCGTGCATGTACGTGTGGGCTGCCCCACCCCCACTCTCATACTCTGTAATTCACTGCAGAGCATGGCGGTTTCCTGGAACTCCCTCTTTGAAGTCTACATACAGTCAGTGTGTGCACCCCCTCCCCCACGGTGATGTAACTGCTGACTCCTTCCTGTGGGTGTGTCTCTGTGCTTCTCTCTTCCAGCTTGTCCGGTTGAACTAACCCAGCCTGTGGGAGGAGAGAAGTGCTCAACCGCTCCTGCCGACAGGGGAGACATGGGTAACGCTCAGAAGAAGCCCCACGGCAGGGGGGGTGGGGGCCCACACACTGAGTCCAACAACACCCACCATGGACAGTGGAAGAGCAGAGGCAGCTCTGACAAGTACCAAGTCACACCAGAGTCCAAGGAAGAGGTAATAAACGGCGCAAGCAAGAGAGGCTCAGCTGCTTCCGTCCAGGCTGATCAGAGCAGTGACGCAAAGGGGACGTCAGGTGGAGGAAATGCAGGGGCAACTGTCAACCTTGATGCCCCGTCTGGCGCTCTGCCCCCGCCTCTGGCCCGGCTAAAGAATGAAGGCAACTTGTTGTTTAAAAATGGACAGTTTGCCGAAGCACTGGAGAAGTACTCGTTAGCTATTCAAGGCTACAGCGATTCAGGTAAGTCGATGATGTTTATGTTGTTTAAGTGACTTCTGATGGTGGGCAGAGTTCTAGTGTGTATCCTTCAGGCTCTCCTCTCAGATGTGCAAGTAAACATTTGAAATAATTCTAGCCTAGTTAACTGGAAGTGTACTGGAACACACAGACTGTGTCATTGATTTAATCATCCATGCTCCTAAGACAGTTTTATGGAACTTGTAAATAGCATATTTCAAGTTCAAAGGTAATGACCTTGTCATGATATGAGGAAATATTTATACCTTTTGCATTTTTGCTTCATCACGGAAGGCAAACGTTAAAAATGTACAGCAGACAATAAATGTTCTATCACTTTACTGTACATATAGGAACAGAAATGTACTCCGGTGAAATTGAAATGGCTGAAGGTTTGTTAATGTTGATTTCCAGCCTTCACAGCGGTGAATTGTGCTATATGTGGACAGTGTTTCTGTTTTAGCCTCAGCCCAGCACTAAGCCTCTCAGCTCAGGTCTGGCCAGGTCACATGACTGCCAACCGCTCAGCCTGAAATTGAGTCTCTACGACTGCAGCCACAGTTCTTAGACAAAGGCGAGCGAATGATGGCAGGAGAGAAAGTGTAGCGTGTCAGGAAATACCCTCAGCCACGGTGCACTCACGTGTAGCTCCTGTAGTAGCTTCCACCCTCTGGCTGCTTCAGGGAGGGATAAACACCTTCAGATCCACCAAAGCGTTCTGTGCGGTAGTCTGTCATGGAAGAAGGAATTTGACATTTTAATGGTGGTTCTGTTTGGGTCAGAACAAGGATGACCTAGTTAAAACATAAATGTTGCACTGCCACGCCGTCGCCGTCATCATCCATAACCTAATTTCCGCTGATCCAATGGTGGGCTAAGCTGAATATGTTTCCTGTTGCCGTGGAGCCTTTGTACGTGGACTACTGAGTTCATGTTGCACACTGTCGTTGCTAGAGAAACCCACTGTGGTAACAAACTGCACTAGAGGCAGAATGTGGCAACTTCGGAAACAGGTTCTGATGGAATGAAACTGAAATTGTAGTTTTTGCTTTCCTGACTTGTGTGTTGAACCGCCTGTGGCCGTGCAGCCATCGACAGCCCAGAGGACCTGTGCATTCTGCATTCCAACAGAGCAGCTTGTTACCTGAAAGATGGCAACAGCCAAGACTGCATACAGGACTGCACCAAGTAAGACTGTTTTCTCCCACCTCCAGATGTTACACACACTTAATGAATTCTAGCTGAAAAGCCTGTGCAGGAAAAGCTTTTACATTTCATATTCATTCATGGTCAACCACGGCCTAACTGTACAGGACAGACCCGACTGACAGCTATCCTCTTTAGGAGCAGTTTTATAATTAGGATACCTTGAGGGAACCTCCCATGTAAATGTCTATAAATACTGTATGGGTTTTAATACCTAAACCCAGCCTGGACTCCTGTCTCATGATGTGTATTCATTCCAATCAGAGCCCTGGAGCTGCAGCCATTCTCCCTCAAGCCTCTCCTGCGCCGGGCCATGGCTTACGAATCCCTGGAGCGCTACCGCAAGGCCTACGTGGATTACAAGACTGTCCTGCAGATAGACACAAGCGTGCAAGCCGCACACGACGCTGTCAACAGGTATCATCTTCTTCATATCATTGTAGATAGCTGAAAGACAGAGGTACAGACAATACCTGAATATTTATTCAGTATAAGGCTGTTTTTATTATATTAGTGTGGTAATATAGTGGAAGTACACAAAGTCTCATTAGTGGTGGACAGATTTAGCCTGTTTACAGAAGCACAAGCTAATTCTGGCTGTCGGCGCGTACACTCTTATGTTATGTAATAGATGAACTCACCTGGCTCAGACGTATCTGGCTGTTGGTGCTTCATATTCCCATAAACCCTGTTTTATAATATGCTGATTGACGAGTGGCCTCCTCCAGGATCACCCGGGTGCTGATCGATCAAGACGGTGCAGACTGGAGAGAAAAACTTCCCGACATCCCCCTGGTGCCTCTGTCAGCACAGCAGCACCGCAGAGAGGAGCCGCCCAGCGCAGAGGTCCTTAAAGCGCGAGCCGAGAGGGAAGCCAGGGACGCAGGTCTGTGAAACAGAAGAGCCAGAGGAATCTTTAAACTGGGGACGGTGTCAGTGTCCTACATGCAACATAAATGAACGCGTCACCTCCGTTCAGTGACCAGGAAGTCGTCTCCTAAAGCCGTTACTTCCAGTCTGGCACAGGATTTCTTTTCCTCAGAGGACACTTTGCAGCAGATTGATTAGTCTTCAGTCATTTCAAGGCTTTTAACCTTTTTACTGTAGGTGAGAGGATGTGTTTTAAAGTACGGCAAAGGAATAGAATAGAATAGAATAGAATAGAAATACTTTATTGATCCCAGACATGGGAAATTGACTTGTCCCAGCAGCCTCGCTAGTATTAACATATTTACAACATATACAATGCAATAAATAATTATGACAATGTGCCACAAGAAAGTACTGATGGAGCACATCACTGCACCAGGGCTGTGAGTGAACAGGGTTGTTGCACTGGGCAGGAAAGATTTCCTGTATCTGTCTTTGTGGCAGCGGAGCTGAATCAATCTGTTTGAGAAGGAGCTCCGCTGCCTGTCCAGGAGTGGGTGGAGAGGGTGGTCCGGGTTATCCAGAATAGCTAACAGTTTGTTCAGCATCCTCCTCTCCACCACAGCTTCCAGGGTGTCCGGTTTGCAGCCGTGATTGGCTGTGATAATAAGCTGTGATAATAAGCAATGATCATCACTTTACTTTGTCATCCAGAGAGAAGAGCTGAAGTCCGGTTTGGCAGTCTGAAACAAGAGGGGAATGACTTTGTGAAGAAGGACCAATACCAGGATGCTCTGGGAAAGTACACTGAATGCCTTACGCTAAAGCCCGGAGAGTGTGCTATCTACACCAACAGGTTGGAGGTGCCTTCTCTCCATGGTCTCTTTGTGAAGCTACTTGTGTTAAATTCATTCCTTTAGGCTGTAGAATTAAAACAAAGTGATTAATTACCCCAGGCTGTCATCTGCCAGGCACAGTCTTGAGCTTTGTTGCTAATCCCAGCCTGTCATCGCATCACTGTCGTCACTGGTGGTGATGCGATGACAGGCTGGGATTAGCTTCAGGATACAGCTGCCGGCTTCAGCACACACATCCAACATCAGATCATGTTACACAGGACACAGACAGAGCAGGTGGAGTGCTCGCTGCAGACGTGTTCACTCTTATTTTGCCTCCTGCTATCTCACATCTCTCCTTCACAATAGCAGCAGGATTGTTGATCGCCTCAAAACTATGACTTTGACATGATTGTTATTCTTCCTCTGTGTGCTCGTGTTTGCACGATACACTCTTACAGGTGCTCTGATACTACGACAAACACTTAAAAAAGAAAAAAAACTCTAGAAAGTCGAGTGAAATCAAATGAACTGAAAGTAAAAGCTAACTAATATTTGCAGAGCGCTGTGCTTTTTGAAGCTGGAAAGGTTTGCTGATGCTAAGCAGGACTGTGACGCTGCACTAAAACTGGAACCGAACAATAAGAAGGCCTTCTACAGACGAGCCCTGGCCCACAAAGGCCTCAAGGTGAGGAGAGTCTGCCATGACCCACACATTCACCTCATCAAAGGGGGCAAGAACGTGGGTAAACAGAGGAGGCCGTCATATATTTTAATTGTCCTCTATCAGGATTTTCTGGCCTGCAGCTCAGACCTACAGGAGGTGCTGCAGCTGGATCCCAACGTGCAGGAGGCTGAGAAGGAGCTGGAGGAGGTGACAGTGCTCCTCAGAGAGAGCCTGGCCAAAGCTTCTCCAGCCAAACCCAGAAAGATTGTCCCCATCACAGAGGTGGGTGTTTTATCTCCTCTGTCAAGCAGGAGGGAAAAAATGGTGCTGAAGCTGGTTTCATGACAAGATCAAATCATTTAATCAGCCAAACTTTTGCTGGAAGTGCTGTTAAATACTTTTATGGCAGACATTCTGACAACATCTGTCCATTTCCAGCCTTTAATCCCAGACATACCTCTGTTGTCCTCAGGTTGAAGACGATGAGGAAACGCCCAGTG
Organism: Pao palembangensis; assembly: GCA_015343265.1. Lineage (NCBI taxonomy): Eukaryota > Metazoa > Chordata > Actinopteri > Tetraodontiformes > Tetraodontidae > Pao > Pao palembangensis. The sequence goes on along the minus strand of CM027088.1, from coordinate 1,649,936 downwards.
TTCCCGATTCGGAGAGCAGCTGCAAAAAAGACGACATCAGCATCAACCTCCATCCCAGAAATGCCTACGAGTTTGGCCAGGCTTTGTCAGCAGCCTGCTCCAGCAGAAACACAGCGGCTGGCGCTGACCTGCTGGCCTCCACCTCTCCAGAGACGCTTCCCCAGCTTCTGAGCTCTCAACTGGACGCACAAACCATCATCTTCATAATGCAGTCGCTGGACTCCCACCTCCTGCACAAAGACCCCAACCTGGTCTACCAGCACCTCAACTATCTGCACACTACTAAAAGGTTTTTGGTAAGTCGCAGCGCGTTCGTTCCTCACAAAGCCATCTATGTTCCCAATGTCGTGCTGATACTCGATCGTCTCGTTGGCTCCAGGTTGCACAGATGATGCTGAAGAAGGAAGAGCGCCACCTGATGGCTGAGCTGTTTGAGCATCTGTCTGCAGTGGAGAGTTCAGAATTCACCAGGAACGATGTTCAGAACCTGGCCAACAAGTACATCTGAACCCTCTGCTCCCTTCTGCTCCTGGATCTATGCAAAACACTGCACAAAGAACTCAGTACACAAAAGCAGGAAGCTGCAGAACGTGTCCAAGGACTGGATCTGCGTCACGTTCACAATAACAGAACATTTGGCTATGCAGATTTAAACACCAATAATGCTTTTTACAACCGACAGGGATGAATCTTTCACTTCACTGTACTGATAAATAGGGTCCAATGTGTGCTGTTGCGTGAAACTGCGTGCAGTTTGCTCATTACAGGCTCACATTCCCCAGAAATAAGAAGAATATGTCTTCTACCGATGAAAAAGCACCAGCTTATATCAGAAGTGATTTTCAGAAAATGCCAAATATCACTGGCAGAAGTCCTGCTGAGGCAATGGAAACATTCTGAACTGCAAAAAAACAAAAAAAAAAGCTATCATTTACTGTATTATCCATGTGGGTCAACCCGTTCTGCACGGCCCGGCCTGGCATTTTTACGAGCAAGGACTACTGTAAGTAAACACAAGACTGCAGTCAGCAAAATGATTGCTATTATTTTCCAAAATAAATTATGAAGGCATTTGTTAAGACACCACTCATCTGCGCTGCCATGTAAACACACACATACTTCCCTGACTGCATGAATGTAAAGTGCCCAATTTATGTTCCAATAAATGTAAATGTAATATTCACGCCGTAATAAATGGAAAATTAACCAAAATAAATATGGAATGCTCCCTGAACAGATGGAAAAGACAAGAATTTTTTTTGATTTTTATTTTTTTTTTCCTGATATGTATTTACACGCATATAGTAAAGCAAGTTACCAAACATCTCTGAATACCTTATACCATCTGCAGAAATTACAGATTATATCCGGCGCCAGTTTTCCAAATTGGGATCAGGAAACTGAAGTTTGGGTGAAGAGTGAGAAACAGAACCAGAGAAGAACAGAAAAACCTTTCAAGTGGGGTAGACCGCAGCATGCAGCCATTATCCACCCACAGTGTGAGTGTTTGTTTAATGACAGACAGGGGTCAAAATACCATTCAAGAAGCTTTTATCTACCTGGCAGAGGTTCACCTGAGCAGTCAAGACAGGCGTTAAAGTGTTGAAAGCGATGTTTGACTTCAAGTCTGCCCAACAGCACCTATTGGCAACATGAACAGGAAATCAGAGGGACAGATCCACGAAGGGGTTAAACCAGAACACCGGTACCCCGTTCATCTCGCAGAACATTAATGTATTAAGAAATACAGGTAACAGTGCAGGTGCCTCGGCCCATCTGGGCCAGTTATTTGCGTAGCATTTGTGAAGGATGTAAAAAAAAAAAAAAAAAAAAGACAACAATCCGTCTGTATAATCATAGGTCTTCATCCGTCTGGGTGATGTAAATAAGATGCACTAAACTGCGTTTCCAGGTAACAATCAACAGAACTGAACAAGAGCCTGAGTGCTGTCTTTGGTAGGCAACTGGAAAAAAAAGTCTTTGTTTACCGTATCAACCACAGTATGTATGATCTCTATGACCGAGCATCCGACCCACAGACATTCTGCAGCCTATAGCGAGTGTTGTCGTTTGAAGACACGGTGGAGAAACACAAAGAAGACAAACGGCTTCTTCAAGGCACCATGAGTTAAAGAAGCGATATCAAAGCTCTCTTACTCAGAGAGGTGAGACCGTTGGCCTGAATAAATCACCTTTGAACAGGACAAAAACTCTCTTCTTAATACAATTTCACAGAATTGAAGAACTCCTTGGTTAATCTGACTTTAAGATGGACAACCGCGGCCTTCCAGAGACCCCGCTCAAAACAACAACAAAAAAAGCCTGGGCTTCCAAATTCATCTTAGCACTAAAATGACGCTACAGGTCAAAGCTGTGGTTACCGAGCTGCTAAAGCGCAGCGTCTCACAGCTGTTAACGTGCATCTGTCCGCGGAGACGAAGGAGAATCTCAGCCAATTCAGTTTTAGTGCTAAAGTGATTCAGAGCATTGATCCTAGCATTAGGTCCAGGGAAGAAAAGACAAAAATTAAAATAAATACAGCAAAGAACACTAAAGTTCCTCTGTTACTGATACATTTGGGCAAACATTAAAAATTAAAAAAAAAAAAAAAGTGAATCATATTGCCTGGTCCCAGTTTGCGTCCATGTCAGGAAAAGCGGCGACATTAATATTCTTGCATGTTATTGCATCTGCAGAGACGAGAACAAAATAAAAAAAAAATATATTGAAAAAGCGGCACAGTGGTTTTGTTTACACAGACAGGACAGCAAACAGCTGCACTGGCTGTCCGAGGGCCGAGTTAGAAGACCGACTGAAGTGTGAGGAGTCTGTGGTTTGCAGAGAAGTACCAACATTCATGCCCCTCACATGTCCCACATGGCTGGAAACATCTTAATACTTGCAGCAAAACCTCGGACAGACAGTGAACACAACAGAGCATTTTAGGATGAAGATAAAACCCAAAATAGTACATCCCATTTAGGAGGGAGGCAAAGAAACTGCAGAATAAAATGTAAGCAATGGTGGTTAGTTTGCCAGTGGGAAAGATTGTTAAATGAAACCATCTGTGCAGCACTTAAGGTACTGGGATTTTATATGTCGGTCTGTATGCAGGAATTCTTGGGCTGCTGCTGGGTCAGAACTGGGTGCTGTGGTTGGTGATGGTGGTTGTTGTTGTTGGTTTCTTTCTGTAGCTCTCTGGTGTTGCTGTGAGAGTCCAGCTCAGCAGGACACACCAGGTTGACATTCTCCTCAGTAATGAAACAGAGCGAGGAAAGCTCTGCGCCAGGTCCCAGGGAGGTGGTGGGGGAGGTTGGGGAGAGAGGAGCGATCACAACCCCTTGTCCCTGGGAAGAGGAGGATGCAGGGCAGATCTCTAGACGGTCGTTCTCTACCTCTGGTAAGGGGCTGACGGTGGCGAAGCGGGTGTGGTAGTCGCCTCCGGCAGAGCCATGGCTACAGGACGTCTTCATGCTTTCCAGATCAGAGCAGCTAAACTCGGAGAAATGGCTGGAGTGAGAGTCCGCCACAGAGGGCAGGCTCCCACTCAGAGATGGGGAGTCAAACTCCGAGGAGTTGGTGCTGCGCTGCTCCAGGAGCTGAGCGTCCATGTCCTCTCGGGTCTCATTAATCTTGGTGCTCCCGCTGCCCTTCTTTCGCAGCTTTCCTTTGCTCTTCTTCCCTCCAGAGTTGGAGGAGGATGAGCACGATGCTTCTTTGGCCCACTTAGCGGAGGTCCCTCTAGCCTCTGAGGAGGGGCAGCCATTGGCAGGGCACGTCCAACCACAGCGGCCTGCATGGCTGCCGTCGTCGGCGCTGCTGCCGCCGCTGTGGTGTCGCAGCTTGCTGGGTTTGGATTCAATGTCAACCTGGACCTCCATACTGTTTCCATCTCTGGAACACAGGAGAAAAAAAAACAAAGCATGAGACCTGGGCTTCACAGAATCACTAACAAACTTCTTTCCTACTGTTACCCTCTTAAAAAAGGTCATAAAAACGCACCTGTCAAGGGGCATGTAGGCGTTAAGAATGGATCCAGCCATTGCTTTGGTGCTAGCATTGTCACTGATTGTTCCCAGGCTGACGGTGCCGGACTCACCACTCAGGCTGCAGCGCTCCTTCTGCACATCCGCCTGCACCTCCAGTCTGACGACAAAGGAGAATTTAGACACAGCAACAGTTACCACATCTGTCACGCGGTGCTGCTCCCATACCTGTTAAGGTAATTGACCATGGCGCTGCCGGAAAGGCTGCCGGTGATGCTGGCTCCGGCCAGGGCCATGGTGGAGGCTGTCTCACTCAGGTTGTCCCTGATGGCCCCCAGACGGTCCATGTGGCTCCCACTGGCACTCAGACTGCCTGTCAGCCCGCTAACGCTGCCCTCACCTATACTGGGGTTATTCCTGGTGTCTGCCACTGATGTGGTATCTACAAAAAAGGGTAAGAAATCCATTTAGATAAAATACAGAGGGTCAACTTCTGGGCACTAGTAATGAAAGGAGGTGGGGCTACTGGATCTTACCGGTGGCAGCTGCCCCACTGCCGACATTAATTTCGTTTTCGTCATCAAATTCAATTCGAACTCCTTTGCCATTCCCAGCAGAGACGCCACAACCTCCGCTACGGCACAGCGAGATGGGCACCACGCCGTAGACGTAAGCCAACATGATGGGAACGCCAATGCCTGGGGAGGAAACGAGCACATTCTGAGGAAAAAGCAACAGTAATAACAACAATGAAAAAAGCAAGGAGAGGCACTGACCAACGGTGACTGCAGCAACCACTGGGGAAACAATGACTGAGAGTGTTACTCCTCCGGCGATCACCAGGTTCCTCTTGTGGTTGGAGATATCTTTGCCTTCGTAGCGGTTGTGGATCTGACAGAGAGAAGCAGAGCGATGAGTCCAACAGTGGATTAGTGACAGCTGATAACCAGCCAGTACAGAGCAGGTTGTACCGTCTTCAAGCAGTACAAAAAAAAAGGAGACGTGTGCTCTGGCAAGAACCCACAGACTCAATACAAGCCTGAGGATTTGTATTTCCACATCTGACGCTGTGTATACACTTCAAGTCAACGTGTCTTGAGTTTTCTTGGACCAGTTGAAGCGACACTCTTCTTTGGCTGGTCTTTAAAGACTCATCCAATGACAGATATTAAGGAAAACAACCGTATTTAAAACAAATAAAAGGAATTTCCCGACAAACACGCATGTTCAAAAATATGCAGCTATAAAAAGTGCCACGCAGAAACAAATAAAAAAAAGTCCTAATGCGTCTTAGTGACAAAGCACAATAGCACCTGAACACGAACCCAAAGGCCTGTGGAATGCAGGTAATTCACAGTCAGATGTTTCAAATGTCATGTGATCGTTCCTGATTTGGCTTTGTTCGGCTCCGGCTTGTTCTTGGCAGCTCTGACAGGGGAATTCTGGAGAAGCTAAATACTTCTGTTTCCTTGTCATTTATTTCAGGCAGCGCAGCTGCGAGTGAAACGAAACAAAGTGTTTCTACAGACACACGGGGCGGATTAATAAAAAATAACCTCTGCCCTCTTACATGACCTCAGGGCCTGAGATTACTGCATGTGCTATCCGCGTTTGCTTTAAAATCCAATTCCTCATCGGATTGTCTACAGCTGACGATTGTGATTGTGTAAAAACTGGAGTGAAAAAAAAAAAGCTGAAAGCAGCAACAGTGTTCCCTGATAAACAAAAAGACAAAAAATACAGCTCGGTGCTGATAATCACATAGAAAAACTGTTCTACCAGCCAACTCCTCCAGAGTCCAGTAGCTGAAAGGGGTCCAAAAACCTCACCTTTCTTCCCACATAGACAGGAATGCCAATAATCATGGCAGGTATGGCTATGCCTGCGATGAGGGCAATGCCAACAGGGGCGCCAACAAGTGTGCCAAGTTGCCAAAGAATCTTCTTCTTCCTGCTCCAGGGCTTCTTTCCCCAGAAAGTACAGCCTGAAGGACTAAAAAGTAGAGGGTAAGAACAGAGGAAGAGGCTGTTAGGAATATAAACGAATCAACAGTTTTCACTGCATTATTTGGTGTGTGAAGTTGCTGACCTCAGGTAGTGCAGGTCTGATATTTCCTTCATGCACAGCCAGCAGAACTCACAGCCGCAGACGGCGCAGGTCATGTGATTGCAGCTGCCGTCGTTCATCTTGATGATGTAGGCGGCGCAGCGTGGACATGGCTTTATGTCGTCAGCTAAGAGAAGAGAAGAAGGTATTTAAAGGTACTAGTTACTAAGGATCAATTCGCTGTGTGTATGTGGAACGTTCAGCTAAAAACGGGGAGATGTGTGTACGTCATTATGCAGACAAGCATGGAAACACAGCTAAATCCACCTGCAGCTCCGCTCTCTTGGCTGTGGCTGAGGGAGGATGAGCGCACCGTCCTCAGACGAAGGCTCTGGGCTCTCTGCTGGCGTGCTGCGTCGCATGTCTGGTTAGGATGCCACAACTGCTTACAGTGATAACAAAACTCTGTACCGCAGCCATCCCTGCCGCACGTAATCTTTGGACAGCTGGCACATCCAAACGCTATGACTGCGTATCTGTTAAGGTAAAAGTATTGGGCACAAGTTAGGACAAAAGAAAACAGAGCTGGTGCACCACTAGTTCATATTGAATCCATGAAATTGAACTAAAGTGGCAACAAAAGCAAGACATTAATATCAGAATGATGGCTGAAGAAATTTTTCAAGCAAATCCTGGACACAGCTTCTCTAGGAAAACTCTGACATGTGGGACATACAGCAGTCTTAGCTGGGAGGAGCAGAGGCCTCCCAGAGTGACCTGGAGATAAAGTTTCAATCACAGCAGCAGAGAGAGCCTGGGAGATTTCCTCTGCCGTGGATCAGTTTACGCTGCCAGGGGCTGTGTTTAAAACTCTAAGTGAAAGTGAGCGATCGCAGGGACGGAGAGGCTAATTTAAAATTCACCTCAGTTAGCCAGAAGCACTGAACAGTAAACAGATTCAGAGATATTGGAGGAAGCAGAAGTGCATATGCTCAGTTTTGTGGGATTTGAATTTAACCTCAGTTACTCACACTTAAGGTCACATAAATACCTCTGAAGACCTCGTTTGTAATTTAATTTAATTTAATCTATTAATGTAGTATCATACAGGAGTAGGTGCAATGAAGCAAGAAGACCTATATTTAACCTAAAACAAATTTCAACTCTTGATGGTAGGAGGGGTGTTACACTTTTTACCATCAAAATACATTTGATGCTATTCTGGTCAATGTACAAAACAGGATATCCCATGAAACATAACATCCAGCTGCTTGTGTCTTCAAGGTTATTCTGGCTTTAGAACATTGCTTAAAGGAGGGATGTGGATTTATGACCACCTCACATCAAACAATTCCTGGAAGAAAGGGAAATGACTGCGAGATGGGGGAAGCCAAGAAAAGGAGAAGCCTAATCGGCACAAGCTGTTCATTAAAGTAGGATGGTATGGTTCATATTTTAATGGTAAGTGTAATATTGTTACTGTGGTAATAATGAATCTATAGATGTGTTTCCAGAAGGATGATGCATTTACTTGCGATGCCATGTTGTTCTTACCCACAGTCCGGTGCGGGACACCACCTGCAGTCAGGGTCAGCCACAAGCCACCTTCTTAACATGAACTCCTCGTACTTATCCATGAGCGCCCGGTCTCCAAGAATGATGCAGATGTCATGCGGGTTAAAACGCTCCGAGCATTCGGGGCAGCTGATGTTGACGCGTGACTCTGAGATCTCAATGCGCAGGTACTGGCGGAGGCAGTCAATACAAGAACGATGGTGACAGGTCATGATGTCAGGGAAGCTCTCCCTGGAGTGGTGCAGAAGGCACAGCGGGCACTCCAGAAGCTCAGGCCCCACTCCAGCTCCCACTTTGGTAGAGGATGGGGTGGATGAAGAAGCCCCTGCAGCAGATGAAGTGGAGGCAGCAGCCGCAGCAGCAGCAACAGCAGCAGCAGCAGCAGCAGAGGCAACTCCGGTCCCAGCCGCAGAGATGAAGGCAGAGTTCTTGTCGTTGCACATCTCAGAGTGGATGCTCTCAATGCTGGCGATGCCGTCTACTCCTCCAAGCCCTCCGGGTCCAGGGTGTTGGAGCTCTCGGGATCTTTGCCGCCCTGATTTGTGCTCCCGACTACGCCGTCTAAAAAAAGAGGCCAGGGAGAGGCGCCTTTTCTTGGGGGCTTTCTTCACAGAGGGGAGAGAGATGGAGGAAGCGGTGGACTGAAGGTCCCGGTCAGAGCCCATGACCCCACTGTTCCCACTGCCAAACTGCTGGTGCTTCTGCAGGCTCATCTCTCCGGAGGGAGGGAAGGGCTGTGCCAGTGGGGAGCCAGGGCTGGGTAACCTGTCCCTCACATGTGGATGGAAGTCTGGGAGCGGGACAGGGCTTGGTGTCGGGGTAAGGTGGTGGATGGGGGAGGAAGAGGATGGGCCAGGGTGGGGGGAAAGGGCTCCGGAGGGCCCGTCTGTGTTTAAGACATGGTGGCTTCTCCTGATCAACCTCGTGGTCACATCTATTAGCCTGATTTTGGCGAAGGGGTGGGGGTCACTGGCAGTGAAACAGGAGCAACAGAACCTGGTGAGACAGCATCATTTCCTGTTGTTATTAAGTGTTAGATGTTTGTGACACTGAAAATGAGACAAAAACCAGTGTTGTCTAAAATGCTAAAAACGAGACAGCATTAGAACAAAGCACTTGTAAATCCTTAAAACCTAAATACGGTTCCATTTAATTATTATGAATACAAAATAGCTAAACTAAAGGTAATGGTGGAGTACTGAGGTCACTGAGCGCAGCTTTATTTCTATGTAAATGCAACATTTTGTGTTATCAGTCAAAAGACAAAGTGCAAGTTTACACAGCATTGCATCAGACACAAAGTTGCGAAAAGAGGACGCGAGGCTGTCAACCTTGGACTGTGCTAATGCCAAGGGGCAGCGCAAGATCAACAATGACATATCCAGTGTTCCGAGTATCCTCTGCTGGTAACAAGCAAGGGGAAAGCAGTACAAAACAGGCTTTGATTGAGTTTAATCTCTTTCTGATGTAGCTGTATTTCAGATACCAACCACTTTAAATGAAAAGTAAAAGCTAGCTAAAAAAATAACGACAGCACAAATACACTGTTCAAAACATGTACATTTCTCAGTATACCACAATTAAGACATTTAAAGTGTTAAAAATCAACTCGGTAAGATGAGAAAAAGGACTTAACCTGTCTAGTAAATGAACTATGACAACTTTGGCCTTTTAATTTCTCTTCGTTTTCTATCATTTTAAATAAAAGTCAACCGATTATGTTGTTTATTTCACGATTATTGCCATCACCATCACTTAAATGGAAGCTCCATATCTGCATGAGTCACTGACCAAAGCAATAACAGGACAGATGGCTTCTGAACCAACACCATGATGACTTCACAGCTTCGAGAGGATGACATTAACAGAGTTAAGAGAGGAAGGCAGTGAGATACAAACACAGAGAAGGAAACAAGATATGTGTAATAACGGTTGTTGTGCTAAATAAGTGCAGTTTGGAGAAAAAAAATATTAATCCTGTAATGAAACACTGACTGAGTCAAACACACGAGCCCAACACAGCAACCACCGAGTGAAAGGCTATTAGTTTTCATTCAACCGTGTAGAGAGCAGAGCAGATGTTATGTCCTGACCTTCCCAAAGCATCTAAATCAGTGCAGAAGTGAGCGTGCAGGCTTATCACTGCTGAACAGAGACGTGTGTGATCAGATAGCAGGAACTGTGGACGAATTAAAGCATCTATTCTGAAGAATCAAAAAGGAAACAGCGATGTCAGCCCAAGTGCCTCAGGCTGAGGCTTGTTAAGAACATTAACACAAATCTCTAAAACAAGCACAAATTCCGTAATACGATTACATTTTAACTCCAACATATGACTAGGTTTCTTCAGTTCCGACAGGGTAGTATTTAATCTGGGGACAACAAAAAGCTTAACAAAATAAAAATGTACATATAAGAAAAAGAAAAACTGGAAAATGATCAAAGAATAAGTAATGGCAGACGTGCGGAACCATCCTTTGGGACAGAATTGATTGGGAATCCAGTGAAAGAACAGATCCAGTGTTGACCTAAGCTGACGTGCTGCAGGTTGGGAGAGAGCAACTTCCACCAAACACAAGCTGAGAAGATTTCCTGCCTCAGGCATTCATGGGACACATTCAACACAGTTTATTTAAAGAATGCACATAACTGACTCATCACAAATCACTAAGGAGCGGCAGCTTGTCCAGATAATTCAATGATTACACATTATTGAACGTTTGTCCAAACATGTGACTGTGTTACTACAGAATGAAGGCAGCTTCTCAGTGCCTGGACTGAAAGCATCAAATCTATGTGGCCACTTTTATCACACAAGCAAACAGGCTGCTCATAGTGTGTTATCAGTGATCAAGATAAACCCTAATAAAACAATGAACCGATGCAGGAAATGGTTGTACTGCATTAAGAGTGTATTAGCAAAATAACACCCACTTGAGTCCTACAGAGAACTGACTTAAACACAATTTTAAGCAAAAAAAGAAAGGGTTTGGAATAGGCATTAGCCCCATTATATCTCATGTGCAACAGTAATGCCAAAATAACACAAATGTAGTTTCTAAAACATTCTTTTTATCCTGTAGTTTTGGAATCTAACATGGAATCTAGGTTCCTAAATGATAAGCTCAAACAGATGATGTACGAGTTGAGCCATAGCAGAAGTCGCAACTACTCGTCACAGTTTTTCTACGCAATACACAGAGAAGAAGCACCTAAAGCGATACGAGGGCATGATACCAGAGGATGACGAGACCAAATAGAAGGGATAGCAGGACTGGTAGATGCCAGATAGAGGGGAAAAAGTCACCAGGGACAACAGACTATGAATAATCCAAACAGGGGAGTGGTGAAACGAGGAGCAGCTGTAGTTTCACAGTCAGTATTAGTGCAGCTGCATTCCTGGCCTGCTTGTCTCCGGTGTAATGCTGTGTCTATGCACATTCTTGGGCTTCTATGCCACAGGAGTCAGTGTGTGTGTTAGTGCCACCAACACAAAGCCCCTCCTGGCTGGACAGACAACACCTATTAGGTAATGCGAGCCAGAGCTCACAATAAAGTAGAAAAACAGACTGTAAACAGTAGAGGAGTTTGAATACAAGTGTGCCTGCCTTTGTTAGAAATTTGAAGCTGCCAGATTAGAAGACGCAAAAACGGTGCAAACGACTGCGAGAACAGTGCTAACAAAGACAGCATTGTTGAATGTACAAAGAGAGGCAGGGCAGGCCAACAGAGAAGAAAAGGAAAAGTTTCCAACCCCAACAAAGCCAGTACAGTCTCCAACCACCCCCCTTTTCCCAGACTTCCCCCCCTTTTTCTCGCTAAATTTTTTTTCAAGATGGGAGGAAATGAGGTAAGCATCCTGGCATTTCAGCAAAGCTGAAAACCCAGGAGGAGGATGTTAAATTAAAGGAATGACATGCGTTTCCCTTGGATCCTTATTATAGCAGCCCATAGTGATACTGTGTTTTTGTTTTTACTAACTGAACAAAATTAATTAGTAATGTTCAAAATGGACCCTCATGTTAAAAAAAATCCGAATCTTGTACCAACAATATTAAATTGTTGGTACAATTAATTGTTGAATTGCTGAGGTAATCATCCTTAAGCAACTGTTTCGTATGCTTCCAGGAGAAATGAAAACTTGGATCAAGGAACGGATCACGGTAGATAGACTGACTGGCTAGTAGGTAAATGCAAAGGAATGAAACCAGCAAGGAAACCGAATTAAAATAAATCTGCTCGGCAGATTAGGGTCAAAGCTGATCAGCCATCATTTAAATGAACTGATCATAAGCAAGCTGGTCAAGGTGTGGTTCTAGAATCATTTTATTTGATTCCACCATTAGCAGACAGGTCATAAGGCCTCAATTCTGCCCCTTAAAAGAGCCCAAGATTTCAAGCTTCTGCCATGTACCCCATCCCCAAGTTTAGGTTACAGATATGCCATTCACCCCAGTGATGAATGATGAGCCAGTGCTTGCATCTGCTATTGTCAATGCACATCAATTAAGGGCTTTGCTGGACACAGGAAGTGTCACATCTTTTATTAAACATGCTTTTGTGGCTCTTGGTAGGCTTGGCTATATTCGTGTCACCATCATTAATGCATGCATGGGGATCACACACGATATTCAGTGCCTGAAATCATGCTTAATGCTAATGGTCAAGCTTTCTTACTCTGAGTTTGAGTTCTTAAAAATGTACCTCATGACATGCTTCTAGAGAACATTTTCCTAATTCCGCATGATCTCATTCAGCAGGTTCTAGTGGTGGTTACGATTCCCTCACCTCAGCCATAGGTGTGACAGTGAGGCTGCTTCGGGCTATTTTAAAAGAATTAAATTCAAGTTACATAGACCAGAAATGACAAACATTAAAAAAAATAGCTAAAGAAGTTTCATTTTGGGGACTTGCATCAATTAAGCTCAACTTACAATTACTGTATTAAGCGATGGATTGATCAATCAAACAGCTATTTAACTTTATGACAGCAGTTTTAACTGAATTTTATTTATGTAACATCTGCTACAAATCCAAGACCGTCTCTGGGCACTGACACCAGTTTCAAGCAACAATGACAAGAAAAAAAAAATCTTTTTAAGAAGAAGAAACTTTCAGCATGAAAATACCAGACAACTAGTACTCCATACATCACACCATCACCAACAGTACCCTGATGAGATGACTCTTCCACCACCAACGCCTTGTTTCAGCACAGAAAAAGAAAGAAAGGTTACACACACCCTGAAAAAACGCGTAAGTCTTTTAGCACTTTATGAATTACCTTTAAGAGCTTTAGGACGTGAGAGTGACACCATCAATCTCTAGCCACCTTTACTTTCCTTTTAGTAGGAACTGTTAGACAAACTGAATTTAAAGAAGTAGCACTTTGTTCAAGACCAACTCACGCGTTCAAACATCTACACCCGCGCCTTAATAAAAATCAGTGAAATATATATTGCCAATTTACAACTCTGCGTTATGTACCAGTATGGCACACGACCAAAACGTTAGATCAATAGCTAGGTTAGCTGTAGTTGGTTCGATTTAATATCCGTTTACGTCACCTCGCAAATTATCACCGTCTGGTACACGTGCCGAGACAGAAAAGGGGATTCATGACGTCGACAAAATATAACTGTGAGCTACTAAAAATGCCCCATGGTGTCCGATTTCCTAAGTGACGATAACCAGAATACCAGTGAGCTAACAACTAAAACAGCAAGCGTTAGCAGCAGGCTAACAACGTTAGCTTGAATCGTTAAGAACATACCGTCTGTTGCTTGTGACACTTGTTCTGCGGACAGCAACGAAGACAAAAGGCAGCCTCCTGGTGTCTGAGAGTGTTTTAAAGTTATTTCATCAACGTTTCCACCAAACTGTTCTGAATTACTCTCCCAGTAATACTTATTTTCTTCTGTCTTCGGTCCCACCTATCCGCTCTGCCATAAACGACAACAGCTCCTTCCGAGCTCGCTCTGTTGTTCGCCAATCTCGTTCGAAAATTCAAATAGTATCGCGAGATTTGTCCAAAGAGTCGAGATGGTTGCAGTAGTTTAACCAAAAACACATTGTCCCTACATAAAGATTATAAAAATTAAACTATATGTAAATGACAGATTTCAAAAAATTCCTGAATACGAATACTTAAATATACAATCTAATTGGTTTTTGGAATTTATCCTAAAATAAATTTGAAGCAGATTTTTTTTAACTTTGACTTGAACATACCAAACATTTGAGCTTTATGTAAACAATTGCATGAGTGGTCATAATATAGTCTGTAAATTCATACAGAACAATGATCTGGGAGATAATGGCAGCTCCATTCAAATGTAATCCATGCCAAAGAGGATTATGCAAACTAAAAATAAAATAAAATAGTTCTGCCTGTTTTTATTACTGAAAGAGACAAGACATAAGAGAAAATGAGAATTTAGTTGGTGTAATTCTGGTCTCAACTCCTACTCATATAAATGCTATTTACTTAGCATTTCAGATAAGGATTAATTTCTTAAGTACACTAACAATGCCAAGTTGTACAACAAACACAAAGTCCTCCTAAATGTGTAGTCACACCATTAAATACAGCAGGACTTATTTAACAAGTTCCACAATGCTTCCAAATCTAACATTTAGCCTTGTAGCCTAATCTAACAAATAAAATCAGAAAAATAGTATTGATACCTGATGTGAATTGCAAATTTAACACCGATTATCCAGTGGAAAAAACCTATCGTATCCTGTGGGCTTTGTAATGTTCATGTGACTAGAACTCCGGAAAAGTACCGTTTCTAGTGTTGTGAAGGAACGCTTCATTATTTCAGCCCGAGATTTAGTGTATAACAGCGCCGCCTAACGGACAATGGCGCCACCTAAAAGAGAATCTGAGCCGATACATTTAAATGGGGCTCCCAAAGTGAGATGTATTATTTTGTATAGACAATATAGAAAATCCAACATTAAGACTCATAATTTTGAAGGAGAATTTATTACAGCCAGCAGGTCACAATACAAATTACCTCTCAAAATTGCTCAGCTACCATCTTCATGAACACAGCTGGTGGTCTGAGCAGACACAGTAAAATGACATAAAACAGAGGAATGTATTCTAATTTATAATTTCAATTTTATCGATTTTACTCTTTTTTTTTTCAACAATTTTTTTTTATGATCAAGGTCTAGTCAAACCATACCTAGACCTGGCAGAGTCAATTGTTTTCTTTTTTTAAGACATGATTTCCCATTTTTACGATGTTTTCAGAGTTTTAGGTTTTTCAATGTTTAATTAGTTTTTCTCTTTTTCCATCGGTGAAGCAGGTTTCAAAATGCTCATTCTGTAAAACAGACAATGACAATCGATTATCTCAGTCATACACCAATTCTCTGAAGGATAGAATAAAATCGTTGTCCAGGCACACACCTTAGACACTGGGAACCCCAGCAGGGGTGGTGGACTTCTGAGCAGCTTCCTTGGCCTGGTGGGCCTGAAGCACAGCAACAGCTTCATCCATCTGAGAACAAAACATTGATTAATGATCACCTGAACTGTAGAGGATAACACAAACAGGAATAAAACATTCTAGACTGTCAAATAGGTGTGCAAGGACTGACCTTTGAGCGCAGTGATTCAGGTGACTCAAGCATGTGCAGAAGCTCAGAGTTGTCGATCTCCAGCAGCATACCTGTGATCTTACCGGCCAGGCTGGGGTGCACATCCTGAATCAGAGGGAACAGACGCTCACCTAAAACAAAATGAACAGAAAGCATGTTTTTGTTAAAAGCAGAATCAGACTTAACTATGTTTTTTTTCCCCAGGTTTAAATCTGAGATCGTGTCTAACTGACCCAGCATCTGCTTCTGTTCCTGAGGAGGGGCAGATGCGAGCATAGATGCGGTCAGGGGTTCCTGACCTTGGACAAGGACAGCTGGCTGAATGAGGCAAAGATTGCATGTTAGTGCACAGGAATAAATGTAAGTGACTGAAAAACAGATGTATATAGTTGAGGTTTGTTCTGTCTTCCAGCCTTTATGAAAGGTTTAAATCTTACCTGCTGCATGGCGACCTGTGGCTGGGAGGCCATGTGCTGCTGGGGGTTGCGCACTCCTGCAGCGTACTTGTACTGGGGCATGGTTCGTACTGGAGCAGCTGCAGTGGTTGAAGCACCGGCAGCACGCTGACCCAGGGTCTGTGTGGCTGAGCATAGTAAAAAGAGAGGCATCAAATAAATGGTGGTAATAGAAGGGCAAAAACAAGCATGGGTTCTAAAAGCTTAGATACTCACGCATACGCTGGGAAGCCATCATGCGTGGAACCTGGGTGTTTCCAGTGGCAGTCGGACGTATCGCATTCAATGTCTGTGGCCTTGGAGCGGATGGACGCATAGCACCTGGCATGTTTTGGAAATCTGGATAAAAAGGAAAAACATTTTTGGGTCCAGCAATTTTTCTGCTGGTTACTGGCAGAACTTGCATCCCAAAGTTTAATCACACAAAAAGGCATAGTATAAGTGTGCATACGCTGTGGGCGCACTCCTTGAGTAGTCCAGCGGGGGCTGGGGCGGAGCTGGGCCAGCTGGTTGGCTGAATAGTATGCAGCACGATTCTGGGTCTGAGAAGGACAGCAAGTCATTCAATGAAGTCCAAAACAGATCTCATATTTGTGTCCTGCTGTCTTTAACTGCTCTGCTTACCTGAGGTATGGCTGCCATGAAATAGCCTGAGGGTGGTGCAGGTTGATATGGGTTGAGGACTGGATTGGGCACTGCACGCACAGTGGCCATCCTCTGCATGTACTGATTGGTTAAATGGGCCTGGCGCTCCTCCTTGCGCTGAGCCAGAGCCACATACAGTGGCTTTGTGGCAACAATGCGCCCATTCATCTCTGTTACAGCCTTGGTTGCTTCCTCTGGAGAGGAAAAGCACACAAAGCCAAAGCCCTTGCTGCGACCACCCTCCATCATCACCTAAAACAAAAAGATGAAAATTAAGATCCATGTTGAATAATTATCTTTAAAGTACCACAATTTTACACAGCCGTACTTTAGCACTTGTTATGGTTCCAAATGGAGAGAATTCCTTACGCAGGCGCTCATCATCCAGGCCATCATCCAGGTTTTTCACATAAAGATTGACACCCTAAAAAAGGAGAAGATATTAGTCCACTTCTCTTGTAAAAACATGTATACTTAAACAGCATCTAAGAAAGATTAAAACTGAAATAATTCCATTAACTTGTTTTAAAGATATTCCTGAGGACCAGATTCCTTCAGCTTTTCTAGCTGCATGGACAAGTTTCTAGAAGTAAAAAGTATTCACCTGATATCTGGTCATGCGATCCTGTTTCATCTGCTCAAATTTGCGCTTAAGCTCATTCTGGCGTTCTCCTTTCTTCTGTGCACGGCCCACATAGACCTGTCTGCCGTTCAGTTCTTTTCCATTCATGTCATCTACAGCCTGCAATAAAGAACAAGAACAGAGAAGTCCATGAAAAACTAATATTAAATCAAAGCCACATGCTGGTTTTTTTCCAGGTAATGGGACAATATTGCCAAGAGGACAAAAAGATTCCTACCTTCTGAGCATCTTCATGTCTCTCAAAACTGACAAAGCCAAACCCCTTGGATTTGCCACTGTCATCCGTCATGACCCGGATACTGAGGGCAGGCCCTAAGAATTGTAACAGCCAAATTAGTCATTTTAACCAATGAAGCTGGTATCTAAAAACAGTCATGTGACATTTTTTACCATATTTACTAAACAACTCCTTTAATTTCTCATCATCCATGTCTTCTCCAAAGTTTTTGATGTAAACATTGGTGAATTCTCTGGCACGTGCCCCAAGCTCAGCCTCCCTCTCTTTTCGGGATTTAAATCGTCCAACAAACCTGTTGGCAAAATTGTATTGTACAATTTAAGCATCACGCAAAGCATCACACAATGTTTAACGCGCAACCAAAATAACCAACTATCCAGGCTACAGAATTAATTCAATGAATTTTGCAGATAAGGAATTAGTCACATCGTAATAAGATGCAGTTAAACACAGAGATAAAACTTAATCAAAACATCCAGGTTATCATGTTAGTAACATTGTATTCTCACTTACACTTTTCTGTCATTGAGTAACATGCCATTCATTTTCTCAATGGCACGCTCAGCAGCCTCATGGGTCTCAAAGTGCACAAAGCCGTAACCCTTTGAGCCATTTTCATCACAAACCACCTTTAAAAGGGGAGATTTATGCACGTCAAAACTATTACAAAAATTAAAACCACATGCATTAAAGAAATCCACTGCAAATAGTGCAACATGTCATGCAAAACTGTGGTCTCTATAAACCATGTCCAAATAAAAACTGCTCTACATACCTTGCAGGAAAGAATGTTTCCAAAAGCAGAGAAGGTGTCATAGAGAGCTTTGTTGTCAATGGACTTATCCAGGTTCTTAATGAAGATGTTACCAACGCCACTCTTTCTAAGTGAAGGGTCACGCTGAGACCACATGATGCGTAAAGGCCTGCCCTTGATAACGTCAAAGTTCATCGTATCCAGGGCTCTTTCAGCTAAAACCACACATGAAACAGAGTAAAGTGTCTTAATATATATATATATATATATATATATATATATATATATACTACTGTTGCAATACATTTAAAAGCTTAATAACGACATTTTAGTCCAGCGATACTAAAACTATCCAACACAGGTGTAGAAAAATAGCTAACATGTAAAGCAGGGAACCTGCCTCACATGGCGCATTAATTATCTTGTTAGCCATCTTTGCTATACCAGGCTATTTTACCTACCATCTGCGGGCTGCTGGAAATTGACGTAGGCATAGCCAAGGGATCGGCGGGTAATCATGTCTCTGCATACTCTGATCGACAAGATGGGCCCGGCAGGGCTGAATTTCTCGTAGAGCATAGCTTCGGTAACGTCTGGATGCAGGTCTCCCACATAGAGGGAAGCCATTGGGTAGCTGGGCGCGCTGGGATTCATGCTAAACGACACGTGTTCTTAGGAAGCACACCTAAACCAATGTACCGGTTTCCCAATATTATTTTGTTGACAGTTGCCAGCAGTTATACCGTCGTCCTCACTATAGTCGTAAGTACGGCTTATTTGGTCGACGTCTGTAAAACTCGAATACTGACGTCCTTAAAGGTTAGCAACGTGGGCTAATTAGCTCAATTAGCAAAATGTCGGAACGTGGCCTAGCAAATATGGTTGAGGCGTCAACTTAAATTCGAATTGATAGAGTTGGCTAACAACGTAAACTGCTGATTGCAACCAACGCGAACAGTCTAACTTTAACGAGAGCTGGGATGACAAAAATATTGACAATACAACCGATTAACGCGGTTCGTACACGCTTTCAACAATGATGCTAACTGCTTAGCTTGCTAGCGTTTCGTTAATTCCTCTTCTGAAGTCAACGTCGTCTTCGCGTTTGCTTCGTTTGGCAAATCAAATCCTGCTTCACCGATGTTTTTTTTCTTTTTCTTATAAAAATATGTCTGCGTGTGCTTTTTCTAGCTTTTGGTTTGTTTCATAATAATAAAATGTGTGCTGAGACTAGCTCCAAAGCACACCCTACGCAGACGGATTACAGGAATGAAAAGACAGTCGGTAGAGGTTGCTTCCGATTCCCCCTCAAACCACGTCGCTTACATCGCCGAAGATGACGTAAAACATCGCGATATTTCACATAGCCACCCTACCCCTCCCCCCCCATCTTGCGTCATATTTGTCTTGACTGTAGGCAGACATGACGGTTTTTTTTCCCTACGTAAAAGTAAAATCTGAAATACAATTTAATTAAGGGTTGAGTAAAATGTACAAGCAGTATGGAAACATGGTTTTGAACCAGACAGTGAACAAAATGAACATAGATGATTATACAGCTGAAACCAGAAGTTTATATACACTATATAAAAAGGCACATAACCTTTTTTAATGTCCAAAATTAAATCAGATTAAACTTTGCCTGTTTTTGGTCATTTACGATTACCAAAATTATTTTTATTTGCTAAATGCCAGAATAATAAAAGGGAGAATTTTTTTAGACAATTTTTTTATTACTGTCCTGAGAGTCAGAAGTTTACATACATTTCAGTTGTATTTGGTAGCATTGCCTTTAAACTGTATGACTTGGGTCAAACGTTTTGGATGTGTTTCAACAAGCTTCTCACAATAGTTTGCAGGAATTTGGGCCGCCTTGTTCACACGAGCCTTTTCAGCTCTGCCCATTGGATTGAGATCAGGTCCTTCTTGATGGCCACTCCAAAACATTGACTTTGTTATCCTGAAGCCACTTTGTAACCATGTTGTGCATGTTGTCCCTGTGTGCATGTTGTTAGTCTGCTTAGGGTCATTGTCCATTTGGAAAATCCTTTTGCACCCATGCTTTTACTTCTTGGTTGATGTCTTGAGATGTTGCTTCAGTATTTCCACATAATTTTCTTTTCTCATGATGCCATCTATTTTGTGAAGTGCACCAGTCCCTCCTGCAGCAAAACAACCCTACAACATGATACTGCCACCCCCATATTTCTCATTTGGGATGGTGGTCTCAGGCTTGCAAGCTTCTGCCTTTATAGTCCAAATGTAACAATGGACATTATGGCCAAAAAGTTTAATTTTAGTTTCATCAGACCACAGGACAAGTCTCCAAAAATAAGGTCTTTGTCCCTGTGTGCATCTGCAAACTGTAATCTGTCTTTTTTTATGTTTCGTTTGGAGTAATGTTTTTTCCTGGGAAAGTGGCCTTTCAGCCCATGTCGGTACAGAACTCGTTTCACTGTAGATAATGACACACTCTCACTTCAGCCAGCATCTTCGCAAGGTCTTTTGCTTTTTTTCTTGGGCTGATACGCCCATTTCGGACCAAAGCAGGTTCATCTCTGGGACACAGAACCAGTCTCCTTCATCTTCATAAGCGGTTTGATGGCTGGACATTCCCATGGTGTTTATACTTGTGGATAATTGTTTGAAAAGATGAACAAATGTTGTCAATAAGCCTATCAGAGGCTTCCAAGAATATTTCAAGGTGATGACATCATCACCTGGGCTAAAAAAAATTCTCCCTTTTATTATTCTGCCATTTAGCAAATAAAAATAATTTTGGCAATCCTAAATGACCAAAAAGAGGGAACGTTTAATCTGATTTATCTTAGACATTGAGCAAAAAAAAAAAGGTTATGTGCCTTTTTATATAGTGTATGTAAACTTCTGGTTTCAACTGTATATATGAAGAATTTTACTACCTAGTGAGGCAGAGCTGAAGATACTTTGGTCCCTGCCCATGCCTGCAAACACACAAAACTTATTTCCTGACTCATTTCACTGACTCGGGAGACTAAGAATCAAACCAGGGCCACCTGTTTAACCAGTTAACCAGTCCTAGTTGCCTCAAAAACAATAGTCTTTCTTTCCTTTTAGCCTAGATCCGAGTCATCCTGTTGATTTGGGTTGACATTAAGATCTGCTAGGATCACCTCTGGCCAGCTGTGAGGCAAAAAAATAGATTTTCTTTCTGGTGGTTTTGATTACTGTAACAATTTGATTACCTGCTGTACATCAAATGTTATGACAAATTCTAATGTAAACTGGTGCTGTAGAAATACAATTTTTAGACTTTTATTTTAAAACTTGCACTGCACCAGAATTCTTATGTGCTTGAACTCTGATTTTTTTTTTTTTTATTTACTATCCTGCTTCTGTAACATTTATTCTAAAATATGAGCAGAAATAAATTCAATATCATTGCAAACAAACTAGGCTCAATATTTTATTCATTGTAAATGACATGGTGCATTTACCCATAAGTAACAATAATGCTTAAATGTCCTTTATGAAAACTGTAAAGCA
Organism: Pao palembangensis; assembly: GCA_015343265.1. Classification (NCBI taxonomy): domain Eukaryota; kingdom Metazoa; phylum Chordata; class Actinopteri; order Tetraodontiformes; family Tetraodontidae; genus Pao; species Pao palembangensis. The sequence goes on along the minus strand of CM027088.1, from coordinate 1,628,455 downwards.
GAACCAAGCTGGTCCACCTTTCACCATCCCAAAGTTTAAGGGTTTGAGGAAACAAATAAGCACGATTTTACAACTGTTGCACTCATAAAATCAAGTCTGCATGCCTTTTTGTTCCTTCTTTTAGCTCTTGAAAATTTTAACCATTACATGAAAATACAAAAGCTGATAAAAGGACAGGAAATGGAATGTAAGTGTTGTGATCCACATACAGCCTTGTCCCATTCAGCAACCATTTTAACTTCATTCTCTTTACCCATTTTACCCTGGTGAGTAACAGCTTTGCAAAGTTAAGTAAACTCCCGATTTTGTAAAAAGAAGGACGGGGTCTGGTTATCTGGGTACACTCAGAAAACAATCAGAACGTAAAAAATAAGCTTGCCCAGCCTTTATGATCTGAAAACTGGCCCACCACCACTTGAATGCGACACCCATTCCCACACAAGTAAGGAGAGACAACAAAACCACCCCAGAGACATTTACCTGGACCCTTTAACCACATAATTTAAAAATGCAGCCCCCGATACCCCAAACTATCCAAAACAAAAGAATTCAAATGAACAGAATAAACTGAAGAATTGGAAAATAATGAAATGGTGCTTCTGAAATATGTTCATTAAGAGGAGCTAAAATGCTGGCAGGTAGTCGGGGATGGTGATGTGGGTCTGGCTCAGTTGTTGCAGTCCTCTGTATCCTGTCCTTGTTCATCAGAGGTCCACAGCTGAAGGAAAAAAAAAAACAATGAACACTGGGTCCTTATTAAAAAAAAATAAAAAATTATATTCATAGAAATGTTTGAGGAGAACAAATAAAAGAAAAAAGTCAGTTGGCGTTGCTGAGGCAATCAAGGCTCGAGTTTCTTAATATCCAGAGTGTAAGAATTGACACTCTCACCATGTTTGCCATTAAGAGCAGGTTGTGTAATGTGAAAGTCAAGTGTAAAAAATGGTGCCAATGCCAATAAAAACCTACCGTCAGGTTGTCCCTCAATAACTGCATGATTAGCATACTATCTTTGTAAGATTCTTCGCCAAGATTGTCCAGCTCTGCAATGGCATCATCAAAAGCCTAAGAAAAGCAAAACACTGTTAACTGCTGAAATGACAGTCGTCTCCATTTTCCTTTCATTACACCAGGTATTCAAAAGACTGCTAGTTTATGAACGTACACTCTTAGCCAGCTTGCAGGCGTCCTCGTGCGAGTTGAGAATCTCATAGTAAAAAACGGAGAAATTCAGGGCAAGTCCGAGTCGGATTGGATGTGTAGGAGGCATGTTCTCTTTGCTGATGTCAAAGGCCTTTTGGTAGGCTTCTTTTGATTTGTCAATGGTAGCTGAGAAAAAGAAGATGATGATAAAAGTTGTTGTCTGGCAAAAGACAGATTTACAATCAAGGTGCAGAGATAGACCATAATATTAACATAGGGACCTATTGATACCTTGCAAGAATATCATTAACATAAGCTGAAAACCATTAATGAGAATTCAGCTGTAATATTAGGTACAGGCCAAAATTAAATATGCATCTCTAGTGTTAACTATAAGTTACATTGTTTAGCAATTCTGTTAGCACTGAGCACAGCACCTACTGAAGACTCAAACGATTCAAGCACCCACCTAAAACCCACACATCATGAAAAATACCTTGAAGGTAGTGATACTTTAAATCCTGTCTTTCATTACCTTATTGGGCTAGCACAGATTTTTCCAGTGTCACCACATGTCAAGGTTTATATCCAAGAAACACACACACGAAAAAAAGAAACATTGAACCTACCTTTCCTATCATCTCCTGAAGCTACTTCAGCCAAGTAGCGGTGGTAATCTCCTTTCATTTTCAAGCAGAAGACTTCAGATTCAGAAGAACTGGCTTTGGGAATGAGATACTCATCCAAAAGTCCCTGTGGCAGAGAAAGAGAAGATGGACCACACTTACAAACGACCTGGCTTTACTGTATTAAAAAAAATGCAATGTTTTGCATTCTGTTTGGTCATATCTGAGATCTGGGAAAGACAATGGTGGTGGCTCAGCTTTCATTAGAGGATTATGACGCTGAGCCACAATTTATAATAGTAATAGTTATAAAAGCACCATGGAGGGATAGCAGACAATTTTATCTTACCAGCACTTCATTGCAGGTGCTTTCCAGCTCCTTCTCAATTTTTTCCCGATAATCCTTAACGATAACATACTTTTTCTCATTATCCTTTGCCTTTTGCTCGATGGTGGAAATGACGCGCCACGAGGAACGGCGGGCACCCACAACATTCTTGTAGGCCACAGACAACAGGTTCCGTTGCTCATCATCTAGCTGCGGATTCTTCTGGGTTTCAGCTTTCATAGCGGCAGCCATGTCTTCATAGCGCTCACACTGCTCAGCCAATTTGGCCTGCTCCACAAGATCAGCCATGTCTCCTCGCTGGATGAAGGACAAAAGAAAAAAGAACAACATCTATGGGTTAGCTCAGTTTATAATTTCAAAATGTTAACAAGCCCTACACTTTTCTGTACATTTCAAAAACCAGGCTGCAGAGAGAATCTATTTGTGTACCTGATACATTCACATACACAATGTGCTCAGATTAAATTGTTAGGATCTAAGTATTTAATTCAAAGACAATATCTGCATAATTATGTTGCATACCATATGAATTGTTAAGTACAACAGCAAGGTACTTAGGACCTGACACTTGGCTGTGTCAGTGGGTTGGCATGAGCAAACACCATTACACAACAGCCACTGAGCAGGACTAAGTGGAGAAATCCACCTCCTTTCAAGCTGTACATTCAAATTAATCCTGACAAATGATGCTGTAAAGCAAAACACAAGAGTTACACAGGAGACAAAAACAAATTGGTTACTGATCAGCATCACCATAAGTATTTTGATTGTGGTTATTGTAAAAACAAATCACATGATGCATCACACGCTTTGCTGCCTGAGCCAAATAGACAACAATTTTAAGAACAAGTAGATAATTTAATGAAATGACTCCGAGACTAAAGACCAATGTTGGAAGAAGAAATGAATCAACCTTTGTGCACTGAGCCAATGAAATTCTGAAAAATGGGGTGCACTCTTGTAAAATACAATCAGACAAACTAGCTTAACAGTGTAATGTAAGAGTAAAAGGGGTCAGCTCCCAGTGTCAGTTCATGAACCACTAAGTGTGAATAGATCTCATCTTTAAGTTATGTATGCAATATGTGTAGAATTGTATGTGTGATTTAATTTAAACCACTTTTCATCGTGAAATACCTATATTGGGACAGTGTGGGAGAATTATATGACTTGCATGCACAAATTGTACATATGAATCATTTTCCCATACTTGGTAAGTAACCAAGTTACTTAGTTATTGGTAAGTAACCAAGTTATTCCTTCCCTACGTAGGGAAGGAATAATTTTTCAAAAAAATAAAAATAATGAAAACAGCAGGACTGTAAATTACTAGTTCCTAGGGATAAAACAAAGTGACACATGGGAAAATGAATGCCACCCACTAGCTATAGCTATGTATTTGCATTAAAAATATTCAGAGTATGTATCGCAAACTCATGTCGGCACGTCTGTTCCGGTGTCTGAAACAGCGCGCGGAGGAATTATTACGTAAAACCGATAGGCGGCGCTTCGCGTGTCGTCCAGGACGTGGTTTCGCCTCACTAGCAAAAGAATGCGCTCGCAAATGATCCAGAACATAGCTTTCGTGACCATTTGTGCATTTTCATCACGTCCTCGCTGCCCACTTAGTCTCGAACAGAGACGCGTGTTGAGACAATGTGAAAACAGCCCCACCGAGTCCCGACACACACCACACCCATCCCCGTACCTGTAGCTCGGCCAAGCGGAAGTTCACGTTTTAAAAGAATAATATCTAAAACAAAAGCGAGTCTAGTCGGCTTGAGAGGAAACGTATTTATACAATAATACGATCGATTAATACTACCCACTCGGTAGCGTTTTAGCGTAGTATTAAGTCGTATTCTTAAATGGGGGCCTCGTGACCCATTTCCAGTATGGCGACGACTATTTCCTGACACAAAAGCATTCCAAGCCAAGCGTCACTGAGCTACCAAGGTTATCATAAATGCTGCAGTAAACGTTGCGATGACAGTGCATTGTACATTCATGCACATTAAAACAACCTGAAACTGGAACCGAAACATCTCATGTTGGTTAAAGGTTCATTTGGATATCCGTCCTGGACAGATGTGTACAGAATCACCATTTCGTCTTTGAAATTCGAGTAAAAGCAAAATAATTTATCAACTACTTAAAAATACGAAACACAACACACTGGAACGATGAGCTCATTACATTATAATTTCTGGAAACGAGGGAGGAGGAAAAAACGGCAGGACGAAACTCAAGTTTAAAAAGCTACTTGGGGCATCACACACTCAGACTGATGGATTTCTTGTGGAAATGCGTTTAACAATTTAAACAAATTAATAACATAGCTTGCTGCTGTATTAAGACGCTAAAACCAGGCTTAAGACGGCTCCCCAAGTGTAGCCAACTATTGTTCTTTGGTTTGACGGTAGTCGCCGCTAACTGTAGTGCCACAGCTCACTTGACACAATAGCCTTTTTCATTAAAACTGTATAACAAAATGAGAGAATTTGATTCCACAGACCTAAAGCTAATGTTTAAAAAGCTAACGTCATACCTGAGTATTTGAAATAGTTGCGATGTCGGCGTAGCAACCTACAGCTGATCCTTACAGCCAGGCAGTCTGACTGCAGTCGACGGGGTTTCCCTCCAATCATATCAGTTTCATCCGGAGGGGGCTACTGACGTTAGCGTTTCCAAGGCAACCGAAAGCGATGTATGATGGAAGTAGTAGTTTTCTCTGGCAGTTACGTCAACGACGTAGCTATCACTGTTGCAATGCAATCACATTTTATAGTGAATATCCCACAATAAAAAAAGTTATCTTTTCCAGTTATAAACGTCAGTGCTGCGAACAATTATGCAAAAAAAAAAAAAAAAAAAAAAAAAAAAGCAAGGCGCCATGTGCCCTTAATGGCAACGAGACTAGTTTTAATCAGATTAATCATAGGGTATATTTATCACAGTTCAAAACTGTGCCCGAAAAAATTTATTTGTATCTATTTTTTAATGGAAAATAAATTACAAAGGAAGAATATATTTTGACAACCTTTTATCAAGTCGCAAGGGTGGTTTTTGATGGGTAATTTTGCGCCGAACTTGAGTATCTTTCCTAATGAGCCACTGTTTCTACATTCTAGTCAAAGGCAAGAGTGAAGCTATTTTTGCCATGTCACATGTTTTCCCAGTGGAATTGAATTTTAGGCTTGCAACCCATTTAACAGTAGACCAGACACAAATGTGTAAAATGCGTAAAGTGCTCAAAACCATGGATCCCGCTCTTTCAAGAAAGATCCAGGAAGGGCGTGTCACACAGGGACGGAAATAAACCAGTTAGGCCAGTTCCCAGTCAGTTGAGCATGTCTTGAGAACTTGAAAATTAAAGTTCAAATTTAAGGCAAAGATTTATGTAACGATTGAAATAACTTGAACTGCAAGTGAGAATACTCTTTCTACTATAAAGTCAGATTTCACCATGGTGTTTCAAACCGCATGTCATCACTGAGTATGTTGATTCAAATCTTGGTATTCTTGCAACTATGGGGAGAAAGCTGACATTCTTGAACCTCAAAATAACAGAGCAGGTTTTCAAGCAAGGGAAGCAGTAACTGAAACTTAGCACAAGGTCACTTCTAATGGAAAATTCAGAAAAGTTGATGCAATAATCAGATTAAGCACTTGCACAAAGGAATACAAAAACATAATCTAAAAACTCTTTTAGAGCTTATCAAATAAACCAATTTCAAAACAATTTATAAAAATGTATCACATTTAATAAAAGGCCATTCAAAACATTGCATGGAGTAGGAAACAGTTATTTGGAAAAATAAAAACATTGTTAGTTAATTCTAAGCACAGTAACTGAAAGTCAGTGTTAAGTTAAAACACAGTCTGTTATAATGCATGTTAGGGAAAGAAAAAAAACCCATAATTAATATAGTTTAGACTCTAAATGCTTTGAGTTGCCCTATAACAGGATTATACTGAAAGACAGCATACGGGGGTGTTTTCGCATTGATCGGAGAGAGCGAGACAACAGAAAGGCTGTTACCACAAATCACTACAGTAGTGGGCAAAATGTCATATTCATTTGATTTACAAAGACAACAGGACAGTTGAGCAGTGTTGTCATTTACACCATCCAGAGCCACATCCTGACTAAAAAGAAGACAGGTCAAAGATAAGGTTTGAAGAACTTAAAAGGTTTAAGTATGAATAAATCTACATTTTCTTCTCCAGTCAACTGCTTCAGTACACAATTAGCTAGAAGGATAAATTACTTACTTTAGTGGCATCCATTTTACATTAAAAAAAAAAAAAAAAAAGAAAGTCCATACTGGAAGTCAAAAGGCATTTCTACTTCTATTGAAATATAAATCCATGACATTAGTGTTTTAAATAAAGATTTAAGTGACTGTTTAAACCAGTAAGTACCCAACATATACCTAAACCACAAAATGCTTTTATTATGGGCTTCTTTGTGGGCTAGATTTAGATGCTTATGAGGTCAAGTCATGAATATAAATTTTATTCAGCCAATCCAGTGGTAGTTACGAGTTCTTCTAAATTCAAAGCTTTTTCTTAAACAGTGTAGGCCCTGAGACGTCAGACAGCATCAGCACCCATGAAAATATGCTGAAATGATCACGTAACATACAAACTGAGAGGTAAGCCGTCTGCCTTTAATACTGGTCCTTGATCGGGACAATTTTATGAGACACGCAGGCACACAAGGACATTTCCTACAGAATCACCAAATAAAGCAATATTAAGAATTATTTATGTCGCACTTCAAAATATTTCTCATGAAACATTGCAAATATAGTAGCCTGTTACTTTTTTATATTTTATTTTAACTCATCTATCTTACTGTTAGAAAGGTGACAATTATGCCTCCACATTAACCAACTCTGGTGGCTTCGGGGACTTTGGATGCTTGCTTTCAAAGTGCTGCTTAAAGGTCTTCGGGTCTGGCATTTGTGTCTGGAAAAGCATTTGAAAGGAAAACAAAAAAATCTGTATTTTAAAAAAGAGCAATATGTTAGTAAGTAAAACATTCATTAAGTCCTGTTTCACAGTATCTTCTCCTGAAAATGACCAGAAAAAATTATGTCTGGTCTAGCATGTTACATAACTAAAATGGTAAGAAAGTAAGCATTTGATTATTATTAAAATTGACTTCAAAATAAAGAAGGTAAATGCAGTTCAGCAGCAAACATTTGTGCACCAGCATTATAAAAGGGAAAAGACCCTGAAACAGACATATGTCCAACATACAATGCAAGATACTAACTATTCTGAGCAAAAACTGAACGAACAACTTAGGACGGAACGAACAGGGTTCATGAAATGCATTAACCCAATAATCATTTCCAGTAAATGAGTCAGCTGATTTTTTTATGACCAGAAAAGAAGAATTCTGGGCTGTTTAAAGTTCTAAGCACATACCCTACAGACTGTGCATGTGTATACCAAAGCAGCCTTGGCTGCTGCCTTTTGGTCATGGCCTTTGCTCTTCTTGATGTCTGCTTGCTTTTTGGCATTCTTCTGCTGGGCCTGCAATTTCTGGTGCCCGCGGGTCATATCTGATGCTACACCTGCGGGGAGAAACCCACAAAGGATGATGATTAGACAGCAGTCTTATGGAGAACTGACAAGAAAATCTGAGAAACCCAGAATTCTTCTTTTCTGGTCATAAAAAAATCAGCTGACTCATTTACTGGAAATGATTATTGGGTTAATGTATTTCATGAACCCTGTTCGTTCCGTCCTAAGTTGTTCGTTCAGTTTTTGCTCAGAATAGTTAGTATCTTACAGGATGAGAGCACCGGTTATGAAATTAAAACTAGGTTAATCAACACTTTTTGGGTCACAAGGACAAGGCTATTAACATGTAAATTTCCCATAAGAAAAGCGCATGATAGAACAAGGTCATTGTAACTGTAACATGAACTCTGGATCTGCTTGGCACTGACACAGGAAGGATCAATACACTTCGTTATTAAATAGGAATACTTGAAAACCCAAAAACATTCCATTCGAGCAAAGCCCTGATTAAATGCACTTATTTTTTTTAACGGATTTTCTCATAAATTACAAGTAAATACAGTATATTTGGGTCTTTACACTGCGGTGCACATTAGGAAGGGCTCTTATCCTGGCAACTGACTTAAAACTAAATTATGAGGACACAAGTTCGACTATAATACGGTCATTAGTAAAGCACCTAGATGGTGACAATAAAAACATTAAACGTAAGAGGGCAAAATGTCTGCCCCAAATTGGTTTTTACCATAATCTGATAGGGTTTATTAACAAAGGAGACGACGACACAACGTCGAAAATCACTTGGGATTAAAGGGTTAGTTACAATGTCTACGTTAATCGTCGTTACAATCGAAAGCGCAAAAATAACTTAATCTCATTTCCTGGTAACTAAAGCGAGGAGCATTACGTTAGCTGGTTGCTAGACGAGATATCAAGCTAACGCTGTATTCGTTGGGGAAAACCCACATATCTAAATACACAGAAAATTAAAACGATAACAGGTAGTCGGGAAGAGCCATACCACGTTTACTGAAAACATCTTACCAGTGAAAAACAAACGTCTTAACGAAGATAACCACTTACATCGGTTTCAAACTCACGCTTCTGGACTTTCTTCAAGCCGAGTGTCTTTAATGCGCATGCGCAAGCCATTTTTCGATTACTTTAAGTGTAGTGAGTATTTCCTGTGGTCGGAACTAAAACAGTCATGTACACACTACCACAAAGTCCAGCCTTTAAACACAATTTTCCATTTTTTCAGTTCCTCAAATAGTTATAGAAACGACTGAGTTAAATTATATATTTGAATAAGTCTCAGTTCTACACAGTGTAAGACAAAGCTCCGACCACAAGATGTCGCGATACTAATTACAATCAATTTTCTCTCACGTCTGTACTGGAGTCATGGTATATTTTTAACCACTAACATTAAGTTGCTAATATTTTCATTATCCGGTGGGGAAAAAAGTGTTAAGGAACAACATCGACTTAAAAAGATGCCTTTAGTGCTGTTCCAAATGCCCACTTTTCCCTAATTTCAGTTCTCGCTTTTCACCAATGAGCGTTTGAACCAATGGCAGGGAGGCTGAGCCACCTGTGAAACCATCCAACCAATCAGAAAAGCCTCTCTCGTTTCCTTGTTTATTCTGCTTTTTCAGGTGCTGCTGCAAAACCCATCTCTTAAATTACCAACGTTGCGAAACGGGGTGTCAATTAGATTCCTGTACGAGATGTAGATTCTTTTAATTCATTAACGCGGGCTCAGATTTCTTTTCGGCACTCACAGTCGCGTGTGTTTTTGTTGGTTGTTTAAAGTTAGGAAGAGCCAGGCTCTTGTGCGTTTTGTTTTTTTCCTCAAACTTACCTGCACGAACTAGAAAGTCCAGTTTCTCAGGGGAGCCATGGACCTGGACAGGTAAGAATAAATTCATCCATTTGTCGGGCTGTACCTTCTGGCAGTTAAAATAAAACCCAAATATTGAAGTGTTTAGAGCAGCGTTCTAGTTCTGCGACGTTCCTTTACGTAAATGCAAAGCAAGGCACTTTAAAACAGGCACTCCCCTGTAGTCAAAGGACTGATCAGAATAAAAAAAACAATGAATGGAAATTAACAGACAAATTGTAATATGAAAACCTTTGCTTCAGTAAAGGGCAGTTATATGTTGTTTTTCATATCAACAAAAACTTAGATGTGTGTGTCCCGGTCAGAGTTTTGAGTGATGTCTTATAGAAGTCATATTAACTCGGATCAGTTTAATATTTCAACACCTGAATGAACACTTATTGTAAGGAAAATGGAGTTCTTCAGGCAAATAAGAAATTTTGATTTCTTATTCTATTCAATGGTTGACAGGTGATGAGACCACAATGAAGCAATTCTTTTTTCTTACATACTTGATCTGTTCTGTTGAATTAAGATGCAAAATAGATGGCGAGTGAACTTGCACTAATAAATACATGCCACAAGAGCTGGGCGCTTTTATTGAAATTCGGTGAGAATCAGCCTGGGGCTGTTTGGCTTGGCAAAAACGTCTGGCAATGCTGTAGATCCTATTTAAACTCTTTGTTCTACCAGTAAACGTCTGGCAGTGGTTGTACCAAAGGAGGTGGCATCACCGTCACGCAGACTGTGTAGCAGCGATGATGATGCATGGAGAAGCTACCTGGAAAACCCTCTGACAGCTGCCACTAAAGCCATGATGAGCATCAATGGAGATGAGGACAGTGCAGCAGCTCTCAGCCTGCTCTACGACTTCTACAAGGTCTAGAAAGTTTGACATTTTAGTGAAAATGGATTCTTTCAGACCTTACATTGTATAATTGCTTCACCATTGTCAGGTTCCCAGAGAGAGGAGACAAGCTTCAGGCGGTGTTAAAGCTACGGAGGTTTCTGCTGCTGGGCCTGGCAGCTGTAGTAGTTTGGAGATGCTCGATCACCATCTCCAGGCTGTCAGATCCATGCCTGTAAACCTGTCCCTCAACAACAGCACGAGTGCAGAACATCAGGCATCCAAATATGCCTCTCCCTGCCACACTGGACACTCCAGAGGAGCTGAGGGGAAAGGTGGAGGTGGGGTTCCCCTGGTCAAGACAGAGAGCGACATGTCAGTGGGAGTGGCCTGTTCTGGAGGCGCCTACCAGGAAGAGCAGCGAGAGCCGATTAGGACGGCGTATGAGCAGAGCCACTGTGACTTTCCCCTCGCTGGATTCTTGAAAAACGAGCAGAGAAGCCCTCCAGACAGCACGGATGACGGCACAGCAGGAGAGGTGGGTAGTCTGGGGGTTTGTGATTGTGGATTTTCACCCTCCATCAATTGCAGTTCTCTCCATTTCAGCAGTCTTTTTCTTTACAGGTGTATCACATAAGTTCCTCCTCAGGAGTTGGTGATTTCCACCACGGTGCCCCAGTGTAAGCCAACAATGGACTGTCGTGCACATCAACATATTTTGTCGTACACACACTCCTGATATTCTGCTGCGTTTTCAGACGTTAGAGCAACTGGAGTTTTAAAATATAACTAACGTGATAGCATCAGGATATTAGGATTTTAAAGAGAACAATTTCTTTTTTGCAGAAATTAAATGTCTTTTCTGCTGTGGACCTAATCTGGTCTGACAAATGTTTCCTTGAAGTGGAAATCCTGGATGTACACCAGTATTTATCAACCTCCTCTTTTGCACGTTCGCCATTTTCTGGCTGTTATTTTGTTGAAGTCTGTCCAGTATTTTTTGCATAATTGTGCTAATGAACCGCCAAGCCAACTGTCAGTGAACACAAAACTTTCTTGCAGGAGTAACTGACTTGAGCTCAACTTTGTACGCTCGCACTTGTTTAATTCTGGCAACGCCACATTATCACGAAAAAGATAATTATAATTATTCTTCTTGTTGAGATCCACACCCACATCAAGCAGGTTACGGCTGGGCTTATTTTGCATCCTCCTTTTGAAGAGGTGCAGATGCAGAACAATAACCTGCAGATAGAGCAAGTCACCACAGCGTCATCGTGCCACATAAACATCAACCTACCTGTGGGTGATACAGATCAGGAAGGGACTCCCATGTGATGCAGCAGAATTACTTTCTTGATAAGCCAGTTTGTATCTTGCTCTGCAGTGCAATAATGTGTCTCAGAACTCAGCTGGCTTCCTGTTACTGCAGCGATGGTTTCCAGTACAGTCTGGAGGCGAGCATGTCCCTGCGGCCGCGCCAGGGAGAAGGACCCATGTCTTACCTGAACCGGGGCCAGTTCTACCCTTTGACACTGTCGGTGACCAGTTTCCCGTCGTGCCTAACTCAGCTCAGAGGTAAGGCGCCACGTGGACTGATGGCAGCACACCGGCCTGATGGGAGCCCATCCAGCTGTGACCAGTACACCATGGGTGGCTCTGAACTAAAACAAGATAGTATTGTACAGGTGGGACACCTGGAAAAAAACAAATGATTATTTGTTATTGTTAGACTTGTGTTTTAATAAGGTATATAGTTTATCTCTGCCTTTGTTTTCAGAGCGTTATCATGGTTGTGTTCGGGGAGGACAAGTGCCGAGATGAGCAGCTGAAGAACTGGAAATACTGGCACTCTCGTCAGCACACGGCCAAGCAGAGAGTCCTGGATATCGGTATTGACAGGCGTTTAAGCCAAATCGTACCTAGAGGGTGCTGATGGGGAATAGAGCCTGGCACAGAAAGAGTGTGTTAAGAATCGCATTTAAATGAGCCACCATCCAAAACGGATGTGCTAATAAGAGAGGCTTTAAAAGGCCTATTTCATGCTGAAAGTTAGCAGCATTGCCTTCCGAGCACAACCGAGGACAAACAGTCTTCCAGACAACAGCCACAGTTGTAGAGATTTTTTTTAGCCAACTGTTGACGGAATCTCAATCTTGCCTTGAGTCATGTATCCTGAGGTAAAACCAGACTTAACTGTCAATGCCCGATTCCCACAGCAGTGCTGTCGGGAAAGACACCCACGGGGTTCCATTTGCATAGACGTTAAGAGAAGAAATAGGCGGGGTCCTGGACTGAGGCCACACAGTCGGCACCAAGCAGGCCTCAGCCTGTGGTTCACTACCTGTGGAATGAAGGGAGATTTTGGGAACGGCTGCTGTTTGTGGCAAGTTGATGCCAGTACCCTGGTACAATCTATCATCTATGAGTGGGTATTAGGCCGGGTTACTCAGTTAGGAATTTGATTTGTTCAAAATAATGGTTCATTCTCATCCCGTATTGTTTAGAACAGAACTGAACAGAGTTCCAGTGGATGAAGGATGAGTGGCTTAGAGAGAATTCAGCCATCAAACACAGTCCTGGTGTCAGAAACTGATATATGTTCTACGGTAAAGAATTTATTGCACCACTGAGTGAATGTTGGCCAGGAATCGTCCACATTACAAAGGAAAATGAGACAGATTATTGCAAAATACTAAAATAAGTATCAGAACCACTGGACTAAACTGCTGAGTGACAGGGGTAATTACCAAATATCTTGTGTGGTTTTACCTACAGCTGACTACAAGGAGAGTTTCAGCACCATTGGGAATGTGGAGGAAATTGCCTACAATGCTGTGTCCTTTACCTGGGACGTCAGAGAAGAAGCAAAGGTAAAAGAATGAGATATTATTGAAAGAATCAGGTAAAACAGGTCATTCAGGCCTTTGTCTGTGCTCTGTGCTGTGCTGCGCAGTCTTTCTGATCCTTGTTGCAACAACAACACAGCAGTTCAGTGTCACTTTCTCATAAACTAAAACAGCTGATGTGTGGTTTCGTTTCTTTCGGTTGCTACTTGGGAGCCAACTGAGGAAAGATAGCTGAATAAAAAACGTTGAGTCTGCAACCTCCATTATAGCCTGTTAGCACCTCCGGGTTAGTAACCGTGCTTTCCGCCAGCCTGCTCTGCCACGCATGTGAGAGGGAGAATCTGTGGCCTTGCAGACCACAGAGACAGCAAGCAACCTTGAAGACGTCCTCGGCATTTCAAAGCATTTGTCAAATAAGATGTAGGGTTAAAGACAATTTGCAGAACATGTGTAAGCTAATCCACACCTACAGTACATGCAGCATCAGCCCCGCCTCTGGGTGTTTGGCCTCAGGACATGGTTCTGGCGCTCATTTAACTGGAATGCAAACTTTTCTAATGGCCCTATTGTGAGAGTCAAAAATGCTGCTTTGCTTGTTTGTAGATCAATATTTACTTTTCACTTTATTTTAGCTAATTATATTGCAGCTTTTGTGCAACGTTGTCCCACAGCTGTCCTGACAGAACCCCACAGTTCTTTACTATTATTATTATTTTAAATATTCATTTGTCCCCACTACTGAAGTCAACACTGGTGTTTGCTTGTATGTGCCTGTTTGAGCTGTGAACAGCCACTTACCACTGCCCTCGTGAACTTTTTTCTTTTTAGGAAAGCATCTGAATGCTCATACATGAGGTCCGTGTAAACATAACAAACCTCCCACATACACACACACACACACTAGCAGCAGTGCGTCCATTGCTTGTGGACAAATCTAAATGGCATGGGTCTGTGGAGGTGTAACTGTGGAGGTGTGTAGGAGGCTCATTTGTGCTTCAGGCCTTTCCAGCCATCAGCACCTCTGCATGTTCAGACACGCTGCTGTTGTTGCTGCGTAGTGGGAAAATTGCTGCTGAACCATGATGAGAATTTTTGGCCTGTTTGTCCTCCGACCTCAGGCTGTCAACCCTGTTAAACTGGAAAATTTGCAACAAGTTAATGTTTAGTTTTGTCACTACAGTCTTTAATCGTGTTTATATCTTGTATCGTGTGGAATCGTTAACCGCGCCTACTGCTGCTCCTAAGTGTGCAGGACTGCGACTTGAGTTTGGGTGAATCTGTCCTGATATTGCAGTTTTAATAATCCCCCTCTGCTTGATTAAGGTCATAGAGACCCAGAAACGGACTCTTTTTTTTTAAATCTGCTTCTCGTGTTGTAGGTCTTCATCTCTGTCAACTGTCTGAGCACAGACTTCTCCTCACAGAAGGGTGTGAAAGGGATGCCCCTGATAATCCAGATTGACACCTACAGCTACAACAGCGGCAGCAGCAGGCCCATCCACAGAGCCTTCACCCAGATGAAGGTCTTCTGTGACAAGGTGGAGACGGCAGAAGTGCGATCAAGGATCAGATGATTATATTCTGCCTTTTCTGTCCATTCAACTGCCTTTTTTTTTTTTTTTTTAGGGTGCTGAAAGGAAGCTCCGAGATGAGGAGAAGAAGCAGCTGAGGAGGAGAGCTAAAGGTTGAATAGAAATAGCAACAGAAATGATGTGCGCCTGACTTGAAATGGTTCAGGATCCCATAACAGAGCTCAGCAGTCTTTAATGGAGCTGGGTGAAATTGATTTTGAGGCCTTGTACTCTGTGGGTCAGGGAAAAACGGCACCATCGGAGCCAACTCACCTGTTAAGCGAGCCGATAGCACCCTGCTGAAGCCTGTGACCGACCTGGACTCTCAGCCTGTCCTCTTCATTCCTGATGTCTACTTTGGGAACCTGCAGAGAGCGGGACAGGTGAGTGGTGCTGTGTTCCAGTCAAAAACCCCTTTTCAGTCCTGCAGTGACAAACGACTGGATTATCAATCTTTGCAGGTCTTTGCTGTCAACACTGAGGAGGTCAACAGAGATGGGTGAGGGTCATGCTGCCAGGTTCTTTGTTTTTGCTGATATTCTGGTCATCTTCCAAAGTTAAACTCTTATTTTTCCTAATTATTTACTACATAAATGAATCTGTTGTTTTACTTATATTGAATTCCGTGAGGGTGTAACCATACTGCACAGATATGAAGCGTCACCACTGTGGTGTGTGTTTGTCAGGAGTGTTCTGGTGAAGAGGATGTCCTGTGAGGAAGATGCCTGTACGCTTCCTGCAAAGAAGTCCAAAGTGGAGCAGGACAGAAAAGGTTTGTGAAAGCCCCGTCACACATTTTTTTACCATCTCGAAAATCAAGCGACCGACACGCCGATGATGTTCGTCAATGTCTGCTCCACACCTTCAGTCCTGCTGTACGTGAGGAAGGAGTGTGATGAAGTGTTTGATGCCTTAATGCTGCACAGCCCCACCCTGAAAGCCCTGATGGAGGCGGTAAGAATGAGTTTTTGCTGCTTAAATGGAGACATTAAACACATGATGACACTTTGATTTTGCTAAACATCCTCCACAGATCTCAGAAAAGTATTCGGTCCCAGTCAACAAAATCAAAGTATACCAAAAGAGCAAGAAAGGGTGAGTTGACAGGTGGAACTCTTTACTCTGCTCTCTGAATCCTTGTTCCACGGTTGAAATTGATCCATCTTTGAATACCAGGAAAGATTTTCTTACCTGGTTGCTCAGTTAAAACCAGGTGGTGCGCAACAGCCAGTAAGGATCATCCAAATGTAAATGTTAGACTGGCCTCTAGGGGGCAGTACAGGGTTTCAAGTAGCTCTGGCTTTTTACAATCAGATTTTTTTTTTTTTTTTTTTCTACAGACCAGAAAGAAGCACCCAAAAACTTATTTTGTCACTTGTTTCATTCTTATCAGGGTCCTGGTGAACATGGATGACAACATCATCCAACAGTACTCGAATGAAGACACCTTTATCCTGGCTATAGAGAGCGTGGCGGACTCCTTGCGTGTCACTCTGTCAGAGATCTGAGGGGCTTTTCGCACTTTGCTCACCAGTAATCATCAGACCGAAGCCCAGCCATGGATTACAAACTGTCGTCGGTGAGGGAGCAGCACCAACGTGTTCGAGGAGGCCTCGTGGGCTCTGCCGTTCTCCGTCATTCACCTGTTGACTATCCAGATATTTCAAGTCATGGGCGAGGGCACTCACTCAGTTCCTGCAAAAGCAAAGGAGAGCTTTGACTTCTTCATTTTAATGTTTAATGTAACAGTGCTGGATAATGGCCTGTTGTCCCACAGAATGGCTGTTCTTTTTAAAATCATTTCAACATTCTTCATATTCCTGTGCCTGTTGTCTCTGGATCTTTAACTACGCTGTGAAACAACACAGCCGGTTCTCCAGGATGCTGTCTAACTTGTTTTTTTTTTGTTCTCTGTTTGTTTTTCCTCTCATCAAGTCTTTAGTATTTATGTTTTTTTACACGCCCTTTCTTGACAACTGCACTGTTTACGCCAGACACAGCATGATGTACAATCTTTTAAACCAGTCAATAAATGTAGTTTTATATGCTTCGACACGCGTCCTGTATTTGACATAAAATGGTTTAAAATTCCTGCCAACAAACATCAGTATGGAACCAAGCTGTAGCCTGAAAGCTGCTCTGATAGGCGGCAGGACTTGGTCACTCACTCCCACCCTAATTACTGTTGTCAACAAAAGTTCTTGCTGGACGAGAGGAGCCGATGCAAAATACCCACCACACGAACTCTTACACACAAACTGTAACTTTAATTCTTGCCATTTGACCAGAAAACAGAATCCTGCTTTCCAAACTGCAGTCACTGGATTACAGGGTAGCATACAAAAACCTACAAAACGCAACAATTACAAACTTTTTGTTTAACAGATGACAATTGTACAGTATAAATCAATACAATACTGCTTTTGTTATAATTTGGCACTTGACCACAAGATGCTATTGTGTTCTAACAGAAATGTTACACCTGACTCAGCTTCAATTAAAAAGGCATAAAAATAGAATTAAAGTAACACAAGGTGATGCATGGCTGCAGTAGTTGTATTGGTCTGAATCCTCCTCCTCCTCACAACAGTAGTTCTTTATTACAAGAGATTCTGTAATGGGAAAAGCAGGCAGAAAATGAGGTGGTTTGTCATTTTTTGGGGGCTGACGAGGATCCTAATGGTTCAATCTTCTCTGCAGCAAGATACAAATCATCAGTAGCAGGAAGTGCAGGACACCACCCGAGTTAGCTAAGTGGCTAGCGAAGAAGCTGATTACATAATGAACATGCAGGGCTGGTTAAATCCTTCGATGTGGCCTGTTCTGGTATGCTACCTTATTAAAGACCCCCTTTAGAAGCAGCATCAGTGACGAGTGCTCCTTCACAGAGAGTTTTGTTAACTTTGTAAAGTTTAGATATCTCCTGACAGACTGATGGGATCTAACGTTTCCTAAAACCTCAGAGGAGGCAGAGGAGTTTAGCTCATGTTGGAAAAGGTACTTTCTGAGTATAAAAAGGTAAAAATTTGAGACAACCCCAGCAAAGTGGAGCTGTACCAAGCTGAGGAAAACTGGCAGTTGACATTTGCTCCAGCAATCGGAATCATTTCTGCTTGAATTTGGATTTAAAATCAGTCATTCTAAAATCAGAATCTTGTACTTGTTGCTTCAGAAGTCAGTCGTCAACAGCGCCTTTAACTGTACTTCTTGGATCTCTGTATTCTTCTGCGCGAACACTGAAAAGCAAACACATGGGTAAAACACACATGCGCACGAGTCACATGCATACGTTATTTAGACAACGCGCCCCGTAACCGACGACTCGGCGACCGATTCATCATGCTGCATTTACAAACATCTAAAACTGAACGTGAAGAACTCTGCTCTTCACAAAGTTAGAGAAAGTAAAACCATGGCAGGCATGCTCCCACAACAGCTTCAAAAACACCGGTGCTAATGTCACGACAGTTATGTTCCGAGTCATCCAGACAATCAGAGTTTGACATAAAACTTAAGGTACATTTGAATACATCTATCAGGTCCTTTCCCAGGTTTCTCCGAGAACACCAGCAGAAAACTCAGGTTTCTTCTACAGGTATGGAAACAAATCAGGGCTCGTGTGCACGGCGCCGCACTATCACGGTTGTCTAATTTTGTTCTGGCAGAAACAAACAAACGTCCACATTCTCACAGTAGAAAAAGAGGAAAGTGAAGCAGAGGAGGCCCAACCTCTCCCTCTGCAGATTAAATTGCCTCACCTATAGTATTTCCTGTTACTCAACACTTTCTGCTTGACTCATGCACACACGGCGTCTAGATGCACACTGATACAGAGACTCCAGCCGATGCTGTGTATTTACAACCTACTGCAGACCTTTTTATACTCTGACATGCAAATAGGAGAACTGAGGGGTCAAGAACACTCAGACAACCTCACGAGGGTTCGTCACTGCCCTCAGTCTCAGCTTGGAGGGTTTAAAATCAGCTCGGGGAGGGGTGGGGGGGTGGGTACTGAGGGGAGGGGAGGGGTTAAACAGGAGAATGCGGCTCCCGACACCATCGTCTTCAGTGCATCTCAAAGGCCTGTCTTCCTCATCATCATCAGCTTCTCATTCTTCATCATCGATCTGCTCCTAAGTGGAGAGTTGAGGCTCCATCAGAGTCACCCAAAGAAGCACTGAGGAGAGACAGACGGAAGCAGGTATTAACTGAACAGCCGAGGATGCATGGCGAACCCAAGTTACAAAAGAGATGCAGCAGAAAGAAATCAGTGTTTTGGCCTTGTTGACTTGACCAGATGCGAGACTGGAAAGCTCTGAGCATCGGTTCTCCAAGAACTTTCTTTTCTCAAAGCATAAAACAAGTTTAAAAGTATGACAAATTGTTCCAAAAACCCAGCAGCCAACACGTCAATATTGTAATAAGCCTTTTTAAAATGTGTCTGCATATCAAACACGTCCTCCACGTGGGCACCTCAGCTCCGCTGCTTCGGCATCAACACCTTCAAGAAGTCCGCTAAAGTCTTTAATATCCTTCCATGAAGCGAAGCCTCTGTGGATGACCTCTCCCACGTCCAGCACAGCACAACAGCCTCCGAGCAGCTGCCCTCTGGCAGGCACGTTTGCTGTCCGGGAGGCAGCTTTAATAGAAACCACCAACACCAAGTCAACACAAAGTGGATGAAAGTTTGTCTTACAGGGCTGCGTCCACGGTGCAGCTTTAGAACTGTCCAGCACTGCTGGGGTCACACTGTAACAGGCGGACGATGGAGGGGTCGCTCTTAGCTCCCTTAATGAACTCCTCCAGAGACAGCTTACCTGAGGGAAAAAAAAAAAAAAAGGAGGAGGCAAATCTCGTTTAAAGCATTCCTAGATACAACCGGATGAGCGTATACGAGCAGAACTGGGCTAAACAATGATGTCACTGCTAGCTATCAGGAATCAGGTAAACAGTAAATCCTCCGTGTCCCTTTCTTAACTCACAGGGGGCGGTGTTGAGTTGACTTGGCCCTCTCAGCCACTGGAAAAGACAAAGCTGGGCTGCCTCCCAGTGAGTTTCCCACTAATCATTCTTAATAGATGAAATAAAGGAAAGAGCACGTCTCTGCTCGCTGACAGGTCAGCACACCCCCTCCCCCTCTCCCTGCTCCTGCTGTCGCATTTCTTCTCTCTTCCAAACCACTCTTTTTACTTGTGTCTTGGCCTCCTCGGACCCACGCTACATGCTGACCTCTCGCTGGCCTCCATGCTTTAAACTGCTGACTGGTTGTTCATGTGGATCTTAGTGCGACTGTGTAAAGTCTGAATGTGTAAGTGGAAACTGTTATAAAAGAGAAATATTCTAGTAGATGATGAGCAAAAATCAGGCATACCGTCTCTGTTGGTGTCCATCTGCCTGAAGATCTTCTCGGTCCTCTTCTCAGGTGTGGACTCATCCTCAGGCATCTTCATCACAGAGGACACCATTTTATAGATGGCCTGCAAAGGCAGGTGACAGGCTTAATCCCCAAACCTTCAAACATATGATGTTGTGGGCACCATAAAACTGCACTGAAATGTTTATCCAAACATGTCAGCTTGGCGCCCTGCTCTGATGCTGTGCTTTATGAGTTTCAGTGGAGACAGTCATCCAGTCCGACATGATCCCTCATAGACTATTTTCCAGTCTTGTGTCTCCATTACTCTGCATTGTAACTCGGTAAACACTGAAATCCCAGGCCGCTGTGTCCGTCTACAATAAGAGCGATGGATTTGAGGGGAATGAGAGCTGACATGTGAACAGAGGAGCACTGATTGTGATCGCAGCGCAGCGGGAGCTTTAAATAGGTTGTGGGTTTTGCTGCTAGTAGCAGGGTAGCTCATCTCCTGGGTCACGGTGGGGCTGGGGAGCACGCAAGAGCCGCGATTAGTAACAACCTTCACCTCAGCCTGGAGCTGCATCTGTTCAGAAATCCTTCAAACTGCTGCGTGTGTTCGGGTCGTTTATCCAGTATTACATGTTTGGGGATTTAACCGTTAGTCTAATCCAGAATGACGCGGAGGGGGAAGAAGATAACTGTCTAAATCCCAGAACAACAAGCAACAAATAAAAATCTAAGTCTGGTTACACAGTTCAGCTATTAAAGTAGATGGAGGAGGACCCAGGGCCACCATGGTTTAAAAAGTATTGGAAACACATCAGCAGAGTGTGTGACATCTCCCCTAACTTCCATAAATACATTCCACACACCGTCCTGCAAACCGCCATTTTCATGCAATTTCACACATTTAGATCATGTAAGCAGCACACATAAACATGTCACGGTATAGTTCTGTAAAAATTTTAAGGTTTACCCCACGTTTTCTGGGTTTTATGGCATCTCTCAAGAAGTTCCCAGCTCGATACTGCCCCCTTCTGGCTGACGACAAACGGAACTTGATGATTTTTAAAGTAAAACGTAAACTAGAGACATCTGAGAGAGAAATCCTGCCCCTTAAATAAATAAAAATAGATTGGCAGGTGCTTGCTCTGTTGGTGAGGGTGTTAAAGGCCGTGATCCACAACATCATGTTACATGCTGAAAATAACTGCTAAACCATTGGGAGCATGATTTACAGAGCAGACTCAGAGAGATGCAATAATGCTGCTGAGTATCGCGTTAATGGCGGCATGTGCCATTAAACACGTGTTGCAGGAAACCGTTTTGATATTTTCATGCTTTGTATTAATGTCAAATGGTTAATCATAAAAATGTAAAAAAAAGAGGCGTCCTAATTCACAGCCTTCCTCTCTCCATGATATCATTAGTCCTCTCCACAACATGCATTTTTAGATCGAGACGTGACCCTATCAGAGCCTCACGTGGAGCCACAAACAGTTACATGAGGAAGAGGAGATGAAAAGAAACAAAAGGCCTCTAAACCACCGCTGTGATCATTATGAATGAAAAAGAAGCTGAAGCCTCAGTCTAAGTGTTTTTGCCCTTCGATGGATCCTAACCACAAGACATGTCCACTACTTGAGACATATTTGCTCCTGGAGAGCCAGCTGAGCACCCCCACAACACACACACACACACACGCATCGAAAAGACTGGCTGAGCAGTAATCTTGTTAGTTCAGCCACAGCAGTGCAGCATTTCAGATGACAAGTGGCCAGAGGAAAAACATCGACGACTGACAAGAAAATAACACTTTTACCACTGTTTATGTGTTCATGTTGACTAAGATTCTTCTCATTCAATTACACCCACAGCCAGACTAATTATGAGCATCACCAGCATTTACACACTCACTGCAGGAGAGACCATTAGCCACCTGCAGCAAGCCACAGTTTCCAGTCACTGCAGCAAACATGGAGGGAATGGGAAGGTGGAGGCAACGGCTGCAGCGTCGCTGAAAACAGTCAGGGCTGAGGAAAAATATGTCTGAAACAAACAAAGGCAAACGCGCATCAGAAAGTAGCAGAGCAAATCCGGGACTGCCAAAGGTAAAAAAAAAAAAAAAGGAGGAAGACACAAAACCTCCGACCTTAAGGCCTCTGTCGCTCACACACTGAAGCCTGTGAATCTAAAGCTGCCTAAAAGATAAGAAGGCTGCAAAGAGGAGCAGAAGTATTTTCCCTAACCTCCTCCTATCACCACCACTCGGTCTCCTTTAAGACAGCGACCATGCGATCATACCAGGCTGCCGATTTCACGGTTTAGGGCTCTAAAGTTAGACATCATCTTAAGCTGCACAAAGTCGGAGCTACCTGGAAACTTTTCTCTTCAGCCTGTCTTCACTGCAGAGGAGGACGTGTTTGAAGCCGGAGAATCAAAGGGCCAGAAAAAGAAGGGCTGAGGATACGAGGGAGGATCGATGGATACAGAAGGAACGTTTAATGCCAGATAAATTGAAGATGCTTTGGGCTCTTTCTACAACTGCACTTCAGATAAAAACACCAGCTTATCTGGGTGCGATGGGTCTCTGCTATTGAAGTGAAGCTAATTAGCAACCATCACAGACGCAAACTCATTTGGCAACACACACACACGCACACACACACACACACACACACACACACACACACACAGAAAGGAAAAACTGAGTCATCTCTCTCTCGTCTTTTGTCTTCAGCTCTCACCTCGTAATGGAACGAGGGCAGAAGGTTTATGCATTCAAGAAGATGAAGTGACAGGAGTTAATGCACTGGGGCTAACGAAGCCTCCAAGCAATTTAAATGTCTATGTCTTTAAATGTAACTAAAGATTTAGTTGTTTTCCAGAAGCGGCAGTAAAATCCTCAACCCAAGACAGTAGCATTTGTACCTTTGACAGTGACATGCAGATACGATGGTTATGAGGCCAAATAAAACTGTTGGATTAACCTGCAGATGTTAGCTCAGAAAACTGTCAGACATTAACTCTGAAAACAGACAATCATTAAACTATTTATGTAGTATGAAATAATAACTCATAACTGTATAACTATGTACTGCATGAGTGTGTGAAACAGTGTGTGTGTTGACATAAGTTGTGCAGGAAATGCTAGCCATTCTTCCTCGTCTTCAGATACTCTTAACCAGAGGTACCTCACAAATGAAAATAAACTCTCTTGCCTGTAACGTTTCTCTTTCACTGACTAAAAATATATTTTTACAGAATATCTAACACCAAACCACCCTTGGTAATTGACAAAAGGTGTTACCAGACAATCCTCATTTGTTTAGCACAAAGATGCCTTCTGACAGGTTCGTCATAACACGACTAAAAGGCCGACGATGGTTGTAGAACGTACTGTACGAGAGCGTTGGTGTTTCAGTAAGCAGCCAGCTTTAGTTGTATTTCAGGCACGCTGGACGAGGAGGGAGGCCAATAAATACCTGTTTTCAAATTTACAATAACTGTCAGGTCAATGAATGTTTGACATCCATCTTAACGCCTA
This sequence comes from Pao palembangensis, assembly GCA_015343265.1. Classification (NCBI taxonomy): domain Eukaryota; kingdom Metazoa; phylum Chordata; class Actinopteri; order Tetraodontiformes; family Tetraodontidae; genus Pao; species Pao palembangensis. Next base: position 1,604,747 of record CM027088.1, on the reverse strand, counting down.
AATGCAGCTTTAAAGGTCTGTACTCCAAGTCCTTAGATGGAGGTACACCCACGACCACGTCTGCAGGAGCTTCCTCCCTCCCTCAGGCACAGCTGGAAGACCTCTTGTATTTTTTTTTTTTTTAAACAGCAGAATGATTTTCCAAGTCTCATAAAAAGTGTGTTATGGATACGGTGACAACCTTGTTAATACTACTGCATTAACCCTGTCCTGGCTGGTGCTGCAGTGAACTTTAGGTGCATTTTTTTCCTCCATCCACACACACACGCGCACACACACACACACACAGCATGGCATCCATCTGCCCCTGTGCGCACTCACCTGAACGATCTCCAGCATCTCGGCTTTACTGATGTACCCGTTTCCATCCAGGTCGTACATACTGAAGGCCCACTTCAACTTCTGCTCCAGCTTGCCACGTGACGTCACGCTCAGCGCGATTATGAACTCCCTGAAGTCTATCGTCCCGTCTCCGTTAGCGTCAAACGTGCGAAAGACGTGCTCGGCGAATTTCGAAGCGTCTCCGTACGGGAAGAAGTTACCATAGATCTTTTTGAACTCCTCCATGGAGAGGTGGCCGCTGGGGCAGTCCCTCAGGAAGCCCTTGTACCACTCCTGGATCTCGTGCTCAGTGAAGTCGGTGCTCTCCAGAAGGTCCTGCATCACCTCAGGACGGAGCTTGCTGTTCTGCTTGCCCATTTCTGTTGGTCCTGTTCACTTCACAACTGAAAAACAGAGAGAGAAGAGAGGAGGGGCTTGGTGGAAAAGCAAAGAGGGAAGTGTACACTGATTAACTTCACTGGTATCTGGAGGGAAAACAACAGTATCAGCTTTATTTGAGAAAATAGAAACCCTCCAGAGTGAGTAGACCTGCACGATCAATCAGCTAGAAGAATGCAAATGCAGGTCCTGGAGAATCTGTTTTACAAATCAAAAATATCATAAAAAGGTCAAACACAGACGTTTTACATGCAAAACCATGTGTGAAATCTGAGTAAACATAAAGCCATATGCTCAAAATGACCCCTGCACACGGGGAAAAGCAATGCATAAAACCATAATTTATGCTGTAATCTAAAACAAAAACCCACATCTTCCCTTTTCACCAGTGCCTGCAAGCAGCTGACCTGAGCACGGCAACATTTTATCGCTTTCAGACAATAAAAATTATGATGCACACAGAACAAAGCGTCTGGTGTTTTACAACGTTGAGTAACAGCGGAAACAGATTAGAGACGATGATGAGCTGAGCAGAACACTGAGGTCATAAAGCGCCAACACGTTAGCTCCTGTTATTTCCCACTGTAATCATGCCGTCCTTATGTCGAGGCTAATATTTATGGAAAAGGTGTACATTATCAAGAAGAGCTTTATTTTGCGTGTATATTTTTTACTTTCATGTTTTCTAATTCACGTATTTGGTACCAGGCAGGGTGAGACGCTGGTGTGGTGTCAGTGGGTTTTTACTGACAGGCAGCGTCGGTTTGGGAGATGATGACAGCGAAGCAGCAGAGGAAGACTATCAGTCTGGTTGTTTAACTGGCCCTTTGGAGACACAAACAGGAAATGCCTGGTCTCAGTGAGATTGTGCTCTCGCCGCGCCAAAAGCTAACTGCTCTTTATTTCTGCATCTTCTCCTTAAGAAAACAGAGGTAAATGCAGGAAAAACTAATGAAGGTTCGGCATTTTTAAGCTCTATGAAACATAAGAAGCTTCACTCTGAAATCAGGAAATGAGCCATTTGTGCGACCTTGACAACCTTTGAAGGCTAAAACCCACAGGAGGGACGTAAGAATCTGCTGTTTCTTTCACGTCTTCCACTGGATCAGGTCATCTGCAGCTGATCACGCTAAAAACAAAGAGCATAAAGGACTCAAAAGGTTCAAAAAAAGACCTCAAAGGGGAAATATGCCCCAAAGTAAACCCACACATCCGAGGCGTGATAACGTATCAGGCTGATGAATGACCTCCCAGAGACGGATGGAAAACCTCTACCTGCAGCAATAAAGCAAAAACAACCAGCTAGGGGAAGTTATTCCTACAAGTGCTTCTACTGTTTCCGCTAGGAATAATGACTGGACATACCAGAGGAGCATAAGGAGAATCGTTTTTGTCTCTATGCCGCAGCGCCGCTCAGGCAGAAGCTGGGAAGCTTCATGCAGGTGCAGAAATCGGAATAAGGAAAGTTCTGGATCAGGCTTTCACTCCCGTTTCCTCCTACAGTCCACACATATGCACCTTAGGCTAATCAGAGCCCTGCCTTTGAATATGACCCCCCTCCTGCTGAAACGCCTCTGGTGAGGAATAATTGTTCTTTAAAAGAAAATTAAATGAAGATTTGTTGCAAGTCTTGGATATTAGTATTAACTTTGCACGCAAAGAAAAAAGCTTGATATGGCAGTAAAATTGGCTTTCAGGAAAAAGGTTCTGCTCTTTGTCCAGGTAAAAAACCAGCGATAACCAGCAGAACAGACATCCATCCATCTAAAAGACTGAACCCTTACGGTCAACATCTGCCTGTGCGAGCAATGACTGCGCCATATTAGCCTACTTCAGGAGGAGCTTGCTGGTTCATCACCACCAACACGATCCCATCACACGGCTTGTGCTTCTCTCTCTTACCTAGTTGGGCTTCCTGTGGCGAGAAGCAGCAACAGCTTGGACCAACCGCTTCAACGATGGTTTGTTCATTCAAAACAGGCAACGAGCAGAAGCGGACGGTGAGTCAGACTCTAACACAACTGGTCAAGTCGTTCACTCATCTCCACCTTACGCACACTTCACAAACACACTCGACAGTTTGGCAGCAGGCATCGTCTGGTCACTTTCTGTGTGAAAGTGACATTATTCACACAGGAATAATGACTCTTTATGAAATCCCTGCCATCTCATTCACAAAGTCGCTGTCTTTGCTCCTCATTTCATACTTCCATAGTCTTCATCTCCTCTCATTTCATCCTACACACAAGCTCTCTCTCTCTCATACAATTTTAGTGCAGTTACCATAGAAACCTTCAGAAAATCCCACAGCCATTGATGAGTCTGGCTGAGTGCGCTGCATCCACACCAGTCCTCGCAGTCAAGTACACATAATCAGTGATTGTGAAGTGTGTGTGTGTGTGTGTGGGTGTAGAGGTGGTTGTGTGGGTGCAGGTATCTGAGGCGAGTGGCATGAAGTCAACCGTGACCAAAATTATAGCAGTCTTCTCTGCGTGGGTCCTTCATTGCACAGTATTTCTTCCATCCTGATGCTTTGTAAATGAGGTGCAGCAGACCAATCAAATGGGTCTCGAGACAATAAATATTACATTTTTTTTACAGTCTGTCATCAAGTCAAGTTTCAGGCGAGCAGCCTTTCCTACCCCACAATCCGCTTTAACTGAAACTACCGAAAGACGTCCCAGAATAAATCCGCTCGCTTTCTCCTCAGCAAAGGTCGCTGATTTCAGCTGCATTTTTAAACACTTCTCTGGAATCTGATGGAGTTTGCTGAGGTCTGTTTTCACTTTCACTTTATTCTACAAAGACATCTGGGTGGATTCTCTCGAGGGGCCCTCGGTGAAGTTTTGCTTACGAAAGTTTCCACTTTACTGCACCACACTGTTGTAAGTGGAGCTGAAGACGAACTCTTGAGTGGAAACTTGCTTGTCGCTCACTGCAGGAGTTGCATAACAGCTATTTTAAATGTCGGCGGGCCTTGGAAACAAAAGGGTCACGTGCTACACGATAGGAAACAGAAATAGAAATGAAAAAAGATGCTGACTGATGCATCTACATCCAACAGAGCCTCAAGAGACGCCTTCTCTTTTCTGCTGCTGAAAAAAAACACAATCAAATCCACCAGCCAAACCAAAACTGCACGAAGACGCCCGCAAAAATCTTAATCAACTGAAATAAAACGTACTAAATTGTAGGTTAAAGCCAGTGCCCAAATAGTAGGAACCAGCCAAGGAGTGGTAGGGGAGGTGGGAACATGCAGACAGGCGCTGGCAGCATTCCAGTCAGTAGTCAGCCACTGGGCGAGCCACTGGCTGACCCCAGAGTAGGGCGTTTGTGCTACTTGGACCAGAGCCAGTCCTCCCAGAATCAGACAGAAGGTGCTCTTTGCATTTTTTTCCAGTTCATTTTACAAACGGCTAATGAGCTCTGGATGGTGAGACACGTTTCAGGTTGCTGGTAGCAGCAGACCTTGGTCGCATTTTTTCCTAATTGTCCATTTTAATGAATTCGGTGGGACCACGTCAGTGGGGGTACTGCCGAATGTTTTCTGAAGTGATAACACAAACCTTTCAGTCTGTGAACCAAACCAAACCAGGAGCAACCCAGGACGACGACAAACAGCATTTTAGGTCTTGTCACGATCGATCAGTCGGGCTGAGGTTGGACACAGTCAATATTTCCTGCCCTTTTACTTTTAAAGAGCCTCCTCAGCTCCCGTGAGGTTGCTATGGTGACAGACTTGATAGGAGGAGGAGGAAACAAGCGGACATAGTCCACACTCATTCAGGCAGGGAGAAACACAAAACGACACACTTCCTGGAGTTCATTTCATAATTCATTTCGGGGTTTGTAATTTAGGCTCCGGGGCTACAGAGACTAGATGCTTTTCCACTGCAGGAACCTCCAGGTCACTTTACAGGGCCGAGTTTTGCTTTTGGCGGCTCGTCTCGTTCGACACCGTCTCATAACGATCAATGGGTGATTGAAAGTCATGACATCATCGGAGGTCCTTCCGCTCAGCGGAGACACAACCATCAAGAGGACCAAGTGTGAGGAACAGTTCCTGCCCCCAGTATTTACCAGGACCTCTGGCAGTGGAAACCCACCTAGTGTGTGTGTGCAGGACACACACGTTTGGCTCATCAGTCTCTCTCTTTCAAACATGTTATACATGTGAAAGTCCTGCGTGGAATTTTTCCTCATCACTTCCTCTTCATCCAGCAGGACTCCTGCCTGCTTCTCTGGGGCTGAGCTTAGTTTGTCGGCTGCCCATCTGTGTCGGCCTGAAGGGAGCTCTGTCTGCCTTTAGCACCGAGTCACCAATAGGGGGCAGCGTGTGGTGATGATGACGATGATAATGATGAAGACTACAGTGTCTGACATTTGATGAGAAAGTTTGTTTTCAATCAGTCTGGCAGAAAACACATCTTACTTGCTGTAAATACTAGTTAAGGGGGGGATTTACACTGGCCTGTGACCCGAACTTTGACCCACGGAAAGATGAGGAGTATGATTTTAATTTTTGTTTTGTTTTTCTTTTAAAGCATTTGACAGTTTTTTTTTTTATCTTATTCTGTGACTTTTTTTTTTCATGAAAAAGATAAAAACTCCCACATCTTGCTTGCACCTCCTAGTTTATGGCGTGGGAAGAGTGTAAAATGTGCTAAAGCTGAACTAAAATTAATAAAAGATGTTTACAGGGCAGCTGCTGAGGGTATGCCTGCTACAGAGCAAGGGCAAGGCTGCGTCTAAAAGGGTGCATATCCAGAGGAAAGTCAAAAAAGAGAAAGGAGAAGAGAAAACATGACTCAGGCAGAGGCTGAGAGAGAGCCTGGGGATGGTTCCAATAGAAGAAAGCCCCTGAGGACGTTTAAAAAAGATACACGGCTTCCTGTGGTCAAACAAAATATAGAAACAGGATATGGCGTCACGGAAAATAACAAAGGGAACGGATGTGACATCGCGGTGGAGGTCGGGGGTCAGGATGACCCCAGGGATGTGCTGAACCGTGAAAATATTCAGGCGAATGGCTGCAGGAGAACGCAGACCGAGGTCGGGGGAAAAAATAGCCATTGCTTTTAAATCTGCCATCAATTTCTTAATACCTGAACAGGAAATGATGATTATAACATGAAAAGGGTGCTGGGAGTAAGTGAACATGGGGTATAAGTAATCACAGAGCATGAAGGCGTCGCAAACGCAGAGGAAAAGCTGCGTGTGTCATCGCTGCGCAAAAGATGTCAGAAGCAGCATGTTCTGACCAACCTGTCACAATAACACGGAGGCTTAGCACCTCGCCTCACACAGCAATTTCCAGAAGATCTTTAATTACGTCAACTGGGTGACACATTTCTGCTGTTTTTGCTTCATGTGCTGCAGGCAGAAACATGTCCTCCTGCCAGACCTGGAGGTACACGCTGAGCAGTAGGAAACAGCTGTAGACCTGGTCATTCCCTAAAAAGCAGCTTTACAATCAGTCCCAGACTAACTGACTGGTTTCCTTTTACTTCGGTCACTAATTTACTCCTCTCCACTGCCACTTTGACCTGATCCTGACGTGTGAAGACCTGTTCTGTCTGATGCCGACCTCTCATTTTGGTCCCGTTGCATTAAAAAAAAAAAAAAAAAAAAAAAAAGAATTAAAATAAAATGTGGCGCACGGTGACCCAGCATCGAATGTTCAGCCACAGCGGCTTCCTTCTGGTCAGCAGATTAATTGCCGGCTCGGTCTCGAATCGCATGGAATGCATCCTCGCCCAGTGATCACACACGCTAAATTTAGGCTTGAAGTAATGACTGAACAGAAAAGATCCTATTGATAAGAATCAGAATTCAAACTATGATTTGACATAGCAGAAAAAAAATCGGCAAAGATAAGAAGCAGCTGAATAAATGTTACTTTCCAAAGCCTCTAAATCACTGTGTGATGATATAATAAGCTTTAAAACTCACGGATGTAGCTCTTAAACGGAACCTTCTGCCTCATAACTCAGCCTGTCACTGGTGTCTGCAGACACATGCAGCAGCATCGCAGTCACGTTTACCCTCCTGAAGCTGACTCGTCTCTGAAATCCTGTTTGACAATTGCTATTAAATTTGAAGGGACCCTCACGACAGCCGTGTTACTGAACACTAACAGCCATATATTCAACAACAGCTAATATATCGTCGTCTTTCTGCCTCCTTTTTAAAGAACTGAGCCTATTTGATCTTCTTTCCTGATATAAACAAGATAGCAACAAATGTGCCATATGGTTTAAGACATAAAGTTGTCTGATTTAATTGTCTAATTAATTCTTTTACTTATCACCTTTTAACTAAACTGATGGGGTCAAGCCAGTGCTGCTCCGTCTTTAGGGGGAGGATGCTGCTGCTAATGCTAACAGCTGGAACAGTGAAGCAGGAGACATTCGTCATGTGAGAGGAAGTCTAAAAAAATAACACTTCAGCACGCGGCGCTGCGAGCTATGATATTTATAAGTTATTATAAGTCTCTACAACATTACTGTGTCGGTTTTTTCCCCTTATTTTTTCTGTTCTGAGCACGAGAACGCTCACATTATGCTGAATCTCCAGCTGACTGACAAAGAAAGGGGGGTTAGATGTTAGGGCTGAATGACCTATGACCTTTCAAAGAAACCTGTTGAACAATGGTAAGAAAATGGCTGAGCAGCTGTCCCTGGAACCCACCACCATCACCACACATCTCTCTTTGTGAGCTGTCCTTTAACGGGCACGCCACAGATGCTTTAAGAACTTTAATTTCACTTAAGCGGAATGCTGCATTCTCTGCTAACAGAGCTCCACTGATCAGTCACCTTTGCCCCTGTCAAGTGGAATGTTCTACAGCGTAATTTATTGGCTTCTTCGAGGACCCACTTCCCCTTTCTCCCACCACCTGACTGATGAGCAGAGACGAGAACAAAGTCCTTGTATTTAGCTAAAAGTTTAAACACCATTTGAAACCCAGAGTAATTCTGCCCTGCACCCTGTTTAAACACCGACTGGCCAAAGAGGATAATCCAAGATCCAGACCTCAGCACAGCCGACTTCTTCAATGTTTCATATCAAATGTCAAACTTATGAATGTCAAACTTTTTTTTTTCATGAGCTGATAGTTACTCGGGTTCACAGCCGCAGACACACACACAGATGTCAGCGCACGCTTAGCTTTCAACTAGAACAACGCAACTTAAATTAAGTTAACCAGAAGCTGCAACCATAGGTGAACAAATGTTTAAATGTTTGTCGAAGGATAACACTCGGTACCAGAATAACTAACCCTCTGATCCATAAGACGTCAATGAGAATACACGCTGATGCGTATTTTGTGCATCCTGTCAGTCGCCCACTTCCTTTTTGTTGCAACCTACATGTAAATTAAGTAGTGAAATGTGTCGCAGCCACCTAAAATACCTATAAAGGAAATTACAGGGCATGTTTCAAAATATCACCTCAGGAAAAAAAAAGTGAAACTGTTTTTTTTTTCCCCTGAATATATTGACAAACGTGAGTGTGAAATGATAATGAACCAACAAAAAGAGTCATTAAAGATAATCTATCCATTTAATCCGATATTAAATCGGACTGCCGATCTTTTATTTTGAAACGTCCACAATGTGCTGCTTTGATTGTTTCATAAAAACTGCTTAAATTAAAATATGATGCATCAAAATAAAACAGCTTTTTATTTATTTTTTAAGTGAAATGCCATTTTAATTCGGTAAAAATGTGAAAATTATCTATGAAAGTGCCCAAAACATGTGAATTGAAAACCCACTAAACTATAATATAGTCAAACATCCTTTTTGTTGAAAGACTGTAATTTTTAATCCTGAGGGGACTGGCAGCCTGGTTGACTCTGCTGGTAACTCCTGACTGAACAAGTGTGAGGAAAGAAAGGAGGAAAACCACATCCCTGCAAGTGTCTGTCGTTTCTCCCATCTGAGGAGCTTTCTCACTTCACCTCTTAATCTTTTTCGGCCTCTCTCTGCGCTGCTGGTCATAAATCAACCGTTACATAAACGGCCTTCAAGTTAGTTTCCACTAATGTTACATGAGAGCTGCTAAAGCATCAAACAGAGAGTCTTGTTTTGCTTTAAACTCTCTTCTGCAGGCTTTTACGGACGGACGCAGTCACAAGTTCAAGTGCTGGGTGGCAGGTTCCCGCACATTTATGCTCATCTTTTTTCATTTTGAGGGACCAACAAATTACTTCTACTCAGCTTGTCCATAATTGAGTTTCCAACATTACAAATTTCAAACTGCAGACTAAAGTCTTAGTACAGTAACAGTGAATACAAATAAATAAAAATGAGCTGAACCGTCTTGTAGTGACCTTTTCCCCGCCTGGTTCAACATGCAGGCTGCCTGTACTCGTGATGTACATGTAAAGTATTCTGCCACAGCAAAGCTAAAACCTTCACCCTGCAGATGCAAGCACATTCATAATCTCCTGAGTGTTTAATCAAATAGAGTCAGCGAGGACACTTCAGACAAAGGTTTGTTACACGCTCTCGGCTCAGCTCCACTTCACTTGGCTGAAGCTGAGGTGGTGCTGGGGCGGAAAACAGCGTGTTGCCCACCGCAGCAGCAGAGAAATTTCTTTTTTAATTTAGTCTTTCATTTAGGATAGGGTGTCTTCAGATGTAGAGAAGTGCCTTTTTGTGGCGCATACCTCCAAGGTTCTCCCATCCCTGCTCAAACAGGAGCAGGTGGCAGCTGCCGAAGCCCTCCTCAGCCTGGCTGTTCCTCCCTGGCAGCAGAGTCCCAGCCCACACCACCGTCTCTAACATTAGCAACGCTTGCAGGGAGAGCCATGTGGAGCTGCCTGTCACCCCCGGCTACAGCGAGCAACACACACACACACACACACACACACACACAGCACACCAACGGCTGCACTCCCTTCGTCCTCGTCTCACGTGCATTCCTGAAGGGGCTGAAAAGAATAGTTTCCTCAGCAAAAGGACCCCTCCAGCGGCTGGAAGATACCATCAGGAGGGATCAGCTGCATTTCCGTGCCTTCATAGCCCAATTAGCTGCATATAAAGACTGTTTGCAAACTCTCAGAGAATCTCTCTTAAAAGACAACTTAACACCAACTCCAGAGAGCTTTTCTGGGTCCATGCTTGCTGCAGCGTGCACACCCCTCTGGAAGCGACCCTGGCTGCTAACGCACACAATAAACAAAGAGAAACGGCAGAAGGCTTACCTCACTTTACCGCTAAATTATGAGCTCTTCAACAGTCCATCACCCGCTTCTTTCTCTCTAGAAGTTTGTGGAAGCAGCAGTTGCAGAAGACGACGCAACAGGCAGGAATAAAGAGACAAACAGATGAGAACAAGAGAGGGACAGAGAGAGGGAAAACAGCAGGGGGGAGGAGAAAATGGAGCGAGAGTCTGTGACAGCGCTAATGCTGAGTGACACACACGCCGTGTCTCCGCGTCTCAACAGGAGGCGAGTTAAAAGCACAAACTGATCCGACCCTCCGACTGACTGGATGCCTGCCTCTCCGGCTTGACGTCAGCGCGGTCACATGACCTCTCTCTGCTGTGGAGGGGAAGTGAAAAAAGAGGGGGGAGTCAGAGGGAGAAAGATAGAGATGGAAAAGCCTACGTTGCTGTGGTAACAGGCACACTGCACTGCAGTGATTTCAATAAGTCATCTGACACACACACACACACACACACACACAGACACACACACACAGAGGAAGAAAATGAAGAAATGAAGAGAAATTATATATACAATTTGTTGCGTTTACCAAGAAATGGGGCTACTATACTTTATTTTTGTTTATTTTAAGCTAAACACAAAGCTGCCAGTGGCAGCCTTCCTCCTAAAATAGACTGAAAGTCGACAGATTATAACTGTTAATTAGGCAGTTTGTGCTGATTTTATAAAGTTTCTCAGAGGCTAAGCTAATGGGCTATTGGGCGTCTTTCCAAAACTAAACTCCAGCAAAAAGATTAGAGTTTATTGACTATTGCTACAGTTGGAAAGTTGCATGAAATCTCAAATTTACTGGATTTTAGATTCTGATCTATATGACAGGGGCAGAGATTATCATCAACACATTGAACAAATGCTTGTTCATTCAGAGAAATCTGTGTTAAAATAGTTGATTCATATGCAGCATACAGCAAATCTCTGTCCACTGTCCGACACTTTCATTGTGACCCCTTTATCTGGGCCAAGGCCCGAGTCACACAAAGACCGGGGGTGGGCAGCGAGGGAAGAAAAATGATTTCAGGGCCGAGCAACTCCTTATCCCCTCCTCCACACCCCCCAGCTGCGTGCATGTATGGAAAGCTTTGGGCTGACATTCATCTGAATAGCATCTGCTGGCCAGCTGAATGGAGAGTGGTGGGGCCCTGATTGGGACGGGGTGGTGGAGAGGGTGAGGCAAGGTCACAGAAGTGACCCCCCCCCCCCCAGACTGAGAGTGAGGGTATGTGTGTTTGAACAGGAGGTGCAGGGATGTGCAAAGAGGGCGGAGAAATGCGATTCAATAAAGCCTGCAGGTAGGATGAATAATTATGTCGTTTAAAACTGACAGAAGGGTAATTATTAGCAGCAGGTCTGCGTGTTATTGTAGCGTGTTTTGTTGTGTGTTTAAGGATTCTGCGTGCATGTGGGTTAGGATGTTGGACAGGCGACGGCGACTAGAGGGAAATCTGCTCTCCTGAAGAATCAAGAAGCAAAAGCATGAGCGGAAGAGCAAGCGGCGTCTCTTTCCAGGACCAATTCTTCCCAAGTCGTTCCTCTGGGGAAGTAAAACACTCCCAGCACTGTGTCACTGTTGGAAACTAAATAACTCCGTTATTGTCTGCGGCGAGGCTCTTAACTCAGCTGAGGCTCGAGCTTTAAACAATAGGCTCTCACAGATTCCAGCAACTGCACAGTAATAATGAGAAATATATTCAAGCAAACAAGTGATACTGCCAAGAGTTCGTCCTGCCTCCACAGTTCAGCTAGTGGAGGACTACACTCACTTTTAAACATTCATACATTTAAAACACCTTTTCAACTAATAAATACGAATCAACTGTATTGTTAAAAGCACGCTGACAGAGCGGACTCCAAACTGTAACCACTCCCGTCTTCTTGTGTCCAATAGTCACTCACCTAACTGCAGAAGTAACGTGCCTCTGTGACGCGCCGTTGCTCAACAGGAAATGTCGAAAAACAACATTCCTGTAAACACAGGGCACATGGCCGACGGCGTGCACCGTCACCTTTGCTAATAACTGATAGCACTCCGCTCTTTTTCGTCAGCATTCCAAACATTCACGCTGTTTGACCAGACCTGGAGACTCATTAACATGTGACCCAACAGACAAAGGGGAAGCACCCCAACCGAAACTAGATGAACGACCCTGCCAACCACCCTGCCAAGGACTCTCAGGTGACCACCCGGGCCATTAACATGCCAATGGTCCACAGGGCTATATTTTCAAGCTCTGCCCCAGCAAACTTAGAACTGAAGAAGCTCTCTGGAGAGAGGGCCAAACGTTTTCAAGGAAACCTTTCAGTCCAGTTGACACAGAGAGATCTACTTTGGATAACCATGACCTGGATGAGTGAGAATCTACACAGACATCAATAACTGATAGTTGCATCACAAGCGGGAGTGACCAGAGACCTGGCAGATGGGGAAGTGCACTTATCTCCAACGCACCATTTGGTCATAAATCAGTGTAGCAACGCCTCGACCTGACAGAGAGGCGGCGGGCGGAAAGGTCACCGACAGTGAAACGACCCTCCATCACCTCCACGCTGCAGCGAAGCCTGATAATCCTCAAAGACCTTCGCTCCCTCTTTCCGCTCCCGCAGCTTCAGAAGCATCAGTGCAGTAAAATCATTCTGGATTTACTGAAATGAGATTGTCTGAAGACACATCTGCCGCTCGCCTGTTGCGTAACAGCAGCACATGAGGTGGGAGAGCCAACGCACCTCTGAACAGGCTCATCCGATGCACCTCGCCACTTGCCAAACAAATGATGAAAGCTTCTTCGAGGCCTGCCTGGTTAAAGCGGGACGCTGCAACATGAACTCCCTCATTTATACTGGAATTAAACAGTATTTACATTCTCTTCTTTTCCTTTTGGCTTCTCCCTTCAGGGGTCGCCACAGCGAATCAGTCGCCGCCATCTAAGCCTGTCTTCTGCATCCTCTTCTCTCACACCAGCAACCTTCATGTCCTCTTTCACCACACCCATAAACCTCCTCTTTGGTCTTCCTCTAGGACTCCTGCCTGGCACTTCAAAACTCAAAACAGTATTTACATTGAGGTGTGTTAATATGTGTATTCAACTGGCTCTTAAACAGGCCAAACTGGAAAAGGCATACTAAATTGTTTGTTTGTTACTGTCCAAAGAAAACATCCAAACCCTGAAAACCCTAATTTTCTTGTACACAGATCCAGCTTTACTTAGAGATTTCTGATTATTCTTATTTCCAACTGTGGGAATAACAAAGAACCATCGTAGCTGAAAGGCCTGGAAAATCCAAGTTAATCCAGTAATGTGCATGTTTGCTCACAGAAAAAAGAAATCGATTTTTAAAACTATGTTTTTGAACTAGAAGGACTGTGAAAAGATGGTGTATTAGAGGAAAAGCAGAGGAACTAGAGGAGGAAACAGTGCAGTACCAGAGCCCTAACAACCTCCCTCCCCTTCAGTTTATTTGCTGTGATACTGAAAGGAATGAGCTCATATGAATGGATTTCTTTTTTTTTTATGGGGGTCATCAGGTCATCCAAGCACTGAAGAACTGGTGGAAAATTTCACTGTTATACAGCCAAAATATGGTGTTTAAGAGAATATCAATTATCAGTTGAATTCATTTCTAGATTTAGAGTGCATGAGTCAGGGGTCAAATTCCAGACAGTGTTTGGTAATAAGGACATGAAGGTGCGAGAGAGGACACCGATGGGCAACCAGGAGCTGGTGCTGCTGTGAAGACGTCCAGATCCAACCGCTCCAAAGTTGGTTTCTTACATCGGTGCATACCTCTGCGTTAGCTTTTACGGCAATTAGCTCTTAAAACAGTGACTCATGGACTCCGTGGGGAGAAACATCATTATCAAATATGACTGCTTAATTCCATTTATAGCCGGGAAGGTGGGCAGGAAGGAAATGCAAAACTGCCAGGGAGAAGGTTTGTTACACAACCTGAAAGGGTCTTCAGAGTTAGCGAGTCGCAGCGCAACCCACTCCATCCTGGGTGAGTCAGGGCCTAAAAACAGACGCTGGAAGAAACAATTGACCAGCCTGTCCCGTCCACCCTTCCTGATGGCTGGTGACAGGCTGGATGCAGAGACGGAGGATTCATCGCCAGTCTCATCAGTGAGGGACAGCAGCTACCAGCTCCAGAGGTCCATGCTATCTGAAGGGGGCTCGTTTTCCTTCACAACCAAGTCAGACTCCTAACTGGTTGAGCTGCAGCTGTATCGTGTCCAGATGTTGTCACAGCTGGACACAGGACCTAGTGTGTGCTTATGGTTGACAACTTAGAGGAAAGAATGTTCAGGCTGTTTATCTGTTCAGCACATAAACAGATACGTGCACGGATACACACGTACAGTATATTCGTACCAGGTCGATGAGCCAGAGACTGTGTGTGTGTGTGTGTGTGTGTGTGGAGGAATTCGGGGGCCTGGGAACTGTGTGGAAACTGTTCTTAGCATCCTCTGGCTCATCTCAGAGTCATGTGAGGCAGCACTGCCCAAAAACAAGGGTCACGTGGACTCGGAGTCTGAGGTTTAAGCTGTTTAGTCTGGACATCACACACCAGAATCTTTCCGTGGGATCCTATCAAGTGTGCGTCTTTAAGATTCTCCCTGCTGGGTCGAAGGAAGGAGAGGAAGACACACACACACAGACACCACGAGAGGCCTGTTGGAACTGGGGATCGAACCTGCAACCCTCTTGCTGTGAGGCAACAGCGCTAACCACTACGAGCGGAAAATATGAAGAAATCTACCTTCTGCGTTGCAGCCCTTGGAGAGGAGGACTCCTGAGCTTCCTGTGTCTGCGCTCGCTGCAAATACACAAGTCTTCAGGCGCGGCACAGCGTGAGCATCATCCCTCTGCAGGCAAAGTGGAAATGCTGTTAGAAAGAGCGCTGCATGGGTTGTGTCCTTGCTTACAGAAACACAACAAGACTATGGAATTGTGGAAGATAAACAGAGACGTTTGATGATCCGAAACTGGAGTTTCTTATCCTGACACCAGGAGCAGAATTTCTCACATCTTTCCTCTGACACGTTTGCAGTTTTTCCTGGGATAAATTCTGCTTTGCTCCTCCAGATTCCATCAAAACCAGACGTGAGAGGAGCAGTGGCCTGAGATTTGTGTCACAGATAATGGTCGATCCATCCCCATTAACGCCTGTTTCCCCGAGAGCCGGTCCCAGAAAGACAAGCAGAACCACACGTCTTTACTTCCATCCTTTCTTCCAGTTTCTTCTCTCACACAGAAGCATACGTGTGCAGGCAATGCTCAGGCCGGGCATATTTCACGGACCATTAGTGAAGCCGCACAAGAGCTCAAAACCAAGAACTGATCCGACAGCAGAAGGAAGCAATACGAGGGCCACGGCCCAGCTAAACCTCAACCAAACCTGCTGAAGTCAGCCGATGATGTTATTAAACAGACATCTATCAAAATAATCCAAACTCTGGCCCAGAGTTGCACAACCACTGAGAACACTTGACCATTTTGGCTTCTGCTGGAGATGTTCAGAAGTGTCGGAGAGGCTGCAGAGCTCAGGTTGTCTTTGAGACAAACTGTGACAACAGGCAGACCTGTTCACTGGTGCCATGGCAACATGCTGTATGCAAATGTGTAAGTAAGCAAAAAGCAGCTCGAATCAGCTATACTTGAACAATACTCTCAGCAGGCGAGATCTGTGTGTTTACATGCTTTACAGGAACGCTTGCAGCAAATGTCAAAGCAGCAGAAAGACTGAGGATTAGCGCTGTATTAGCCTGAGGCTCCTGGCTTTGAGTTTGCTACACTAATGAGGGTAAACCTTTCTCAGAAATGGCCAAACAGCACTAAAAGCTGGACCGACTGTTGTGTTTTACCAAACAGCATTTAGTGTAATCTAATTAGTGGGGCAGATTAGGTTCGCTGTTCCTCTGGAGGTCCTGCAGCTCTGATTCTGCATCAGTCACGTCTTATTCTGCAAAGAAGCTCCTTCTAGCAGCAAAAGGTGGATTCAGATGAAAGGTTCACACGAGCATGTTCACACTTGCATGAAGAAAAGGCACAGGGTAGTTTGTCAGGACTGGATTTATATTTGTATCAAACACACACAAAGATGTGACAGTATGTAGATCATCTCCTTGGTCTCCAGCCCAGGCACTGTGGGTGTCTGGACCAGACTCGCTTCCTTACTTATCCGCTAAAGAAAACTAGACCGCGGTGGCATCGTGTTGTCTTCCCACCATATTTCTGCTCTGGCGAACACCCACGTGTAAAGCTCCCCCCTCCTTTTATTCACTCTTTTGCTCGCACCCCCCTCCTCACAGCAGATCGGCCATCACGGATTCCAGCCCACTCCTCACGGTTCCTCATGTAACCAGGAAGCTCTCGGCTGCGCTCCCTCCGTGAAGCTGCACGTGTGCACCTGCCTGTGAGGGCATGTTGTGCTATAACTGGGCTCATTAATGACCGCCAGGTTCCAGAAGGAAACTCAGTACATTCCCCCAGTTCAAAACCTCCTTTGAGGCTTCAGCCTTGTACGGGTCCTTTTATTGCATTCTGGGAGATGTAGTGCAGAAGCTATTTAAAGAATTTAATGAACGTAATCACAAATTCCAGACTGCATACCTGAGACACGGGCCAAACGCTGACAAATTCTTTACATCGTTTGCCTTCCGTGTCCTAAATTTCCCTCTCAGGTCGGGATAAACTCGGGTTCTTGGGCGACAGCAGCGGTCTCACGTGGCAGAAAAGGCCTCTGCTAATTTGAAGAATGCCCCCAGGGTCCCGGCCAGCCCGGGTGTGAAGCCAGAGGTCGTCAGAGGAGCTTAGCAGCGTGTCTGTAAACACCTCACAGCCACTCGTCTGGAGAGTTCATCTCTCCGTCAAAGTAGCACTTCAGATTGAAAAGGTCGCTCTTTCATTCATCAGCTGTGTGACCCCGAGGTGAACGTGCGCGCGTGCAACAGAAGCTGACTTGGACTTTGACAGTGTTGATGGTAGAAAACGGTGAATGTAATCCGAAAAGTTGGGTTAAGGGTGCAAAGACAGATGTGGAACCATCACTGTCTGCAGGCCTCTATATCAGTGCCTGTTTCTGATTGGAGCTGCTGCCCGGCGGCTTTTGGATCCACAGACGTCTTCACTTTGTTTCACACGCTGACTCAATATTTTCTGCAGCATTATTTTCCAAATGTTTATGAGAGGAGTAAATCTTCCCTCTAGTTAGCTTCGGTCCAGCACACGACTGGCAGTCGGTCTGGGCTTTCCATCTGATATAAAGTCATGCCAGACGGGAGATTTTCAGACAGACAGTAAAGCTGAGGAATAACAGCCAGCTGGTGTACAGCCGACAAACGAACGCCACACTGGGACGTGACATTCTGGTTGTACCGGCCAAAGGGAGCAGGTCAGGACGCAGCCGTGGACCAAAGCGGATCCCCAAAATAACTGTGATCTAATGTGACCACGATCGCTCTGAAGAGCCAAGAGTCTACACATCACATAAGGCAGAAGTATGAGGAGGCCTGGGAACGTCACTGCCATCTGGATTCTGCTCTGTCATGGAACAAACCTGGCGCTCGGTGACGCTGGCACCCACTTCAGCTGCCTTAGCTTCTCATAAAATGGGTAGAGTATAAACACGGAGGTTTTAGAATTTTAAACACGACATTTTCAAACTACAAAAGTGTGTATCAGGCACAGGAGCCGATTGCTTCGTTCTGACGGCATTAATTTTTTATTTCAGTTACTCCATCTTAAACACAAAAAAGTCTGGCCTGAATATGGTGAGAATCCACATTGTGGTGCTTAAAACTGCGATCTGTTGGACGCAGACGTTTTATTTGGATTTAATTTAGTGCCGTTAATGGGCGAGTCACACCTCGGAGCAAACTAGTGTGGAGGCTCTGCCAGACCTTCACACACCACGTTCCTACGAGCCGTCACTTCTGTGCACAGGACGGAGGAACCAGTTCTGACGTTTGTCCTCAGAATTCCCTAATAAGGAGCATCCCCAGTCTGGTCTGAAGGTGCAGGTCTGGTATGTGATGCACGCTGACCTTCTAGGGGTCTCCCCAACATTCAAGTCTGGAACGCTAAAATTAACCTACTGACAGGATAGATGAATAATTGAAATACATTACTGTGCACAGGGGGGTGGGTTGGGGGTGTCAGTTAGCTTGCAGCGTCCTTGGTTTCAGTGAGGAATGCTAACAATGCCAACCATCCGTCATGGGAAAGCCGAGGGACGAATGCAGGACCAGTTTCCCACACTGTGTCCATGTTTGACAAGGATGAGGAAATGCGAAAAAAGTGACGCCATGCTGTGATTCCTGGCTGGATCTGAACCCGCCAAACGGGCCCGCTCTTCTCGGGATGCTGTGTGAGCCCAATAACAGCACTGCCAGTCTGACTGGGATCAATCCAGGGCAGTGAAATCTTTAACGGTGGATGTTCTCCAGGAACTCCCTTGTGTGTTATCATATTAAGCTGTGATCACAGTAGGTTGTCGCACAAACGTGCTTGTGTCACTCACCGGGTGGAGTGTGTGGATGGTTTACCCCTGCTGGATCACTTTATGCGGCATCTGCTTTCGCTTTGGTCTCCTTCACGCAGCGTAAACCATGGCAGCACCAGAGGAAAGGGGAGACGATGAGATCCACATTAATAGATTGTATTTATTTACATGTGTGTGCGCGTGTGTGTGTGTGTGTGTGTCTTCAGGCTGAGATGGTGAGTTGGTGTCAGTACTGCCGATAGAAGGCTGTTTGTTGGCATAAAGGTTCAAGGTCACAGCCCAGCAGACCCGAGAGAAGGAAGAGATCCCAACTTAAGCTGCATTAGTTAGCACAAGACCACAGGCTGGGGGCTCCTCTGAGCTCACCTCTGACCCCAACACTCTTTAACAGGTCAATAAGGGGCCTGCTGGCAGGAAATCACAAAGAGGGCCGAGGCTTTACAAGGACGTTGTAAAATCCTTTTCAGGAGAGGGTGAAAGACTGGTCCAAGTTTGATTTTTCACATTTGGTTACTCGACGAGCAGGAAATAAGGCGGTATGATGTGCCTGCTGCTCAGTGTGACAAACTGGTTTGGCTGGATAAGAAACCACCATAAGCTGGACGGTTATGGCAGATCAGAGCATTAAGCCCTGAGAAGATGCTGTCTGCATCTGTCAGGAGCAGCACACCAGAAGACGATGCCCCAGATGTCAGCTCATCTGGCTCTCTGCATGTGTAATAAACTGAAGACAGAGTAAGAAATCTGCTTTCACATCCAGGGAAAAACAGCCAGCAACATCTGTTCGACACCTTTTAACAGCATGTAAATCCTAAAGTCTCAACCTGACGCACTGCACGCAAAGCGACTAAAACCTCCATTTAGGTAGTTTTAAATCCTGTGAAACACCTCTGGAATTTGCTTCTATACGCAGGTAATCGTGTCTAATCATCATCATACCTCCTGTTTAAAACACAAGAGCACCTTTCTGAATTTATACCGAGAACTGAAACACACAATCCAGGATAAATACAACTTTTCGTAAGAAAACAGAAACATACAGGCATTTTGCATTAGAATCAGAGATCAAAATTAAATGTTGCCTTTAATTAATCTGTCTTATCGCGGTTTGGGACAAGTGGAAAAACTCAAAAGGACAATAATTTAGGGTTTCTATGGAATGATTAAGGAAAGCCAATCCAGCATTTAACTTACCAATTACCTAACTAATGCGTTGCGCGTCAACGTGAATTTAACGTGGGATCTTCATACATTTAATGTAAAACTAACGCGCTTTGATGAAAACTAAAACAACAAAAACTTGATTCTGGGATTTTTTGTATGGGGCGGAACAAGACTGTAGAACAAAAAGGCGTCAAAGTATTTAACGACTAAAAGTTAAATGAGCGCTTCATGCTGAGGTTGTTCTTTGGTAGCACACAAAAGGGTTAAGAGTGTACAGTAAAATAACACACAAATGTATAATGTCGTGATTAACCGGCTAATAATGTGGCCAAATTCACCTGTAATATTTCGAAGGGTTCTAAAACCGACGCATGTTAATTTTCTTCGAGAAGAATATGACTCTGAAAGTCATACAAAGACGATACAATGACTCAAAACACAAAATCGAGAGTGAAACCTACTTAATTAAATCGTATCCAGATGGTTCTTGTGCTTCTGTTAGGAAGTTTTTAAGTTACACAGATGACGCACACATGACCACATGTCTGCAAAGGGAGCGTCACTGTGAGGTACAAAGATAGCAAATAAAAAAGAAAGTGTGATACTTGACAAGTAAACTTGATGTACTTCCGTTTGTCAGAGTATTAACATTTGCTGCGACGATAAGTCGGGTAAATTTCTGTTTGGGAAAATAATAATTAATAATTTTATTTTGTAAAAAGGGGGGGAAAAAAACACACATTCTATGAATACATCAGAGTATATATATTGAATACTCTATAAAAAAAACACAGGCGCCATTTCCTGTTTCTGGTAAAGTCTATTAGTGTAAGCGCTCTTTTTCCTCAAAACATCTTCGTTTAATTGTAATAAGAAGACTTTGTTTCCATCTAGTGGGGAGTTTTTATTACTACAGGGAACATTTTAGACGGCTGTTCCTACAGTGATTTTTGACATAAATAAAAAAAGATGGGAAAAATTATGTATGTATATATATATATATATATATTGTATATATATATTGATATATAATTTGATTAGATTTTTTTTTTACTTTTTTAGAAATGTAATTTAGCAGTCTAAAGCTGGTATACATTGTTATGTAGTCTTCTGAAAAAAACAGAAATTTTTAAAAATCTGAAATTATCAACAAAACAAAAACATTATCCATTTGTTTTGTTATCAATACATGCAACTGTATTGTGTCCTCTGGGCGTAATTAAATGTAATTATTTTATTCATTATTTCACCGTTAAATTTGACGATGTTCCCTTTTTTACCAGCAGGTGGCAACAAAGTAATGTAAATCACAGTGTCCGTCTGCGGCGCATTTCAGTCATTTAGTCCTTTTATTTCTTTACTAAGTTATTTCATCGCACTGCATCAAAACTTACACGAATGTGCTAAGTGTGCGTTCTTTATTTGTAAAAAAAAATCCAACTATTAATGGAATGAGTTATCTACGAAAGTAAGAAAACCTCAACATTTTTAAAATACATTTCTGTGTCTTGATGATGAAACTTATTAATCTCAGAAAAAAAAAAAACCGAAATACTCTAACCTGTCACCTTTTTCAAGAGAAATAATCAGAATATTAGAGAGAAGTGAAAGTGTAGTTTTTTAATGCACATTAACTTTTATTGAAGACACAACTTATCATGGCACATATCCGTGCTGTCTTAATTAAAACATTGTTTTGTGTCAAATGTGTGTGAGTGACAGTATTGTGAAGACTTTATCCCAATTGTGCAGAGACAAACGCATTTTTGTGCAGCTGAATCGTAATGGCTGCTAATCACAGACAAGCTGATAGAATTAATGGACAATCGCGGGCTAAATGACCATTCTTTACCCAACAAAAAACAACAAAACCAATGAGCATAATTCCAGTAAATCTTGGTGATCAGAGAGCAGGAAAATGCACCCCCCCCCCCCAACAAAAAAAAAAAAAAAAACACCCCCAGAGGAAAAGATAAGGTTTCAGAGCTGCAGACAGAGAGGATCAGAGGAGGATAG
Source organism: Pao palembangensis (assembly GCA_015343265.1). Classification (NCBI taxonomy): domain Eukaryota; kingdom Metazoa; phylum Chordata; class Actinopteri; order Tetraodontiformes; family Tetraodontidae; genus Pao; species Pao palembangensis. The sequence goes on along the minus strand of CM027088.1, from coordinate 1,583,113 downwards.
CTGACAATAACTCAGTCTCAAACAGGACAAGAAAGTTTTAATTATTTCTGCTGCAGTTTGGGACATGAAATTGCTAATTATGTCAACAATGATTCGGTCGAGACCGTTATCAGCCCGCGCCTTTTACGCAGCGCAGCCTTTTTTTTTTTTAATGGATTAATTAGGCGATCACAGTAATTACTGTTTATATTGTTGTTAATGAGCCCAAAGGCAAGTGAGCTGCACTCATCCAAATTACACTCATGAGGCACGGAGCCAAGACAGGGTCCAGACGCAGCCTCCCTGCTGGGGGGAACCGACGAAATCCTGAATCTCACCGAATTCATCAAACCCAGCATCAGAGCTGTGATCTGTCCGGTTTATTCCTCCTCTCTGTCACACGTCCATCTGTGGTTTCCATCTCTGCCGTCTGTCAAACCTGTCTGACATTTACCGGCTGCATCATCCGCGTTGCGCCTCATCCGCAGTTATCTGACGCACAAAAGACGCGCGTCATCGCGGAAAAGGTCTTATTGTAAATATGATAATTCCATCAGATGCTGTAATCAGCTTTGTCAGTGAGTGACACGCGCGCGGGCACCCACGCAGAAATATCTGAGATCTGTTTTTGGTGAAAAGGTCAGAAAGAGTTCACAGTTTTAGAGTTTGCACTTTGCACATTTGTCCGGTTTTTAGAAGAGATTAACTGTAATTTTATTTAATCTGCAGTCACACAACAATACCACGACAACACAGAAACGTGATGAATAAACCGACTGGGCATTTTTTTTAAAACCTAACTTTGTTTTTGTGCGTAAAAAACGCAGAAGAGTGATGCGATTTTCTGATTTGCATGTCTGATTTCAAAAGTGATTTCTTTTGTGTCTTTTCTTAATCAACTGCAATAAAAAGAAGTGAGGTGGGAAACATGGCTGGACACCCTGGAGGCAGCAGCACGCCGCTCCTCCAGGAGCCTGAGGATGTGTTGCAGGGTTAATCTGTCCAGTAGAAACCTGGCTGCAAACTGGTCTCACTGGTAACAGCGATAAACAGCTTTTAATGCTGAAATAGGCGACTCTGACCTGACCTCTGACCCCCCCAGCTGCTGTAGAACAATAGCAAAGTCTCCCACCTTCTCATTATCATCACCGGGGTGGTTTCCAGTCCAGACGTCCAGACCGGCGGCTGCGAACTGTAATTCATGCTCTCGCCGCTGCGATGGGAAGAGGCTGAAACCAGCAATAATGAGACCTGCAATTAGTGCTGGCCAATCAATGGGCTAATTGCAGAGCCATACTAATGGACTGTGTGTGTGTGGGGGGGGTTGGGGTCTGCTGCTGGTACCATATCGATTTCCCTCAACCCAATTAGCTGGTTACCAGCACTTTGCAGCGTTGGTCCCCAGCCATCTGCTGCTGTAGCACAGAGAGGAGAAACCTGCTGTCTGGACGTGGTACAGATCCACTTCCTGTCTGCAAACGCAGCCTCACATGGACAAACGATCGGGCCTTTCCTTAGACGGAAGTGAGAGAGCGTTCATGATTGGCTGGAGGAGATAAACATTATCCTAAAATAAATAGTGAAAAATAAAGAAACAGCCGGTAGATGTTGACGGTTGTGTGATTTAGCTCCACTCACCAGCGGTATTTATGCTAAGCTAACAACAATACTCTCTTTTAAAGCTGACGGCGCCTCAGTTTCACTGCCTGACAGTCTTCCCCTCAAATTACATATGAAAAATTCATTTTTCCGTCACCTTCCTCCTCTGATGAACTCCTCCTCTGCTCATTATACTCTTCCTCGCTGAGCTGAACACACACGTGTGCGCCTCATATTGATTTGGAGAGTCATTTCCAAGACGTCCTTTTCTATTTATATGTTAGAAATGTGCAAAAAGGCCAGCCCCCCTCAGAGGAGCCATTAATGCCTGCGACCTGCCCACCCACCCGTAATAATAGAGCCACTTCAGCTCAGCGCTGTAAGCTCCCGTCTCGTCTTCCTCTTCTTCCTCTTCTTCCTCTTCCAGGGGCTACAATCACAAAAATCATTTTCTGCTATTTTTGCAGAGGGGAAAAACAAAAAAAAAACCAAAAAACAAATGGCTCTCTAATTATGATGACCTTCAGTGGAAAGATTGGACCTTAATTGGAGAACAGCCCCAGAGAGGAGGCCAACTCCTGCAGAAGAGGCAGGGACGGAGGGTGGGGAGGAGGAGGGGGACGGAGGGGTTTTGAAGACGGATCAATTCTGGCATGAAAATGGTGAAGTGATGAAAAATATAAGAGCCTTTTCCTCGCCTCCGTGCGCCACTTTGCTCCAGTTTGAGGGTTTAAAAAAAAGCAAGCTGTTTATTTAAATGTGGATGGGAGCAAAGCTGATGGCGGTTTATTTTTCATGCATGTGACAACCGCAAGAAAGGTTTCAGAGGGAAACAATCAGGGGAAATTCGCCAGGCTGATGTGCTCGTTTTCTGACAATGAGCGTCGCTGAGCATTCAAACAGAAAGGCAGAATATATGCAGGACAGTGACTTATCGCACAGGCAATCGAGAAAATTAAACAGTCCTGACGAGTAAGGAAGCACAGAGAGAAAGAGAGAGAGAGAGAGAGAGAGAGGGAGAGAGAGAGAGAGAGAGAGCCATCTCTTCTCAGCCTCTTACAAACTGAAAATGGAAAATGGAGCTGCGAGCACGAAGAGAAAACTGCTTCCCCAAGCACACTTTCGTCCCTTTATTGTCTTCAACAAAGCCAGTTTATTAATCCACAGAGCAAAGAAAGAAGAGAACAAAAAGGGGTGGATGAGGGGAAAAGAGGGAGTGGGGAGAAAGGCACATCGAAGCAGTTTTGAGTTTCATCTCATTTTTCTTTGAGAACTGAGGTGGGTGTAAAAAAAAAAAATCAATTATGGAGCACACCTGAATATTATTCGGCGCACCGGGCCACCCGCTCGCCGCCCGGCCCCCAGAAAAGCAAATTACTCAGCAAACTTATCGCTTGCTGTAGCAGGTCTGGTATTAAAGAAAACAATCAAGCCGGCCTGGATTAATCTCTGACAGCCGCCTTATCTTTAACTTGCACCTTTGTTATTTTCTGATGAGCTGCTCTTTTTTCCCGCCACATTGTACCATACCTCACTGCCCCCTTTCATTTTCTCTATGGGCCGCGGCGGAGGACCTTTCAGTTTATTAAAAAACCCTTTATTTGTGAAGAACAAAGAGGAGGCGAAGGCAAACAATAAGGTCAGGCAATCTCCTTTCTGCCAGCAGTCGCTCACCTGTTATGTGGAGTGTTATCAGCGGCGGGGAGGGATTCGCTGTAGGTGAGAGAGGCCGACAGGATGGCGGGCGGCTGCGTGGGGGCCTGGGGGGCCTGGGGGGCTCGGGGGGAGCGATGGCTGATTGACACATATCAGCCTGCAGCCGATGCTCTTCATATCAAAGGCGCAGAGGCCTGTGGCCACGGCGCACCTCTGCTGGGGTGTCATACAGGAAGTGGAGATTCAAAGGGCAGGACACACACGGGCGCGCACACATGCACATGCACAGGATCCCAGCTATATTACAAAGACAGAATATTGGCTTGCAGTTAGCACCAACACCTGAACAAACGCAGCCACAGAGTTCCCTTAGCTCAGTTAGGATTAGCTTCTCTGACCTGGAGGAACTACTCTTTGTTCCAGGAACAGTCCACTGCAAGTACCGCCCCCCCCCCCCCAGCCACAGAACAGGAAATGGGAGTGAAAAAAAAGGGACACAAACATGCTTCAATGCTGATTAGCTGCATCTGTTCACCATCGCCAGAAATAAGCAGCAAGCATCCAGCAGCACATCACGCCGCCCTCAAACGCAGCAAACAAACAAAGCAGATCTTTGCTTGTGTTTTTCCTTGAGTGATATCAGCAGAAATCTCCCACCAGCTTCTTCGCTGCCCCCCCTTGTTTCCATTAAATTCCACTCATCCCAATCTGAAGGGCTGGGGGTTAGCGACGAGTGCTGCTGTTCACCTTTCCTCTCTTATCTCCCCCCTCCGCAGCGGGAGAGTTTCTGCTCTTCTGTTGCTCTCTCACTTTCTGGGTGTTCTTATCGCGCTCCTCCAACTGCTCCTCCATCTTCTCCGAACAAAGACGCTCACCTGAGCAAAGTGATCAGAAAACCTGAGCAGTAGCTTGCATTTCTGTTAGTGCAGAGTTGGTTTATGATTTAATATCCCGTCACCTAATCGCTCAGAAATCAGGAAAATCTCTGCAAAATTGTGCAAAAAAAGGACATCTGTAGTGGCCACTAGTTGGCTTCTCCGGTGTGTCTGGGTGAGGAAAGACCCCACATGTCCCCCACAGATGCGCCATCACCCTGATGATTACTGATGCCGCCGGAGAAGTAAACAACCGGCGCAAACACTCGACACAGAGAGCTTGTAAACATGTCCGAACGCCACATCAAACGCTACGCTAATGCGCTAATGTCTGCTGCATCAGTGACCAGGTTTGTGATGGAAAATGTCCCCGTATTAACCCTCACTCTTACTCTTCTGTACTCATATTCATTTAGAGGGACTGACTTTACAAACTATGAACGTGTCTTTTGGTGCCGTTAGTCAAACATTAGTTAGGGATATAATTATGTGCAGACACAGAGGCAGAACTGCTGAACTCCGGGATTATTTAGTAAATCAGGCAGCTTCCTGCGTGACTCATCAACCTCTGCCGACCTCGCTGTTATTCCCTCCGTTCAGCCGTGTTTTCACAGGCAGGTTCCACTGAGCCGTCCTCCTTGATGCCTCTGTGCACGTGTGTGTGTGTGTGTGTGTGCGCGCGCGCGTGTGTGTGAGAGAGAGAGCGATCAGAGTAATGTCTGAAAGCATGTCTGATCCTCAGAAGGATGCTCCTCTCAAACCCAGCCGCCTGTCTGTGTGTCTCCCCTTTCTCATCTCACCTTCTTTCTTCCGCCTCTTCTGCTCTCCTCCGTCTTCTTTGCCGTTTCCTTTCTCTGTCCTTGGTGTGGATATTGTGTCAAACTCAATTCAGACTCTGGAGAATTGACATGCGGCCTTTTCTTCTGACTGAGAAGCACTCAAAGACACAAGGATGAAACACAAAGGAGGAAGAAAACCGACACTCTGTTATGGCCGAGTCCATATTTTCCTCTCAGTGGCCCAAAGTTTTATCCTAATTTGGCCACAAAAAAAAAGGTGAATTTGTAAAACACAACAAAAGTGTGTGGAAAACCGATTCAGTCCTGTTTTTATTGGGCGATTCCTCCGTCCGTCTCTGGTTCTGACGCTTCGTCAGCTGACACTCTAGCTCAGGTCACGTGCTCCCCCCGCTCCGCTTCCTCTCCCGCGCCTGACGCCAATGAGGTGGAAGAGACAGCGAAGGAATTAACACGTTTTCCCGCCTTTCCCGGCGCTCCAAACCGAAGATGATGGATGGGAATAAATGGCCCGTATGAAAGCAGTGGGATCCATCGGCGGGGTTCGGGCCGTCCTCTGTGCCGCGTTAGATCTCAGTGGGTCACCCTGGTGCGTCTTATGGAAAAGAGGCCACGTTTGCGGAGAGAAAAGTGGGACTAATGCTTCATGCTCAGTCACGCAGCCACACCAAACTCAGCTTTTTGTTACCTGCAAGCTGGAGTTCAGTTTTAATATTTTCATCTGTTTAGTTGAGCCCGGGCTGCTTCTTTGTCCTCATCACGGGCGTTTAACTATCAACCTTTAGTCTGAATAAACATTTAGGACCTCAAATAACAAACAAATTTAGACAGAAATGAGGACAAGAACAAGAAAGCGTGGAGATTCTCTGTGTGTGTGGAAGAGGTGAGAACGCTGCACAAAGAAGGAGGAAGGCAAGAAAGCCAGACAGGCACAATCAGAGAGGAGCTGATTACAGCAACAGACTAATTACGATGCACTCACCAGCGCTAACAGGCCTCGACCACAAGAGCCACACCTGAGACCTGCCGCTGGCCAAAAAGACGGCTCATTTCAGCCACCGGGAGGTCTGCAAATACCCTCTAATAAATAACACGCTCCTGGATTCAGACAAGCGCACCTGCGCCAATTAACAGGTTACTAATTGGCCGGTACACAGCAGCGCGCCCGTTTCCCGGGGCTGTCTGATCGACCCACTCGGGGAGACGGCGTGGCGATCGGTTAGAAAGCCACAGATTCCTGTCACAGAGGTCATTACGTGCAATAGATCGTTTGCCCCTGAGCTGCCGGCAGAGATAATAACAGCCTGGACGCTGCTGCAGAGGGGCCCGGTACAGGTGTAACACGCTGGCATCGCGTTGTGTTCAACAGCCCATCTATCTATCTATCTATCTATCTATCTATCTATCTATCTATCTATCTATCTATCTATCTATCTATCTATCTACCGCGATGCAGATCCTCTCCCTTTATTAGAGAACTCTGTATTATTAAAGATCTCTTCTTTATCCCTGCTCTCTCTTTCTCTCCATCGCTCTCTCGTTCTTGGTTTTCTCTCTGCAGCTGCACACTTAAACTCTGGCTACATTATTCTTTTAATAAAGGCCTGGGCAGGGAGCAGGGTGGCGACGGATGGGAGACAAAGACGAGGCTGCTGCTGCCACAGCAGCCTTCAAACCTCATTAACTTTGGTCTTGTTGCAACAGCCTCCCCCCCCCCCCCCACACACACACACACACAGAAAACCCAAAAAACAGCATGCAGCTACATATAAGCTGTTGTCCAGATACCCACAGTAATGTTTGCTTCAAAAGCATCATTATTTTCCGTGTAAGCGATGCATGAGCAAACCCAATTATCAAATCAGAACAATTAAACAGGAAGTCAGATTGTGCTGCCAGGATAATAAATCCAAAGGTGTCAGTGTGTGATGCATTTTACTGCAGACCTGGGTGCCGGTGAGCTCGTTTGGGAGCCGTGACAGCTGCGTGTCTACCTTTGTGGCAACCTTGCAGACACTTGGCTGTTCTTCAGAGCTGTTCCTTATCAATCACGGTGTCATATTGTTGGATTGATGCAGGCCATTGAGCACCGCCGCTGATAGGGACTCATTTACCAGCTCGGGGCGTGCGATTGCCGAGAATCATCTGGGCGCGCGAGCAGAGACGCGTCAGTCAAAGCTTGAATGCGAGTGGCATATGTTGCGTGATTGCTGCAGGAGCTGCTGCGATCATTCTCTTCTTCAGGGACAGACGTCAGAGGTTTGCGTGGAGGATGAAGGACAGGGAGCACTTCAATAATCCCCTTAAAAATCTAGTGGAGCTCGGTCATACTGGAGAGGAAATGAGTTAGTATCACAAATCTAGTGAATGGCAGGACTCCGTGGAGGTATCACAGGCCTGTAAATGCAGAAAACTGCACATCTGAGTCAAAAACTGACACGGTGACTCTTCCTTCGACAGACCTGCTGCCGAGCCAGTTCTGCTAGGATAGCTGTTAAAAGTGGATGATGGGATTTGCAGTCATGGAGGACGGAACCCAGGATGCGCTGATAAAGAGGCGGGGGCCGCGTATCATCTGATTACACCCAGGTTAACCAGTGAAGATGAGCTCTAGTTTGGCCTCCACGCCACTGGGACCTGGTCCCCCTGTGCCACGCTGCTCTCTACCGCAATTACCAGTACATACAGTAAAAAGACGGGAGGGGAGTTTGGAGGGGTTACCGGGGTTGTTTGTGCCACTCAGTCACCCACTAATGAGTAATCAACTTTCACAGCTTGAGTGTTGAGGTGGTAATTCGGGCTGCACGCCATGTTCTCCAACCGTGGAGGAGCGATTCATTATCATGAAGATCTGTATAATCAAACAATTAGTGAATTTCTTCTCATCAACAAGGCCCGCTCCCTGTCTGACGCGCCTGTCGCTGGCGGGGAGGGGCGCGCCGGAGGATGGAGGGAGATGATGGTCCCTGACAACTGGCTGCCTCCGTGATGGTCCCTGGCTGCCTTTCAGATGGGGGCGTGGTGAGGGTTAAACAGCGCTGATGGATGCTCGCACACTCCGTGGATGTGTCAGACTGAGGAGGGAAACCGCTGGGACCGTAATTGACATGTGAGGGCGAGGGAGGGGAAGACTGTTTATGAGCTATGAAGACAGAAAAAAGGAGAGGCATCAAAATGTGTTAGGCCTTGTTCCCTCGTTTGCAGCCGCACTTCTGGAACAAGACTCATTTAATTCTTTATGGTGCTGGGAAATGGAAACAAAGCAACATCCTCACAAGATGTTGCGACTCCTCCCGTCTGACGTCGGCTCCTTCTTTGGCTCGGCTGCAGCCTCAGATCACAACTATGATGTATTGTTTTCATATAAAAACTGCCCAACTTTATTGCCACCTTGAGGCAACTTTCCCTTTTCTGTTTACAGGAAATGATCATTTGGCACCCGAGCGCGGATATCTGAGGTTTGCGGCGGCGCCAATTTGTTTGTCAACAACAGGAAAATTACAGGAAAAGGTGGTGAAGTAATTCACATAATGAGCCATCATTGCTGAAGAAAAGGGTTTTTTTTCAAGGCTGCTGGAAATGAAACTGTTGACGAAGGGCCGATGTGACACGACACCGGTTCCAGTCCAGAAATAGACCAAAGCAGGAAAAGCAGGGACAATAAAGCACAGGTGACCAACAGAATCAGGCAGGTGAGGTAGGACAAGAGTGTAAGCAGAGAAACGGATGATTTTTCTATGATAGTCTGTAAAAATGTGTCTGCTCCGCCTTCAAAATAAAGTCTGAAGTATCAAACTTTCCAAACGATACTGAAAAAAGAAAGCAAACAGTCGTGGAATTCAAACGCAAATGGCCTCAGCAATCACATCTTCCTGCCATGATGAAGCTGCTGAACCAAAACAAAGCAGGATCCCCCCCCCCACAATATTTATAGCGGTGCCTAGCGATGCTGAGCAGTAAATCACATTTCTCTGTAGTGTCCATATGTAACGGTGGCAGGCAGCAGGTAGCCGTTAGCCAAACACGCTCACGTCTCTCTGAAGCTCTGCCACCAGGTCGCAAAATGAAAAGGAAAAAAGAGAATTTGTGCTGCTGCTGAAAACTGAAAATAAAGGATGAATATTTGGAGAGAATAGTCCAGTTACGGTACTGTCGCGACAGGAACAAAAGGACATGATGAGCAGAGGGAACACTGCTCATAAGGGTGTTTTTTCTGCCGTTTTTCAGCACAAAGGTTAATTTAGTCCATTATGTTAAATGGACGCGGAGAGAAAAGTGTGTTCTTGTGATGCAAATCAGTGGCAGTAAATTATTAAATCTGAAGACATCTGGAACCTGGACAGAGCGATTCGGTCTTCTCAGAGGGGATTTATGGGCCTCTCATATCAAAGTAAAAGGTAACTCGGCCCACAACACTATATTTCATGTCGGGGAGGCAGCATTTTGGCTAGCCGAGGTGTTGTTATTATGCTGTTTTTGTAACGTTAGCGTCCTCCAGTACATATATCACGCTGGGTGTTGATTCAGTCATGAAACACTGGTGCAGTTTGATTATTAAATGTATTTGTCGCGCTGATAAAGTAATCAAAACATCGGCACGACGCCTCTTTATTGGTTTTCTGTGAAAACAATATCAATCTCCGCCAGTGAATAATTCAGAGCTGAAATCAAATTTGTTTGTCTCAGTTGTGATGAATAGTATTTCATAAAGTGTGTGTGTGTGTGTGTGTGTGTGTGTGTGTGTGTGTGTGTGTGGGGGGGGAGGGGGCACTCCTCATTACTTTCACTGTAGTACTCGTGCCAGTGATATTATGCCGTATATTACTTATCCAAGAAACTATGATAGCTGGGTTATGCACATGATAAATAATAGATCCATTGAGACTTTCGAGTGTCCTCTGAACTTACATGAGGCCTCTGCATAGTTAATAATAATAATAATAATAATAATAATAATAATGGTACTGTCGCGACAGGAACAAATGTAATAATAATAATAATAATAATAATAATAATAATAATAATAATAATAATGGTACTGTCGCGACAGGAACAAATGTAATAATAATAATAATAATAATAATAATGCACATAAACGTCCTCCCTGTCCTTTCTGCAGCCTCTCCAGTAGAGTCAGGGAGACGACTTCCAGCAAAGTACTAAAGCACTTTATTTTTTCCCTCCTCATCTCAATAAAAAGTTTTAGTTGCATCAGCACAAATTAGCATCGATGGTACCTAGCTAATCTCACACAGCTGCAGAATGGAGCGCTGGGGAGAGGGTGCAAGGCCCCGGCCCATCTGTGAAGGGACCGGCTCACCGTCCCCTGAAACCAACATCACTTTGGCCTTGTCAGATGGTCCCTGCAGTGTGTGTGTGTGTGTGTGTGTGTGTGTGTGTGTGAGAGAGAGAGAGACGGGCAGAAGGACTGTTGCTGCTTCTGTGTGCCTGCTTGTGTTGTAATCATTTATAGAAAACTGTTTGTGAGATTGCAAACTTGAACGTTGGGAATTGCTGTAATGCAGGGAAACAAACCTCCAGAGAACCCCCCTCCCCTTTTAACAGGGATGACAAATGATGTAGGTATACATTTTAGATTTACAGGTTTCCCCTCGGCACCATCCTAATCCCCACTTTCCTCATTCATTTTGCGGAGCCTTTGTCGTTTCCCTCCTTGGTCACCGTGTAACTGTCTCTGGATCTGTGACCTGTGCCCCGTCGGACTGCAAATCAGCAGCCGTTTGCATTTTTAAAGGAGAAATCACCCAAAATGAAAACGCACTCCTTATCTACTCACACGGTGGAGGGAAGGATAAGTGTCCGATACAACGTCCGCTAGATGTTTTTGGATTTATTCACATGTAGCAAATCAAATCAGTCCCACACACGTTACATGAAGACACACTCACTGAGTATATCTGCACTCAGGTTCGTCTGTGTTTCTGATCCACGTCCGAGAGCGGGTGGTGCAGAAGGCCCTCTGAGTGCGGCGCCAGTGTCTGGACAGTCCAGACGATAGCGGCCATCCCCTGTCAACGCCGACGGCCAGCGACTGTCACGGGTCTCAGAAGTACAGAGTATGGCTACAGGAGGAGATCCTGATCCAGGTCCTGGATGAAAATAATGCTTTCTAGCTCAGAGTTAGGGGAAACCTCACAACTGATTTGGCTTGCAGACCTGTTTCACGCTACCGGCTCTTCCTTGCCCTCCCTCCTTCCATCCTTGCAGCCCTTCATCCACAGAGACCATTAAGTTAATGAGACCTGAGGCAGCGGCTGTTGCTGCAGGCTGCTCCTCCGCCTCCCTCCCTGCCATCACCTCCATCACTCTCATCCCCTCTCTTATTCTTTCTCTCCTGTTCGGTTTCCTTTCGCCCTATTCCGTGGGTGTAGATTTATTATGGGATGCCTGTTGTTGCTGGCAGTGTGGCGCTCTGCTCCTGGGCCAGCTCAGGGGACAGACATTTCATTTCCGCCCTCTTAACGAGTCGGTGCTGAGTGCGGGCTAATATGTGTGTGTGGGAGCTGGTTGATAGGGATGTGCAGGGAAGGGGGGGTGGAGGGGGGCAGTGGCAGGCTTCATCGTTGTCCTCCTCCTCCTCCTCCTCCACCTCCTCCACACTCTCAGACAGAGATAATGGGGGAGGTGATAGCAGCCTTGGAGACTGCTGAGGCTCCAAGCACAGATATGGACCGATAACGCCTCCACCACCTCGCCTGCTGCTATTGCTGCTGGATGTGTGTGAGTGTGTGTGTTTGAGTGTGTGTGTGTGTGTGTGTAGTGCTCTAACAAGATTTTAGCAAATGTGGGTGTGTCTTTGCAAGTTTTTCTGAGGGATTTTTTTCCCCACATTTATGACACATTTGGCGTCTTCATGTGCTTTCGGGAGTTGTGCGTTTAACATGCACACGAACGTGCCGTGTACAAGATTACTGTGAGTGCGTGTGGAAGTGTGTGTGTCCTACATCTGCTTCACTCCGTGTCTCTGCAGCCTCCTTCATCCCACCAGACATCCGTGCCTCCTTTTTATGGGCACAGGAACAGCTGGCCACCCCAGTAGGGCATTCTCACAATGGAGGAAAAAAACACAATATTCCAGTCTGGATACACACTCACACACACAGGGAGGGAGAGAGAGAGAGAGAGAGAGCGACACACTCCTGGCTTGTGCTAATACGTTTCCTGTTGTGCTGTTGTGTTCCAGCAGCATCAGGATCTAACAGCCGGACTGGGTTACCGGTGCAAATGCATTAGCAGACTTGTCGTTGTCATTGTTGCCGGCTGATGCAAAAAAAAGAAAAAGAAAGAAAAGAAAAAAATACCCATCACACGGCTTCGTGCGGGTGATTTTCTTTCTCTTTCGTTTCTCCTGTCTGTCTTGCCCACACGGCTGTGATGAATGGCAAAAGGGGACTCTTTTTTTTCCTGTACTTCCCACAATCTTCTCATGCGACAATCACATCCTGACAGTTCAAATGAGAAAATGATTAATAGGGCCTGTGATTAACATAATGAGTTATTATCCAGGACAGAGAAATTATTTCATCAAGCCAGGCTATATTTATCTTTGTTCACCTATGCACCTGTTCCGCTCACTTCACAATGTTTTATTGCGTGTGAGATTACAGTGCTTTTCCATTTGTGGCTACATGCTGATTAGTTTTGAGTAGTGACAATGTGATTGGGTATAAATTGTTTCCTTTTGTACTGAAAAATGCATATTCATGTGTGCCTAAACTCAGCATGAAATCCTGTATGTAATTAATTTCAGTGAGCAACACTTTGTAACAAGATCTTCAGACAGAGATGCAACATTGAAGTGATATTCCAGGACATATATTTAATTTAACCTTGATTCCCTTCAGTGAACTGTGTCACCTTTTACTTTTACAATCCTCAGTATAAAAATAGAGGTATTTTTGTCAATTATTCTGTTGTTCAATGTTTGATTTAGTAATCTAATCTTTACTGTGTTTTGTGAATTTGCTATGTGCTATTGTGTGGGAGTGAGTGCTCCCGTTTGCTCTCCATATCTTTGTGAGATACAGATGTGTGTTGGTGGGATTTAACCACGTAGAAGCCACAAATCCAGTGAGATTCCCAGATGTGCACGTATGTTTATGCCTGACCTCCTCCGTCAGCGACAGTCACATTTCCAGCATGAATTCTGTGTTTTTATGACAACTTTATAGCACTTCACTATGGGTTGTTATCACTGTGTGTGTGTGTGTGTGTGTGTGTGTGTGTGTGTGTGTGTGTGTGTGTGTGTGTGCGTGTGCTGTGTTAATGCCAGAATCTGTTCATCAGTTTCTTATGAGTGCAAAAGTTGAAATAGACAGAAGGACCCAGAATGTCCTGTTCTTAGGAGCCATCACACTGGTGTTTGCTAATGAGCACATCCAGGGGATGCTTTCTGCAGACACACAAACACACACACACACACACACACACACACACACACACACACACACACTGACATTCTCATCACACAACTCCAGAGAAATTCTCCAGAGAAAGATAGCTGCCAGGCACAAAACTGGAGAGAGAGAGAGAGAGAGTGGGAGAGAGAGAGAGAGAGAGACATAGCAGAGCAAGAGGTGAGAGTGATGTGTGGAGGAGGAGGAGGAGGAGGAGGAGGAGGAGGAAGATGAGGAAGGTTTTAGAAAAACTACTGCAGTGTTCTCTTTGCTTCTGGAGCTGAGCCGGTCGGCTCCTCTCCGCTGTATTGGCAGCGCTGAGGACGGATCAATTACTGAAACAGCGTTTGAGTTTCTCCACGTTTTTAGCAGCAGTTAAAAGCAGAGTGAGAGTACATCACATGATGCGACAGTAATGACCACAATGGATCGCTGTCGAGGCTTAGACGCCAGATAGTGTTGTTGTTTATCCAGATGAGTGTTGTGGTTTATTCATAAGCCCAGCGAAGCTGCCCCCTCCCCCTGACGGCGCAGCATCCTGAGCCTAAACACAAACAGACGTGTGTGATATTGAAGGGCGGCCATCTGTCCAATCAGGGAATCAAGTCAATAAGGGGAACCAGTTTGGGGGCGAGACCTGATCTGGAAGGCATTAGCATGCGAATTAGTTGTTGAATGTGTGCCAGAGCCGGCAGCCTAATCGCTGCCAGCTAGGTGACAGCAGCCCCCTAATCGATGGCTTGATATCTATATGGAAACATAAGGACGGATCATGCGAGCAGACTGTGCCGGTTCATTCTCATCTGCTTTGGCTTGGAAATGTTCTCAGCACGGAAACGTTTGCACCGAAGTGAGGCTGGAGGATGTGACGATGCTGAGGCGTTCTGTTCCGTTTGTGCACAGTAGCATTGTAAAGAAATAGTTCCGCAGGGCGGCGGAGGAAGACGTTTCTGCACTCTCCCACCCTCGCTGTGTCTGCTTTAGTTTGGAGAATCCTCACAACACAAATTTGCTCTAATGAAATTATAAATAATGTATTGGACGACGCATTGCGGTGGGGCGAAATTAATTTTCTCCCATTTCCAAACGTAATAGCGCTAATGCGTTTACCCCAAGTCTCCATTCGTCATCTCGGGCCTCAATCTGATTTTTGTTGGGTCTGATGTGGTTTCCCCTCAGGCAGTCGCTGGAATAAAATCCCCGTTTTGACCTGGCATTACCATCACAGAGAGGATTTCATCTGAGGGAATCCGATAGATCCGACTCAGAGGGAATCTCAAAGGGGAGAATACTGTGTGCTGGGTGCTGTCATCCCGCATCAGGACAGCTCCAGGTGACTTTTTCCCTCTGTTTTAACCTAGAAAGATGTTTTTCATCAGTTACATCAATCACTCTTTTCTTTTGTGACATTCAAAGAGCAACTGTCACAACTGTTTTATTGCAGCAGGACCTGAAACCTTAAATTTGGGTTTCGAAGCTGCCGCGTTACCAGACAACCAGAGAAATAAGAAAGAGTCAGCTTCGATATACCAGAAAGAATGTAAGAGGTGTAAAAACAATACGGAATAGTTTGATCAGCTTCGAAAACATTGATTTTTGCGCTTTTTTAAACCTGTGTTGTTCTGCGCTTGCACATGGATTCAGGGTTATAACTGATTTATTACCATCATTTGCTAACAAACCAAACTATTCCCTCCCTCCCTCAGTGTTTCATCTTATATTTCTAGAGCAAATAAAGGTGAAAATAAAATCTTCTTTGTAATAAGCAAAGGGTTGAATAACAACATAAAATGAAAGCGAGCGTGTGCAGGTGAGCGAGGTTTAACCCCTCCCACACCTGTGTTTGCCTCCTCTAATCTGGGTTTACACACACGCTGACCTCTGCTGAGAGCGCAACACATCTTTCCCTCTTTAGTGGCAAAGAAGTGTAAAATAAGCCTCATTAATTAAGCTCATTAGGTGAACAGAAACCTGTTTGATTGGCGACAGTTGGAGCCCGTCTGCTCGGATGCAGCAGCGGTATTTAACTCAGCATATTGGCTGTCTGATGGTTGCACCTCAGGGTCATGTTCTGTGACATGGCTGTTGTCCCAGTGCCACCCTGCAACACACACACACACGCACACGCACACACGCGCGCACCCTTTGAGGGGTTTGGCACACCCCTGGTTCCCCCTCTCTAATCACTGTGTTCTCCAGGGGGCTCAGCCATTCTTGCCGCTCTTTGCAAAAGCTTGGCATTTGTTGTGAGATCTCATTTCTGTAATTCATCGCCCGTCTCCTGGGAGCTGTGCTTGGCATCGGCAATGCCTCCCTCCTTCTCCATGCCTCTCTCTCTCTCTCTCTCTCTCTCTCTCTCTCTCTCTCTCTCGCTGCTGCTGCATCTTTTTCTGCCGTCCTCTCTTTCGCCCCTGTTGTTGCTGCGTGATGTGGCCCTGAAAGAGGCTCTGGCTAACGCTAAACTGGTGGGTGTGCACACATTAGCTCTCCTGTGATTGTGTCTGATGGCCGCTCCAGGCTCAGATCACTCAAACTCGTTCAGAGCGTTTGTGAGTTTGCCTCCTGCTAAACCCGAGCGTCTTCTGAGTGCAAAACACCGACGGGGCTGTTAAATTAAAAAGAATGATCCGCGGAGGGGCATCGTCATATTTTCCTCTCATATGCAAAAACATTAAGTATAAAACCATTAATATACATCTTAAATGAAGAAATAATTACACATCAATTATCACTAGTAATACGAATGTGGGAAACATAATCATGATTAATTAGACATCAGTGAAAATGTACATCTGTTGGTAATTTGGGATAGCATAGGCAGGGCAAAAGCCATAAATAACAAGTCATTATCATGCATGTAAAAAAGCGATGCAGCAGATTGCCTAAAGTCTTCACGAGCTCGGAGAAGACAGCAAATATTTCAGTGCCGCCTCTTGTTTTCCAGTCTGAGCCGTACGCAGGTGAACTGCTGCAGTTCACATTTTGTTTATGAATAAACGGCTGTTGGTGGCAGACATTTTAAGCTAATAGGTGCTTTAAATAGCTGCAATTAACGAGAAGCACGAGATGTTTAATCACTCTAGACCAATTAGTCTGTAATCAAGTAGTGTCCAAGTGCGAGCACGTTTTTGTCCTCCGCTGTTCCTCTGTGAGCATCCGCCGTATATTTCTCAGTGCGCTGGGAAGAGCGGTGATTAACACGCAGGGATATAGGCCCCCGTGGAACGCCATAATGTGGAGTTAAATCAGGGAGAGACGGAAGCGAGACGCAGCATCCCAACTCGTTATTGCAGTTTAACATATGCAGAAGGTTAATTCACAGCGGCGCATCCATGTTTCATGTCTGGGTCATGGTGCTTTGAGCAGATTAGTGAGTCAGGGGCTGAGGTCCTCTCCTCTATGTAAGTGCACTCAAAGCAAATCCCCTGCTTTTGTTTTCTATTTTGAGATAATCAGAAGTTTTTCTCAGCAGACGGAGATGCAGAAGGATGAATCATGAGCATGTGAGGCGTCCAAATGACAAAATCTCTTTTGTGATTTGGGTAATTTAGTTTTAGGATGTGGGGAAAATGCACGACAGCAGTAAATCAGCATGAATACACACACTCACACCTGAGTAAACACTTGGCTGTAGTTGCAGTCCAGCCAGTCTCTTGTTTGGATGACAATGATCTTGTATTGACTGGTCACAGGCCGGTGGCTCCGCTCCCTCGGCCTGCAGCGCGTCTGCGGGAAACAGGTTTAGGGAAGTGCTGCAGGCCTCTCATGCAGCATCCTGATCATGCAGGGCTGCAGAAACACACAAAAAACAACTTCCACCGCACTTGGACTGGAGAACATCCCATCATCAGACACTGATATAAATGCCTGTGAATTCTGGAAGAGCGGTAACATTTTATTTACCTTTGTCAGGATTATTTATTTGTGTTTGTATTTCTGAAAGTCCAGAGGTGGAAAAACAAAATCCAGCAAAATGAAACGTCACGGTTCCCAGTGCATTTAGAAAAGGTTGTTCATTTCCTATAAAATAGGATAAATGCAACCTAAAGTAACAAACAAAAGCAGCAGCCAGAGATGATGAAGTCCCAGAAGTTCTCCCTCCTGCCGCTGCGCCGCCGTTTCTCTCCCAACTGGGATTATCTGGAAAAACTCCGGCAGAGCCGAAGCTGCAGGGCGGCTGGACGGGGCACCAGCGTGGCAGCAGACGGGTTGTCTGCACACCCACAGATCCTGGAATGGTCCACGCTAGGCACTCTGACCACTGTGTGACCGTTGGGTCCTCATTTAAATGCTGGCTGGGTGAAGCGGTTGCCCGAGGTTGTTTCCAGGAAATCTTTGAATTTTCTCAGCAGACGAGCGGACAAAATGAAAGGGCGACGCTCTCGCCAAGAGTCGTCACGGCAGCTGAAATCTGGTTTGAACCGTCAGGTTTGTGTTCTCGCAGACAACCACAACATCTTCACACATACGAGGAAGCGCCAACAGTCGAGCTGGCCACCTGTGCTCTTCTTTAACCTGTTATCACACACACACACACACACGTTCTTGTATTTCTGACTTTGTGAGGACTTTTATTGGCTTAATGTTTTACCCAGCCCCTTACCCTAACCCTAACCATTCCAACTAACCCTAGCCTAAACCCAATTTTAACCTTAACTTAAGACCAAATCTTAACCCTGAAAACAGGCCTTTGAAGTTGTGAGGACCAGCTAAAATGTCCTCACTGCCAAAAAATGTCCTCACTTTGCTAATAGAATGACTTGGTACTCAATATGTAGCAAATAAAAGAACACACACACGCACACACACACCTATTTCATATCAACAGGATAGTTGAGTGAAGGGCAGGAAACCCTCCTCTCCGAGTGTGCACTATAAACACACACACACACACTAACACAGGTGGCCTGCGTGGCCTGTTTGCCCTCAGACGGCCATGGCGGCGTCTGAAATATGTCCCTAACACCCACATGGCATCAGAGAGATGCTTTTAGCTGCAGCCGGCTGATGCTTGCACGGCAGATCTCAGGTCAGCGTGCCAGAAGATGCAGCTCTGTGGGAAAACCCAACACGAGGACGGATAATCGGTGGAACTAATGACTGAGACGTCCCCATTCATGGCTTCAGAGCCTGTCTTCCTTACAATAATGATACACGGTGAGTGTTAATTCGCATTTCTGCAGCTTTTAACACCTTTGTGGAAATGGAGACGATAATTCAAAGACGCTGAGGTTGAATTTTGGAAAATTCCACTGGTGACTGCGAAGTGAATTGAGCTTCAAAGGGAGTTTAAAAGACTTTCTGTCCACCAACAAAGGACGTTTCCAGGTTTTCTTTGTGCTTCTTAATTGTACTTTTCAAGTATTAAATGTGATCAGAACGTGACGTAAAAGTGCTAAATTATCCAACCTATGCTCCTAATTTTCCACCCTATCTCTCAAACGTTGTGATATTTGATCATCTGAGCGGATGATTGTATGTTTGGCGTCGGTTCACAACAAGTCTGAACATTTCAGCCGTTGGTGAAGAAACGAATGATTAAAAAGGCGCCAAACAAACACCATTATCCTTGAATCCTGCTGAACTCGTTCGAAATACCTGGGCGACATCTGCGACAGCGTCGTCGTCCTCTAGCTTCCATGTGACTAGCGTGAGCCGCCGCGTCGTTACCCTGCACCTGCAGCCTTTCTTGCCGTGACAGCGAACAGAGGAAACAATAAAGATGCACCTTGAGACAAAAACTTGAGACCAGACACAGATTCTTCCTGCAAACTTTAATTGTTTTGACATCCTCACAAGCCAGTGAAGGTCGAGTGCGACAGTGCAGCCGACGGTAACGTACAGGTGCCCTCTCACACTGGCAGGAGGGTGGTGAGGTAAATTCGGTGTTCAACGTCACATAAAATAAAAGTTGTTTTTCTCTTTACACCAACAATGGCTGCTGACTCTGCACAGAGGCATCGCCAGCCTGAATGCAGCTGACTGCCATCCAGTCCAAAAGGAGTCTGTTAATGTTCACACCTCATTAATTCATAACCAAAGTGAAATGATTTGATGGCATCAATCATTAACCCCTCAAGGATAAGCTCCAGAAGAAACATTATTGTCAGTGATTTTCCTTAAGAGAGTACATTACAAACACTCACTGATCACGTGGGGTTGTTTTTCCCAGCCAGGAACATACCAGGATGAAATCAGGCCTCCCTTCATGAATGATCAAACTACAGACCGGCGCTGGGCTCCAAGCGGGTCAAAGTCGCTGGAGTTAATAAGTACAAAATCACTGAAGAGACAGTAAAGTGGGACAAATCAGAAAGCTTGTGTTATCTACAGGTGGGGGTGGGGGTGGGGGGTGGGGGTGGGGGTCAGTGCACATTCAACGTCTCTGCAACCAGCCTGACATGCTACATATTCAAACAAATCCAAAAACACTGCCAAGACTTAACTGACGTCATGTGAGGAGGTTTCGGGCAGAGCGAGAGACTCAAAGTGGAAACACCATATTTACAACAACAACAAACAAAAAGGCTTTAATAAAAATATCTTATAATTACAATAGTCTATTTGAAGCATAGAGCTCTTCCTTTCACATACTTTTATAGAACATTTGTGTATCTATATGTACAATCTTAATTGTCTCAAATCAGAATTGTTCTTTTTTTCCCGTTACAGTATCAAACATTTGAAGGTTCCCGGGACGGCGTCCCCGATCGACCCAAATCATCTATTTTAAACAATAGATGTCCAAAAAAAAATGTGTACACAATGTGGACTTTTCGCAGTTAAGTAAAGCTTTAAACTGGAGCCATTTTAGTAATTCTTTAAGCACAATTCACAGACAGTTTTTTGTTGACGGGTTGGGTTTCCAGCCGAAGCGACTCGGATTCCTTTTTCTCTCTCATTTTGGAAAATTTCATGTGACAGGAAGCAAAGTTAGAGCAACTTAAAACAGGCAGAAGGAGGGCGTCGTGTCTACATACTGGTTCCTTATGAATCGTTATTAGATTTGGGCTGAATTCCTCCCAGCAGTGTTGAAATCCCCGTGTGATTGTGCCTCCGGTTGGTTGCGAGTCCCTGGCGAAGCTTTGCTGGCTTTGGAGCGGCTCTGTGCACACCTGTGGAGGGGAAGAATAGACGCGGGGGGTGAGCCACCGAGCTCCAGACTGACTGGCGCCACCAACAAAACAGAGGCCATGCTTGATCAACAACCCAAAACAAACCAGGTCAAACAACAGCCAGCAGCTCCTCAGGCAGTTGTGCACGGCTGCTGGCTGAGGCCGAGAGCGCTGCACAGGAGCACAGAGCGGGCCCACGCTTTTACGCCCGGCCCAGGTGTGTTTGGGTTCTAAGCTATAAATCTAACGGCAGCTTGAATGGAGGGACAGAGAGCAGAGAAGGGTGACAAGTGGAGGAAGGAGGAAAAAGGCGAGCTGAGGTTTTAACCCTCTCCTCTTCGCTGATTGCTTCACCGGTGACAGTTATTGCGCAAATCACAGCTGCCTCTGAGGTCACGGAGGAGCCTTCCACAGTCGTTTCTGGCTTGTCTTAGACTAACTTCACTAATATGCCTCCGTGGCGTCCAGGGTGTCTAAAACCTTTGACCGCAGTGAAAATTGAAGCGAGACAAACGCTGACGGCTGTTTAAGGTCAACTTACCAATGCAGTGTTTATGTTCAGCGGCATAGAACAGAATCCTCCGGCTTGTTGACAGCTGACGTCCTCTGAAATAAAAAGAGAAATATGTTAATAGGCTCAGCTCTTAAGGATATGACTAAATATAAACTAGGTCCAGCGGTGCACACACACACACACACACACACACACACACACAGCAGAGCAGAAGAAAACTGGCCGTAATAAATTCTCTATAGGCTGTTGAATAACAAATTGGCCTCATTGTGCGCAGTGGAGTGGGTTTCAGGATGGGGCACTTCAGCAATCCTTGGATAAGATGGGCCTCTGACACACACTGGCTTTATCATGCAAATCACCATCCCCGCAATCAAGTGTGCAATCTAAGCCGCATCTAACCCGCAAAAAAAAAAACATATTTTTTTTTCCACAGCTGATGTGCAGCGTGTGGATTAATTTCTGCTCTTTCTTTCACGCTGAAAGGACAATGACACCCAACGGGCATGATGCGCTTTGTCTGCGTCTGACAGGCGGACAACAGTCTGGCACAGGGAGGGACAGGAAAACGAGGAAGTTGTGGAGAATCCGCTGGTTTGATCAGGAAAGATTTACCTGATGGTGGTCAATGTTGAGCACCGTCAGCGGCGTCCGGCTGGGCTTGGAGGCCGGCGGAGGGCAGGTCCCGGTCTGCTGCTTGTGGAGAGAAGGGTGCGTCTCCAGGGCCAGCTGCAGGTCTAGGATGTAGTCGATGACGTGCTGGAGAATCTCCACTTTGCTGACTTTCTTATCCTGCGGAATGGTGGGCACCAGCCGCTTCAGCCGGCTGTAGCAGTCGTTCATGTCGTACTGCAAGCAGAAGAGATCCTCCTCTTCCATCCTGCACCGGGCAATGTTGTAGCTCTGCTTGGTCAGACAGTGCAGGGAGAGCTGGCTGCTGTTGGAGGAGGAGTCCTGGGGGCGGACTGGAGTAACAGCTTTCATCTTCGAGAACCAGCGGCTCAGAGAAAAGAAATAAATCAACAGATAACAAATAATAAGAGTGCAGCAGCAGCAGCAGGCGGCGAAGATTACGGCTCGGTGCTGTAAAAATGGAAACGCTGGTTTAATTCAGTCGCAAATTCGCGAAAAATAAGATCAACCAAAGACGGAATTCTAGTCTGTCAACAAATCCGGCAGACGCTCGCAGCGCTCCTCTCACTTCAGCAGGCTCCGTGTGAGAGGAATGAATAGATTTCCTCCATTTATAGAGAAGAAGGGAGGCGCCAAAGCAGCCGGCTGACAGATCAGGGAGAAGCTGGTCAATCACCGGCAGCCCGCTGCCCACCGACCCACAACGGGCTGAGAAAAAGGCGTGTCTAGGTCTGCGTGCGCTGCGGTGGGCTGCTGTTCGCGCGTGTGCGTGTGAATGAGCGTGAGAGTGAAAAGATAACGAAGATAGCGAAATACTATCGAATTACTTAATTCTAGTAGGACGCACAAAGGAAAGAGTCTTAAGTACTGTAGCTTCACGTCCTGATGTCCGGCCATTGTTTTTTTTTAAATTTGTGCTTATTTTATCGGATCAGATCAGATCGGGATGAATCTTCAGCGCGTTTGGCGCTGATGCGTAATTACGCACAACACGGCGGAGTCGATGAAAGGTGATTACGGAGCAGAATCAGCTGTCCAGATCCAGAGACCTGGCGATTTAAACACATTTCATCCCCTAAATGACAAAAAGTGCATTGTCTGATATATGCCGTCATGACCAGCTGACCGCGGAGTGTGACTTTATTAGAGAGAAAACGACTTCGACTTCAATTATGAGCCGACAGAGGCCAATGTAGCGGCGCTTCCTTGCTGTTCCCTCCTCCGGCTGCGTGTTTTTGTGTGTCTCCTACATTCCTCCGCTCCCGGGGACGCGTCGGTGCTCCGCTCCCTCCCTCACAGCTCTATTCAGTGGGCCCGCTGGATAGACTGCCTGGCGCCTCACACGGGCGCTCATCCATACCCTCGCCTCTCTCCCTCTTGTTTTCCATCCACCCAGGATGCACAGGGGGGCTGAGGTCGGACTGTTGCAGGGATGACACCCACCTCAGTGCCTCTATGAAAGTTTAACGTTCCATACTTTATGGCAGCCACTGTGGTTGAACCACCACAGCCTCTTCCGTCAGGAATATTGAAAGCCTTGAATGGCTTTAAATGGCTGTTTTCCTCTTTGCCCCGGCCTTACTCTCCCTCTCTCCGCCTGTTTTCTGTTGCCATGGGAAGTGACTGGTGAGCTCAGTAATGTGTGTTACAATGTTTGGTTCAGGGGCGGCTTCAAAGGGGTTAGTGTTATGAATCTTTGATGGTAGCCTCTCCTCCAACAACATGGTGTGAGCATGAACTCCTGAGCTCGTGACAGGCGGATGACGGACTGAGAAAAACACCGACCAGTTTCTCCTTAGCTAATGCTTCCACCTTGACCACGTATGTACATCATAAACAAGAAAAACGTGATTATCAGGCTTTTAGCTCCTTTGCTGGAGGCTCATGTGTTGAAAAACACACAGAATTCAAAGACCCAGAGACTGCAGAGAGAGCCAAAGCGAGCTGATATATCAATGCTGTTGGATTTAATCTGTGGTTGTTTCGTTTCTCCTCTTTAGATTGTTAGGGTTAGGGTTAGGGTTAACCTAACCTTTGCTGTTGCGGATGACTTTTTCTAAAGCAACATGTTGCACTCTCTTCCCTACTTTAGCCAAGTGATTTTTGCTCCCTGACTGTTTTGAGATTGAGGCCGTGTTTGTCTGAGATGTGATGGTTCTCAGCTAACTTCCGTGCTCATTACTGCCACCCTCAGCACTGGAGTAATATTTTATATTTCCCTCACAATTCCTGACGGGCCTTTCTGGGAGCAGTCTACCTGCCCTCCTTAATACAACAGAATTTCAGTCTTACCTAGTAATGTAAAATATTGCCATTTAGCAAATAAATTATTTGGTGTTTGTTGAACAGTTGTACCTGCAGTCTCGGTCTTGATATTCAGCACAGCAGCACGACCTCACGTGTGTTATTGCTTGAATATGACATAAAATAGTGATTAAATGGTGATTGAATTTAACCAAAAGGCCACATTCAGCAGCAGTGTTTGGAGTGTTTCAGAGGAGTGTTCTGACTTCTGCTTGCTGTCGGATGTTACTCTTACTTATCTTTATTGTTGCGGCCTGCCAGTGATGTACAGCTTAATACCAAAGCTAACAGCTAACAGTTGTCCAGAACAAAAGAGGAAATGTGTTCATGGGTTATTGCTCTGCTTTTCTGCCTCTGTGTTTGCTTTCTCAAGCTTCCTCCACTTCTACTTCTCTAATTGTGGCCCTTCTGGCTTTACTTCCCTAAAGATTTATAGCAGTGCTGACAGGAGACCAGATCTGGGTAACTGGGGACTCATTACTACGGTATAGGTGAGCCTGAGAGGTGAAGCTCTCTGTTTGTTGTGGCTACCTGATGTGGAGACCAAGAGGAGAAAACCTCTCAGCTCTTTATAGCAGAACAGCCGAGAGTTAGTCAAAGAGAAACGTACATTAGCCGCACCGCAGCTGGAACTTTGGCGGTGGGCCGGGACTGCAGTCGCCATGTCAAAAAGTGGAAATTGCATAATGGCCACATCTGTGCAGGAGGTTTCCTCAGGATGCAATTGAAGTTGTGACAGGTGGTGACACACACGCTCTCAGGTGGCCCAACGGTTCTTATTCCCTCCCGGTGTAGTCTTTTTTTCTCTTAACCAGATTATCATGAATAACTTTACAATGTACTTTTGAATTTTTCACAAGGCAGAAATTGTTTTAATATTTGTATAGACCTTAAAATAGATTTAGAAGACTCACTAATCATCTGTTCAGTGGGTTTAGATCAACAACACAATTTAATACACTGTAGCTCCACTTTCCCATTGTCTAGTTTTAATCCCAGACTAAACAGATTATTTCTAACAATATTTAACATAATGGCTGACTGGATAGTCAGTGGGCCTCTGACAACTCACTGTGTTGGCCCCATCAGCCATGAATGTTCAGCATCACTTATTCCAGAAAGGGTCAGAGGTCATCTTGTAGTTCTGTTGGCTGACAGATTAGTCATTCTCCTATATTTACCCCTGAAACAACAGCTGATTGGTCAGATGCTTTATTTTCAGATTATTGCTAACAAGAGAACAGTCCTAATCTTTCTTAAAATACGGCACCTGACTTCACGGTGCTGGTGCTGCTTCGGGAGAGGCGCTGGTACCTTCAGAAACCTAGATCCGTGCATGTCGGCTGGCTCAGCTGCAGCGCCGACGAGGGCGGTGCCAAACTTCTAGTTCTCCTTCTCTCCAGGTGACACAGTTTGCACAACATGGCTGGTTCCCTGATGGACTTCCAGCTAAACACATGTCTCTGTGTCATTTACACAGGTGCATTCAGTGTTTGCACTGTGCAACCTGAGCAACCATCCACACACACACGCGCACACACACACACACACACACACACACACACACACACACACACACATACACTTCCCTACACAAATCATGAGGGATACCTGAGAGATGCGAATAAACTTAAACAAAAACCACTCATGTGCTGTAGGTCAGTCAGTCCTCACAACAATACTGGAACATTTACTGTGGCTGCCAGTGGGAGTTTCCTCTGTGGTGATATCAAACACCCCAACCTGCCTCTGATGCTGCTGCACTGGCCTGTTTGTACTCCAAACTGCGAGGAGACGCAACATGTTGGTGCAGACATTTGAGTGAATGTGGTGTTCTCTTGCTGTGTGTGAGGGCCTGTGTGTGTGTGTGTGTGTGTGTGTGTGTGAGTGACAACAGGTGCACCTTTGTTACATCCTGTTGCACAGCTGCTGCCATGCTTGTTGTCTCTATACTGCACCAGGGCCCAAATCTCCCTTAAGCTTTGTAAAATATTTGCCATCCTGGTTTTTATATTTGCCTCATAAAGTTTCCTAGGAGACGATTAACAGAACACTTTTCCCTGATGATGATGACAAAACATCC
The DNA here is from genome assembly GCA_015343265.1 of Pao palembangensis. NCBI lineage: Eukaryota > Metazoa > Chordata > Actinopteri > Tetraodontiformes > Tetraodontidae > Pao > Pao palembangensis. The sequence continues at coordinate 1,557,141 of CM027088.1, read as the reverse complement.
GTCATGTGAGCTCAACAGCGAAACCGAGACTCTTGTTCAAAGTTCTGACACATATGAGAGTTTTCCCTCTAGAGTTTGTCCCACCACAATTGCTTTAAAAATCTCTTGTTTGCTTTACACTAGTTTTAGGTCCAAACTGAGGGAAAACACTCAAATAATGAAGACAATCATGCCTCCGCTGCAGGTCCTGAACTTGAAACTTTCAGTATACAAACAGGCAACAGGAATATAATTAAACAGATTGATTTGCAGGAGCAACAAGGGTCCTCCGGGTTAGTGTGGTGACAGCTTCAAAGTGCAAAACACAACCCGAAAGGGTTTCCTTCAGACAAAGACACGCTCAGAACTGGACTCTGCATCTGTGGGAGTCCTTGACATGAAGTCCAGTACTTCACGCAGAGAGGTTTCTTTACAGGTTTTACTCGAACCTTCTGTCCCACCGCTCTTCAGCAGGACTGAGGTGACTGCAGGAAAATCAAAAGAGACTAATTCCTCGGAGAAGAAGTGTCCAGGAAAAAAGAGCTGCTGGTGACACCAACATCAGAGTTAATGAGGGGCTCGACCCCCCGACCTGCAGGGTCATTAGGAGGTGTATGATGGGGTGTGTTGATGGATTACAGCTCCCATGTTACTGCTCCACGGTTGCGCTTGAAAAGGAGCAGCTGATTGACAGCTTGACTGAGAGGTGGACGGATCGCTTTGGACGGCTAATCGTTTGACATGGTGCTGTACTGACGTTTTTGTCATGGGATTTTATTTTTCATTTGTAACATTAAGTCAGTTGCTGCAACCCCTTGACTTTACTGCATTTTTGACTGAAACGGCAAGAAAGGTGACTTTTTAAAAATTGTATCTTCTAATCTTTCAAGGGGACGTCGGGAGTCTTTGACATTTGCTGGGTAATGTCATGTTAACCTGGAGCTACTGTTTTTATTTAGAATGTGGACATTTATAAATGAATAGCATCGGTCCTTTTCCCATACGCAGCCCCGTACTTTCCCCGCGCTTTTCTGACCCTCCTGCTGCAGGCTCCCACCAGCCCGCCCCAACAAAACTCCTTTTTTCCTCTCAGAGGGACTTTAAGGAAGAATGTCATTCACCACATTCAACCAAGCACCCCCCAAATCTCTGCCGCAAACATGCTCCCACTGATTCTCTCAAAGAATTAATTGCTGCAAATAATCTCACCATCTGGTTGTGGAGGTCCGTACCTACGAGGCTGTTCGCAGCGCAGAGGAGGGGGCCATTCAGGCGCCCTCCAAAAGCTGCTGTGGTGCAAAGAGAGGGAGAGAAGGAGAGAGGGAGAAGTGGTAAAGGCTTGCCAGGAGGCTGAAAAGAGGAGGGAATGACAAAGACCACCATCTGCTCCTTGTCTTTCTTGTCAGCGACCCCGGACGCCAGCAGAGCCCCTGAAACTCTATGATCCAACAGCAGACCGCTGACTGGAATGTTATTGAGAGAGGATGGGGAGGAGAGAAAGGAAACCAAAAAGAAATACTTGAATGTTGAGGTCCTGTCATCACACACACACACACACACTGAACCCCACAGTCTATTCCCCTGACCCCCTGGACTTCCTTCTATCCACTCACTGTGCAATATCCATTAATGTGCAATAACTCATACTTCCTTGAACTGTGTATATATTTTCAACATATCTGTACTAATCTTATTTAATTTTATTCTGTTCTATGTTGTATATATGTATATATTGTATATATATTTACACACGTTTGCACTGAAGACGGAGTTGCTTTTCATCTTGTTGAACATGTAAAAAAAGATGTATAATGACAACAAAAGGCATGCTATTCTATTCTATTCTATTCTATTCTATTCTATTCTATTCTATGTGCAGGCTCTAGTTAGTAAAATTAGTATCATTCAAGTTTTATCTTTCTACTTTACTTTCTGCTGCAAAAATGATGTGTGTGTTTGTGTGTGGGTGTGTGTGTGTGTTGTGGGAGGTGGAGAGTATGTACTGGAATGTTTTGTGGTATGCAGTGAAAACTATAAAGCTGAATGAAGGTTTCGTGCCCTATAGTGTGTGCCGTGTGGGCGGTTGCTCTTGCTGACTTTCTTGTCTGAGCGATGAGTGTGTGTGTGTGTGTTCTTTGTGCTGCGGGGTGTTTGTGCTCTCTCCACCTCCACATCCCTGGGAAAGTGTAACAGGTGTGCCTTCCACACCAGCAGCAGCAGCAGCAGCAGCAGCAGCAACAGCAGCAGCAGCAGCAGCAGCCGGCTGACGGTTCAACACTCTGCTCTGACCTCCCTCTGCACCGAGGCCCAGCGCGGATCCTGTCCATCAGATCAGACCTTGACCAACACGCAGCACAGCTTCTGAGGAAAAAAAAAAACAAAAGAATGTGATTCGGTAACTCCACATAACAGGATCATGAAGCTCTTGTGGCGTTTCTCCACACTCTTGACACTGCGAGGAGCCACAGCAAACCTGGTGATGGGTGTGCCGTCCTGGAGGAGCTACCTGAGCTACCTGTGTGGGCTGCAGATACTCCCGGTAGTGAGGGTCCTGGAAAAATGCAAAACTAGCAAGGACTTAGCCAGGACAGATGACAGGGAAACAGGATTTACGAGATGTTCTTGATACCACTAATGGAATTGAACTGTTTGGAAACTGACAATCCAACAAAAGCCATACAGCAGTTTTGTGAGAGGAAAATGAATGCTCTTTTTCTCTTTCAGTCTTCTCAGCTTCAGTTCTCATCTTTTCTCAAATGCTTGCTGGCACAGTCCAGGCCTCCATGATTTGTTTTTCTAACTATAAGCCCTAAATTAAGACACTGTTCAAGCACCTTTCTTTCAGTGAATTCACCTATTACTGCCTCTGTGGCAAGATAAATAAACCCTGTGATATTTTTAGAAACAGGATTTGCCTTCAAGTTTCATCTCTTCATTTCCATACATCTTCCATGACTCATGCTGGATTTTAAACTATACGATGAAGGCTTTACCCTCACATCTGCAGTTTGAGTCAAACTAATAATGTCTGAAGAAAGACACTCTGATGTGTTTTGGAGGCATTTGGAGCATTTCCCCCCTCCCGTAGTTTAAGTTGGCAGAGCCTTCATGCAGTCACACAGACACTTAGATTTTTTTTTTAAAAAAGGACTTGTCATGGAAAATTGCCTGCTTGGTCTTGAGTCCAAACAGCTTTATTTGGATGGAGAGATGCACTGGAGCGTATCTGAATTAAAAGATGTGACATTAGAAAGGCTTATTTTCACAGGCAGGGCTCAAAGTATGTGCTAAACTCTGAGCAGCTCCTAAACTTGTGTTTGCAGTGTGAGGAGAGAAGCCAGCACAGATGGTTTGGTACCAAAGGAGAGGACTTTTTCTCATGCCTTTAAATGGGAGCCTTCTTTTCCTTAGCTAATATTTAGCTCCTTCAAATGCTAATGGAGGGGCTTCGCTCTCCAAGGTTAGCATAACAACCCTGCAAAGCCTTCAGATCTGAGACATTTGTTTACCAGATGAAAGCGCCTGAACGCTGGAAGAGCAGAGAGGGAGCGCGTCGTCCTCCCAGCACTGTATCTCCTCAGCTACCCTCAGTGCATTTCCAGTTACCTGCTAAAGTGTTTGTGCCAGTTTCTAACAGTTTCTTTCCCTCAACACTTGTCTTTCTCCAATGAATTTGAGAGGAAAATGTTGCCGTGTTTTAATGTGACGTCACGTCTTTGTTTGTGTGGGAAGTGAGATTCTATATCACAATAAAGAGAAAGAAAGCTGCGTGCCTAGAACGGCTTGTTATGATCCCGAATGGATGAGAAAACAAATTAGAATCACTTTGTTTGTTTTTAGATAATTCCTCAATGTTGAGGATTATTATTTTAGGAGCAGGAAACCGTTTTCTGCAGTTCTTCTGCAGCTCCCTCTCTTTTTTCCAAAAAAGAAAGGGAGCTCATTTATATCACCATGGCAACGTCAATACAGTAAGCAGCAAAAAGAAACACACAACAGCAGCTTTAGTTCTGATCAGAGCTCTCAAATGTTAACGTTAAAATCCAGCTCCCATTTGTATTTGCATCAAAAAAAAGAAAGAACATAAAAGCGCCATAAAAAGGTCCATTATAAGTAGCAGCATTTCCCCCACAGAACTGTTCTACAGGCAAACAACTCATATTCTACTTGAAAACTGTAATAAACTCCGATCTTTCCTGCATCTCTGTAATGCATTATTCACTTCCAGTTGCCAAGCAGAGACTCTAGAGGATCCTTAAGAACCTGCTACACTATTTATGTAGTATACTGCAGTGAACAAACACACACACACACACACACACACACACAGAAATCAGTCACAATATATCAGACACAATATATGCGTTAATGTATGTGTTGGACAGCAGATAATAAAATAAGAGTGGGATATCTGCGGTCGGTCTTGTGTCCCACCACCGCCTCCTCCCTGGTACTGGCCCATATTCTGCAGGTTGTTTGTGTCTGCCTCAGGATCCAGGCCAGCCATGACGTCTTTCACTTGGGATTTCTGTAGTAGGAGCATTCTCACTGATGATCTATTTGAAAAGAGGAGATAGGAAACGCATTCCTCCGAGACGCTAAATATATTTCTGGGAATGCGTATGATTAATGCCCCCTGGCTTCTGAGTGGATCAGTCTCCAGCCAGCGCGGTTGGGTTGTGATGGTGAAACCGAAGGTCGTCAGACTGAGGCAAACAAATTCTACACATTTCTGGGACCACTCTCTCTAAGCGACATGTAAAAAATGTGCTTTATCCTTCAGATGTGTTTATGCACCCATACATCCCATCATGTAAGGATGTGATCGAATAAAAAATAATCAGCTGCGGTTGTATTCAGTTACCTACAGATGATGTAGACACATGTATGATAAAGGCTTCCTTTCTCCTCACAAACCCTCACAGTCCATAATCTCAATCTCAGAACGTGATCAAACCTCTCCATTCTGATAAACAGAAGCTCTGAGTCACCCAGTCCAGATTGAGAGGCCTGGTATTTTGTAGCCAGGGAAGCTATTGTGGCTATTTCAGCATATTTCAGGTCAGGGCATTCAAGGAGCTGTCTGCTCAAGGCTCGTAGAGTGAATGAATAAGAAGGAGAGAGACTGCGGCAGAGATGGTGTGTGTGTGTGTGTGTGTGTGTGTGAGAGAGAGAGAGAGCAGAGGGGAGATAGACAGATAGAGAGCACACACGTTCAGAAAGGGACAGAGAGCCAAAGATAGGGCTCTTTGTGCTGATGTGTTCGGTGACCTTGCACTCTCAGTGATGGGCTTCTATCTCCACTTGCACAATAGAGCAGAAAAAATAGGATTCTTAGATACATCAGGGCACAGTGGAGCCAGAGTGGATCTCACTGATGCAGCAGGCCAAGTCCCAACTCTGTGTGTGTGTGTGTGTGTACGTGTGTGTGTGTGAGTGTGAAGAATGCAGTAGTGGAAGAGCAGAAATAGAGAAAAGGGAATTCCATCTATCACAGAGGCTGGGCGGCCTTGACCGTGCCTCGGGTGTTTATTATTACGCTGCCCACAGTGTGTGGTCGAGGTGCAGCAAACAGCCCAGTAACACGGTGCAATTTAGAGCCGTGGCGTTGTGCTCCAGTCAAGGTGCAAACCATGAGAGGTATATAAAACACGGCGCTGAGATCAGGTTTATAACCGCTGCACGAAGCCCAGACTGAACATGCACCAACCATCAGACAGGCTGATGCATCTGAAAGGGGTCAGAGTGTCTCTACAACAGAGTGCGACCAAAAGAAACACTCCTTTCTTATGCTAAATTAACTGTATAAGTGAAGCGTCGCTAAATAGACAGGAACATGTTAACGTTAATTAGAGTCTCCCCAGCCTTGATTAATGGATTTAATGGATTTTTCTGGTGGAAATATGTTATTTTGTTGTCCTAGTTGTCCTTCCTAGATTTGGGTCTAATTCTTCTGCTCCCTGGCGAAGCTAGACTGCATCTGAATGATAGAGCGAAGGAATGTCAACCCTAATTCCTAAGAGGAAAAAAAAAACATGTTCTTTTCATTGCTTTTGAATTAGAGCCTAACGCCAAATGCATGGCCCCGCAGCCCCGCCCCACCTTCTCTGCCTTTGCACTCCTTCTACCTTCCATCATCTGTCCCCTCAGCTGTGATGCGATAAGACAGGTATGGCTACTCCCACGCTGGATACATCTTGATACATGGCTGGCTCTGTGGCGCGTAAACCCCAAGGTCTTTGTGCTCCTCACGTCGTGCCGTTCAATCTCTCAGGCAGGTTCCCAGGAGGAGCACAAAGCCTTACAGCTGAGACTCTGCTGTCCCTCAGCAGACACAGCCAGGGAGAGAGGGAGAGGCAGGCCAAAGGACGACTCAGAAGAGGGAGACGGTGAGTTTCAGTGGAGCTGCTGCTGGTTTGGGGGGCAGGATTAAGTCCTTTTTTGCAGGATAAGGAGCTGTCTCTGAGAGAAAGACAGAAAGGCGCTCTTGGAGGAGAATCAGGTTTGAGCCCTCCTCCCTTCTCTTTTCTTTTTCGTTCCTCGCTTCTTCTTCCCTCCTTTGTGTTTCCCTCTCGCTCTCTTTAATCCAACGTGACACAGTTACAGATGGCCTATCAATGCCGCAGCCCGTCAGAGCCCTGGCGAGGGGCCGTCCGGCATGCTGCATTCCTGCATGTGTGCACCTATGTGTGTGCATCCCCCATCTGGGACCAGAGCAGGAGGCTCAGTCACATATACGTCCATGTATGGCTGCGTGACAGTACAGCCCATAGCGACTGAGATCTGCCCCCCCACACACAGAAAGATCTTGAGAGGCAGAGAAGAAACCAGGCTGACACTTTGACGGATGGATGCAGTGTGTTTGTGAGTGAGGGCCTCCTGCGTCGATCCCACCCCGGTAATGGCATCCCAGAGGACAAGGCCTTTGACTATATGTCTTATCCCATACATCTGAGCCTCTGAGCTCCTTGCGCCATATCTGAGTAGCTACAGCTCCTAATTGAACTTGAAAGTAGAAAACAAATATCTCTGTCTTATGTTAATTAACCAGCAAGTGCAGAATATGCAGCTCATTAGACAGGTGTTATATTAGAAGCATATAGAATCCACCCTATACAAAGAGAGAATGTAATCTTCTTGGTCCTGAAAGTGGTAATGAATATGCTAATGAGGGAGGGATTTATAGCCTCATGGTGAGATCTTTGCAATTCATAGACGTGAAGGCAAATTCAGTCAGATTCCCATTGTGTTATGGAGGATGTTTACGCTAGCTTTCCTTAAATAATCCAGTATTCCAGATAAAATCTTCCTGCTTTCCCCATAAAGCCCCTCAGAAGTCAAGTAACGTCTCTAAATACTGGCACGATAAACATGCAGACATATGGAAACAAAAAGAGAAATGTGATTTTAAATTCCTACGCCTTTTACCTCTTATCACAAGATTTCTGTTGGTTCCAATGCGACGCCTTTGTGACCCTTTGACCCCGGGAAATGACAGAAACCGCTGGTGAAATAGCGTGTAGAAAACACCGTGAGGGCCAGCACAGCAGGGTCAGGACCTTACTGTCACTTTATCTGCATCAGGTTTGCAAAGTTTTAAAGAAGTCGAATGTGTCTCCAACACACACCGGCTGAAAACGGCAAATTTATTTACAAATGATAATAAATGTGCGGTAAATGAATATATTTTGTCCGCACGCCAAAGGTGAGCTTTATTACAAGTTGTTACGGAGTGAAAAATAATGAGGAATAAAGTTGGTGAGATGGAAAAAAGAGAGAAAAAAGAGATTGCGAAGCTGTATTTGCCTGTGGGTGTGTGCGTGCGTGTGTGTGTGTGTGTGAGACACCGAGGTGTGGGGCGTTGTCTGCCACTCGGGGCCCCTGTTGTCGACTGCCGGCGTATCCCAGAATCCTATTAGGAGCAAGTCACACTTGGGTGGCACATTCATCATGGACCCTGCACATTCAGATTGCTGTTATGAATATAATTAGAGAGGAGCAGAGAGGGGATGTTCGGGGCACAAGCACACATGCACACACACCCACGCGCGCTCACAAACACATATGTGTGTGAGTATGATGTTGTCCAAACAAAACACAATCACGTCTGACATGTAGGCCGATGTGTTCAGCGCGAATGAGACACACAGGCGCATTTCCTCCCCACGCGTGCACACTTTAGGCCCGACTTGCATCACTCCGTTTCTCATAAAACCGCGGTGACACGCGCAGACACCTACGGTGACACTTCATTTTCACCCCGGTGCTCGGCGCGCCTCGCTTCACCACTTCAAGTACGGGCCAGCCAGCTCAGATGGGAGCAGCCAGCGTCTCTCTGCCTCTGCTGGATCACAGAAAACTTTTACGCAGAGCAGGAAAACAACTTCAGACCTTTGGAAAACCTTTAAAAACGATGGAATAAAATTGGTTGAGGTCACCAGGGCGACGCACGCTCGCTTTTATTTTCAGCTGCTCTGCTGCTTTTTGAATCGCTGCTCCTGAATTCTTTGCTCCGCAGGCCTTGAAGGGGACTAATGGATCAAAAGTGGGTGATAATGCCGGGCCACACACAGAACAATTGAGGTGGAAGCACTGCGGAACAGCCGCGTTTTCAAGGAGAGCCGTTAAAGTGCAGGAATGGGTTTTTCGGCATATCCTCACATCAGAGCTGCGGTTAAAAAATGGCTGTTAAAGAGCTTGTTTACACCATCGCTGCAAGTGGGAGCAGATTTTTCAGCTTGTTTTCTCTCAAAACTGGTTTCTTCCCACACTAACGTACACAGCAACGACTTCATGTAGACGTTAACAAAACTACGGACAGAGACCAACGTCCGGGCATACAGAACAAATATGTCCATGAATCACGACTGAAGACAGTATCTGAATGTAAGAATGCATGGATATTTCCCATAAAATACCAGGTCAGGTCAACATGCACTTTTCAGATGCTGCATTTGGTGCATCGGTTATTGATTTGACAAATTATTTTTAGCTTTAATGCAAAAAATAATAAAAAAAACACGCTAAAATCCAGTGCAACAAGCTTCATCCCGAGCGTCCTCCTGAGGTGGATGCAAAGCTCTGCTTAGCAGCTGCAGGAATGCCGGACCCGCGATGGCACTCACACAGGCTCCTTCTTGTCCTCTCCACACTCTCTTCCCTTCTCTCTCTCTCTCTCTCTCTCTGTCTCTGCCTCTCTCACCCCTCCGCTCAGCACTAGCAGGAATCCGGCCAAGACTCCCGGAAAGCCAGCATGTGTTTACCACCCTCTGAATGCGCTCCACGTGGAGAGCTCTGCCTGCCATCTGAATGCTCTGTAATATCAATAATTGATGCTCTTGAGGAGTAGTA